>OX439141.1:138149177-140549177 GCA_949318255.1 Pollenia labialis | reverse complement strand
AATAAATATCTAAACTCTTTTTGAAAATATCGATTCGATATATATCGATATATTTTTCAATCCGCCCATCGCTACAATGGCTACAGGAATTTATGGTAATTCACTAACTCAAACTCAAAATACACTGGTCTTGGGCTCTCACGTCTTGTTCATTTTTATCGCATGCTGGCAATACTGAAAAACAGTTAATACTGACCAAGGCCCATCTATCAGGTCTGCTTACTTGTACAAAAACAAAAAACGATTATTTTTAGTTGTCAAAAATGTACTACCACATATACAAAGCAAAAGGAAAAACGTGTATGTGTGGCATACCATAAACTTAAACAAACGTATACATGCACATGTAAGCAAAATATAAACAACTTTTGACAACTAAAAAGAACATAAACAATGATCATCAGGCTTCTTGCGCAGACCTTTTCAATGGGCCTTGATACTGACACTACAATTTCAAAATTATTTATTTGACAGAAGCCCACATTCAATCTAAATCTTCATAATATTTGGTAGCGTTTAAGCATGTCAGGGAGATCGTGTGTTACTGCTTCAAGCTATTTTTCCCTTCTGTATGGTAAATATTTTGTTGAAAAGAAGTATGTATATGCAAAGCAGCATCATTAAAATATGCAAACTTGGACAAACCGTGGACACCGACAATGTTTTGCATATTCTTCATTCGCATTTAGATTTGTTGATACAACGACGTTCAAGTAACGCTATTCATTTTGAAAATTCATTGATTTTTAAAAAAACTAGTGATTTTTTCTGTAAGAAACAAAAAAATGTTTTTATTTTGTACCTCGAAAACCTGACGTGACAGAGAAAACCCAATTACAGATTCCAACTTCGACCACCAAATTACTAGGAGATATTTGGTTACTCCAGCTCAAAACCTTGTTGGCTAGTGATATTTTCGAATCCTTCATATCGATGCCTTACTTTCTCAACCTTGTATCTTAAAAAATACAACTTTTCAGGAGGGAGAAAAAACGTTTCATCTTTTTATACTTCGGTGTTTAGGTAAAAGTTTAAATGCAATTATTAAAGAATTGATTACATCTATGTATATTAGTAGTAATAGTATACTTATCTTCTTTAGCTTAAGCATGAAACGGATATATTGAGATACGAGTTTGCTGCATTAACAGTAATATTAATTCTTGATACTTGATGAATTAGATACTCGTTTGTTGCACTCATAGCTACACAAAAAAATAACCCCGTTATACCAAAATTATCCAATGAAAACCATATTTAATATATCAGAGAAAAAATGGATTTTAATCACCCAGTTCACAAAATCAAGTAAACAATTTGTTAATTTGCACCTATCACCAAAATGATTACATATATTGATTACTAAAAATTAAAAATTGTAAATTTTTTTTGTTCAATAGATGGTATTTTAAATTTTGATTAAAAATATGATCAAAAAACTATGAGATTTCAAGCAATGTGTTAATTGATTCAATTACAAAAATTATTGAAACAAAAACTTAATGAATAAAGTAATTGAATTAAGCAAACCAGTAATAAAATTATTTGTTAGATTCAATTAAAATTATAAGTAAATAAATTATTACAAAAAGTTGAAATTTAAATTAAAAATTTGTTATTAAAATCAAAAATGTACAATAAAATTATAAAAACGCCCTTAATTCTATCCGATAATATAAATTAATATTGTGGTGAAATTTGGTCGAATTAAGTTTCGTAAGACTCGAAGTTATACATAAAAACTTTTTTCATGACCGCTTCAGAATTTACCACAGGTTCCATATAAATCCTCCTCCAGAAATGCCAGCCAATTATATTTTTATATTGGAATGTAGCAACTTTTCACTCTGCCCAATTGTGTGATGTTTGTTTCATAATTTACCAAAGATCCAATATAAAACATCCTCCCGAAAAGCCTAAAACCGAAAGGAATCATTATAATTTATTTCAGAAACGTGTCACAAAGTTGCAAATACTATGTACACATGTACATGAATACTTACATATCGCACTGGTTCCTCTGAAGATAGTTAACTCAAAATTTTTCAATTTTCACCTTTTGCAAGAAATCGATGTACAGTGGTCACTGTAAAAATCTTAGATCAGATTCTTTTTTGCCATAGTTCGTGTTCAAAAGGTTTCTTGTTTTATAAAACCATACAATTTGGAAAAACTACTAAATTTTGCAGAATAACCTTTCTAATATATGTAATAGGATAAATAGTTTAATATTTCTGTATGTCCCTTAATATAAAATTCAATCAACTTACCCAAGAACTAACTTCTTAACCTCAAAATAACTAGTGACGATTGCGCGGTATAAACACAAAATATTATAACTGGCAAAAGAAGAACTCGAACCACAATTAACTTTAATAAGACTGTTAAGGCCATGTCAGATAAAACTTTTGCTTCGCGTTGCGTTAGAGATTCGCTTTGACATCCAAGATGAAATATTCATAATTATACGAAACATTTCACATAAACTACTCTTAACGCATAGCGAAGCGAAAAGTTAGGCAACTCTCATCTTTTTGCGCGCTTTGACAGTCTGCTAGTATAATACTTTTTAAAAATTGTGAATTGGTGCACACACAGTTTTGTTTTATAGTAGTTTGCTCCAGTTGAACAACGTTCCAGACTATATTTACGCAAAGACGAAATTTTTAAAAATGTTTACTGTTTAACAACTGCACATATTAAGACAAGAGTTTGACGCAGTAATGAAAATAGGGGTAAATGAGATACGTGAATATAATTTCTCAATATTTACAGAATTGAGACAAAGTATTGAAATAATAAGTTGGTGCAGTAATAGAACACAAAAATAGCAATCGTTTGATATGAAAAAGTCAAAACCGTATTTCTTTAAGTTACGAGGTTGAGGAAGTAAGGCATCGATATGTAGAATCGTTCCCATTTACGGCGATGTCTCCATACGCCATGCAGTTTCCATGTATGCCCTTGTATCCACCGATCCATTTAAGGAAAGTCAATTTCTTTAAATTCGCATTTACGCCCTTACTATTTTACTAACTCCTCTTTTGTTTTGTAAACACATCCTCACCCTGAAATCATTTACATCATTCTATTAGTTGTAGTAACTGGTAACATTTCTCGTTTGGCTAACATGCGGATTCCATTCTCTTCCCTTATTCGAACTTATCCTCTGTCCTCGGTTCTCGTCTTATTTCTACAGAAATGTTTTATTTTATTTAACTCTAAACTCTTTTTGTTCCTTCTTTATTAATTTTTTGTTTTGTGTAACGTTGAAGTTCCTCTGCCCCCCAGATAAATGAGCCGCGAACACTTCATGCAGGATTGACAGGCAATTGTGGTCCCGCATGGATAACGGGAATACCATGACTCTGCTATCGATTACTGAAAGGCAATGTTGCCAAAACTTGGTGACCAAAAATGGCTAAATTTACGAAAAAAATGGCTAAAAAAAATTGCTAAAAATGGGCTAAAAAATGGGCTTTTTTTAAATAAAACACATTAAAATTCAATAACAAAACAGAAATAATTAATTTAAAGTTGTTTACGATGAAATTATAAGTTTTTTTGTTGGATATTTTAAAAATTAAATCATCCATAAATTCGATGTAGTTATTGTTCATCTCATATGAATCCCTCGTGCCTATTAGCTCGAAATTTGAAGGTTAATCATAATCATAATCACGACAACATTTGCCCAACCTTTTAAGTCCAGATCTACAATAAAAAAACAAGTAGGAAGGTATAGTCGATCGACTCCAACTATATGAAACCGTACACCACATTAGAACCTACGTACCAAATTTTATTAAATTATCTGTTAATATGCGACCTGTACTTTGCGCACAAGGCTTACATGGACAGCCAGCCGGACAAATATTGTTAATTCGATCCAAAAAGTAATCCTGAGTCTATTGGTGTACGTAAAAGTGGGCTTAGGACCAATATTTTAAGGTGCTACAAACATCAGCACAAACGCATGGTCTCCTCTCCACTATTGAGGTGTTGGTATAAATATTTTATTGTTATGGTAAAAATATTTACCTAATTGGTAAAATCGAATTAACGTTTACTAAATGTAATTTCTAACGATGTTTACTCGGCAAAATACCCTCTCTAATTTAGCATTAGACCATAGAAGGGAGACCAACTTTATAGTCAATTCTAAAAATTTCTTTTTTGAAATACTTGCAACCAGAACGAAACACCGAGGTTTGTGTTGATCCATTATATAAATTTAATATTTGAATACAGTTCCTTTATTTTGAAAGATGTTTCATCATCATCGTTTATAGCGATGTTCAACATTAATAAAAGTTTTGATTTAATTTAAAGGAGTTTTAATTGGTAAAAATGTTTATTTTACTTTTATAAATTTTCATAATAAAATAAAAATTATTCTTTTAAAGAAAACAGGCAAAAAAAATGTTATGGCCAAGTTGAAAAATGGTTAATGGCTAAACTCATTTTTTTATAGTTAAATCTCGAAACTAAATGGCTAAATTGGCAACACTGCTGAAAGGCATGTATCAATTTTGGTATATGTTTGCACGGGACACTGTCTAATAGGAAGCCATGCACAGCATCTGGAAGCCGACACTTTAATTACTGCCACAGCTGCGATGACCATAATGAGGAATAGGACGTGGAACATCTTCTTTGTCACTGTCCTGTACCGGCAACGATGTGACTGCCCTACATGGAATCCAGACGTCGGTAGATGTTCGGGTTAATTCTACGGTAGGGGTTCTATTTAGTGGAACTCCATGGATCATTTGGTCTGAGTGCTGATTGTAATTTGTACCTAACCTATCTCTTTCTTTAATCGTACCTTTCTCTTCGATTCTACACGGTGTATAACCTAAAGATTACGAATTTTTTGGCAAACGTGTCAAACTCTTTTTTCTAACAAGTTTTAGATTGATCTTGTAACAGTTGGTCAGGCATTGTCATGGTGAAACAATACGGCTTCGTGTTTTCCGCATATTTCGGGCGTTTTTTTGGCCAACGCAAGCTTCAAAGGATTAATTCGTTGGTATTATCTATCCCGCTTCCAGTAGCTTATAGTAAATGGCTGTCATTGTTTCGACTGGATGGCCGAGCGCTGCTTTTTGCGCATAGTGTTTTTATAGTGGAGGCCTTTTTGTTGTAATGGCGTTCAAACAGCATTTCAGACATGGAATATCATTTCTTTACATCAATAGGCTTTAGCTCATATAGTAGCTACTATATTCTTGCTTTTAAAAGAATTATAGTGCTTTTAAACTTATTCAAATTACAACTCCCATGGTTTTCTTGAGCATGAGGAAAATCTTTATGCCTTTAATCCAGCATCTTTGAATTTTTTGGTAAATAAAATTTACCTTCCAAAATTATACATTTTTAAATTTAACACCCAATATTTTTCCTTTACTTTTTCCTATTTATCATATGAATCTTTTCCTTTCTACTCTTCGTTTAATTCTTCTTTGCATAAATTTTGAGCTGAGGCCATTTCAATTTATTTTGTTTTTTGCACATGCTGCCCTATTCTTATATTCTTGCTCTGCACTTTCATTTCCATTATTTGCAATTTATTTCCCCGATTCCTTCCCTTGTTTCCTTTTTTGTTCTTCGTTTACTCTTCTTTTGATATTATTTGTTCTTTATTTCCTCTTACTTTGCTTTGCCCTTGCTTTTCCTATGTTTTTTTTTTATTTCATCTCTTCTATTCTAATTTTTTTCCTTCTTTCGTATCATTTTAATAACCCAAACTTCCATATGAATCAATAAAGAGGAGAAACGTTTTATTATCATTTAATTAAATTAATAATCCTAAACAATTATTACATAAACTTTCGATTCCTGCTCATCTGAATTCCCCTGCTGGTTGCAACTGTTTGCTAGAAGTTACTCGAAATTGTATTCCATCAATACCAAAGTCTTCTTCTATCTTTGAACGTCCTTGAATTTCAATTATTTTTGCCATATTTGTACTGTTGCAGCTTCAAACTTGCTGCACTTGCTCTTCGCAAGCAAGACTCCAAAATGAAGGGAAAAATATATATAAATGTAAAAGAAGCTGAAAAAACTTTCCATGTTAAAATTTTAGTTACTGCTGTTGTAACCACAACTTTTCAATTTCATTACCATTGTTTTGTGGTTATTGCTACAACTAGACTTTTTCTTTTTCACTGTTGTTGTTGTTGTTGGCTTTTTTATTGCCGCTCGCTACTGCTTACAATATAGTTAAATCATTATGTTATTTTATCCTTTATGTACTGTAAAGACAGTCAGGGCTTAGGATAGTAATAAAACTTTTGGCTTACACTACTACACACCGGGTTGATCTCAGAATTGGTCAGAAAAAATAAGCATTTTATGTATGTTTCTCCTTCAGTGGCTCGTAAATAATATTTTTTTTTTTCTTTTCTACGTGGTATTTTGTTTAACATAGTTAAATGGAACAGTGTGTTATTAAATTTTCTTGGTGAAGATCAAAAATATTTTCGAGTAATTTGTAAAAATAGCAACTTTTTGTATTATTTTTGTAAGCTCTTAAGCATTTACTCAAGGTGAATTCATGTAAATAGTGAAGGCAATACTACAACAAGTACAACACCAAAAACACAACATTGAAATTTTTTCGTTGCTCGGTATGTCAAAAAACCAAGAAAGTTTTGACATTTCTCTTTCTCTCTCTAAGTAAGAAAAAATAATAGATCAGCTGTGTTTTCAACGCCACCTGAAATGTGAATTCGCCTTGAATTTACTTTTTCCTCTGCTTAATGTCCAACGAAATAGAAGAACTCCAGAACTTCTTGTGGGTTTGATGTTTTAGTTGTTAACTGACTCACTAACTGTCTGCTTTCCCTCCTTCTTAAATTTTTTTTTTTTTTGCTGGAGAAGGCACCCTGTGGTTTTTGGTTCCTTTACTAGTTTTGTGCAAATCAATCAGTTTATGATGGCAGATTTTTGTAGCTCGTTTATGAGGATCATTAAATTTTTTAATGCATTTTTAAGGGAATTTTCACGGCTTTTTTTTGCATAGTTTGATAACGTATCAGTAGTTTTGTTACTCTATATTACAAAACACATTCTACAGTGGAAGCTTTAGTAAGAAGACTTTAGACAAAGATTCTGAAAGAGGTTCTAGCATTTTTTCACTTTTGTTTAAATTGTTTTGTTTTAATTTTCTTTCAAAAATATTATTTCTTGTTGAACTAAAGAGACTCCAGAGAAAAGCTGCACTTGACAGCAGGTTGTTTACTTTATTCTTTATTGCAACTCCTGCTGTTTGTGTATAGACAAGTTTTTATAACATTTATGTTGTTTCTTTTTTTTTAGTGTGGCGGTTAAACGTTTATCTGTTTTAATTTTTTTTTTTTTTTTTTTTGTTCTTGCTTCTTTTTTGATTTTCGTACCATATTTGGTGTTTTGAATTTTATGTTTGATGCCTGTTTTATGTTTAGGCTTTTGCTTAGGATTTGAAGTTATTTTATAACTTTAAATTAAACTTTAATGAGATAATTTAATGCCAAGAATATTTTAAAATTATTAACCTTAAAAATTCTTACCCCCGTATTCATAAGCGATTATTAAATTCAGCAAACGTTTATTAAGTCAAAACTTTCATAAAAACTTTGTTTTGTAAAATTTTTTTAAATAAAAAATATTTTTATGAATACGACAGTTAATATTTAGTATTCAAGTACCTTAATAAAAAGTACTAGGATCTGAATTCAATCGCTTTTTCATCGAGACTAAAATTAAAGATAATCGCTCTTGTTGTCCTTTTTCGTTTGAAATTGCAATACCAAATTTATAAAATGAGCAAAACGGCACCATTTTTAATTCTTTTAGATGTGATATTTTAGGACGTAAAGTCAGATTCTTAATTTTTCAAATCCAAAGCACGACTAAAGCATTTTCTTTAATATATTTTAATGAATTTTACTAGATTAATTTTGTCTTAATTTTTTATTACCGAGATTTTGGAAAAACGATTGAAATATAATGAAAGTAAGATTTTTTAGATTTTATGTCTGTGGCATTTTGACAAAACATCTTAAGTCGAGATAAGAAAGCAAAAAAGTTTCTAAGAAAACTCGGTGAAAAAATAATTTTTATTAAATAATAAAATAAACTAAAATTAAAGAAAAATTTCCTAAACCAATTCACAAAGTATTTCAATGTAATACGTACTAAAATACTAATTAAGGCTAAAAAGCAACTTGTAAACTGCCTACAAAATTACAAATTAGTGCAAAAGTCAAGTTAAAACTACAAAAATATATTAAAACGTTATTTTTATCAAATGAATTAATAAGCAGTTATAGAAAATAGTTAATGAAAATTGTGGACAAAATGAGATGGAAAAAATCATTGTAATTAAATGCTTCTTTGTAGAATTTAAACAAAATTGAAAAACTGCAGTGATTTGAAAAAATTATTTTTGAAGTAAAAACCTGCATGACTTTTTTGCACTTTAAAATCTGGAAAAAAAAGAAGTTAAATCTGCACATTTGGCAACGCTGCATATGAGATACAAATCAAATAATTTTATACAATTACTTTCTTTCATTTCTTCCTTCCTTTGCATCCTTTCATCTTCTTCCTTTCCTTTTTTTTCTTTCCTTGTTTTCCTTTTTTCCTTTCCTTCCTTCCTTTCATTCCTTCCTTTCCTTCCTTTCCTTCCTTTTCTTCCTTTTCTTCCTTTCCTTCCTTTCCTTCCTTTCCTTCCTTTCCTTCCTTTCCTTCCTTTCCTTCCTTTCCTTCCTTTCCTTCCTTTCCTTCCTTTCCTTCCTTTCCTTCCTTTCCTTCCTTTCCTTCCTTTCCTTCCTTTCCTTCCTTTCCTTCCTTTCCTTCCTTTCCTTCCTTTCCTTCCTTTCCTTCCTTTCCTTCCTTTCCTTCCTTTCCTTCCCTTCCTTCCTTTCCTTCCTTTTTTTTCTTTCCTTGTTTTCCTTTCCTTTTTTCCTTTCCTTCCTTTTTTTCTTTCCTTGTTTTCCTTTCCTTTTTTCCTTTCCTTCCTTTCCTTCCTTCCTTTCTTTCCTTCCTTTCCTTCATTTCCTTCCTTTCCTTCCTGTCCTTCCTTTCATTCCTTTCATTTCTTTGCTTCCTTTCCTTCCTTTCGTTTCCTTTCCTTTTCTTTCCTTCCTTTCCTTTCCTTTCCCTTCCTTTCTTTTCCTTCCTTTAATTTATTTCATTTCTTTTATATGATTTTCTTTTATTTCATTTCATTGCTTTCTTTCCTTTATTCCCTTTTTCCTTTCTTTCCGTTATTTCCTTCCTTTCCCTTCTTTCCTTCCTTCCTTTCTTTCATTTTATTTATTACATTTCATTCCTTTCCTTTCTCTCTTTCCTTTCCTTGCTTTCCTTCCTTTCGTGTTTTTTCTTATGTTCAATCATTGGTCTCAATCAAAACTTTCAATGAAGTATAAAAAAAAGATTCGCTAAATTAATATAGCAAACTTTTTGTGGCAAACGAAAATTCCCATTTAATTAATACAATCTGTATTATTGCTTATTTTTGTTAAGTTTTTACCGAACAACTTATAACAATTGTGTACTAGCTAAGTGTTGCTTCAACATACCAAATAAAAAATAAATTTTGACAAGCCGTTCTTACAGCAATAAAAATTAAGCCCACGGAGCGTGTACGCATGCTCAAAATTTTCGGCATATAACTATTCAATGCATCCTTAATGAGTAAAATAAAAAACAAAAACTTTGAAACAACTTTAATATGTATAATACTTCTATAAATACAATCGTACTTGACATACACAGATATAATTCACAATATACTTTAGCGATGTTAAATTACGAAGACTACGACGAAGGCGGCTTATGAGCTTTGTTTCAGATTCTCTAAAAAAAACTACGAAAAATAAAGAAACAAACATAAAAGTCCATTTCAAGACATGAAATGACTTTGTAGAACATTCGACGGTCTGTCCTTTAGTATGAAACAAAGACAATAATGAAGATGAAGTGGCTGATGCTGATAATCAGGCAAGAAGTTGAAGATGATGACGTTGAGTCTCTACGATGACGAGTCACTGTTTTATGTCATTGCACTACAGAGAGAGTTTAGAGTATTTTTTTTTTCGTCTTTGTCTGTGTTCAGTTTAAATTTGTTTTTGCACACATCTAAATGGAGCACAAACGCAGCTGGATTACGTTGAAATCAACATCAATATTGACATGTGGTTGTGTATTTTTGAAGGAATCCCCCGCCATTCTCTTATACCTCTCATTTATTGTTTTCATAGTTCTTGGTTTGTTTTTATTAGCCGGTAGCCCTGGCCTTTACCTTCTTTAGATTATGTTTCGGAGCTTTAAGTTTGTATTTTTTTTTTGCATCATGTTCTTTTTTTCCTTCAGTCTGGGAATATTTTGCTTAAGCCAATACAAAATTGGTAAAAGAAAAATATAAGAAGACTATATGAAAGAAGAGTTTAAAACGACTGAAAATACACTTATTTGTATGTTGATAAGGAATTAAAAAAGTTATGGATTATTTCTTAAAACAATAATTGGTATACAGTCCCAAAGTATGAAATCTTATTTCCAGGTTTTAGATGCGTTCAATAAAGCGCTTTTTGTGTCAAAAATGTATTGTTTCAAAGTGGAAACTCGCCATATAAATTTCATGCCTTCCGTAAGCAGGATATTATCCTGTTTTTAAATACTTAATATGTCTTAACAAAATTTTTTCGTTAATAATGCCTTTATATAAAATCTTGTAATAAAAGTCTGTAAGGATTCATATCCATAGATTTAATCAAATAAATAAATAATAAAATGTTAAATAATGGTAAGCGAAACTCTTTCATTTCTCCCTTACAAGCCTGCTTCGTTTGAAGCTAAATTTTTTATTGAGTTTTTAACCCAATCCCGTTATTATTGGAATGAGATACTAATAGCAAGACCAATGATAAATTACCAAACCTCCTTTGAACTAAACACATCTTCCACAATATGTAAAAAATTTTATACTACTGTTTTGTTTTAGTTGTTGTTATAGTTGTTTATATACTACGTAGTTGTTGTTTTTATTCCGATTTTCTTAGGTTTCATTCTTTCGGGCTGATACTGGAGTGCAACAGTGCGTTTGGTTCGTTGGCTAAGTGAACTAGTTTTTCATTGTTGTTGTTTGTTATTATTATTTTTATTGAAGTTGTTGCTGTTAATGTTGTTGTCATCGTCGTCCTCATCCTGATTGTATGTGTAGTATGTGTAGTTGGTTTTTTTTTCTTCTTTAAATTTATTTAACTTATTTATTCCATATTGACCGGCGTCTGTCCCTTTTGTCATCCTTTAGCGTTTCGAATTTCTCGTTGTCGTCGTAGTCATTCTGGCAGTCGCCGTTTAATTTTTTCTGGTCAGTTTTCATATAAGTTTCCAGTGCAATACATACATATGTACATAAACAAGTGTGAGTGTGTGTACATACCAAAAAAGTTACTACAATAGCCGGACTGGAGTATTTTTTTTTTTTTTAAATAAGTTATTATCGTCTCTGATTTTAATTGTTGTAATTGAAAGTGAATTTTTTCATTGTTCATGCACTAATTTGAAAGAATGCGATAAATGTACACCGAAATGAGATAAATAAATAAAAATAAATAAATACTAAATGCGAGTAACATGTGATCTTAACTGCCAACTGCTGCATCATAAGATCAGCTTACAACTGAAGGTGATAATGGCATGTATGCAGACGGGGAAAGGGAGCTTAAAACGTATTTATGTTTATGGATGAGGAATATTTAAAGAGGAAAAAAATATATTACAGATTACGATTGCATGCTGTGTGCAGGTTTAAGGAAACATATGATTATTGAAGATTTGATGAAATTGACTTTAAATACTGAATGCATTTTAAAGATAATACTTATAATTAAATTATAGAAAAAATAAGCAATGCTTAATTTATAAAACTAAATTCAATAAGGAAATTTTTAATTATTCGTTGAACAAAAAAATTTGTTTACTAAACTTATGTAATTATTAAAAACAAACAATAATGCTTCTTCTAACCAAAATTTTGGGTTGGAATACTTTTAAAATAGATTAATTTTCTTCTAATAATTTTTACTGCTATTGTATTCTTAATATTTTTAACTATGTTATAGTGATTTTTTAAACTTAGTTGTAACTTATATTCCACTTCCTTGCCACATCCTTTTTACCTGATTTCTAATTCCTTTCGACCTTTTTATTTTATCTAAATTTTCATTTTTTACTTCCATTCCATTCCACTATCATTTTTATCTATTTTTTCTCTGTATTTTTTGCATACATTTATTACTTTATTACTTTTTTTTATTTCCATCCTTGGAAATAATTTCAAATTCCTTTCGACCTTTTTATTTTATCTAAATTTTCATTTTTTACTTCCATTCCATTCCACTTTCATTTTTATCTATTTTTTCTCTGTATTTTTTGCATACATTTATTACTTTATTACTTTTTTTTATTTCCATCCTTTTCTCCCAATTTCCTTGAACTTGCTTCTTTTTCTTTAATGATTTTCTTTTATAAATGTCCTTTCTTTCCTATATTTTCCTTTCCTTCCTTTGCTTCCTTTCCTTCTTTTCCTTCTTTTCCTTCTTTTCCTTCCTTTCCTTCCATTTCTTCCTTTCCTTCCTTTCCTTCCTTTCGTTCCTTTCCTTCCTTTCCTTCCTTTATTTCCTTCCTTTATTTCCTTCCCTTCCTTCCCTTCCTTTCCTTCCTTTCCTTCCTTCCCTTCCTTTCCTTCCTTTCCTTCCTTTCCTTCCTTTCCTTCCTTTCCTTCCTTTCCTTCCTTTCCTTCCTTTCCTTCCTTTCCTTCCTTTCCTTCCTTTCCTTCCTTTCCTTCCTTTCCTTCCTTTCCTTCCTTTCCTTCCTTTCCTTCCTTTCCTTCCTTTCCTTCCTTTCCTTCCTTTCCTTCCTTTCCTTCCTTTCCTTCCTTTCCTTCCTTTCCTTCCTTTCCTTCCTTTCCTTCCTTTCCTTCCTTTCCTTCCTTTCCTTCCTTTCCTTCCTTTCCTTCCTTTCCTTTCCTTTCCTTTCTTTCCTTTCCTTTCCTTCCTTTCCCTCCTTTCCTTCCTTTCCTTCCTTTCCTTCCTTTCCTTCCTTTCCTTCCTTTCCTTCCTTTCCTTCCTTTTCTTCCTTTCCTTTCCTTTCCTACCTTTCCTTCCTTTTTTCCTTTCCTTCCTTTATTTCCTTTCCTTCCTTTCCTTCCTTTCCTTCCTTTCCTTCCTTTCCTTCCTTTCCTTCCTTTCCTTCCTTTCCTTTCCTTCCTTTCCTTCCTTTCCTTCCTTTCCTTCCTTTCCTTCCTTTCCTTCCTTTCCTTCCTTTCCTTCCTTTCCTTCCTTTCCTTCCTCTCCTTCCTTTCCATCCTTTCCTTCCTTTCCTTCCTTTCCTTCCTTTCCTTCCTCTCCTTCCTTTCCATCCTTTCCATCCTTTCCTTCCTTTATTTCCTTCCCTTCCTTTCCTTCCTTTCCTTCCTTTATTTCCTTTATTTCCTTCCCTTCCTTTCCTTCCTTTCCATCCTTTCCTTCCTCTCCTTCCTTCCTTTTCTTCCTTTCTTTCTTTTCCATCCTTTCTTTCCTTTCCTTTCAATCCTTTCTTTCTGTTTTTTCTTTCATTTAAATTATTTAATCTTTTTATTCCCTCTGTTTTCTCTCCTTGCTTGCTAAATTATAATTAATTTTCTATAGCAACACATATCTACGAAATCCTTTAGTAGAACTTGATTAATATCCAGCTTCCCGACGACAAGTTCTAAACAAATTAACATTGTCAATTCGGTATTGAATGGAATTATTTAAAGAAGAATTTGTGATGCATTTCATATGTACGAAGTATATGTTATACCAATAAATTAACATAAACAACAAATTTTTTACAACTTTAAAACAACAAACGGGGACGAAAATCAGTAAAAAAAATTAACGAGAAACACTACAACTTTACAAGCACCAGCAGCTTTAAATCGTGACCAATACAAGCGTTAGAATAGGTGCTAATTTATGTCATTCACTTCCCATTAAATCACTTGCTAACAAAAGCACAACTTCTTGTATTTAACTAGGCAGCACCACACAACCAACAGAGACCAAAAGCAAACTCACTCATTCATTCACTTCTCTCACAATTTAACTACAACTATGAACGAGTACTTCACATACATACTTACGTTCGAAATGACAACGATACTTATTGCGCATAATGCAACTTTAAATATTTAAAATAGTTGTGAGCAAATTAAGAGCAATAATAATTAACTGATTAAAATGAAGCAAAGATGCAAAGTAATTATTTTTCTTATCAGTTCTCCATTCAGACCGGAAATAAATGATTACACTGTGAAAGTTGAAGAAACTGTCATGCGGGGCACCCGGCGGTCTAACCTAATTCGAGTACTGCAGATCAGAGCTGTAAATGAATCGTTCATTTTTGAATTAATTCGGGAAATATTCATGCACTGAATAAGCAAATTTTGAATTAATTCTTTTCACGAAAAAAAATTAGAGGAGGTTGCACAACATACATATATGTATTCGCGTAATTCAAAAATGGTTTAGTTTATTAAATAATTTCGCCATTAAATTACCTTTAAGCAAGGCAACACTTTGTTCAACACTGTGCAGTTGCTTTAGAAACATGAATGTTTTTTTTTTTTGACAAAAAAAGTTTTTGCAAAGTTTCGAAATTTGCGTTCATTAAAACGGCAAAAAAAAAATTGAAAAATGCAGCCATGCTTCTTATTTTTTCTACACGTATAGAAAACAAAATTCCAAACAATGCCATGTATGATTCAAATCTGTTTACTGCTTTTGATTTTTTTAACAAAAGATAACAAATTTTAATTAAATTTAAGAATTTAATAAAACACCATATTTATATGGGAGCCTCCTTAAGGGATGGTGATAAAGGGCAAGTATATATTGAGCAGGGCTGTGGAGTCGTCAGGGAATAGTTATAACCCCTACTTTATCCGCTGAAATTTTTTAAATACGACTCCTTCTCTAACCTTGATACTTAATGTATATGGGGGTTTACGTGACCCAACTTTTGAAATCGATGTCTTCCGATTTGGATGAATAAAATATGCAACAATATGAAAACAAATCGAAGCCCAGTTATGATATAAAAGGATCTTATGTGATTAAGATTAAATTTTATTAAATTATTTATCTTCTTGTTTTTTTATTATTATTATTATTATTAGATATTGTTATTATTATAATTACAGGGTGGCCCAGAATTAACGAAGGGGTTTGAATTCGTTATAACTTTTTATTTAAGAAATAATTATAAATTTTTTTTAATGCAGTATATAAATGGGGAATATTTTTAGTTTAGTTATGAAAAATAAAATGCTAGTTCGGTATATATCGTCGTAAAGGTTAATTTGTTTTGTTTCTCAGCATAAGTTTTATTTTTAAGGTTTTGGAAACACGCACGCACATTATGAAAAATCTCAAAATAGTGCATAAGTTAAAAATTTAAGAACCCACGTTTTGAGTTAGAAAATTTTTTTTATACATAAGCCACCCGCAGCTAGCAAAACTACCATAAAGGAAAAGAAATAAGCTTTCTTTTGAGCAAAAACAAATAAAAACAAGTAAGAAAGTACAGTCGGTCAAGCCCGATTATATGATACCCTACACCATATTATTTTAAAACACATTCAAATCGGTTTGAAAGCTTGTGAGAGGCAGAAATTTCCCCCTACCTCCCTTGTTGTCTTATTTTTTAAAAGCTGCATAGCCATGTAGCCATATAAATATGGATCTATCTATGTTTCAAATTCCATTGAAATCGGTTTGATAGTTTCTGAGAGTCAGAAATTGCCTCTATCTCCCCTCGTGGTCCTACGAGTCGGCCCATTTTCAATAGGATTGGTCCTTGTGTCAATAAGAACATAATTTTATAAAATTGTCTCCAAAATTGCGACCTGTACTTTGCGCGCAAGGTTACATGGACAGCCAGCAAGCCAGACAGCCAACCAGCCAGCCGGACGAACATCGTTAGATCGCCTCACGCAAATGCATAATACCCTCTCCACTATTGTGGTGTGGGTATAAAAAGTTTTAAATTTAAAAAAAAAATTCAAAATTTTTTTTCGAAAGTTTGATAGCTTAGATAGCTATTCTAATCTACTAGGGACAAATGTTGCTCACACCAATAGTTAATAAGTTACATGGATGAGAAAGAACACCTGTTTGGCCAAAATGTCAAATTTCGACCCCCTCTAACTCAGAAACTTTTTGACCGATCTTGTTGAAAATTTGCGTCTAAGCTACTATCAAATAAGACTAGCCGTTCATCCAAATCAGAAGACATCGATTTTAAAAGTTGGGTCACTTGTGACACAAAATCCTCCATATGAGACTGGGCCTTATTTGGCCAATTTTGGAGTTAGAATCGCGAGTTTTTGTGGGTACTTCAACTCCGGTACAAAAAACTCAACTGCGACTCCACAGCCCTGGTTTTAAGAAAACGACAAAAAGTTAAGGACAAAATATTACTTATGGAGGTTGGTCATACATTTTATCCCTTTATGGGAGACACCAAGGCAGTTATGCGACGTTTTCTTCAGGTTATTTCAGTTTATTCAATAAAGTAAACCGTTTTTGAATTACGCGAATATATGTCTTGCAACATCCTCCATTTTCGAAATATCAATATATGTGACCTTCTCCGAGAAAAGGGCCATAGTGTGTGAAAATGAAGTTCTGAGAAAAAAGCATTTCATCTTATTCTACACCCTTTTAGGTACCAGAATCCACTCTTAAGTCCATACCCGTTTTTTGACACACTAGTCCCGGAAAAGGTTACACATATCGAAAAAACCACTGGATTCAGCGTACTCGAATTAGGTTTACCCGTCAGGTGCCTCACTTGACAGAAAAAAGTGGTTAATTCTAGCACAGTGTTATTATTTACTCCATTTAATATTACTTGCCACCATTGCTATTTCCTTTAACCAAACTGTTTACGCAGCACTTCGATTAAGCTTAAACTTACCTAAGCTGCTGAGCTGATCTCCTCTGTTCCTATGCCAGTGTGTAGTTGCGTTTCTACATGTGTGAAGAGTGTGTGTGGTGCCTAAATAAATATATTGTATTGACTTTAGTGATGCCTGCTGCCTGTTTGGATTTGCTGTCGATGGTTTACAACTAATTAAAATGAAATATTTTGGATACGCAGTCAACATGCATTTAAAATGACAACGCATTCAAAAAAGTTTTCACATACGCACCCGAATGAGCTGTATACAAAACACTCATCCAAACATTTTAGCTTTGCCATCAGCACACATACTGGGAAATAATAGTTTGTGATTATGCACGAATGTAAATTAAATTTTATTAAATTTTTACTTTGCATCAGGAAAGTCTACATAAGAGTTTTGAGTACTATTCGCACTACTTTATAAGAATAAAATACATGGTATTAGTAGCTAATTGTACGCGTGCTCAAAGGCACTTTGTTAAAAAATTTTAATACACTTATGTCGCTGCTTCGATTTCACTCAGCACCGAAATGAAAACGTAATAAAGTCGAAGTGTTTTTTTATGTTTGTGGTAGGTTTAACCTTAATGGGCTGAAGAAATTTGGATTAGCATATACATATGTAGTAATGAAAGTTATAATTTTAAATGATAGCATAGACAAGTAAGAGTGCTATATGCGTCTATGCCGAATCTGATACACCCTTTATCATGGCTCGACAGGAACAGAAAGTTTTACATATATGTATAAAAACCCGGTGCGCTTTGCTACCTTTGACGGTTGCTGATCGTTTTTGTATTTTTATGTGTACGAAATTTTGACAATTTGTCTCCTACCGCTCTCCAGTTATCAAGAAATGTATTTTGTGTCACGCCCACATCTCCAATCGCGCCCATATTTCGATATCCTGTGTATTGATGCTTGATCTATGTGTATCAAGTTTGGACAATTCTCCTCTTACAGTATTTTCGATACAAATGAATCTATTTTATGGCACGCAAGCATCTCCAATCATACCTAGATTTTTAAAAAGGTTCTGTAATGATAACTTAGCTATTTGTACCAAATTTGGACAATTTTCCTTATGCCGTTCTTTGGATATAAATTTCTCCCACATTTGATTGGAAGCTGTGAATTGATCTCCAAGTTGCTGGACCTTATTTGAAAACTTTGGCTCATCCGCTTTCCAGATATACATAAAAAAAAATTAAAAACGAAACAAAAAGATAGAATTTATAGGTAAAATTAGAATAAGTCGCTGTTTTCACTCATATCTTAGCAATTTGTAGACCACTCCGGCTAAATTGCAATAGCAAACTTTAACGGAGCATATGTGACATAAATATGTAACAACCTATCATTCGTTGCATCTTCGGAAAGACCATTTCAACATACACACGGGGAGACGGACATAGTTCAATAACTTTGCTTATCATAAGGATCCAGAATATATATCATCGCGGAAAATCCAAAAGTACGTTACATCACTTTTTCTAATTTTACAGGAGAAGTAAAAAACGTTATAAAATAAAAAATAATTAAGATATAGAAACAATTGATGGAATATGGAATTAAGACAGAACAACCAAACTAATTCAAGAGAAAAAACTATATTTTTCGAAGTACTTTTTAAGTTATATTGGTTGCGTTCTTTTGTATTTGTGTTTTCTGAAACAAAAGGGCGTATCATCATAAATATTTTTTTTAAACAGAAGTGAAAAAATTAAAAATGTGAAATAATTTTTTTATTCCTTTTATTTACGCTTTAAGTTTTATGAACGATTAAATACATTACTTCTGTTTATTTTTAATTATAACCTTTTGATAAGAGGAATGAAGTTTCACTAAAATAAATACTAACAATAAAAGTAATAATTTTATAATTTAAATAATACAAAACAAAATTATGTATGAAATTTAAGTTAATAAAAAATAATGGCCTGTTCAACGATTTCGAAAGAACGACTTCGATCGCATTCTAAGCGATCGAAAACTATTTTGGGTTCAACTAGCTTTATTCTATACGAACATTCGTTTAGACGACAACTCGAAAGAAAACGTAAGTACTTTCATACAAAAAGCGGTTTATTAATATCGAAGGTATTGTCGATATTACGAAAACAAATGTCAAAACCACGCACTTGTTGTTTTGTTGTCGAATCATGGTATTTATAACAAACAAGAAATATTTAAGGGTATTTTAAATAAATTATAAATAAAAATAGAGAACAATTGGTAATTTTTTTTTGATTACAATACGCCACAACAAATTAGACTTAAAAATTAGATTTTGTTTAAGCTTAATGGGGTGGGTAAACTCAAATATTGCACTCATTTATTTCTCTCATAATCGTTTTCGAATTATTCGCGAAAATCGTGTTTGTCTGGATTAATATTATATTTCCAAAATTTCGAATAAATATGTTTATCCTCCTTTCTTTATAGTGTGTTGATCGGATAAAAATTCACTGAATTACAAGCCTTTTAATTTGAAAAAAATGCCTTAATGGAGAGACTGAAAACGTTTAATATTAAAAGCATAAAAAAATAATTTTTTTAAATCGGCCTGTAGCACAGTAAATTTTTATCCGATCAACACAGTATAAATATGTGCTGAAAGAGGAAAACATTTTTATTCAATAGTTTTTACAATTCAGATGAACAATTCAATTTTCAAAATAACGAGCTAAAACAACTGCAGAAAAACATGATTTTTGCGACTATCTCAAAAACGATTCTTGAGAGAAATAAATGAGTGACATATTGTGTACATTAGGCGAATACATGGAGGAACATCCTAAGATGGCGAAAGGTGCACCAGTGTTTGGAGCAAATCAATTTTCAATGGGCGAGTAATGAAAAATAATAGGCCTTAAACTAAGCGTCATTGGTCCATCCATTCTATTCAAGGCGGGAAATTTTATCCCACATTATAATTAAAGGCAGAAAACAACTATAGCTTGAATTGGTTTTGAAAATATTACATATTTTTACAGACATGGGAAGATTTGAAATGTAGGACAAAAATAAATTTTAGAAAATAAAAAAAGCCTGCGAGAAACAAAACTATTTAACCCTAGATCATACAAATGATCGGACGCTGCTTTGGTAAAGTTAAATGTGCTGAAACTCAGTCCGCAGATATCAGAATCACCGCCAAGAGTTTCTAAAGCTGCGACGGTGGTTGCACAAGAAAGCAAAATTGAAAATTCTAAAGGAAAACATTAAAAATTTTAAAACTTCATCCAAACGAAGAAGGATAGAGTAAGAAATAAAATACAAACTGCTCTACAGGTAAAAAAGAGGAATATGGTTGTTGAGGAACAACTGTCGTTAATTTGTCGTCAAATGAAACAAATGTAACTACTTTCAAGGAGCAAGATGATGCTAGCAAAATATTGACTTGGTACTTATTCAACTTTCTTTTACGTTTGGTTTGATTGACTTATTAATTTATTTTTTTGTATCATTAATTTTTTTTGCTTGAATATTTTGTTTTTGATAAAATTCAATATTTGTTTACACTTTTCTTTAGTTTTGGTTTCAACAAAAACGGATTTTTTTATTTTTAGACATTTTTATACAGCTGATAAAATTTCAAACGAGGTTGTATTTGTCAACATGCAATTTAGTATTATTTTTCATACTTTTGAACAAAAAGGCAACAAAATATAGAAATATCTAATATGACAATACTTAATTATTTTAATACGTAAGTAACAAATATTTACAAGCGTAAGAGCAAGCGATCGAAAGCTGTCGAAATTGTTGAACCCAATCTGATTCGAAATCGAGCGAATAGATGGCGATTGCTTCGTTTTGCTGTCGAGATAGTTGAACATGCCATAAGTATACAGAAAGGAAAATAATTCAATGTTCAAATGGGATATTATCACAGATATAATGACAGGCAAGAGTTTAGGATGGGTGAATTCGAATTTTTTGCCTGCTACGATTAAATATTTATGTTTAAAAGTGTTGTTTTTTCAACACTTAAGGAAATCAAAGCATTGGATAGCAATACATTGCGGTTTTGGTAAAAGCATCCGTCTGATGATGAAAATTTGACGTACGGAGGATTTCGTATCCTCAAATATTTTACGGTAATAGTTGACGCAACAAGGTTTCCTTCAGTTTCATCCCAAACAAAGTTGTCAGATTCATGAGGAAGTTGCAATTTATTGTGGAATCGGTTTTTCCGCTTGCATGTCCAAAGACAATAGCAAGCAAAGCATTTAGTAAAGAAAAATCAACAACTCAAATATATTATTTTAATTTCATACCCCAAGTTTGATAATACGTTCGTTTGACTTGTGAAAATAATGCACATGTTGGATTATGGATATAAAAGCGCTATTTTTGGACGCAAAAATCTAAAAATTGGTGGAGACGTGAAAGATAACCTAACGAATCATAATCAATCAAAAGCTCGATTTTGATTTTTTTGATGATACGTGCTTTTGGATTTTCGATGACGATATACTTTATAGGGCCTTACAGTTATATTGTAGAAATAACAAATGGAACGAAAAACTTATATAAACACGCAGCGAAAAAACATGCTAAAAGTATGGTTAAAAAAAACATATTATGGTCCCAGCAATGGTAAAAAACAAACTTTTGTTGTATTTAACAAAATTTATTTCAAGAATGATAATATTTTGTTTCTATTAAACAACGAAAGTGTTTGCCTCCCTTGAAACTTCAAATATGGTTGAATTTAACAATATAATGTTTTAATAAAATAAACATATTATGTTTACCTTTGGGAAATGGGACTTTCAGCATAGGTGCACGTAGTGCGGAAAGTTTTCTGACTGTCATTCACTTGGGAGTGACCGGTAACGATTCCTCTGTTTGACTGTCCAAGCAACTCACTACTTCCAATCCTAGACCAAGTATTTCCCGGGCAATGGCTTTTCAGATTCCTCTGAAAGCTAGCTAAAGTGAGAAGGCGCCCAGTCATGTAGCCTGAATGGTTAAAGTACATCTTAACGTATCAGGCAAGTAGGCGAATTACATGAATATTTGCTGAAGCATGACTGCATCGTGGGATTGGACACGAAGATAGCTGCCCTATAACCAATCTAAAAAAGGAGGGCCAGCAACCCACTTTTCCGAAATATAATTTGATAACGAATCGCCTAGGTGCCCTATGCTCCAGTGGGAGTTAGAGGAATATATATATATATATTGACTAATTATTATCACGACAACCATACTGTGGTTAAATTCATCGATCAAAAAGCTATAACCATATTATGGTTGCCTCCAAACATGTTATGGCTAACATTTTATAATATGTTCGAAAGTATAAAATTTTATGTATAATTTTAAATTTAAAATAATATGTTTAAAAAGCAACAACATTCTGATCGTTTGCATTTTACAATAGTTGCTTAGTTTGCTTAAAATTCTCATTCATTTTTTTTTTTTAATTATTGATTAAAATACATAAATTTACGAAAAATAAAATAGAATAACAGAAAAATTGGTAATTAAAGGTCATCACAGGCTGGAATTGAATCAAAGGGGATCTCTTATCAGGAATAAAAAATTAAATAAAATTATAATTTGACACTTAAAAAACAAATTGAAAAAATTAATGCGATAAATAACCGTAATATGTAAATTGACTTTTATTCGACCTGAATAAATAATTCAAAATTTTTTATAAAAAAAAGAGACCTCAAGCTTAGTTAAATAATAATAATAATAACCATAATATGTTTAACATTGGTTACTTTTGTCCGAATTTTGGGAAATTTTTACCATATTATGATTAATTTTGAGCATAATATGGTTAGTTTTGACCATTATAGTATGTTGCTCTTAGGATATGGTTACCTCCAACCATATTTTTCCCCGTTTTTCCAATTTCTTTCCACTTTATACCTTTTTTCAATTCCTTGCACATTCTTTTTATTTCTTTTCCACTTTCATTGTTCTTGTTGTCGTCTCCTTTCCAATTTCTTTAAAATGGTTTTTTCCTTCCTTCTTTCTATTTTGTTTTTATTTCCTTTACACTTTGTTCACTATCTTTTCTCTTTCTTCATAGGAAAGAAAGGTTTGCTCAATTTTCGAATTTCATTTGACTGCATTTTACTTCATTTCCAGTTCCATTTCACTTATTGGCGTCTCCTTTGCACTTTCTTAAAAATAACGTTTAAATTTTTCATCATTTCTTTTTATTTTCTTTCTAATTTCTTTACACTTATTCACTCTCTTTCCTCTTTCTACATAGGAAAAGAAGGTTTGCTCCTTTTAACAATCTCTTTTTGCTCCTTTTTTACTTTTTTTCTCTTATTTTCAGTTCCATATCACCTTCTTTCTATTTTCTTTCTGTTTCCTTTCCTTTTCCCTTATACTTCCTTTATTTACTCCGACTTTCCAGTTGGGTTTCACCTCTTTTTGGCGACATTGAAGAATCATTTTTACTTTTCTTTCACTTACTTTGCACTTTCTATTTTTCCTCTGTTTTTTCATAATTTTTTCCCTTTGTTTAACATCTTTACACATCTTTTCCAGTTTCCTAACGGTTTTGTAGAATAAGAAGGCTCCGAGAGGATTAGTTTTCTTTGCCTGTCCTATTTTGTTTCGACTGATTTTGACACCCATGTCCTAAATTACTTCAGCATAGAGGACATTGATTTTTTATGTTCATGTAGAATATCCATTGTGAACCCTGCCGGATTGGTGTGTTACCACCAGTGTTGCCAAAACTTGGTGACCAAAAATGGCTAAAAGCTTTTTTAAATAAAAACACATTAAAATTCAATAACAAACAGAAATAATTCGTTTAAAGTTACATTTACAATCGGTTTACTTAGAGGTTGGTCTAAAACCAATATTTGAAGGTGTTACAAACATTAGCACAAACCTCCCCACTGTTGTGGTGGGGGTATAAATATTTTATTGTTATGGTAAAAATATTTACCCTATTGATAAAATCGAATTAACGGTTGCTAAATGTAATTTATTTATCAAATAACTTTAAACGATGTTAACTTGGCAAAATACACTCTCCACTTCAGCACTAGTTTATGGAAGAAAGATTAACTTTATAGTCAATTCTGAAATTTCTAAATAAAGAAACACCGATGTTTGTGTTCTTCCATTTTATAAATTTCAAATTGGAATACTGTCCCCTTATTTTGAAAGACGTTTCATCAACATCGTTTATAGCGATGTTCAACATTAATAAAAGTTCTGATTTAAATTAAAGGCGTTTAAATTGTTAAAAAAATTTATTTTACTTTTATGAATTTTTATAATAAAATAAAAATTATTCTTTTAAAAGAAAAACGGCAAAACAATGTTAAGGCCAAACAAGTTGATAAATGGCTAATGGCTAAACTCATTTTTGAATGGCTAAACAGGGTGAAAATGGCTAAATCTAGCCACTAAATTGCCAACACTGGTTGCAACAAATCATGTAATTTTTGTTGTTTGAATGAGTTTACAAATTTTAGATTTGGGTTATAATGGTCCATCCTAACCTCTCACTGGCATTAAGTGTTAATATTTTTATAAATATTTTTTAAGTTTTTCGGTCCAAATATTTTATTTTTGCAGCTAACTTTTTTTCATAACTGACAGCAATAAGTGTTGCTTGTGGCGTGTTATTTTTTTGAGACCACTAAATTGATGATGATGTTGTTGGTGGTAGTGCTTATGCTGTTGGAGTTTTTGTTGTGCTGATTGAAAAAATGACAAACGAGAAAAAGTAAATGACATTGAATATGTATGTGTGTAAGTAAACATGAATAGTAGCTACCCTGCAAATAATAGGACTAGTCCAAACACGCGTGTAAAGAGTAGTCCACAAGGGACTAGAACTACTCCAAAAGTAACCCAAGCGTATGGAAACATTATTATATTTAACATTACGATGTCCTAGGGCATTTAAAATCGAAAACGTGTCGTTAAAAAACGAAGACATGTCGTCTCACTACAAAGACTTTTTAACAATGACATGGTCCATGGACTATTTTATAAATTTGGATCAGATGTTCCAATATTATTTGCAGGGTAATAGTTACTCATCAGCTCATGAGACTGTTTCTAAAGTTGTTAATTGAACTAGATGGCCACTGGTTAATTAACAATAATGTTTGTTTACTACTTATTTTAATTCCATTGGAAGTTAAACGCCAATTGGTATTCGCCATGAATTATGCAATGGCCTACTTTAACCATTCCTAGGTAATCAGCGGAAGAGACAATACACCCTTTGCATGGCGAAGAATTTCATTTAAATAGTTTGTGGACAACTGTCAAAAGAGTTTCATAACTGTTGGGTTTTAAAATCTTTGTCGTCTATATCTTTCCGTTTTTTTTTTTTCGTTATAACTTGCAATATTTTTACTGTGTATTTTCTTGAAACGCAATGCTGAGACAGTTGCATGCCATAACATTATTGCCCCAGTGTGGAAAGTATCTATTGTTTGTTATTTCTTAT
The DNA here is from genome assembly GCA_949318255.1 of Pollenia labialis. Classification (NCBI taxonomy): domain Eukaryota; kingdom Metazoa; phylum Arthropoda; class Insecta; order Diptera; family Polleniidae; genus Pollenia; species Pollenia labialis. The sequence continues at coordinate 140,523,730 of OX439141.1, read as the reverse complement.
TTTTCGTTTGTACGGTGAGTTTAACAGTAGGAGGTTAAATGTTCTACTTTTTACGGTAATCGTTCAGTTTTTTTCTTGCTTTTCCAATTTCATATACTTTGTTTGTGGTTTTTGTTGGTTAAAAAACAAAGTGGCTCCAACGTTAGCTTGAAATAGTGTCATTTATTGTGTGTCTATAATTCCGCCTGTGGTGTAACGAAGGCGTTTATTGGGATTTTTCTAGATTTTTCTTGTAATTCATGTCATAGTTTATTTTAAAACATTTGATCAATATTTATTAACGGTGAGTATTTTAAATGATCTAGTTTAGAAGTTACTTAATTTTTATAAACTTATTTAGAAAAGACAGAAACTTAGTTCCTCACAAATATTTTGTTGAGGTGCAGAGAATATCCTTCGGTCGTGCTAAGGGATGTTCTCCGCTATGATATTACAAACACCGGCTTCCTTAACTAAAGCTTCTCTGCATAGCCGGCCTTCGGCCGGGCGCAAGGATTTTCTCCTCTATGGTTTAGCATAAGCCGGCTTCGCTAACTTACGCTTCTCTGCATAGCCGGCCTTGCGCCCAAAAGTGTTTTCGTTATATTTTTACAATATACACCCAGAGAAAAAACAACGAACCAATTTTTAAATAAATTAGAATTATATTAAAAGAAAAATATTTAAATGGGAAATAAGGCCATGTATGGCTTTAGTTCACTCCTTACATGGAAAGAAACCCATATGGCCTTATTTCTCACTCCATTGGCTTTATTGCACGGCACATTTATGACAATGGTATATAGTCCTAACTCTTTATCTGATCCACAGCTACTACGTCTCACCCAACATCCACCAACGCAACTTGAACACCATGAACAACTCGCACACCCAACTCAACCGGTCTCTCAACTTTTCCCCACTTTACAAAATCCATAACCATACTTGCACTTTACCAACCTACCAGCCGTATTCCGTAATTCGCGAAAGCTAAATCTCTATCCCTAAAATTCTATAAAGTTGATGTAGCAATTTTTGGCTACGGATGCTAAATTAAATTCGCCGCAGTTTTAGATTTTTATGTCCAGAATAGAAAGTACATACTTGGGTAAATTCTTCGGCCTCAACAAATATAGGCTGACTAGTCCCGTTTTTCGGCCATAGATCTTCAATGTTCGAGGAAAGAATATCGAACCAACAGAAACTGTAATTTACCTCTAGCCCGCTACCATAACTATTGAACTATTGGTCAATTAACAGGCATTAAACAATCTTTAATACTCCCTAGAAAATGTAACATCAAAACTTTACTTTACTACGCCCCCTAAAATGGGCAACACATCCCCTGGAGGTGTCGCTCACGGGGAAACTGCAACAAAAAAAATTGATTTGTTTCAAGGAAATTTTGGCTGGAAAACCTTTTATCACAACAATGCTTGGCCTCATGATGCCAAACTTCTTTTCCACTATGTATTTTGAAAGAAGGTTTGCCTTCATATGTAATGCAGACCTTGGCCTGATCATCTACCATTTATTTGTTATCGATGCGGAACACTCTAACCGAAATAAGCTACACTTTAAAACATGGTATCCAAAATTACCTTGTTTTGTTATTGGCCTTGAAAAAATTACCAAATGCATATGTTGCCAAAAAGAAGAAAAAATTTGAAAGCCGACGGTCGGCAATACTTTGTGCCACTGTTTCACAATAAACATTCAATATTTGTTATCTTATAAAGACACTGTCAATGCAAAATACTCCAAAAAAAATCGACTTGCTACCAAAAAATAATATTCTTGACAACACCGCTTTCTTATTAAAATATCTTAATTTATTAAACTAATATTTATTGTACTAATATTTACCTCAAAAACAAAAATACCCCAGTGCTAAATACTGAAAGGCCCCCAAGTGGTAGGCCTTTTTGAAGTCCTCTATTCTGCCTTCTAACAGGTTTAAATTTATTTTTGAAAGACCTTCCAACATATTCAGTACACATACGCTACTACCTTAGGGTGAAAGGAAGCTGTTCAGTTTTCTTTTTAGTGACCTTCCTTACGTCCATCTTTGGAAAGGCAACGACGTTGTTATTATAGGGAATATTGTTCCCAATTACAACCTGTGTAAAAAATAAATAAGTATGAAAAGCGACTAAATACGGCCTTCTATTAGGCCTCTATACAAATTCTTGTTACCGCTGGGACAAAACAAATATTATTTATTACCCTTGAATAATCAAATCTTGTATCAAATTTTCAAACCAAAATAGACTAAACTTTTTTTTGCATTTAGTGGGTCACAAAAGTACTTTTACTATTGCAGGGAAAATTAAAGAAACAAAAACAAACAGCCAAAAAGTCAGCCAAAAACCTAAATGGAGACTACAATAAAAAGGTGCATAGAATACAATTGACCTTTCTATTTAGCTATTACAATAAAAAAAAAACAGGGAAAAAATTTTTAAAAAGACTTGACAAAAACTTACCTTACCCGTGTTAACAGCTTAATAAATCATTTTACAACACCTGCAAATACCGATTGGAAAAAAAGTTTAAGCAAAAAAGTACTTCATTAGAAACAAAAAGGAAAATTTAAAAGAAAAATTAAGTTATAAAAAAAACTAAGTGAAAGAAATAAATTTGTTGGCAGAGGTGAGAAATCTGTAAACTTTAAAAAAGATTTAAGCCCTATTACTAAGGGCTTAAATCAAAGCTTTAACAGCCTAAACAATGTGTCAACTCCTTGGCTTAGAATTTGAGCTATCTTATCTCCACGTCTTGGTTTTAAATCACAGTTAAACATTTCTTAAGAGCCCTTAGCCTTAGCCACACAGAACAGTAAGGGATTAGCTTACTAAATTTGACTTAAGGCAGGTGCAAATATCAGGCTTAAACTGTTTTTTTTTTTATTTTTTTAAAGAAGCTGAATTTATTTTATCATTTGCCATGGCAAAATCTAGTTTTAAAGCCCCTCAGAATTCAATCATATTTTCAACAATAAACGGGAGAAGAATTTTAGGAAAAATCTAAAAATTGTATTAACGATTTTTTTGGCAATGACGTTGTTGTCGTCAAATCTTGATTTTAAGCAAATTCTGGGCCCAAATCGTCGCACACGTGTTCGAATGAACTTTCGTACCGAATAAAACTTCGCGACGTATCAGAAAAAGTAATAGATTTGTATTTATACTTTTCGTCCCATATAAATCAATAGTGTGGATAGTGCCTTATAAAATTTGTGACTTTGGTTTATATATGGGGCTTTCTTTATACCGGCGACGCTTGCGAATATTCGGAAAATTATAGAAATTCGGAACAAGTTTACAAATTCAGAAAATTCGCAAATAGATCGTTCGGGTATAAAAGTTTAATTTCTGAGTGGCATTTCTACATATTCGCAGTATCTCTCTAGAATTCTATACCATATAGCATTCAACTTTTAAGTAACGCACGAAAATTCAGGGAAAATATTTTTAAACTGTTTTCAGCAGAGCACTTTGAAACATAATTACTTGAGATAAAAATATATAAAATTATCTAAATTTTTGATTATTAAAATATATTGTTTTATGCTTTTTTAAATATTTATATTAAATTATCTTAATTTTTTTCTTTATTGTTTAAATTAAATTGTTTTTTGGTTACTTATATAAAAATTGTAGTTAGTTATTAAGTTATTAATTAATTAATGATTTAAAGTTTAACATATTCTCAGTTCCATACTGCAAAATAAGACTCTTAGTCTTGTGTATGGAGCAATTCAATTAATAAATAAATAAAAAAATAAATATCAAACAAGCCATTAAATTTATTAAAAGTCCCTAAAACTATAAGGAATAGCAAAAATTCGATAAAAAAATTTTAGCGGAAATTTGCAAACAGCGGCATGAAAGCAAAATCTAGTATTTATTAAAAATTGTTAGAACTGTAAAATCAGAAAACGTATAGCGAAAATTCTCGAACATTTGTAATAAGTCGATTAAAGGTCCATTAAAGTATAAGGAATGGAAAAAAATCTGTAAAAATTGCAACATCAAAAATTTGCAAACAGCGGCATGAGAGCAAAGTCTTCAATTTATTAAAAATAGTTAAAGCTGTAAAGAATCAAAAAACCTACAAGAAAAAATCGCTTTTATCGCAAACATGACTATAATTTGCAAAAAAAAATTGTAAAACTGAATGGTATTATTTTGTTTATTTTTGCTGAAAAAAATTTAAAAAAAAAAACAATTAAATGTTTTTACGAAAGTTCTTAACCTATCGAATAACATTTCGAGTGAAAGCATTCGATTTACTGCTCGTTATTGAATGACATAATGTCAAATTTCGATAGAATTTTTTTTGAATAACGAATATGACGATTTGAGAAAAGTAAAATTTTGATCAAATTCACTCAATAACGACTGCGGTGATCTGGTCCCTGGAGTTATGTGGCTGATTTTTTTTCGAAATAATTTCCCTTAATGATGGTTTGCCAAGAATTGTGGAACATAAACCAAGCCGTGCAACTTCTATTATACTAGAATGCGTTAAACTGATCGTCAGCTCATTATTGGTTTGACCTACCGACCATTTAAAAAATACAATAGTTATGTTTCGGTTTACTTCCTTTATAATAAACCGTTGAGTTCTTTTAATTGCAAATCAAAATAAATACACACATTTATTCACCTTAACAAACTTTATTGAAATTCATAAAATTTATCCAATATTATTAGTACCGAACTGAACCGTTTAATGCCACAAAACAAACTAAACTAATTATTTATGAGAACCTCCCTGTAATAACAATTTATTATGTTCTAAAACCATTTCTAGAAATGTGTGGGAAATTCATGTAGTAATTATTTTAAAATAACTGTACACTAAGTACACTTTTAGGCGGTAATACAGTTGTGTTGAAAACTATACATGACAAGTTTAAGTTACTAATATGACATAAAACTATAACTTATAAATTAATAAATAATTATATTAAACATTTTTTATTTTTCGAATTTATTCTATGAGCTAAAAATTCTGAAAAATTGAAGGAATATGACTATTACAAAAAAGCTTTATAAAATACATAACTGAAATTTAGCTCATAGAATAAATTCGAAAAATAAAAAAAAAAAAAAAAAAAAAAAATGTTGAATATAATATAAAGTAACCTTCAGAAGGAAATAATTCCCAGTTTCTAAATAAAAAATTCTTAGATAATTTAACATTTGTAACAATATATTTTGAATACCCCCTTTTTTAATCTAAGCCATGTTTAACGAAATTTAAATAAATGGATTCTGAGACATTAAGCATTCATTTTTCTCCATATAAATTATTTTAAATTCGCCACTGTTTGGCGAATGCTGCATATTCCTCATTCAAAAACGTACAAAAAAAATTAAAACAAGAATTAGTTTTGTGGTTATTTTGTTGAACTGTTCTATGGTTTTTAATCCAAATTTTGATATTTAATTAGGCTTAAGTTCATCAAATTTATTTTTCATTAAATTATTTTTATGAAGAAAGGAATTTTACAACATGAAATTATTTAAATTTTTTTTTATCAATAAATGTTAACACCTATTAAATATTTGACTTCCTACACGTAACCACTAGTTTTATGGAAGCCTTTTTTGCTTTTGCAAAACGTTTGATAGATCAAACATCATTCAACATATTCTAAATTACATTATACACCCAGCCAGCAAAATAGTCCGACGTCTTCCAGATATCTGAGAGAAACGTAGATAAAAAAGTCGGAATCGTATAAGAATTCTGTCAGATTTCTGACCCAAAAACGTACGAAGTGGATGACAAGAATTCTGACTGACATGTTGTGGGAAATTCTGTTTTTTTTTTTTACCAACATTTCTGATAGATATCTGACAGAAATCTTATTTTGTGTTTTATTCGACCTTTAATATGTATTAATAAAAGAACTTGTTTTTCTTTTGAGCTCAGAAATCTAATGAAAAATGTATATATCCATTCGAAAGTATATTCAATGTCTTACAGAAATCTGAACGAAGTCTCGAAGAACGAAGTCAAACATTTGCAAGAAATTTATAATTCAGACAACGACGGACTATTTTGCTGGCTGGGCAATTATCTTGATACAAATAAAATTAAATAAATCAATAAAAACTGTTTAAAATAAAGCTTAAGTTTGGATTTTTTCGAAAAATATTTATTGGGTCTGAATATACCTTAAGTTAAGTTAAGCAAAGAAAGCTACTTTTTAAAAATAAATTGAGAAAAGTGCTGTATGCGGCTGAAAACATTAATTTTCACTTTCAATAAAATACTATATAAACATCTAAGTTTGTTAATGAACGTTCACAAAAATTTAAATTTTTCTTTAAAACATTTGCCAGAAGAAGTGGTGAAAATACAAAAAAAAATTTAATGGCATATGGGCCAAACCAATAATGAGCTGACGAGATTCCAAACTATACAAACGATTCAGGGCTTTTCTGCCTAAACACATTTTATTGCATCAAATGATCATTGTTAAAAATTCTTTACAAAAAATCCTGATGCTTTTCGGGAATTATTCCCTGATGCGCTTTCCGGAATAAAATAAAAGAAAAATTAAGGAGCGCTAGCTGCCCGGCAACGTTTTAAGCATTGATTTTGTCTTGTTTAGGATATTCCTCGAAATTTTCGGGAGATGCAATGTCGATATTTGAAATTTATGGTCAAAAATTTCTAGATTCTGTATTACATATTTTTAAATGCTGCTTACGAACATTAGACTAGATCTCTTTTTTAAACCCTACGGAATTCATAACGACTAGTTTCCGTTAAGGTAGTTCACAATATATATTCTGTTATTGCTTGTCATTAAGACACCATGCTTAAATCTCGAGATATTGCATCACTTTCTTCATCTAACTGTTGAAAAGTCTTGCGAAGAGTTGGTGACAGGAATTTATTTTCTGAATTACACTCAACGGGGTCTTGAGTATTTTAAAATCCAAACTTCATAACAATTTTCAGCTTCTTAAATAATTTATTCTCTATTTTTCTAGCCTAATTTTCAATAGGACAGTGCTGGTTGAAGCGATATACAAGAAGATATCCCGGTGAATGTAGTAAATGTATAAAGTTGAACCTCGATTATTCGTAAAGGTCGGGACCGGGAGCGTTCTGGATAATAAATTTTCCCGCTTAATTGAGTACCAACTTTATTTTCAATTGTTAAGACTTTTCTTTGTATTTTTACCGCTGAGACGGTTGTCATTGTAAAAATAAACACAACAAACCAGACTTCTTAAATTTCTTAACTAAATATGTATATGCAAATATGCAAACAACAAGACTGCCATGTACTTTTTTCCTTGTCCCCAAAAAAAATTAAAATAAATTCCACAAATTAAAATACACAACCTTAAAAAGTTTTTATTTTGTTTTTGTTTCTGACAAAATTTATTTTTTCTTAAATCCCCAAATAAAAATTTTAGCAAAACAAAATTACATTGGTCTACAAATTTGGAAATAAAATTGTCTGCAGAAAGGATGCATGATTTTTAACTAATCTGGGTGCGCTGAATTTGAATCTGGCATCAAAATTGGGCCATCACGTCTTGTTCATTTTTTTATTGCATGCTGGCAATACTGTAAAACTGTCAATACTGACACTACAATTTCCAAATTATTTATTTGGCAAAAGGTCACATTCAAATCTTCATTTTAGTAGCGTTTTAGCATGTCAGGGAATCGTGTGTTACTTATTCAACCTATTTTTGCTTTGTATGTGGTGAATATTTGGTTACAAAAAAAAAAGGATATGGGTAATTTCATGTCAAATCGACCAAGAGTGGGACCCGAGCCCTTTCGATTTTAATGAAATTTGTTGAGAAGGTAACTTTTATCCTATAAGGCACATATATGAACGAAAAAAAAATTCAAAAATTGTCATACATTTGACCCAACTAGGTGCATCCTACGCGCTGTACCATACAATTATGGCAGTTTAATATAAATTTTTAATTTGGCCCTCCAGCCAAAGTGTATGACAAACCCAACTTCATTATTTCTTGCGGAATTTCGGTTTTTAAGTAATTTCAATAAACTAAACCGTTTTTGAGTTACACGAATATATGCAGTGCAACCCAGCGCTGCCAGAAGTAAGATTTTACCTTATATTTTAAGATTTTTTAACCGAAAAAAGATTTTAAGATATTTTCCCCAAAAACAAGACTTTTTGTTTTGTCTAGACGAAGGTTAGGTTCAAATAAAAAACCTTCTTTGTTCCCATTTAAAAATTTTTAAACTAAATAATACAATTTTTTTTGTTTATTTTATGTATTAAATAAAATATGAATTGTTTTTATTATTTATAATAAAAAAAACTACTTTTTTCCAAAAATAAGATTTTTTCTTCAAAAATAAGATTTTTTTTTGTGAAATTAAGATTTTTTGCTGAAAATTTCTGGCAGCCCTGGTGCAACCTCATACATTTTCGAAATAACGGTATATCTTGACAACAAGAGCTAAACTAAAAAAAACTAAAAATTCCAGGAGCCCGGCTTGTCCGATTTTGACCGATTATTTTTTAAAAAAAAAAAAATCATATCTTAAAAAAGAAAACAACACCTAATTTATAGTTTCAGGATTTTTTAAAGAACAGTTAGAGGTGTTATATAAAAAAATCAGCCAAATAAAACAAAATTTAATATTTTGGAGATACGTGGTATCCCGGTTTAACGGTTTAACGCAATTTAACGTACGGTCATATTTTTTCCATTGAGTACTTTATATTACGACAAACAGCAAATTTTTGTTCTCTATGTAACGAATTTTTGCAAAAAAATTTGAAAAAACAAAAGAGAGTGGATGCAAATATGTTCGAAAACAACGAGTTAAGAGAAGAGAGCGGAACGTTTACTCGCGCTTAAGCTGGAGATCCATACCATGCGTTACAGGCATTTTCGCTGTCTACGCAGCTGTCCAAAAAGTAGAATCTGTGTAGTTATATGTAACAAGTTACATGCACAAAAGCGTAGGATGCATTGAGACGTTAAAAGCGAAAATTAGGCTTACTTTCTACTTTTGTAAGCGTCAGAAGCAGCGTTCGAATCAAAATTAAAGATTCGAATTCAGCCCACCAAATAACCTTAGGAAAGATATCTGGTTGCTCCAGTCCAAAACCTTGTTGGTTAGTGTTATTTTTTCGGCTTGTAGCGACTGGTTTCGGCATTTTGCGATTCCAGTGAGGAACTACAAGCAGAACAATATGATGTTTTTGAAGACGAATGGGCCAATTTATAAGAATTTTGAGCTTTTTCAATCGGTTTTAGCCATCCTTTATGTAAATCAACAATAAAAATACATTTATCCTTGAAAATTGTCTTTAAAAAATCAAAAATTTTGTATGTTTTGTTAACGGTTTTAGATTCTTTTTTTAAATTCTTCTTTTTTTAAACAATCACTCAAAAATAATAACATAAGTTTATTAAGTACCGTATTAAAAGTGGGAATCTTAATTAGGAAACCGTATGAATTAATTGTTGAAAAGAGCAGGATAAAAGTTTTGCTACTTTTTTGATATTTAATTTACGAAACAAATAAAAATAAGCGTTATTAATAAAAAAGGGAAAATATTTTAAAAATGTGTAAAATCTCAAAAAAATCCCCGAATTTCTTTTTTAAATCCCCAATCCTCAAATTACTTTCTTTGTCATTTTTGCTATCATGAAATCCACTTTTTCATTTTATGCATATTGTGTTTGACTGTTAAAAAATAATTATGCTTATAATCCTGGATGTTGCCGGTCAATCGAATTGCGATAATCCAGGTTCAACTGTAGTTATAAGTCTAACCAAATACATGACTGTAAAGCTAAGAGGAAGAAAGGAACCTCATAGGTATTCACTGTAAGTGCCAGATGGTATATTTTCTCTGTTAAGGTTAATCATTCCTATAGGTCCGTTGCTTGCTTCTTTTCCTAATTATTGTACGAAAATATCTGATAGCTTAAAAAAATATTCAAAATTTTTAACTACCTGCTTGAAAAACAATTAATTGCGTATTATCGATTTCTGCCCATTCAGTTGATATTGAGTTATGTGATGCAAATCGAGCGATTTAAAAGCAATTAGTAGGTTTAATGAATTTCGAGCGATTTTAAAATCCATGCTGAATTATACGGACATGTTCTATAAGACCCCTTTCACACTCGGCAAGTTACTTGCGCAAGTCTCTTGCGCAACTCTTGGTTTGTAGATGTCAGCGGTAAGGTCGGGGTAAGGAAAAAAAATTTTTGTACAGACTTTGTTGTTGTAACTTGCGCAAGTCACTTGCCGAGTGTAAAAGGGGTCTAAATCGAAATGAAGTGGATTTAAAATCGAACAAAACGAAAACGAGGTTATAAGGAAAGTTCATAAAAATTTTCGTTTTTAGTATTTATTACTTAAAGTACCAAATATCTTTACAAGAATAATTCTTATATAAAGTCTATATTCCGAAATAGTCTTGTTTTAAATATTAAAGATACGGTATGGCCAAACAAAAAATTCTCACTTGCACATGTCTTTATCTATCCGTCTACTATTGCTGCGAAGTATGAAGTGCCTTTGATTTTATAACTGCTACTATTCGATATCAGTTAAAGTATCGAATCATCATGAAATTCTATATAAATCTGAAAATAATGTTAAATTTCCCACCTCAGGCACAAAACATTCCATTATACACTAGAAGTGCAGAAACTCTTGAAACATTTCCAAAGCCAAGAGGTTTCTTAGTGATTAAGAGGTCTGCAAAATATAGCTAAATGAAACCTTTCATTAAATTGAAAATGAAATTGTTTAACATTGACAATTAATTGTTTTTTTTTCTGGGCACACAAAATAGACAAACCGAATGAACTTATAGGCAGACAGACGACCAGAGGGTGTCATTGGCGTCTAATACTAGCACGTTTGCTCTGCCACAAACACTTTAATTTAACAGAAGAGAAAGTAATATTTTCATTACGATTGCCATTGATGTAATTTTCTTTTCTTTAATCTTTTTGCATTTAAATCTTGCTGGCAGTTGAATTATTTTTTAATTTCTTCTTACTTTTTTACCCCTCTTTCTCCCATCATTTGTTAAAAATCTTACGGTGTATGTCGGCAAAAAGAACTCCGCCTCCTTTTACTTTAAAAGTTTTAAAGCAAATTCAAAGAAAGCCATTTTTAACAAAAACAAATCATGTTAAAATTAACTGCAACAAGTGCACGAGACACACTCTTTCACTCACTGCAAGTGCAACTAATGCGAGTATACACACTGTCACACAAACTTGCATGGATTACCGACTGTCATCTTAACTATTTGTTGTTGTTGCTGCAGTTGAATGCCAAAGCATAAAAATACAAACAACCACCATAACTATCCATGTTTAGTGATGATAATGACGAATACTAAATAAACATACCCACATAAACAAATTTGCAAACAAACACACACGTGATTTTCTGAACTGTCATAAAATAAAAAAATGAAAAAGTAGCAAATATAGTCAGTTATAATTATTAAGAACAAAAAAAACGAAGCAAGAAAGTATAGTCGGCTAAGCCGGACCATTTGATATGCTACACCACAGTACATCGAGACAAGCTTTCGAGAGTGTCACCTATTTGGGACCATTAGGCGGGCAATCATGGATCCGCCAGAACAATATGTATTGTGTTATAAGGTAAAGATTCATGTAACAGTTCTTTGTGCCGAATATTATTTAGATATCTTCATCTACATATATGAGATTTTTTCGCCTTTAAGTGATTTTAGGAGCGGGGCTTATATGGGACCTAAGGTTAATTTTGGATCTTCCAGCAAAACATTTTTTCATGCCATAAAATCTATCGTAAAAGTTATTGTCGCCAATTTAAATGTATATTCCATTTATTTATAAGGATCAGTTATGGCATTAAAAGCTATTTTCGGGAGTAGTATTTGTATATCCGCTAGGGTCAAATATGAACCGATTCCAATAAAATTGATTAAGATGGTAAAGATTGCAATAAAATTAGTTTGGACCAAATTTAATCCAAATACAAACATAACAAGATCGTTTATAAGAACAAAGACTCTATTCCGGAAAGAAGTTTTGTGGGGACCATTTGAGTTAATGAACCGATTCTTATCATTTTCACTCAGCTTAAACCTTATGACAATGCAAACGCTTGTACCAAATTTCACCATATTTCCTTCAAAATTGCGACTTGTACTTTGAGCACAAGGTCACATAAACAGACAACCAGCCAGCCTGCTAGACGGACTTAAATTGTTAGATCAACGAGAATGTGATTTTGAGTCGATCTGTATACATAATGGTAGTTCTAGGGCCAATATTTTTAAGATTTTCACACATCATCACAAACGTAGTGACCAAAAGCGAAATTAAATTACAACTTCACACATTGAAAAAATTTCTAAATTAAATAACCAAAATATGGTTAATATTGACCATATTGTTGGTAATTTTGACAACAATCTGGTAAATTTTTCCTAAATTAGGGTTTGTTTATTTTCACCAAAATTGTTAATAATTTAGATTATCATTGTTAACATCCAACCATAGCGAGTTGCTTTAACAAAATAATTATATCCAACCATATTTTTTTAGTTTTAATAACTGCCCGTCTATACCAGAGATAATTATTGCGACATATATTGCAGTAAATGTCAAAATTATGTTATCTTTAATGTAGACAGCAATTTTTTGTACATATTTATTGCCGGCAATTTACGTTGCAATAATTGTTAGTCCATTTTTGTTGACAATTTTTGCTTACATTAAACGTCAAATTTGGTTGTAAGTTGAAAAGAGCATCAAAAAAGAAAAAAAAATAGAAGCATATTGCGTGGAAAAGAAATTATGTTTGTCAAATGGTAGCTAATTATAATTGTAGTAAAAGAATTAAATTAAAGAATTTAATAAACACTAAAATAAAATTACAAAAATTATTTTTAAAACTTGATATTCTTTAATTATTCTTGAGTTCATTAAATTTAATTTTCATTAAATTATTTTCACTGAGGAAGGAATTTTTCAACTTGGAATTTCCATTAAAATTTATTGATAATTTTTCTTGGCTGAGCTGGGATTTGAACCCGGGTTGATTTTTACATGTTTCAAGAATTACCTCATTCTAACCTCAGAAAATCTTTGAGTTCTACTCACTGCACTACTGCGGTGCCCGCCAGCCAACAGTCAAATATCAATCTTTTCACCAGTAGTACTGGTGGTTCAAAATTTACTGTTTTCATCATTTAAATTTCAAATTACATGTCGCCTCCTTGCCACCGTTTTTTCGTATTCTTTCAGTCAAGACTTTGTCCTGAAAACCTGAATACATTCGTTTATTATGTTTTGTTTGTCCACTTTCGTCGACATTTTTTATTTGTACAAATTAAAGTACAAATGTAAACATTAGAGCTTGTGCCACAGCTATTTTAAGAACAATTTTGATTTTGGTTGAACAGTTAATTTTTAATTTCTTGATATTCTTTAATTAGGCCTGAAAATACGTTGGTGTCATGAAATCCAATGTTGTCAGATTTTTCTTCAAACTAAATTAATGTAGGTTTTAGGTGTCACATAAAACAATCTTTGTAGTTTTCTTTTAAAATTTTGCCACTTTTTTCAGATATGGCGACATTTTTGATTGGTAGTAGATGTTAGATGTTTCAAGTGTGAATGCATGTTTTACATTTTTAACATCTGCCATGCGTTCTTCCGAAATGTATGCAAGTGTACAAAGTGTATAACGCATTTAAATTCCCAATATTAAAGTAGGGTTAAGTTGAAGAAACATTAAAAATGGCTGCCACATTATCTAAAAACTATTTGCAACTCCATATTTTGTTGTTCTTGTCTTCTTTTCGTATTCATAATTCTTAAAATATTTTTAAAATATTAAAGGGGAGTTTACTTTTCCGTCTGTAGGTTTTGAACCATCATAATTCGTAATTTAACCTGTAGCATGACAAAGAATTTACTTTCATTTCACACAGACATGAGAGAACTCACTGATGGGAGTATGAGTGAATTTACTCAAGCATTTTTTGCATATTTATTAAAATGCATAATTTTTGTTGCTATTACTCTTTTAGTGTTGTTTTTTTTTGTTTTTTTTCTACAAATTGTTTTCTTGTTCTCATCACTTAAAGTTTTGTTTTTGTAACTTGACCATTTTAACATTCAACTGTTATTGCTTTTTCGCCTTGTTTTTACTGGTACTAAACTTTTGTAACTTAAGTATTGCTGCTGGTTCTTTTTTGTTGTTGTAGATGAGACATCATCAAATTCTTGATATGTGTTGCTGCAGTTGTTGACTGACTGGCATGTTGCATGTCAAGACGCCATATTGATATTTAATGTTTTTATGAACATTCAAAGTACCTACATACACTTAGGTCTGTTTTTATGCGGATTTGAAGTTACGCGGTTTTTTAATCGATTTTTTTTTTTAGTTTTCATAATTATTATGTCGTTTTAAACGTTTTTAAACATTACACGAAGATTCGAAGTTATGCTGTTTTTTAACTTTTCGGAACGAATCATGCATTTTGTGTGAAAATTGCGTCTTTTTTATTCGGATTTCCGTAATGCGGTTTTCTTTGGAAGCATATACCGCATAAAAAAAGACCTTAGTGTACTTGAATTTAGACATCCATGCATACAATACCTTTTTGTCGTTTTTTAGAGATTACCACACACATAAACAAACACTCACACATTTATTGCACTTCCCTACAAATAATAGGACCAGTCCAAACACGCGTGTAAAGAGTAGTCCACAAAGGACCAGGACTAGTCCAAAAGTAACCCTAACGTATGGAAAAAACCTGGTCTATTTACCATTACGATGTCCTAGGAGAGGATCATATAACCCACCTTAGGACCACTAAGGAGTAGTTTTAAAACTACTCCATGGTATATAACCCACCTTTGGACCACTAAGGAGTAGTTTTAAAACTACTCCATGGTATACTCAAGAGGATTAGTTTTGAAGTCGTTTAAAAACGAAAGCACGTCGTTAAAAAACGAAGACATGTCGTCTCACTACAAACACTTTTTAACAATGACATGGTCCATGCTTGCATTACATCGGACCAGTCCATGGAGTAGTCCATTTTATCAAAATGGGTCAGGTGGTCCAATTTTATTTGCTGGGTTAGAACAAAAGTTATGCAAAGTAGCCACACAATTGTGGTTTTAATGTTTATTCGATTTTATACCTTTTTTTTGAACATGTATAAGTTTATTGTCTGAATTGCCCTTAAAATATCCTTTCTTTTTTATGAAATAATCCTTTGGAAATCTTAATATTGTATTTTTTTTTTTAAAGAAAACGCTGACTAAGGGGGAATTGGGAAGTTAAAAATGGCATTCCAGTCAAATATTTTTACCTATAAATTTTTATATCTAAAATATTGGGTATTGACAAAACTAGACCCATTCAAAAATTATAGAATTTTCATTGGGAATTGGAAACAAGTTAACGATTCGATTTTAATCTTACGTTGTAGGAAAAAATACGGTTTCCCAATTTTAAAAAGAGTAAAAGAACAAAACAAGGGCTTACAAAAATTTGTGTTAAAAAAATATTCCTGAAAGCACCAAACCTTTTACTTACACAATAGATACATTTTTTCTTTGTAGTGCTTTCTGATAGACAGTTAATTTCACAAAGCAAATCAAAAAAAAAAACATTCTAAACATGTCAATCGAAGCTATAAATAGGACAATGTTGAGTTTACAATATTTCGCCAACATCTGTGTCAAACTCATAACAAAACGTTGTTAAATCCAAAAAGCAGAAGCAAAACAAACATTGTCAAATTTTTAACACTTTGTTGTAAATTTGAATACAAAAAATAAAAATGTAATGTGTTGTTAAATCGAGAACAAAAAAATAAAAAATACCACGCGTTGTTAAATTTACAATACCCTGTTGTAAAATTAGGAACATGAACGATACGTTGTTGTCACGTTGCTTTATTTTCCCATTTACTTGTTCGTAGACACCAGTTAAAGTTTTTTTAATTTTATTTTACATATTGTGCCACATATTTTCATATTTTTTTTTTTTTTAACAAGTGGCAAATAAAAAGTGTACAATTTAACAAAATTAGTTCAATTTTGTTCGCAATTTTATTTCATTGGTAAGATATTCAAAATGATACGGTTCGTTGTCGAAAGGACATCAGTACGATGTAAAAAGAGGAACAATGTGTTGTCCATGTATCAACTGTGCGTTTTTATACCCTTCACCGAAGGTAAGAGGGTATATATAACTTTGTCATTCCGTTTGTACGTTCCACAATATTGATCCTACACCCTATAAAGAATATATATTCTGGGTCCTTATGAAAAGCGAAGTTCAAATCCGTCTGTCCGTGTGTATGTTGAAATGGGTTTTCCGAAAACCCCAGAAATGATGTGGACTAGGTTGACGTATATTTATGTCACATATACTCCGTTTAAGTTTGCTATTAAAATTCAGCCAGATCGGTCCAAAAATTACGGAGATATGAGCAGAAAACCACGACTACCTCTAAATTTTTACAAAAATCCCTTGTTGTTGTATTTTTTATATTTCTGTATATCTTGAGAACGGAAAGAGCCAAAGTTTCCAAATGAGGTACACACATTTAGGTTGTTAATGCTGTGTTCATTGATTCGTCATAACTGTACAGTAGAAATCTTAATTATAAGCGGTGGCCCACAACAGTCATATCGTCGGCTTAATATGCAAACCTGCTAACTCCTTTTCAGCACATTTTACAGGACAGACAAAAAACTTTTTAATTTTCCTATTTGCAGCTTGATAGAAAATTAAAAATACAGTAAGTTTTACACACTTTAAGACTAAAAAGAAGAACAACTAAATGATTGTCGACGGCATCAAAATCTCAATTTACTTAAAAAGTGATTTGTATATTAAGCCATAGCCAAGTTGTAAAGGCAACTTGTGAATCCCCCAAATATGTATTTATTAAAAATAGACTGAGATAATTTAATTAGTTATTTTAATAGTTAAAGGAGATCTTATTATCGTAGATGAATATCTAATTTCTCAGTCCTTGTCCAGGATTTCTTTAAACATTTAAAATACTCCATTAATATGCCATTAGAGTACTGTTTTAATTTTTTTAAATGTTTAGCTCTTCTAATTAGTTTGGTTAATCCTATTAAAAGACTGATATGAGAAGATATGAGGAAAAACAAATTACTAAACACATAGTCTGTGTTCATACGACTCATGTCTTATTGACATGATTGCTACTTTATTGGCTAGAGGGATGAGGGGAAAAGAAACGAGTACACAGATGCATGTACTGTCTTTACGTTTTGCTTTTTCATTCGTTGTTTAATTTTGTTATTGTTTTCAATATTAAAAAAGCACACATGCATACGCACGACTTTACAAAATAAAAAATCATGTCGTCAACATGACATGAATCATTTGAACGCCAATTCATGTTCAAAGAAGAAAAAGGAAGAATCTTGTCAATAAGACATGAGCCGTATGAACTCAGACAAACATGTAAAAAGTACGTGAAACAAGAAAAGGTGTTGGCAATCAAACATTTACCACAGGTCTACACTAAAGATAAATATCTCAGCTAGTTAGCAATAACGTCGGCACAATAATGGTTAATGGCATGGGAAAACATATTTATGTAAACTCATAATTTGAACAAAATCAAAGAATAAGGTGCAGTGTAAAAACTAGCGCTATCTTGGAAAAAATATTTTTATTTATATAAATTCGTTCTTATTCGACTTTATCATTTAAATGTATATTAATTTGTTTAAGCTTGGTCTTTTTATTATATAAAAGTATTAATTTTATTAATGGTTTTTTGTTAAAGTAAAATTATTATTTTTTTATAAAAAAACAAACTCAAAATTAAACAAATTAATATAAATATAAATAATAAAGATCGAATAAGCCCAGCCAGCAAAATAATCCGACGTCATTCAGATATCTGAGAGAAACGTCGGCAAAAAAGTCGGAATCGTATACACACAGAAAAAAATCAAGTTAAAAACGTCGAAAACAAGGTTGATTTAAAATTTTTCGGTGGTGATTTTGCTTCATACGTGTTTCATGTTAATTCAACCTGATTTTATAATTACTTGCGAACAACATTTTTTTCTTTTAAAATAACTATAATTCATGTTAATTTAACATTGCAGTAAAGTTAGAGCAAAATGTCATTTATATTGAAATAACAATCCGAATCACGTTGAATGAAAGTTATTTCATGTTGAAACAACGTGAATTTCATGTAGAAACTAATTGGTGTGAAGAAGCTTCAGAGACAACATATACATTTATTTAAGAATAATTCAAAACACTTACCCCTGTAACACATGTTTCACTTATTTTGTAGTCTCTTTTGTCAACAGATCAATCAGCAGAATGGCCCGATATGGTTTTCGTCATCATTGTACTTTGAAAACTTGATGTACTATTTAACTTAATAATTTTAATTAAAAGAATACGGGAATTGTCTTCTTTTTATAACATATTTTAAGAATGAAAATAAAAAAATTAACATACTTAACTATGTATGCATGTTAATTTAACAAGATAAACTTTTGATTTTAATATAAAGCAGGTTTTTATGGATTCAATATTGAATCCATATTTATTTAAATTTTAATATTTTTTTTTTATTTTTTTAACAGTGAAATAATATTTCATAAAAGTGTTTAAGATTATTTTAATATTTTTCATTTAAAATTACTATGAAATAATGGTACATTTAAATAAAGGGCACACTTTTGCAGAAATTTAACATGATTCTCAATCAACATTTTTCCATGTTAATTTTACATTGGTATTTTTTTCTGTGTGTACGAATTCTGTCAGATTTCTGACCTAAAAACGTATGAAGTGGTTGACACGAATTCTGACAGACATGTCGTGGGAAATTTTGGTTTTTTATCGGCATTTCTGATAGATATCTAACAGAAATCTAATGAAAAAGGCATGGGAAGTTCTGATGTGTTAGCCAAGATTTGTTTTGCTTTCGAACTGATAGCTGAAAGAAATATTGCAAAATATGTACATACATAATTATAAATTTTACACGTACGTACCTTTTTTTATGCTTTTTATCTTGAACAAATAAAATAAAATTAAAATTATTTCCAACAGAATGACAATTGTCGTTATTTTAAAAAAAATAATTAGTCTCGTTAGACAAATCTGAATGAATTCTGTCGGAATTCTGTAGGACATATCTGTACATAAATTCCCCCCGATATATCTATGCGAAATCGAACAGAAATCGGCCAGACTGTAAGTATATTCAATGTCTGACAGAAATCTGAACGAAGTCTCTAAGAATGAAGTTAGACATTTGCACGAAATGTCTGATTCAGACAACGTCGTAGTATTTTGCTGGCTGGGAGAAAACAATTCTATCAATAAAATTAATTTTTGTAATTTTGTTTTAGTGTTTATTAAATTCTTTAATTAAATTCTTTTACTACATACAATTTTAATTTGCCCCTATTTCACAAATTTAATTTCTTTCCCACACAATTTCCTTCCATTTGTTTTCTTTTGTTCATTTGACAACCAAATTTGACGTTTTATGTAAGCAATAATTGCCAACGAAAATGGACTAACAATTATTGCAACATCAATATGAACCAAAAATTCCTGTCTTCATTAAAGATAAAATAATTTTGTCATTTACTGCAATATATGTCGCAATAATTATATCTGGTATAGACGGGCAGTTAAGCTATTTTTCGCCACATTCCTGTTGATCGATGATGAAGATAGAGAAACATTGGAAAAAAATAAGAGTGCTTGTAATTTTAATCAACGGTCGGCGGAAAATGGTTTAAAATGAAGATCACTGAACACCTTCTTTGTTTGTATGAAAAATATTTTCTTAACACATACCTTTTGTATATGAGACGAAACAAATAATTAAAAACACAAACAAATATGTTAAATACTACAAAGAATTGAAAATTGTATTACATCGGTTAATCGACTGAAATTAACCGGTTTAATCGTTAATCGAAAAAAGTCAATTTGAAATTAACCGATCAGTTAATCGGGTGGTAATTAATCGGTTGACCGAGTGACGGTTAAACGAATGAATACTTTATAACATAGTCGCATCACTTATACTATAGCTTTTTTAACGTTAAATTGCTTTAATACTAGAGCATTAACATTATGGTTGAATTTAAATTGAGCTATTATACATCAAGAAACTAAAGCATACTTTAAGGGGTAACAATTACGAATATTCTCGTATTTACAGTGGGGTTGAAGTACAATTACGCACAACAATTTTAACATTACATCTGTACATCGATTTTAACACTAGAAGTGTACATAACTAATACAATCACAACTTAAACTAATAAAATAACTAACAAATACTAAAAAAATAATAAATAAAAGATAACTAATAAATTAAACTAATTCTTAACTAAGATTTCTTTCGTAACAGTATTATAGAGGGCCCACGATGCAGCCTTGTAGGACTCCAGCGTCAATTGGCTGGCAGAACTTAAAAAACGTCTAACAGCTTGTGAGTGCATGCTGATAAGTTTTGCCTAATTTACGTTTTAAGCTTCATGTCAGAATTAATCAGAACTTTGCGAATCATTGATGAAGATTCCTGAGCAATATTTTTTTCCTTGATGGCTTTTCATATGACATTTATAATTCGATCAGTTTGATCTATTGTGCTGTTCTTTCTTCTAAATCCGAATTGATGGCTTTAACATCGTTGTTAATTTTGTCGCTAGTAGATTCTTTTGATTATCATTTCTGGCATTATTGTCATAGGAAACCTTCCATTCTTAAGGGTTGTATTCAATGCGTATCATTAAAAATAAAAAGAATAATTTTCTTTGCTATGCGAGTTAGCTCCAAAATATTATTTTTTTAATTTATTTTTTTAATTTATTTTTATAATTATTATAATTATTAAATTTTTAAAAGTACATACCGTTAGGTAAAATGCAAAAAGGCGTAACTAACAAAAATATAATTTTACAGGAGAATCAAAAAACTTTATTAAATGAAAACTATAAATATGTCAGAAAACATGCATTAGTGAGTCGTCCATGGAGTTCTTTAAACAATTTTCAAAGGAAACCATTATAATTTGTTTAAAAAAAGTTAGTAAATACGTAGTTTTTCATTTATAAAATAAACACACTTGTAGTTACGTCTCTTTGTTTTTTGTTAATAAAAGCACAATTTTTTATCGCAGAAGTTTAAAATTTTTGAAGACATGTAGTTTAATGGCATTAATAATAATCAATCAAAAACACGATTTCGAATTTTTGTTAGTTACGCCTTTTTGCATTTTAGCTAACGATATGTGTGTACGTGATTCTTGAAGTGGAATTTTTGGCTAGCTTTTTTTAAAACTGTAAACTTGTGATCCTTTTGTGGTCGATTGGCAGGTTAATCGTACAACGCATTACAGAGAGAATTCGTTTTTTTACCGGACTGTTCATATGTGGAATAACCTGCAGAAGTCTTCCCTCTCACTTACAACATGAAAAAGTTCAAGTCGATTGTTCACAAACACTACTCACTCTATACTCCTTCCCATAACCTATTTTCATAGTTCCAACACAATGCAATGCATTAGTCGGGGTCATCCCCTGAGTGCTGTTCCTAACAGAAAAACAAAAAAAAACCTTGTGATATTATTTTACTCTTTACAAAATTCTTGATAGAAATAAACTTAAAAATAAAAAAATATAATTACAATATAACTGTACTCAACAACAAACTAGATCTCATCCATTAAGAGCCATCTTTTCTAGAACAAAATGCCTAAAACCCTATTTCGTACTAATTTCTTAAGCGAAAACACGACCATCAACCGTTTGTGGTTTTTACCAGGAAATTTCCAAATAAAAAATAAAAACGAGATAAACGATTGCAAATAAGAAGAACTTCCCAGCAAAAAATTTTGAAAGAGTTTGGAATTAAGCGGAATGCCTTCTCAACTGGATTACCATAATAACTATTTTTACTAGGCATGAGAATAAAATAATTAGTGCCTCAGAATTGATTACATACCCTATTTTTTTAAATGTTAAAAGAAGTTAGAAGTGATTTTTTTACAAAATAGTAACGTAGGTAATACTCGTACAATTTTCGTTTAATAATTACTTTTACAGTTTACATTTTTCAGTCATTCTTTAATTTTTTTTTTACAAATTAGTTCTTTTATTACTTCTTATTTTTATGATCTAATCATTGGATCATAAAAATAAGATTCTAATGTAATGCGTTTGGTAATCGATTGATAAATCTTGGCACCCCAAAAGAGTCATTATATGGCAAGCCGTTCTTTTGGTAATGTCTAATTTTTTGCTGGGTTATAAGTCCACAATTCATCTGGGTAAATTCCAAAAAACTATTTCACACATTTCTGTGCAAAAGTGCAGATTTTCGTAGACTCAATGGCCAGCTCAAGTGGTTGCAGATTAACAACAACAAGAATTCAAAAATCCTTTATGAGTCTTAAGGAAACTCAAAAAAAAACACTCATCAGGTACCCGAACAAACATTTATGCAACAAGATATAAAGTTATAATGAACAATGTGACTTGTTGCATTCGACATTATGTAGCATGTAAGAGTCATATGTCTCCCGCTAATGAAGATGAAAAAGAATTGTTAACATTTCCAAAAAAAAAAAAAAAAAAAAAAAAAAAAAAAAAAAACACAAAAAGTTGTAAACTCTTATACAAGTATATAAGTACGTTTATACAGCTTTTAAGGGTATTAACATGCTTATGATTAATGTGTGGTCATATATTAAATTCATATTTCGTGGTTTCCCGAAAAATTAACTGCAGCAAAAAATCTGTGAAAAAGTTTAAAAAAAAATTTAACTTGAAAATAATTGTTGCAGTTATATATATGTTGTTCAGTTTTGTTGCATTTTTTTCTTTGGTCATTAACTTTGAAAATCAACGCTTAAACTTCAACAGATTTCGGTTTAAATACGAATAAAAGCTAAAATTATAAAAGCCAAACAAAACTGAATTGAAGAGTTGAATGCTCGATTTCATTTGTTAAAGCCATGAACAAGAAACGACTTTATACTTTTTATTTCATTTAACGGTCTATCCCTTAATATGAAATGTATTTTATGGGACTTATTTTGTGTTGCTTTTGTAGAGCACTACTTCCGAAAATTGTGGTAGTGTGATATTAGTGAATGCGTTGCAACACTAACATATTCAGGCTTTATTCGACTGGGCTAGAGATTTTTCTTGGCATTTCCCGGCCCGGGAATTAATTACGGGATTCCTGGGAAATTTTGAAGAAAAACTTTTTTGTAAAAACCACGGACTCGTGGCTTAAGTTGTTTTTTCCCACTACATTTCACCACTGATTGATTGATTTTTGAGAACTGGTAGAAAAATGCATCTTCATATTGATGATACCCTAACATCAGAATTGTGACATCAATGTTACTACAAATGGCATCAATGATACAAAAAGTAACATCAATCCAATGACTAACGTCTTCGCACAATTTTGTAATTTTTTACTAGTCATCTATTTTATGACTATAGTGACATCAATTCGATGCCACATTTTGTATATAATTAACATTATTTTCATGATTACAATGTTTTATAAGAAGCAAAAATTTCTATATTCTATTTTTTTAAATTATTTTGTTAAATACATCAAATTTTCATATGGGGCATAGTGCTGGTGTCTTATTATTGAAAGTTCTGCTGTAAACAAAGGTCGTTATTTAACAAACGTGAAACGAACATCTGTAACGGGTAAGTATATAATAATATTCTCACACTTTGACTTAAGTCAATTCCAATGACTTTGACTTAATGACAAACTGTCATTAAATTGATGGTAATGTGTCCTTTCTCCGATGTTACTGCGTAATCGCACTTAGGGCATGTTCGTCATTTCTGTGATGCCAATGTGTCATCCCATTGATGACATAATTTCATTTTGACCCTGATGACACTTTGGCCAAGTGATGTTAAGGTTGACATCACAATGATGAAAAGTGTCATGGGGTCAAAAACGAAGACACTTGTCATAATACTGATATCAAAATACATCAGCGTTATGACGCCTTTTCTATTAGTGTATCTTCACGAAATTTTATTTCTTGTCTTAGCAAACTGTAGTGGGCTAAATTTTGCAACCATATTATCATAGTTTTCTATTAAGAGTTTTCCGAGGTTTTATTTTATATGGGGAATTTAGGAGGGATTTCGCGTCTTATGAAAGCAGATTATGCTACGCTTAAACCATTCTTACATAATCTCCGAGAGGGGTCTTAAAATGGGGCAATAGGTAAACTACGTAATTTGGTGACATATAAGACGAATTTGTTAAAATTTAATGACAATCCGCCACAAATTTTTTTTTTAATTTTTTTTTGTCAAGTTTTTAAGGAGGTAGTTCCACATTTGGATGCACAACTCTTTTCCTACTGAAGCAATTCTGCTGGAATTCAATCCCAAACAGACTAGAAGAACTAGAAACAATTTGACACCCAAATGGCTTAATCGACTTAGAATAACCAAAGGCCCCAGAATATTTATACTTTATGGGACCTTAGATGAATATTAGAAAAAATATTTAGATGGTGTATACCATGGTAAATTACGAGAAGGTGGCAGCACTAGGAGTTGTTGTACAACAATACAACAAAAACAGGCAAATTTGTTTGTGTAAAATAGTTCATTATGTCAAAAATATGGATTTTCAACACACCAAAATATTATTGTTAATAAAACGTCATTCCTTAAAAAATAAACGTGATATAAGTAATTGTCAATAAATTTCATTTTCTGGATTCAAATTAATATAAGTTTAATTTAAAGAATATACAGATAGGTATTACATTAGCTTTCGCTAATTATTTAAAATATTTTATCTATTTTATGAATTTCCATTTTGATCTCATAACTTGAGTACCACAATTTTTGTTTGTTTTTATTATTGTTTTATGAATTAAATTGTTATGTTTATGTTATCTTTTTATCTTGTTTCAAGAGCATAATGATACGAAATTTACATATAAAAGCGAATGGTAATAATAATTTAAGTTCCTCTTTCAACCTTTAATTAATTTTTGTAGTATTTAAGCATTTCTTTTAATTTCTTTGTAAACAAGTTCCCTTACGCTTTTTAGAAACAGTTTTTTTCATTAATTTAAAACAAATTTACTTTGTAATTTTTATATGGAGCGGGATTCCGGAATCCCGGGAAATTTAAAAAAATTTCCCGTTTTCCCGAGAAAAAAAAAACTCTAGTCATTGTTCAAGCATTTGATTTGTTAAACTTTTTTTGTTGTTACCATTTTTGAATAAAAGCATCTTTTAATTTCCGGCTAAAAATGACAAATATGTATTAACAAATTTAGTGATAAAATAGTTTGTGGGTCACTTTGACCCAAAAGAGATATAAGGGTAAATTTCCAAAAAAAAAGGACTTACCGTCTTTTTTATTAAATAAATAAAACAGCATATTTTGCTTAAAATTTTCGATTTCCCCAAATTAATTTCATATAAATTGTAAAATTTGCAAATATTTGACCTTTGACCTCGATGCACGTCCAGAAAACGTTGTCCGATTTGGCTCAAATTTTTAGGACAAAAGTTTATCTCCAGGTCTACACTAAAGATAAATATCTCAGCAAGTTGGCAATAACGTCGGCAGAATAACAGAGCAATATTTCTTAATGCCCAGCTTATGTTGAAGGCATGGGAAAGCGTATTTATGTTAACTCATAATTTGAAAAAAATCAAGGAAGAAGGTGCTGTGTAAAAACTAGCGCTATCTTGCAAAAATTATTTGTATTAATATAAATTCTTTCTTATTCGACTTTACAATTTAAATGTACATATGTATATTAATTTGTTAAGCTTGGTCTTTTTATTATATAAAAATATTAATTTTATTAATTTTTTTTTTGTTAAAGTAAAATTATTATTTTTTTATAAAAAAACTCAAAATTAAACAAATAAATATAAATTTAAATAATAAAGATCGAATAAGAAAACAATTACAGTCGAACTTCCTTATAATGAATCTCCACGGGGATAGACAATTACTTCACTATATAGAAACTTCATTATAAAGAAAATTTTTGTTTTGTTTGTTTTTTATTTATTTAAAATAATCAAGTATTTTTGTTTGAACTACATATATGTAACTGACTTGTTTTTTAAAATGTTTGATAATGTACTGGGAAGAATTCCAAGCTCTTTAGCTATATCTTTTTTCTTTGATGTCCCTTCTTCAACTTTATTAATTACTAATAACTTTTTTTAAGAGAAATGCTACTCCGGTGCGTCATTTTCGTTCACCGAACTCGGGCAACTGGTGTTAAAAGTCAAATCATTAACTGTTTTGTTTTCATTTACGGTACATTTCTTATTTTCTTAATAAATAGTGTTGCTAACAAGTGAAAAATAAAGCTGCAAAAATAGTATTTTTGATTCCAAAATTTTGTTCATTGTAAAGAAAAATTCACTGTATGGAAATTCATTATACGGAGATCAAATGAAAGTGGAACAAAGAAGTTGTGTTCTTGATTTAAGTTCATAATAAGGAGAACTTCATTGTATAGAAGTTCACTATAAGGAAGTTGGACTGAATATCAATAAAATTAATTTTTGTAATTTTATTTTAGTGTTTATTAAATTTTTAATATTTTAATCAGGCTTAAGTTCATCAAATTTAATTTTCATTAAATTATTTTTATGAAGAAAGAAATTTTACAACATGAAAATTAATTAAAATGGTTATTGATAATCATTCATTCTTGACTGACCTGAGATACGAACCCAGGCGGCTGGTTACCATGACATGTTTCGATCACAACCACTTGATCTCCTCAGATGGATTTGCCGTCTTACACTCGCAGCCATCGACGACTGCTGACGTCAATAGTCAAACATCAATCCTTAAACCAAATTGTATTTTTACCTTTGGTAGATCGAAATTTGCTTTTTTGAATGATTATCCATTTTAATTGATTTTACATGTTTTTCCTAACTTCTGTTTTTTCCGTACTTATGTCAAGAATTCTTCTTGAAGTCCAAAGTACATTTTTTTGTTTTTTCATTTCGATCTACCAAAGGTTAAAATACAATTTGGTTTAAGGATTGATGTTTGACTATTATTAAAATATTAAAAATTTGGATTAAAAACCATAAATAGTTCAACAAAATAACCACAATTCTAATTATTGTTTATTAAATTTTTTAATTTAATTCTTTTACTACAATTTTAATTTGATCCCATTTCACAAATTGAATTTCTTTCCCACACAATTTGCTTCTATTTTTTGCTTCTTTTTGTTTATTTGACAACCCAATTTGACGTTTTATGTAAGCAATAATTGTCAACGAAAATGGACTAAAGGCTCAGTTAGTCTTTACTTTCTGTTTCTGTTGCTGTCACTTACAATTACTTAACAAGTTTTTAATATTACAGATTGAAACTAATCAATTTCACAGGTTTTTTAATAACAAAAACAAATCAGCTGATTCGTAACAGAACAGAAAGTAAAGACTAACTGAGCCTTAACAATTATTGCAACATAAATTGCCGCCAATAAATATGTACAAAAAATTGCTGTCTACATTAAAGATAACATAATTATGACATTTACTGCAATATATGTCGCAATAATTATCTCTGTTATAGGCGGGCAGTAAGACCTTATTTCAAAATATTTCGCAGAAAACATTTTAAAATTCGAACAAAAATTTTTTTGCATTCAATCGATTGTCACCCTAATAATATATGTGTATTACGGTAATTGTCAAGGTTTAGGCTGCGAACGCTATGTTGTATGTTGTTAATGATCTGCTGTAAGCGACTTATTAGAACTTACCGAAAGTTATTTATTTAATTTAGTCACATCTCATCAATTGGGAAAATTAATAGCACTTTTCATTTGCAATGTTCCTTTAGATTTGTCATCTAAACTTTGAAAGAAATTAAACACCAGCAATCTTAAAGTAGCTCCTCTTAAATTCTATATCACCATCATTCTTCAAATCTTTTTTTTCAAAATTTACTCAAGTAGGTATTTATGAAATAAAATAAAGATATTTTTAAAACAGAAGAATAAAATATCTGTTCGTATGTATGTACGTAAGTATATTATTTTTATTTTTTTGTAATGTGTTAAAAATTTAAATTTATTTGCTGTCATTAATTTGGCACCTTGCGCGAAATTAGTTCACCATGATGACTTTATCGTCATTTTTGCATTGTTATGGAAACAAATGGGAATTTCAGAATTTGACTGAATTGTATTCACACAAATTCGGCTGGATATGACGTTACGAAGGAATACATACAGAGTGTTTTTGTGTGAGAGTTTTTTTTTATCTTTGGTAGCCGCAAGATTTTACATAACAAAATGGCCCAGGGTTGAAATAAGATTTAAAATATGTACATATGTATAAAGGCCACTTGATTTAAAATATTCGAATGTCTGCCTGTAAGTAAATATGTTTTCATCCAATAACAATGTTGTTAGAGTTATAAATCGAAAGAAAAAATATGAGAAATCCCGGTCTGAACAAGTCAAATATGTATGGTGCTGCATTATTTAATAGCGTAGAATGAGAAAAAAACAACAACAAGGTACTGTATGAAGGGCTTTAGCAACAAAGTAAAAAAACATTTTGCTGTATCTAAATGAAATAACACTTATACGCAGCTCACAATCGAAGTCTCGTATCACAAAAAAAAAATACTTTTAAGAATTCTTTGACAGGGACAAGATTAAAGCGAAGTGGACGGAGAAAGAGAGAGAAAGAAACTGCAAAAATAAATTGTTACAAATTATGTTATTAAAATTTAAGTGAGAAAAATGAAATTAAAAACGCATTTAATATCATTTCAGTTTTGTACATTTATAAATCATTTTTATTAAGAATTTTATTTTTCGAAAATTTAATTTCAATTTCTTTTACTCTTGAAGGGAGAACAAATTTTTCCTAAAGAAAATACGAATTATTGCAAAAATTATGTGAGAATGACAACCAATAATTATCATTTTTAAGATTTGAGCAGACTTTTTTTTTAATATGTATAACCAAGATTTTTATAATCTAACTTTAATTTATATTAAATTAAAGAGCATCAAGTTAAGTCGAATTGAAAAAAAGGACTTTAGAGAAAAATTTTAAAAGCATTAAAAATTTTCTACGGCTTGTTTCATGCATCAGACAGTTATTTTTGTGTCTGGTATAGACAATAATGCATAATGTTATACAGAGTGGCCCAGAGGAAACGATGTGATTTAAATGGCTTATAACGACGGTCATACCGAGGAAGTGAAGTTTGTTAATCCCGACTATTTTAAACCCTACACCACAGCATAAATAGACAAATTTTCTAGAGAGTGCAATAACAGGGTCCTGACAGATAGGAACTGTGCATGGGTTTTTCGCAAGTACTTCATAGTAAGACTTTGCTAGTTCAGCCTCTACCGTACCCCACTACCAGGTTGTCTTTGACAATCTTACTAAACGACCTCCAGCCAACTTTTCTGACCATTTTAGACCTTTAAGGTAAGGGTTTGACACCTGGAGAACACTGTCTCTCACCTGAAGATTTAGAAGTCGTAGCTGAGGGTTTCCAAGTGTGTAGTGGTGGCGTCAAGACTTCTTAATACGCCTTAAGCCCATTTAAATAAAGTTTGTAGATGTAGGGGTGGATTGGTCGAGTGATTCCGACCTCTCCACAATCCTGATACAAACGTGTTTTTGGTTGTGTTTTTGTTCTAATGAACTTTGATATTTTGCCTGGGACGCGTAAGCTGTGACCGGGTTACTTGATCCTTGGACCATCGGACCTATCTTCAGGTGACTATCCGTCGGAATTGTAAAAGCACTCGGCATATTTGTCTTATGCCTTTTGTCCAACTTGCCATTCCTTGTCTTCTTGCCTTCTTGTGTATTTTTGGTTATGGTTGTTGATTGTGAAGTTTTTATTATTATTATTGAGACCAATGAAAGCGACGTGGAAAGGGCGTAGTCCATTTGCGGATCTGCACAGTATAGTCACGGGTCGCGTAAAACTTCGTTTTAGGAGTGCATAACCTTTAGTTGCAAAGGCCTTTGAGTTCAATGTCTTCCAGTCCTTTATCCTAGAGGCATAGTAACACCTAAAAACTAAATATAAACTACAGCCTGAACTAATTCCGCCACATCTCTTCTAGGTGGTAGGAACAGGAGTAAGTGTTTTTATTATTCGGCTATTTTTTTTATTGTTTATAATGTTAAAACTTGTTCGATATTTTTTAAATGAATTAGTATTAATTTAATTTGTGGTGCACTGGTAGGCTAAGTGGTAGTGATTCAGTGCGAAGGTTTCAGGTTCAATTCTCACCAGAGACTCTGATATATTTTATTACAGCGGGCAGAAGGTATACGCTACTATTGAAGTTAAAAAAAAAGTTGTGCACAAGATAAAAACTGCGCCGCGTTTTCTTATTTATTATGACAATGCACCACTTTATACATCCACTGTTGTGATGGCCAATATCGATGAATTAAAATTCGATCATTTCATATTTCCAAACTTTACGTGTTCACTGACTGAATTGTCATCTGTCATTTTAATTTAAAAAAAGTATTTGCAAAACGTTATTTTTTCACAAAAATTTTATTGTGCAGACGCTTTTTATGGTTAAAGAGTGCTATCTACATAAAAAATATTTGAGTATATAATGTAATAAAAACTGTGTTTGTATGAATATAAATTGAAATTTGTGATCAATCAACATAATGAACTCCCTACAGCGCATTGCAATCGATTATACTTCATCTAAAGAAGATGAGGGCGATCTTATAACAGGTTTGTTGTTCAACATTCATCATAGCTATAATTTCAACCAAAAATTTATTCTAGATTCAGAGAATGACATCATTAACCATATAGTAGTCTCTTGGCGTAAAAGAAAGCGAGTCCGTTTTTCGGCTTCTTACTCCTAGAGTTATCGGAAAACTCAGTTTTTTCGCTCTCCTGTAAAATTGTGATTTTTCAGATAGCGCTATTTGAAAAATAGACCTCGATATGTAGCAATATTTATCTCTGGTATAGACGCAGTGATGCCAATTGTAGGGAATTTTCCTTTTTTGTAGGGATTTTTTCGGAAAATTTCAAGTGTTGGGATAAAAGGACAGATTTTTACTTTTAAGGCAAATGTAGGGAATTTTCAAAATAGGTTGTCTAAAAATAGTATTTGTGCAGCTTATTTCCATTTGTAAATTAAAATTTTTTATATAAAATAGCATTTTTGAACAGAAACCCTATACTATGAGTCCTAATCGCCTGGCAATTTTCAACAATTGCCAAAACCATGTACCCTAATATTCGTCGCCCACCCTAATTTATAATTAGGAGCCTACGAATATTCGCGTTCGCATTTGCGAACTATAGAAAGATCGAAGATCTAATGAACGAGATTTCTACATAGAAATTAATTTGTAAAAAAAAATTTATTTATGTATTTCGAATTTTTAATGAAAACTTTTAGGGATAAGGAGGGATATATATTTAAAAGGATTTTTTTTTATTGTAGTTAAGGGAACTGAAGAAAACATTTTTTTAAATTTTACAGAGCCTTCTCTTTTATTTGGTATTAACTTTGCTAAAAATTATTAGATACTTATATTAAAAAAAATTTATTTAAAATAAGTACTCTTTAAAAAGGACATAATATGAAGAAAAAAAAAATCAAATACGACGCTTGAATATGTTTTGTCTCTAGATTAAACGATATACATATGGGCATTTCCAGCGAAAAGTCTACTTTTTGTAACGTAACGCCAGAAATATTTTAAATTGATTCTCAAAAAATTGTATATGTACAGCTTACTTTTTTATATTTTGGTGTAAAGCGCAACGAGCTCTACATTTAGTAACAAAAGGGATTACGATTGAACAACATGGTCCGAAAATACAACCTTATTTGTAATCTGGCGTTACATTAAAAAAAGTAGACTTTTCGCTAAAAATTTCCATATTTACCTTAAAATGAGCAAAGATTTATAAATTTTATAGCTTGAAAAGTAAATCTTTATTAGTCCAAAGTTTACTAAAAAAAGGTTTTATACAAAACATCTTTCTCAATTCGCAGTCTTATTCAGTTTGTAATGCAAGTCAAAATCCACTTCTGTTTTTTTAACGTCACGCCAGCGCAGATTTTTGCTTACATCTGCAAATCCTTAGTGTCGATTGCGGTAATTTTTTTTTCTGAATATAGTGCTACTTCATTAGTTTGTATATATAAAAACCTTTTTTACAAATTTGACTTCTTCATTTAATTTTTTAACATTTTGTGGTACAAATATCACGACACGTCAAAATGGAAATGCCCATATACAGGCGTTTCTGCCAAAAAGAAAATTTTAAATTTGGTTTTTTTCTTGTTGTTAATAAATGATTTTATTATAATATGTATGTACAAAATTTTAACAAATTATGTGTTTGTTTGCCTGTTGGTAAAAACAATATATTTTTAACGTAGGGAAAAGTGTAGGGAACATTTTTTAGGTGTAGGGAAAAAAGGGATCTTTTTCTTAGACACGTAGGGAATTGTTGAAATTTCTCCTGGCATCACTGTATAGACGGGCAGTTTTTGCCGATTCACACACGTCAAGTTTGACTCGTCAAGTCTTAAGTTTTTAGGAGAGAGGGGAGAAGAAATGGCATTCTCTCTTCGCTATACTTCTAAAAGCTCATGACTTAACGAGTCAAACTTGACGTGTGTGAACCGGCGCTTAGTTGAAAAAATATGTGCTGCAGTTAATAAAAAACAGCAGTATTGCAAGCAGTTGAAAAAATATCGGGGATTTTTTTTTAATATCGATATTTTGATATATAAATATTTATTGCCCATCCCTTAAGTGTGTTGTGGCTTATTCTTAACTTGATAAGGTGTTATTTTATTGTCAAAATGTATTGAATTTTGCGTTATTTATTTATTTTTTTCCGTTTTAATTTAAAATAATTTAATTCGGTTTGAAATATTTACAAAAATTTTTTAATATAAAAGGTTTAAATATTCTTGTTTACTTTTTTTGAAGTTAATGATACACATCAAACAAAAACAAATTACCTGTAAATGTTGTATAACCGAGACTACCTTTTATGCGCCCCACACAAGTTTCAATTCAATTGCCAACTGAGTCTTTCCACCAGGGTTCGAAAATATTCATGTATGCATACTAAAAATCCAACATACATGATAAACTGACATCAATAATGCTTGCAAAGTTTTTTGTTAATTTCAATATTTAATTTAAACTTTTTTTTAATGAATTATTTTATTTTAAAAGTGTTGTGTTAAGTTTTTTTAAAGTTTCAATAAAAAAAATATAGGTAAAATAAATTATAATTTATTTTTGTTTCTTTTACGTGCAGTAGTTTTAATTTAAAAAAGTAAAAAAAAACACTAATCGCGACACTAATTGTTAAAAATGTGTTTTTTTTTAGTTTTCATAAATATTTATGTATGAATTGAAAAATTCAAACATTCATGATAAATAATCTCTTTTATTATCTTATGTTTTTTGTAGAAACAAAAAACTATACAAATACAACAACGCGAATAAAGCAAAACACAACAGAGATTATAATGTAAATACCAAGTGAATATTTGGACGTATGTGCGTTAATGCAAAACAAACAAAAGAAGTTAAAAAATCAATTCTCACATGTACAAATATAAGGAAAAAAAATCTCTCTTATTATCTCATGTGTTTTGTAAAAACAATAAACACTGAAACTACTTTTATACAAGAACAAATATACCAAAGGTTTTTTCTGTTTTTAAACACGAATAAAAGAGCACACAACAGTGTATAAAATTTTTTATTCCTGACCATGAGTGAATAGTGAGTGAATATTTCGAACTCTGCTTTCCACTGAATTGATGTTTGGCCACACACTCCATCAACTGAATTGAAAGATTTTCACTTAATCTTAAAATTTAATGAAATAAAAGAAACATTTTTAAATACATACTTAACTTTTGCTAAAGAAAACTACAAACATTAATTTTGACAGCTGATCAAGAGACTCGAGCACACACAGTACAAACGAATTGAAAGACTTAGTAGTCAACTTGAAAAAATCCAAATCTTTTGATTTTTCTTCAACCAACTCGACAACCGTCAAACTAATCAATTGACAAAGCCATACACTCTTTGATTTGGACAACAACCGACTCAGTTCATAATTGAATTGAATGAAAATCGTGTATGGGCTGCTTTAGTAATTTCAAAATATAACGACCAATATATAGATTTACAAAACTTCAACTGGCAATACCTTTTAAAAAGCAAGTTCTTATTTTCAACATGTGCACCCTGTTGTATTTTCAGCATGTGCACCCTGTTGTCAAAGCCAGTTGTACAAATCAGTGATGTTAATTTCATTTACAAAAATTTCTCAATTATGTTATATTACTATCTAATTAGTACTGAACTCTTTGAAAATTCTTTAGTTCTTTTATAATTTAAATATTTTCTATTGAAAAAATATGAAAACCGGTATAGGAAAATTATTTGATGGTTTTCGTAAGCTACCAGTCAGATAAAAGAAAAATATATATTACAAAATTATATAATTAATATTATAGATTTAATATGAGTTATTAAGGTTCGCGTGTTAGCCAACTTAATTTTTGTAGCATTTTTGATTTTGGAAATCAATTTTTCAAACAACACTAATCTACTCTACTTTTTTATGGAGTTAGCCATTTTAGCTTCTGACACATTCATATGTAGGTTTCATAATGTTAACTTTTGAGAAGTGATTTTAAATAAAAAATAGATAAATCCTTACCAAAAAATCAAGAACATTATATTTCTGCAAACGTTTTTGTAATACTGATAAGTGCAAAATAAAAAAATTGAATTTCCTTTGTACAGGGTGGCCCAAAATTATCGAAGGGGTTTGAATTGCTAATAACTTTTTTATTATCGAATTATCGAAGGGGTTTGAATTGCTAATAACTTTTTTATTATAATTTTTTTTCTTTTTAGGATTTTGTAAAGAAGACTTGGGGAATTTAAAATGGAGCAGTACTCAATTGAACAACGTGCCCAAATTGTTTAGCTTTATTTTTCAAATCAATCATAATTATATTCATAATTTAATTATGACCGACGAAGCCCATATATAATAAAGTGGGTTCGTTCATAAGCAAAACTGCAGGATATGGGCTACGGAAATCCGAGAGTAGTTCAACAGCGAGAATTACAACCACCTAAATGTACGGTTTGGTGAGGTATTTCATCGGAAAGGATAATTGGTCCTTATTATTTTGAAAATGACCACGGAGTCGCCGTTTCCGTCAATGGTGTTAGATATTGGACAGTGTTGGAAATTTTTTTAAGGCCAGCCGTGGAAAAAATCCGCAAGTATGGTTTCAACAAGATGGAGCCACAGCGCACACTGCAAGGGACACAATGGCTCTTTTACGGGACATCTTTGGTGAACGAATTATTACGCGCACAAGAGACTTAAATGGCCTCCGCGTGCACCGGATTTAACCGGCCAAGACTGTTTTCCTTAGAGTTATTTGAAAGGAAAAGTACGGGACGAAATAAACAACATTACACCTGTAGTTTTGCGAAAGGTTATGGAAAATGTGTTGGAAAGAGCACGAATTTGCGAAGCAGAAAATGATCACCACTTGCGAGGTTTTATTTTTCATAATAAAACTAAAAATATTCCCCATTTATATACTGTACTAGCTTAACCCGGTGCGCTTCGCTACACTGCTTTAACCACTTTATCGGTTGAGAGATATTTAATATATGCATCCTTTGGAAGGTTGTTCCCCCCTGCGCCTACCCGCTTTATTTTTATTTTCAAAGTGAAATATACCATAAGATTGACTTCTACAAAGTTTGAACTTTCTCACTATAACAGTTTTTTAGATATCCGATATTAAACATTGGCGTCCTACGGGGGGTAACACTTTCCCCGCTGCTATTTTATTTCAATTTTGGGGCTCAGAAGATCCTACTACCAAAAGTTCAACAAATTGCTTGCAGCGGCTCTTATTTATATTTCTATCTATGAGGGGTACTGCTCCTACCCTGTCTACCCCGCCCATTTGTATATTGAAATTTATAATTTGCCATAGTAGTAGCTTTAACCACGTTTAAAGACTCCCCCTTTAATAGTTCTTCAGTTGAGCGATATTTAATATATGTATCCTATGGGAGGTATTTCCGCCCTGCGCCTACCCGCTTTATTTTTATTTTCAAAAGTGTAGTATACCATAAGAGTGGCTTTCACATAGTTTGAACATTCTCACTATAACAGTTCTTAAGATATGCGATATTAAACATTGGCGTCCTATGATGGGCACCACTTCCCCCGCTGCTATTTTATTCCAATTTTGGGGCTCAGAAGATCCTACTACCAAAAGTTCAACAAAATGCGTGCAGTGGCTCTAATTTATATTTCTGTCTATGAGGGGTACTGCTCCTCCCCTGTTTACCCCGCCCATTTTTACACTAAAATTTATAGTTTGCCATAGTAGTAGCTTTAATCATGTTTGAAGACTCCCCCTTTAATAGTTCTTCAGTTAAGCGATATTTAATATATGCATCCTATGGGAGGTTTTTCCCGCCTGCGCCTACCCGCTTTACTTTTATTTTCAAAAGTGTAGTATACCATAAGAGTGACTCCCACAATGTTTGAACATTCTCACTATAACAGTTCATAAGATATACGATATTAAGCATTGGCGTCCTATGGGGGGAACCACTTCCTCCGCTGCTATTTTATTTCAATTTTGGGGCTCAGAAGATCCTTCTACCAAAAGTTCAACAAAATGCGTGCAGTGGCTCTTATTTTTATTTCTATATATGAGGGGTACTGCTCCTCCTCTGTTTACCCTGCCCATTTTTATACTGAAATTTATAGTTTGCCATAGTAGTAGCTTTAACCACGTTTGAAGACTCCCCCTTTAATAGTTCTTCAGTTAAGCGATATTTAATATATGCATCCTATGGGAGGTTTTTCCCCCCTGAGCCTACCCGCTTTATTTTTATTTTCAAAAGTGTAGTATACCATAATAATGACTTCCAAAAAGTTTGAACATTCTCACTATAACAGTTCATAAGATATGCGATATTAAGCATTGGCGTCCTATGGGGGGAACCACTTTCCCCGCTGCTATTTAATTTAAATTTTGGGGCTCAGAAGATCCTACTACAAAAAGTTCAGCAAAATGCGTCCAGCGGCTCTTAAGATATGCGATAATTAATATTGGCATCCTATGGGGGGTACCAATTCCCCTGCCCCTATCGAAAAAATAAGTAGCCTATTTTATTTTTAGGGCTCACGTGATGTTACTGCAAAAATTTCAGGAAAATCGGTTCAGTAGTTTCGGAGTCTATAAGCCAACAAACAAACTGACAAACAAACATACAAACATTTTTCATTTTTATATATATAGATTAAAAAAAATTTATAATTATTTCTTAAATAAAAAGTTATAACGAATTCAAACCCCTTCGTTAATTTTGGGCCACCTTGTATGTATATAAATTATTTAATTTTTAAATATTTGTGTGTTTAAAAACCAAGATATGACTATGTTGCAATAAAGGCGCGCTATATACATATTAAATAGCCGTAAGCTGATAAATTTTACTATAGTCTTCGGATTATTTTAAGTGCGGATCAGGGATTATATGTGGCTAAAGTTGAGTGTTTGACACTTGAATAATCCTTACTTGAATCAAGCATTCTGTACTTGATTTAATAATATTGGACTTTACCGTACTATTAACACCGCTTTGGCTTGATTTAAATACGGATAGATTGATTTTTCTTGTGACCGTAACAATTCAAAAATGTTTATAATACATATGAATAGCTAAGTGCAGAAAGGGGACTACTTCAAAACAATAATTTTGAGATAATCAATTAAAACAGTGACAATGACAGGCGATGGACTGAGTACTTTTCAGATCCATTTTACTACACAATCAATCGCCTGGCTTTTGGAAACAGCACAATGTTTTGATTAAAAACCTTTGCGTTCTCAAAAGGTAATTTTTAGTGGGCCGTACGGTAATGTAAAAATAAAAGTTAACATCACTGGTACAAATGCAGTTTTCGACTTTTTGTTTTGCAATCTGTCAATAATAGAGCTGCAAAACTATCGATAGTCGCACCATCGATAGTTTCGATAGTTTTAAAATGAACTATCGATACTATCGATACTATCGAATTTTTTTGAACATACATACATATGTATGTATTTTGTAGTACATTAAGACAAATCAGTAGCTCGTTTCTGTATTTCTCGCATCGTAAAATTTCTTACATGAAGAGTGAAACAAAAAATTCCATCGTTTCTCGATTTATGAGATAAAAGTGTTTCTGCATTTGAATGCGAAAACAGACACAACAAATTCTGTTTATACTGGAATATTTCCAGTAATTAAGTGTCAAATAAAACCGAAACGTCAACAAAAGAAATAAATATAATAAAAACAGGGCTGCCAGATTTGACGAGTTATCGTCATCTTGATGATTTTTTGTTCCGATATTAACAAAGTGATGTTTTGATGATTTTTCTAAAAAAGTGACGAAAGCAAAAACAAAATCAAAAATATTTTATAATTTTGTTGTTACTTTCTATAGAAATTCATCTTGAATTTTTAAATTTCAAACACTTCTATTTTGTGGCGTTGAAAATTGAAAAAAAAAAAAATAATATGAATGTCTGTAGAAAGCAACAACAAATTTATAAAATATATTTGATTTTATTTTTGCTTTTAATGAAATTGTTGGCGTTGCGTTTTACACTATAAGCCCCTTAGTCTTCGAAATAAGATAATTGTAAATATTTTTATATGTTTGTTTATTAGAAAAAAAGATATCTTTAGAAACAAGGCTGCTTAAATTTTTATATTTATCCCTATTGTGAAAATTGTCCTCGAAATTGTTTGTTTCTTCCCTAAAAAATGTATCGGCAAAAGCAAAATTTCGAGGGAAAGTAATGGACCGACTTGGCTTATTTTGAACATTTAATACTTCTTATATACATATACAAAATATGATTGATATTTGATGTTCTTATCTTATATGTACACTTTTGTGCCAAAACCATTATTCCGGCAAGAAAGAAATTTGTTTGTCTCCCAGTAAAAACTTTTTCAAAATGGATAACTTCTTTCACTCGTTAATACTTTTTTCTGGATGTATTAAGATAAAAAAAAAGACTTACTTTTGAATTTGTTTTTTTTGGCACAACCCTTGTAAAATTCATTAGTTTTTCAGTAGAATTGTATGTAGTGCTTTTATGTGTTTCTGATTACTTAACATATTATTTTGTAGGCGAAGATTTTACTGGGTCTTTAACCCGTTTATTTATGAACCGATTTTTTTAATTTTAACTACAAGGTATTCTACTAAGTCTATTTCAGGTAAAAAAGAAAAAGATTATAGGAATAGGAAAATTAAAGATTTATATCTCAATTATTAAATAATAATTATTAAATACCCATGAACTTAAACTATGTTTTTGTTTGATTATTTTTTAATAAAAGTCGAAACAAATTTGTTTAAAATTGATTTTAAATTGCACGATTTTTAAAACAAAAAAGACGATCTTTTTTATTTTTTTTCTCAGGAAATTGACGGTTTTGACACAAATTTATCTGGCAGCACTAATTAAAACCAAAACAAGAAAAGGCTAACAAAAA
The DNA here is from genome assembly GCA_949318255.1 of Pollenia labialis. Classification (NCBI taxonomy): domain Eukaryota; kingdom Metazoa; phylum Arthropoda; class Insecta; order Diptera; family Polleniidae; genus Pollenia; species Pollenia labialis. The sequence continues at coordinate 140,483,987 of OX439141.1, read as the reverse complement.
TTTAAACTAAGAATATATAACAATTGTTTTTTGTTTATTTTCCTCATATTAATTATGCATTTATCATTTATATTCCTTCTATTTTTTTTATTTATTTAAAAAAAATAGTATATAAATATATTTTTAATTCAAAATATCTACATTTTGTTTTTCTCGCCACCAATTTCAAATGTGACTTATTTTGACAGTTCTTGAAAGAAACTTTTCGCAAAATATTGTTATAGAAACACTTTTTCTCGCATCCTTCCAATAATTGCTGGAAAATTATTTAAATGACAGATAATTCTCGCAACGGAAAGATACAGAAACACTTGTGCGAGAAACCCCATTTTTTGTTTCATTTTGCACTGTTTCTGTCCCGATTCACTGGTTTCATGCGGAAAATTTTACGATGCGAAAAATACAGAAACGGGCTACAGGGTAGCATTACCAATTTCTTTTATATGTATTTACACTGGATTCTCTTTTTGTAATTTACTTGATCTTATTTTACATTAAGTAAACGCAAACATAATGTTTTTAAAGACAAATTAGAAAATACATACAAAAATTTACCGGCGGCAAAAAGCCTGTGTTGAGTAAGTATGCTTTTAAAATTTTCCGATAGTATCGCTGTCGATAGTCGCACCATCGATAGTCAGCCAAAAATAAAACTATCGATACTATCGATAGTACTATCGATTGTTTTGCAGCTCTAGTCAATAAGCAAAAACAACAAATGTAAACAAAAAAAAATATTAGTGAATTTGCAAAATTCGGCTGGCTGGAAGTTTTTACAAGCTAAATCCATTTTTAACCTCTAAATCACAATGCCCCACGGCCATTCCCACGATCATGACCACAATTGTGGCCATGAAGCCACCGATGTTGATCATGCCTTAGAAATGGGCATAGAATATAGTCTATATTCAAAGATTGATTTGGAAAACTTAGAATGTTTAAATGAAGAATCCGTTGGTAGTGGTAAGAAAGTATTTAAACCTTATGAAAAACGTTTGGACTTAGCGGAGGTAAGTGAGGAAGACCTTTATTAAATAAAATTTGAAAATAATTGTGGATACATATTTCAGTTTGTTCAAAGTGATGCCGATGAGGAGTTACTTTTCAATATTCCTTTTACCGGCAACGTTAAGTTAAAGGGAATTATTGTGGCGGGAGCCAATGACAATTCACATCCCAATAAAATGAGATTGTAAGGATTTGAATTTTATTGTAAGATTCTTCATCATTCATAACCTAAAAATTGATCTTCAGTTTACTTAAAATCAAATGAATTTTACAAATGGATTTTTTTTTTGTATTGGGACGAGTATGCCATAACATTTTTGTTGTGAAGAGTGTAAAAAATCAAGTCGGATGGAAAAGCATTTTGTATACCTCTTGCCTAAAAAATCATACCCGTTTCCAAAATAAAAATGTTCATTGCTTTACAAATCCAGTTAAAATTTTAAAATGTTTGATATCCTTCACTTTAGTTATCACTCATAATTACCAGCAATAATAAATTATCACAAATCTGTGTTCAATCCTAAAAGAAAAAAAAACAACATAAATTTAATATCTTAAATACCTACATACATGCTAGAAACGATTGCAATCACATGATTTGTTGGTAATGATTGCTAGTTTTTTATTGCATTCAAAATCGTAAAATTGATTGTACCAAGGTCCATTGATAGATGGGCCTTGGATTGTACCTATCATTTCAATTTTAAATCATACAACAAATTTTGTGATTTTAAAAGCAATGAGTTTTTGAAATCAATTCATGTAATAATTGAATATTTGATTTAATTGCAATCAAAATTAAATCCGAATCAAAATCTTCCTTCTCTTCAAATGAAACTCCTACTTCTAGAAATAAAGCTGACACTATACTTCAAGAGAATATTACATATTTCGTTGGACTTTCACCATAGCTGTAATTGCAAAGGGAATGCTTGCAAAGAGAAGGCTTGCAAAAGAGGAAATGCAAAATAACGTTGCAATTTAATGAAATTAACGGATATAACAAAAGAGCCACGATATTTTGCATTTGCACTTTTGCAAGACTAATACTGATCTCCACTATTCTTTGTAGAAATCATATCATGCAATCAATTAAAATCAAGCAATTCCCTTTGCAATCGCAACTATGGTGAAAGTCTATCGAAATAATATACTCTTGGAGTGTAGAGCTACGACATTGTTAATTGTCAAAACAACTGGAAGGTTTTACAAGAAAAATAGAAACAAATTAATTATAAACAGTTTGATGCAATTTAACAATTTTTCATATTAAATAGTTTATAGTCTTATAAAATTTTCGAAATGTTAGATAGGGCATTTTGTGTTTATTTAAAATAAACGTATTTCCAATTAGATTCAAAAACCGTCCTGCCATGACTTTTGATGACGTTCGGGCAAAAGCGGATCAAGAATTTGAATTATCAAGAGACTGTCAAGCCGAAATTGAATATTCACCAAAGTAAGTAAAAAAACAACGTTACACAATCTAATCTAAAGTTTAAAAAGAGCTGAGTTCCAAAATATCATAAATCTTGCCAGTCAAAGTAAAAAATGTATCACCAAGTTAAACGAAGCACATTTTGCAGATTGTGTACGCTTCGATTAATTTGTTGCTGCACTTTTGAACAGATAGATAACACATTAAATTTCTACACGGTTGCATTGTAGACTGCATTTAAAAAGTCAGTTGCTTTGCAACTGCAGTTTTAGAACTCTGCCAGAATGTAAAGACATATATACATAATACATTTTAATAACAAAAATCTAACATAGTTAGCACGATATCAAGCTTAAAATCTAAAATTTTATCTCACTTTAAGTTAAATTGTTTCGCCACCAACAGAATTTCTAGTTTGATTGTTAACAACGACAAGATTTACTTCATTTATGCTTTTAATTTTATAATAAAAAGTCTTTTAAAATTAAAATTTGTCAAAACTCTGATCAGAAATTTTGCTTTTTACATCTTTGTGGTTTTTTTTTAAACTTAGGTTTAATTTATTTTAAAAGCTTTAATTTAACTTACAATGAATGTATGTTTGTTCGGGTGTAATCTTGTAACTCAATTTTGAAGCAGTTACCTTCAACCGATTGAGCTGGAATTTTGTATAAACGTTCAGTTTAGATGACAATGTATAGTAAGCTATGTGGCACTTATTTTGTTTGTAACTCAAGATATGTTTAATTTAATTTTTTATTTGAACATATGCAGCCCAAATATGAATACCAATTCCTCGGGAGTTTTTCCCTTTTCCCATTTTTACAATTGAATTTACATAGGAAAATGGGAGAAGGGAGAAAACTCCTGGGGAATTTTTATTCATAATCGGGCTGATGAACAGCTTTTTCACACTTGTCAACATTTAACATCTAACATTAATTTGCGAAGATGCTGAAATTTTCCCATTAAAAATACATCGAGCTAAAAATCAAAATATTTTACACCATCTTTACAAAATGTTACTATATCATTTTGTTCCCACTTACATCTTTTGATTTTTTAGTGGCCACTAGAAAAGTGACAACAAATTCTATTATTACTGACAAAATGGCGTTTTTTTTTTTGAAAGTAGCGTTACTATTTGGCCAGATTTTACTATTCCGTAAGGTTTTTTTGTTTAATTTATTTTTTATATTATTAAACAAAATTAAATCTGAATACATTTTGGTGTTATCTTTTACAATTTTGGCACTTTTCTAGAAAAAAGTATTTAAAAAAAATTAGAAGTATATTTTATTGATAGTAGATATTAGATGTTTTAAGTGTGAATGCGTAATTCACATTTTCTACATCTTCCATGCGCTCCTCCGAAATGAATGCAAGTGTACAAAGGGTATAAGCCTTAATCAATTTTCATACTTTATTTTCAGAGTGGTGACGTTTTCTTCAGTACATCACTTATCTCTACATTTTCCTACTAATTTTGGCGATGATAATACAAAAATTTATTACATTGGTAAATAGTTAATAAAAAAATTCGCAAAATCTACATTTATATTTTTCTAATTTCTCTTCACTTTTACAGGTCTACGTGGTGAATTTAGTGAATCCCATTATCATGGTGTTACAATCTGCACCTATGAGGCTCGACCCAATGTAAGTGATCATAAACAAGATGCATTTGATGCTGTCAATCGTACGATACAATGAATTATAAAGATTTTGAACTTAAAAGTCTATTTTTATACTGAATAAAATTTAAAATTATATAGATATGTATTTAAAATACAGAACAATAATAAATAAATGGAATGCCAAAATTTAACTTATTTGCGAAAGAATTTATATTACATACATTTATAAAAATACCAAGTATCATCTAAAATCGGTAGTACGGAAATATCGATACCTATGAAAATCGTTAAAAATTCAATTTTCAGGTCGGTTATATATGGGCCGAATGCTATGAACTTACTAACATTTATATTGGATTTTTTTAGTTCTAGAGATCTATTGTAATAACTTAAGCTTTAATGCAGCGATTGAGACCATTTGTAGGAAAACCCCACTTTATATTTGATCGAATAAAAAACCGATTATATCGCATTGCTCCTTTATTGCAACATAGTCATATCACAAAAAAATCAAACTTGGCAAAATGCGATTAAGGTTTTAAAAGTTTATCTTTATATACAGATTTAATAAAATATATTTTAACAAATAGAATCTGGGAATTTATTTCTCATGTTGAGCAACATTTTATTAAACAAATTTTCATATTGTTGGAATGTGTATTCTAAGTCAAATAACAATCCTCAAAAGCTTTTATACTTTAATAGTCTTAAGCCTATAGTACACGGAATGTAAAAAGCCACATGCGCATGTGGCTCTGACGTAATTTTGACGACACTAAAACCCACAATAGCAAGTTCGTGTTGTGTGATGACGACAAAAATTCGTCAGAACCTCATACTCATGTAGCTTTTTACATTCCGTGTACTATATAGGTTTTATTCCTTCAATATTTTCCAGGAATATTTTTTATTTTTTGACTTAGAATACAATATGCATAACATATATGTATGCAAATAAAAATTTTTTTTTTCCAATTATCAAATAATAAAGAAAAGGGTGGTCGATTATTCGACATTTGCAATAAATCGGGTTTCGAATATTTCGACAATACAAAACTTATATATAAATCGGCACAGGCAAACTAATTACGGTCGATAACTTTCTTTGTTCATCTTATTAAAAAAAATTTAAAAAAAATCGCATTTCCATTCTATCGTTTAATGCTCTTAATAAAACTTTGTTCCAATTATTACATTTTTTATTTACGTTTGAAAATATAAATCTGCTACCTGTTACCCCTTATTTTTTTAATTAAAAAAATTTTTTTTATAAAACATTTATTTTTATTAATTTTTTTTTTTAAGCATTAGGTATTGGTTAATTGTTTTGCTTTGTTATTTTTGTCATTAAAAATATGTTTTATTGTGTTTAAAACAGTAATTTTAATTTGCTGTTTTTTCATAATCTGATTTCTGATTTATTTTTGAAAATATGCCGATTTTTTACTAAAACCATCTGGCACCCCTGGTTGAGATATTATACAAGTTTGTATAAACTCCCCTACAAGAAGACTACCGGTCATTTTACTAGTTATATGACCGGTAGTGTTGACCAATATAGTGTTATAGTAATAGTGATTTTTTTTGTCTTGGTTATGCATTTCTTGTAGGGTCTCTTATTTTCATCAACTCGCCAACAATATTTTAACATACAACAGATAACCACAGATATTTGGGGGATTCACAAGGTTGTCATAAAGTTGTAAAGTCATATGTCTTAAAATAATTACAAGAAATATATATGACTGCTGTCGGCAACCGGTTATAATTTAGATTTCTACTGTTTAGTTATTGCGAATTAATGAACACAGCATTAAAAAATTTATTTTGTTTGAAACACAACAATATTATTTTTAAACAATTGTTAAATATTATTTAGGACATTATGACGATATGACTTGATAGCACAACTTGTGAATCCCCCAATTGTAGAAATACTTATGGTGACAACAGATATTTGTAAGCAAAAAAAAAATGTTGTGACATACTCAATCCAAAACCATAAGCATCTGTTTTTGTTTTTAAGATACATTTATATCAGTAGTAACAGATAAATATCTGGTGTATCTGTTTGAACAATACTTACTGATACACTCGTGCAGGTCTTTAGTTTGTACCTTACAGTTATCTTTAACAATCCGGGAACACTATTTTGTTTATTTCAATGTTTATTTTGCCTACGTGAATAAACTATCGAAAATCGATGAAGTAAAATACATAACACTTTTCCCGTAGGTAAGAAATACGTTTTAAATTTAAAATTTTAGTCAAAAATCGCCAATTACTGAGACAAAATACAAAAGAGTCGCTGAAATTAAATTTTGTTTTGTTTGTCATTTTTTTTAAATAACTTAAAATGGTGTTCATATATTCAGCTAAAAAAACTAAAATTAAGTATAAAATTCTATATATAAGATCGTACACTTCAGCATCATCGATTTCATTACATACCATTAGAATCAAATAGTTATATCAAAAATCGCCAAAAAAAAAAGTCGCCAGTCGCAAAATGGAAAATCCCAGACTAACGTCATATTAGTGTTAAAGTTAAGCATTTTATGTCAGTTGTAGACTGCATGTAACGCGATATTCCCCTTATCAACACGCGCCAAATCATAGAGTTGACAAATATTTGTAATCAAAAATGAAATTTCGATAAAAATCAATACATATGTACACATATTTAAAGATATCGAATATTTATTAAAACAAACTAAATAACTTTCTACATAATTGTTTTTAAATTGATTTACAGGTACAAAAAGTAGATACATACTATTACAGTATGCCCTCGGGTTGTGCAACAGGTTGGGACCAAGTGCTGTTGCAAAATCTAAGTTTGTTGCAATATCCTTGTAAAAATTGCATGGATTAAAACGGCCATTTAAATGCTTTAATCCATCGAAAATGGCGCTATTTGCATTTTTTTAATTTTCAATTCATGAAATTTTTTTAACTTTTTTATTTTACTTTTTCAATTTAAACTGCTAATTACCTATTTGTCAGAAATGAAGTTATTTGTGTCAAAATTCTACTGGCCAAAAGTTTACTTACAATAGTACATTAAAAATTATCAATTGTGATTTTTTTAGTTTTTCAGAAGGAAAACTTTTTTATGCAAACCGTCACTTATATGCAAACACACTTTGTTTAACTGAAAACTTACAGTAAAAACCAGATTGTGTATGAAAATAAAAACATACTGAAACAAAAAGCTGCGATAACCGAATCACAAAATTTTGAAGTGTTGCGCTAGTAGAGTCTACAATGTAAAAATTTGGTTGTTGCAATATGTGTTGCGTTAAGTATGGGTTGCACAAAATGAGGGCGCACTGTATTTATTAATAATAAACAAAATGTAAAAAAGCTAAAAAATACCAAAAACTTAAAATTTTCGTTTCAATAGATCAGATTTTTTTTGTTTTAATATTAAACTTCAAATATTCTAGATGATTTTCAAAAAGGAGGAACTTTTAAATTTCATAAGTTGTAAAAATAGAGTTAAAAAGATTGATCATCGTCAATGTAAAAGATACTTTCATTTAAACCGTCTAGTCAAAATCTAGCATGCAACACACTAAATTGGCATCGCTGCTGCTGACATCGATGGACGATAAACAAGCGTAAGTTTTGGTTTTTTTTATTTTTTTTATATTATATTATCAGTAGAGTTTTTTTCCCGATTTTTTAAATTTACCGGGACCACGGGATCCCGCTCCATATAAATAATTCAAAGAATTAATGAAAAAAACTTTTATAAAAAATGCAAGGGAACTTGTTTACAAAGTAAAAAATTGCTTAAATACTACAAAAATGAATTAAAGAGAAATTTGAATTATTATTACCTAACGGTTTTAAATGTAAATTCCGTATTATTATTTTCTAGATTCAAGATAAAAAGATAACATAAGCATAACAATTTAATTCATAAAACAAACAAAAATTAAAGTACTCAAGATATGAGTTCAAAAAGTTAATTCATAAAATATTTTAAATAAATATGTCACACTCAGAGCGCTTAGTAAGCCGTCAAAAAGTATATTTTGATATTATTTACTAATTATGTACCATGTTTCCGAAAAATTTCGTTCACTTTTTTACCGAGATTGGAGAAATAGTTAAAAGTGCACCGTTTAATTCATTAGGTCTATCTGTAATCTTTAGGATAATGTGTTTTTCAAATTGTATGTTGTAACTAGTATCTTACATGAGTTTCCATAATTTTTTTTATTTTGGTTTTCCCGCACTTCAAGGGTATATAAACCCACACAAATTGAAAAAAATTTTGTGTTTATCACCTAATAAACATATCGCTCCTAAATTGCAACATAGTCATATTTAAAAAAATTAAAAATTGTATGTTACTTAAGCAAAGTGTTCCTTTATACCTTCTCGTATTATATCTCAAACTGAACCGAAGTTATAGCAAAATATATCTTTAAATCGGTACATTTTGAAATCTTTAATCGCATTTTGCCAAGTTCCTTTGTTTTTGTAGATATGACTACGTTGCAATAAAGGTGCGATATTTTAGGTATCTCCTATTTTTAAGACTTGTCCATGTACATTGACACTTTACTGCCTGCATCTTATTTTGAATTAAGGTTCTTTATTAACTCTTCACTTCATAAAATTTATTATTTATCAAGGGTTGCACTGCCCATTCTGCTTTTACTAGATTTATTACATCAGAACACATTGTACACATTTATTTATGTACTCACTTCTTTTAATTGATCTAATCGACAACCCATCCACAGATGCTAATTTTAAGAGAATAGAAAACTAAATTTCAAAGTATAAATTGCTGTTTTGAAGAATTTTTTATTTGCCGGGATCCCGCAAGGAAAATCTCGGGAAAGCGGGAAATATAATTAAAAATTATATACATTTATGTCACATATAGTCTACCATCGCTTGCTATTGAAATTCAGCAAGATCGGTCCACAAAAAGCTGAGATATGTCCAAAAAACCACGACTGCCTCTAATTATTCCAAAAAAATCCCTTGTGGTTGTTGTTATTTTAGACAAAAATTTATACAATTCAGTGGTGCCGAAACTTGGTGACCAAAAATGGCTAAACTTACGGAAAAAATGGCAAAAAGCTTTTTTTTTTATATTTGCCTGCTTGGAGGATCTATCTGGGATAGAACTAAAATCGTTCCTTCTATTCACTAGGAAGAGGAAGTGGTTGGACTTTTCAGTGACGCCATCTGAGTAACTGCTCTAAGGGATGGGCATTGGCGCCGGGTATCACAAAGGGACCAATAAAGGACCCAAGTGAGCTGTCTTTTGATGGCTGCCATGGAGCCTAACCTAACCTTATTAAAAAGGGAAAAACGTAAATTAATATTTTGATAGACAAAAATCAGGAATATGAATGCCTGCAAAGTTTCATCCATTTGCATTGAGTAAAAGGCGGTTAAATTTACGTTACAAGATTTGATGCTCCGAAGTGAAGCTAAAGAAAAGCATTTTCCAAAAAAAAAATTTTACCCTCCCCTACATTTCATCCTGGCTACGCCCATGTATTCGTGTATTGCCATCGGGAGTATGAATGCTTGCAAAGTTTTATCCATTTGCATTGAAAGAAGGCAGTCAACAAACATTTTACCAACAAAAATGTTGCCCCCCCCCCTAAATTTCATCCTGGCTAAGCCCATGTATTCGTGTATTGTCATCGGGAGTATGAATGCCTGCAAAGGTTTATCCATTTGCTATGAGTAAAAGGCGGTGAAGCTAAAGAAAAGCATTTAATAAATGAACAAAATTTTAGCAACGACCGTAGCACAATCAGCTTGTGTGTATGTCTTTTGTTTGTGTAAAATTATTTTGCTAGCTTTTTCGTTTTTTTTTATGTGTATTTTGATTTTGTAAAAAATTTTTGGTTTTTTTACCAGCCAAAAGTGACGAACATTAATGAGCCGAACCGAACACAATGAAGTTTGTGAATTTAAAAAAACAGAACGGAATTAAATGTTCTCATCTTTTGTTGAGTTTGATTAAAACAATACCTATTATTTTTGTATTCGACAGATGACTAACAGGGAAACGTTATTTTTTTAATGATTTTCCACACAAACACTATTAGCGTTTGTGTTTTCCACAATTTTACCAAACCGAACACTAAGGAGCGATATTTAGTGTTTATTTTCGAACACTGATTTAATTACACATTAATATAGAAATGTTATATGAAACACTTTGAATTCTAATATTTACTGTAGTTTCCATTGTGTTATAATCAGTGTTCGGAAATAAACAGTACATTATTTAGCGTTCGGCTCACAATGTTATTTTTTTTAATGATTTTCTAAATAAACACTATTATTCCACGTTTCTACATGCAAGTAATCACTTGCAAGTATGTAGTGTATACGTACATATACGTCGGTGGAGGGTATTAAAGGTTCGGCACAGCCGAATATAGCACTCTTACTTGTTTTCGGTTTAGTTTGTTCTACCTTTTTTTTCCTAGTCAAAAGCTACAATTGTGGCGAAGACAGGAAAACAAAATTTCAAAATATTCATGAGACAATAAAATGCGAACGGCAGATAAACCAGCAAAACCTTAATATGGTTTTGTTGGTTTCGATAAGAACTCGACGACTTCAAAATGTTGCATTGTGTTATTTAGTAATTTAAAGCAGTGAAGTTCGCCCGCATGAATATCAAAGTCTTTAATACGTTTTCAAATAAATTCTTAAGCTCCTTTTTGGTATTAGGCAATGTTTGTTGAAATTTGTGTAGCTTACACAAGGTACTCTTTGCGTCCTTGGAGTAGTGCAATATTTTCTATTTTAAAATGTATTGAAACAAGTGCAATAGTTCAGAGTTTCCATGCCTTAAGAGGAAAAAAACAAACAAAAACTAGCTTAATACCAATTTTTAGGGTAAATTTATTTATTCAATTTTGATAAATTATTTTATTTATTTGGTTTTATTCAGTACATATACTTTTTTGTATACTATTAAGTGTAATATTTGATCCGTTATCGCAACAATCTCCCAGTTGAACACGTTTTTCACAAATAAATCCAATTTTATTTGAACAACCATAATTATTCACACCATATATGTCGCAAAATTTGATACATCTTATGCCATTCACAGCATTGGGACAGCTATCACACCACAGGAAGGGTTTTATAGTGTTTCCGGTATAAATCCAGTCAAATTTTGTACCATTGCCTATACCGCCAACCCAAAGCTCTGGAGGCTTTTGGGTACTACGAAAAAAAAAAACATCTTTATTAAATGGCCAATTAATTGTAGAGATGATAAACCTACAATGTTCCACCTATTAGTAATGCTAAAATATCATCATATTGCTGCTTACTATAGATTACTAAAAGATTCATATTCCGGTAACTGCATTCAATAAAAGATTCATACCAGGTAAACTGAAAGATTTATGTAAAAAATAATTGTTATGGTCTGTTCATCGATTTCGAGCGATGACTTCGTTCGCTTAACTTAAATGTAAAACAAAAACAATATTGTATTATTTGTTTTTGCTTTAAATGTAAGTTAAGCGATCAAAGTCTTCGTTGGCAAATCGATAAACATGCAATTAGTTTTTCTTAGTAGAAAAGTACTTTAAAAGTTTTTTATTTTTCTGCAGCTCTAGGTTCATTCCACAATTCTCTAATAAAACTTTCTTACCTTTTGTAATTCATTTATATAATAAGTAACGTTGTTTGATGTTGTGTACAATTTACTTTGTATCCCATTAATAGGGAAAACAACCAGTATAAGAGCGTAGAATATTAAAGAATTCATGGTGATCTTCAATAAGACACTGTGCAAATCCAAATTGTCGAGCAGATTTATATACAGTTAAGTTGGAGACAAGAATCAGAGACTTACAATAGGTAACGAAATGATTTATATACATATATATTTATTTATGTATGTCATGATCATAAATGTATGCTTGTAGAGATACAATTTGTTATCTTTAAAAAACGTTATTTTGATAAATAAATTTTTATGGAATCTTGATTAAATTTCGAAATGCAAATATGTACTTCATTCAAGTGAGCTCGTGAAGATTATTAAAATTTGAAATAAATCATTAAAAACTTGTTTTCAATTTAATAAAAAACAACTCTTTTTAAAACGTTTTATCTTATATTTGATAACCGCCTAATAAGATAACCGCCAAATTGCTCATGCCCAACACTTTTTATCAAATAGCTTTTCCTTCGAATTATTTAAAAATAAATTGTTCTATTAAATTAAATTTTTAATAAATTTCTTCTAATTATTTTTATAAGTTACTATGTATTTAATGTTAAAAAAAAAGAAAAAGTATAGTTGGTGAAGCCCGATCCACTTGGGAATAGCAAGAAGCGATTTCTCTGTTAGAAATTCCCAATCAGGTCATGACATCCGGTTTAATACCAAATATATCCTGGTAATGTGCTTCAGGCGACTGCTTGAACGGCAACTAAAGTGAGAAGGCGATCAGCCTTGCGTCTCAGGTATATCCGAGGATATACCGCCACTGAAGCTCTACTTATCTTGTCGTATTAACGGCTTACCTGCCCAAATACTACGATCGAATGGAGAGGCCTTATCAGTCGCTCATTTTAAACATCTCTGATCAACGAACCAACACAAATAATAATAAACAATGGACCGGATTTAACGGCACAACCAATTGGCTATCGAACAAGGACTAGAATCGAAACCTGGAACGTACGAACTCTAAGAGGTTGCTAATTCGTTAATTAAAATAAAAAAATCATGGACCCCCCAAAAGAAACAATTTGCTAAGAGGTTAAGATTCATGAAAAATTTCATTGTGCCGAATATTATTTAAATATCTTAATCTATATGGAATTTGTTTGCCTTCAAGCGATTTAAGGATGGGGGTTTATATAGGAAATATGGTTAACTTTAGACGGAGTTCACACATTACTTTGCACTTTAGTGTCCTGTACGGTAGAAATATGGAAAACACTAACGCCAGTAGTGTATGTGTAGTAAATCCCTAATTAACAAGAATAATCAGTACAACTGAATATAGAAAGCAATTTTACTAGTTTTTGAATAGAACAAAAACTTAACTCTTAAATTCTAAAATCTTTAGAAAGCATACATTTTTTATTTTATGGTTGGATTTGAAAAACAAGTTTGATAGTGATGGAAACTTAAAATAAATGACAATAGGTCAGTGTTCGGAAGAAAAGACCTGACTGTCAAAAGCGAATGAAAACCAAAAGTTCAAAGTAAAATTACACACAGATTACACAAGAAACTTATTACACACAGGCAACTAAAAATTACACTCAATATGTGTAATTACACATGGATTGGCAACACTGGCGAGTATAATCTTCGATTAGTTTTGTTAGACCCCTTTCACACTCGGCAAGTAACTTGCGCAAGTTACTTGCCGACAACAACAAAGCCTGTACAAAATTTTTTTTCCTTACCCCGACCTTACCGCTGACATCTACAAACCAAGAGTTGCGCAAGTAACTTGCCGAGTGTGAAAAGTGATCATTTCCCTCGAAGAGAAAAAAATGAATCGTGAATCTCATGTGAAAAATTGTTCATGCTATAAGTTCCAGTGAATGTAAAAAATCAATGAAATTAATTTTCAAAAATGTACACGTATATGTATAGCAAAATATTTAGGATAGTTTGATTCCAACGTAATTTTTTTTTACTTTTTATATGTTATGTAGCAAAATATTTCCCAAAATTCTGCCACCACGACTTTCGAATGCTTCATAAATCCACATGTAATTGACTTGTTGTTTTGCACATTGTTAGGCAATATATAATCGTACGAAACTGAGACGTTCCTAACTCTATTATGATAGCATTATTAATTATGGTTTTAGGCGTACTAAACTGTTTTCCGGGAGTAGGGTTTATATGGGGCCTAGCGTAACTTATAGCCCAATCTTCACGAAATTTCTCAGTGTCATTTCTAGTCCTATCAAACTGTGACGTACCAATTTCTATTATGATAGCATTATATTTTACGGTTTTTGACGTACTTAACTGTTTTCCAGGAGTAGGGTTTATATAGGGCATAGGGTAAATTATGAACCGATCTTCACGAAATTTTACAGCGTGATTTCCAGTCGAATAAAACGAATTTTTGCAAAGTCTTATATCATTCCGTGTATTGCTCCCCTATTTATGTTAGTTTTTGTTACAAAATTATAAATTTTTTAAGGTGGTGGTTCCACATTTTGTTTTATAGCTCTGATCCTACTGAACCGATTTTGCTGGATTTCAATCCCATACTGCTTAGGATAACTACAAGCAATTTAAACAGACGGACATGGCTAAATCGACTTAGAATTACTCTAGGACGCAGAATACATATATTTTTTTACTTAATAGGATCTGAGATGAATAATAAAAAAGTTTCACTCGGAATTACAAACTTAGAATACCCTCTTCACAACTAGATGTGGTGGATGGTATAACAACAATAAAAAGCGAAAATTTGTTTTTGTTTTTTATATAATTTCGCACGCACTCGCTTGTTTTAATTTTCTTAAAACAGGCAGCTGATGTTTTATTGTTTTCGCAAAAAAAATATATAAAGCAGGTTGCCAGTCAGTTTTTTTAGGCCGTGCACTTGCCAGTTTATTATCAAAATAATTTCCGTGGGAATACAAAATTTAATTTAAATGATTTTGTTATTCGTGCTTGGTTCCCAATTTTTATACTTGATAAATAATAAAAAAAAGGAATACAAATTGGGAAATAAGCACGAATAACAAAATAATTTAAATTAAATTTTGTATTCCCACGAAAATTATTTTGAAATTATAAAAATTAGAAATTAAAGCAAACTCAATAATCTATCCCAATAAATTATTAACATTATTTTTAGTCGTCCGGGTAAACGATACTTATTAAAACATATTGATGGTATTGTAGTTGTAGAAAAGAATGCAATAAGCAAATATGAGAATGTTAATGACAATAACTGTGTGGTTGCACTCACATTTACTACACTCACAATATTATTACAGTAACGGACTGTAGTTTATAATTATTTAATTATTTGCAGTTAATATTGTCCTTTGATTAAGTTAAATTCTTCTTTATGTAAAATTAAATAAAAATGCAATTTAAAATAAAGAAAATCGCGAATTCCGTAAAAACAAAAGAATTTTCAGTTATTTTATATAAATTAACTGTCAAAAAATTAACTACATATTCCGTAAAAACAAAAAAAAAATTCAGTTATTTTATGTTATTTAACTACCAAAAATTAATTTTTACTTATGTATCTTTAAAAAATGTTGTGCTTGTTTTGTGTAACAAATTCCAATTTTCTATTTGTTAAAATGATTTAGTTAAATACATCAAATTTTTAAAGTAAAATAGTTGCGAAACCATATCGGTCATCCTGCTGGTGTCTTATGATTGTGAGTTCTTCTGTAAACAAACGAGGTCAGTACAAAAAAAGTAATTCAAGCGTGTGTAACAGGGTAAGTAAGTAAACAGTAATCACTCTCTCATTAGAAAAACAAGCGGTGTCTGTCTTGTCTGGCTCTTTTGTGGAGTAAACGAAAATGACTGAATTTAAAAAACAACTGAATATTCCTTTGTTTTTAGGGAATATTCAGTTAATTTTTTGATAGTTAATTTATATAAAAAAACTGAAAACTTATTTGTTTTAACGGAACATGGGGTTGAATTTTTGACAGTAAAAATTTAAAGAACTTTTCGTTAAAAATAAATGAAAAATAAGTAGACCGGATTTAAAATGAATTTTCTACTACAAATTTAGTTAATTTTACGTACAGAATATTGTGAGTGAATTATTAGAAAAACTTAAGGATACTTTTTTGAGTTTATTAACATAAAGAAACCTCTCAGCATCAAATATTTCATTTCACCAGAAGAGTTATGCCTTTAAAAAATATTTTAAATAATACCAATTTTCCGAAAATAGATATCAATTAAAGTCCAAATATAATGTTCCATATAATGAGTAGGAGCCCCCCAGGAAATGTCACTAGTGAATCTGTACTAATTAACTATTGACACAGGCACCAGTACTAGAGAATTATTATACCCCAGACAATGTTATTTACTATAGACATTTAACATGTGCGTGTCATTGGAAATCTACTACTGACGTTGGTACTACTGACTAGGTAGTTCCTTTGGGAACATATGTAGACATTGGAACCAGAGAATCTCTATTACATTTTAGTTAATGTAGTCTACACTTTTGGTACGAAGAAGAAATCATAACAATCTTTTTTATTATTTCTTCAATTTTTATAGGAATTGTACTTCTCAGTTGTTATTGATAAAAATTTTTTTGTATTCAAGCCAAATAGAGTGTCAAATGTAATGTAGTGTAGACACATCGTTGACAATGTCACCAAAATAATCGACAAAACTGATGACTTGGAGACACTTTCACCTAGCTTTCCTTCAGGGAGTCTTCCAAAACACATACGTACATATATTTGTACATGTACATATGTGACATATGAAAATAAATACTTTTACCTTCTTAAAGAGTACAAAAAAAAAAACTAATTTATATCAATTTTAAGGATCCACTTAAATTATTAAATTTCAATAAATTTTATAGCATTTCATTAATATTATTTTATGGAATATTATTACACGTATTGCTTTGTATGATATCTAAATCAACTGATTTTCCTTCGCAACAATATCCTTTAACTCGCTCTTCGCACACAAAACCCACAGTAGAATCACATCTTGCATCTTCCAAACCATAACATTTGTCGGAAACTTTCACACATACTCCAGTGCCTAAAGGTTGAGAAGGGCACCACAAAGAAGGTATTAAAGGTTTTCCAGTTAAAGTCCATGCATAGCGTTTGTTGTAACCACTGCCGCTAGTCCAGAAAGAAGGAATTGATGTACTAAAATTAAGAAACAAACAATTCGGGTAATTTATTTAAAATTTAATCGTTAAGAGGATAGCTAACTTACGGAAAAAGTTCATAGAAATCAGCAAATTTTTCTTTACTATTGAGTGTTAAAAGAGCCAAATCCCGTGTATTACATTCTAAAAAGGCATCATACCAAGTGAACTGAAACATTTGAAAAAGAAATGATAGTTTTTGTTTGTAAAAATTAGCTAATTTCTTATTTTTATTAGTTCTGAGTTTAATTTTCTATTATACAATTAAATTTTCTTACCGTTTGATTAACATTTATATAATAAGTAACGTTTTGAGATGTTTTGTACAATTTACAATCTATTCCAGATATGAGAAAGATCACGAAAATAATTGCAAAGAGTTTTAAAGAATCCATGTTGATTGTCAAGAAGACACTGTACAAATCCGAATTGCCGAGCAGATTTATATACAGTAAAGTTGAAGATAAAAAAGCAGTGATTTACAATAGCTTATAAAATTATTAAAATAATTTATGTTAGGGGGCCGCCGAATATTCGGTTTTACATTCTTATTTGCGAATAGTTCGTTTGATATTTGCATTCGCTCAAATGTGTGCGAACATACTTATGAAGCGAATATCTGATAACAGTTGCGTTTGAATACACGAAAGTTTTTAATAATTTTCCTGCATTTTACTAACTTTACAATACATTTTAAAATTGAAAAAAAATTGCCTTTCAAGTTAAATGTTTTAATTTGAGTTCAAGAAAACAGCAAATTCCTCAAAAATTTGCGTGCAGTCTACGTCACAGTTTAAAAATTTGGAAATTTTGACAAACAGGATATGTTAAAGACTTTCAAGAAAAACTTGATGGTGGTACAGAAAGTTAAACAAATACCGTTAATTAAAGAACTTTTTTTCTTTTGAGCTCGAGGTCCTGCTTTTATTGTTAATTATTCTAATTTTTCAATATTAATTTTGCCAATATTTCGTTTTTCATTGAAAAACATCTTCTGGGCTTTAATCTAGAATATACAAGTAACAAAAAGAACAAATAAATAGATAAGTACAAAAATTTAGTTTTTTTGTTATAAGCACGAATGTATACAAAAAAAAAACTTACATAGAAAAAATTATTAACGTACAAAAATCAGAAAAAATTAATTCTTATTATCAAAGTTTTTCTTGGTATTCAAAAATTAATTCACAAGGTTTCTTTCAAATGTGCTAAATTCCCATTAAATAATATTGAGAAACTGAAATTTATTGTTGAAGGGATAAGCTATTCCTACGCGCTGGTTGCTTAGGCCAGATCGTCAGGAAACTTCATCCAAAGATTTTAGAAAAGCTAAAGATATTATACAAATAAAAATGTTAAGCGAATAAGAATTATAAACCCCTGTTTTACTTGTAACAATATCAAAGCTTAAACAAAAACAACAACAATAAACAGTGAGTTTATCTTTTCTTACAGTCCCGACCACAATTGGTTGATTTTTTGTCAACTCTAAATGTACAACTAAGTTAAGAAAAAACAAAAATAAAAACAAATTACTTTATTTTATTTTGCCAGTTCAGTTTATTTACTCTGCCACATGCATATTAGTTATCAAAGTTTTTCTTATTATGTTGTGTCAACATCTTCTAATTATAATTATAAATAATATATAATATAATATATAATATATATAATATAATATAAATAATTATGAACTGAGCTTAAAATAAATATATCGAGCCTTTGGTGTAATATCGTAGTAACTCAAAATTTGAATTTTTTGAGCTGGGTATGCAGAAATGATCTTTGGGGAAATATCTATCTAAAGAAAAAAAGATTATGATTCCATCTCTAACTGTTCAGATTTTACAGCAAAAAATGTCTTTATTGCCTCTAGCTATTTCCAACTATATTGATATTAATATAAAAAAATATTTAATAGGTATTATTAATAATTGTTCACCTTTTTTTAATTACAAATCATTACTCTTTATTTAAAAACTTGTAAAAACATAACTTTAGTAAACAAAAATGCTATCAAAAAGATGGCTGAAAACTTCAAATGCATTTTTCTCAGTTCACGATTTTTTGAATTAGTACTACGGTATTGCACCAAAGGCTCGATATATTGCACTATGTTCGTTTGTTAACTAAATGTCTGTATACTCTCGCAGAATTCTCATCAACATCGGCTTTAAAATTCATCCTTGTTGTTGTTTTAATTATATGTAACATATCCAATGTGAAACGTCTTTTGTAGTTATTTTCACTCTGTAATACTTGTACATTGTCAAAATCAGGAGAGTGCTTTGTTTGTGCACAGTGCTTGCACCTAATTTGAAAACTTTGGTTCCTGTCCACTTCTTTCGGTTAATAACCCAACTATGTGTGCCAAATTTGGACTATACTTTCCTTACGGTTCTTAAGTTATTCATGTAAGGAGAGATAAACTCACTGTTTATTGTTGATGATTTTGTTTAAACTTTGATATTGTTACAAATAGAACTGTTTCTGTAATTCTTATACACTTAACAGTTTTATTTGGTTTAATATCTTTAATTTTTCTAAAATCTTTATGGATGAAGTTTCCTGATGATCTGGCCTAATCAACCAAATAAATGCGCATATATGATGTCCTGTGGTTCCTAGTAGGAACAAAGGGCCGCGCATAGGAATAGCTTATCCCATCAACAATAAATTTCAAGTGTTTTTATCAATAATAAAAACTGGGAATTGAGCACGAATAACAAAACCATTTAAGTTATACAAAAACTATTTTGTGCCACGTCTACTTCTCCAATCCCGGCCACATTTTGTAGGATGTTGTGCATTATTAACCGAGATGTTTGCACCTAATTTGGAAACTTTGGCTCTTTTCATTCTCCAGATATAAAGAAATTCTAGATTTATGAAGTTCATACATCATATCAAATCTAAATAAATAGTTCTTAATTTAACATTACGTATACTATTCTTGGTACCGTTAAATATATTAATGATATTTTGAGAATATTGAATTGCATATCATCGGTCTCATGTAGAAAGGCCCTTACTCGATTTTTTCGAAATTGAATTTTTTAGTGATTTCAATATATTTGCCACAAATACACCTCGTTACAAAAATTTAATGCAATAACATCAAAATTATAAGTTTTACAAGCAATTGAATAAGCCATTTTACATTATGATATACATATACAGTTTCTATTATGTTTTTGCCTTCTCCTGTAAAATTGAGACCAACGATATGTACTAGTGTGGCTAGCAGTCGACACAATCGACTACAGTCTTAGCCAAATTAACAAAATCGATTACTCAGTGGCATTTTGAAAGCTCTGGGGCCTAATTCTGACAGTCGTGATCGAGTAGGTACTTTCTAGATTCGTAAGCAATTTTATTTCTAATTCTTTCAGTCGTTACTGAACTAACCGAAATTATTTCATCAGTATTTTGAAACTCAAATTAATGCTTTACAAAACTGAACACATAATTCCGATTCATTCAGTATTGACTGAAATAATTAGATATTAAATTACTTTCGAATCGAGAAAGTACTAGATCATGACTCCCAGAATCAAGCCCCAGAGCTATCAAAATGACGCTTAGCTGGTATGAGAGTAAAGTCCAACAACACCTGGACAATATGACAGAACACACCTCATACAGGGAAGCTCTGAATGAAATTCATAGGGATTCTTTGGAGAATGCTATAAATAGTCACCCAGTCCCCCACCCGTTTCAAACGAGGAACGGTTGGTGTACTAAAAGTTGGGGGTAGGACCATTATTTTTATATGTTGCACACAGCACTACAATCACATAATATCCTATGGTGGTGTGGGTAAAAAAACAAAAAGATTTTAATAGCTTTAAATTGTTATTTTCTCTTTGGAAGAGTTGTTGTGCTAATCAAAAATTTGGGAGAACCAATCCATACAAAAATTTCCGGAATATAATTTTGTGTCCAGTGACCAACTTATTAATTTTGGTATTTACATTAAATTACCAAATTTTATTGGAATCGCTAAATTGGACGTTGTGGCAGATATAAGAGGCTTGTTGGCAACAATTAAATTGTGAAATTTGCGATTTTTAAAAATTTCTTTCTATTATTTGTAAATGTTTTAAATTTCATTAAAATCGGTTTAATAGTTTCTGAGAGGCAGAAATTGCCGCTATCTTCCCTCGTGGTCCTACGATTCGGCCCATTTGCATAAGGCTTGGTCCTTGTGCCAATAAAAACCGAACGGACATCGGTAGATGGGCTCAGAAATTGATTCTGAGTCGAACGGTATACTTAAAGGTGGGTCCAGGACCCATATATTAAGTTGTTACACACATAAGCACAACTGCATAATACCCTCTCCACCATTGTGGTGTGGGTACAAAAATCATATACAAAAAATATTAATATTAACGAATTTATTTCAGAATTTCAGAACGTCGTCAGCCAATCTACAGTATCGGTAAAAATCGTCCGGCTTATATTGCGAGCCAGATCGTGTCGCGAAAGCAATATACTAAAATAGAAACACAAAAGAATTTGCTATAACGCTCTTTAAAATCGAAATAAATGAGTCTTAAATGATCCGTATAAAAGTTTCGTAAAAATAAACAATAAAATTTAATAACTTTTTTTATTTGCGAAAAAAAATATGCCGCCAAAAAGTCATGGATCATTTCTTTTTTTCTTTCATTAGTCCTTTTTTCATCCATACATGATCTAGAATCTAAATCCGCTATCATATTAGAGTTACCACAATATTGCAATAATATATATTCCAGAGCACCGTGTAAAATGCATGTAATTTTTAAAAATCTAAATTATTTACATTCAAAGAAGATGTACTTGGCAAAAGAAAAAATTTGAACCCATATTGCCCAATTAAAAACGAAGGGCTACCACCCCATTGCATTTTTGTCAAAACGCGAACTAGCGCGAATTTCAAAAAAGCTGAGACCAGTGATGCCAGAAGTGCAGATTTATCTGCATTTTGCACATTTAATACCCCAAAAATGCCAAAATACAGATTTGAAGATTTTTGGTTTAAAATTGCAGATTTTTTTTAGCTCGTGTAAGGTTCGATTATAAAATTGTGCGAAATGAAATGAAATGAAACTTTTTGTCTATGTAATAGGAAAGAGTTAAGGTATACATAAAACGTTGTAAAATACCCACATGCCTATACACATATTATTGCATATTACAAACACGTAAAAATTTACTTCAAACATGTTGTAACCAACACTATTATTAAACTTAACTATTTGCGTAATTGTAACCAGGGTTGTTAGGCTTTTTTCTTCAAAAATCGTCAAAAGTTTTTACAAAATTCGTCAAAATCGTCACGAACATTTAACAAAATCGTCAACAAATCGTCAAATATTTAAATTTTACAATTAAAGCTATGTTCACATTATGTGTATTTTTCATATGGAATGTCAATTTTCTACCCACATGTGTTTTCATGTGTATGTCAAAATTTGAGTTTTACACAAGGTTTTTAATTTACATGTTCACATAATGGAATGTAACGTACATTTGACATAACCTATCAAAAATAATAAAAACATTTTTAATAATTAATTTGTGCATTTTTTATCTGTTTTATTATTTATTTACTATTTTAATATATATGTATTACAATTTTAATTAATTTTTGCGGCCACAAACAATTTTGTTAATAAAAAACAGCTGATGTCAGATGCTTTGTCACTTGAAAATAGAACACGTTCTAAATCAAAATTGTCATGTGTACTGTACACAGAGAAATAACACATGATAGTGTTTGAAGGGGTTCAGACGATATGTACATATTTAACATGTGAAAAAGTGACAATCCACATGACAAATACACATAATGTGAACACAGCTTAAGAGACAATTTATTGCATTGAGTGTTTAAAAAATTAAATTTTTAGCAATAAATTCTATTTATGATAAAGAAAGTGATATTCTATTGAAAAGAATTACATAACAAAAAATATATTTTCATAAAAACAATAAACATTTATTTATTTCATTTATCCATATTCACAAAAACTTCAAACAAAAAATAAAATCTCATTTGCTATTAACTCTTTCAATGAGTTATTTTGAAGGTGCTAAGCCAAGGGTTCTGTCTATATCAACAGCCTTTTCAACCGATATATTATAAATATTTCTTGTAAGTGTTTTATTGATGCCAGAAAATCGTCAATACCCTAATACTTTTAGTAAAAAAAATCGTCAATCGTCATTTTACTGTATTTTCTCCTGATTGTAACCCTATAAAAATTTACTCCATACATGTTGTAACCAACATTCTTGAGTGTCCGGAATAGTGTCTTTGCTAAATATATAGTTTTATTAGTAAATGCATTTCTATCAATACGACAATGTAGGTGTAAAGCTTGAAGTCTCACTTATATATTGCGTTTTACATTTTTTATTATTCTGAGCATAAGTTTTGTCAAATTCTATAAGTTATACTTAACGAGTAGTTGAGTTTTTTTTTTTTGATAAAAGCTTTACTGCTGGTAACCAAAAATTTTATTAATTCTTTTGTCACTAACTTTTTTCTTTCTGTTGGTGATCATTAAAGTAAGAAGAACAAAGTCGGGAGACAAAAAATTTAATTATCTAGTGTGAAAAG
This sequence comes from Pollenia labialis, assembly GCA_949318255.1. NCBI lineage: Eukaryota > Metazoa > Arthropoda > Insecta > Diptera > Polleniidae > Pollenia > Pollenia labialis. Next base: position 140,460,395 of record OX439141.1, on the reverse strand, counting down.
TTAATTTTAATAATAAAAATATTAAATGTGACTATTATTTGGTTTTTTAAATGTACTTTAATTTAAAATTTTTAAATTTAAGTTTAAAATCATTATTGAACGGAGAAAAAAAATTTTAAGCGAGGACTGGAATTGTCCCTGTTAATATTTTCCGTTAGATTTAACATTTTCCTAAATACCAATACTAGACCCGGTAAGAACTTGTATGAAGACAAATCTAAATCAATAATTATAACCGATAACTTTTTATTTATTAGTCATTAACAATAATCGCGCACAAGCATCCCATTAGCGCGGCTGTCTTCACAGTTTATACGCCCTCTAAAACTGGATCTTTAAAAAGTGGAGTTTATACTAAGACCGCGCTAACTTCCACAGAGAAAAACCAACATTAAACTTTACATCGGCCATCCATCTATTAAGTATATTGCGGAATTTTTAATTCGGACAACATCATAGAATAATCCGGGAGCTAATGCGACTTCCTGCTCTACCAGTTTGAAAACCTATTCATGACCCCTCATTTATATTTCATTAAGATTTATATTTTTGGTTCTAACCTCAAACTTTTTTTTTCACTACCTTTTATTGACCTCTTCCAGTAACAGTAATTCTCGGTTTTAAAAGTTACCAATACTAATATTCAATGGTCCATTTTTTTCATTAAAACAACAAATTCACTACCCTTTTAAATGTAAAAAAATAATCTTTTAGATTCGGTCTTAACCAAAAAATCTTTAAAGTGTAACTCGCTTATTCATAGAAATATTTTTTTTTCTTATTTAACAAATTTTCTTAAAAATGTCGTTTGATAAGGCTTGAACTATGTTTTTAATAAAGCCTTTAGTGTTTAAAGTTCTCAAGAAAAAAAACACTTATTAATTTTATATTATAATATATTAAAACAATTTTTCTAATAATTAATCTTCACGATGCGTACATTTTCAATTAGATTAAATTAAGCGGTCTACCCTAATAATTCCCAATCCTTATGCAAACAAACTAGATTAAATTTGAATGCAACATTTCGAAACTGCATAACCGATTTAAGAGTTTGATATCTCGTTTTGAAAAACATGGCAACGGCTTTAAAAAAAATAAAAATATGTATTATTTACACATATAAATATATTGGTGGTGCAATATGAAAATTGGATTTTGCCACGCCCCTCACCCGCCTGAATATTCTGAAGATTCCCCGAAAATTTCATCAAAATTGGCCCAGCCGTTTTTGAGTCCATACGTTACATACATACATACACACATCCTGTATATACATACTAGCTGACCCGGTCCGCGTTGCTGGCCCTAAGCAAACATTAGTGTTGTATTACCAGAAGATTAATATTGAGCCCTAATAGCAAAAATGATGTAACCAACAAAAAATTAGTCAAATCGATGGAGCCGTTTTCTGATTTTAAATAAATCGAAAAAAGCGGGCGGGGCAAAACTTTCTTTCCGTAAAAACCTAAGTTGGACCATGGCGATCATTTTAAAGAAAAAATCGTCCAAATCGGCAAGCCGTTCTCAAATTATGCGCTTAATCGAAAAAGTGGGCGTAAAAGTAGGCTTGGTAAATTTTTTTTCGATGAAAAATTAAAATGGATTAATACGAACATTTGAAAAATCCTTGTTCCCAAAGCATGGGAGTGTAACTCGAGTCGCGACAAGTATAACACAAACGGAAAACATACCGCTGGTGACGGAAGAAGAAGTGCTCAATATAACTGAGAGAATCGGAGACAACAAAGCTCCAGGGCCGGATGGAATCCCTAACAACGCTCTTAAGGTCGCGATTAAAGCAGCAACAAACTTATTCGTATTCAACGAATGCCTAAAGGAAGGAGTCTTCCCAGAACAGTGGAAAAAGCAAAATCAGGTGCTAATACCAAAACCCAATAAGCCACAAGGTGTTCCCTCATCGTATAGGCCAATATGTCTACTCGACACGAATGGGAAAATTTTTGAGAAAATCATATGTAATAGATTGCTGCCCATCGTAGAGGCAAAGGGCGGGCTTTCAAGCCGACAATACGGATGCCGGAAAGCTAGATCGACAATCGATGCGATACGTATGGTGATGGAAAATGCCCGAACTGCGATAGAAGGGAAGGGAGCAAATAAAAAATACTGTGCCATAATAACGCTGCACGTAAAGAACGCATTTAACTCTGCAAATTGGGCAAAAATAATTGAAAAGCTAAATAGAATTGGCATACCGACATGCCTAGCTAAGGTAATAGAAAGCTACTTCACAGACAGGAAGTTGTGCTACAACACCGATGAAGGTGTCGTAACACGCCAAGTCACTGCAGGAGTTCCGCAAGGCTCGGTGCTTGGCCCGATTCTGTGGAACATAATGTACAACGATGTACTCGAGCTGGATATCCCGGTAGAAGCAAACATTATAGGTTTCGCCAACGACATAGCTGTTACGGTCGCGGCAAGATTCGTAGACGAAGTCGAGCTTATCTCCAATGAAGTAGTCTGGACTATCCAAAATTGGATGAAAAGTGCAGGTCTTGAGCTCGCGGAACATAAGACTGAGGTCGTACTCGTTTCAAGCAGGCGAAAACGAGAATATATTAGAATCCTGGTGGGAGAGCATCAAATTACCTCAAAACCGAGTTTGATATATCTGGGAGTTTTTATCGATGTGAGACTACACAGAAAAAATTATGTTTCGAATTCAAACAAAAAATTTGTAGAATCAAAACATTTTTTGTCTGAAATCGGTCCTACAAACAATTTCGCAAATTCAAACAATTTATTTGCATTTTGTTTACTGAAAAAAAACACTGATTTTTTCAAACAAATAATTTACAGAATCAAGCAAAAAGTTTACTGAAATTCATATAAATTTCAAACAAACAATTTTGCTGAATCAAACAAAAATTTTTGCACAAGCAATGACGCGCACCCAATCTATCACTGAAGATGAAGGCAGAAGTAGAGCGGCGGCTGGCTTCGAGACACATTTTTTGTTGGAATAATTTTTAAACGATGTCTTGTTTATACACACAATGTTTTTCTTCATTACTCACTGCTGTATCCTTTCCTTGGCTAAAGAAGTAGAAATGTTACCAAAACCGGCAGCAGACCGACTCGATATGTTTTTCGTCATCATTTTATTTTTATATTTGATGTATTTAACTAAACAGTTTTCAAAAATTGAATACGGGATTTTGTTTTTCATTCTTTTTTACCAACTTTGAAACCAACCAAAAATTTATTTTGTTTCTTATAATGTTGTTGTTGTTGTTTCTGTTGTTTGACAAGAATGAAATCTTTTTTTACCTGCTATTGCTTTCGTTTTTTTTTAGTAACCTCGTCGCGCTATTTTATCCTCTTTCTTCTTGTTGTACATTTTTAAAGCGTCCAAAAATAGACTGTATGTGTTTTGTGTTGTTGTTCTTATATTTCACATAAAGAAGTGTTGCTTACGATCAAATAAAAAAAAAATGCAAAAAACGACAACATTAAAGAGCGTTAAATATTTCATACAAAATTATGAAAACTTGAAACCAATAGCGCGTATAAAATATAGTTTTGAATAGTTGTCAACATTTTTGTTGATTAAATAAAAATCAAACAAAAATATTTATTGAATCAGTAAAAAAATTTGTAGAAATTAAAAAAAAATTGGCAATAATTTTTTCTGTGTAAACTTCAGAACACATGTCGAGTACATTGCTAACAAGGCGGCAAACGTCAGAGCAGCACTGGAAAGAATGATGCCAAATGTGGGCGGACCTAGGCAATGTAAAAGGAGAGGTATATCCACAGTGGTGAGCTCAGTTATATTATACGCCGCCTCCATATGGACAGGAGCTTTGAATATAAAAAGCATAGCGAAGAAACTGAAGTCGGTATACAGACTATCTGCCCTACGAGTATGCTGCTCATATCGAACCAATTCTGATGAAGCGGCCCAAGTCATATCGGGAATTATTCCCATAGATATTTTAGCAGATGAAGCTAAGAGATTAGACGATATAAGGAGAACCTCAACACAACCTGGCAATAGTGTGCGTAAACTTGAGAGAGAAAAATCTATAAGACAATGGCAGAGTAGGTGGGAAGCCAGCCGCAAGGGGAGATGGACTTTCAAACTTATTCCGGACATAAATAATTGGTTAAATAGAAGACATGGAGAGGTAAACTACTACTTGACGCAATTACTCTCTGGTCATGGAGGTTACCGAAGCTACCTATACAGATTCGGCCTGGACAGTAGTCCATACTGTCCTACATGTTCGAATCAAGAAGAAGATCCAGAACACGTCATGTTCCGCTGCCCACGCTTTAGGTACGATCGGCAGAAAGCAGAAGAAGAGATTGGGACACAGCTGCACGTTGAAAACATTATAAGTATAATTCTCAACAGAAAGGAACACTGCGACATAGTATGCTCAATGATTAAAAACATTCATCAAAAATTAGTAATAGAGGAGAGACTAAGGAAAGCTCAAACAACGGACGCAGCCTAAATATGGCTTTCGGATCCTGCGATGCAGTATCTCTAGGGACAGTTTCGCAGCGTGCTGAATGACGCAGGAGGTGTTTTTTAGTCGATAGGAATCCGACATATCCCGGGGTCAAGAAGGACACGGGAATCTTATGTAAGATTTTACACCTGCCTAATGGAAAAAAATACATACATACATACAAACATACATACACACATCCTGTTTTATATATGTACATTAGGGGTATAACTTTTGAACAATTTTTTAAATTATCAAAAAATACCTATCCATGCCATATAGACCATGAAAATCTATGATAAAAATTGGGGTCACTTTTTCGCGGGCGTTAAAAAAGTTCCCCCCCAAATCACTTTGAAGTTTAGTATTTGTATTTTTTTTTTTGTTAATTAAAAATACAATATCTCTATTGTAAAAACAAAAAACATTCAAACATTCAGTTCTATTTTACTATTTCACAAATAAGCCTTATACCACCAATTATACTACATCCAAACAGTTAAAATTATGTTAAAATAACACGGAAACTCTTTTTTTGAACAAAATGGAAAAAACGGTTTGGGGGGGAGGTTTTTTATCCAAATTGATCTCAAAAAACTGTTTTCTTGATATATACATCAGTGGCCACCCCGTCGTGATAGGTATTTTTTTTGGTTATACCCCTAATGTACATATATAGAAGATAGAAGATTATTGTTGGTATGATTTTTTTTATCTTAGTTGATCAATGAATTTTGTTTATTTGCATATTTTCTTTTACTATCATTTGGTTTTTATACCCTCCACCACAATAGGTTGTGAAGAGGGTATAATAAGTTTGTCATTTAGTGTGAAACTTTTTTATTATTCATCTCAGACCCTATAAAGTATATATATTCTGGGCCCTTGAGTGATTCTAAGTCGATTTAGCCATGTCCGTCTGTCCGTCCGTTGAAAACACGCTCACTTTCGAACAACTCAAAAGAAATGAACAAACTTGGTGCCAAATTGCTTGTAGTTATCCTAAGCAGTTTGGGATTGAAATTCAGCAAAATCGGTGCAGTAGGATCAGAGCTATGAATCAAAATGTGGAACCACAACCTAAAAAAAATGATAATTTTGTTACAAAAAATTACATAAATGGTGGAACAAGGCACGGAATGAGATAAGATTTTGCAAAAATTTGTTTTATTCGACTGGAAATCACGATGTAAAATTTCATGAAGATCCGTCCATAATTTACCCTAGCCCCATATAAACACTACTCCCGGAAAACAGTTTAGTACGCCTAAAACCGATAAAAAATAATGCTATCATAACAAAATTTGGTACGTCACAGTTCTTTAGGACTAGAAATAACACTAGTACGCCTAAAACCGTAAAAAATAATGCTATCATAACAAAATTTGAATTGAAACTGTTACTCAAGCTAGTTTAAATTGCTAAATAATTTAATATACATAGATCTAAACCTCAAACCAACCAATTTTAATGCTGATGTCTGTTTTTATAAAGATAAATTAATAATTAATAGACATCATATACATATCCCTCCTAAAATATTCGAACAGTCGGTGAAGGGTATTAAAGATTCGGCACAGCCGAATATAGCACTCTAAGGGCCATTATTACAACTTGCCAATAGTTAAAAGTCGGATTTTGTTGGACCGATAAATAGCTTTGCATTATTACAACTTCCATTTTTTATTGCTGTTATTTTCAATAATAATAATATTTAATAGATGAAAACATAATAAATGAAGGTTTTGTAATGCAAAGTTATTTATCGGTTCGACAAAATCCGACTTTTAACTATTGGCAAGTTGTAATAATGGCCCTAACTTGTTTATTCTGTTTAAGAATATGAGCAAACTTAATTTTAACTTTTAAATTTTCTTGCCTGATAGCCTAAGAGCTGTAGTGAGTTTTCGGTGTAGGGGTTTTAGCATAACATAATATATATTATATATATGTATATATATATATAATATAATATATATATATATATATATATATATATAATATATAATATACATCTAGAAGATATCATGTATTCGGTAATATGGATATATGTAGGTACATTCAAATACAAAATTAGGGAGTCTAAAATAGTAATTGTGTTGCAGGGTTTTTATGTAGATTCAGAGAAAACAGTTGGACCTTAGCCCCCCACACGACTGCTTGCTAGTGGCTTAGATGGCTCCCATTAGTCCTTCCTAGGTTTTCAATTATATATTTATTTCCATCTTTTCACATAAAATCTCGTTAATTCGTAAAATTTCCATACACTTTGGTCACCTCGCTTATTCGTAATTTTTTTTCAAATAAAATCTTCTTTACCTCTTATAAATCGTAATTGTTTGCTAACAACCACTTATAATTCGTAATAAAAACAACAGAAACATGGAAAGAATGATTTTTTGTTTACCGCTATTTTTTTGCGTGGGTCTTTTTTCTTTATTTTCTTAATATCAGTTTGTTACATGAACAATTTGTATACATATATTTTTTCTTTTTAACCATTTTTGTGTGTTTTTTTATCGTTTTAGCAAAACGAATAACCCCGTTAATTCGTATTTATTTTATTTTAACCCCGTTAAATCGAAACCCCGCTAAATCGAAAACCCCTATAATTCGTAAGAAACGGCTGGTCCCTTGCGATTACGAATTATCGGGATTCTTCTGTATAACGCTTGCATTATTTAAAAGATTTATACCCTTTTGAAGTTTCACTTAAGAACTTAAAAATTTTAATTAAAGTAAAATATATTTTCAACGAAAATATGTTATTATAAAGGAACAATAAGCACATTCCGGTACATTCTTATCGGTTTATAGCCCTAAGTATATACGAGCAATTTGTTTGGCAATTATTGTAGCAACTATCAAATTCTGTTGCCAACACTAGATGTTATCGTGTGGACTGCATAAATATGTATTTGAACACATGTTCAGCAACAAATGTCATAATACATTGCTGAGCAATTATCTTTTAACACAATCTGTCAAAATCATTATTAGTAACAAAAAAGAAAAATTTTAAACTTAAAAATATAAAATACAAAATTTTCAAATTAATAATAAAAAAATAATTAAAAATAAATTGGTTGCCAAAGAAAATGTATGCATTTATTTTTGTATTAAGACACACGTTTACTCCACTCAGAAAAAAAATTACCATAGAACATTTCTGTGACGTCATTATGCCGACGTTATTGCTTATGTTAACAAATACAAATTGCGTGTATAGACGTAGGGTTAAGATAGCAAACCCTGCAAATAATAGGACCAGTCCAAACACGCGTGTAAAGAGTAGTCCACAAGGGAATAGAACTAGTCCAAAAGTTACCCAAACGTATGGAAAAAACATGGTCTATTTAACATGGTTATATTATGGCCTAATTTCATTGTGGATCTCAATCACTTGGTGAGTTAACCAAATGCCCCTGTGTGAGTTAGAATTAAGATGCACATACAGGTATCAATTCTTGAGTATTCTTATGTGCTGTTTCCAAATGACAGGCGATTGATTATGTAGTAAAATTTATATGAAAACCACTCAGTCCATCGCCTGTCATTTGGAAACAGCACATAAGAACAGTATTCATTAACTATTTATTTTAATAAATAGAAACTGGGAATTATTTCCTTCTGAAGGTTACTTTATATTATATTCAACATTTTTTTTATTTTTCGAATTTATTCTATGAGCTAAATTTCAGTTATGTATTTTATAAAGCTTTTTTGTAATAGTCATATTCCTTCAATTTTTCAGAAATGACTTTATACACTATCAGACTATTATATTGTATTACTTTTTACCTTAGCTTTCCAACGGAATATGAATATTACAAAAAAGCTTTATAAAATACATAACTGAAATTTAGCTCATAGAATAAATTCGAAAAATAAAAAAAATGTTGAAAATAATATTTATTTTAATTTTAAATGTGTTTTAAGAAAATAATTTTTATTTTGGAATATTTTTTTAAAATTTTTTATGCCGAAAAACTTTGGAGTCGGAGTGGCGAGTTTTTGTGGGTACTACGACTCCGGCACAAAAACATCAACTCCGACTCCACAGCCCTGCTTATAGCACTAGAGTAAGGCAGAAATTTTTGAGAAGCAAAAAAGGAAGCGGTTGGGATGCAGTATACGTGTTTATTGCTTCCAATTCTTAAAAAAATTTTGCTGGGAGGTCAACTGTCCCCTTTCGATTCCAGGAATGACCAAAACCTGATTTGCCCCACTGGATTTAACAGCAGAAGATGAAATATCCTTAAAATTATCCCCACAAGCATTTAAAAAATCGCGTTGCTTTGAGGCTGACGTTTAGCAACTCAGCTGAAAAAATAATATAATAGAAAATATCGTTAACATGATTTTGTAAAAAAACCAAGAAACATGATGGCCTAGGGCAGGACCATATAACCCATCTGTGGACTACAAAGGAGTAGTTTTAAAACTACTCCATTGTGTACACAAGAGGATTAGTTTTAACTTCGTTTAAAACGAAAACATGTCGTTAAAAAACGAAGACATGTCGTCTAACTACAAACACTTTTTAACAATGACATGGTCCATGCTTGCATTACATCGGACCAGTCCATGGAGTAGTCCATTTCATGAAATTGGATCAGGTGGTCAATAATATTTGCAGGGAATTAGAAAACACATAAATGCATAGAATAAAAACGAAAACATTTCATCCAGATAAACATATGAATTAGATATACATGTCGGTTGACCATTGCAGAATATCTTTAGAAAAATTTAAGATATCGGCATCTCCGATATTTTTCATATTAAATTTTCTTAATAAATATGGAGATGAGCCCTTTTCATTAATTTAAAAAAAATCTGATTTTTTTACCGCTATGGAAGGAGTATATTTATATAGTAACAGTATATATGTGTACCTCCAAAAAATTTGTACCTGAGCGCTTTTCGAAATAAATGATTCAATTAGAATAGAACGAATTTATAACACTTTTCTATGTTGAAAGATCAATAAAATATTTTCTTTTTTATGCCTCATACTTCGAGGACCACTTATAGTAATTTATCAGAACTGATTTTGAAACTACCATCGTTTTCAAATTCCAGAACATGGGTGTATATTTGGAAATTAATTGTTATCAATTCTTTTAAATACACTACACAAAAAATATATTAAAATTGTGTTTTGAAGATTTATTGAAGATTTTGAAAATCTAGACGCAGATTTTTGGATGAAAAATTGTGGGTTTTTGCTGATTTTACCTCTAAAAGTTCTGGCAACACTGTCTGAGACCCGTATTTCATTAAATCGGCTAAAGATAAAAAAATGTTAATATGGCATTTTTATTACAAATAACCCCGAACAAAAAATTCAAACCCCGTTAATTTTAACAGAATATCCTTACAAAAAGAACATGGATAATCATCCTTGGACACATTATATATACAGTTGGACGCGCCTGAAAAAACCTTACTTATGAAATGCATATGTTGGTAAGGAAACAGATTCTTAAATTAACAAAACATGCAAAAATAGACCCTTTTTCAAAATGGTCCAGCTCACGAGTGGCCAAAGCTGGAGCCGAACAATTTTAAATGTCATCTTAAGAAAGACCAAGGTTCATATTGAGGGTGGTACACCTTGCACGAATTTCGCTTCCATAAAACTTGAGTCGCTCTAATGTATATATACAGTATGATAAAAAGCATATTGGGTATAGTTACATATTCGTAACTCCCGGGTGCAAGTATTTTCTCCGATATGGTATAACTGGCGTGGCTTTGCTAACTTAAGTATCTCTGCATAGCTGGCAAGGATTTTCTCCACTTTGAGAATTCGTGTTTTGAACACTATCCCTAGAAATTTGTACATGAAATTTTATAAAATTTGTGTAAAAGTTTTTTGGGTAATTTTTCATTTCTCAAAATTTTGCATTTTATAGTTATGTATTAGTAAATGAAAAATAGCCCCAAATCAAAAATTTTAATTTTTTTTTTTTTGTTTTTGTACAAGTAAGCAGACCTGATTGATGGGCCTTGGTTATTCCTATAGCTTAAGTTCACCTTTTTATTGAATGAATGAAATCGTTGTGCGTCTTATTGCATCATATAGGACAAAATGGAAATAATATGGTGAATATCATATACAATAATATTGCATAATGTTTTCATCAAAAAATCCGTGCCAAGATTTGAACAATCTTTAAAACACATTTAATTCCTTTTATTTAAAAAACGTTATTACAATTTATTTCAATATATAAGGCCAATGTTCTGGAATTTGAAATCGATGGCAGTGGTCCTCGAAGTACGAGGTATAAAAAGGAATATTTTTTTGAACTTTTAACATAGAAAATTTTTAAAAATTTGTTCGATTTTAATTTCACTCGAATGCGGCTTTCAGAACATGGCTGATAATGTTTGAATATTTTTACATTAAAAATATCTATGCAAATTTAATTACTCAGACTGAGTAAGGATTAATCACATGTTTGTTATTTTAAACAACAAATTAAATTGCTGGGCAAGTTGTTTAAACTATCAAGGGTCTTATAGGAAATTTACAAGAGTTTAAATATTGAAACTATTAAAGATATTTATACATAAGAACATATGAATATGTACGTATAACGTATGTTTACATATTATTTCGTGTAAAATCAGATGACATAAGTTCGGCGATATTATTAATTAATGAATATATGTATGTATTTCCACACGGTTCTTCCATGAATGGTTGATATATTTCGGTTATCAATGCCAGAAGGGGAAATAGTCAAGCATAAGTGACAATGTACACCGAGGTAAAAAACAGCGCGATAAATTGAGTGGGCCAGGTTTCAGAATAGCCAACGTGTTATCGCACACTCCTCTATTAACTGAATGTAATTAAATAACAATGCTATAAAATCATTTAAATTCATTTCTAACAAAAAAAATGTAAATATGATTATAATACATTTTTGATGCCATTTACATTTGGCATTTGAGAAGTCATTATAATTCAAAATATTATTGAAGGCACTGATATTTAATTTCTTGAAAGACATGATTCCATTAATTACATACATGGAGTCATATAAAATGCGCTTAAAATATGACTTCAAGATTACATGATATAAGCAGTTATTTGTGCTGCAACAAAAGTGCTGAGTTTCATGTCTGAATTAAGGTTATATTAAAAATGTGAAAGAAGCACGTATTGGATTCCTCGGGCAGACCTTCTTCGCGAGGAATTTTATACAAAAATCATGTAATATTTCATCGATTACGGAAGTGCTGTCTCATCAAATACTGTCTTACAAAGCTGCTTCCAAGCAAGCAGTATTTTTTGCTGGGTCTATTAACTGCACGGATCATTTCATACAGATACTTTTGATCGCCTCGTAAGCTCCATCAATCAATATTTTCGGGCATTGCGCCCATCTCAATCGGTTGTAAATTGTCAGCGATCTAAAAAAGACAGTAATATAAAAGCGATTTTCGAATGATACATACATATCGTCACCTAATATGCAAAAGGGCGTAACAACACTTTTTATTTTTTTATAGGAGAAGCAAAAAACGTTGTAGAATTAAAGATATTTTAGATTTAAAAGACATATTTTATTGTCTTGCTTAAAACACGACTACAGACTTATTTCTTAAGATTTTTTTTATTTTTTGTTTATATTTTTTAAGTTATGGTTGTTACGCCTTTTTGGCATTCGATATTCTGAAACAAAAAGACGTAACAAGATTAAACATGAGAAATGGTGATTTTGTTTTTAGAATATACCCAGCTAGCATTTGGCTGATTATTTTTTGTAAAAATCACCCATTTGATTCTTTTCAGATCAGTTTTGATGATTAAAAACTGATTTATCACTTGAGTGATTGAAAAAGGATTCATATATGATTCATTTATATGTTTAAATAATGATTTTTAAACATTTTGAATTTTTGTTTTTGCCAAATGAAAAAAATAAAAATAGAAACTTTCATGTTAGCCAAATAAATAAGAAGCTGGCTAAAAAAGAAGTCCAAAAATTATTGACAATTTATAAACAAAAATGTTGGTGCAAATTGTTTCTTTTTTTCTTCGCGAAAAACCGAAAACTTTTGTTTGGTTTAAAATAAAGCTGGTTAGAATAATCAAAAGCCATACTTATTGAAGGAAAATAAAAAACATGACAATTAAAAAATTATGTGAAAAATAATCTAAAACTATATAGTTTAGGAATGAAAAATTAGACGAAAACGACTCCATAATGATTATAAAAACTACCATTAAATTGATCAAAAAGGAATCAGAAAATTGTATCACAAATGATTCGTTCAGGTGATTCATCGGTAGGGTACCGGTAGGGTATTTTGCTCTTGAAGCTGATTCCTAAATGATTAGATTATGATACAAAATGCTAGCTGGGTAAGTATTCTTCGCACTTTATTAAGTAATAAACATGTTTTGTAGGAAGTTTATTAAAAACAAAATTTATTAAAATTCATTGTACTAAAACAGTACATATATATTTTAAAATGTCTATTAATTCTGAAAAAAGGTTGCAATGCCGAACTTTACTTTTATCACAATAAGTTGATGAACATCCCACTTTAAATCTCTTGGATTTCGTTCACATACATAGGTACTTTCCCCATGGAAAATCCTTCGTATGCTTTGCCATTCATCCGTTTTCTTTTATTTTCCGCTCTTTTATTTGTTTTTTGGCACATTGACAAAAAATCGTAGGCAACTTAGTTATTCAAAAATAAAAAGAGTCAGTTTTTTCATTAAAGTGTGTTGTTACGCCTTTTTGTTTTTGAAATTTATACACTTGTTGTTACGGCCTTTTGAATTTCGTTTGTAAAATCTTTTTTTCTTGACGTATAAGTACAAAATTCTGGAGAGACATGTAATTTAGTTTAGTGCATTATAATCAATCAAAAACTCGATTTTGAATTTTTTTGTTGTTACGCCCTTTTGCATATTAGGTGACGATATGTACTAATATAACAAAATAATGATAAAAGTTTTCCGGAATGTCTTCGAAATTCACCAGTGTTTTTCCAATTACTCTTGGCCAGTTTTGAAGCCCAGTTGCTGTTCCCATCATCGCTGTGAAGGGCAGTTCATTAAAATGAAACAAAAACACTAACCACTGCAATGGGCGTTTCCATTGACGTTTTAATGAGCAAATTGCGCCATTTAATTCACCAGTATTGCTGCTCGTTCTATCGCAATTAATAGCGATCAGATATTCTAACTACATCCCCTCAGCTTCAAGAAATGTATAATACCCATTGCAATTCCTCTTCCAACTTCAGGTGTGAAGTATCCAATATAAGCAGCATTTGGTTCTTTTACAATGGTAATGTGCCTTTCTATCACTCTGATATTCCCCATTAACAAAATTTTGCTTTAATGTTTTTTCTCTTTAGCCATCAAAAAAAATGCATTTAAGCAAATCATTTTATTTTATTGAATTTAAAGCTTTGAGTCTTTTACCACGTTCACGGCGAATTTTATGTTGGTCTAATATAATGTCTTGAATGTTTAAATCCTTAAGAAGGGTTGTTGCTAGTAATGCTCCAAAGCCATTTGACATCCCAGGACTGTCAAAGACTTATGACTTTATGACACCTTGTGAATCCCCCAAATTTAAAAAAACTCCTTGTTAAGTTCTTACTCTTGACCCACTTTTTAAAATCTTGTGTCATAAAATAATAAGTAAACTGGTATTTCGGAGAATCACCATAAAATATTTCCACCTGATTCACTTGTCTCTGGGGCACCTGATATTTTGGCAATAAAAATCACATTTAGTATTACGTGCGCTCAAAACTACTTATAGGATTGAAAAAAGGCGCAATGAAAGGCATAAAAAAGACTTATGATACATTTTGGCGTTAAAAAATTAATGGTGGCCTACCTCACATTGCAGCCTTCAACAAACCAGCAGCGAAATCAACAGCTGAACCCAGTAACGCCAATAAAGGATTGGCAAAAGCAGAAAATAAAGGCAATAAATAGGGAGGATGAAAGACTGGGTATTTGAAAATTTCGAAACTTCATCTGCTACAATAAATTAAGTGTAAAAATAGTTGTGATATAAATGGATCTGATGTGATTAATGGTGTTTTCTTTTCTAAAAAAGAATAATGCATTATAATTGTGTTATATATTTAAAGAGTGATACATTTTTCTAATTTACAATGGAACAAAATAATAGCTACGTTTTACACACAACACTAATGTGTATATAACGTGTTTTTTTTTTTTTTAATTTTCCTTAGCATATCCCGCGAAGCTTTTTATACCAGAGTCTCTGGCGGGAATCGAACCCGCAACCCCTGCGCTGATAGACTAGCTCGCTACCAGCTAGCCTACCGGGGCACTCAAATTAATTCCCGTGATACTTTCCACCGACAGTGCGAATATTTCAGCAGTGATAATTATGTGATATCTATTAATTATGAGTTAATCTTTATAAAAATCATTCGTAACAGTTTAAGCCGAACTTTAATGATTTTCATGGTAAGTTATAAACCAATCATCCCAAAATTCCTTAGAGTGATTTCTGGTATTAAATAACATAAATTACTATACAGTGGTGAAATTAGTTTTAGCGTTTAGTGAATTTCAGGAGCCTGCTTAATATGGAATCAAAGGTAAATTATGGGCCGTCTATCGCATGATATTTTTTCTGGCCATAGTTGAAAGAAATTTTACCGTATTATCTATATCTGCTACGGTTATATATAATTTATGGTCATATAAAACTGTGAAGTATTAAATTTTATTCTGAAAGCATTATTTATTACGGCTTTAGGCGTACTAAACTGTTTTCTGGGAGAAAGGTTTGTATGGGGCCTAGGGTAAATTATGGACGGATCATCACGAAATTTTACAGCATTAGTTACAGACGAATATAACGAGTTTTTGCAAAATTTTATATACCATTAATGTGAGTTTTTGTAACAAAATTATCAATTTCCCGGGGTTTTCCCGAAAAATGTGAGGAATGCCGGAATCTTTTTCCTGGGAAATCTCGTATGATTAACACTAGTTGTATACATACATATGTACATAATTAACCCATTAATCAATAAAAAAATTTAATAAGTAATTAAAATCCATGTTTTTGGTTTTACTAATATTTTCGTTTCGGTTTAAAAATACATATACACTTTGTTATTTTATTCCACTCCTATTTGTTCAATGTTCAGTTGTATCAATGCAAGGTATATTTACACAAGGTAGACTCATTTGGGAGTGTAGACATGCTGCTCTATAAAAATAACCGAGTGGAACGGAATTGTCAAAATTGTCTTCATATAAATTTAACGCACACATGTATAAATTTTGGCTCATATACACGGAATTTGACATTGGTGTTCCAACTTAGGTAAACAGCTGACAAACATATGGGCCAACGAGTTTACCTTGTGTAAATATACCTTGTATCAATGCATGTCTTCAAATATTTCAAAAATTAGTTAAAAAAAAAGTTTCACATGGATTGGCTAAAGCACGTAAAGTTAAAAGAGTGGGTGCAAGAAACAGATAAAAACCCTTTAGAAATTACTGCAAATGCGATATTGTCTCTAAATTTAGTGGACTGGAGGCTCATGCAAAAACAAGAAAGAATAAAAATGCTACGGGGATAACTAAAAACCATCTAAACACTTTTAAAAGCATTTGTTACAACTTTCAGCAGAGGCAGTATTAAGCTTATGGGCGGCGACACGAAATAACACCCGATGAAATAACGCCCAATTAGAAAAATGAAATAAACCCCAGTGAAAGAAACCCCAATTAAATGAAGTAACACCCATGTAAAAAATAATGAAGAAATGCCAAATTTTCACGAAATAATCCCCAATTTAAAAATAAAAAAGCCGATGGCCCTGGCAGCCAGTGCTAACTTCCATATTATTTTTATATTCAATATAAGTCTAATATCACAAATAAATAAATAAATAAAAATAAAAAAATTTTGTTAATTGGGACTTATTTCATAATGAAATAAAACCCAAGGAAATAATAAAATAAGATCCAAATGTTGTATGTTTTCTGAAATCCAATAATTTTCTTGTAATTCAATTATTTATTTTCTTGAAATTCAATCATTTGTTTTAATTTTATACATATAAGAGTAAACGCGTTTTGTTTTTTCAACAATTTGGCGACAAAATGGACAGCTTCCCAGGCAGAAATTGTGACTTTTACCAAAACTTAAGTACTGCAGTAACACTGTAAATACAAAATTTAGTCTTTCCTTTAAATGTTATGTCATCACAATACTATTAATACAAAAAAATGACTTAAGTTTGCACTACCATATTAAAAATATTCCTGCAAACCTACAACATTATAAATACAAAAATTTTACCTTAATTTTGTTTTTCGAGTTGGCAAAAATCCTGTACCCCTACGACACCATTAAAATAAAAAATTTGCTTTAGTTTCACTTTAGTTCACAACAATAAAAAAAAATCAATTTTTAAGTAAGAAAAACAGTATATTTATTTATTTAACAACTATTTGCATACATTTTGAAAGGATTCAATATATCTTTTTTAATTTATGTGTGTAAAAGAGAAAAAGCGACCATTTCCCCATTAAATCTAGTCAGAATACATTTGTTTTCAACAGTATTTATGCTTACCTCAACCATCTTTTTATCTACATAATTTTTTAACGTTTAATACTCATATTTCTTTTGATGACAGTGGATAATCAAAAAACCTACTGGCTTCAAGAAAAATATTACCTTTGAAAAAAATGTTTTCAGATTTATATTGGGGCAGTTTTTCACTCACAATTTCTTTAACTATTAAGATATATCTACTTTCTAATAAACAAACGTTATCGGGATGAAATGTTGTAATTTGCAAACCCCTAAAATATACGGATGAAAAATAAACTTTTGTGTACGTGCTCTCTTTTATTTTACCAATTGAATACTTTTTAGCTTTATTTATATGATGAAGTAATGGAAAAATGTTTTCAGAGTGGTTAGAATGAAAAATATGTAGTTTTCTTTGAATTTGTGAAAGTGGATAGTCGGAGATTTCAAACAGATCTTAATAAAACGGAGACTATTTTCGAAATCAAAGCCGAAAATTGTGATAATGGACCTTTCATTCTAATAACATCATCTGATACATGAATAAAGGCCTAACCAGAACATGAATGAGGTCGCTTAAGTCAACTTAAGTAGCTCTGCGAATACATATAAAACATATATGGCAAGCTACAATGTACTTAATGATGCTTTTCGTCAAGTTTCGTCAAAAGCCATTTGCTTAAGCAAAGTGCCAAACTGAACGCACATTCCGTACGAAAACAGCTGTGTATGTATAACAATAAAAAATAAAATAAATTAAAATGGACTTTTACATATTTTAATTTATTTTCCATTTTTTTCAAGACACTCACAAATTATCTATTTTTAAATTATTTACAAATTAAATAGCATAAAATAAACAAATACACGGTTGGACTTTTTGGTACTTTTTAGTTTGAAGTACTCGCAAAAAAAACAAAATATTGCATAAATATGCAACAATGGTTAAATAGATATAAAGTACATTATGGCCACCTAAAAGCCTTTTTTTATTTGCTTATGCATTTGACAGACTTTTCGTTAATTTTTGACAGTTGCTTAAGCTAATACATGCATGTTCTGGTTGGGCCTTTTGATTTTAACGGTGTATTCCGTACCATTAACATTGATCGCTTTATAAAAAAATAATGTTTATTTAATAAAAAAAAAAAAAACAATTTTATAAACAAATTTACCTTCTTCTGCAAGCATGTTAGCTTCAGACACTAAATCAGACAGAAATTCTTTAACAGAAAATGGTTTTGATCTACCAAAGTATAGGCCAATTAGGAATGGTTTTGTTACATAGTTACATGCGAGCACTTTACCCATAATCGACCAAAAACCTTTTTTTGATTTGTTATAAATGTCCATTCCATCAACATGTATTATCAAATTTATTTCTTTTTCAACAAAACAATTAGGAAATATTATGGAATCAAGACTTCGTTTTATTCTAAAATAATGAAATTTTCCTAATGTGTTGTCAGCGCCTTTGATTTTTTTCGCTTCGGAAATTAGACTTGAAGTCCCAAGTAAAGTTTTACAACTTTTGGGAAGAGATATGAATCCTTCAGACCTCAAAACCATTAAAATATCATCAATTGCTTTTTGTGTAAGCGTAGAAATATTTCTGAATATCCAGGACTTGATTTTTAGTTCCATATCTCCCATTAGTAAGCAACTTAAATCAATTTCTTCCTCTTGTGGATTAAATTCGTCGTCATAGGAGTCATCGAATGCAACGTCTTCATCAAAACTGTTATTCGAGTTATCAGCAAAAACACTTGTATAATTTGGAAGCCTCATATCATCAATTACCATTTTTTCCTCCAAAAGTTTTTGCTCTTTATCTTTAATGAAATACCAATGCAAAGTAATAGAAAAAAACAAAAAGGCTTTATAAAACGCATACCTTAAAAATTTGGATTTGTTTGCTTGGCTAAAATTCGATGTTATTAATACGATTTCCGTATGACGTGCTAAATTCCCAGTTTTTCATATTTGATAAATACACTGAAATTTATTGTTGAGGGAAAGCTAGCTTCTATGCGCATTTCACTGGTTGCTTAGGCCAGCTCATCAGGAAACCTTTTCCAAAGATTTTAGAAAGGCCAAAAATATTATACAAATAAAACCCTAAAGCGAATAAGAATTATAAACACTAAAAGTCTTACTTGTAACAATATCAAAGCCAAAACAAAACACCAACAATAAACAGTGAGTTTATCTTTTCTTACATTCCCCTACAATTGGTTGGGTTTTTTCCGACTCGAATTGTAGTTGTAAGTGGGTAAAAAGAAAAAACAAAATTAAAAATCAAACTGCTTCATTCTACTGTCTTCGTAAGCAAAAAAAACCAATTTGCCAATTCAGTTTTTTTGCACGGGCACATGCAAGTATGTATATTATCAAAGTTATTTCGGGAATACAAAATTTATTATTAATACGATTTCCGTATGACGTGCTAAATTCCCAGTTTTTCATGTTTGATAAATACACTGAAATTTATTGTTGAGGGAAAGCTAGCTTCTATGCGCATTTCACTGGTTGCTTAGGCCAGCTCATCAGGAAACCTTTTCCAAAGATTTTAGAAAGGCCAAAAATATTATACAAATAAAACCCTAAAGCGAATAAGAATTATAAACACTAAAAGTCTTACTTGTAACAATATCAAAGCCAAAACAAAACACCAACAATAAACAGTGAGTTTATCTTTTCTTACATTCCCCTACAATTGGTTGGGTTTTTTCCGACTCGAATTGTAGTTGTAAGTGGGTAAAAAGAAAAAACAAAATTAAAAATCAAACTGCTTCATTCTACTGTCTTCGTAAGCAAAAAAAACCAATTTGCCAATTCAGTTTTTTTGCACGGGCACATGCAAGTATGTATATTATCAAAGTTATTTCGGGAATACAAAATTTATTATTAATACGATTTCCGTATGACGTGCTAAATTCCCAGTTTTTCATGTTTGATAAATACACTGAAATTTATTGTTGAGGGAAAGCTAGCTTCTATGCGCATTTCACTGGTTGCGAAGGCCAGCTCATCAGGAAACCTTTTCCAAAGATTTTAGAAAGGCCAAAAATATTATACAAATAAAACCCTAAAGCGAATAAGAATTATAAACACTAAAAGTCTTACTTGTAACAATATCAAAGCCAAAACAAAACACCAACAATAAACAGTGAGTTTATCTTTTCTTACATTCCCCTACAATTGGTTGGGTTTTTTCCGACTCGAATTGTAGTTGTAAGTGGGTAAAAAGAAAAAACAAAATTAAAAATCAAACTGCTTCATTCTACTGTCTTCGTAAGCAAAAAAAAACCAATTTGCCAATTCAGTTTTTTTGCACGGGCACATGCAAGTATGTATATTATCAAAGTTATTTTCGGGAATACAAAATTTATTATTAATACGATTTCCGTATGACGTGCTAAATTCCCAGTTTTTCATGTTTGATAAATACACTGAAATTTATTGTTGAGGGAAAGCTAGCTTCTATGCGCATTTCACTGGTTGCTTAGGCCAGCTCATCAGGAAACCTTTTCCAAAGATTTTAGAAAGGCCAAAAATATTATACAAATAAAACCCTAAAGCGAATAAGAATTATAAACACTAAAAGTCTTACTTGTAACAATATCAAAGCCAAAACAAAACACCAACAATAAACAGTGAGTTTATCTTTTCTTACATTCCCCTACAATTGGTTGGGTTTTTTCCGACTCGAATTGTAGTTGTAAGTGGGTAAAAAGAAAAAACAAAATTAAAAATCAAACTGCTTCATTCTACTGTCTTCGTAAGCAAAAAAAACCAATTTGCCAATTCAGTTTTTTTGCACGGGCACATGCAAGTATGTATATTATCAAAGTTATTTCGGGAATACAAAATTTATTATTAATACGATTTCCGTATGACGTGCTAAATTCCCAGTTTTTCATGTTTGATAAATATACTGAAATTTATTGTTGAGGGAAAGCTAGCTTCTATGCGCATTTCACTGGTTGCTTAGGCCAGCTCATCAGGAAACCTTTTCCAAAGATTTTAGAAAGGCCAAAAATATTATACAAATAAAACCCTAAAGCGAATAAGAATTATAAACACTAAAAGTCTTACTTGTAACAATATCAAAGCCAAAACAAAACACCAACAATAAACAGTGAGTTTATCTTTTCTTACATTCCCCTACAATTGGTTGGGTTCTTTCCAACTCGAATTGTAACAACAAAAAAAAACAATTTGCCAATTCAGTTTTTTAAATCTTAAATAAGTCCCCATTTACATTATACGATTTTTGTCGTTGCGATTCTTACCTTATAGTCAAGAGGGGAGAGAAGAATAAAAAGGGGTACACAAGCGAGTGTACTCTTCGATTCGTTTTGTTCATTCATTCGTAGTTTTAAATATGAAGTTAGCTGCAAGCCAATTTTGACACTTGTTTTTTTTAACAAACAAAAATTCTTAAATTGTAGCATTTGAAAGAACGTACATATGTACATACATATTAAAAAAATGAATTAAAAAACAAATAAAAAATAAATTAAAGTTGTGGTTGTGTTTTTTGTTTTTAAGTGCATAGGTACGAAGAATTTAAAAAAAAAGTTTAAAGAAATGTCATTAAATTGGAATAGGGAAGATATTGAAAAACTTATTGTACAAATGCCACTTCATACCTGTCTTTACAATATAAAAAGTAAAGATTATTTAGACAGGACAAAAACGGCGCTTGCGATGAACGAGATTTTAGAAGAAATGAAAGTAACTATGAACACCATTACTTTGGGAGACATAAAGAAAAAATGGACAAACCTCAGAACACAATTTGGGAAGGAATCTGGAATGATTAACCTCTCAAAAAAAAGTGGCGTTGGTGTCTCTGATGTATATGTTCCCAAATTGTGGTGTTTCAATCAGCTTTCATTTTTAAAATCCCACATTACTATGAGAAAGGGTCAAGACAACATCGAGAAGGTATGTATTTGCCGAGTTCAATTTAATATAAAAGTTTAAAATTATTTCCCAAAAACAGCTGGAAAGTACCCAGGAAAACAATGTGGATGAAGAAATTGATACCTCGGAAGACGAAATTGAACTTAAGCAGTTGCCTAAAAAGAGATTCAAGGTAGGTGTTAATTAATCATAAAAAATACTTTACAATGCAAAATAATAATTAAAAAAATAAAAATTTTAGAGCCCCGGTAATATAAAACAGTTGAGAAATGATCTCATTAACTTTAGAAACAATATAGCTGAGAGGAAAAAAGAAAAAAAATTCGCATGGTTGGGAACGCTGGTAGCCACACAGATGGATGATATTAATCCCGATGAGCAAGCTGATGCTGCCTGGCAGGTTCAGTGCTTAATGAGGAAGCTTATAAGCAAATCGGAGCGACATCGAATTAGCTCTACTTCTTCTTCATCGACGAAAGACATCTTAGAAATGTCAATGGATGGTGTTTTTGATGAAGAAGATTTTATTTAAGAATACACTGAGGTAAATAAGTTATATTCTTATGTTTAAAAGTTCATACTTTTAATAAGTATTCGTTTTCTATTTTCCAGTTCTACTCAATTTTTAACCAAAAGACTTTAATGTGCTGTTTTCTCAACACAAGTGATTGAACGTGTAGTAAAATTTATATGAAAAACAGTAAAAAAACAGTGCGTTTCATATAAATTTTACTACACGTTCAATTACTTGTGTTGTGAAAACAGCACAAAGCAATTTTTTGCACACGAAGTATGTACAACGTTGTGATATGAAGGCTGTTTTACACATTAATAAAATAAAATTTATTTTATTTAAGTATAGTGAACACTATTTATGACCATTATTAGAAATTTCCGATAGTAAGTTATGATTATATCGGACGGATACAAATTGTTTGGTTATTATAAGTTGACTTTTAATGTAAATAGATTCAATAAATCTTGATTTAAATCGACTTGTAGTATACAAGAATATTTACTTTGTTTATTGGATAAACAAATATATGAATTAAAAAAAAAATTTAAATGAATAATTTTGCTGTGAATTTTATTTTTTCTAATTTTAATTTTGTTAATATAAATAAATAAGTATGTACCTATATGAATTCAATAAAAAAAACTTTGTAATTATAAAAAAATGTCTATGTTAAGTTCCCAATTATCTAATAACATAATAAAAAATAAATCTAGTTTATAAAAGGTTTATGAAACGGCTTTTGTTAAAAATTTGCTTAATAAACCCTTAATAAAGCTGTTTTATTTTTTATAAATAAGGCGGAAAATATTTTGAAATCATTAATTCAGTATATGAATAAATCGTAAGTGAATCCTTTTTCAATCGTTTAAGTGGTAAATCAGTTTTAAATCATCAAAATGGATCAGAGAAGCTTCAGTTAAGTGATTTTGAAAAAATGCATCACCCAAATGCTAACTGGGATATAGTATATATTTGTATGTATTATAATTAAACATACACCCAGCAAACACAGATATACTCCATATGTTTTGCCAAACGTATTGCCTAGATGAAAATATTATTTCGGCAAAAATCGATTTCGTATTGCGGAAGATACTTCTTTCGCGAAGAAACGTGTCTCGATAGCAATACTTCTAAGCAATACGAAAGCGATTCTTCTAGATGATAAACTAGCAATATTGCCAGATAACCACTTATAAGCAAATAGGAAGATATCGCCAAAATATCATAAGGATGATAAAAAAAAGATTTTGTATTTCAAAAAACCACACATTTTTATTTTAAATAAAATTATTTTTTATATAAAATATAGTTAAAAATAAAACAATTTATAAATAAAAAAAAGTTATTGGGAAAGAAAATAAAAAACTACTTTGATTATTTTCTTCTAGATGACAATTTTGGGATATTGCTAAACTATTGCCTTGAATGATATCTTCCATTTGTTTGCAGGACATATGTAAATACAAATTTATTTGTATATGCATTTTCATTAAATTCGGGCTTGTTCTGGAAATCGACACGACTCCATTAAATTTCTCTCGGATATCTATCAGAAATGACGCCAATCGGAGGAAAAATTGTTTTTAAGATAAAAAAAACCTATTTTTATTATTTTTTAAGTAATAATTTAATTTTGCTTATGTTGTTGATATAAAACAAATTTGAAATACAAACAAAATATTTTTCTTTATTATTTAATTCATGTTGACCAGCTATGGTACACGCATATGTACATACATATGTATGTATGTATGTAACTGCTACATCCAAACCAATTTGCCTTCATTGTTAAAGTATGCCATGAATTGTTGTCTTGTAGCTTCTGCTGCACCCTTTCGAGGATTATATGGATTGTCACTATTGCTATTTGAAGTTGTATGTATTGACGTATTTACTGTGTATGTGTCATCTGTTTGGATTAAATAATTGTGCAGTGCGCAGCAAGCCAATGTAATATTCTGTACTGTTTCTACTTTGAGATTCATAGGTGACAAAAAAAACACGAAATCTGTTTGAAAGAATTCCAAAGGCATGTTCAACAACTTGCCGAGCGCGAGAAAGACGTGCGTTAAACATTTGCTTGTCTTTGGAGTTTGTATAGTATGGGTATGGTTTCAATAAATTCGTTTGAATAGGAAAAGCATCATCTGCTACTATAACGTATGGGAGACATCTACCATTGCCAACTACTGCATTAAGTGGTATATCCAGTGATGCCAACTTTTTGAGAGCAAAAAGCACTTTAAAATTTTATAAAAAGCACTAAAAAGCACTATTTCGAACAAAGAAAAGCGTAAAATAGCACTAAGCTATTTTTACAATTTAATTAAACACAAAACAAGTTGCATTCGGCTGTGCCGAATATTATATACCTCCAAAATTTAAAAAAAGGCGGCGTCGTCGATTGTTGACCACTTTCATTTAACAGTAACTTTGATTTGTTAAATATCTTTGGTTTTTCTAAAATCTTTGGATGAAGTTTCCTGACGATCTGGCCTAAGCAATTCAACAATAAATTTTAAAATAAAAATTGCGAATTAAGCACGACAAACAAAACCTTGTAAATTAAAAATTTTGTATTCCCAAGAACAATACTTTGATATTTAATAATGATTATACATACACATGTATTTACATTTGCTTGTTAGCATTTTTAAATGCACCATATTATTATCTTCAATAAAAATAATATCATCCAAATCATTTGGATCATCATCAGCTGAGTTTGAATTGGCCATAAAACAGTTTTAAAGTAATTCAGTGCGAGCTCGATTTTCGTGGCTTTTGTACGGTTTCCGACTGCATGTTTTTTTACCTTTTCAGTACGTTTTTTTAACATGACTCAAAATCGTTGTTTATTTTTCCATTCACAATTGCAAATTTTTTTTCAAGCCATTTTTTTTTTGAAAACAAAACATCGTTTTTAGTACGATTACTAAATATGTTGCCAACGCTTAAAAGTGTAACGTTTTATAAAATTTCCAAAATACTAGGAAGCCTAGCTCTAACCTCGTAAATAAAGTTTTTGGTGAAACGAATGCAGCTTTGATCACTTTTCTTATCATTTGAAATCTTAAAATCTCTACAAGCCTTCTCAACATTGTACCCAAAATAGCAAATCTCATCTAAATCATCCTCTATGCAATCAAAGTTTTAAAAAATGGTAGAAAAAAATAAAAATTGTAAAAAGCACTAAAGGCACTCACGAAAAATTGAAAAAGCACCAAGTTAGTGCTTTTTCTTAGTTTGGCACTATGGATAAAATTTTGGCGTTTTGAGGCATCAAAAAGCACCATAAATAGTGCCAAAAGCACTAAGTTGGCATCGCTGGGTATATCTTTCTCTTCTTGCAATACATTCCAGAGTTTGCTTTGTAGGAAAACTCCAGCATCATTACAGCGACCATTGGCCCCAATGTCCACAAAAATAAATTTTCAATTGGCGTCAACAAGGGCCATTAAAATAATGCTGTTTGTTCCCTTATAATTGTGAAAAAATGCTCCATCTTTACGTAGTGGTCGGAACGTTACATGCTTCCCATCTAAAGCACCCAAGCAATTAGGGAATTGCCACTTTAAAGCAAATTCTTTTGCAATTACCTCCCAGTCTGCAACGTTGTTAGGGAACTGAAGAAAAACATGTTTAAATACAATAATAACAACCAAACTTAAGCTTTGCCTGTCCTGCAGTAGACAAAAAATAAGAAATGTTTATTTTTACCTTCACATGCGATACTTTCAATTTCATCCACAGTATTTTACAGACCTCTGGAACTATACCGGAAATAGTGGATATTGAAACTCGACTTTGGTAATCGAGGCTTTGGAACGATTCTCCTACAAAAAGTAAAAAAAAAAAACGTGCATTTTATGGAAAAGAAGAAATACTAAAAGTAGTTATAAACTCACCGGTGGCAAGGAAACGTAACGTCAAAGCCAACTTTTCTGCACCTGTAATAGCTTCTCTAAATTTTGTTCTTTTACGTTCTACATCCTGTTGCACTAAATTAAGCAAGCTCTTGAACTGGACTTTTGAAACTCTTACATAATTTTTATAAAAAGCTTCGTCACTCAGTTGTAGCTCCATTGTAAGGAATGCAAATGATCCACGCTCTTTTCTAGCCTTCCTCCAAGGTTTCACCCACTGCCTTTTGCATCTTTTTGTTAGAAGAAGTGTGGATTTTATGCCTAACTCGGTCAGCCCTAAAGTATTTAAATTAGTAAATTAAAAATTAACAGTTCTGATATAATTTACTAATGAGGATGTCGGTTTTTTCACTGTCGTCAGAATCTATCTCTGTTGCGTCTCCAATGCATTCCACAAATTCATTTATTAATTGGTATTTTTCCATTTCCATTTTAATTAATATCCAAGTTAAAAAACACAACTTACAAACACAATTTAATTTACTTCGTTGCTTGTTTAGTCTAAATTTACACGTTTCATCTTTTGATGCTCAACTTCTTTACAATTCCCTTTTAAAGATGCCAATATATTCACACGCAGCAATCGGTTTCAACTTTTTTCAGTACAAAACAACAACAATTTTATTAATAGCGAATCAAAGAGAAAAAGAAAAGAAAAAAATTACATGCAGCCATCGTTGTGCATATACCAACGAATAAAAACACAAAGCGTACTGACCGAGTACAGGCATCTCCGTACTAACCCCCTTTCTTCTTTCTTCTCTCACCTAAAAACATAAGAGTTGAGCATCAAAAGATGAAACGTGTAAAAGCAGACTTAGCGAATATAGTTTAAAAAGGAAATGTCAAAATATATGTATACACAAAAAGTTGTAACGACAAAAATCGTACAATGAAAATATCAGACCGACTTCAAAGAAGAAACGACAATAATCGCAACGACAAAAATCGTATAATGTAAATTGGGACTAAAGGCTCAGTTAGTCTTTACATTCTGTTCTGTTACGAATCAGCTGAATTGTTTTTGTTATTAAAAAACCTGTGAAATTGATTAGTTTTTCTGTTCTGTTGCGGTTCAGTTTATTAAAATCAAAAACTTGTTAAGTAATTGTAAGTGACAGCAAAATAAATAACAAAAAATACATATTTTTATTGAAAAAACTATATTTTGATTTTAAAAATTCATAAAATTTTATTTCTTCAAATTTATGTGCATAAAACTTATTGAAATAAAACAATGGACGATGCAAAACTAATAAATTTGTCATAAATGGCTGATAAAATGCTACAGAAAAAGTAACTATTACAATTTTTTCACAGAACGGCACGGAACAGAACAGAAACAGAAAGTAAAGACTAATTCTGCCTTAAGACATTTCTGAAGTTTAATTATTATTAAATTTGTTTTAATTTGCTGTTGAAAAGGTTTATTTGTCAATTTAAGAAAGTGGTACCAGATGTCAGTGAAAGTCAAAATCTTTTATATAAGTGGCCACTTATATTTTGCGATTTTTTCTCGTTTCTTTTTTAGTCGCTCTTACGTTGACTTTGTGTATTTTATTAATGTTAATATCTAGCATGGAAAACAAGTATTTGTTTATATGTACGGATTTGTTTAATTATATTTTGGCAAAAAAAAAAAATAATGTTTTAAGTTACGTTCTCGTTGCTTATATACAAAAAAACATCTGGCAGCCTCGCCCTAAGCAACACTGCATACATTTGTAAAAAAAGAACAGTTATAACAGCAATTAAAAGAAAAAATGTACAAGCGAAAGAACAAATTAAATATTGCAGAACAAAAAAGTAAGTAAAGTAATATAAGCAGGTAATTTAAAATAATAATAATCTTTTCTAACTTAAGGTGTGCAGGAGCTGCCGGACTCCGTTTTGGATGAACAACCATCAACTTCTGAAAATGAACGTTACATTGCGAAAAAAACGTAGAGGTAAGTATACAATTTATGTATAAATATCTAAAATAGTTTCTAAAACTCCAATAAATTTATTTGTTTTTGTTAAAGATGCTGTAGACACAAAACCAAATGACACTGAAACTGATGAACAGATTTCAGCGGTGTCTACAGATACAGAATTCAAAAAGGAAGTGTTGGAAATGCTGCAGCAGATTTCAACCGATATCAAAAGTTTAAAAAGAAGTCACACATATGAAATTAAGAAATTGGAGGAACAAATTGGCTTCTGTTTTGCACCTCAAATTGATTACAGACCATTACCACAGCTCAAAACCTTCCTAAATGTTAATGAGACTTTTAAAACTTTGGAATCTTTTCAAGAATTTTAAAAGCAACTTGAAACTGAAAAAGGCTATATAGATGCTTTTGTAAGTTGAAAAAACATAAATATATCGATATTTACATATAAATTTTTCAAGTAATTATTTACATTTGTATTCATTAGAATACAAAATACAAAACTAGAGCAAGGTTCTTAACGGAGGCTATAAACAATTTTTTTATCATTTCTATTAGACCCACAGCTGCAAGTTTTATTTAGTGGATGTGGCAAAATAAATAAAGGGACTAATAAGGAAAATGTCAGCTCTACAATTGCATTCAATGCCCTAAAAGGTACATTTATTTTACAAACTATATTAATATGTGCAAAGCCTTGTAAATAAATTTTATTATTTTCTTTTAGATCACTTTTTTTTCATGTTTATTTATTTACAAAATTTAACAATTTCTACTATAATAAACCCTCGTATAATATAATACATATTTACATAAATACAAAGTCCCAGAAACGAGCTCTCGAGTATTAAGGATATAACATTAGTTTTGATTTGCAAATATAATAAATTTTTATGTATTAAAAATACAGATATATGCGGAGGGCGAAAAAATGATTTTTTTAAGTATTTTATTTAAAATTAATTTCTTTTATAAAAATAAATTTTTTATTTAAATAAAAAAAATTTTTGCTAATAAAGAAACCCCAAACACATTTTTAGAATTCTTGTGGTATTCCTGGAGTATTATGCCCCTATTGCGGTTCTCCACTTTTTTAATAGTTTGGTTGTCTTTGGTAAATTCACATTGCCATTCTCAACTCAATAGGCAGTTGGCTATTCAGTTGTGTATCTGTTTTTTTCGTGGTAATGCCGTTTTCAACTTTGCAAAAGTTTGGTCGACAAAAATGGAAAATACACACAACTGCTAAAAAGTAGTTGTGTTATTGGCAGTTAAAGTTTCTTTTTTTTAAATTCGTTGAAAATCGAAAACAAAATGGACATATAAATTTTTGTAATATCTTTTTTGATATTTTTAAAAACTTTTATTAGTTTGAAAATAAAAACAAAAGCTCGATTTGAGCGCCTTGTCCTGCTTATTTAGAGAAACCTAGAAATTGCTCGCGGAAAACACCAAAGCTTGGTATGATAAAAAATGTAAAGAGTTATGGGAAGAGTTTATAGTGGAGTTAAATAGTTTGGGACCACGACAAGAACACCTCTTAAACACTTATAAACTTCTTAATCTAATTATAATATTCGTGGCACAGGTTTGGATACACTACAAGACAAGTATAAAGACAAATTTTGCCAACAATAAAAGAAACATTCAAGCGACAGGGGGAGGGCTATCACAAGAAGTTCCATAAAATAGCATTGCGGATACTGTTTCGCAGCTCTTGTATTGCAAGTCCGGCCAAGTATTTGGTATTGCAAATATTCTACCATCAAGTGACAATTTTACTGAGTCATTTGAACTAATAACCCAACCAGCAGATGGGCCAACAGCTACCCCAAAAAGAAGAAGAACTCATCAGGCACAAGAAAATTTCGTTACTTATTAGAAGTTCTTACTTGGCACTGTGAAGTTCAAGAGGGTTGGAATCATCTTGTATTTAGCGCATCTATACAAGAGTTTTCCTTTTCATCATCATAAAATAAATCGACACTTATATTTATTATAAATACTTTTTATTCAACACAACAATTAAAAATACTTTTAGTTTAAAAAATTATTTAATTTTATAAAATTTTCACTTGTCAAACGTTATATTTAAAGTTGGCAAATCGATATTTTAAGTTGGCAACATTATAGCAAACTCAACTTAAAACAGTTGGGTATCACAATACCTAAAATGAGTTTGGTTGTGCATAAGTTGGGTTGACTCTCACACGACCAAACTGAGTTGAGTGGAGAAGCGCAATAGGGGCATTAATATTTTAAATAGGCTAGGTTGTGTGGAAACTAGTTATTTCATGTATCAACATTAGATCAAGGTTAATTTAAAATATTCTCCTTGTTATATTTACAGCGTTCTAGTGTCATCACTTTGTTAAACTAACGCATCAAGACTGTATTTCTTCTGTTTTAGTAACGTGAACGCAATAGTCAAGCTACGGTCATTTAGTTTTTAATTTAACACTGTGAAAACATTGTAAATTTAAATTAATAGGATCATAGTAACATTGAAACCAAGAGTCAGAAGACCGCCAATTGGCGTTATCATTTTAGTACTGTGACTGTATTGACATTTTGGTAAATAGGATGTACAGCTGATGTTAGTTGTGCCACCAAACCATCTTTTTAACGTCATTCTGATTGTTTTTATCTGCCTGGGTTATTTCCTACTCATTGTTGGAAATTGCTTCAGCTTGTAGTTTCATGACACAGCTATCACAAACTTTCATGTGCCTACATGGCAAAAGCAGTGTAGTATTGGGTTCCTCTGCCACACAAACTACGCATAATTTCGCTTCCAAATTTCGAGCCTCCTGTGCAGGGTGAGATTAAGATTCGTCATTGTCTTCCTCTTTATCTAAATAAAGTTTATCCTCAAACAAGTCTTCTTCAGGTTCTAGACCAGAAACAGTTTTGTTTGATGGGTAAACCATTCTGTTGAGGAATGCCGAAGCTGTAATACTTACTTTCCTTAATTCATCCAATGTTTTTTCTATTTTTGCAGCCCTATCAATCCTAACTGTAAGAAATTACAATTTAGAGCTTTAAAAATCCTAAAAATGCTTAAAATTATGAATATGAAATAAAGCCAAAAAAAATTAAATAAGGCCCCAAAAAAATTGTATGTGAATCAGGATTCAGGATTACTTTTTGTTGGGCTTTATTTCATAATGAAATTAACCCAAAAAAAACGCAATTAGGCCCAATTTCCAAATTTTGCAATTTTATTGGGGTCTATTTAATTTTTCTAATTGGGCGTTATTTCATCGGGTGTTATTTCGTATCGCCCTTATGGGCTGTTCACAGTTCAATTGCACCTGTCGACAATCTGACAATCATTTGTAAAAGGCAATTTGACACCTTCTCGCAAAAGCTGAAGGACAAAATGCAGCATATAATAAAAAATGGGCTTGGCCCCTAGTTTAATGAAGATTTTTCTTTATTTTTTATGTAAACTTTATTAGCATTTATTCTAACATTTATATAGCATTTTTTTTTAACAAACTCTAGCATTTTTTCCTCAATAATAAGTTTTGGCAACACTGGTTATAATTAACTACCTATAACTGTCAAAAATATATTGTTACCTGAAAGTTAAAGTCAGTTTTAACTGAACTTGGTGAAATTGGCCATAAAGAATTTAATTTTTATACTTATAAAATATAAAATATTCAAACTTGATATTTAACGTCCAAAAATTAGATTAATTCATAGTTAAAAGGAATTTTTGTGATTCGCTCGTAGTAATCTATATATGGGTGTTTCCAAAGTAACAGTCGTTACCAATTTTCGGAGATTTTTTAAATAATATTCCAACCTACCCAAATATGCCACGAGGATTTCTCCATTTTGGACTTACAAAAGTTCAAGCAACGGCAGCAACCAAAAGAATTCATACAAAATGTAATTTCAATACTTTTTTGACAATTAAAAAAGTAACGGTCGTTACTTTATAAATGTGTATTGTAAAATTTGTTGAAGGAATGGATTTATTTTCAAACCATAGAAATTAGTTACCAAAAAACGCGTTTTTTTTTAAAGTAGCGGTCGTTACTTTTTAAAAAATTAACAGTTTTTTGTGTTTGAATTCATTTATTATGGGTAACCCAAAGTAGCATATTTTTGTTATTATAGAGAAAATTAAATTTAATCTTTCGGAAAATGGCAGATACATTTATTTTGTATAATATTAGCGGAAAAATTTTAAAATAATAATTTCATTTTTGTGCTTTAAGGGGTAATTTTCTGTGGAAACACCCATATATTAATTTGTAACGTTAATTGTTAATTAATTGTAACAGCCTAAACGCCTGAAGCCAAAAACTTGAAATTTGGACCAGAGATTGGTCACTCCCCAAATCGGTCACTAAGACGGGATTTTTGGAGAATCGAATGTTTAGGGGGTAAAAAAGAGGATAAACGGGAAAATTCGGTAACTTTTTATCTCCCAACCTAAAGGAGATACAACAAAACTGTAATACTTATCGTTGTTCGTTAGAAAAAAATTGACTGGTACTTTTTTGAAATTCGGCCCTTTTCGGAAGTAAACGGGTAAAACCTGAATTTTTGTATATTTTTGACACCCCATTTATCTTTTGAGCCAATAAACATACAAACAAAGTTGATACCACATTCGAAACTTATCAAAAAATACGAATACCAATTCGGTTCTTTTTTGAAATTCGAACATTTAAGGGGAGAAACCCGTAACTATTTTAGTACTTTTTTACAAAACATTTTTATCCATTGATTGACATTGCTACAATACCGAAATTTTTGATACTTTAATGGGGGGAAAATAATACCCAAAATAGGAAATGCTCTAAATTTAATATTTTATTTTAGCTTTTTGGTTCTACAGCTGGTATTTTTTAATAAACTTTGGCATAAAAATATGTTCACGATGGAAAAGGAGACGCTAACGAAGTAGCGGGTTAAATGCTAGTAAAAGTAATAAAACAATTAAAGGCAAAGATGTTTTTTCATTCAATTATTTTTATAATAGCTTAACTTCCCCAGTAACTACACACTGGAGTCATGTGATTTTATATTTCTAAACTTAATCCAGATGCTATAACAATTTTTTTTAATCAAAATAATGTTTTTCAAAGATTTTACCTAAAACAAATATCTTTTAGGAAATTTACTAAGACTTTTATGATCACTTTAGGGCTCAAGTCTCAGATAACAAAAAACTACGCACATTTTGTTTAATAATTTGACAACTTAATTTTATTTATTTATTTTTTATTAAGTTTTGTTTTCATTGTCATTTGTTTTATTACATTGTTTTGATCTTTATGTAATGCCACAATTGTTTTTAATTAGTTTATTTAGTTTTTTTTTAAATCTTTTCTTTTTTTTCCACTGGCTATGGTTTTGTTTATTTATTTTACAATCTTGTTTTCGTTATTTTGTTCACTTGTTTACTGTTTTAAATCGACCGTGTAAATATTTGTTTAAAAGTATGATAAAAGTCGCAAACTGCGTTTCAATATTTTTTTTGAGAAATCTTTTTTACTGTTTTGGTTTGGTTTCAAAAAATCTTTGTTTTTCTAAAATGGATATTTTTTAAAAAAATCTCTTCTACAATCCGTACCGTAAAATCTTAAACTGAAATATCCTGCAAGTCATATTTAAGCCTTAAAAATCACTTCCAGAGTTTAACCAAGTTTATTTGAGGTTAAAGTTAAATCAGTTAGTTCATAAATTAAAAGATTCCTTGGATGGATAACGTGTAGTGTCTGGCCGAACCTTCGGTTTCGGTTACAGAGTTCTGCAAAAAATTATATTAGGCAAAAGTTCGGTGTTCGGCGAAATTTTTACCGAACTGTTTTATAAAATAAATTCCAAACGAAGAATATTCCCGGTATTTACGCAGTATTAACCCAGAAATCAGGTAAATAACCTGTAGAATCCCATATATATTAATGGATGCAGTGAAATAACGCCGGGAGAAATAACACCGGTGGGTGTAATTTCCCAATGAAAAGGAAATAACGCCGGCCGGCCTTATTTCCTATTGCAAAAAGAAATAACGCCGGCTCCAAAGAGGAAATAACACCCCGGCGGGCTTTCATCGGGAAATAACGCCGGCTGGCACTCAATCAAAAAATAAATAACAAAAAAATAAAATTTTATTTCTGCTTAGAGCACATTTGTTGTTAATTATCATTATTGATTTTAATTCTTCATTGACCAAAACGTTTCTATGTTTCTTGTTTTTTTTTAAATATTTTTATTGGATAAGATTAATTTGGCTTTAATTAAATTTTTGTATACTTTGATAAATTAATTTGAATACACACTTATGTTTATTGTAAATATAAAATGCTTTGATTAGTTACATTCGCAGGCGTTATTTCCCAATGAAAAGGAAATAACGCCGGTCGGCTTTATTTCCTCTTGCAAAAAGAAATAACGCCGGCTCCAAAGAGGAAATAACACCCCGGGGGTCTTATTTCTTTTCGCAATAGGAAATAAGGCCGGCCGGCGTTATTTCCTTTTCATCGGGAAATTACACCCACCGGTGTTATTTCTCCTGGCGTTATTTCACTGCACCATATTAATGTGGATATAAATAAACTGAAATAAAAATCCAAAAAGGAGAAAAATTTCAAAAATTAGTTAAGCCTATTCAAAAAAGTTTCACATGGATTGGCTTAAGCACGTAAAGTTAAAAGAATGGGTGCACGAAACAGATAAAAAACCTTTAGAAATTACTGCAAATGCGATATTGTCTCTAAATTTAGTGGCCTGGAGGCTCATGCAAAAACAAGAAAGAATAAAAATGCTACGGGGATAACTAAAAACCATCTAAACACTTTGAAAAGCATTTGTTACAACTTTCAGCAGAGGCAGTATTAAGCTTATGGGCGGCGACACGAAATAACACCCGATGAAATAACGCCCAATTAGAAAAATGAAATAAACCCCAGTGAAAGAAACCCCAATTAAATGAAGTAACACCCATGTAAAAAATAATGAAGAAATGCCAAATTTTCACGAAATAATCCCCAATTTAATAATAAAACAATTTTGTTAATTGGGACTTATTTCATAATGAAATAAAACACAAGGAAATAATAAAATTAGATCCAATGAAATAACACCCAAAAAATGAAATAAGACCCAAATGTTGTATGTTTTCTACAATCCAATAATTTTCTTGAAATTCAATCATTTGTTTTAATTAAATACATATTAAAGAAAAACGCGTTTTGTTTTTTCAACAATTTGGCGACAAAATGGACAGCTTATTTCCTCCTCATTGTTGGAAATTGCTTCAGCTTGTGGTTTCATGACACAGCTATCACAAACTTTCATGTGCCTACATGGCAAAAGCAGTGTATTGGGTTCCTCCGCCACACAAACTACGCATAATTTCGCTTCCAAATTTCGAGCCTCCTGTGCAGGGTCGGATTTAGATTCATCATTATCTTCATCCAAATAAACTATATCCTCAAACAGGTCTTCTTCAGGTTCTAGATCAATAAAAACTGTTTTGTTTGATGGGTAAACCATTCTGTTGAGGAATGCCGAAGCTGTAATACTTACTTTCCTTAATTCATCCAATGTTTTTTCTATTTTTGCAGCCCTATCAATCCTAACTGTAAGAAATTACAATTTAGAGCTTTCAAAATCCTAAAAATGCTTAAAATTATGAATATGAAATAAAGCCAAAAAAAAATTGAATAAGGCCCCAAAAAAATTTTATGTGAAATAAAAGCCAATTAAATAATTTCAATATTTCTTTTTGTTGGGCTATATTTCATAATGAAATTAACCCAAAAAACGCAATTAGGCCCAATTTCCAAATTTTGCAATTTTATTGGGGTCTATTTAATTTTTCTAATTGGGCGTTATTTCATCGGGTGTTATTTCGTATCGCCCTTATGGGCTGTTCACAGTTCAATTGCACCTGTCGACCATCTGACAATCATTTGTAAAAGGCAATTAGACACCTTCTCGCAAAAGCTGAAGGACAAAATGCAGCATATAATAAAAAATGGGCTTGGTCCCTAGTTTAATGAAGATTTTTCTTTATTTTTTATGTAAACTTTATTAGCATTTATTCTAACATTTATATAGCATTTTTTTTTTAACAAACTCTAGCATTTTTTCCTCAATAATAAGTTTTGGCAACACTGGTTATAATTAACTTTTTTTTAACAAACTCTAGCATTTGTTCCCCAATAATAAGTTTTGGCAACACTGGTTATAATTAACTACCTATAACTGTCAAAAATATATTGTTACCTGAAAGTTAAAGTCAGTTTTAACTGAACTTGGTGAAATTGGCCATTAAGAATTTAATTTTTATACTTATAAAATATAAAATATTCAAACTTGATATTTAACGTCCAAAAATTAGATTAATTCATAGTTAAAAGGAATTTTTGTGATTCGCTCGTAGTAATCTATATATGGGTGTTTCCAAAGTAACAGTCGTTACCAATTTTCGGAGATTTTTTAAATAATATTCCAACCTACCCAAATATGCCACGAAGATTTCTCCATTTTGGACTTACAAAAGTTCAAGCAACGGCAGCAACCAAAAGAATTTATACAAAATGTAATTTCAATACTTTTTTGACAATTAAAAAAGTAACGGTAACTTTATAAATGTGTATTGTAAAATTTATTGAAGGATTGGATTTATTTTCAAACCATAGAAATTAGTTACCAAAAAAATTTTTTTTTTAAAGTAACGGTCGTTACATTTTAAAAAATTAACAGTTTTTTGTGTTTGAATTTATTTATTATGGGTAACCCAAAGTTGCATGTTATTGTTAGTATAAAGAAAATTATAGTTAATCTTTCGGAAAAATTTCAAAATAATAATTTCATTTTTGAGCTTTAAGGGGTAATTTTCTGTGGAAACACCCATATATTAATTTATAACGTTAATTGTTAATTAATTGTGACAGCCAAAACGCCTGAAGCTTAAAACTTGAAATTTGGACCAGAGATTGGTCACTCCCCAAATCTATCCACTAAGACGGGAAAATTCGGTAACCTTTTATCTCCCAATCTAAAGGAGATACAACAAAACAATAATACTTATCGTTGTTCTTTAGAAAAATAATTGGACAAGTGACTGGTACTTTTTTGAAATTCGGACCTATTCGGAAGTAAATGGGTAAAACCTGAATTTTTGTATATTTTTGACACCCCATTTATCTTTTGAACCAATAAACATACAAACAAAGTTGATAGCACATTCGAAACTCATCAAAAAATACGAATACCAATTCGGTACATTTTTGAAATTCGAACATTTAAGGGGTGAAAACTGTAACTATTTTAGTACTCTTTTACAAAACATTTTTATCAATTGATTGACATTTTCATACGAACTTATGGGCTGCCCCTACAATACTGAAATTTATTTATTTATTTATTTAAGAAAAAAAATTATAACTTCTACAACAAAACATCAGTCTTAAACCGTAGAAATTTTATGATGTTATTTTGGAAAATGAAAAATATTAAACTTAAGTCTAGGTATAGTTATTACAAAATTGATATAAATAAAATAATTGTAAGTAAACCAAACAAATAAATAACGAAAAACTACATATCAAAATAACATTAATACATTTATAAAAAATCAAACAATTTTGAACTATACCGAACTATAAAGAACTATAAAGAAACTTGTTGACTACGAATAGTATTTAAATATTTCTTTCTTAAATTGTCACGCATTGCTGATTTCTTTTATTGTTGGAGTAGTAATATTATTCCAAAGACGTATTGCAAATATGAAAAATTGCCATTCAGATATTAATGTGTGATGTCTGATTTGAATTAAATTTCTATTTCTTCTGAGTCGACTAAATTTTAAACGATTAAAAAGATGACCTGGCTCACGGGTGGTTATAATTTTGTGAAGAAATACTAAAGTTCTTATTTTCATTAAATCTTCAAAAAGTACCCCGAATATTTTCCTAGAGTAAGGCGTAATACTTATGTAAGTACCATTTATGTTATAATTCCTGATCCCGTAACCGTACCTTGCAATGTTGTTATATGTGACGTTCAATTTAGATTTACTGGTTTCATCACAACTTGCAAAAATCTCACATCCGTAGGTTAAAATTGGTATCAAATATGTCTTAGCAAGTAATAAGCGTATTTTCAATGGGGTGCAATATTGAGTAGGCCAAAGGGTTCTTAGCATCGAATATGTTTTACCACAGGCAGCTATAACGTGATCAGACCAGGTTAGAGTGTTATTTTTGATACTTTAATGGGGGGAAAATAATACCCAAAATAGGAAATGCTCTAAATTTAATATTTTATTTTAGCTTTTTGGTTCTACAGCTGGTATTTTTTAATAATCTTTGGCATAAAAATATGTTCACGATGGAAAAGGAGACGCTAACGAAGTAGCGGGTTAAATGCTAGTAAAAGTAATAAAACAATTAAAGGCAAAGATGTTTTTTCATTCAATTATTTTTATAATAGCTTAACTTCTCCAGTAACTACACACTGGGGTCATGTGATTTTATATTTCTAAACTTAATCCAGATGCTATAACAATTTTTTTTATCAAAATAATGTTTTTCAAAGATTTTACCTAAAACAAATATCTTTTAGGAAATTTACTAAGACTTTTATGATCACTTTAGGGCTCAAGTCTCAGATAACAAAAAACTACGCACATTTTGTTTAATAATTTGACAACTTAATTTTATTTATTTATTTTTTATTAAGTTTTGTTTTCATTGTCATTTGTTTTATTACATTGTTTTGATCTTTATGTAATGCCACAATTGTTTTTAATTAGTTTATTTAGTTTTTTTTTAAATCTTTTCTTTTTTTTCCACTGGCTATGGTTTTGTTTATTTATTTTACAATCTTGTTTTCGTTATTTTGTTCACTTGTTTACTGTTTTAAATCGACCGTGTAAATATTTGTTTAAAAGTATGATAAAAGTCGCAAACTGCGTTTCAATATTTTTTTTGAGAAATCTTTTTTACTGTTTTGGTTTGGTTTCAAAAAATCTTTGTTTTTCTAAAATGGATATTTTTTAAAAAAATCTCTTCTACAATCCGTACCGTAAAATCTTAAACTGAAATATCCTGCAAGTCATATTTAAGCCTTAAAAATCACTTCCAGAGTTTAACCAAGTTTATTTGAGGTTAAAGTTAAATCAGTTAGTTCATAAATTAAAAGATTCCTTGGATGGATAACGTGTAGTGTCTGGCCGAACCTTCGGTTTCGGTTACGGAGTTCTGCAAAAAATTATATTAGGCAAAAGTTCGGTGTTCGGCGAAATTTTTACCAAACTGTTTTATAAAATAAATTCCAAACGAAGAATATTCCCGGTATTTACGCAGTATTAACCCAGAAATCAGGTAAATAACCTGTAGAATCCCATATATATTAATGGATGCAGTGAAATAACGCCGGGAGAAATAACACCGGTGGGTGTAATTTCCCGATGAAAAGGAAATAACGCCGGCCGGCCTTATTTCCTATTGCAAAAAGAAATAACGCCGGCTCCAAAGAGGAAATAACACCCCGGCGGGCTTTCATCGGGAAATAACGCCGGCTGGCACTCAATCAAAAAATAAATAACAAAAAAATAAAATTTTATTTCTGCTTAGAGCACATTTGTTGTTAATTATCATTATTGATTTTAATTCTTCATTGACCAAAACGTTTCTATGTTTCTTGTTTTTTTTTAAATATTTTTATTGGATAAGATTAATTTGGCTTTAATTAAATTTTTGTATACTTTGATAAATTAATTTGAATACACACTTATGTTTATTGTAAATATAAAATGCTTTGATTAGTTACATTCGCAGGCGTTATTTCCCAATGAAAAGGAAATAAGGCCGGCCGGCGTTATTTCCTTTTCATCGGGAAATTACACCCACCGGTGTTATTTCCCCTGGCGTTATTTCACTGCACCATATTAATGTGGATATAAATAAACTGAAATAAAAATCCAAAAAGGAGAAAAATTTCAAAAATTAGTTAAGCCTATTCAAAAAAGTTTCACATGGATTGGCTTAAGCACGTAAAGTTAAAAGAATGGGTGCACGAAACAGATAAAAAAAACCTTTAGAAATTACTGCAAATGCGATATTGTCTCTAAATTTAGTGGCCTGGAGGCTCATGCAAAAACAAGAAAGAATAAAAATGCTACGGGGATAACTAAAAACCATCTAAACACTTTTAAAAGCATTTGTTACAACTTTCAGCAGAGGCAGTATTAAGCTTATGGGCGGCGACACGAAATAACACCCGATGAAATAACGCCCAATTAGAAAAATGAAATAAACCCCAGTGAAAGAAACCCCAATTAAATGAAGTAACACCCATGTAAAAAATAATGAAGAAATGCCAAATTTTCACGAAATAATCCCCAATTTAATAATAAAACAATTTTGTTAATTGGGACTTATTTCATAATGAAATAAAACACAAGGAAATAATAAAATTAGATCCAATGAAATAACACCCAAAAAATGAAATAAGACCCAAATGTTGTATGTTTTCTACAATCCAATAATTTTCTTGAAATTCAATCATTTGTTTTAATTAAATACATATTAAAGAAAAACGCGTTTTGTTTTTTCAACAATTTGGCGACAAAATGGACAGCTTATTTCCTCCTCATTGTTGGAAATTGCTTCAGCTTGTGGTTTCATGACACAGCTATCACAAACTTTCATGTGCCTACATGGCAAAAGCAGTGTATTGGGTTCCTCCGCCACACAAACTACGCATAATTTCGCTTCCAAATTTCGAGCCTCCTGTGCAGGGTCAGATTTAGATTCATCATTATCTTCATCCAAATAAACTATATCCTCAAACAGGTCTTCTTCAGGTTCTAGATCAATAAAAACTGTTTTGTTTGATGGGTAAACCATTCTGTTGAGGAATGCCGAAGCTGTAATACTTACTTTCCTTAATTCATCCAATGTTTTTTCTATTTTTGCAGCCCTATCAATCCTAACTGTAAGAAATTACAATTTA
The DNA here is from genome assembly GCA_949318255.1 of Pollenia labialis. NCBI lineage: Eukaryota > Metazoa > Arthropoda > Insecta > Diptera > Polleniidae > Pollenia > Pollenia labialis. Next base: position 140,419,013 of record OX439141.1, on the reverse strand, counting down.
GAGCTTTCAAAATCCTAAAAATGCTTAAAATTATGAATATGAAATAAAGCCAAAAAAAATTAAATAAGTCCCCAAAAAAATTTTATGTGAATCAGGATTCAGGATTACTTTTTGTTGGGCTTTATTTCATAATGAAATTAACCCAAAAAAACGCAATTAGGCCCAATTTCCAAATTTTGCAATTTTATTGGGGTCTATTTAATTTTTCTAATTGGGCGTTATTTCATTTATATAGCATTTTTTTTTAACAAACTCTAGCATTTTTTCCTCAATAATAAGTTTTGGCAACACTGGTTATAATTAACTACCTATAACTGTCAAAAATATATTGTTACCTGAAAGTTAAAGTCAGTTTTAACTGAACTTGGTGAAATTGGCCATAAAGAATTTAATTTTTATACTTATAAAATATAAAATATTCAAACTTGATATTTAACGTCCAAAAATTAGATTAATTCATAGTTAAAAGGAATTTTTGTGATTCGCTCGTAGTAATCTATATATGGGTGTTTCCAAAGTAACAGTCGTTACCAATTTTCGGAGATTTTTTAAATAATATTCCAACCTACCCAAATATGCCACGAAGATTTCTCCATTTTGGACTTACAAAAGTTCAAGCAACGGCAGCAACCAAAAGAATTCATACAAAATGTAATTTCAATACTTTTTTGACAATTAAAAAAGTAACGGTCGTTACTTTATAAATGTGTATTGTAAAATTTGTTGAAGGAATGGATTTATTTTCAAACCATAGAAATTAGTTACCAAAAAACGCGTTTTTTTTTAAAGTAGCGGTCGTTACTTTTTAAAAAATTAACAGTTTTTTGTGTTTGAATTCATTTATTATGGGTAACCCAAAGTAGCATATTTTTGTTATTATAAAGAAAATTAAATTTAATCTTTCGGAAAATGGCAGATACATTTATTTTGTATAATATTAGCGGAAAAATTTTAAAATAATAATTTCATTTTTGTGCTTTAAGGGGTAATTTTCTGTGGAAACACCCATATATTAATTTGTAACGTTAATTGTTAATTAATTGTAACAGCCTAAACGCCTGAAGCCAAAAACTTGAAATATGGACCAGAGATTGGTCACTCCCCAAATCGGTCACTAAGACGGGATTTTTGGAAAATCGAATGTTTAGGGGGTAAAAAAGAGGATAAACGGGAAAATTCGGTAACTTTTTATCTCCCAACCTAAAGGAGATACAACAAAACTGTAATACTTATCGTTGTTCGTTAGAAAAAAATTGACTGGTACTTTTTTGAAATTCGGCCCTTTTCGGAAGTAAACGGGTAAAACCTGAATTTTTGTATATTTTTGACACCCCATTTATCTTTTGAGCCAATAAACATACAAACAAAGTTGATACCACATTCGAAACTTATCAAAAAATACGAATACCAATTCGGTTCTTTTTTGAAATTCGAACATTTAAGGGGAGAAACCCGTAACTATCTTAGTACTTTTTTACAAAACATTTTTATCCATTGATTGACATTGCTACAATACCGAAATTTTTGATACTTTAATGGGGGGAAAAAAATACCCAAAATAGGAAATGCTCTAAATTTAATATTTTATTTTAGCTTTTTGGTTCTACAGCTGGTATTTTTTAATAAACTTTGGCATAAAAATATGTTCACGATGGAAAAGGAGACGCTAACGAAGTAGCGGGTTAAATGCTAGTAAAAGTAATAAAACAATTAAAGGCAAAGATGTTTTTTCATTCAATTATTTTTATAATAGCTTAACTTCTCCAGTAACTACACACTGGAGTCATGTGATTTTATATTTCTAAACTTAATGCAGATGCTATAACAATTTTTTTTTATCAAAATAATGTTTTTCAAAGATTTTACCTAAAACAAATATCTTTTAGGAAATTTACTAAGACTTTTATGATCACTTTAGGGCTCAAGTCTCAGATAACAAAAAACTACGCACATTTTGTTTAATAATTTGACAACTTAATTTTATTTATTTATTTTTTATTAAGTTTTGTTTTCATTGTCATTTGTTTTATTACATTGTTTTGATCTTTATGTAATGCCACAATTGTTTTTAATTAGTTTATTTAGTTTTTTTTTAAATCTTTTCTTTTTTTTCCACTGGCTATGGTTTTGTTTATTTATTTTACAATCTTGTTTTCGTTATTTTGTTCACTTGTTTACTGTTTTAAATCGACCGTGTAAATATTTGTTTAAAAGTATGATAAAAGTCGCAAACTGCGTTTCAATATTTTTTTTGAGAAATCTTTTTTACTGTTTTGGTTTGGTTTCAAAAAATCTTTGTTTTTCTAAAATGGATATTTTTTAAAAAAATCTCTTCTACAATCCGTACCGTAAAATCTTAAACTGAAATATCCTGCAAGTCATATTTAAGCCTTAAAAATCACTTCCAGAGTTTAACCAAGTTTATTTGAGGTTAAAGTTAAATCAGTTAGTTCATAAATTAAAAGATTCCTTGGATGGATAACGTGTAGTGTCTGGCCGAACCTTCGGTTTCGGTTACGGAGTTCTGCAAAAAATTATATTAGGCAAAAGTGCGGTGTTCGGCGAAATTTTTACCGAACTGTTTTATAAAATAAATTCCAAACGAAGAATATTCCCGGTATTTACGCAGTATTAACCCAGAAATCAGGTAAATAACCTGTAGAATCCCATATATATTAATGGATGCAGTGAAATAACGCCGGGAGAAATAACACCGGTGGGTGTAATTTCCCGATGAAAAGGAAATAACGCCGGCCGGCCTTATTTCCTATTGCAAAAAGAAATAACGCCGGCTCCAAAGAGGAAATAACACCCCGGCGGGCTTTCATCGGGAAATAACGCCGGCTGGCACTCAATCAAAAAATAAATAACAAAAAAATAAAATTTTATTTCTGCTTAGAGCACATTTGTTGTTAATTATCATTATTGATTTTAATTCTTCATTGACCAAAACGTTTCTATGTTTCTTGTTTTTTTTTTAAATATTTTTATTGGATAAGATTAATTTGGCTTTAATTAAATTTTTGTATACTTTGATAAATTAATTTGAATACACACTTATGTTTATTGTAAATATAAAATGCTTTGATTAGTTACATTCGCAGGCGTTATTTCCCAATAAAAAGGAAATAACGCCGGTCGGCTTTATTTCCTCTTGCAAAAAGAAATAAAGTCTGCTTTAAAGAAGTAATAACACCCCGGGGGTCTTATTTCTTTTCGCAATAGGAAATAAGGCCGGCCGGCGTTATTTCCTTTTCATCGGGAAATTACACCCACCGGTGTTATTTCTCCCGGCGTTATTTCACTGCACCATATTAATGTGGATATAAATAAACTGAAATAAAAATCCAAAAAGGAGAAAAATTTCAAAAATTAGTTAAGCCTATTCAAAAAAGTTTCACATGGATTGGCTTAAGCACGTAAAGTTAAAAGAATGGGTGCACGAAACAGATAAAAAACCTTTAGAAATTACTGCAAATGCGATATTGTCTCTAAATTTAGTGGCCTGGAGGCTCATGCAAAAACAAGAAAGAATAAAAATGCTACGGGGATAACTAAAAACCATCTAAACACTTTTAAAAGCATTTGTTACAACTTTCAGCAGAGGCAGTATTAAGCTTTTGGGCGGCGACACGAAATAACACCCGATGAAATAACGCCCAATTAGAAAAATGAAATAAACCCCAGTGAAAGAAACCCCAATTAAATGAAGTAACACCCATGTAAAAAATAATGAAGAAATGCCAAATTTTCACGAAATAATCCCCAATTTAATAATAAAACAATTTTGTTAATTGGGACTTATTTCATAATGAAATAAAACACAAGGAAATAATAAAATTAGATCCAATGAAATAACACCCAAAAAATGAAATAAGACCCAAATGTTGTATGTTTTCTACAATCCAATAATTTTCTTGAAATTCAATCATTTGTTTTAATTAAATACATATTAAAGAAAAACGCGTTTTGTTTTTTCAACAATTTGGCGACAAAATGGACAGCTTATTTCCTCCTCATTGTTGGAAATTGCTTCAGCTTGTGGTTTCATGACACAGCTATCACAAACTTTCATGTGCCTACATGGCAAAAGCAGTGTATTGGGTTCCTCCGCCACACAAACTACGCATAATTTCGCTTCCAAATTTCGAGCCTCCTGTGCAGGGTCAGATTTAGATTCATCATTATCTTCATCCAAATAAACTATATCCTCAAACAGGTCTTCTTCAGGTTCTAGATCAATAAAAACTGTTTTGTTTGATGGGTAAACCATTCTGTTGAGGAATGCCGAAGCTGTAATACTTACTTTCCTTAATTCATCCAATGTTTTTTCTATTTTTGCAGCCCTATCAATCCTAACTGTAAGAAATTACAATTTAGAGCTTTCAAAATCCGAAAAATGCTTAAAATTATGAATATGAAATAAAGCCAAAAAAAATTAAATAAGTCCCCAAAAAAATTTTATGTGAATCAGGATTCAGGATTACTTTTTGTTGGGCTTTATTTCATAATGAAATTAACCCAAAAAAAACGCAATTAGGCCCAATTTCCAAATTTTGCAATTTTATTGGGGTCTATTTAATTTTTCTAATTGGGCGTTATTTCATCGGGTGTTATTTCGTATCGCCCTTATGGGCTGTTCACAGTTCAATTGCACCTGTCGACAATCTGACAATCATTTGTAAAAGGCAATTTGACACCTTCTCGCAAAAGCTGAAGGACAAAATGCAGCATATAATAAAAAATGGGCTTGGCCCCTAGTTTAATGAAGATTTTTCTTTATTTTTTATGTAAACTTTATTAGCATTTATTCTAACATTTATATAGCATTTTTTTTTAACAAACTCTAGCATTTTTTCCTCAATAATAAGTTTTGGCAACACTGGTTATAATTAACTACCTATAACTGTCAAAAATATATTGTTACCTGAAAGTTAAAGTCAGTTTTAACTGAACTTGGTGAAATTGGCCATAAAGAATTTAATTTTTATACTTATAAAATATAAAATATTCAAACTTGATATTTAACGTCCAAAAATTAGATTAATTCATAGTTAAAAGGAATTTTTGTGATTCGCTCGTAGTAATCTATATATGGGTGTTTCCAAAGTAACAGTCGTTACCAATTTTCGGAGATTTTTTAAATAATATTCCAACCTACCCAAATATGCCACGAAGATTTCTCCATTTTGGACTTACAAAAGTTCAAGCAACGGCAGCAACCAAAAGAATTCATACAAAATGTAATTTCAATACTTTTTTGACAATTAAAAAAGTAACGGTCGTTACTTTATAAATGTGTATTGTAAAATTTGTTGAAGGAATGGATTTATTTTCAAACCATAGAAATTAGTTACTAAAAAACGCGTTTTTTTTTAAAGTAGCGGTCGTTACTTTTTAAAAAATTAACAGTTTTTTGTGTTTGAATTCATTTATTATGGGTAACCCAAAGTAGCATATTTTTGTTATTATAAAGAAAATTAAATTTAATCTTTCGGAAAATGGCACATACATTTATTTTGTATAATATTAGCGGAAAAATTTTAAAATAATAATTTCATTTTTGTGCTTTAGGGGGTAATTTTCTGTGGAAACACCCATATATTAATTTGTAACGTTAATTGTTAATTAATTGTAACAGCCTAAACGCCTGAAGCCAAAAACTTGAAATTTGGACCAGAGATTGGTCACTCCCCAAATCGGTCACTAAGACGGGATTTTTGGAGAATCGAATGTTTAGGGGGTAAAAAAGAGGATAAACGGGAAAATTCGGTAACTTTTTATCTCCCAACCTAAAGGAGATACAACAAAACTGTAATACTTATCGTTGTTCGTTAGAAAAAAATTGACTGGTACTTTTTTGAAATTCGGCCCTTTTCGGAAGTAAACGGGTAAAACCTGAATTTTTGTATATTTTTGACACCCCATTTATCTTTTGAACCTATAAACATACAAACAAAGTTGATACCACATTCGAAACTTATCAAAAAATACGAATACCAATTCGGTTCTTTTTTGAAATTCGAACATTTAAGGGGAGAAACCCGTAACTATTTTAGTACTTTTTTACAAAACATTTTTATCCATTGATTGACATTGCTACAATACCGAAATTTTTGATACTTTAATGGGGGGAAAATAATACCCAAAATAGGAAATGCTCTAAATTTAATATTTTATTTTAGCTTTTTGGTTCTACAGCTGGTATTTTTTAATAAACTTTGGCATAAAAATATGTTCACGATGGAAAAGGAGACGCTAACGAAGTAGCGGGTTAAATGCTAGTAAAAGTAATAAAACAATTAAAGGCAAAGATGTTTTTTCATTCAATTATTTTTATAATAGCTTAACTTCCCCAGTAACTACACACTGGAGTCATGTGATTTTATATTTCTAAACTTAATCCAGATGCTATAACAATTTTTTTTAATCAAAATAATGTTTTTCAAAGATTTTACCTAAAACAAATATCTTTTAGGAAATTTACTAAGACTTTTATGATCACTTTAGGGCTCAAGTCTCAGATAACAAAAAACTACGCACATTTTGTTTAATAATTTGACAACTTAATTTTATTTATTTATTTTTTATTAAGTTTTGTTTTCATTGTCATTTGTTTTATTACATTGTTTTGATCTTTATGTAATGCCACAATTGTTTTTAATTAGTTTATTTAGTTTTTTTTTAAATCTTTTCTTTTTTTTCCACTGGCTATGGTTTTGTTTATTTATTTTACAATCTTGTTTTCGTTATTTTGTTCACTTGTTTACTGTTTTAAATCGACCGTGTAAATATTTGTTTAAAAGTATGATAAAAGTCGCAAACTGCGTTTCAATATTTTTTTTGAGAAATCTTTTTTACTGTTTTGGTTTGGTTTCAAAAAATCTTTGTTTTTCTAAAATGGATATTTTTTAAAAAAATCTCTTCTACAATCCGTACCGTAAAATCTTAAACTGAAATATCCTGCAAGTCATATTTAAGCCTTAAAAATCACTTCCAGAGTTTTACCAAGTTTATTTGAGGTTAAAGTTAAATCAGTTAGTTCATAAATTAAAAGATTCCTTGGATGGATAACGTGTAGTGTCCGGCCGAACCTTCGGTTTCGGTTACGGAGTTCTGCAAAAAATTATATTAGGCAAAAGTTCGGTGTTCGGCGAAATTTTTACCGAACTGTTTTATAAAATAAATTCCAAAAGAAGAATATTTCCGGTATTTACGCAGTATTAACCCAGAAATCAGGTAAATAACCTGTAGAATCCCATATATATTAATGGATGCAGTGAAATAACGCCGGGAGAAATAACACCGGTGGGTGTAATTTCCCGATGAAAAGGAAATAACGCCGGCCGGCCTTATTTCCTATTGCAAAAAGAAATAACGCCGGCTCCAAAGAGGAAATAACACCCCGGCGGGCTTTCATCGGGAAATAACGCCGGCTGGCACTCAATCAAAAAATAAATAACAAAAAAATAAAATTTTATTTCTGCTTAGAGCACATTTGTTGTTAATTATCATTATTGATTTTAATTCTTCATTGACCAAAACGTTTCTATGTTTCTTGTTTTTTTTTTAAATATTTTTATTGGATAAGATTAATTTGGCTTTAATTAAATTTTTGTATACTTTGATAAATTAATTTGAATACACACTTATGTTTATTGTAAATATAAAATGCTTTGATTAGTTACATTCGCAGGCGTTATTTCCCAATGAAAAGGAAATAACGCCGGTCGGCTTTATTTCCTCTTGCAAAAAGAAATAACGCCGGCTCCAAAGAGGAAATAACACCCCGGGGGTCTTATTTCTTTTCGCAATAGGAAATAAGGCCGGCCGGCGTTATTTCCTTTTCATCGGGAAATTACACCCACCGGTGTTATTTCTCCTGGCGTTATTTCACTGCACCATATTAATGTGGATATAAATAAACTGAAATAAAAATCCAAAAAGGAGAAAAATTTCAAAAATTAGTTAAGCCTATTCAAAAAAGTTTCACATGGATTGGCTTAAGCACGTAAAGTTAAAAGAATGGGTGCACGAAACAGATAAAAAACCTTTAGAAATTACTGCAAATGCGATATTGTCTCTAAATTTAGTGGCCTGGAGGCTCATGCAAAAACAAGAAAGAATAAAAATGCTACGGGGATAACTAAAAACCATCTAAACACTTTTAAAAGCATTTGTTACAACTTTCAGCAGAGGCAGTATTAAGCTTTTGGGCGGCGACACGAAATAACACCCGATGAAATAACGCCCAATTAGAAAAATGAAATAAACCCCAGTGAAAGAAACCCCAATTAAATGAAGTAACACCCATGTAAAAAATAATGAAGAAATGCCAAATTTTCACGAAATAATCCCCAATTTAATAATAAAACAATTTTGTTAATTGGGACTTATTTCATAATGAAATAAAACACAAGGAAATAATAAAATTAGATCCAATGAAATAACACCCAACAAATGAAATAAGACCCAAATGTTGTATGTTTTCTACAATCCAATAATTTTCTTGAAATTCAATCATTTGTTTTAATTAAATACATATTAAAGAAAAACGCGTTTTGTTTTTTCAACAATTTGGCGACAAAATGGACAGCTTATTTCCTCCTCATTGTTGGAAATTGCTTCAGCTTGTGGTTTCATGACACAGCTATCACAAACTTTCATGTGCCTAAATGCAAAAGCAGTGTATTGGGTTCCTCCGCCACACAAACTACGCATAATTTCGCTTCCAAATTTCGAGCCTCCTGTGCAGGGTCAGATTTAGATTCATCATTATCTTCATCCAAATAAACTATATCCTCAAACAGGTCTTCTTCAGGTTCTAGATCAATAAAAACTGTTTTGTTTGATGGGTAAACCATTCTGTTGAGGAATGCCGAAGCTGTAATACTTACTTTCCTTAATTCATCCAATGTTTTTTCTATTTTTGCAGCCCTATCAATCCTAACTGTAAGAAATTACAATTTAGAGCTTTCAAAATCCGAAAAATGCTTAAAATTATGAATATGAAATAAAGCCAAAAAAAATTAAATAAGTCCCCAAAAAAATTTTATGTGAATCAGGATTCAGGATTACTTTTTGTTGGGCTTTATTTCATAATGAAATTAACCCAAAAAAAACGCAATTAGGCCCAATTTCCAAATTTTGCAATTTTATTGGGGTCTATTTAATTTTTCTAATTGGGCGTTATTTCATCGGGTGTTATTTCGTATCGCCCTTATGGGCTGTTCACAGTTCAATTGCACCTGTCGACAATCTGACAATCATTTGTAAAAGGCAATTTGACACCTTCTCGCAAAAGCTGAAGGACAAAATGCAGCATATAATAAAAAATGGGCTTGGCCCCTAGTTTAATGAAGATTTTTCTTTATTTTTTATGTAAACTTTATTAGCATTTATTCTAACATTTATATAGCATTTTTTTTTAACAAACTCTAGCATTTTTTCCTCAATAATAAGTTTTGGCAACACTGGTTATAATTAACTACCTATAACTGTCAAAAATATATTGTTACCTGAAAGTTAAAGTCAGTTTTAACTGAACTTGGTGAAATTGGCCATAAAGAATTTAATTTTTATACTTATAAAATATAAAATATTCAAACTTGATATTTAACGTCCAAAAATTAGATTAATTCATAGTTAAAAGGAATTTTTGTGATTCGCTCGTAGTAATCTATATATGGGTGTTTCCAAAGTAACAGTCGTTACCAATTTTCGGAGATTTTTTAAATAATATTCCAACCTACCCAAATATGCCACGAAGATTTCTCCATTTTGGACTTACAAAAGTTCAAGCAACGGCAGCAACCAAAAGAATTCATACAAAATGTAATTTCAATACTTTTTTGACAATTAAAAAAGTAACGGTCGTTACTTTATAAATGTGTATTGTAAAATTTGTTGAAGGAATGGATTTATTTTCAAACCATAGAAATTAGTTACCAAAAAACGCGTTTTTTTTTAAAGTAGCGGTCGTTACTTTTTAAAAAATTAACAGTTTTTTGTGTTTGAATTCATTTATTATGGGTAACCCAAAGTAGCATATTTTTGTTATTATAAAGAAAATTAAATTTAATCTTTCGGAAAATGGCAGATACATTTATTTTGTATAATATTAGCGGAAAAATTTTAAAATAATAATTTCATTTTTGTGCTTTAAGGGGTAATTTTCTGTGGAAACACCCATATATTAATTTGTAACGTTAATTGTTAATTAATTGTAACAGCCTAAACGCCTGAAGCCAAAAACTTGAAATTTGGACCAGAGATTGGTCACTCCCCAAATCGGTCACTAAGACGGGATTTTTGGAAAATCGAATGTTTAGGGGGTAAAAAAGAGGATAAACGGGAAAATTCGGTAACTTTTTATCTCCCAACCTAAAGGAGATACAACAAAACTGTAATACTTATCGTTGTTCGTTAGAAAAAAATTGACTGGTACTTTTTTGAAATTCGGCCCTTTTCGGAAGTAAACGGGTAAAACCTGAATTTTTGTATATTTTTGACACCCCATTTATCTTTTGAACCAATAAACATACAAACAAAGTTGATACCACATTCGAAAATTATCAAAAAATACGAATACCAATTCGGTTCTTTTTTGAAATTCGAACATTTAAGGGGAGAAACCCGTAACTATTTTAGTACTTTTTTACAAAACATTTTTATCCATTGATTGACATTGCTACAATACCGAAATTTTTGATACTTTAATGGGGGAAAAATAATACCCAAAAAAGGAAATGCTCTAAATTTAATATTTTATTTTAGCTTTTTGGTTCTACAGCTGGTATTGTTTAATAAACTTTGGCATAAAAATATGTTCACGATGGAAAAGGAGACGCTAACGAAGTAGCGGGTTAAATGCTAGTAAAAGTAATAAAACAATTAAAGGCAAAGATGTTTTTTCATTCAATTATTTTTATAATAGCTTAACTTCTCCAGTAACTACACACTGGAGTCATGTGATTTTATATTTCTAAACTTAATGCAGATGCTATAACAATTTTTTTTTATCAAAATAATGTTTTTCAAAGATTTTACCTAAAACAAATATCTTTTAGGAAATTTACTAAGACTTTTATGATCACTTTAGGGCTCAAGTCTCAGATAACAAAAAACTACGCACATTTTGTTTAATAATTTGACAACTTAATTTTTTTTATTTATTTTTTATTAAGTTTTGTTTTCATTGTCATTTGTTTTATTACATTGTTTTGATCTTTATGTAATGCCACAATTGTTTTTAATTAGTTTATTTAGTTTTTTTTTTAATCTTTTCTTTTTTTTCCACTGGCTATGGTTTTGTTTATTTATTTTACAATCTTGTTTTCGTTATTTTGTTCACTTGTTTACTGTTTTAAATCGACCGTGTAAATATTTGTTTAAAAGTATGATAAAAGTCGCAAACTGCACGCAGAGAAAAAATATGGTTGGGCATGGTTACGGAAACCACACTGTGTTTATTGCAACAATATATTGTTGTTGTACACAAATAATTGTTATTTTTATTAAATATCAGCAATATTATAGTTACTGTAAACATATTAATGTTTATCGCAATTATAAATTTGAGTATTGTTGACCGAAAAATAATTATTTTTCTAACAACTAAATTATGATAACTTTCAAAACATATTATATTACTCACAGCCATAACATGATATTTAATAGCCATAACATGATAACTTTATATACATTTATCATAATAAGTTTAAGATGCAATCAAAATATCGTTACTCTAATAATATTTTGGTATCGCCATTTGTAAAATAATTTTGTATCAGTTGTGTCGTGTTTTACATAAAAATATCGAATTATGTATTTGTTAGTGAGTGGCTAAATAACAAAAAAATAACCATTAAAATAAACAAGAAATTAAAGAAAAATATTAAAAAAGAAATAACAAAATAACCATTAAAATAAACAAGAAATTAAGAAAAAAAATAAAGAAAAAACATTAAAAAAGGGTTGTAGTGTCACAAATTAAAATATCTTTGCTAAAAAATTTTAATAATCTTAAAGTGGTGGAAAAATTTATGAAATATTGGTGCAAAATATTAACCATTACTGGTAAGTTTTGTGTTATTTTAAGAGAAAAATAATGAAAACTCCATAAAATAATTTATAAATAATGGCGACCTACGACAAAAAGATTACAGTAACTATATTATGTTTTTTATTTTATCATAAGTATTTATTCCCAATAAAAATATTATGTTTAAAGTTGTATCATATTATGATGTAAAAAATTTATGTATAACAGTTCATATCACTTTGCATCATAATATGATTACTTCTAAACTTATTATGATTGTCATGACAATAATATGATTACTTCTAAACTTATTATGATTGTCATGACAATAATATGATTACTTCTAAACTTATTATGATTGTCATGACAATAATATGATTACTTCTAAACTAATTATGATTGCCATAACAATAATATGATTACTTCTAAACTTATTATGATTGCCATGACAGTAATATGATTACTTCTTAACTTATTATGATTAACAGGATAACAATATGGTTAAGGGAAAAATATTATGATGTAATATTACGAACATATTTGGTCATAATATGATTTAATAACAATCGTAATATGGTGACTACAATCATGAATCTTATCATAATATGTTGCTCTTAGAATATGTTTACCACAACCATGTTTTTTCTTTGCGTGTGCGTTTCAATATTTTTTTTGAGAAATCTTTTTTACTGTTTTGGTTTGGTTTCAAAAAATCTTTGTTTTTCTAAAATGGATATTTTTTAAAAAAATCTCTTCTACAATCCGTACCGTAAAATCTTAAACTGAAATATCCTGCAAGTCATATTTAAGCCTTAAAAATCACTTCCAGAGTTTAACCAAGTTTATTTGAGGTTAAAGTTAAATCAGTTAGTTCATAAATTAAAAGATTCCTTGGATGGATAACGTGTAGTGTCTGGCCGAACCTTCGGTTTCGGTTACGGAGTTCTGCAAAAAATTATATTAGGCAAAAGTGCGGTGTTCGGCGAAATTTTTACCGAACTGTTTTATAAAATTAATTCCAAATGAAGAATATTTCCGGTATTTACGCAGTATTAACCCAGAAATCAGGTAAATAACCTGTAGAATCCCATATATATTAATGTGGATATAAATAAACTGAAATAAAAATCCAAAAAGGAGAAAAATTTCAAAAATTAGTTAAGCCTATTCAAAAAAGTTTCACATGGATTGGCTTAAGCACGTAAAGTTAAAAGAATGGGTGCACGAAACAGATAAAAAACCTTTAGAAATTACTGCAAATGCGATATTGTCTCTAAATTTAGTGGCCTGGAGGCTCATGCAAAAACAAGAAAGAATAAAAATGCTACGGGGATAACTAAAAACCATCTAAACACTTTTAAAAGCATTTGTTACAACTTTCAGCAGAGGCAGTATTAAGCTTAATGGCGGCGACACGAAATAACACCCGATGAAATAACGCCCAATTAGAAAAATGAAATAAACCCCAGTGAAAGAAACCCCAATTAAATGAAGTAACACCCATGTAAAAAATAATGAAGAAATGCCAAATTTTCACGAAATAATCCCCAATTTAATAATAAAACAATTTTGTTAATTGGGACTTATTTCATAATGAAATAAAACACAAGGAAATAATAAAATTAGATCCAATGAAATAACACCCAAAAAATGAAATAAGACCCAAATGTTGTATGTTTTCTACAATCCAATAATTTTCTTGAAATTCAATCATTTGTTTTAATTAAATACATATTAAAGAAAAACGCGTTTTGTTTTTTCAACAATTTGGCGACAAAATGGACAGCTTATTTCCTCCTCATTGTTGGAAATTGCTTCAGCTTGTGGTTTCATGACACAGCTATCACAAACTTTCATGTGCCTAAATGCAAAAGCAGTGTATTGGGTTCCTCCGCCACACAAACTACGCATAATTTCGCTTCCAAATTTCGAGCCTCCTGTGCAGGGTCAGATTTAGATTCATCATTATCTTCATCCAAATAAACTATATCCTCAAACAGGTCTTCTTCAGGTTCTAGATCAATAAAAACTGTTTTGTTTGATGGGTAAACCATTCTGTTGAGGAATGCCGAAGCTGTAATACTTACTTTCCTTAATTCATCCAATGTTTTTTCTATTTTTGCAGCCCTATCAATCCTAACTGTAAGAAATTACAATTTAGAGCTTTAAAAATCCTAAAAATGCTTAAAATTATGAATATGAAATAAAGCCAAAAAAAATTAAATAAGGCCCCAAAAAAATTGTATGTGAATCAGGATTCAGGATTACTTTTTGTTGGGCTTTATTTCATAATGAAATTAACCCAAAAAAAACGCAATTAGGCCCAATTTCCAAATTTTGCAATTTTATTGGGGTCTATTTAATTTTTCTAATTGGGCGTTATTTCATCGGGTGTTATTTCGTATCGCCCTTATGGGCTGTTCACAGTTCAATTGCACCTGTCGACAATCTGACAATCATTTGTAAAAGGCAATTTGACACCTTCTCGCAAAAGCTGAAGGACAAAATGCAGCATATAATAAAAAATGGGCTTGGCCCCTAGTTTAATGAAGATTTTTCTTTATTTTTTATGTAAACTTTATTAGCATTTATTCTAACATTTATATAGCATTTTTTTTAACAAACTCTAGCATTTTTTCCTAAATAATAAGTTTTGGCAACACTGGTTATAATTAACTACCTATAACTGTCAAAAATATATTGTTACCTGAAAGTTAAAGTCAGTTTTAACTGAACTTGGTGAAATTGGCCATAAAGAATTTAATTTTTATACTTATAAAATATAAAATATTCAAACTTGATATTTAACGTCCAAAAATTAGATTAATTCATAGTTAAAAGGAATTTTTGTGATTCGCTCGTAGTAATCTATATATGGGTGTTTCCAAAGTAACAGTCGTTACCAATTTTCGGAGATTTTTTAAATAATATTCCAACCTACCCAAATATGCCACGAGGATTTCTCCATTTTGGACTTACAAAAGTTCAAGCAACGGCAGCAACCAAAAGAATTCATACAAAATGTAATTTCAATACTTTTTTGACAATTAAAAAAGTAACGGTCGTTACTTTATAAATGTGTATTGTAAAATTTGTTGAAGGAATGGATTTATTTTCAAACCATAGAAATTAGTTACCAAAAAACGCGTTTTTTTTTAAAGTAGCGGTCGTTACTTTTTAAAAAATTAACAGTTTTTTGTGTTTGAATTCATTTATTATGGGTAACCCAAAGTAGCATATTTTTGTTATTATAAAGAAAATTAAATTTAATCTTTCGGAAAATGGCAGATACATTTATTTTGTATAATATTAGCGGAAAAATTTTAAAATAATAATTTCATTTTTGTGCTTTAAGGGGTAATTTTCTGTGGAAACACCCATATATTAATTTGTAACGTTAATTGTTAATTAATTGTAACAGCCTAAACGCCTGAAGCCAAAAACTTGAAATTTGGACCAGAGATTGGTCACTCCCCAAATCGGTCACTAAGACGGGATTTTTGGAAAATCGAATGTTTAGGGGGTAAAAAAGAGGATAAACGGGAAAATTCGGTAACTTTTTATCTCCCAACCTAAAGGAGATACAACAAAACTGTAATACTTATCGTTGTTCGTTAGAAAAAAATTGACTGGTACTTTTTTGAAATTCGGCCCTTTTCGGAAGTAAACGGGTAAAACCTGAATTTTTGTATATTTTTGACACCCCATTTATCTTTTGAGCCAATAAACATACAAACAAAGTTGATACCACATTCGAAACTTATCAAAAAATACGAATACCAATTCGGTTCTTTTTTGAAATTCGAACATTTAAGGGGAGAAACCCGTAACTATTTTAGTACTTTTTTACAAAACATTTTTATCCATTGATTGACATTGCTACAATACCGAAATTTTTGATACTTTAATGGGGGGAAAATAATACCCAAAATAGGAAATGCTCTAAATTTAATATTTTATTTTAGCTTTTTGGTTCTACAGCTGGTATTTTTTAATAAACTTTGGCATAAAAATATGTTCACGATGGAAAAGGAGACGCTAACGAAGTAGCGGGTTAAATGCTAGTAAAAGTTATAAAACAATTAAAGGCAAAGATGTTTTTTCATTCAATTATTTTTATAATAGCTTAACTTCTCCAGTAACTACACACTGGAGTCATGTGATTTTATATTTCTAAACTTAATCCAGATGCTATAACAATTTTTTTTATCAAAATAATGTTTTTCAAAGATTTTACCTAAAACAAATATCTTTTAGGAAATTTACTAAGACTTTTATGATCACTTTAGGGCTCAAGTCTCAGATAACAAAAAACTACGCACATTTTGTTTAATAATTTGACAACTTAATTTTATTTATTTATTTTTTATTAAGTTTTGTTTTCATTGTCATTTGTTTTATTACATTGTTTTGATCTTTATGTAATGCCACAATTGTTTTTAATTAGTTTATTTAGTTTTTTTTTTAATCTTTTCTTTTTTTTCCACTGGCTATGGTTTTGTTTATTTATTTTACAATCTTGTTTTCGTTATTTTGTTCACTTGTTTACTGTTTTAAATCGACCGTGTAAATATTTGTTTAAAAGTATGATAAAAGTCGCAAACTGCGTTTCAATATTTTTTTTGAGAAATCTTTTTTACTGTTTTGGTTTGGTTTCAAAAAATCTTTGTTTTTCTAAAATGGATATTTTTTAAAAAAATCTCTTCTACAATCCGTACCGTAAAATCTTAAACTGAAATATCCTGCAAGTCATATTTAAGCCTTAAAAATCACTTCCAGAGTTTAACCAAGTTTATTTGAGGTTAAAGTTAAATCAGTTAGTTCATAAATTAAAAGATTCCTTGGATGGATAACGTGTAGTGTCTGGCCGAACCTTCGGTTTCGGTTACGGAGTTCTGCAAAAAATTATATTAGGCAAAAGTGCGGTGTTCGGCGAAATTTTTACCGAACTGTTTTATAAAATAAATTCCAAACGAAGAATATTCCCGGTATTTACGCAGTATTAACCCAGAAATCAGGTAAATAACCTGTAGAATCCCATATATATTAATGGATGCAGTGAAATAACGCCGGGAGAAATAACACCGGTGGTGTAATTTCCCGATGAAAAGGAAATAACGCCGGCCGGCCTTATTTCCTATTGCAAAAAGAAATAACGCCGGCTCCAAAGAGGAAATAACACCCCGGCGGGCTTTCATCGGGAAATAACGCCGGCTGGCACTCAATCAAAAAATAAATAACAAAAAAATAAAATTTTATTTCTGCTTAGAGCACATTTGTTGTTAATTATCATTATTGATTTTAATTCTTCATTGACCAAAACGTTTCTATGTTTCTTGTTTTTTTTTTAAATATTTTTATTGGATAAGATTAATTTGGCTTTAATTAAATTTTTGTATACTTTGATAAATTAATTTGAATACACACTTATGTTTATTGTAAATATAAAATGCTTTGATTAGTTACATTCGCAGGCGTTATTTCCCAATGAAAAGGAAATAACGCCGGTCGGCTTTATTTCCTCTTGCAAAAAGAAATAAAGTCTGCTTTAAAGAGGAAATAACACCCCGGGGGTCTTATTTCTTTTCGCAATAGGAAATAAGGCCGGCCGGCGTTATTTCCTTTTCATCGGGAAATTACACCCACCGGTGTTATTTCTCCCGGCGTTATTTCACTGCACCATATTAATGTGGATATAAATAAACTGAAATAAAAATCCAAAAAGGAGAAAAATTTCAAAAATTAGTTAAGCCTATTCAAAAAAGTTTCACATGGATTGGCTTAAGCACGTAAAGTTAAAAGAATGGGTGCACGAAACAGATAAAAAACCTTTAGAAATTACTGCAAATGCGATATTGTCTCTAAATTTAGTGGCCTGGAGGCTCATGCAAAAACAAGAAAGAATAAAAATGCTACGGGGATAACTAAAAACCATCTAAACACTTTTAAAAGCATTTGTTACAACTTTCAGCAGAGGCAGTATTAAGCTTTTGGGCGGCGACACGAAATAACACCCGATGAAATAACGCCCAATTAGAAAAATGAAATAAACCCCAGTGAAAGAAACCCCAATTAAATGAAGTAACACCCATGTAAAAAATAATGAAGAAATGCCAAATTTTCACGAAATAATCCCCAATTTAATAATAAAACAATTTTGTTAATTAGGACTTATTTCATAATGAAATAAAACACAAGGAAATAATAAAATTAGATCCAATGAAATAACACCCAAAAAATGAAATAAGACCCAAATGTTGTATGTTTTCTACAATCCAATAATTTTCTTGAAATTCAATCATTTGTTTTAATTAAATACATATTAAAGAAAAACGCGTTTTGTTTTTTCAACAATTTGGCGACAAAATGGACAGCTTATTTCCTCCTCATTGTTGGAAATTGCTTCAGCTTGTGGTTTCATGACACAGCTATCACAAACTTTCATGTGCCTAAATGCAAAAGCAGTGTATTGGGTTCCTCCGCCACACAAACTACGCATAATTTCGCTTCCAAATTTCGAGCCTCCTGTGCAGGGTCAGATTTAGATTCATCATTATCTTCATCCAAATAAACTATATCCTCAAACAGGTCTTCTTCAGGTTCTAGATCAATAAAAACTGTTTTGTTTGATGGGTAAACCATTCTGTTGAGGAATGCCGAAGCTGTAATACTTACTTTCCTTAATTCATCCAATGTTTTTTCTATTTTTGCAGCCCTATCAATCCTAACTGTAAGAAATTACAATTTAGAGCTTTCAAAATCCTAAAAATGCTTAAAATTATGAATATGAAATAAAGCCAAAAAAAATTAAATAAGGCCCCAAAAAAATTGTATGTGAATCAGGATTCAGGATTACTTTTTGTTGGGCTTTATTTCATAATGAAATTAACCCAAAAAAAACGCAATTAGGCCCAATTTCCAAATTTTGCAATTTTATTGGGGTCTATTTAATTTTTCTAATTGGGCGTTATTTCATCGGGTGTTATTTCGTATCGCCCTTATGGGCTGTTCACAGTTCAATTGCACCTGTCGACAATCTGACAATCATTTGTAAAAGGCAATTTGACACCTTCTCGCAAAAGCTGAAGGACAAAATGCAGCATATAATAAAAAATGGGCTTGGCCCCTAGTTTAATGAAGATTTTTCTTTATTTTTTATGTAAACTTTATTAGCATTTATTCTAACATTTATATAGCATTTTTTTTTAACAAACTCTAGCATTTTTTCCTCAATAATAAGTTTTGGCAACACTGGTTATAATTAACTACCTATAACTGTCAAAAATATATTGTTACCTGAAAGTTAAAGTCAGTTTTAACTGAACTTGGTGAAATTGGCCATAAAGAATTTAATTTTTATACTTATAAAATATAAAATATTCAAACTTGATATTTAACGTCCAAAAATTAGATTAATTCATAGTTAAAAGGAATTTTTGTGATTCGCTCGTAGTAATCTATATATGGGTGTTTCCAAAGTAACAGTCGTTACCAATTTTCGGAGATTTTTTAAATAATATTCCAACCTACCCAAATATGCCACGAGGATTTCTCCATTTTGGACTTACAAAAGTTCAAGCAACGGCAGCAACCAAAAGAATTCATACAAAATGTAATTTCAATACTTTTTTGACAATTAAAAAAGTAACGGTCGTTACTTTATAAATGTGTATTGTAAAATTTGTTGAAGGAATGGATTTATTTTCAAACCATAGAAATTAGTTACCAAAAAACGCGTTTTTTTTTAAAGTAGCGGTCGTTACTTTTTAAAAAATTAACAGTTTTTTGTGTTTGAATTCATTTATTATGGGTAACCCAAAGTAGCATATTTTTGTTATTATAAAGAAAATTAAATTTAATCTTTCGGAAAATGGCAGATACATTTATTTTGTATAATATTAGCGGAAAAATTTTAAAATAATAATTTCATTTTTGTGCTTTAAGGGGTAATTTTCTGTGGAAACACCCATATATTAATTTGTAACGTTAATTGTTAATTAATTGTAACAGCCTAAACGCCTGAAGCCAAAAACTTGAAATTTGGACCAGAGATTGGTCACTCCCCAAATCGGTCACTAAGACGGGATTTTTGGAAAATCGAATGTTTAGGGGGTAAAAAAGAGGATAAACGGGAAAATTCGGTAACTTTTTATCTCCCAACCTAAAGGAGATACAACAAAACTGTAATACTTATCGTTGTTCGTTAGAAAAAAATTGACTGGTACTTTTTTGAAATTCGGCCCTTTTCGGAAGTAAACGGGTAAAACCTGAATTTTTGCATATTTTTGACACCCCATTTATCTTTTGAGCCAATAAACATACAAACAAAGTTGATACCACATTCGAAACTTATCAAAAAATACGAATACCAATTCGGTTCTTTTTTGAAATTCGAACATTTAAGGGGAGAAACCCGTAACTATTTTAGTACTTTTTTACAAAACATTTTTATCCATTGATTGACATTGCTACAATACCGAAATTTTTGATACTTTAATGGGGGAAAAATAATACCCAAAAAAGGAAATGCTCTAAATTTAATATATTATTTTAGCTTTTTGGTTCTACAGCTGGTATTTTTTAATAAACTTTGGCATAAAAATATGTTCACGATGGAAAAGGAGACGCTAACGAAGTAGCGGGTTAAATGCTAGCTAGTAAAAGTAATAAAACAATTAAAGGCAAAGATGTTTTTTCATTCAATTATTTTTATAATAGCTTAACTTCTCCAGTAACTACACACTGGAGTCATGTGATTTTATATTTCTAAACTTAATCCAGATGCTATAACAATTTTTTTTATCAAAATAATGTTTTTCAAAGATTTTACCTAAAACAAATATCTTTTAGGAAATTTACTAAGACTTTTATGATCACTTTAGGGCTCAAGTCTCAGATAACAAAAAACTACGCACATTTTGTTTAATAATTTGACAACTTAATTTTATTTATTTATTTTTTATTAAGTTTTGTTTTCATTGTCATTTGTTTTATTACATTGTTTTGATCTTTATGTAATGCCACAATTGTTTTTAATTAGTTTATTTAGTTTTTTTTTTAATCTTTTCTTTTTTTTCCACTGGCTATGGTTTTGTTTATTTATTTTACAATCTTGTTTTCGTTATTTTGTTCACATGTTTACTGTTTTAAATCGACCGTGTAAATATTTGTTTAAAAGTATTATAAAAGTCGCAAACTGAGTTTCAATATATTTTTAGAGAAATCTTTTTTACTGTTTTGGTTTGGTTTCCAAAAAATCTTTGTTTTTCTAAAATGGATATTTTTTAAAAAAATCTCTTCTTCAATCCGTACCGTAAAATCTTAAACTGAAATGTCCTGCAAGTCATAGTTATACCTTAAAATTCACTTCCAGAGTTTTACCAAGTTCATTTGAGATAAAAGTTAAATCAGTTAGTTCATAAATTAAAAGATTCCTTGGATGGATAACGTGTAGTGTCCGGCCTAACCTTCGGTTTCGGTTACGGAGTTCTGCAAAAAATTATATTCGGCAAATATTTCGGTGTTCGGCGAAATTTTTACCGAACTGTTTTATAAAATTATAGCCTCACATATTTATTATTATGTGTTTATATGAATATAACTCGAAAGGACCTCATGCAGAACACCAAGAAGAGCAGAAGGAAAATCTAGTTGAAAAAGAAATTAAAATGTATTTGGCTGAACCTGTAAGTTTTTGAAATACAGATATGTTTATTAATCTTAAGGCTGTGACCGGAAAGAACCTTTGAGTCCCATCAGACAGCGTTGCTAGTGACCAGTTATTTAGTGCTGCTATAATAATCTACAAAGCATAAATTAAAAAAAGTCGCAATTTAGCAATCATAATATTCGTCATCAATTTTGTGTATATTATGTACGTGTTCCCCATGTTTAAGATTAAGATTAACATGAAGAAATTTGTTCTCTCATTCTGCCGACGTTCTCTCACATATTATATCAGATATTATCTCAGGTGAAACTTAATATCTTTTCGAATCAAGAAATTTTAAATAAAATGGCATCGATTTGTTAGTGCATATTTTTGCATATTATGCTTTAAATGCATATTTTTGCATATATTGCTGACATTGCATGTTTTTGGTGCATTTTTGGGAAAAAATATTTTGCAAAGCACATCGCGTTTTGTCGCATATTAGGAGAAGTATCCTAAAACAACAATGTGGTTGAAATCAGTTGTGTATTATGCTGAAAATTTGAAACAATTCAAGGATGTGATGGTACGATGGTAATGCAGTACCAAAAAAAAAAAAAAAATAACAAATTTACAAAGTATAAAATTTCGGATAATTTTTAAGTCTTCAAATTACGGATTTATCTCTGAGACTATTGTAAAATTAGAGAAATCAAATCCATTGAGAATGCAAATTAAATTAAATGATAATGTCATAAATAGAATGTATGCAGTTAAAGGTGCTATCAGACGGGATGTATTTTACAGATGTACTGTCAAATTTTCCATCTGTAAAAGTTGTACACATCGTGTGATACATATGAAACTTTGCATGTGTAAAATACATGTGGAAATACATATGTAAATTGTTCGATTAGAACACGCTCTATTTTCCTGTGGCAAACATAAACAAAACAGCTGGTTTGTTTTGAAACGTAAACAAAAGTCAGCTTTTGTTTACATTTATAGGTTATGTCATAAGGAAAAACATAAGCAGGTGTGATAGCAAAAATTATAAATCGTATGTAAAATGGAAATTTTGACATACATACGGAATTACATATGGGAAAGAAAAGTGACAGTACATATGTAAAATACATCCCGTCTGATAGCACCTTAAGGGAAACTTAATAAAATTTTTAGAAATAAGTAGGACACAAAACAATAACACAAACTGCTGGCATATTTAATTGAAATTTTTACAAAAACAGCGTAGTGAAAAATTAATGTATATGAAAATTTTATGTGAAGGTTCGCATATCTATCTAACAAGTGACTTAATTTACATTATTGTTTTACTTTATATTTTGTGTTTTACTATATTTTTACTTCTGCTTTTTTGGTGTACCTTATTTTCGTTAACGAGACTGAATTTTTAGGGGTTTTATGTTATTTTAATGATTTGTTTATGATTAAAAAATGTGTTAGGAAAAATTTAAAGTGCATATTTTTTCAATTTAAAGCGCATATTTTTCTATTTTAAGTGTATGTTTTATGCGCATAAAACTCGATTTAAACTGCATAAAAATCCGGTCCATTTTTCACGTTGGTGTTAAGAAAATGACTACTCGCTCATTCATTTCTTGTAGGGTATAGACACTAATATTATTGTTGTTTCTTTTCAATCAATTCGGTAAACCCTAAGAAATCAAGTGAACAAGCAACTGAAGTAAATGAACCGTTGAACTACATGAATTGAACTAAGTAAACCGTCTGAAAAAGACTGACTGGCGCAAAAGACCCAAGTGCTTAAAGTGAACTACTGAACTAGATGAACGAACTAGTTCACTTTTTTTTTAATGAACTCTAATGACAAGGCACCTTAATAAACGATTAAGCCCAAGACTGCTTGAGGTTGACTTTTTACCAGAAACCAAAAAGGAGCGTATACCCTCATAACGAAAACGGCAAGATTTTTCAAATTTTCCTAAGGCACTATTTCCGTAACATAGAGACCTAAAACTCTTGAAGCAGTTTTCAAACAGCGCGATAAATTGAGTGGGCCAGGTTTCAGACTAGCCAACGTGTTATCGCACACTCCTTTATTAATTGAATGTAATTAAATAACAATGCTATAAAATCTTTTAAATTCATTTGATGCCATTTACATTTGGCATTTGAGAAGTCATTATTATGCAAAATATTAATGAAGGCACTGATATTTAATTTCTTGAAAGACATGATTCCATTAATTACATATATGGAGTCATATAAAATGTGCTTAAAATATGACTTCAGTTCTATGGTGACAGCGATCGCAATCAGACGTAATTGATTTAAATCTTCTTTCAAACTGTTCGTTTAAAACAACAAAACAACTAAAAAAAAAAAAAAAAATTTAAAAAAAACAATACACTCACTGTATATGTAAGTGAACAATAATAAAATATTAATTTTACGGTTAAGGGCAACAACACTATTATGGTGTCTGTAAGTGATGATGATGATAATTTGTTTAACTGGCAAGTTATAACAACAAAACTCAAATCGACTAAAGGCTCAGTTAGCCGGGAGTAACAGTAACGTTGCAAATCAGCTGATTCATTTTGTTGTGTGTAAAGCAATTAGAACGATTACAGTTAGCAGTAAGATGTTACGTCTCAATCTGTAAGAAATAGATTGGTCTTACTTTTTTACGGTGAGGTTACTGTTACTGTTACTCCCGGCTAACTGAGCCTTAAAACAATAAGTAACATTTCAAAAAAACAAAAACAAATTGATGGCGGCTCGTGCTGCTCCAATATTAATAAATTTGCTGCTCCGGACAATGATAATGACATTATGGATACTAACAATAATTCTTATGTTAACGATAATGATTCTGGTGATGATGAAGCTGATAATTCTGCAGTTAAACCTCCACCTATTTTTATTAATAATGTTAGTAATGCAACTAAAATGATCAAATGTATATGTAATGAGATACATTCTTCTGAATTTAATTATAAAGCTTTATATGATGGTCAGGTTAAACTTAATATAAAATCAGTAGACTCATATAGAAAGTTAGTTAAGTATTTTGATGCCAACAACTTTAGTTACCATACCTACCAACTCAAAAATGAGCGATGTTATAGGTTTGTAATTAAAGGTCTTCATTTCTCTACCAAAATAGAAGATATAAAAGCTGATCTCCTATATAAAGGTCACTTGGTCAGAAATATAGTAAATGTTAAAAGTAAATAAACTAAACAGCCATTACCAATGTTCTATGTGGATATTGACCCAAACCCAAATAATAAAAAGGTTTTTGAAATTAATCATTGTAAGGTACCAATTGAACCCCCTAGAAGTACGACCGATATAGTGCAATGTCACCGATGCCAAGAATTTGGTCATACGAAAACATACTGCAGGAAACCATTTGTATGCGTTATATGTGGGCTTGGACATCTAACACCAAATTGCCCTAATGATGTTGAAACCCCTCCTAAATGTGTACATTGTTTAAAACAACACACTGCTAGTTACAGAGGATGTGAAATTTACCAAAATATATTAAAGAAAAGCTTGGAAAAAAATTTTTTTTTGAAAAAATAGCTTTTTCCAAAAATAAATCGAATTTTTTTAATAAAATGGGTTAGTAAGGTTATTCTTTTGCACTTTATATTTTTTTACAATCAAAATTTTTTTACATTGAAAAAATTTTCACCCAAGTAAAAAAATGTTCAAGTCGAGAGGCGCGGACTAGGATTTTGTTTTAGACCCATGGTTTCTTCGGAGAATTTTCGTAGAATTTTATGTAGATTACGTTTTTGCTACACGATTTTTAATTTTTTTTTCATCCATACAAATCGACCCGCCCTAGTATGTATGTATACATATTCTAAGCGAAAACATTTAAGTTTAAATATCTTATTATTTGTGTTGTTGTAAAATACAATTTAATATATTAAAAGCACAGCAAAACGGTGAAAACCCAAAACAACTCTTTGCATGAGTAAAAACAGTGAAACAACAATAAAATTAAATGAAAGAAATTTTTATGTGACAGTGCATGCTAACGAAGGCAATGCTGTAATAAATAAAATAAAAGAAAACAATAGTAACTACCTAACGGCTAAACCAATTGTTCGTACACGTTCCCTTTCGCCCTCGGTTTTTACAAAGACGGTTGATGGTGATACGTTAAAAAATATTAATCTCTCACTTGCTAGTGTTGGCACAGCGGCAAAAACATGCAATGGAAATATCTCAAGTAAAAAGTTGTCAAAAGCCTCAAGTACAAGTTGGTACACGCAAAGAAAAAACATGGTTGATACAATCACAAACGCAAACTATCATTAATGTTTGTGGTTATGATTGTGTCAAACACGTGTTAAGTAACAATATATGTTCAGACACAATTATTTTAACTTATTATTGTCTCAAACATATTATTATGTTCAGATGAATAACGCAAACGACCTTTCTAACCATGTTTCTATATTTCCCTACACCATACAAAATGTCTATTTCAACATGTTATATGGTTCTCACAATAAAAACAATAACAAATTTTTTCTCTAAAATATATTGTTTATTAAAAATACATATGTGTGTACATATATGTACTTTGTTTTAAATATACACTAAAGCATATGCTAAAAATTAAATTAAATACATACATTTAAGACTTGTAAAAACAAAGTCAAACACAAACTATCCATTTTAATATCCACCGTATCGAATAATGTTGAACCGCAATTGAAAAAAATCGGGGCTTCTAATAAAATTTTGTTTCAAAATTTCTATACCGTCTCCAACGTTGTAGGTGTTTTTGGCTGCAAGAAAGACAACGTTTATAGATGTATGTATGTATTTTTATAATAATATTTAAATTACTTACCTGTTTAAATGAAAGTTTTGCAGTATTTCTCCAAGAAAAAGTTATAATTATTGTGTTATTATTTAAGTTTTCCGATTAGCTGATGCGCGCAGATGGAAATGACGTGAGAATAATTTGTTTCCTTTGTAAATACACATCGTTTGTTTTGACAATAAATGTTTGCTCAATAAGAGAATGCGTTTTAAAGCAAACAAAAATGATGGTACTAAACATACCTTTTGTGTGCAACGTATATTATGATTTTTTTTGTAAAGTTGAAAATAAAAATATTTTAGTAGCAAACATTTTACATAATTTAATATGTTTAGCTAGATCAGAGTAACGTTTAAGGTGTAAAACACCATACAATATTATTATAGTGAAATGTTACGGACAAAAAATATTTTTCAAGTTATAGTAGGACCTTAATAAATTTATGAGGGTAAACATATTAGGCAAATATGAACCAAAATGGTCGTGGTGACCACTTATTAACCATGTTTTTTCTCTGCGTGTATGGACAGGTACATACCAGTGCTTAAACGGGGTCGCAGCCCTACCTCTGCAGCAGTTGCTTCGGCCTCAAAAGTACCATCTTTTGATAAAATTAACTCTCAAAATCGTTTTGCAATTCTGGAGGATGAATCCTCTGAAGCACCAAACGTAATAAAATATTCTAAGCCACCCCCGATATATCTTAGGGAGCAAAACTCAAGTGAGTTAATAAAGAGCGTGATCTCGGTAATAGGTGAAAATTCGTTTTACGTAGCTGCAATCAAGCGTGGTAATATAAATGAGACAAAAATACATGTTAATCGAAGCCCTTAAAAAAAGCTTTTACACATACCAACTGAAGAGCAGCAAAGGTCTTCAGGTAGTGATCAAGGGCATAGACTCTTGTGTGGACCCAGAGAAAATTAAACCTTTTTGGAAGAAAAGGGCTTTAAGATAAAAAACGTTACGAATATTAAAAATAGGGAAAAAATCCCCAACCATTATTTCGAGTGGAGCTAGAACCTGGCGACGTTAAGCTTAAAAAAAATGAAACGCATCCTATTTATAATTTAAAATATATTCTATACAGAAAAATAACTATAGAGGAGCCGCACAAAAGGAATGGTCCCGTTCAATGTCTTAACTGCCAAGAATTTGGCCATACTAAGGCATACTGCTATTTACCGCCTGTTTGCGTAGTTTGTGGTGAATTACATGGCACACTTCTTTGCGATAAGTCTAAAACTGACCCCAACGTAAAAAAATGTAGCAACTGTGGAGGTTATCACACTGCCAATTATAGAGGATGCCCTGTATATACTATCGTCAAGCAGTCGGTTGGACCGAAAACTAATCCCACTCAAATACAGGTAACAAATCAAGTAACTACTAATGACACTCAGGCTCCCCAGCCTAGTAATAACAGAACCTCTTACGCTAACGTCCTAAAATCAAACCATGTGCCAATACAAGGTGCTGATGAAACTTCTAATTTAAGTCGTCTAGAAAAAACTATGGAAACATTAGTGCAAACAGTAAATAATTTTACTAACACAATGGGTAATATGATGCAAGAAATTCTTAGAATGCAATCGATGTTATTGCAAGCTGTACTTAACAAACCATGAACTGTTTAAACATTTGTTTTTGGTACGCAAACGGCATCCGCCAACATAAAAACGAATTAGAATACTTTCTTAAAAATAAACGAATTGATCTCATGATGGTTTCTGAAACTCATTTGACCTCAAGAAGTTAATTTAAAATCAAAGGTTATATACTATATGATACCAAGGACCCACGAGATAGAGCTTGTGGAGGTGCTGCCATTTTGATAAAAACAAGAGTCAAACACTACCTAATGTGTGATCATCATGAAGATTACCTCCAAGCAAAGAACATTTGCGTTGAGGAATTAAATAGAGGCCTAGTAATTGCATTGTTATACTCCCCACCTAGATATTCAATATCAGAAAACCAATATAATAAATATTTTATATCATTAGGACCCTGCTTTCTAGCCGCCGGCGATTAAAACGCTAAACATACTTCTGGGGGTCACGACTTATAACACCAAAGGGTCGGGTTTTATTTAACACAATTTCTAAAATGGATTTAAATGTGGTAGCGAGCGGACAACCAACATATTGGCCTACTGATCTGCAAAAAATTTCCCATAGAACTGGAGAGATACGGCCTCAGAACCCTCACCTTCCATGGTTTCATTGGTTATCATTTAACGAAACCCCCTAACTCCAATTCCAATCTAAACTAAAACTCTCTTAGTTGCCCAAGAAAACACCCAAGTACTTTATATTTAAGAATTCATGATAATTCAGAAAATTTTATTTAACCCATTAAAGTAAATATTTACTACTAAATTTGACATTGGTATAAACTAAGTTATTAAATGGACTTTATGATTAAAGGGATTATATTGGTTTTCGTATTTCAGGTGGATTATAAAAATTGTATTTTCTTATATTTATAAAGCCATGTAAAAGTTATTTTAATTTTTTTCCTTTACTTCCTAACCACAACAGGTTAATAAAACAAATCTTTTAAAATTATATTTTGGCGATGTTAAAAGAACCAAAAACCAACACACTACATTTAAATTTAATGAAGAGCAAACAAAACAAGAAAGATTGAAACCAAACTCAGATTTTACTAAGAAATGACTTGTATGCTCTCTTATAATGACTTATCAGTTATGTATGTTAGCTAACATAACCTTAAGGCCCAGTTAGGCGAACGTTGCTGTACCCGTAATGTACCGCACCGTACTGTAAGCACGTTGGTGCACTTATAGAACATTTAAAAACGAAATACATATACAAAAAGAAATAGTATACATAAAACAATACACACAGTGATGGGAATCAACAATTTTTAAATGGTGACCGCTGTGCAGAAAAAGTACCAAGTGATTTAAATGGTATTTAAAACAGTATTTTAATAATATTTGTATTATTGATTTACCATAAACAAATTTGTATTTTAGCATATATATTTTAAGCATACATTTATTGTAAATGTGCTTACACCAAACAAGGTTTTGATACCATTTAAAGCCTTTTATACGTTTCACATTTCCATTGTATGTGTACATACATATCTTAACATATGTATATTTGTATTTACATATAAAAAATGTTGTTTTGTCACAATTCCATAGCTTTACTGAAAAAAGTACCAAAACAAAGAGCAAAATACTCGCATTCCAAGAAACATACAAGCCGCCCATCACTGTTTTACAAATGTCACGTAACAACGGTATGAAATTCTATTTTATACAGAATGGTACGTTGCAACTACGGTACATTACATTTTAGTAAGCTTTTGTATTGCGTTTCATATAACAAAAAGCGAACAGCTGATTGATACAGTACATATACGGTACAGCAACGTTCGCCTAACTGAGCCTTTATTCTGTTATAACTTAACGAATTGGTTGTTGTTTCTTTTATTAATGTAATGCAAGTATGATGATATAAATCACTGATGGGATTTGTGGTACAATTGTACCAAATTTGGTACAATCGAAACTTAATTGGTACACTGGTACAATGCATCCTTTTATGGTACAATTAAAGGAGTTTACTCATTAATTTCAGGTTAATTAACTCACTTTTTTCAACAATAAAACTTGTAATAACATACATATCTCCAGCCTTGGTCAGAACTACCAAATATTGCATTATTAATTTGTGTTAATGATGTTATCCTAACATATTAAGTATATCCCTGTAGGAAGCCTGGGATCAAGTGTCTCCAAATCAACAGTTTGTGGATTGTTTTCGTTTTTTGTATACCGATCGACTAAATATCACTTTCTTGGTCGATTAAAAGATGTCCCTCAGTCTGGGTGGCTGTCATGAAACTTTGTTCATTTGTTTTTAATTCATAAGGACGAAGCATACTACAAATGGTGAGATTCGGTTCATAATTTACATAGCCCCCAAACAAACCTCTTTCCGGGATATTTTTAGGCCAAACTTACTTTGTTTCAATCTTAATCATCGTACCAAATTTTATTGGAATCGGTCCATATTTGACTACTCCCGGAAAAAAATTTAATGCCACACCTTCTTTATAAATTTTGACATACAAATTGCCTACGACAGCTACTATATTACGAAAAATGATGTGCTGGTAGGTCAAAAATTAACTTTAGGACAAACAAGTCTGGTATATGTAGATGAAGATTTTATTCTGACGGGTTCATGACTGCCCATGAGTTCGGCTTGACCGGCTTTACTTTTTCACTTATTTGTTTTTTTTTTTTTGTTGTAAGTTTGTTTATTTACAAAATAATTCAAATAACAATTGTCCCGCGCCAAAGATGGCTTAGTGAGACGAGTTGACAAAGTTAGTGTATCTTATAAATATATAACAATAAGTTTTATAAAATATTATAAATAATTTTTACATCTTTTATAAAAAGAACAAACAATTATTCGAGAAGCATTTCTATTCGTTCTAAGAGATATTCCTTTACATTTTTCTTAAAGATTGATAGCCGATTACATGTTTTTAAATTTTCTGGCAAATTATTGTACTTTAGACTACCCGAGTATTCTATTCTTTGCTTGGTTGTCTCCAGTCTGCAACGTGTCATTCTAAGATTTCCAGCATTTCTTGTGTTAAAACGATTTTGATTAACAGTTAGTTTAACTGAACGATAACCAATGTTGTTTATAGATTTATAAACGTAAAATAAAAGTTGTTTTTCGTACAAACCATGTATTGGTAAAATATTTTTACAATAATCCTTAAATAATGATATAGTACTGTGTGTAAGAGGTAAATTAAAAACACATTTAAGAGCTTTATTTTGAACTGACTGTAATGATTTTAGTTCATTACTATTTTTATATGCATTTTGGTTTTATTTTTTTTTTAATTAAAATGTGTTATGCATTACTATGTATGCTCTTTTATATAACGAAAGTTTGGTACAATTAATGTCAATTTATTACAGTTTTTCCATTGAGACGGTACAATTTAAGAATTGGCAGATCCCAACAGTGATATAAATATGTATGTACGTTAAGCATAAAACATGTAAAAACTTACCGCATCACCCGCTCCGATGAAGGCCACCAAACGAAAGACGTTGATGTGCTGGATTCTAGATACTCTCAAAATCAAACTTGCGTTATCTCGTTGCCAATAGTGTTAGTATGAATATAAAATAACTAATAGGTAGATATGTAATATTGATTAGGGTTTCCCTATATAAAATTCATTTGTTGACTATTACGATTAATTGGGTTAAATTAATGGGGGGGTTTTTTTCTAAATGTTTTCCATGCTAGATTATTAATATCAAAAGTTTAAGGAATGTTAGTTTTAGGTTAAATTTTTTTTCCAAACATGTAGGTTAGCTATAGACAATTTAGGATTTAGGGGTTGATTTCAAATCGTTTAGTAAGAAAGTTAAAATATTTTAAGTATCAATTTAGTTTTAACGGTAATACTATTTGATCAGTTATGGTTAATTTTTTGTCTTTTTGGTTTGTTTTAGAGATTAATTTTTCTTAAGGTCTTATAAATTGTAATTGAAAAGAGTATTTTGTTACTAGTATAGGCTTAGTAATTGTGTTACTTTTTAAATATTGTTAGATGGTATACACGAGGTTGCATATAGCCATATATGTGCATACAGATATATACAGGTATATACCTATAGGTATATGCAGATATGGGCATATACCTATATATATCTATATAGATGTATATATCTGCCAATTTCACTTCACTTTTCCGGTAACCAGTTTTAATTTGTTATTAACTTTGTTTTTAGGGGAAAATATATAAAACACTTCTAGAATTTTTGGCAGAACGACATAAACGATGTTTAGTAAATTTAACTGCACCCCTTGCTAAGATTAGCATTAATACCAGGACTTTCTTTATGCGGCTTATTAGTGTTAAAAACTACGTTGAATACTTTGAGGTTTCACTTAATATCTTGCTGGTGATTTAATGGCGAAAGATTTTTGGGTTATGTCATATCAAAGGGTGATTATAGGCACTGATAAACATTACGTTAGGTTGAGGTATATCCCACCAGGCCCTGGCCTGGTGATTTTAGGTTTACCAGGTGCGGAAATTCGTAGGCACTTGTCCCTGGTATGGTTTGAGGTTAGAAAATCCAGGACCTGGTTACAATCTGTCCCTGGTCCCAGGGATAAATTCCGATTAGGTGCCCCTGAACTTAAGCACACGTGTCACGAAAATACGTGAAATTTGTGGGAAATTGCTGTTTTCTTCAAAAATGTTAAATATTAGGTTCACTTGCACAATTGCTTGTTTTCTTTAAACACTTGGCTTTGAAATTTTTGCCAATAGTTAGATTTATATGTAATATAATTGTATATACCTTCTTCTTTGAAAATTTAAGTCTTATCACCACGAGAAGTAAATTATATCTATATATCTCTATATATATAAAGAAATAATTTTAGTAATAAAAAAAACTAAAGAATTAACATTTCTAAAATAATTACCGACAAATTACGTTTGACAGAGAAAAAAAATTTGAGTTAAATCACACATTCACTAATCTTTCCTGATTTCAAGGTCAAAATTTTATATTCAATTTCGCCGTTCCAATAAGTTAAACTTCAAAATTATTTTTCATTTACAACTCCCAAGGCCCATCTATCAGGTCTGCTTACTTGTACAAAAACAAAATACTATTCTTTTTAGTTGTCAAAAATTTACTACCACATATACAAAGCAAAAGGAAAAAACGTGTATGTGTGGCATACCATAAACGTATACATGCACATGTAAACAACTTTTGACAACTAAAAAGAACATAAACAATGATCATCAGGCTTCTTGCACAGACCTTTTCAATGGGCCTTGACAACTCCGAAATAAAAATGTTTAATATTGACAGAAAATTAATATTTTTATAAGTATATTACATTTTCCAGAAGGGTGTTTTCTTAACAACTACTGAGATTATGTTTGGTTGAATTGAATCGGAATTGAATCGACTAACAAAGAAACCCAAACTGGGCTATGGGGTAATATACAATAATAAACCTGACACCGAATTCGAGCACCTCAGCTAAATATTTTCACTGCACACTCTAATGTACATTGGTCATTTAATTGCAGTCTGCACAATAAACGAAATCCCTCACATACACTAGTCGCCGATAACGCGTTCACCCTCGATCTGCAAATGAATTATTGTACACCACCTTAAGAAATCAAAAAAAAATTCCAGAGATAACTTCGGTCAGTCTATTCGAATTTATGATCCTCAATTAGCCGAAGAATTCCAGCAAAATTCTATATATTATTCGTAAACCAAGTCTCATTAAATCTAAAACCTTTTAAGTTTCCACTTAAATGAACTCTAATAACTATTAAGTATAAGGAGCCGAAAACAAATTTTTTTTTTTCTTTCGTGCCCCACGTTGGGCGCCATTATTGTAATGCTCGTGTAGGGGGGGGGGGAAGTTTCAAACTTTTCCCCAGAAGGAGATAAGGAATAAGATGCAGCAGTTCCGCATATATTAACAACATAGAGTATCCCACGTAGCAATACCGCTATATAATTTAATTTGCACGGTGTATTCCCTTATGAAAAATCCAGACCGAGGCCCTATGGAAATTACGAATTTGGTTTTTTCTTTTATTTTTGTTTCTCACGAACTTCTTGCACCCAGTCCCTTCCTTACCCTTCAATGTTATCGAGTGACAGGGAGTCGATGGGACCCGTCTTAGCCGCTAGACCCAGTGATGTGGGGAGGTTCTTGACCCCTGTCAACCCGAAGAACCATTACATGTTATTATTAAAGAGTCCCGGATTTGGAGTGATGCTAACAAATATGGATATGTGTACAACCTATTAACTATTGATTCCCCAAAAGAAATGAAAAAAAAATTATCTATAGCCTATTGAAATCTAGGTAGGGATGCAGCGTCGAAAGTAACTTTTTTTGGGTAATGATGTAAATACCCCGTGTTCAGAACCCTCCCAAACCATTGTTTTTCTAACACAAAACTAATTTGAAGAAGAACCCTAAGAAAAATCAAATTTTCCCCAACCCTAAAGGATAAGCCGTTTAAAATTTTACTCCATCATTATTTCATATTTATTTTCAAGTTAAAGTTTAATTTGAAACATTTTGATAAATTTATAAAATTCCTTAAAAAAATATTATGATCCTAACAGCTACTTATCTACTGATTTTAGAAAATAAAATCTCTAGGAAATTCCGAACTATTAAGCAATTTAAAAATTTTTCTTTTTCTAATTATTGTTTCTGAGTTGTCGTTACATTTCTAAATCTTATTACACTTCTTTAAAAAATTTAACCATTGAATGACAAACCGAGTAAAAAACCAAAACGCCGCAACCCGACCATAAGGTGTTCTTTTTATCAATATCTGACTGCTAATATTATATTGATCACTTTATCGTTTACAATAATAATATATATTTTTTTTAAATTTCTTATAGGTAGTTAGTTATTAAATTCTATTTTATGTTCTGGCATTTAACATTATTTGTTTATTGCTTCGATTTGTTTATTCGGAAAACCAATTTTTTTCCTTTATGAAATAAGAAAAAGTGGAGGAAAAAAAATCAAAACTGTTTCTTTCTGCTGTTGATATTTCGCAATTGTTGTAATTTTTGGTTCTTTATTTTTTTTTTTTTATTTACCAAGCAAAATTGTTAACTACAAAACTTTATAGGTTTCGCATGCAGATATCATTTATTATATCTCCCATTGAATACTATCAGTGGTTCCTTATTAGAGGTGGAAATTTTGGTCCAGTTTGGACACATAATTGCCAAAATATACCAACAAAAAGATACAGAATTGAAAAAAAAAAAAAATTTTATTACCTAAGCTTTGTCAGTTCCAACACTCGTTAATTAATAATACTAATAATAATTAAGAAGAACTAGAGTTCTACGATATTGGTAAATATAGAAGGTACTTAACAGAGCTTAGGTAAATACAAAACAAATAAAATTGTATGTGCCTACTTACTTGCAGAGATGTTGAAAAGCTTTCCAGGTCACTGCTGTTAAGTGTATAAATGAGAAGAGAAGATGATGTATGTTGGCTGCGTTATACCTTACTTTTTAAACAAATTACGCAGTTATTTTTTCTTTTTCTTTTTGTTGATTTTTTTTTTGTTAAACTTAGTTTTTTTTCTTGTTTTTCTTTTCCTTTACTTCTTGCGATTTACTTTTTCTTATTTATCACAATTTTGGAATATTTGATACACAGGCAATTTAAAAAAATTTATCAATAATATTTTATTAGGCCAGTAAATTTTATTTCTTTTTTTTTTAATTCTTTTTATTTTAAACAAAAACGTGAGTTTAATAAAACAAAAACTGTCTTGATATTAGATTTTTAGCTTCAACTTTCCAAGCTATCTCTGATTTTTATGCACTGCTTTGAAATCATTATTGTAATCACGGTTTTTTTTAAAAAATTCTTGTTCAATACTTTAACATTTTATTTGGCGACTAGCCCAACAATTTTTTTCCACTTTCGCTACACTGTGTAATAAAGAATTTAGGAGTGCAACCTGTTATGCCAACCAACCTTTTCCTCTTAATTTTTTAATTTATGGCCAACTTGTTACAATGACTTTTCACATGCCACTTAATTTAACACTTGTAATATCAACGACTTTCAGAGCTACATATCGATGCCTTACTTTCTCAACCTTATATCTTAAAAAATACAACTTTTCAGGAGAGAGAAAAAACGTTTCATCTTTTTATACTTCGGTGTTTGGGTAAAACTTCATATGCAATTATTAAAGGATTGATTACATTTATGTATATTAGTAGTAATAGTATACTTATCTTCTTTAGTTTTAGCATGAAACGAATATATTGAGATACGAGTTTGCTGCATTAACAGTAATATTAATTCTTGATACTTGATGAATTAGTTGCGCGTTTGTTGCACTCATAGCTATACAAACAAATAACCCCGTTATACCAAAATTATCCAATGAAACCCATATTTAATAAATCACAGACAAAATTAAAAATGGATTTTAATCACCCAATTCACAAAATCAAGTTACTAAAAATTTTAGAAATTGAAAATTGAAATTTTTTTTTTTTTATAGTAAATGATGATTATATTATGGTGAAATTTGGTCGAATTAAGTTTCGTTATACATAAAAACTTTTTTCATGACCGCTTCAGAATTAATCACAGGTTCCATATAAATCCTCCTCCAGAAATGCCAGCCAATTTTCACTTTTTGCACAAAATCGATATACAGTGGTCACTGTAAAAATCTTAAATCAGTTTCTTTAGAATTTTACTTAAAAATAATACAATTGTATCCCCCCTTTATAGAATAAGACTACATATAAAAAGAAAACATGTTTTTGTCTCCACTGAAAATATATACATTTTGAGTTAACCCCCTTTAGAGGAACGCACTGCACACACGTACTTATGTTATATTTTACAAACGCGGCAGCATGGCATTATATTAGTGTATCATCTTGTTTTTCGGATTTTTGGAAAATAACTTGCTTTTGTTGAAAATCTATAGATTTGCTTGCTTCTAATCTGGCTATTGAGAGTCGGAGTTTTAAAGGCTGTTGTGATATCTTGTATAATTCCTGACATATTTCGTATATAACATTTGTTTTGCCATAGTTCGTGTTCAAAAGGTTTGTCGTTTTATAAAACCATACAATTTGTAAAAACTATTAAATTTGCTGAATAACCTTTCTAATATATGAAATAAGATAAATAGTGGCAAAATTTGTTCGTGATAAAATTGTGCTTAAAATTAATTTTAATGTATTTTATTATTTAAAGTTTATACAATCTTAATAACGAAAGCTTTTTCTCTTATTAAAAATCTTTTTTAATGCAAAAAAATAGTAAAAAGTAATCCACCACACAAACATATTTATCGATAACATTGAACATAAAATATGATTTGTCATCCATGGCCATCAATAACAGCTGACTTTTATTCACCACACATGCGACGGATACAAAAGTAGAAAGTAGACCTACTTTGATGCGTTCATACGTCTATGCATTCTATGCATTTTGGTGTGTAACTTGTCATATGCAATTACACTGGTTCAACTTTTTTGTCAAATGCATAAAAAGGACAGACGCATAAACGCATGGTGTGGACCTTCAGCTAAAGTACTGAAATAACAAGTTGTTGCAGTAATAAAACACAAAAATAGCAATCGTTTGATATGAAAAAGTCAAAACCGTATTTTTTTATGTTACGAGGTTGAGGAAGTTAGGCATCGATATGTAACTATAATATCAAACTCCATTTAAGGAAAAAAACTTCATTGTGCCTACTCTCGATGTTCGTCGGCTTTGTTTCAAGTTACATGCGAAACTGGTTTTCTGGGTACAACTACGTATTAGCAAACCAATTTCCAAAACTGATTTTGTCGTGTCAGAGAATTAGCACCCGTTTTCTGTTGGGTCGATGGTGGCGTAAGGGGAGACAATATGAGAATGACACTTCGAAAAGAAACTAGTAAAAGAGTTAGAAGTTAATAGTTAGTTAGTTAGTTGTTCTTTATTTTTTCAAAAAACAAAAAAATACAATAAGTACTATAATTGTATAATTAATGTGAAAAAGAACTTACGACTATGACATATTGTCGTCAGTCGAGAGTTTTACAAAAAATTTACAGTTTAATACAATAATAAAGTGATTTTGTTTTTTTTAATAATTGAATTCCATTATAAGCTCCTTTCTATAATCTAAAGAATCTATAATGTAACGATTTAGTTCTCTAAAAGTTATACTGACATTGTTTAATAAGTTGATTAATTCATTTTCAGATAAAACAAATTTTTTGAAACATTGAAATCTAATATTTTTAAGAATTGGGCATTTGGCTAAGAAATGATAGAGAGTTTCAGATTCATTAATATTGCATAACGAACATGTTTTGGGCAGATTTTGACAAAAGCGGGTGGCATTAAGTTCAATAAGATCGCACCTTGCTTTAAATACCATGCTTATTACGTTTACATTGGGGATACTTTCAAAGTAAAGTTGTTTGCTGTTATAATTTAGATGTTTATAGAACCGATTTGTTTCAGATGCCTTCTTTAATAATAAAATATGTTCTTTCAGTTTCAATTTAGTTAAAATTGCATCTCTCATATGCATCCAATCTTCTTTAGTGACACAATCTGCAATTGGAGTTACATTCAAGTCACTGCAAAGCTTATTTATACTTTTAAACCAAAAAAGTTGTTTCTCTATTAGTATTTTTGTAAAAAAATTTGGAAGGCGTTGATTGTTGTAGTGAAAAAGCGTTTTAATAAGGTAATTTAGGTGTAGATCCAAAGTATAAATATAACTATTTTCTATGCCGGTTTCTAGCATTAAGATGTATGTTGGCGTAAACAAAGGTAGTTTTAAGACCTTTTTGAGGAAAAATCTTTGCAACTTGTCAACTTCGTCAACAAGTGTGAATCCCCATACCTGAGCCCCATATGTTTGAATTGCTCTACACACAGATAGGTAAATGTTCCACTTGGCTTTAATCGATATTTCATTTTTCCCTAAAAAATTATTCCATATCGCATTTATATTTTTCTTAGCGGATGCGTTTCTTCTTTCTAAATGCTTGATGAAAGACATTTTTGGTGTTAGTGTTACTCCCAAATATGTGTAATCGGCTGTAATTTTTATCGGTGAGCCATTGAATACAAAGTTTTCGCGCCGAGACAATCTTCCACCATTTCGAAATATAACCATTTCCGATTTGTTTATATTTACCTCCAAGTTCCATAAATTACAATATTTTTCTAGATTACCAATCATTTCCTCCACAGTTTTAATATCATCCGCCAGAATAACTATGTCATCGGCATACAATAATAATCTGATATTAAGATTTTCTACGTTTACTGCTCCTCCTAGATAATCGTGTAAATCATTAAGGTAGATTGAGAAAAGTGTAGGTGATAAAAGGCATCCTTGTTTTACACCCGATACGGTATCAAACTTTTCAGAAAGCTCGACCCCAGTCCATACTGCGAAATTTGTTTTACTGTATATGCTGTCTATCATGTTAACCATTTTTGTAGAAATACCAATATTATGTAGTTTATATATAAGAGACTTTCTTGAAACTTTATCGAATGCAGCCTTAAAATCTACGAAGAATGCATAGAGTTTGCGTTTTTCATTGTTTTTTATATGTATGTGCAATTAAAGCTAGGTTATAAATATTATCTGAGGTTGAGTACCCTCTACGAAATCCAGCCTGAAACTCAGTTATAATGTTATGCCTTTCAAGCCATTGGTTTATTCGATTGTTTAAGACCCCCATCATTATCTTTGATATCGAATTCATAAAAGAAATTCCGCGATAGTTACAAGTTAATTCCTTGTCACCCTTTTTGAAGATTGGAAATATAATACTGGTTATGAACTTTTCGTCTAACTTTGCGTTTTCAAATATAATGTTATAAGTTTTCGCCATTTCTACTAAAAACTCGTTTGTGGCATTTTTAAAGAACTCGTATGGCACCCTATCTTCACCAGGAGCTTTGTTATATTTAGTTTTTTGGAGAACATGATTGATTTCTATTGGTGTTATAAGGCAGTCTAAATCTTCATCTGAATAATACATTGGTGCATAAATTATGTCATTTGAACTTTGAGGCGGATTTAACAATTCACAAAAGTATGATATAAAATCACTAGCTCGAATATTTGGGCTCTCTTGTATATTTATTGTAGATATTCCACCATTCTTTACTGTTATTAACCAAGTTTATTCGAGATTCTAAAATTTTAAGGTAAGATGTTTTACTTGTTTTACAAATGTGTTTAAATTTGCTGTTAGCTTCGAGATAATTTCGTTTATTTTCAGAAGTTGAATTCTGTCTATATTTCTTGAGGGCCTTAAAGGACTTTTCTCGCGCATTATGACATTGGTAATTAAACCACTTATTCTTTGCTTTTAATATTTTTGAAAATTTATGCGTGGATGGGTTGGCTAACTCTATAACTTCGATTAAATCTTTCAATTCTAATTCCTGTTGAATCTGCTTTTTTATATCAAGTTTCTGATTCAGTTTTTCTTTATATATTTCAGCTTTATTTTCATCCCATTTGAGCTTCGGTAGTAATTTCATTGCATTATTCGGGTTACTTTGGGTTTTTACGCTAAGCTTTGATACAATAGGCATATGATCAGAGCACGTTCTGTCATCCACTTTAAAACTTTCAATATTTTTAATAATTTCATGCGATACTGCACATATATCATTAACAGCTTCTCCCACACCACTTATAAATGTAAAGTTTCCTAATTCATCTCCAAAAGTACATCCGTTAGCAATATGCAATCCAAAATCATTACACAGTTCAATAAATTGTCTCCTTTTACCATTGATAACACAATCCTTTGAATTTCTTACCGGTAAACAAGCCTTACAAGATGATCTTATAAAATCATCTAGATACTGTTGCGCATTGCCAATTCTAATATTTAAGTCTCCGATTATTATTGGATTTATTAGAGATTCGTTTGTAAAAAATACCTTTACTGCATTGAAGTCATCTTGCCATGTTGCTCCCCTTAAATATAACGGTATAATATTTAGCTCTGTACCTTGACTTTTTAGTTTGATTATATCTATTACTCCTTCTGATCTGAATCGCCAATTAATGCTTTGTGTTAAGAGATCTCTTCGAACACCATACACACATCCACCACTTGCCCTTCCAAATCTACTGTTTCTTACTGCTGGTTTCCAGCTGGTATCAAAGCCCGACAAAAATCTTTTGAATCTTTCAACCTTTTCTTCTAAAATATGCGTTTACAGTAATATAAAAATATCACTAGATTTTATATATTTAAAAAAATCAGTATTTAAAATTTTATTTTCTAGCCCATGAACATTATAAGAAATTACTTTTAAAGACCAATCAGATACATTATATTTATTTTCATTACAATTATTTTTAGATTTTACAATTCTATTAACTTTATTATAGCTTTCTATTAGTTTTTTGAGTCTATTGTTGCCAACAATTCATAATAATTAGTATTAATAGAACTTGCAGCGTCACCATACAGATCTTGTAGAGCATTTTTTCCTGTTTGTTTTCCGCATACCAGATGTTTTTCTCCGTTCCATGAAAGCCACATCTTATTAATTCTTAATTTCTCATTTACTACCGCAACCTTATGCTTTGAACTTACTTCTTTAATATTTTTCTTCAACTGTAGCATAATTCGTTTATCGAGTTGTTTTTCATTAGTGAGATCTTTGAACCATTTTTTGCATGTCTAAAAACTTCTTGAACCATTTCATTAGAGTGCAACTCCGCTATAACACCAGCTTTACCCTCCTTTTCATAAATTTTTCTAGTAGATACTATACTTATTTGTTTCGTAAGCTTGAGATTTTCATTACAGCATTTTTGTACTGCAGCTTCCAACGTTGTTTCAATACTAATGTTTTTAAATATAACAGTATTTCTTTTTGTATATTCTTGTAGATAAGTAATTTGTTGATGGTCCTTTTCGATTTTTTTTTTAACTTCTCAACTTCATCTTTTAAGGCACTATTTTCGCTTTGAAGTACTTCAATTTTGTTAGAAAGACCATTCACATTTGTTTTTATATCTTCAATATCTTGTTTCGTTGGCAAATTTAACATTTGTTCATCCATTAAGTTTGACATAAATAACATAAGGTCTTTGATTGCCATTTGGCCCACTTCTCCAGGGCCGTCTGGTGACAGTACATCGGACTTACGTTTTGCAGCTGGTTCATTAGTTATTGGCATGGTAATGCTAATTTAGTTAACGATAAATATATAAATAACAACTATTGCCTACTTTAAGGCGATTGCAAAAAACAATATTCGTTTTAACGATATGGTAATGTGTAAAAGGAATTACAGGTCTCCACACACAGCTGATTTTCTCTCACTTGTATTTTAATACTTTTTATGTTTTTATTTTATTCTACCAAGAGTTAAGATATTTAATTTGTGTTTTATAGACTTTTGCCACAATTGTCTTTGAGTTTATTTTATGTATCACTTTCACAAATGTTATTTTATGAGCAATTAGACTTATTTTCATTAAATTTCCTTTTATTTCAATTAAAATATCACTTTGAATGC
Source organism: Pollenia labialis (assembly GCA_949318255.1). NCBI lineage: Eukaryota > Metazoa > Arthropoda > Insecta > Diptera > Polleniidae > Pollenia > Pollenia labialis. The sequence continues at coordinate 140,376,309 of OX439141.1, read as the reverse complement.
GGAGCTTTAGAAAACACGACTACTCTCTTTGCTAATCACAAGTTAATAAATGCAAATGTTAAATAATGTTAAAACTTCCAATTTAATAAAATTACCTATTTTCTAAAATTCTAAATGTGTCGAGCAGTTCGAAATGTAACCCTTTAACTGAGGAGCTGACTCCTCCTTTTTTCTATTTCTTCCGCAGTATTGATTTTATCAGATGGTAGCAGTCTTTTCTGCTTTCTTAACCAAATATTTCATGTTGTCATCGGATGCCTTTCAATTCTGTCGTTATAGCTGTCTTCTTAATTATCTTTGGAAAAATATATACTTTTTAATGAAGAAAAAAAACCAATCAATTCTCTCCTAATTTGTTTCATATTTTATTCAGTAAGATTACACTAAAGTTTATCCTATAATTATGTATTACCTCTTGCCGACTTGCAATTTTATTTGGTTAAGAATTAATGTTGAAGGAGAATATATGCACTCAACGTTGCTGCAAGCTCGGAAGTTAAATTGAAAAAGAATGATGGCGTCTACTGTTTCTGGATTTCTTGATGCTCTGCATATCACGAGGTCTATTCTAGATTTATTTTATTGGAAATGCTTGAAGATACGTTTAACATACGTGAATCTGGTAGCACTATAACTGATCTTAAGGGCAAAGCTCTCACTAAACATATCCCTTATAATCGTTAAAATATCGTTAAAAAAATCAATTTTCAAACCAAAGACATTGCGGATTCGAATATAGAATTAAACTGAAGGTGTAAGTAATGCAATAGAGATTTGGATTCGGGTAAAAAAATAAACTAAAACAAATTTGGGTTCATACATTACAAATGTAGATCGCTCTATAGTTAATTTTGACAGTTTTCTGAAACTATCTGTTCAACATTCCAGTACTGCCACCAAAAAAACAAAAAATTTAAAATATATTCCACAGATGTCGAGCGTCTCCTGTCTGAAAAAAGAAGAGTTTGAAGAGAGTGGCAATTGCACAGATCCCCGCAACTTAAGAATTTATTAAAAGAGTGCACAAAAAGGCTTAGAAACTTACTGCAGACCCAGAAAACGGCTTCTCTAGGAAAATATCTTAAGGAACTTGATGCAACTCCACAATCTGACTACTCATTATGGCGTGCAGCTAGAAATCTAAAAATACCAGTTATATCAAAGCCACTATTAAGACTCTTAAATGGTAGTTGGGCAAGAAACGATATTGAAAATGGAAATCTGTTTGTGAGTCACATGAAAAACGTATTTACACCAAATATATCTAACGATATTGCGGTCGAGTTACCACCTGTTGCTGCTAGAGCAGCTATTCCCATAAGATTTGAAATAAGAGATATCGAAAAGGCTATTTGTGACTTAAACACTAAGAAGGCACCTGGTATTGATAAGATCAGTAATAAAATGCTTTGAGAGCTACCTCGCATAGCAAAGAAAATTATTCTTTTTATTTTTAATGCTATATTACGGCTTGAGTATAGGGATGAAACGATACGAGTAAATACAAGTACATATTCGATACTTTTATACAAGTAAAAAGTATTTTTGTAATCGATACTTTGCAACCGAGTACCAAGTGGTATCGGTCAAAAAATACTCGGTATCGGTCAAAAGTAATCGTTTCACTTTGGTATTGAAATTAATATTAAATTTAGGCAGTTTTGACTATTTTCCAAAGCAGGACCAGTAAACCCCTTAACAAGTTATTGCGTTTAGCATTTTTTTATGAATGTTAAAATCAGCGTTACAAAAACTGCAGTCAAAATACAATAACCGTTATTTCTTCAACTTTTTCATTTGTCATTGGCAAATAAAAACTTTTGCTTTAACTTCGGATTCATTAAATTAAAACAGTCGATGTCAAACCAACTCAAAAATTGAAAAGTTGCAAACAAATTTTCGTTTTTTGTTCAACAGTTTTTGGGTTTGACTGTAGTTTTTTTAAATTTTATGTAATAAAAATAAATTACTTAAATAGTCACTAAGGGTCCTCATGATGTCGCTTAAAATTGCCATTTGTGCAAATGCGCAAACTTACGAGTCTTGTTTCATGAAGCCCCTTTTTTTACTATTGTGTAATTTTAAACAATTAATGTCATTTTGTAAGAAACGTCAATACAAAAATAAATTAAAAATTAAAATTCAAAAATATAAAAATTTGTGTTTAAATTTGTGATTAATATGTATGTACATATGTATGAGAAATTTGCTTTTAAAAATGCTCAAAGAAAGCCAAAAGACCAATTTACTGAAATTATTGCTAGAATTTATTGTTTGTGATTTATAGACACTTGGATTTTTCATTCAAAACGACGTTAAAATCATTAAAAGATCTGTTTGTATAAATGCACAATTGAACAGCGCAAGTTTACGAGACAAAATTGTTGGGCAAATTTACCAAGTTTGTGTAAATGAATTCTCATACAATTTTTGACAGTTCATTTACGAGGGCGTAAAAATGCACAGTTTGCACAGATTACGAGACTTATAAACGATATCATGAGGACCCTTACTATTACTTTAAACATGAGTTTATAACATTTTTTTGTTATGTTTGTTGGTTGTTAGAGATAGCTGTTCGGTTTCAACCGAAATCGAAGACGCGATTTTTAATGCCTAAAGCCTAGTACTCTGTTCAAATTTGTGAAAAATGTTGAGCAACATTTATTATTCCACACGAAAATTTTGACATGCATCAATGTTACCTATCATGCGAGTTTTTACGATTTGACGTTTTTATTCCTGCAAAGTATGCGACATTGTTTTGCGTATGTAAACAAACCCCATATGTATTTAAATAATAATATTTTTTTTTAATATAAAAAAAGGGAAATATGGATAAAAAACTGTTACCGGTTGTGTTATTTAATTTTGTATTTCTTATTTAATAATCAGTTCATACTTTTTGCTTTTGCTACAAAATTTCACGTGAAATAAATGCAGCTTGCATTATTTCGCAGTTGTAAAAAAATGTTGCCAAAAACATTTCAGAACTTTTTCACAAAATGAACAGAGTACAACCCTATCAACATTATTTCATAGATATTCCTCACAAGTTTTTTTCATATGCGTTTTGACAGCATTTCACGTGAAATGTTGAACAGAGTACCAGGCTTAAAACTGAAAAAAACTCGGTTTTAGGTTTTATTTTAATAATATATTTATGCTTTAAGAAATTGTAAATTATACATTATTTTCGTACTTTCTATACAAAAACTTTATACATAACAAATACAAACGTATTTTTAAATTCTTTAGATTCAGAACAAGTACTAAGAAGAAGAGATTTTGTCTGGGCCTAGCTGGGACCAGGGTTGTCAGACGTGGTGATTTCTCGCCAAACGTGGCGATTTGCAAACTTGTTTGGCGACCTAATTTTTGATTTGGCGACATGTCGATTTTTGGCGATTTAACAAAAAAGTTGGAGATTTTGTTGGCTATTTTTGATGAGCATTTGTTTTGAAAATCGTTAAATTCAATACTGAGAAATAATATTATTTTTTTTATACTTATATTATTTTTATGTATGAAGTTTGAGGCATTCATATGTATGGTCAGTATTTGAAAGTATGTACATATGTTCAAATGGCTGATGAAGATAATGAATATCTTCGAGAAAATAGTTTTTCATATTTAAAAGTGCTCTTGAAAGAATCAATAAATAGAAATTAACATAAATATATTTAAAGTCTATGAACATATTTTTATTATATGTATGTGGCAATTTTGTATCACAGATACGATACGTTGTTGTCAGTGATATTTTAAAGATTTTTATGAACTCTTACATACCTTTGGACATTTTTGAAACCCAATGAAAAAATTAGCGTTGGTTAAGTGGAAAGATAAATAAGTTTTTGCCAAAACTTTAAAGCTGCAACGATACGTCAGGTACGTACAATTTCAAGGAACTGACTTTGACTGTTCTTTATATGCTGGTAATTATTATAAGTAATGCCAGTGTTTAAGCTATGCACTCCACTAAAACTCACCTTCGAAGTAGAATGCAATACGAACTTCTGGGCGCGTTATTACGAGTTGCACTTATTTTGTACCATCGTTGAATAAATGAAATACCCTTACAATGTATTCCAAAAAAGAAGACGAATAGGTAGCTTTGCCGGTGCAGCGTTTTAGATATGTAATAAAACTGCAACTACATATATACAAATGTTCATATATCCAATGTTTGTTTAATACTAGCCGCAAAAAAACTTTGTTTGTTGCTTTAAGTAGACTACTTTAAACTATTTTATAGTAAACATCGTACCATTTTTATGTTCACTAGCTATTTTTACTTTTTTCTAAATAAAAATAAGCAAAATATATACCATGGCGACTTTGTTGAATTTTTGGCGTATTTTAGCGATACGGAACAAATTAATTTTTTTAGGATTTATAAAGAATATTTTTAATAAATTAAAAAAATATGTATTAAAGGCGTTGGCAATTTTGGCGATTTTTGACATTGAATTTGGCGAAAAATTTCAAAATCAATCTGACACCCCTGGCTGGGACTCCTTTTATATGTATGGAGTTTTATGGATATAGCAAGAACATTTTGTTGTCAAATAGAATAATTCTTCACAAAAAAAGTAAAGAAATAATTCTTATGTGTTGCGTATGCTTTCTATACGTTTCGTTTTTTTTATTTTATTCACATCAGTCAATATACCACGGCCACGGTATTTAAAGTTACACTTTTTTTATTTTCTTGTAAAAACACTTTGATTGAGGAATAAATAAAGTTCTAATATACTCTATAATTATAAAAAAATAAATTGAAAAAAAGTCGAAAAATGCCTGGCCAGGCCCAAGTATACACTTAAGGGTTTTATTAACCCTTACCTGAATTTAAACAGATAAAAAAAATGTATTACATACAAAAAAATATATGTATATGTATTATCAAGAATCAAGAAGTGAACGAAATGTAGTTTGATTGAACGCACATTTTCGTAAAAGGTTTTAACAATCTTAACGCGTTGCATAATTGGGTACCTCTGTTTCGTTGAATTTGTCAAACAGTGAAACAAAAAATTGCCAAATTAAGTTGCGCAATTAAACTTGACGTTAAGGTGTGACTCACAATTAACATCATGGATTATGGTTTTACCACCCTTTATTATATATACATATATTTATATGTATTTATCAATTTAAAAATAAAATATCACACATAAAATAAATACAAAGTGACATTGTTGATTTTTGGAATAAAAGGTGAATGACGGTTGTTATCCTGAGCGTCCTATAAAATTTTGTTTCCTAAGATAAAGAAGATTTTTCAAAAAGGAAATTGGTACTAGGTGGAAACTAAAAGTGGTCTAAATGTTTATCCTTTTCGTGTTGCACACAAATACTAATGGGTCGTAGTTCTTACTGTATTGTTTAGTACTTAAACGCTAATAGGAACGTTTATAAATGCTGCTTGCTATTCTTTAATCATATAAACCGATACAAGTAAGTATCGATACTGAGTAGGCATCGATACCGGTCGAGCGATACCACATCGAGTAAAAGTATCGATACCTTAGAGGTATCGTTTCATCCCTACTTGAGTACTACCCTCAATATTGGAAGGTTTCCTTAGTTACGATGATACCAAAGCCAGGTAAAGATCATACAAAAGTTGAGTCATATAGGCCTATTAGCTTATTATCAAATATGTCAATAATATGTTTGAGAAATTATAAGTTTCGAAATAAACACCAAATGACAATAGATGTATTCCAAACCATCAGTTTGGATTTAGAAGAAAACACAGCACAATTGAACTCATCGAATAGTAAATGTCATAAGAAAAGCATTTGAAGAAAAAAATATTGCTCAGCACTCTTCATCGATGTTTCGCAAGCTTTTGATAAAGTCTGGAATGAAGGCTTTCTACATATGTAAATTGAAGCAAAATTTACCAGCAAGCACTCACAAGCTGTTAGAAAGTTACTTAGTTGGCCGTTAATTTATTATTAAAGAAGTAGATTTCTTAAGTTCACCTCAGGTAAATGAGCAAAAATGCGTACATATAACATTCACCTTGCGCCGGGAATCTTGCTCCCCTATTACAATCAAAAATCAAATAATTCCTCAACATTCTGGATTTACATCTGGATCGCCGATTAACGTGAAACTGCCATATAGAGGCAAAATTAACTCAAATGAAACTAAAAGCCATTCAAATTCATTGGCTTATTGGAAGAAACTCTGTCCTTAGTCTCGATTGCAAGCTTCTACTCTACAACTCTATCTTAAAACCTATCTGGTGCTACGGTGTTCAACTATGGGGCACCGCCTCGGCCTCTAATATTGAAAAAATTCAAAGGCGTTAAAATAAACTTCTTCGAATCATCTCAGCAGCTCCCTGGTACTTTAAAAACTCAAACATTCATAAGGATCTCAATGTGCCATTAGTGAAAACTATGATTACAAAATATGCTGTTAAATATTTAAAAAGGCTTGAACAACACCCAAATCCACTAGCTCGAAATATTTTAAATCATGGCGGCCACACTCGCTTAAGAAGAAGAGACACTGCAGCACTTACCCAACAAGAAGAGCGATAAGCACCTATATATGTGAACTGAACCCGTGAAGAAGAAAAAATTTTTGTCTGGCACTGGCAGGACATAAATAAAGAATTTGGATAAGATTTGATTAATTATTGTTAGTTCATATTTAATATATGAAGATTCAATAAAAAAACAATGAAGAAAAAAAAATTGCTTGTAGTTATCCTAAGCAGTTTGGGATTGAAATTCAGCAAAATCGGTACAGTAGGACCAGAGCTATGAATCAAAATTTGGAACCACCACCTAAAAAAATGATAATTTTGTTACAAAAAATTACATAAATGGTGGAACAAGGCACGGAATGAGGTAAGATTTTGCAAAACATTGTTTTATTCGACTGGAAATCACGCTGTGAAATTTCGTGAAGATCCGTCCATAATTTACCCTAGGCCCCATATAAACACTACTCCCGGAAAACAGTTTAGTACGCCTAAAACCGATAAAAATAATGCTATCATAACAAAATTTGGTACGTCACAGTTTTTTAGGACTAGAAATAACACTGTGAAATTTCGTGAAGATCGATCCATAATTTACCTTTGGCCCCATATAAACCCTACTACCGGAAAACAGTTTAGTACGCCTAAAACCGTAAAAAATAATGCTTTCATAACACAATTTGAATTGAAACTGTAAATCAAGCTAGTTTAAATTGCTAAATAATTTAATATAGATCTAAACCTCAAACCAACCAATTTTAATGCTGATGTCTGTTTTTATAAAGATAAATACATCATATACATAGATATCCCTCCTGAAATATTCGGACAGTCGGTGGAGGGTATTAAGGATTCGGCACAGCCGAATATAGCACCCTAACTTGTTTTTTAATAAAAGTGGAAATAAAATTAATTTTGTATAATAAACTTTCTTATAAATAAAGTGACTGTGTCGTCCCATGCAAATTCATTATAGGAAAGTTCGACTGTATATATACAGTGCCAGCCAAAAATAGCACCAATGACCAATTCTTTGTTTATTCTAGTGAAAAAATATCTTGTGCGTATTATTTTAAATTAAGCATGCAATACTGTTATACTTTGTACATATATTCTCTCCGAGCGTCTTTATTATACCCTTCACCTCAGGTGGAAAAGGGTACATATAAGTTTTTTTTCCATAAAATGTTATCGGATTTTTCGAAAGATCGGAATGCAGTCAATAAAATAGCACCGAATGACAAAAATTCTTTAAAAAATATTAATAGTGATTTAATAGTTGAAATAAAAGGATACACACCTTAAGGTAAGATATTTTTTTTAAATGAAATAACTCATCGCATACACTCAAAAAAAAGACACATACTAAATGAAAGGAAAACGACTTTCTTTAAAATAGTTCAAAAATTTCCTTAATTTGAAGTAAAAATTTATTAAAATGTAGAAAATTTTATTAAAATGCAATAGAATTACCTTAAAACGTGTAAAAATATAATAGTTCATTAACTTTAAAATCGGTTATAAATTAACACAGAAAAGTTATTTGACTTTAAGAAATTCTTACTGAAAGAAAATTGGTACTTCCTAAAACTAGGGTTACGTGAACTAAACTAAAGGAAATTACATCCTGAAAACAAAAAATTTTCACTATAGTTCAAAAAATATAATAAAGTAAATGATTTACTCCGATGGAGTTTATACAATTTTACAAACTTATAAATTGTTAATAAATATACTTTATTTAAGTATTTAGTTTTCGTTTTTGTTGCATAATTTATACTTAATTTTAGAAATAATTTCCAAAGAGCCAAATATAGTTCATGTGTTACTAACCTTAAATACCTTTTGTCATCAATTCAGTTCAAATAAAGATAAAAACAAACTAACAAATCATTTGCTTATTTTAAGTAAAGATGTATTCTCCTGGTGACAATATTCTAACAAAAATTCAATAAAAAATAGTTTTTTTTTTTAAAGTTTAGATAAAAGATATATTAATTTTTCTCATTTTAAACTACTTTCTACAATATACTTACTAAAAATTAAGTTAAAAAATACTGAAAAAATATTTCATTTATAAGAACAAATTTATTAGATTTTAGTAAATATTTTAATTATATGTAATTTTCCTAGAAAAGATATTTATGTATATATAATTATAAAAAAATTTATATTTTAAAAAAAGCAACCTTTGCCTTTATTATTATAAAAAAAAAATTATAGAAAACAAAGTTGTTCTAAAAAAATTTAAATAAAAACTTATTCAGAAAGTTGGAGCGACTATTGTGGATTATATTCATGCAACTTAAAAACGTGTAGTGAAATTGGCAAATTTGTTTTGGAATAAACTACATATGTATATTTTTCTGCTGTCGTATTGTCCCTAATGTTTGCTCTAACCTGTTCAATAAATTCTTTGACAACTGTATCTGGCAGCAGCAATTCTGCAACCTCAACTCCTACAATCTCATCAGCAAATTTCAGGGCAACAACTGAGCAACCACAAAAGGTAAGAGCAGGAAGAAAACATATGTTCTTTTTAGTTATCAGTAATTTAACTTTTTAAACATTTTGATTGTGGTTTGCTTTAAGTGCTCAGGTTCGTGCACCATCGTATGAATTTGTGCGCGGGTTTGGTTTTATCCTTTTCAGATTGGAGTCTTGTTTTGAAAAAGAGGGTATAATTGATAATGTTCTTGAAAACCGAAAACCGAATCTATTGAATTTCGGGAAGTGCAGTTCTCAGGTATAATATGTATAATTAACATATATTAAAATACTGTGGAAAATGACGCAAACGAATTTTTAATATGAGCTTTTACGTAATTTAATTGTTTGCTTTTAAGAGTAATAAAATCGCAACATATAATTAATTATTTTTCGTCACGTGAAATTTAAAGTTTTATGTACAAAAATGATAACTCCTGTTACGATTTTGTGCTTTTGAACAATTGCCTTTTGCTAGTATAGTTAGGAAGACTAAGGACTTCAAGTGCTCCTTAGCCGCAGATGCTGTGTGTCACAAAGAGTGTCCCTTCCAAGTATTTCTCTAAAAGCGAACCATAATTAAACTAGAAAAAGGTTTAAAGTATATTCTTCAATATATTACGTTTTTGAACATACTCAGAAGTACGTCTTTTTAATTTGTTTACTTTGTTGGCAACTAAATTTTAATATATGTATACCATTAATACATTGAAGTTTTTTGTTTACTTCTTGAATCTTTGCACAAAACATTTAGACCCACAAAACTGCAACTTAATTTGGCTTCGCTACCAGTTATATTTTTTTTAAAGTGAATAACATTGAAAGATGTACAGCACTATCTACAATTTTAACAGACATTCAAAATATTTGAACCCAAATACTTGGTAAGGTAAAAGCATCAAATAATAAAATCGCATTCAATAAACTTTAATTTTTATTTACAGATTTACAAAAATCAAGTACTATATTACTTATACCTTTAGTTGTAAATAAACAATTTAATAATAATAAAGCTACGGTCACACTTGTCAAATATTTGACGAAAAAAACGGAACCAACAAGCTAACTAAATAATAATTTCCCTTAATTTCAATATTAATTTTTATTATAATACCACATCCTTCACAAAACAGTTTTTTTGCTATGTCTAGTAGTATAATTAGTGTATTTTGTGATATTAAGACTATGTTAAATCTCACTTACTATTAACAAAAGTAGTGGTTACGCTTATTTGGTCAAATTTTTAATAAGTGTGACCGTAGTTTCAAAAATTAATTTAGATTGCTTTATTTGTAAAAATATATTTGCCGAGTTTAAGAAGATTGCTTGCAATTTAAAATATTTTCATAACTTACCACCAAATAACTAAATAAAATAAAAAATAGCCTAAATAATCTAGCGTCCTTTTGCGATAAGCCATTTAAGAAAAATTTATAAAATTTTAAAAAATAGTAATTAAAAACGGGTAAATATTTCCAATTTTTAATAAATATATGTTCCAATTATTAGATATTTTTTTATAGAATTTATGAAATGGGTGGGTTGGAAAGCTATATTTTTTACTGGCTTTTGCAAAAATATTTACTAAATCGAAGTAAACTTATGGGTGGAAACTTTAGGAATATTTTTACTTAATTCAGGTAAAATTTCCATTATTTTAAGTTGAAAAATGTAATCTATTTAACTTAAAGTTTGGAAAAGATTTCTTATTTCCTATAGCATATAAAAATTATCTGAACTAAATTACAGGAAATTTTAACACATTTAAGGGAAATCTTAAGATAATTATAAAACTAAGTATAAGAACAAAAGTTTATATTTTTTAGTAAACAGTTATTTAAATTGAGTAAAATGTTGGTCTAATTTTTATATTTTGATATAGTAAAGAATAAAATTTATTTCTTAATAACAAGAAATTTTTGTACTAACTTGCTGTAAAAAATGTCTTTGGCGCCATACGACAGCCATTGCTTACTGAACTTTAGTAAATTTTTCTATGTTCTAGTTAATTTTTTTTTTGAGTGTATTTCATTATTTATTTTCAGAGCAATTCCATATGAAAGCGATCACCTTTTGGACGACCCCTCTCCGATTTTAAAATAAATAGTCTCAATCGATTGCCCAGCAAAAAATAATGTACCTACATTTTTTTTTTTTTATAGTGACTGGTTTAGTGGTGGTGTACACCACTGTCATGTGACAAAATTGAAGAATTCTTCATAAGGGTTGGAAAGGTATTGAATCAGGCTTTAATTGAAAAATAAAATTTTCCTAATTTTTCTTAGAAATTTACCTTTAAATTTTCCCATGAAAATTAAATTTTCCGATTTTCCACAGAAGCTCCTAAATTTTCCGGCAAATTTTTTTTTTTTTTGGATTCCTCATAATTTTTGCTTTAAAATCAGCAATAAAAAAATGGGCCCCGACTCCTTGTTTGGACAGGAGAAGAGCATTTAAGAGACCACCTTGTTAAAAATACATTTTAAAAATTATTTTACAGTTAAAAATACATTTATGAAGAAAAAATCTTTCTTATTTTGCTGCTTATACTTAATTACAATATTTATTTAAAATGTAATGGCACACCAAACCCGACTGAGGCTACAGGTCATAAAATGTTTTGTAAATTTTTTAAATTACCAGGTAATAAATATTTCGCCTAAAATGACACGTGCAGAAACAAGTCATAAAACACGGATTTTCCATAAATATGGCGAAATATTTATTACCTGGTATGTAATTTAAAAAATTTGCAAAACATTTTATGACCTGTGGTCGGCTTATTGGCAGTAACCAATTAAGTCCCTCTTTAAAAAACATTTTATGACCAGTAGTTCACGCAAATTTTCCTATTAAAGAAAAGCAAATATCGCTTATTTTTTTTACCTATTTTTTTACCAAAAAATAAATATAAATACTTCACACACTCTGAGTCAAATTTCAGTTGAATACTAAACGTGAAAGTGTTTTTTTTTGTAAAGTAAAGAGTGAAGCTGTAAAGACAATTTAAAGTAAAATGAATAAATTTTGCTGCAGTCCGTTTAACAAGAGTGGACATCGTTCGAAAAAGATAAAAGTATTAAAATTAACTGGTGTTTCGAAGCGATACATGAATGAATTAAATATACAATACGGTGAAGAAGCAGAATTCATTTGCCCCAAGTGTAAAATCGATTTGTCTCAACAAGCAAATGCATTGAAACAAATGCAGCCACAATCCGAGAGTGAAATGACAAGTGAACAAAATGTTTCATCTGATAGTGAGGCAGACATTCCGATGGTCAATATGTCTTTGAGTCCTTTGAATGGGGCTATTACCACTTTAGGTGAAACGCCTATTAGAAAAAGAAAGTTGCGAAGTGAAACATACAGGAAAGAGAAAAAAAGGCAAGGTTATGAGTGCAATCGCGACAATATTTGATGAAGGCTCTGATAACGAATGCAGTCAAGCAGATGACGTTGATGACGGCAAACAAATGATTGAGCAGTTGAAAAGAAAATTCAATTTAGCGACCACTTTTCCGGAGAAATATCTCATTTTATCTGTGCTGCCTCAATCATGGTCTATACGCAAGATTTCTGAACAGTTTCAAACATCTTTTTACATCGCGAGAAGAAGCAAAGAATTAGTTCGACAGAAGGGCATATTGGCGACTCCCACCAAGAAATTTGGCTCAAGGACCCTCAGCGAAGCAACGGTGAAATTGATTCAAGATTTTTACTGCAATGATGACAACAGCCGCGCCTGCCCAGGTACACGTGACTATTATTATTATGTAATCTATCCGAAGCATACCATCAGTTCAATGAGAAATACCCAGCAGAAAAAGTGGGAATTTCTAAGTTTGCCATCCTACGACCAAAAGAATGCGTGCTGGCATTAGACAGGCACGGAACGCATTCAGTCTGCGTTTGCAGGTTTCATCAAAACATCAAATTCATTTTCTTTCCATGCAAGAAATTTTAAAGTATTTCACGGTGAAATTGAAACATATAGGGACCTCCTGTCGAAGTCGTTGTGCGCATACCCCACGGAAAATTGTCATCTGTCCAAATGCGACAATTGTCCGAAGATTGACGAGCTAGAGCAATATTTGGCGGAAAAGTTTGAACAGCTGTTAATTCAGGAGGTGCATTTCAAACAGTGGATAATTAGCAGCGGCAGATGTTCCCTTGAGACCGCGGTAAAGCAGATTCCGGAATTCATCGAGGAATTCGGATTCAAGTTGAATGAACTGAAGGTGCACCATTTCATATCGGAGATGCAATCGAAATTTCTAAAGGAAAGTAAGGAGAAATTAGGTTTAAGGTTTATTTATTTGTGTCTTTCCTATGCAACAAGATTATATCTTATTATTACAGCATAGAAATTTTAATTAGAATAAACATGTTGATTATAAATTATTCTAGAGAGTTTACATATAAATACTTATAAATTAATTAGTTTAAAGATAAAAAGATTTTTATTCAAAAGTGATGTGAAATTGAAGAATTAAAATGCAGAATCTTTGTCTAAATAAATGAAAAATATGATAAATAACAGTATAAAAGTTAAGTTGTAGAATACAATTTAAAAATTTTTTTTTTAAACTTGAATGCGTTACTATTTTGCTGAATGTTGTGAGGTAATGAGTTCCAAAGTCTGATAGTTCCGGTGAAAAAATGCAAGGAATGGCCCAAAATGAATTCATTTGCCGAGAATTACACTTTTCACGTTCAGGATGAAATTCAGGCTTATCACTGGGCAAACGACCAGTGCACGGTGCATCCTTTTTGCATTTATTTCAAAAACGAAGATAACGAACTACAGACCGTAAGCCTTGTTGCAAGGTCGAGTGGCACTTTTTCGCGACGTCCCACGGTAAGGGCCCATGCGATGCGTTAGGGGGAACCCTAAAACGCATGGCGACTAAGGCAAGTTTGCAAAGGCCACATACTGACCAGATCTTAAATGTACAACATTTGTTTTCGTGGATTCAAAGCAAGGAAATTGCCATTAACACAGTTTTATGCACTCAAAAAGAACACGATGCCATGGAGCGACGAATTCAAAACAGATAAAATAATGTCAAAACTATAACTGGAACGCAAAAGTTTCATTGCTTCATACCAAATATTTCTGATATGTCAATTAATGTAAAGCGGTACTCTTCGTCTGCCGACGTGCTAAATTCAAAGTTACTTTAATTTTATAATGATGCCAAGACAATTGAAATTTTTAATAAATATTGTAATTAAGTATAAGCAGCAAAATAAGAAAGATTTTTTCTTCATAAATGTATTTTTAACTGTAAAATAATTTTTAAAATGTATTTTTAACAAGGTGGTCTCTTAAATGCTCTTCTCCTGTCCAAACAAGGAGTCGGGGCCCATTTTTTTATTGCTGATTCTTAAAGCAAAAATTATGAGGAATCCAAAAAAAAAATTAGCCGGAAAATTTAGGAGCTTCTGTGGAAAATCGGAAAATTTAATTTTCATGGGAAAATCTAAAGGTAAATTTCTAAGAAAAATTAGGAAAATTTTATTTTTCAATTAAAGCCTGATTCAATACCTTTCCAACGAGCATCACTCGTTGCGATCGCTTTAGTAGTTTTTTTTAAACAACTTTCAATGAGGTCCCTTATGAAGAATTCTTCAATTTTGTCACATGACAGTGGTGTACACCACCACTAAACCAGTCACTATAAAAAAAAAAAATATGTAGGTACATTATTTTTTGCAGGGCAATCGATTGAGACTATTTATTTTAAAATCGGAGAGGGGTCGTCCAAAAAATTTGCCAATTTTGATCGTTTTCATATGGAATTGCTCTTCATAGAAATGGGACGTGGAAAGCATTGTACACCAGAGAATGACAACAAGTACCCATAAGAAAAATATACAGAGATATTAACCCACGATTTTCGTTATTGTGTATACACATATTTATAACACAAATAATAAGAACAGCTATGGTTGTGCGTTGCAAAAAGTATGGTTATTACTTATACTTATGCACGGCAATATCTTCACGCAACCACATTCAGTAGACAAAAATACATGAATATTATGCAGATGTTATTCAATACCCATGAATGTGTTTTGGTTATCTCCCATTTTGGCACTTCTGTGTAAAAATGAAAAAAAACATTTTAACAAAAATGTGCGTTGATCACTACGCAGGTATGGGACTATGTACATATTAATTATGATACATAAGATAAATTTGTCCGTAAAATCAGCAGTGCCTATGTAAAACTACACATAAGCTATAGATTTTTATAAAAAATAGGACCACGAGGGGTGGAAAGGGGAATTTCTGCTCTCCGAAGCTATTTGACAGATTTTAATGAAATTTTAAACATAGATATATTCATATTTATATAGACACTTACGCTATGTATTAAAAAAAATAGGATACAAGGGGAGATAGGGGGCAATTTATGTCACTCCAAACCTATCCAATTGAACAATTTTTTTGCACTTCTGCACTTGCCGCTGTCACACACATATAGCATAGGTAGACGACACGAGATGGAAGATATTGTTTTTTATGTATGCATGTAAGTATTGTTTTGTATGTTGTGCTCATACCCTGCAAATAATAGGACCAGTCCAAACACGCGTGTAAAGAGTAGTCCACAAAGGACCAGGACTAGTCCAAAAGTAACCTGGTCTATTTAACATTACGATGTCCTAGGAGAGGACCATATAACCCACCTTTGGACCACTAAGGAGTAGTTTTAAAACTACTCCATGGTATACTCAAGAGGATTAAAAACGAAAGCATGTCGTTAAAAAACGAAGACATGTCGTCTCACTACAAACACTTTTTAACAATGATATGGTCCATGCTTGCATTACATCGGACCAGTCCATGGAGTAGTCCATTTTATCAAAATGGATCAGGTGGTCCAATTTTATTTGTAGGGTACATTCAAAAAGAAGAATGAATATGGATATGGGCTTTTCCAGCGAAAAGTCTACTTTCTGTCACGTAACGCCAGAAGTATTTTAAATTGTTTCTCAAAAAATTTTATATGTATCGTTTACTTTTTTATATTTTGGTGTAAAGCGCAACAAGCTCTACATTAAGTAACAAAAGGGATAACGATTGAACAACATGGTCCGAAAATACAACCTTATTTGCAATCTGGCGTTACATTAAAAAAAGTAGACTTTTAGCTGAAAATTCCCATATTTACCTTAAAACGAGCAAAGATTTTTAAATTTGATAGCTTGAAAAATAAATCTATATAAGTTCTAAGTTTCCTAAAAATGGTTTTGGAAAAAACTTCTTGCTTAATTCGCAGTATTTTTCAGTTTTGTAATGCAATCAAAACCCACTTCCGTTTTTTTAACGTCACGCCAGTGCAGATTTTTGCTTATATCTGCAAATCCTTAGCGTCGATGACTGTAATTTTTTTTCTGAATGTAGAGCTACTTCATTACTTTGTATATATAAAAACCCTTTTTACAAATTTGACTTCGTCATTTAATTTTTTTACATTTTGTACTACAAATATCACGACACGTCAAAATGGAAATGCCCATATACACATTGGCAGCGTATATTTATACATATTTAAGTTCAACTTGTTATGGGTAATGGTATGTATGTGTATGGTTTTGATCTCTACTCATGCATGTCCATACCTGCTTTCTCACTAATATTGAAAGAGTACTTAAAATGATATTTTTGTCATTCTCTGTTGTACACCTGAAAAACGTGCTATTATACAAAAACACAAATCATATTGTGAAAAAAGAAACTTGATAAGGTGCACTTTTGCCAATTTGACGGGTTTACCGCGATTCTAGCGGTTTTTACGTGTCCACCGGGGTAAAATTTCCGTTTTGGCGGTTAGCGGGATATCTAGCGGTTTTTTAATATCATTAGAAAATACAATTTTTATTCTAGGCATTTGAAAATTACAATTTTTATCTCAAGATAAGAGATTTGTTTTCAATTAAAGTAATTAAGTGATAAGAAAAAATTAGTTTTTTGTGGAAATTTAATTTGTTTCCGCAATAAAAAATTTTGCAACGTTTTAAGCAGATTTTATAAATTTTCTTATTAGGAAGTTATTTGAAATGTATTAACGTAACCGCCCACTTTCGAGTGAAATATTTGTCCTGCCAAAAAAACTAGACGTGACAGAAAAAACTGAGAATGGACTTGAATTTATTTAAAACAATTTTTACGGCAGACCACTGTTATCAACTTTTATCGATCGAAATATAATCTAAGTCAAAGCTAAAGTTAAGAGGGTATTGTCTACAGCAAATCAATGTTTATATTAAAGCACTTAAGCAACCTAAAATTAAAAGTATTTTGTATGTTGCAGCCATAGTGACCAGTGAAGTTTCCGACTAGCACGGCAGACACTATCTCAGTAGGTCCCACCCTGCTCACTGGGTATACTGCACACAAAACAAATTGAGTAAGTACTTCAAAATATCACATTAATTATTTAACCAACACACACTACAAATGACAACCTAAAAATATTCTTTCTACTCTTTTTCTCTCATTTTGGAAGCCGTTGTTATGCCTCCCACATTGCCCACCCTGCCATGTCACAAGAAAATCCACAACCCTGTTGCTTGTGACCCACTTAACCACCGGACCTTCACTTACTTACATTACCTTCATGCCGCTTGCGAATTTAAAGAACACACATCATTATCTTGATAGAATCACAATATATCATTTCAATACATATTTTATTAAAACAAAAATTTATATATTTTTTTTATTTTATTTTTCATTTACTTTTACCACAACACAAAAAAAAAATTATTCTTTTTAGCACAAATCAAATCTATGTAGATATAAACTTTCTTTCCAATCTACCGACTCCAAACACACTATAATAAAACCTAACCTGAAGGAGCTCCCTAAGGCTATTTTATCTTGTCCCCAGTGGTTTAATGGGACTAACAAAACGAAATACAAATGATCTGACTGGGTCTAAAAATAATTTTCTTCTCACTTCCGTTGTGTTTGGATTAAATTATCCGGCACAAAAAAACTACAGCCTGCTTTAAGGCGGCTAATTATATTTTTCACAAACCGTTCACTGTACTGTATAAACCTAATTTACACACAACTACTTTAATTAACTTAAACCTTAAACTGTAACAAAGAAATGTTTGAAATTCATTTACACCAAAAACTTATCATAAAAGTGAAAATTGAATTTGACTAACAAAATATAACAAATAAATTCCCAAAAGAGAGTGCTAATTTCTCGTTATTTTTTTTAAGGCAGCTTGTAGCAGATTTTTGCTGTTTTATTTTTTTTCGTCTTTCCGATAATAAATAAATAAATTGTTTTACCTGGATATCGATGTGGTGGCCAATTTACCCAATTCCATGCGCTTGTGCATTCACTGTATCCGGATAGTATTAATATAGGGTCCACCGATAACCAGCTATACAAAAAAAACGCTCTTACATTTCTGGGAATAATATATTATAAAAACTCAAAAATTTTCTTACGGTTTTTCTTTTATCTTTTCTTGCTAATTATTTTAATCCAGAATGTGTATATTCTGGTTCACAATATAGCCACCTTCACAATTGCAGGAAAAAAATGTTTTATTTGTTTTTATTAACTTTAGAAAATTCACAACTGTTTTCCCTTAAATTTTTCTTTTTTACTTTAAGTTTCATTTAATTTTTATTTAGCAACAATTACTTTAATTTGACTTTTCAATTTAATTTTTAGATTTTATCACTTAGACTGTTTATTAGCGTTTGACTTAGCTGCTCTGATTTTATTCTCTTGAAACCTGTAGTCTTTCACAGCTTTTCCAGTAACTTTCCAATATTCTATTTCATCTTTCAACTTACTTCGCTGCGCCTCACCATCTTTGATATTTTCCCTTACACATTTTTGCCTCCAAATCGCCATATTTTTTCCTCATATTATATTCTTAAATTCAATATTTATCTATGCTAAAGATTTTGTGCCTTATACAATCGCCTTTCTTTCCTTCACCTCCACCAGATCTCCCTATCAATTTTAAACATGTCTACCTCTATCCATTCCATGCCCTCCGATCTTACCTACACATATATATCTGTAGCCGAATTTCCCCGTAACAGGCTCGCATGCGCAACCATACAGTTTAACTTTTTCATTCATAACTTTGAATTTTCAAATTAACATACATTCCTTATACCGTTTCATACCCCCCGCTGAATGAAAAATACAATTCTACACTTACTATCAATGGCATTGCCATCCTATCTTTTCATATACTACGTTGAATGACAAAGCTGATTTGCGAATGAAAGACAACAACAAAACAAAATTAAGACATTTATATTTTATTGCCACAGATGAAGGTTCCTTTGTTTTCATTTGTATAAATTCGTCTGCATTTTAATCTTATACGAATTGATTTCTGAGAAAACAACTGTTTTATAATAAAATATAACAAATCAAAATCTTTATCTCAAGTTTTTAATTCCCATATACCGGCCCTGCCAGCAACTATCGGCCACTGAGTTTCAAAAAGCAGTCTGTAAACCTAAGAACATGTACAACAATACTGCGCAAGCCAGCGAATCTCTTGCGTTGTATGTCTTCATCCTCTGGAGGGAAATTGACCACAGTTGAAGTAAACAATAAAACCGGTTATTTGGAAAGTTTAAAACCGAAATCCAAGTAAAAGCAAAACATCTAATTTAGGTATTGAAGTTATAAAAATGTAGGTTTTAAAGTTGCAAAAATCTACTATTTGCGATTATTGATTGTCGCTGTCGTATTTGAAAACCAGTCGTTTGTAATACTTGGTTTCATTATTTATTTTAAAGACTTTAATCTCAACGTGTTTCCATGTATTGATCATTATCCTTGTTATACAATCTATATATATATATATATATATATATATATTACAAAGACACAAATTTCAAACGACAACTTCGATTCCGATTGTGGAAAGATTGATTGTTCAATGCATATATTTATGTGTTTTTATTACTTGAATTAAACACAAAACCACTTAAACGTGTGTAAAACAAAGCGTAAAAAAAATAAATAAAAATAGTGAATGGGTAAAAATTTATTAAAAAAAAAACAATTCAACACCTTGAATGGTATTCACTAGTTTTTCCACCGAATGTCATTACCATTTATAAAGATTCTCAGGAAGACTAGTGAATGTGTAAGTGGAAAAAAAAAAAAAAAGAAATCTGACAGTACCTGGGACAAAACAAAACAAACGACAAACTATTTCAGACCAAAAACAACATAAACAATCAAAAACACTGCAAAAAAATGATAAAGGTTTTTCTAATGGACTACTACAACAGCGGCCGCAACAAAACTCCGAGTCCAGCAAGAGTTCGTAGCAGGAATCGGTGTGCGGATGTTTCGGTTCCCAAAACAGTCCTCTGGCCAACACGTGAGGAACTCCCATGACCCTGACAAACAAATAGTCTCATCTTCTACCCCAGATTTAGCCGGGCCATTTCCATTAAACACTACGGGTAAGTCGTCACGCGCTTCAGAGCGCACAGTTTTCTGTCATTTAGTGCAATGCTTAATCCGCTTCCCAAATACAGGTCCTATTTTCCTCCCCAGTCATACACTACACCTTCACACACTTTCCTTGCTAAGTCGGAAACCTCGTCCCTACCTCATTGAGCAATAGCCTACTGCTGAATTTTCCTGTAAAAAACATAGTGGCCACCCATGAAACAAAAGATCCAATTAACAAGGTTCTTGTAATTGGTCTCATTCACCAATTGTGCACACGAAAAGTGCTATATTCTCCAATCGATAGCCCACAAAAATCATTTGAGGCAACTAATCTTTTTCCTTTAATTATTGACATCATTTTAACTATTTTCATAATAAAAACTATAATATTTTGGATCTCCTTTTCCCACAGGGTAACGCCTCTAGTTTGGATTCTAGCTGCTCTAAACATACGGATACATCTCTCTAACTCTTTATAATAACAAAGAAGTTCAGAGATCTACAGGCTTCAAGACTTACAAAACACTTACATGTATATATGTATATGTATGTTGAGGCTAATTAAACCTTTACGGGAAGTATTTTATTTCAACCGCAATACCAGAGTTTACTTTGTGTATCCTTTTATTTCCGTTTTATAGGTTTCTCCGATTATTCTCACCGGTTTTATGCTGCAAATTACAATCAGTACATACAATTGCATTACAGTCAAAAGAAAACAAAAAGGACAACACAACAAACACCTATACTACAAGTGTATCACAGATTTTTGCTACTCTACTATTGCACCAAAGGAATGTAAGTATATACATATGTATCTTAAATTAATTTTGTCCAGTTCAGGTCAGGTACTGAGTTATCACAGATATTAAAGAAAAAATTGGTAAACTCCAAAAAAAAACTGGGACAACACAACAAACATTTATACAGTACAAACCAAACAAAAAATAAATAAATTTTAATATAATTATTGCACTCATACTGTGGGTTTGTTGTATCACCCCTCCCCTTTTTCACAATTTATACCTTAATATCCTTAAGGTGATAAATACCTATTAATTTTCCATCTAATGTCTCGAGTTCGTACATGTTGTTTCCGACTGGTCGAACCAATCTACATTTTAGAAACTTCCGGCAAAATTTCGCATTCAGGTTCTTTGCAAAATTGCTTTGTACCATATTCCTACGATATACCTCTTGACCAGGCACAAATTTAATCTTTCGAGCCCTTTTGTTATATCTGGCGGCGCTTCTTTCGTAGGCTTTGGTCATATTATCCTTAATTTGTTGTCTTACAAGTTCTAGTTTATCATTTTGTTCAGAATTAATTCGGTTGTCAGTTATAGATTGTAATTTTCTTGCAATTTTGTAATCACCTCCGCTCGAATACATATGGTATCCAAAGAGTGCATAGAACGGTGTGAAACCTATTGCACTATGGAATGAATTCCTTAATGCACAGTCTATTTCTGATAAATAGAGATCCCAGTCACGGTGGTCTTCTTTTAAATAAGCTCTTATGGCTGATAAAACGCTCTGATTTACTCTTTCTGACGCATTACTGCTAGGTTGATATACAGGTGTTTTTATATGATTAATTTTATAAGATTTGATTAGATTTTGAAATGCTTTTGAAATAAATTGTACCCCATTATCGGTATGAATCACCTCCGGAACTCCAAATTTATGGAATACTTCCTGTACAAGAAATTCAATAACATTGGCAGCTGTTGCTTCTTTCATAGCTTTGATGAAAGTATATTTTGAAAAATGGTCTAGAACAATAAAGACATAACTGTTACCACCTTTTGACCTTGGATATTTACCCAAGAAGTCTAAATATAGTTTTTGAAAGGGACGATCGGTTTTGAACTGTTTTCCAATTTCTGGACAAAGGTTTTGGTTGCATGGTTTTATCTCCTTACAGGTCTGGCAATTCCTAATATAATTTTTTACTTGTATGGGCATTTTGGGCCAATAAAAGAACCTCCGTAATCGTTCTAATGTTTTCACAATGCCCCCATGCGCGGATGTCGTACTTGTATGAGCCTTTTCAATTAAAACTGTAGTAATATTTGGTGGAATCCAAATTTTCCACTATTGGTCGGTTATATCATCTCTATCAAAGCTTGTTCTTTTATATACTAGGCCATCTTCAACCTTTAGATCGGGCAATATGTTCTGATTTTCGGTTATATGCTGAATCAGGTCCAAATATTCTTCGCTTTGGAACTCTGTTGTTTCAAAACCAAATAACTCTTCCAGGTCTATTTCGTCAACACTTGCATATTCTGGTTGCATTCTAGAAAGCATGTCTGCTACTATATTCTCTGAACCTTTCCTGTGCTCTATGTCGAAATCGAATGCTTGCAACTGTAGTGACCATCGTGCCAGTCTTCCTGTTAAGTCTTTTAACGACATCAGCCACTTAAGGCTAGCATGATCGGTGACAATCGTAAAGGGCATCATCGCAACGTAGGGACGAAATTTTTTTACTGCCATTACAGCTGCCATACACTCTTTTTCTGTCACACTATAATTTTTCTGGCAACCATTTAGTTTCTGGCTATAAAAAGCTATTGGATGCTCTTCTCCAGGCTCATCGATTTGGTATAATACCGCACCTATTCCATAATCACACGCATCGCATTGGATCCAAAATCTTTTTGAAAAATCGGCATGCCGAAGCACTGGAGCGGATGTCGGATTTTTTAGATTTTCAAATGATTCCATTGCTTCGGGATTCATTTTAAATTTTTTTGTCTTTTTCAATGTATCGGTCAACGGTGCAGCTATGGTGGCAAAATCTTTTATAAAACGCATATACCATCCGGCAGTTCCTAGAAAACTGCGCACTTCGCGAGGTGTTCTAGGTACCCTAATTTCTCGAATTGCTTTTCCTTTTTGTGGGTCGGTTTTCAAGCATCCTCCCCCGATTATAAAGCCTAGATATTTTAATTGCTGGAAGCAAAACTGCGACTTTTTGAGTCCGATTGTGAGATTAGCATTCCTTAAACATATAGCAACCTCCTTTAAAATTTTCAGGTGTTTTTCAAAGTTATTAGATATCACCAGCAAATCATCCAAATATATAAAAACGTTATCTTTTAGCCGTTGTGGAATAACTTTATCCATCAGTCTGCATAGTCGCTGAGCAGCATTGCACAGACCGAATGGCATAACGCGAAACTGGTAGAGTGGTCGACCAGCCACTGTAAGCGCGGTATACTGTCTACTTTCTGCGTCTAACTCTATCTGCCAAAAAGCAAATTTCAAATCGACGCTACTTATAAAATAAGTTTCGTCAATTCGGCTAAGTATTCCATCAATATTCTGGAGCGGGTATGCGTCCTTTACTGTGATCTTATTAAGCTTTCCCGCATCGAGACAAAATCTATTCTTCCCAGGCTTCCTAACTACAGTCGTTCTATTTGACCAGGGACTTTCACTTTCCTCTATTACGTTTAGAGATAACATTAAATCTATTTCTCTATATACTATGTCCTGTACCGCTGGAGACAATGGGTAGTGTCGGTCTTTAAAAGGTATCGCGCTATCCAGTAATTTAATAGAATGCTTTTCGAGTTTTGTACATCCTAATCCTTCCTTTTCGAACGCCGGAAACAATTCAACAATTTCATTCAACTGTTTACGTTGCATTTCGTTCAAAATGTGAGGATTAGATGGACACTCTTCAGTCTCAAAACTGTATGGTTCCCTTTCTCTACCTACTTCAGCAACCTCAAAAACCTCTGGTGCTAGCCGAAAGGCTTTCCAGAAATCAACACCCAAGTAGGCCTGTTGTTCAAGATCTGGACACAAATAAAATAAAATTGGTAATGTTTTTCTTCTAAATGAAACCTCCAAATTTACGCTCCCTAGCAGTCGGTGTTTTCTTCCCGCTGCAGTTGTAACCACAGAATATATCGGCTTAACATTCCCTTTCACTTTGTCTACCAATTCTCTGCATCCTTTACCTAATAGGCTAATTGAAGCACCTGTATCTAACAATCCATTAATTATTTCATTTCCTACAGATATTTTAGCAAACGCACGAGGATCCTGTTTTACATCAACTGTCCTAATTGTTTCTATAACTAATTTTCTACTTTTTCTTCTATTTCTAAACTTATCTCTTAATTTTCTTATTCTACTTGAAACCATTCCTATTTCTGTATTAAAAATTCTATTTCTGACTTTCTCATAATTATCCTGACGTTCCTCCAATGAATAAGTATGACGCATTTTTGGGTAAAACTTATTAAAATTTTCTACAGCTTTGACTAAATTAATTTTTGTTTCCTTTACTGCTGAGTGGCAGGCGGGTTTTCCCCGGAACGATGGTTCCCCGCTGATGCCTCGTTCCTTGGAAAATTTCTTTCCCTACAATTTTTACATTTGGGAGATATTGTATCTGGTCTTCCACATCTATAACAAAATAAAGCTCTTTCTACCGAGTCACAGTCCATAAACATATGACCGGGTTTTCTGCAATTCCAGCAAATAAGAGGATTCCTGGACAGTCTATTCTTCTCCAACTGGATCTCATCCACACCATCACTTGGCTCAGGACCATCTAGTATTGGATGAGTATTTTCACCAAAAATTTCATTTACTTGCCTGTAGCGATTGGCCGGGGCAGAGGTGTGAATTGCCCTAGTATCCCTTTTACAGAATATCTTCTCCGCCTCCACACATTCCTGTCTAAGCTCCTCTGCTGAACTAACTGAAATCGGGTATACTCTACTTCTAATATCCTCTCTTAAATTTTTCTTTAACATCTTAATCATCTCCCTTTCAGGCATGGACATCTCTAAACGCAATCTCATTTGCGTCATCGTGAAAAAAACTCATCGATACCCCCTCCCGGCAGCTGTTTTCTTTCTACGATATCGCTCATCAGTTCGAAAATAGATCTTGTGGACTGGTACTGTTTGAGCAGAGCTTCCTTCAAAGTGGTCCATTCTGAAACGTACGTGGTTTTTATAAAAAGCCAATACCATTTTTCGGCCACACCTTTTACAAACCAGTGGAAATCCAAAACCTCCTCCCACGAAACGCCATACTTCTGTTGCAGCCGCTCTACACGGAAAACCAAATCCTCTACTGCCAGCTTATTAGTATTTCCGTCAAATACAAGACCCCATTTGTCTATTCTCATTTTCTGGTAAGCTCTATTATTCCCATTTTCATTACTTTCTACAGATGATCTAGACGATCCCCCTGAACAACCCATATGTTCGTTCATACTATTCCTTCTATTTCCTATCTCATCCCTAAGCTTTTTATTTTCCTGTTGGGTATGTTGCAAAACTAAGCTAATCTTTCCTACCGCAGCCGTTAACTCTGCCATTTGCCGTATCATTTCCCCGACTTGTGACGAAACATTTTGTTCCACAGTCCTGCCATTTGTATCTTCCATATGTCTATGCTGTTCCTGATAAGCTGATGCACTCGTGCTGGGGTTTTTGGTGTTGATGGTCTGGGACTTATAAAAAATTTGAGGAATGTTATCATCCAAATCTGGATTCATTTCTATTTTTCTATTTGCACTCGATTTTCTATTCGGGGTATTAGATTTATAAGTTTTCACAAATACTTGAGAGGTAGATCTATTTCGGTCGAATTGCACTTGTCTTGTTCTCTTCCTACTATCTTTTTCCTTTGGAAAATCAGACATATCCCATAAAAAGTACAAGATGCAATTCTGTTTTCTCTCTTCAAATAGAAAATTCTACGGATTTGGAAAAGCTATGTTCGTACAGACTTTGCACTTAAAGATCAAACGCTAAATTCAATAATTTAAATTAAAATATAAAAATAGGTTTTTATTTTTCTATTTCCTTTTTTTATATTTATATATAATATGTAGCTATTTATGTACTTTAGGATTATTTTCACTATTTGGCATGAAGGTAAATAAGCGTCGTTAGTGGTTAATAATATAAATATAAAAATAATATTTTCGTTATCATTTGTAGTACATACAGACAAAATTACAAAAAAAAAACATTGATATACCTATCTTCTCCCATACGATCATAATTCCCATTACTCCAATACTATGAGATTATAGGAGATTTTAGGTATTTAGAATAATTTTCAATACTACAGACCCTGTACATTTTTATTTAATATGCAGGCGGTTATCGAACCATCATCCCTTCCATATGACATAAACTGAAACTAACACAAATCATATAATACTAAACCAATAAAAAAAAATATTCATACAATTGGAAATTTGTATTCCCCCTTCAGGGACCAATAATTTTCCAAGCTATTGATAAATTTTCCCAAGGTAGATGCCAAAACTCTTGTTCCCCAATATTACAAATCAAGAATTATTTAATACTACCATATATAGAATTCTCCCCTATGGGCTAAAAAACAAAACCTGATCCATAATACCGGATTCACATTCGTTCCGTTGGGCTATAGGTCAAAAACTAGTTGTCTATTTTACATGCTTGGTGGTGCACATGTTCTTTCACACAGCATTTGAGAAATATTCTATCTGATATTTAATCAATTTTTTTCTCTCTCAAAACTTTTTTCTTTATATTGGGCGCCATTTATGTTGCAGCCATAGTGACCAGTGAAGTTTCCGACTAGCACGGCAGACACTATCTCAGTAGGTCCCACCCTGCTCACTGGGTATACTGCACACAAAACAAATTGAGTAAGTACTTCAAAATATCACATTAATTATTTAACCAACACACACTACAAATGACAACCTAAAAATATTCTTTCTACTCTTTTTCTCTCATTCTCAAACAAAAAAAAAATTTATACAAAAATACTTAATAAACAAATAAAATTAAAACTTCCGTACAGCAAAAGATTTCTTTTCTCGGTTTTTTTATTTTATTTTTCATTTACTTTTACCACAACACAAAAAAAAAATTATTCTTTTTAGCACAAATCAAATCTATGTAGATATAAACTTTCTTTCCAATCTACCGACTCCAAACACACTATAATAAAACCTAACCTGAAGGAGCTCCCTAAGGCTATTTTATCTTGTCCCCAGTGGTTTAATGGGACTAACAAAACGAAATACAAATGATCTGACTGGGTCTAAAAATAATTTTCTTCTCACTTCCGTTGTGTTTGGATTAAATTATCCGGCACAAAAAAACTACAGCCTGCTTTAAGGCGGCTAATTATATTTTTCACAAACCGTTCACTGTACTGTATAAACCTAATTTACACACAACTACTTTAATTAACTTAAACCTTAAACTGTAACAAAGAAATGTTTGAAATTCATTTACACCAAAAACTTATCATAAAAGTGAAAATTGAATTTGACTAACAAAATATAACAAATAAATTCCCAAAAGAGAGTGCTAATTTCTCGTTATTTTTTTTAAGGCAGCTTGTAGCAGATTTTTGCTGTTTTATTTTTTTTCGTCTTTCCGATAATAAATAAATAAATTGTTTTACCTGGATATCGATGTGGTGGCCAATTTACCCAATTCCATGCGCTTGTGCATTCACTGTATCCGGATAGTATTAATATAGGGTCCACCGATAACCAGCTATACAAAAAAAACGCTCTTACATTTCTGGGAATAATATATTATAAAAACTCAAAAATTTTCTTACGGTTTTTCTTTTATCTTTTCTTGCTAATTATTTTAATCCAGAATGTGTATATTCTGGTTCACAATATAGCCACCTTCACAATTGCAGGAAAAAAATGTTTTATTTGTTTTTATTAACTTTAGAAAATTCACAACTGTTTTCCCTTAAATTTTTCTTTTTTACTTTAAGTTTCATTTAATTTTTATTTAGCAACAATTACTTTAATTTGACTTTTCAATTTAATTTTTAGATTTTATCACTTAGACTGTTTATTAGCGTTTGACTTAGCTGCTCTGATTTTATTCTCTTGAAACCTGTAGTCTTTCACAGCTTTTCCAGTAACTTTCCAATATTCTATTTCATCTTTCAACTTACTTCGCTGCGCCTCACCATCTTTGATATTTTCCCTTACACATTTTTGCCTCCAAATCGCCATATTTTTTCCTCATATTATATTCTTAAATTCAATATTTATCTATGCTAAAGATTTTGTGCCTTATACAATCGCCTTTCTTTCCTTCACCTCCACCAGATCTCCCTATCAATTTTAAACATGTCTACCTCTATCCATTCCATGCCCTCCGATCTTACCTACACATATATATCTGTAGCCGAATTTCCCCGTAACAGGCTCGCATGCGCAACCATACAGTTTAACTTTTTCATTCATAACTTTGAATTTTCAAATTAACATACATTCCTTATACCGTTTCATACCCCCCGCTGAATGAAAAATACAATTCTACACTTACTATCAATGGCATTGCCATCCTATCTTTTCATATACTACGTTGAATGACAAAGCTGATTTGCGAATGAAAGACAACAACAAAACAAAATTAAGACATTTATATTTTATTGCCACAGATGAAGGTTCCTTTGTTTTCATTTGTATAAATTCGTCTGCATTTTAATCTTATACGAATTGATTTCTGAGAAAACAACTGTTTTATAATAAAATATAACAAATCAAAATCTTTATCTCAAGTTTTTAATTCCCATATACCGGCCCTGCCAGCAACTATCGGCCACTGAGTTTCAAAAAGCAGTCTGTAAACCTAAGAACATGTACAACAATACTGCGCAAGCCAGCGAATCTCTTGCGTTGTATGTCTTCATCCTCTGGAGGGAAATTGACCACAGTTGAAGTATACAATAAAACCGGTTATTTGGAAAGTTTAAAACCGAAATCCAAGTAAAAGCAAAACATCTAATTTAGGTATTGAAGTTATAAAAATGTAGGTTTTAAAGTTGCAAAAATCTACTATTTGCGATTATTGATTGTCGCTGTCGTATTTGAAAACCAGTCGTTTGTAAAACTTGGTTTCATTATTTATTTTAAAGACTTTAATCTCAACGTGTTTCCATGTATTGATCATTATCCTTGTTATACAATATATATATATATATATATATATATATGTATATTACAAAGACACAAATTTCAAACGACAACTTCGATTCCGATTGTGGAAAGATTGATTGTTTAATGCATATATTTATGTGTTTTTATTACTTGAATTAAACACAAAACCACTTAAACGTGTGTAAAACAAAGCGTAAAAAAAATAAATAAAAATAGTGAATGGGTAAAAATTTATTAAAAAAAAACAATTCAACACCTTGAATGGTATTCACTAGTTTTTCCACCGAATTTCATTACCATTTATAAAGATTCTCAGGAAGACTTGTGAATGTGTAAGTGGAAAAAAAATACAAAAAGAAATCTGACAGTACCTGGGACAAAACAAAACAAACGACAAACTATTTCAGACCAAAAACAACATAAACAATCAAAAACACTGCAAAAAAATGATAAAGGTTTTTCTAATGGACTACTACAACAGCAGCCGCAACATGTATTATCCCTCTGATAGAACTTCCATACGGTTGTCAAACCTAATTCCAAACAACGTACTGTAATTCGAGGATTCAAGAAACACTGTTTGTGATTTAAGTTAGTTTAAGTTATTTAAGTTAACAAAGATTATCTATTCGTTTGTTAGGATTGTAAACAGTTTTCAAGCATGAATGTTTAAAATAATGGCCAGAAAAAACTTTTAAAAATTATAAACGTTATAAAGCAGTAGTGGCCATGTTATCCATATAATATATATATGTTTATTCAACCTTTTTGAATTAATGTCCCTCAGAAAGTAAATGTAAACTTTCAAATCGATTGTCTTGCAATTTCTTCCTTCTTTTCTTTTACGATTTTTTTTAATCTTGGTCTACGGTCTAAAATTTTTATCATCATTACCAAAACTAGATTAATGCCCAATTTTCAGGATTGTATTAAAATCTATATTAAGTTAATTTTCATAAAAACTTAAATACCGATTGGTTTTTTGAGTTTTATTTGAAAAGTCTTATTTAATTAAGATAAAAGTATGGTATCACTTTTTAATCCAAATTTTCAATATTCAATTCTATTCTTAAGGCCATGTCAGATAAAACTTCATCGCTTTGCGGGGCGTTTCTAACTTTGACAAAAATCCTAACGCAAAACGTGTATGTCACAATAAACACTTTGACAACACACACGAATTGTTTGTTAAAAATAAATAAAAAAAAGTACTTTATGTGACATGTTTCGTATAAGTATGAATATTTCATCTTGGATCACAGAATACACAGAACTGTAAAAAGTGACGTGTGAAAAAGGCCCAAATCAGTTGCGAGGGCAGCTTTCGAAGAAAGAGAAAGAAAATGTTTTTTGGTAGTAAAGTGGCAATGTGTAAAAACAGGCCGCTACTATCAACACGAATTGCGTAATCAAAACAAAAAATGCAAAAGGGCAGCTTTCTTAGAAAGAGACAAAAAAAAGGCAAAATCTTCCGTCTTGTGTCAGTTCTGTATATTCTGTGTCTTGGATGTCAAAGCGAATCTCTAACGCAACGCGAAGCAAAAGTTTTATCTGACATGGCCTTTGCACTACTAAATACAAAAAAAAAATATAAACAGGTTTAGTTATTTACAAGGTGGTCTGAAAAAACAGCTGACTGTTAATGCTTTGCCTGTTGTTGTATTGTTGTGATATTGAGGCCACCTTGGTAAGATATTGCAATAAATACTTATGTTGAAATTAAGTGTACCACATCGGTGACTTAAGTTCCACTTAGGGCTAAAAAATCAGAGCGAGTTAAACTCTCTGTTTGGTTTAAAATGTGTTTAAACCAACAAATCTATAAATCACCAAAGAGATAAACCATTTTTAAACGCATAAAATTGGGCGTTTAAACTACCAATGCAGACCATATGAATTTGCTAAGATTTATCGTAGTGCTGCCACATGTTATTTTTTTAACAACATATAATACATGGGGCACTGATTTATAGTTGTTGAGTTTAAACTACATATAAATTCAAGTTTAGTTCAACTAAACCAACGTTTAAACCATCAGTGATTTTTTAGCCCTTAAAGGCAGAATTATGCTATAAACACATTCGAGACAGCAAGCTTCCGACTTCAATATGTCAAAAATAGAATACATGTGTGCAAGGTCTATCCAATAGGTCTGCTTAAGAAGCCAGATGTTTATTTGGTTTTTTCCTCAACGATATCAAAAGTTGTTTACATTTTCCTTATACGTGTATATTTTTGTTTACTTTTTTGGTTTTTTGCCACACATACATGCACACAAAACACATTTTTCCTTTTGTTTTGCCTATGTAGTAATTAAGATTTTGACAACGGCGAGGAATTTTACACAAACAAAATGCCTGTTGGATAGGCCTTGCATGTGTGTGTATGGAAATGATTATTTTCACGACGACACGGCTACATGGCTGCAGGTTGTTGTCTGTGTAGTTAAATTAAACTAATTTCTATTTTTGTCTGCAACAAAACAGAAAAAGTGTTGCTAATATAAAAAAATATTTAAAGAATAAGTGCTTAAAAATATTTTTTGTTTAACAGAAAAGAATACGATTGAAATTAAAAAAATTATATAACTTTTTAGCATCGAAGTTCTATTAGAAGTTCTATAGGATAGGTTATATAGATTTGTTCATGCTTACGCTTTCCTCGTGTAGGAGTTATAGGACGTAAAAGTTGTAAAATTATTTATCTATATCTCTTTAGCTTTAAAAAGAATCTATATAATATGGGAATCATTTGAAAATGATTCAAAGTGTTTTTCAAATGGCGTTTAAAGCATACCGATTAACCAATTAAGAGCCAATTTAATATCTATATTCGTACTCCGTGGCTGATTTTTTTTTACAAAATCAGCTTTTAAAATTATATCGATATACCAATTATAATCTAACACTTAGATATTTGCTTAATAAAGTTTTATTGTATTGCGGGTTTTCAGCCTTGCGGAACACTTACTAATTATGTACATATAACAATAATTAAATTTGTAACTAGTACATAAATTATTACCACATATATATTTTAACTAAAACTTATAAATAAATTCAGTAATTTTCCAAGATATAATTTTTTAAACCGTAATAAATTTAAAATTTTACATGATGGAGTTACTAATAATATGTTTGATTAAATATATTGACAAAATTTTAAGTTTTGTTGAAAAATCTATCAAGAAAAATTAATATTTGAAATTGGTTCTTAACGGGCTTATAAATCGGAATTTTTAATCCATCATGTGAAAGATATTTCGAAGTAGTTTCTTATAATACCAATACTTTTTAGATCCAGTTTATTAAGTTATTGATAAGGGGAACGTTCGTAAATGCAGCAAATTTTTTTCTGATGCAATAAATTTTGACATAAAAGAAATCGTTTATATGTAAATTAAATAAGGCAAACCATATTGAACTTAAGGAAACTTTTTGCTAATTTTAATGAAACTGTCATTTGCTTAAGCAAGGTGCGAATCTAATTGCACATTCTGTACGGAATCAAATGGTTTTTTTCTTTTATTTTTTTTAAAGTACATTTGAGAGACTTTTTGTTAATTTATGAAAGTAGGTTAAGCAAGGCTATGCATATTGGGCCTTTAGCATTTCAACTGCAACTGGTAACCAAGCATCAACAACAAGCTTTTATATATTTACGTACGTACGCAACGTGTTCTGAAACTTTTATGCTGTGCGATGACGGAACAAAATTTAAAAGCAGTATATTTTTTTTATTTAATCTGCTGTTAAAATTATATTGTTTATTAGTTCCAAAAAAACAAAATTAAAATATTTTAAATGATTTTTAATAAATTAATTAGTTTTTACGCTATAAAATGTATTATAAATTAAGTTTGTTACGAGTCTTGAATTATGCTGTTTTTCCATTTCATAAAAGTTTAAAAAATAATAGTGGCACCACTGAAATATAAATACACAATAAAAGCAACAACAACAGCTGTTTTTAATTTTTCAATTGTAGCTGTCGTCTTCAAAATAATTCAGTAGCTGTCTACACGACTGTAATTGCACCCAGCAGCATTTGTAGTCGTGTGTTCGTGTATCCTGTTGTGGTGAATGTGTTTAATGCATTAGTCTTTACTTTCTGTTTCTGTTCTGTTCCGTGCCGTTCTGTTTCGGAATTGTAATAGTTACTTGTTCTGTAGCAACTTATCAGCCATTTATGACAAATTTATTAGTTTTGCACCGTCCATTGTTTTATTTCAATAACTTTTATGACAATAAATAAAATAAAAACAAAAGTACCGTTTTTCGTGTTCAGGAGGTCCCAATTATTGACAGTTCATTTTCTCTAAATCAACACAACGCCTTCATTTGTGAAAAAATAAGGCCCCTATTCCGGTTTAGAACTCAACTCAGTTGAGTTGTAATTAAGACAACTGGTTGTGATCCGCTGTAATTTTTGTTATGTTTTTGCTCACAGCAATATAACAAAGTTGTAAACCATCCCTGTGGGAAATTTGTGTAAATTGGTCCAACAGACTGGTCCTGGGATTTCTGAAAATAGAACAAGTCCAAAAAGAAGGAACTCATGTCCAGTGAAAGGAGAACAAATGAAGAACAAGAAGGTAGAAAAAGTAATGAATTCAGCGGTGCTGCGACACATTTTTTTGGGACTTTCTAAAACTTGGTTCTTGAATTTAATTCTAGAACTTGTTTCATTGAAATAATATTACATTGTATTAAAATAATACTACATTGTAGTACCTGACACTAAACACGTTCATTGAAAATAAATGGTGTCAATTGGCCCCCTCCAATGACAACTCCATGTAAAAGTGATAGGTCTTATTAATATAAAGTGTTAAAACTTGAAACGGTCTCTACCACGAAAGACCTATCACGGGACTACTTTGGTGTCAGTTCGCTTCCCTCTAGGGATAATATAAAAATTAAGAAATTGTAAACCGGAATAGGGGCCTAAGTTTCCTCATTTTAATCATGTAGTCGCCTTTATGTTGCGAAAATCGATGGCTGATTTTCAAAGTAAATTTTGATAATTTGATGGCATTGTTCAAGCAAGAATCTATTCATGATGACGTGCCTGAGCAAAAAGTTAGAGCAGTATGACAGTTCGTTGACCCTTTCGTTAACTATATCGGGCTTAAAAAACACCCATTATAAATAGAATGGCTATAAACATTTTGTACCATTCCTAGATATATGCAACCAATTGGGGAAGTAAATATCATTATTTTTATGGTTTATTAGTTATTTTTAAGTCTTCAATGTTATTTTTGTTAAATAATTTTAAATTACCATACGAATCTTAACGGTTTGACTAATATTAATTTTCTTTCAATGAGTTTGCTGTCTTTTTTTAAATAAAACTTCAGTTTTATATCAGGTGTAATTTCATTTAAATCGGGTAATTTTGCCTAATCGTAAGTGTAATTTTGAATTTTGCTGGTGGTAACACTGGTCAGATGGTTTGTCCGAAGAAAATAGAGCACGCTCTAATTGAAATTTTGTCAGATGACTTTGCGTCTGACTTTTACACAAGCAAAGTTAAAAAGGTACCACACGACATGTATGTGTTTTGCAGTGGGAAATTTGACATGTCGTCTTTGGCAGTTCTTCTTTTTTTTTTTTTTTATTAATTTTGTTTATTGCTAAATTTAATTGTTTGTTTGCGGTTGTATTAAGAATGGAAAGAAAAAGTTAGTAAAAAATATAATTTCAAAGAAATACATACATATATTGTAACGCAGTTTACTTTCCCAGCTGAGGTATGACTCAGTATGTCCAGGGTCAATTCGAAGGTCTGCTTCCTTTGAAATGAAACACGTGATGTTTTCGTGTATGTTCGCTTACAATAATTTAACAAAGCTTTATTTACGAAATCTTAATCTACGCTAAATACTAAGAACTACGACAGCGGGTTTCGGCTATAGTTTGTTAGTATCTACTTCTACGATCGAAACTATGCCGAGTACAGAGCATTCGGTGAGCTCCGTAGCTGGCTGTACCCACAACTAACTACTTCGACTAGTTGGACCGAGCGCTTCGAACACGGGAGGATCTCGCAACCTCGGGTGTTCGGCTAACTACGGCCTCGGATAAGTCGGTTGCTGACGGTTGTCCGGCCATGGTGTGACTAACTACGGTCTTAAATACGAAAAACGATTTAAAATACTTCGGACACCAAGAGAATTTCGGGAGGTCTTGGCGATTGGCTAACTACGGTCTTAAATACTAGAAACGGTTTAAAAATACTTCGGACACCAAGGTATTTCTGGAGCCCTGAAGTTCGGCTAAATACGGTTTTGGTTAATGACGTTCGGTTAAATACGGTATCGGTTAAATGCGGTTTCATTTAATCAGGTTCGGTAAAATACGGTATCGGTTAATCAGGTTCGGTTAAATGCGGTTTCATTTAAACCGGTTCGGTTAAATACGGTTCTGGTTAATCAGGTTCGGTTAAATACGGTATCGGTTAAATACGGTTGAATGCTGGGTCGTATTCACTACTGGTAAGAATACGTTGACTACTGGGTTGCACTCAGTCGGCTACCGAACGGAATTCGGAGGCACCGGCAGTCGGCTGAATACGACTAATTACAGGTTATATACGGGATTGTATTTAGTCGGCTACCGAATGGAATTCGGAGGCACCGGCAGTCGGCTATATACGACTAACTACGGATTGACTACTGGTGTACTCAGTCGGCTACCGAATGGAATTCGGAGGCACCGGCAGTCGGTTGAATACGACTAACTACTAGTTATATACGGGATTGTATTTAGTCGGCTACCGAATGGAATTCGGAGGCACCGGCAGTCGGCTAAATACGACTAACTTCGGGTTTACTACTGGTTTGTACTCAGTCGGCTACCGAATGTAATTCGGAGGCACCGGCAGCCGGCTGAATACGACTAATTACAGGTTATATACGGGATTGTATTTAGTCGGCTACCGAATGGAATTCGGAGGCACCGCCAGTCGGCTAAATACGACTAACTACTGGTTAAATACTGGTTCGTATTCCGTCGGCTACCGAATGGAATTCGGAGGCACCGGCAGTCGGCTGAATACGACTAATTACTGGTTATATACGGGATTGTATTTAGCAGTGCTGCCAAGTTAATTTAAAGAAATTACCCCAAATCAAAAAAATACCCCCTAAATCTGTACTGAGAAAAAATAAAAAAACCCCAAAATAAAAAGAATAATTTTTTAAATATTTTTTTAAACATACATACATACCATTTTATTTCCTTTAATTTTTTATATATGTATGCATGTAACAATATTTTAACATATCGACCCCTTTGCGCGAAATTATCGTATGTTACAAAAACCAAATTTTACAGGACAGCCATTTTTCTACGTTTCTCTGCTTTCGATTGCAATATCAAAATGAAAATATACATCCAATTTTTGGAGCAACGAAGTGGAATTCGCCTACAATATTTTTTCAGGTGACGTCTCTTTGAATGTAGAACAAGATTGCATCAAAAACTCAATTTCAAAAAAATTGGCATATACGATAATTTCGCGCAAAGGGGTCGATATACTTACATAAAAAAAGCTTTTAGAAAATCAGAGTATGTATATTATTATAACTCATTAAAAACGTCTAGTACATTTTGATCCCTCTAGTCCACGTGTATGTTTTGATAATTAAATAATTTAAGCTTTCAGAAGATGGAATAAAAATTTGGCATTCATTGCTTAAAGAATATCTAAAGGCCCAACCATACTGTGCTTAAGTTGGCTTAAGCTAATGTGCGAATACATGTTAATTATATGAGGAAACCCATTTTGAACTTAAGGAAACTTTTTGCTAATTTAAATGCAACTGTCATTTGCTTAAGCAAGGTGCGAATCTAATCGCACATTCCGTACGGAATCAAATGTCTTTTAATTTTTTTTTTTGTTTTTTTAGAGTAGGTTAAGCCAAGCTATGCATATTATGGTTAGGCTTTAACTCTTAAAATATTATATTCAACTGTTGAAATTGCAAGTTGGTTTCTTATTTAATTTTTAATAATACTAAACATTGAGAATGCTCGCTCGACAGTTGCGTTCGAAAATGGTAGTGCCTGTAACACATACATAATAATATTTGAACACTTACTTGTAATGAAAATTTTATAAAATAATCACCTTAAAATTCATTTGATATTTTTGTAATTTTGAAAACATTTAATAATATCAACCCTAAAATATCCCCAAATGCTATTTATACACACTAATTTTCCCCCTAACAACTTTTAAGTCCCTAAAACTGACCCTAAACGCAAAGGAAAACCCCAAATTTGGGGTGAAAATCCCTAACTTTTCAACACTGGTATTTAGTCGACTACCGAATGTAATTCGGAGGCACCGGCAGTCGGCTAAATACGACTAACTTCGGGTTTACTACTGGTTTGTACTCAGTCGGCTACCGAATGGAATTCGGAGGCACCGGCAGCAGCGATGCCAGAAGTGCAGATTTATCTGCATTTTGAAGATTTCATCCCTAAAATTGGCAAAATGCAGATTTGCAGATTTTTGGTTTAACATTGCAGATTTTTTAGCTCGGTGGAAACTTTTTAACATTGTCATTGTTGTACTATTTCCACTTCTTGCATTGACAACTAAATAAAGTATATCAACTTTTCATGAATGAACCGTATGGAAATAGATTCAATAGTAGAAATTTTATTCACAAAATATATATGTACATATGTACGTATGTACATATGTATGTATGTACATATATATTCATATGCACTTTTGTATAAATATCTTTAAAATTTGCAATATTTGATCTCTTGTAAATTAAAATAACAAAGATGTGATTAATCCTTACTCGGCCTGAGTAATTGATATATATATATATATTTATGTTCCTTTTACTCCTCTGGGGAGCATAGGGCCGCCACAAGTTGATTCCAATGATCTCGATCATTAGCGCGATGTTTGACTTCGTTCCACTGTAGTCGTAGCTCGGACAGTTCGGTTATGATTTGGCGTTTCCAGGTGTGTGATGGTCGTCCGATGCGCCTGCTTCCCTGTGGGTTCCAGTCTATGGTCTTCTTAGTGATATCGTCTAATGGCTTGCGGAGAGTGTGTCCAAGCCAGCCCCATTTGCGTTTTCTTATTTCCATCTCAATTGGTTGCTGGTTGGTATCTGACCAGAGTTGGGCATTTGATATTAAGGAGGGCCAGTAAACACGCAGGACTCTACGCAGGCATTTGTTAACAAACACCTGAAGGGACTGGGTATCGCGCGGTGCAATATTCCACGTTTCGCAACCGTACAGCAATGTGGATTTAACGCTGGAGTTGAAGATTTTAATTTTGGTGCGTCTCGAGATGTTAGGCGATTTCCAAACTGGGCTGAGTTGGGCAAATGCATTACGTGCCTTATTAATGCGACTGGCCACATCGGCTGATGAACCACCGGATTTGTCGATTATACTGCCTAGATAGCAGAAGGACTCCACATCATCAATTTCCTTGCCGTCATTAAGGAATTTCCGCGTTGCGTTAGCATTTATCCTAAGTGTTTTTGTTTTGGGGATGTTTATCTTCAATCCAACTAGCTTTGCTGTTTCGCTAACTAGAATTAGCTTTGATTGCATATCGGGAAACGAATGACTTAATAAGCATATATCATCTGCATAGTCCAGGTCTTCCTCTCCCATGTTATTCCTCTCCTATGACTTGTTGACTTTTGCATCACTACCTACATCTAGGACACAGCTAAAGAGGAGTGGTGATAACACGCAGCCTTGGCGAACTCCGGTTTTTATTCTGATGTTCTTGCTTAGTTGCTTCTCATGCAATACGCGGCATGTTGCATTGCTGTACAGTGTCTTTATTAAATTTATTATTTTACTCGGGACACCCTTGCATGCCAGTGCGCTCCATATGGCCGTGTGACTGAGAGTATCAAAAGCCTTTTCGAAGTCAACAAATACGAGATAGAGAGGCGATCTCCACTCAACGGACTGCTCCACAATAATTCTTAGGCTATTGACCTGATCGACGCAGGATTTGTTGGGGCGGAAGCCAGCTTGTTCCCTTCTGAGAGGAATTGCTTTTGACAGCCTTTTGTTTATTATATTCGCAATAACTTTGTTGACCATGCTCAACAAAGTTATACCTCTCCAATTCTTTCTGGCGGTTAAATCGCCTTTTTTGGGAAGATTTATAATTGCGCCGGAGGTGATTTCGTCGGGTATGGATTCTTCATTCCAGAATGCTCTTATGATGGGTTCCAATAAGCGAGCGCTAGTAACTCGGTCGGTTGTAAGGAGTTCTGGGGAAATATTATCCAGGCCAGGGGATTTGTTGTTTTTAACTGAACTAATTGCTTCGCTGATTTCAATGATTCCTGGACACACAGAAGATATGGATGGATGCAATACGTGGGTAGTGCAAGTGCAGATTGGATCCTGTAAAGCGGACGTTGTATTCAGCATATTATCGTAAAAATTTTCCCATAGGCTGAGTTGCTGCGTTTTTGATGTTACAAGTTCCCCTACGTCATTCTTCAGGGGTCTGCCAGACGCAAATGTTCTATTAGTTAACTTGTTCACAGCGAGGTATAGGTCTCTCATGCGATGGGTTGCTGCTGCTGCTTGTAGTTCGTTTGCTAAATTGTTGACCCATTTCCGCTTATCACATCTCGCATTACGTTTATGATGGATAAATGGATAAATATTTTTAATGTCAAAATATCCATGAATTATTAGCCATGTGATTTTAAGAACAAATTTTTTAAAACTTTTCTGTGTTTAAAGTTCAAAAAAAAACATTTCCTTTTTTAATCCTCGTACATCGTGGACCACTTATGTTTACCAGAACGACTTTTAAAACTACCATCGATTTTAAATTCAGGAACATATTTTGAAATTAAGTGTAATATCTTTTCTAAATAAACTACATAAAAATGAAATAAATGTGTTTGAAGGTTTATTGAAGATTTTTAAAACCTTGACGCAGATTTTGCAGATTTTTTGATGAAAAATTATGGTTTTTTGCTGATTTTTCCTCTAAAAGTTCTGGCAACACTGACCGGCAGTCCGCTGAATTCGACTTATTACTGGTTATATACGGGATTGTATTTAGTCGGCTCCCGAATGAAATTCGGAGGCACCGGCAGTCGGCTAAATACGACTAAATACTGGTTAAATACTGGTTCGTATTCAGTCGGCTACCGAATGGAATTCGGAGGCACCGGCAGTCGGCTGAACACAACTAACTACGGTTACTACCAGTGTGACCATATTAGCTTTTTTCGAGCTAAATTTAGCTTTATTTTTTCATGTTTAGCTTTAGAAATTTCATTAAGCTTTAAGCTTTTTTTCGGCTTTTTTCAACAATGCATTTAGCTTTTTTAGCCTTTTTTTAATTTTAATTTCGTTTTATTTATATCTCAAAATAAATAAAACAGTTTATCGAAATAAACTTATTTGTGATTTAGTTAAAAGAGTAATAGTGTGACAGTGTGACAGTGCAGAAGTAATCGCTTTTGCAGATTTGAACTACATACATACATAACAGTGCTGCAGGGCAAGAATAAAAAAGTTACGCTATTTTTCAAAAAAGTTCAAAATTTTTGTCAAAAGTTACAATTCAAAATATTTCTTGAATAAATAGTAAGTTAATATGATTTGTAAAAACCAAATTCATATTTCTATTCAATGTTTCAGTGATAATAGCAAGACTATCAATTATGAATAGAACAAAAGCATAGCAAAGAGTAAGTTTTAAGCATACAGTACTTTTCGTTTCTAGTCCCAACTTTAGCGATTGAAATTTATCTGTTTTGCTGACGTGGTAAGTAAATTTAATATAAGATTTACATGATAGTCCATTTAGGGATGTAAGCATATTTGCCATATATTCCATCTATAAGCGGCCAGCAAACGCAAAAGTAAATCGAATTATGTTCATTATAGTCACATTAGCAAAACGTTCTACCATATAAAAGAACTAAAATTAAATCGTTTAATTTTTGTCATCAACACTCAACTTGAAAAAAATTAGTTTTGGTTTAGGTATCAGGGTAAAAATAGATTTAT
Organism: Pollenia labialis; assembly: GCA_949318255.1. Taxonomy (NCBI): domain Eukaryota; kingdom Metazoa; phylum Arthropoda; class Insecta; order Diptera; family Polleniidae; genus Pollenia; species Pollenia labialis. Next base: position 140,334,831 of record OX439141.1, on the reverse strand, counting down.
GGTTTTTTTATATTGTCGTTGTCGGGATTTTGAAATCGACAAAAATTTCAAAAGACTACGACTTCGATCACGAAAACGACTCGTCAACTGTTTTTTTTTTAATTTATTGAAAACAGCTGATAGTTAAATTTTTACCAGCAAGAATTATTTAACCTGTTTCATATTTTTATTTAAAAAAATTATTTTCAAAATTTTTAAATCAAAAGTCTTTCCATCACATAAAATATTTATTTTCCTAATATTTAATAATTACATACATATATTCTTCGGCAAATGGCTTAAAACAATTAAATTAATTACGATATAGTATCTTTTATTACATCTGAATAGTGTCGATATGACCAACTTGCTAGTTTTTGGTGGTAAAGCGTTCATTTACTTTTTTATTTTTTTGAGTAAATGGGAGAATATTTTGTAAATTCTGCTAGTAAATGAACACATCTATTTTATGTCTACGTTAAAGTTGATAAGTAAGGTTTGGAGTTATTCTTAGCTACAAACATATAATTAAAAACATGTTTGTAAAAACTTATATTTATTTATATTTTTAAATGTGACCTTTAAGAACAAAGCCAGGATATTATACATACATATATACTTACTTAAACACTATTTAATCTATGAAAAATATCGAAATAAGTAAAAGTTACTACAAGAAGCTATAAAAAAATTTAGCTTTATTTTTTGGCTTTAAATTTCCTTTTTTAGCTCTATTTTAAGCATGATCTAGCTTTATATTTTTTAAAAATCTGGTCACACTGGTTACTACCAAGGTATATTTACACAAGGTAAACTCGTTGGCCCATATGTGTGTCAGCTGTTTACCTAAGTTGGAACACCAACAGTGTGACCATATTAGCTTTTTTCGAGCTAAATTTAGCTTTATTTTTTCATGTTTAGCTTTAGATATTTCATTTAGCTTTAAGCTTTTTTTTTGGCTTTTTTCAACAATGCATTTAGCTTTTTTAGCCTTTTTTTAATTTTAATTTCGTGTTTATTTATATTTCAAAATAAATACAACAGTTTATCCAAATAAACTTATTTGTGATTTAGTTAAAAGAGTAATAGTGTGACAGTGCAGAAGTAATAGCTTTTGCAGATTTGAACTACATACATAACAGTGCTGCAGGGCAAGAATAAAAAAGTTACGCTATTTTTCAAAAAAGTTGAAAATTTTTGTCAAAAGTTACAATTCAAAATATTTCTTGAATAAATAGTAAGTTAATATGATTTGTAAAAACCAAATACATATTTTTATTCAATATTTCAGTGATAATAGCAAGACTATCAATTATGAATAGAACAAAAGCATAGCAAAGGGTAAGTTTCAAGCGTATGCCCACTGTATGAGAATTAAAAAAAAGTTTAAGCATACAGTACTTTTTGTTTCTATTCTCAACTTTAGCGATTCCAATTTATCTGTTTTGCTGCCGTTGTAAGTAAATTAAATATAAGATTTACATGATAGTCCATTAAGGGATGTAAGCATATTCCATCTATAAGCGGCCAGCAAAGGCAAAAGTAAAAGTAAAGTAAAAAAGTATAAAAGAACTAAGAATTAAATCGTTTAATTTTTGTCATCAACACTCAACATGAAAAAAATTAGTTTTTGGTTTAGGTACCAGGGTAAAAATATCTTGTTTGGCCGAAGAACTCTTTACTTATGTGTTTTACATTGTCGTTTCAAACGACTTCGATCACGAAAACGACTCGTCACAATTTTTTTTAAAATTTATTAAAAACATCTGAAGTTAAATTTTTACCAGCAAGAATTATTTAACCTGTTTCATATTTTTATTTAAAAAAATTATTTTCAAAATTTTTAAATTAAGAGTCTTTCAATCACATAAAATATTTATATTTCTAAAATTTAAGAATTATATTCTTCGGCAAATGGCTTAAAACAATTAAATTAATTACGATATAATCTCTTTTATTACATCTGAATAGTGTCGATATGACTAACTTGCTAGTTTTTGGTGGTAAAGCGTTCATTTACTTTTTTATTTTTTTGAGTAAATGGGAGAACATTTTGTAAATTAGCTAGTAAATGTATACATCTTTTATATGTCTAAGTCAAAATTGATAAGTAAGGTTTGGAGTTGTTCTTAGCTACATGCATATATGTATTAAAAAAATTTTTTATAAAAACTAACCACCGTTTTTACAACTTACCGATAGCTAAAGGTAGGATTTTATCGGCCGTATAAAAAGTGATCCATTAGTACAACTAAACATTAACCTACAAGATAGGATAAACCTTCCATTAAGTTAAGTTGTGCCAATGGAGCACGGTTTATACGGCCGATAAATTCCTACCTTTAGCTATCGGTAAGTTGTGAAAACGGTCCTAAATGTTATTTTTCAATGTGACCTTTAAGAACAAAGCCAAGGATATTATACATATATACTTACTAAAACACTATTTAATCTATGAAAAATATCGAAATAATTAAAAGTTACTACAAGAAGCTGTAAAAAAAATTTAGCTTTATTTTTTGGCTTTAAATTTCCTTTTTTAGTTCTTTTTAGCTCTATTTCAAGCAGCGTGGCCATTTTGGCATTTTTGCAGCTAGATTTAGCATTTTTTTGTCTGATTTAGCTGCAAATTTTTCATTTAGCAGTTAGCATTTTGTTTAGCATTTTTTAACTACATATATAGCATTTTTTAGCATTATTTAATTTAAGAATATTAAAGTAATCTTTTTTGAAAAACTACCACACTCTTTTGTTGAATGCAAATACAAACCCCTACTTTTTTGCTATAGAAACTGTACAATATTTTAAAGGACCTTTCATATCAAGTGGGTTTAAAATTTGATCAGTTTGATCCATTAAATTCATTTTAAGACGATTTTTTCCCTCAATTACGATTTTGAATTTTTTGGAATCGAAAAGAGATACCCAAGGCGAATTCATTCAAGGTAATCTCGGTGCTACAACAAGTACAACTCGTACAAAAACCACAAGCATTTTGTTTTTGTAAAATCATTGTACAATGCCATAAACAGAAATTATTTTATTTCACAGAAACAAAGATAATAAACAAAATTTTGACATCAGGGCTTTTAAGACCACCTATAATAAATTCGACTTGAATTGAAAAAAAAACAAATACAAATTACATGCCAAGATTTTATAGCCCAATTTATATGTCATCTTAGAAAACTGTTTAAAAACTAATAAATGCAAATTAAGCGAACGAAAGAAGAAATTATTGATTTCACTGTAGAAGAAATTACAACTTTGGAACATCAGTGGATGAAACCAAATTCATATGACAGTTGATTTCTGGATAAATGTAAATGGATATAAAAATTCATTACATGAATATCCATTCAGCGAATTAGTTTCTTTTGCTATGCAGTTCTTGGTCTTGCCAGTTAGCAGCGCGGAAGTTAAAATTGGGTTTTAGTGGTATAAATATCTAAAAAACGAAAATTCGAAACAGAATGACGTTAATATATTATAATGATATCTTGATCGATTCTTCAGAAGCTGAAGAAAAATATTTATTTAATGACGTATTTAATTTATAAAATTAAATATTTTATTAAACATGTTATATAAATTTTATTAAAATACTAAATAATTCCCATTAATGGGTCAAGTTCCTTTGATTTTTTGTTATGGTATGGTACCTTTTGTTTAAAAACTTTTTTGTACGTATATAAAGACTGAAATATATTTCTTTTATAGTTTTAAGACTTTTTATGTTTCATAAATATTATATTGTTATTCTTTAATCAGCTTGTTCTATTGATACGATGTGAGGTTATAGGGAAGAATTATGTAAAATAAGTTATGTATAAAGGTATTTTAACTAAAATAACAAAAAAATAAAACAATTTAAACTTTAGCATTATTTTTTGGCAGTTTAGGATTTTTGTTAGCATTTTTTAGCATTATTTTTAAGCCGATTTAGCTGTAAAATATTTTTGGATATGGCCACACTGATTTCAAGCATGATTTAGCTTTATATTTTTTAAAAATCTGGTCACACTGAACACCAATGTCAAATTCCGTGTATATGAGCAAAAATTTGTACATGTGTGCGTTACATTTATATGAAGACAATTTTGACAATTCCGTTCCACTCGGTTATTTTTATAGAGCAGCATGTCTACACTCCCAAATGAGTCTACCTTGTGTAAATATACCTTGGTTACTACTAACTACCGAGAGTAAATACTGTGGTTTAAGGCAATATCTACTCTCCCTGTTTTGAACAAACTTTGACTACTTATTCAAAAATAAAATAAACTAAAAGAGACTTCTACAGTTAAAAAGTTATTGAGATAAACAGTAAGGGTATTCACAGTAGTTGGAAAAATAGTAAGGGTATTCAAGGTGTGGGGCTACTTATATTTTATGATGTTAGTATTAAAATATTAGGATTATGTATATATGTAGGCTAGGTTTGTAACGTCACGTTACATAACCATTATTTTATTCAAAAATTTTGCAACATACATATGTATAATGCATATTTGTAACCAAAAATATAAATTATTTTGTAACCAAAAATGTTTTTGGTTCAGTTAATGGTTATTTATAACAAAAAAAAAAATAAATATTTTTTGCTTTAATAGCGATAATGCGATTATGGTTAAAAATTCACAATTGCAAATAAAGAAATTTTTCTCGGAACTCTTTTAAAAGCAAAGAAAATCGCTCATTTGCTTCAACAGTATCATAACTAAAAAAAATCAATTTCGAGATAAACGCGTTTAAAGTTTTGAAAATAACGACACATTCTCTTCTAATGAGGAAAGTAAAAAAGATGAATTACAAACACAATATAAAGAAAAGCATAGCGAACAATTCTGCACCACTAACTCCAAAATTTAATTTTTTGAGTTATGACACTGTTGAAGAAAATGAGCAGTATGTATACTTTAATTAATATTTAACAAATTTTAAGCCCAACTATAAAAAGCATATGCTTGTTTAAGCAACTGTGCGAATACAAAACCATATTGAATTTAAGGAAACATTTCACTAAGTTTTATGAAATTGTTGTTGGCTTCAGCAAATTCCGAAACTGATCGCACATATTTCCTACGGAATCAAATGTTTTCATTTTGTTTTTTTTAAATGCATTTCACAGGCTTTCGTTATTTTTTAACAGTAGCTTAAGCTAGCTTATACATATTATGGTTGTGCCTTTAGTTTTAATTTAAATATTTTTTTCAACTTCAATTTGTTTGATGTAAAAAACTTTAAGAGTTCAAATACTGGCACAGCACATTTCTGAGGTTTAGAGCAGCCTGAGTTGACGTGTTTGCTGTATGTAATTCATGTCTATTTACACTATTTAAGGTAGAATTTTCCCTTTCCTCTTCAACCGTTGAGTTAACTGCATCAAAACGAAGAAAATTGTGAAGCACTATTGTTGCTAAAACGACCTAAGAGGGTTTAAAAGAATTTGTACTTTAGTTTCATATGTTAATTTGATATGTGCAAGTAAATACCTGTTTTGCATTTTCTGGTGAAAACGACATGCACGTTCTTAATATTCTCCATCGGGAAGTAAGTATACCTAGTCAATAGATGTATGATAAAGATGTATTTATATATGTAAATTAGTTTTTTTAATGTTCATGCAGTGCACATTCGTACCAAAAGCAATTTCTATGCGTATCCTAGCTCTGCATATTCTCTTGTTGTACACGTCTTTAGCGTCATCAGTTACCTTTGAATATGGTTTCATTATGTTTTCCTTCAAAGGAAATGCGGCATCAGCTACAAAAAAATATGGAAATAAAACGTCGGACCCTGGTAAGTTTGTTGCAAGAGGAATGTTCATTGCTTTGTTTAAAATCATTTTTCCAAATGATGAATTTTTAAACACTCCGCCATCGCTTTGGCTGCCGTACGCACCTACGTCTATTAGAGTAAATTTGTAATTGCTATCACACGATGCAAGCAAAACCTTAAAGCAACAAAATTTTAATGTCCTTCAATTTCATTTTACTAATGATATACTTACGATACTATTAAACTTCTTGTAATTAAAGAACTGAGATCCGAAATTAGGTGGGCATGTTATTCTTACGTGCTTTCCGTCCACTGCCCCCAAGCAGTGTGGTAAGCTAGTGGTCCGAAGAAAATCTTCTGATATTTTAATCCACTCGTAAGTATCAGGTGGGCTCACATAAATACCTCCTAATATTCGCCACAAAACTTCATTGATATGACATGAAGAGGGCACCTACGTCTATTAGAGTAAATTTGTAATTGCTATCACACGATGCAAGCAAAACCTTAGAGCAACAAAATTTTAATGTCCTTCAATTTCATTTTACTAATGATATACTTACGATACTATTAAACTTCTTGTAATTAAAGAACTGAGATCCGAAATTAGGTGGGCATGTTATTCTTACGTGCTTTCCGTCCACTGCCCCCAAGCAGTGTGGTAAGCTAGTGGTCCGAAGAAAATCTTCTGATATTTTAATCCACTCGTAAGTATCAGGTGGGCTCACATAAATACCTCCTAATATTCGCCACAAAACTTCATTGATATGACATGAAGAGGGCATCCATGAGCTAAGAAACTGTGTGACACCAAATAAGTTAGCAATTTAATTAACAAATTGAATTTTTTGTACTTACTGCAAAGCAATGTATAGTCTTTGCGCCGGCTCAATGGGTTTTCTGTGCGAGAACTTTTTAAGCCTCGGTTCAATCAAATTCAACACTGTGTTAAATTGTTCATGATTAAGCCGGGTGGACTTTAAAAATAGCTCTGGATTTTTTTCAATTAATATATTTGCTCCCGTGGAGTAAAAACCATACATGGAACGGCTTCTGAAGAGCTCACGATTTCCTTGGCGTTCTCTGCTAGACATCATCCTCAACAGCAATATTACAATCAATAATCAAATAATTCCTCAACATTCGCATGTAAAATATCTCGGTATACATCTGGATCGGCGATTAACGTGGAAATGCCATATAGAGTCAAAATTAACTCAAATGAAACTTAGAGCCATTCAAATTCATTGGCTTATTGGAAGAAACTCTGTCCTTAGTCTCGATTGCAAGCTTCTACTTTACAACTCTATCTTAAAGCCTATCTGGTGCTACGGTATTCAACTATGGGACACTGCCTCGGCCTCTAATATCAAAAAAATTCAAAGGCGTTAAAATAAACTTCTTTGAATAATCACAGCCGCACCCTGGTACGTTAACAACTTAAACATTCACAAGGACCTCAATGTGCCATTAGTGAAAACTATGATTACAAAATATGCTGTTGAATTTTTAAAAAGGCTTGAACAACACCCAAATCCACTAGCTCGAAATATTTTAAATCATGGCGGCCACACTCGCTTAAGAAGAAGAGACACTGCAGCACTTACCAACTAGAAGAGCGATAAGCACCTATATATGTATGTGAACAGAACCCGTGAAGAAGAAAACATTTTTGTCTGGCACTGGCAGGCCATAAATAAAGTATTAGGATAAGATTTGATTAATGATTGTTAGTACATATTTAATATATGTATGAAGATTCAATAAATAAACTATGGAAAAAAAACATCACTTTTACCTACAACAAGAACAGATAATTGCTCAGCTGTGTTCCTCAATGGCACTTTAATTCCTAATGTTAATTCTGTCAAATACCTAGGCTTACATTTAGACAGAAGACTTACATGGAAAGCACATATTAAAGCGAAAAGAAAACAACTTGACATAAAATGTAAGCAAATGTATTGGCTTCTATGGCGAAAATCTCAACTATCTATGGAAAATAAGGTCCTACTTTATAAAACTGTTTTAAAACCTATATGGACTTATGGCATAGAGCTATGGGGCACGGCTTGTAATTCCAACATAGAAATATTGCAAAGATTTCAGTCCAAAGCTTTGCGTGCTATAACTAACGCTCCTTTTTTTATAACGAACAAAGCTCTTCACAACGACCTGAAAATACCGTTTGTCAAATCCGAAATAAGAAGATTTAGCTCTTATTACTTAGAAAGGCTTAGTAATCATGTAAATATACTAGCAATTACACTTTTAGATGAGACTGGTAAGTAAGAAGGCTTAAACGAAAACATATCCTTGATCTCCCTTACTGTCGTTAGTAATAAAATAATAATATATGTATTTAGTTATAGTTTCTAATTTATTGTTTATAATATTAATATTTAATTTAACTCTATATGTGTAAATATTATTTTCATATACATATAGTCTGGGTTCACACTATGAAAGTTTTCTTTCAGAAAGTCTGAGTTTATCGGTGAGAGAGGAGAAAAGAAAAGCATGTTCTCTTCCCCTCTCACCAATAAACTCAGACTTTCTGAAAGAAAACTTTCATAGTGTGATACCAGACATACATAACTTAAATTTTTGTTTTCAATTGAAAGCAAACAGTGGTGCGATTCACTAACTTTTAACGATCCGACATTCGTTAAATTTGTCGACATAAATATTCGCTTGCAGTAACGATAGTGTGATTTTGTAACTTATTTTTAACGATTGTTAACAGCTGTTTTTTTGTAACATCTCTGTCTACAAAATGTTAAAAAAAAAACGAAAAGCACAAAAGAGAATAAAATAAAAACAAATGAAATTGTTCTTAACCCCCCGTGTTACACATGTTTTTTCATTCAAAATACATTGAAAAAGGTCTGGCGAGACTCATGAGTAAGACGAAGGTTTAATTTGTGGTTTTATATTTTTTTTTGTGAATTTTACATTTAGAATTTTGTTTTTGTTCCTAATTTGCTTGTTTTAAATTTAGGATTTTGTGTTTGTTCATACATATACATATGAATATATCTTTGTAAGATTGCAAATAAATATGTAATAATAAAAAAAAAAAATATGACTTCAAGATTGCATGATATAAGCAGTTATTTGTGCTGCAACAAAAGTGCTGAGTTTCATGTCTGAATTAAGGCCTATTAAAAATGTGAAAGAAGCACGTATTGGATTCCTCGGGCAGACCTTCTTCGCGAGGAATTTCATACAAAAATCATGTAATATTTCATCGATTACGGAAGTGCTATCTTATCAAATACTGTCTTACAAAGCTGCTTCCAGGCAAGCAGTATTTTTTGCTGGGTCTATTTACTGCACGGACCACAAATACTTTTGATCGCCTCTTAAGCTCCATCCATCAATATTTTCGGGAATTTCACCCATCTCAATCGGTTGTAAATTGTCAGCGATCTAAAAAAGACAGTAATACATATAAAATCGATTTTCGAATGATACATACATATGTACTAATATAACAAGAGAATGAAAATAGTTTACTGGAATGTCTTCGAAATAGAAATCATAGCTAAAGTTGTAACTAACAAAACAAAAACTAAAAAATAGTTCATAGATAGTTATAGATCTTATTCACAATTCATAACTAACGTAGTAACAGCTCTCAGCTGATACACGAAATGCAACCGTGCATATTGGCATGTAGAGATAATTAAATGTCGATAATATTTTGAACGATATATTCTGTAATAAATAAAAAAGCTTATCAAACTATTAAAACCCCATTTTGGCTCTTTAAAAAATCAACACAAATTCTAAAAACGTTAGTTATTGGTTATAAAAGTATGTATATAAATCAATTAAAATAAGGACTTGTAACAATAAAAATGTTCAATAGAATTTTATCGACTATTTACACATCTCTAGTTTATTTTTATTTGTTGTACCCAACAAACACGGAGGTTTGATTTCAAATTGAAAATGACTGGAAATCAAACGTTTTCTCAAACGACAAACATTTAATAATGATTTGAAAATCATAGCATTCTCAACAAAAAGGGGATATTATTTTCAAATTGAAAAATGCCTTTATTTTAAACTAGCTTTCAAACGTAATTCTCAAATGTTTATCAAATGTGGATTAAAATACAATGTGGAATATAAATAAAACTATTTAATTTTTTTAATTTAAATTTATTATTTATTTAAATAAACTTTGAGATAAACATTCGGTACCATAGCTAAAAGATGAAATAGTGTTCTTTCCGTCCTCTAATTCTTGGAAAGACAAAATACTTGGCTCCCTTTTATTTTGAGGATCGTTGAACAAACTTTCTTCACTTTCCCGTTTTATTATTTTTCTTTTTTTTCGTATTTTTAATCATTGTAATTTCTCACAAATAATTTTGTTTTCACAAGAAATAAACTGTTCACTTTATATTAAAATTTATTTTTAATAGTAAAACACATGTAACCACAAAGTAAAAAAAGTAACTTTAATCGCCATTTTTAATGCTTACATTTATTTTTCGCTTTAGTATTGCCAAGTTTATTTTTGAGTTGATTTTAACATTTTACAAACATTTGATATCAAATTGATAAAACGTTTGATATCAAATGTTTATTTTCAAATCATTATCAATTTGAATTTAAATGTTAAATCAAACAATTGAAAAACGTTTGAGAATTGCGTTTGATGTCAAATGATAAAGTCATTTCATATCAAAGGTTTGACTTCGTGTTTGTTGGGTATGGATGTTTTTAGATGCAGTTGAAATGAATTTCAAATGGATTGCAGCGTGTTTTATACGTCCTAACTGTTTTTTGCCATGTTTTTATCTGATATTATTTGAATATCTCTTATAATTTTTCCCATTTATTTTTTTATAATCACTTCAAAAAGGTTGTACTTTTGAAATTAATTACAAAATAATATCAATCAGCTGTTCTTTGAATGTATTAGTTAGTTGACATTTAGTTACAGCCAAGGTATATTTATAGCAGGGGGTCGATTCTGGTTCTGTGAAACTGTGAAATGAAAAAAAACTTTTCATTTTCGTTTTCATGAGCACTTTTCACATTAGCACTTCATATTTACACAAAATGCGATTCCCGTTCTTTTAATGAAAAAGTGTTTCATTCCATTGTAGCTGTGAAACTTTTGAAACTATACTAATAAAATGTCAACGTCAAATGCAGATATCGAAGCTTAGGTTTTTGAAACGGCGCTAACCTGCAAACGATTTTTTTTAACGCTTGAGCTGCAAGCATTTATTTTTGCTAAAAGAGTTTTTTTGAAGAGAGAAAAAAATACATTTTTATGTCCCGTCTTGTTTTATACAATATAAATTTTTTCAGTAAAAGAATTTTTGTTGTTTTTTATTTTCATACATATGTAAATGGTAAAAATTTTTAACTAAAAATAATGAGTAAACCGAAAATTCCGAATTTGTTGCATTTGGGTTTTTTTCATGAACGATATTGCATCTGAAAGACGTTGGCCCCAATGTCCTGCCCAAGTGCGCGCAAGAAATAGGAAAAAAAAAATTTTACATAATGTTTTAATATATAAAGCCAAAAGCAATTTTTTAACGGAAACAAATTTTTATTCAAAAAACAAGAGCAGTCATAAAAATGTAAAATCGATCAATCAATGAGTTGACAAAATGCCAGGCCCATGATGTCTACAAGAACATTTTTTTCGCATTTTTATATTGAAAACAATAATAAAAAACTAAAATTTGTTGTTGTTTTCAAAACAAATATACGAAAGAAATGTTCTTGTCGACATCGTGGGCCTGGGCCTTAATTTCTTTCGTTTAAGCTTTCGAGTTATTCTTAGCAAGCCTTTTCATTTGATACCTATATTATAGGATTGCATTAAAAATAGCTAGACCGCCATTTTGGCTGTGCTGCTGTGTTTGATTTAGAATGACGTTTCATAGTTTGCAACATGGTGAAATAAACAGATGGCAGCACTACGCCAGATGACGATTTTTTGCTCCTGCATTGTTTGTCAAGATTTATGTCAAAGTTTTGTTTATGTTTAAAAAAAGTCCACGTTTTGTGTTGGTTATGATTATTGTATTTTATTAAAGTTTTTGATGATATCAAATTAAAATAAATAAGATATTGACCATAATTAAATACAAATTGGCTAAAAATTTATTTATTTCATGACGTTCAGCGGTACGCTTTGATTTTTGTTAAAAGTATTTTTTGACGAAAACGGTGATGTAATTTCCAATTTTGTTGTATTTGTTGCCGTAACGATGCCACCTACTTATTTCACAATGGTTTGCAATGCATTGTCATCCAAACTGAACGTGTGTACATAATTTCAGCTCAGTCAATTGAACATATCTGCTTCAAATTGAGTTGCAAAGTTTCACCCAAACATATATTCATTGCAAGTTAAATAAAAGCTTTAAAAAACTACCATAAGCCCAAAAAACTGTGAAATCATTCACAAATAAAAGGCCAAATAAAGATTAATTTAGTAATATGTTATTAAATATAAAAAATAAACATGTTGTAGGCGGCTTTAAATTTACTTTAAGCCGTCGCTAAACCTAAATTCTTCACCGCCGATAATTACATATCTTTTGTCATTTAATCAAGTGTAAAATTATACAAATACACAAAAAATATAATTAATTTAAAAAATTATCGAAACAAATTCGGAATGGTACAATGTAAGAAAACATTATTAACGTTTTTCGTCAGTAATGCTTTTTATTTTATCAAAAATTGGCATTTTATATAAATATAATAAGTTAAAAATCTGTAAATATGCATCTTTTAGAAGATTATAATTTTTATTTCTTTAATTTATTATTTATCGTTGGCAATGTCCATATTTTTCTCTAAATAATTTAATTAAAATTATTTTTCACCGTTAAAATGAAAGTGTAAAAATATGGCGTAAATAAAAAGTTTTTGACACTTCTTTGCACTGTTACACAGAACAAGAATCACATTGCTGTGAAAATGTGAAAACAATCTGTTTCATTCCATTTGTTCTTCTCATATGAAAACATTCGAATTTATTTATCATATTTTCACTAAACGAGAATCAGAAACTCTATGAAAATGTGAAAAAAGTTTTAATTTCACAGAACCAGAATCGACCCCCAGGTAGTCTCGGAAAGCCAGCTGTTTATTTTTTATTTGCTTGTTTTGCGAAACGAACTGTCAAATGTTGTATAGTAAACAAGTAAACAAGTTTTTTGTCTTTTTTGTCTCTTATCAGCCCCTTTGCTTTTTGACAGTTTGTATCGCATAACAACAGTAAAAAGCCCTGTTGTTAGTTTTATTGTACAATAAAAATAAATATACCTTGGTTACAGCTTTACCTATAATTAAGTGTAAACTTTTTATGCTGAAAGTAATCATCTGTGAATAACTTAAACAAGTACCTTAAAAAGTTAACACTTGGTAATAATTTATGAATATGCGCCAATATAACTAAATGATTTTTTTTTCACTAAACACAACGTTTGTTAAACTAATGCATTTGTTTAACGTGGTTTGTGTTTTGTTATTTTTGTTTTGATCACGCCATTTGTGTTGATGGTTGCGGCCTGTTTTTACACATTGTCACTTCACTACCAACAAAAGCTTTCTGTCTTTTTCTTGGAAACGTATGGATAAATTTGGAAAGACAGAATCTGCGATTTTTGTTTCGAGCGCGCAAGAATAATAAATGTTGTATCACATCGCGGTTTGTCGGTAATATATTTCGGTTTAATTTAACTAACGCGAAAGGCATTTTAATCACGACACAGTGAACAATTATTTAAACTAGTGTTCGCCTTATGGTCAAAATTCGACCATAAATTTTCATGTTCATATGAAGAAAACATAGTACATTTACATATGTATATATTAATTTGCATGTTTCGCGAATTTTTTTCGTCTTAGTGGATCGATTTGGCGAGGGGCCAACCTCCGGTTCATATTTTAACTTCAACGTGAGTTAATTTAGTTTTATAAGTTCAATATAATCAGAATTGATAAAACAAAAAAGTATCAAAAAATCTCCTTAATAGATTGTCACTCAGGACATTGCATGCTTAATTTTATTTTCTATGTCTAATATTAACGAAAATTAATCAAAGCACCAAATGTTGAACGAAAAAGTACCAAAAAGCTCCCCTTACATGTTCGTATTCCCCCAGGACCATGCATTTTTAATTTTATCTTTATTGGTCGAATACTAACAATTCAAAGCAGACCTCTAGTACATACATATACTACTGATTTATAAATCTACATTTTAAAATTTTAGGTTAGTTACTCGAGTGCACGTGTTGAAGTGTGTAAATTTCTATATTTAACAAACAAGTAGGTACATATGTATGTATTAATTTGCTTGTGATAACAAATATCTTTAAGAAATTATATTTTCGCATATACATACATACATAGTTATATACATAAATCATTTTAATAATTCCATGACATTTTCAGCAGATCACCGCTTTGTGTATCCAACTTTACTGTACTTACATAAATTTACACGGCAATTCGGTTTTCAACAGTTTCTTGGTGACTATCAGTGATGTTAACCGTACGGTAATTACCCTTTTTTAGGGTAATTTTGGGCCGCAAAAGGTAGCAAGGTAATTTTTTTAAAATACGGTAATTTAAAGAAATTTGGATTTTTGGTATAAATATACATATTTACATACATACATATGTAGGGTTTAAAGTTTTAACTTTTGAGAAGTGATTTTCAAATTAAAAATAAGTGCAGAATAAGAAAAATTAAATTACTCTTGTATATTATTAATTTCATATTTTACTTTTTGTTGTTTAAGAGATAAACTCACTGTTTATTGTTGATGATTTTGTTTAAACTTTGATATTGTTACAAGTAGAACGGTTGCTGTAATTCTTATACGCTTAACAGTTTTACTTGGTTTAATATCTTTAGTTTTTCTAAAATCTTTATGGATGAAGTTTCCTGATGATCTGGCCTAAGCAACCAGTGAAATACGCATAGGAATAGCTTATCCCATCAACAATAAATTTCAGTGTTTTTATCTAATAATAAAAATTGGGAATTTAGCACGAATAACAAAATCATTTAAATAAAAAAGTCTTAAACATATGAAACCGCTTATTTGATTATTTTAAGTACGGATCAAATTAAAAATTATTTTAATAATTTATTCATAAAAAATACAATAATTTAGGTTAAAAATGTATTTTAAGACAATAATTTACATCAGGGCTGCCAGTTTAGGGGTTTTGACCCCAAATTAGGGGTTTTCTTGTTGCTAAAAGGGACGGAAAATTTAATTTGGGGTTTGGGGTTTGCATTGGGGATATTAAAAAAATAACTTGGGGAAATAAAAAATATGAGCTTAATTTTTCTATTAAAGACAACTAAGTTTAATGCACACATAGTATGTGTCACATACACATTACAGTGGATTTTTTGCAACATCACTTGATATCAATGAGCACCGGGCAAAAAATTATTAAAAAAAATATCTGATAAGTTTGAAGTTAATCTCTCAATAAGTCCAAAATTTGCATTTTCCTGGACAACTTCATGTGTATAAGAGATGTTCAAAAAAATTAAAATGAACTCGAAAGCCAATGAATGGGCTTATTGGTTCCTTTATATATAAAAACATTTAATATGAAGTTTGGTGACGATTGGGTAAAGAAAACTCGATTGAAATGTCAAAAAGTGTGTACAAGGAAAAACAATCACTTATTTATGTTTTTGGAAAATTTTTTAAATGTCGTAAAAGTTTTTAGTCTAGATTATTAACAATTAGAAATGTTTGTAAAAAAGAAATAAAAATCGGTTTATAACTAGTAATAAATGATGCCCCAGACCACTAATGTGCCAATTATTACTTGACCTAGAAATGTGAGCACACACCTTTAATAGTTTTAAATTTGATTTGTGCAAAAGACTAAAAATTGTCAAATAATAAAAACGCATTACAGAAAATACAGTACGTTACGGTACGTTACATTGCATAATTCTTAAAATGTTGAATGCAAACAATTAAGCATGAAATGCAAGAGCCTTCAAACCTGTGTTTGTAGAGAAACAAATAAAGCAATTCTCAAATGGATAACTGGTGCGCGTGGGAATGTAATCCAAACTAGAACATCCTCATTATTTTTTAATAAAAGTAAAAATAAAATTAATTTTGTATAATAAACTTCTTAAAAATTTAGTGATTTTGTGGTCCCATGCAAACTTTTTATAGGAAAGTTCCACTGTATATATATGGGGGATTTCGCGTCAAGTGACCCAACTTTGAAATCGATATCTTCCGATTTAGAAAAAAGTTTGTCCTATTGGATAGTACTTTAGATACAAATTTTCAACCAGATCGGTCAAAAAGTTCCTGAGTTAGAGGAGGTCAAAGTTTGACATTTTAACCATACAGGTGTTCTTTCTCATCCATGTAACTTATTACCTATTGGTGTTAGCAAAATTTGTCCCAAGTAGCTTCGATAGCTAAAAGTTCGATTTAAAAGTTGGGTCTCTTGACACGAAATCCCCCATATGTATATATGTATATATTTAAAAAACAACTACATATTTCCTTTCGATAAAAATGATCTCTTGTAGAACATGGTACAAGTTAAACTCAAATAAATATTTAAATTATCCGTTAAAAATTATGTATTTTTTTACAGGGGCTTTTTTTGGGGATTCTTGCTTTTATCGGGGGATATTTGGGGAAATTTATTTTTAAATTTGGGGAGAACGAAAAAAAGTACCTGGCAGCCCTGATTTACATTCAGATTTTTCTTAAAACACATTTAAATTAATGGTTTATAAATAATGCTCTTATGTGCTGTTAAAAAATGAAAATATCAATCGCCTGTCATTTGGAAACAGCACATTCATGTTTTAATTAAAAATTTTTGCGTACGGTAATTTCTTCCCAAAAACGGTAATTTTTAGAGGGCCGTAGGGTAATGAAAAAATAAAAGTTAACATCACTGGTGACTATCCACATGAATTCTTTAAAATTCTTTGTCCTTATATTTGCATTTTACCCATATACGGAATTCAAAGTAAATTGTATACAACATCGAATAACATTATTCTTTATATAGATGACTAGCTGGCCCTAAGCAAACATTAGTGTTGTACATATTACCAGACGATTAATATTGAGCTTTAAACGAAATTCACGACCTTTAAATAACAATCCATGGAATACCTATCATAAAGTTTTTTTACAGAATAACTTACAAATGGTGTAGATATGGGTTCAATGAAAAAAGAAACACATGTATTTAAGGCAAATTGGAAATTATATTTATTTATTACTTCATCTTAAGCCCAGCGGATAGACATTGTTTTTTGTTTTTTTATTTGGTGTAAAAACGTATAAATTTTTTGGGGTGCCAACTCGGGAGCAAGCCACAGCAACGCGGACCGGGTTAAGCCGTTCTCAATTTATGCGCTTAATAGAAAAAGTGGGCGTAAAAGTGGGCGTAAAAGTAGGCGTGGTAAATTTTTATTTCCATGAAAACGTAAAATGGATTAATACGAACAGTTAAAAGAAAAATTAGTCAAATCGATGGAGCAGTTATTTGATTTTAGGTAAATCGAAAAAAGTGGGCGTAAAAGTGGGCGGGGCAACCATGGCGATCATTTTAAAGAAAAAATCGTTCAAATCGGTCAAGCCGTTCTCAAGTTATGGATTTTGCCACGCCCCTCTGCCCCTAGACCGAAAATCAGACTTCACAGTGTCACCCGCCTGAATATTCTGAAGATTCCCTGAAAATTTCATCAAAATCGGCCCAGCCGTTTGGAGTCCATACGTTACATACCCACATACATACATACATCCTATTTTATATATACCCTGCCGTCAAATGAGTAGCTAACTACAAAAAAAACCAACTTCAAGTTAGCTTGTATAGACTAACTTAAAGCCAACTACTACGCAATGCAACATTTACAGTAACCAAAGTGTATACAAACACTGTGAGGTAGTGCTGGAATATTATCGATAATTTCTACTATCGATATTACTATTGACTGAATGTTTGTACTCGAGTATATTTGTATTTCGAATAAATAATATGATTGCTAAGTTTGTAGCAAGTTACAAATAGTGAGTTCTAAGCCAACGTGTAAACAACTGACTTTTCGTTGACTGAAATTTAACTAAATTATAGTTAATTAAAAAAAAACCAAATTAAAGCTAACTTATAGTAGTAAGTTTATAGCTAGCTTCAAAAGGTTAACTATAAGTTAACGGTTAGGTAACTAACTTTAAGGTTAATTGAAAGTAATGCAGAGTCGGACAATTGACTACTTCCTAGGACATCGCAATGTTAAAATAGTTAGTTAATTTCATATAAAATTAATATAAGTGCCAACCACCACTACTTGAGAAATAGTTAGCTTTCAGTTAATTTAAAGTTAACTGACTGTCCGTCAGGGTATAGATACACAAGCAGTAAGAGAATTTGATGAGGGAAATGGTTTAACGGCTTCTCATGTTCAAGTTCACTTGGTATGATGCCCATCTTGAATGTAGTGACAGGGATATGGCTCTTCTAACCAGGGCTGGCAGGTAATTGTTTTCGTTCTCCCCAAATTTAAAAAAATGTTCCCCAAAATTAGCCCCTGTAAAAAAAACACCATTTTTAACGGATAATTTAAATATTTTTTTTGTACTGTTCTACAAGAGATCATTTTTATCGAAAGGAAATACGTAGTTGTTTTTAAATATATATTTTATATATATATATATACATACAGCTGCGGTCAAAAAAATAGCACCAGAGTATAAAAAAAATAATCTTCGTTAGATATCAGTAAATTGTTCATACTGATTTCATTGAATACTTGTCATAAGATACTTATAGGACTATCAAACAATATTTAATAACAAGCAATTAATTTGATTCTTTATTTGATATAATATTTTTAACTTTTTTAAAACAACTTAAAAAGCACTCAGTCAAAAAATAGCCCCTCAGTTCTTATTGTATTAAAAATAAATACACTAACTAAGAATAAATTAAAGATTTTGAATTCTTTATTTTTATGTTGTCTTCTTATATTGAAATAAATATTTTGTTGAGTGTCTATTATTGGCAATAACCTCTGCACAACGTGGTTGGTTCTATTGGGATACTCCCTTCTTTATATCTGTCCATAAGTTCCTGACTGCACTTAGATCTGGGGTCTGAGCTGGTCATTCCATCACGTTTATTTTGTTGTCTTGAAACCACTTTTTGGCAAGTTTGCTGGTAAGCTTCAGGTCATTGTCTTGCTGGAAGACCAAACCAAGTAGCATTTCCTAAGCGATTTATGGTAGCATTACTTCCTGGAGGATAATTACCTAATGTGTCTTATCCATGATTATTCTGATCCAATATATGGATCCTACTCCATAGTAGGAAAAGCCCCCCATACCATAATGCTTGAACAACCATGTTTAATGGTTTTCGTTGTGAATTTTGGATTGAATTCCGCATAAGGGGTTCTTCTGGCGTAAGAACGCGATCCTTTACATCCAAATAAAACAACTTTGGATTCATCTGTGCAAAGAACATTGCTCCACTTTTCAGTTGGCCATTCCAAGTGAGTTCTAGCAAACTCCAAACTTTTTGCAACATGCCTACATGAGAACCGCATCACTTTTCTGGGCCTGCAGGCTGATATATCCGGGGTATTCTGCATTGTCTGACCAAACGCTTAACCATTAATGGTAGCAAAACTTTCATACGACTACGTTCTTCCGACTCTTGATTAAATTTTATTTCATTTACAATCATTTTATTCTAGCACCTAATCATTGTTGCCAACTATTTATGAAGACTTCCCGTCAAATCGCACTTCAAAAACCGCTAGAACCCGCTAAATATTTTATTTAGCTTAAAATGTTTTAAAAATATCGCTAAAATCTAAATATTATGTGAAATGTTTATACATATCTAGATATAGGGGCTTTTTTAATAATAAATTTTGTTTTGTTTCTGTCATTTGTTTAAATAGCTAGGGTTTCTAATTTCCCGGTCATTTTATATTCCCGGGAAACGAAACAAGACAAATCTTATTCCCGGGAATCCCGGGATTTTTTGAATAAAACAATGATTTCATTAAATGAGTTAAAGACAAAAGTTTTTACTTTTTTAAAAGAATATACACATATGGGCATTTCCATTTTGACGTGTCGTAATATTTGTACCACAGAATGTAAAAAAATTAAATGAAGAAGTCAAATTTGTAAAAAGGGTTTTTATATATACAAAGTAATGAAATAGCACTATATTCAGAAAAAACATTACAGTTATCGACGTTAAGGATTTGCAGATATAAGCAAAAATCTGCGCTGGCGTCACGTTAAAATAACGAAAGTGGATTTTGACTTGCATTACAAAACTGAATAAGACTGCGAATTGAGCAAGATGTTTTGAATAAAACCTTTTTTAGTTAACTTTGGACTAATACAGATTTATTTTTTAAGCTATAAAATGTATAAATCTTTGCTCGTTTTAAGGTAAATATGGGCATTTTCAGCGAAAAGTCTACTTTTTTTAATGTAACGCCAGATTGCAAAAAAGGTTGTATTTTCGGACCATGTTGTTCAATCGTTATCCGTAGAGCTAGTTGCGCTTTACACCAAAATATAAAAAAGTAAACTATACATATAAAATTTTTTGAGAAACAATTTAAAATACTTCTGGCGTTACGTTACTAAAAGTAGACTTTTCGCTGGAAATGCCCATATACAACAGTCTAAAAAAAATAGCTTAAACAATTCCACAGAAAACCAAAACAAAACCAAATAAATTGTTACATCCATATGCACATTAGAGTGGCCATAGTGGAAATTTTTTAGAAAAGTTAAATTTTTCGCACTGAAAAATATGAGGTTGGGGATAAAAATAATTATGCATATTTTATTTTTTTTTTTTTAATTCCGAGTACCTCCGGGTTGAGCCCAAACTTTTATTAAAATACCCATTTATCACTACCCATTACCACTTATCACTATTTTTGTTCCTGTTTATATTTAAATAACAACAAAATCTGACTTTATGTTCGCAACTGAATTTTTTCGATACCTATAATTATTACCTTTCCAACGAGCCGCAATAGTCTGCAGATAAACTACGGATAATCTTGCCCGGAATACCCTAAAACCAAAGTCCAAAAAAAAATGAATTTTTTAATTTTTTTTATTGCTGATAATATTATACTAATTAAGATTTTTTGGGGGATGAAAAGTTTTTTCTGTAGTGCTCCACAACTTAAAGCAAATACTGCTTATTGCTCTTTCTGCCGGGTCATTTACAACGGTTAAGTGGTGGCATATTCGTTTTGCGGTGCAGTATTCTTCTTGGTCCTTCCAAATTGATGGAACCAATTCAAAAAATGTCACATCGATTTCTAAACGATGGAAAAAACCCTTGGTGCGAGGAGTAACGAAAGAACTTAAATCCTTATTTTCAAACGATTTCACTTGTTCCAGCGTTAAGTTTAATCTTTTTGCAATAACTTTGTCATTTTCGTCATCATGATTGCCAAGAGCTTCAACCATTTTCCGCTTCACTTCAATAGATATAATTTCATCGAAAAATCCTAGAGCCACCGCCTCTTCGGATAAATACCATTAATGGTTTTTGATTTTAGGCAATAAGGCATTTGAAACATTTAGATCGAAATATGAAATAGCGTCTTTAATGAATTGTAAATCTTGACGCGGTGCAGATACAGCGTTAACGCATCCGAACCAATACGAAACATCAATTCGCGTCAAGAAAATGCTAATGTTTCGAATGCCTTTCAGTTCAGAGTTTGTCGTCTTGAATTGTTCGCGAAGCAAAAAAAAAACTTATAGCAGTATATAGCTTTGGACATAAACCTTGCATGAATTGTTGCGCCAGGCTAACGCAAGTGCGTAAAATTTGGTACTTCCTTACCAAGAAAAATTAGCGAAAGTTGCAACAACTCCTTATAATCGGCTCGCACAAAATGAGATTTCAACGCCTCAAGGCAAAAGTTCTTGCGCGTCTCTATTTCGGCTGCTCTTAATTTTTTCTGCACTGCTTCATCCAATACTCCACTCTTGAAAGTATCGATATTCATATTTTTCCAGTCTTTTGAAAAACGATTAAAGAGAGCGACTTCTGGTGCTGATGTTTTTCCGAAATTTAACTCAAAGACAGCTTTAATAAGCAATTCGCTGATATGATGGCGACACGGTAAAAAAAGTAAATCGCGACCCAATTTACTTTCAAGCAAATATGCTGAGCCTTTTTCAATACCAGTGTTTGTAGATGTTGTGTCAAAAGCCACAATTTGCAATAAATTATCAATCTTCCATTAACGTAGGAACTTTTCAATGCCTTCAGCAATATTTTCACCACAAGATTCTTCAAGTTTTGCAATGCCAAGGAGTTTTTCTTCGTTCTCTGCGGTTATAACGAGGGCCAATCGATCAACTTTGTCCTTGCCTTTCATATCTGGAAGCATTTTACCGTCCCAGTGCAAGACAAATACTTCAGGAATCTATGTTGAAATTAAATATTATGTTAATTACCTTCAAGATATGTATTTATTTAAATTATTAAATATGTACCTTTAATTCATCTATGATCTGTTTCGCTTGTCTGCGCCGATATTCCTTTCGCATTGTTTGAAACGATAATCGGTTAAAGACGAAATCTTCCACTTTTATGTCGTTTAAGTCAGGTTTCATTTTCTTCAACTTCCGCAAGACGGCTGTAATTGTAGCAGATGCTAAATGCATTGCATCGCGATCACTGATGCGGCATTTATCCAGGCTTGCTTACATTCGATCATCAAAGAAATGGATTTTTCCGAGAGATCCCTGATCCCGCAAAACGAATATGGCAGCACTTAACCGTTGTTAATGACCCGGCAGAAAGAGCAATTACTAAAAACTAATTACAGATTTCAATCGGGCATTGACATACGACGAAGAGGATAAGCCCACAAAAAGGCTTCATTAGTAATTTATCAACAATAAAAAAAATTTTAAAAATTCACCTATTTTTTTGGATTTTGGTTTTAGGGTATTCCGGGCAAGATTATCCGTAGTTTTTCTGCAGACTATTGCGGCTCATTGGAAAGGTAATAATTATAGGTATCGAAGAAATTCAGTTGGGAACATAAAGTCAGATTTTGTTGTTATTTAAATATAAACAGGATCAAAAATAGTGATAAACGGGTAATGCAATAAAAGTTTGGGCTACTGGGAATTAAAAAAAAAAATTCAAATATGCATAATTATTGTTATCCCCAACCTCATATTTTTCAGTGCGAAAACTTCTGGATTTAACATTTTTAATTTTTTCTATATAACAATATGGACAGTCTAATGCACATGCATATTATATATGTATGTTAATATATATGTAGATATTTTTTTTTTTAATCACGAATGTTTAAATCGTATTAATATTTAGTAGTTGTTATTAATAGCAACTTGGTAAAATTAATTTCCTTTTAAGAATTTTTTTTTGTATTATTAAAGCATTTAAAAGCTCATCAGAGATTCTATTTCTAATCCTTGTTGATATGTATATAACCTGCTATTGAAAACGTGCTCTCGTTCTCTACAGACGTTGGTTTTATAGTAAGAAGCGCATGATACAAAGATTATAAATTTGTTGGCCTGTTACCCGTGACTTAATAGACGTCAAATTCTTTTTTATTTATTTATTTTTTTAGAATTTTTAGATGGTTCTGGTATTGGTGATTGTGTATCGTGTACATTTTCATTTTCTACTTCAAGAAGCTTTTTAGACATTTCATCAGCAATTAAAAAATTTTTATTGGAGTAGGAAAACTAGTTCGATTTGTAGATAGTTTTTAGAAAAGATTTAATTTTTATTGCTCGTTTTTGATTTTAACGATGCAAACAAACTAAGATTTCAAAAAATTTAATTTGAAATTCCCGAAAATTCCCGGAATAATTTAAAAATAATGTCCCGGGATTCCCGTGAATAATTTAAAAATAATGTCCCGGATTTCCCGGGAATTCTTTCCCGCGTAGAAACACTATAAATAACTTAAAATGGTGTTCATATATTCAGCTAAAACAACTAAAATTAAGTACACAATTCTATATATAAGATCGTACACTTCAGCATCATCGATTTCATTACATACCATTAGAATTAAATACATAGTTATATCAAAAATCGCAACAAAAAAAAAGTCGCCAGTCGCAAAATGGAAAATCCCAGACTAACATAATATTAGTGTTAAAGTTAAGCATTTTATGTCAGTTGTAGACTGCATGTAACGCGATATTCCCCTTATCAACACGCGCCAAATCATAGAGTTGACAAATATTTGTAATCAAAAATGAAATTTCGATAAAAATCAATACATATGTACACATATTTAAAGATATCGAATATTTATTAAAACAAACTAAATAACTTTCTACATAATTGTTTTTAAATTGATTTACAGGTACAAAAAGTAGATACATACTATTACAGTATGCCCTCGGGTTGTGCAACAGGTTGGGACCAAGTGCTGTTGCAAAATCTAAGTTTGTTGCAATATCCTTGTAAAAATTGCATGTATTAAAACGGCCATTTAAATGCTTTAATCCATCGAAAATGGCGCTATTTGCATTTTTTTAATTTTCAATTCATGAAATTTTTTTAACTTTTTTATTTAACTTTTTCAATTTAAACTGCTAATTACCTATTTGTCAGAAATGAAGTTATTTGTGTCAAAATTCTACTGGCCAAAAGTTTACTTACAATAGTACATTAAAAATTATCAATTGTGATTTTTTTAGTTTTTCAGAAGGAAAACTTTTTTATGCAAACCGTCACTTATATGCATACACACTTTGTTTAACTGAAAACTTACAGTAAAAACCAGATTGTGTATGAAAATAAAAACAAACTGAAACAAAAAGCTGCGATAACCGAATCACAAAATTTTGAAGTGTTGCGCTAGTAGAGTCTACAATGTAAAAATTTGGTTGTTGCAATATGTGTTGCGTTAAGTATGGGTTGCACAAAATGAGGGCGCACTGTATTTATTAATAATAAACAAAATGTAAAAAAGCTAAAAAATACCAAAAACTTAAAATTTTCGTTTCAATAGATCAGATTTTTTTTGTTTTAATATTAAACTTCAAATATTCTAGATGATTTTCAAAAAGGAGGAACTTTTAAATTTCATAAGTTGTAAAAATAGAGTTAAAAAGATTGATCATCGTCAATGTAAAAGATACTTTCATTTAAACCGTCTAGTCAAAATCTAGCATGAAACACACTAAATTGGCATCGCTGCTGCTGACATCGATGGACGATAAACAAGCGTAAGTTTTGGTTTTTTTATTTTTTTTATATTATATTATCAGTAGAGTTTTTTTTCCCGATTTTTCAAATTTACCGGGACCACGGGATCCCGCTCCATATAAATAATTCAAAGAATTAATGAAAAAAACTTTTATAAAAAATGCAAGGGAACTTGTTTACAAAGTAAAAAATTGCTTAAATACTACAAAAATGAATTAAAGAGAAATTTGAATTATTATTACCTAACGGTTTTAAATGTAAATTCCGTATTATTATTTTCTAGATTCAAGATAAAAAGATAACATAAGCATAACAATTTAATTCATAAAACAAACAAAAATTAAAGTACTCAAGATATGAGTTCAAAAAGTTAATTCATAAAATATTTTAAATAAATATGTCACACTCAGAGCGCTTAGTAAGCCGTCAAAAAGTATATTTTGATATTATTTACTAATTATGTACCATGTTTCCGAAAAATTTCGTTCACTTTTTTACCGAGATTGGAGAAATAGTTAAAAGTGCACCGTTTAATTCATTAGGTCTATCTGTAATCTTTAGGATAATGTGGTTTTCAAATTGTATGTTGTAACTAGTATCTTACATGAGTTTCCATAATTTTTTTTATTTTGGTTTTCCCGCACTTCAAGGGTATATAAACCCACACAAATTGAAAAAAATTTTGTGTTTATCACCTAATAAACATATCGCTCCTAAATTGCAACATAGTCATATTTAAAAAAATTAAAAATTGTATGTTACTTAAGCAAAGTGTTCCTTTATACCTTCTCGTATTATATCTCAAACTGAACCGAAGTTATAGCAAAATATATCTTTAAATCGGTACATTTTGAAATCTTTAATCGCATTTTGCCAAGTTCCTTTGTTTTTGTAGATATGACTACGTTGCAATAAAGGTGCGATATTTTAGGTATCTCCTATTTTTAAGACTTGTCCATGTACATTGACACTTTACTGCCTGCATCTTATTTTGAATTAAGGTTCTTTATTAACTCTTCACTTCACAAAATTTATTATTTATCAAGGGTTGCACTGCCCATTCTGCTTTTACTAGATTTATTACATCAGGACACATTGTACACATTTATTTATGTACTCACTTCTTTTAATTGATCTAATCGACAACCCATCCACAGATGCTAATTTTAAGAGAATAGAAAACTAAATTTCAAAGTATAAATTGCTGTTTTGAAGAATTTTTTATTTGCCGGGATCCCGCAAGGAAAATCTCGGGAAAGCGGGAAATATAATTAAAAATTATATACATTTATGTCACATATAGTCTACCATCGCTTGCTATTGAAATTCAGCAAGATCGGTCCACAAAAAGCTGAGATATGTCCAAAAAACCACGACTGTCTCTAATTATTCCAAAAAAATCCCTTGTGGTTGTTGTTATTTTAGACAAAAATTTATACAATTCAGTGGTGCCGAAACTTGGTGACCAAAAATGGCTAAACTTACGGAAAAAATGGCAAAAAGCTTTTTTTTTATATTTGCCTGCTTGGAGGATCTATCTGGGATAGAACTAAAATCGTTCCTTCTATTCACTAGGAAGAGGAAGTGGTTGGACTTTTCAGTGACGCCATCTGAGTAACTGCTCTAAGGGATGGACATTGGCGCCGGGTATCACAAAGGGACCAATAAAGGACCCAAGTGAGCTGTCTTTTGATGGCTGCCATGGAGCCTAACCTAACCTTATTAAAAAGGGAAAAACGTAAATTAATATTTTGATAGACAAAAATCGGGAATATGAATGCCTGCAAAGTTTTATCCATTTGCATTGAGTAAAAGGCGGTTAAATTTACGTTACAAGATTTGATGCTCCGAAGTGAAGCTAAAGAAAAGCATTTTCCAAAAAAAAAAATTTTACCCTCCCCTACATTTCATCCTGGCTACGCCCATGTATTCGTGTATTGCCATCGGGAGTATGAATGCTTGCAAAGTTTTATCCATTTGCATTGAAAGAAGGCAGTCAACAAACATTTTACCAAAAAAAATGTTGCCCCCCCCCCTAAATTTCATCCTGGCTAAGCCCATGTATTCGTGTATTGTCATCGGGAGTATGAATGCCTGCAAAGGTTTATCCATTTGCTATGAGTAAAAGGCGGTGAAGCTAAAGAAAAGCATTTAATAAATGAACAAAATTTTAGCAACGACCGTAGCACAATCAGCTTGTGTGTATGTCTTTTGTTTGTGTAAAATTATTTTGCTAGCTTTTTCGTTTTTTTTATGTGTATTTTGATTTTGTAAAAAATTTTTGGTTTTTTTACCAGCCAAAAGGGACGAACATTAATGAGCCGAACCGAACACAATGAAGTTTGTGAATTTAAAAAAACAGAACGGAATTAAATGTTCTCATCTTTTGTTGAGTTTGATTAAAACAATACCTATTATTTTTGTATTCGACAGATGACTAACAGGGAAACGTTATTTTTTTAATGATTTTCCACACAAACACTATTAGCGTTTGTGTTTTCCACAATTTTACCAAACCGAACACTAAGGAGCGATATTTAGTGTTTATTTTCGCACACTGATTTAATTACACATTAATATAGAAATGTTTTATGAACCACTTTGAATTCTAATATTTACTGTAGTTTCCATTGTGTTATAATCAGTGTTCGGAAATAAACAGTACATTATTTAGCGTTCGGCTCACAACGTTATTTTTTTTAATGATTTTCTAAATAAACACTATTATTCCACGTTTCTACATGCAAGTAATCACTTGCAAGTATGTAGTGTATACGTACATATACGTCGGTGGAGGGTATTAAAGGTTCGGCACAGCCGAATATAGCACTCTTACTTGTTTTCGGTTTAGTTTGTTCTACCTTTTTTTTCCTAGTCAAAAGCTACAATTGTGGCGAAGACAGGAAAACAAAATTTCAAAATATTCATGAGACAATAAAATGCGAACGGCAGATAAACCAGCAAAACCTTAATATGGTTTTGTTGGTTTCGATAAGAACTCGACGACTTCAAAATGTTGCATTGTGTTATTTAGTAATTTAAAGCAGTGAAGTTCGCCCGCATGAATATCAAAGTCTTTAATACGTTTTCAAATAAATTCTTAAGCTCCTTTTTGGTATTAGGCAATGTTTGTTGAAATTTGTGTAGCTTACACAAGGTACTCTTTGCGTCCTTGGAGTAGTGCAATATTTTCTATTTTAAAATGTATTGAAACAAGTGCAATAGTTCAGAGTTTCCATGCCTTAAGAGGAAAAAAACAAACAAAAACTAGCTTAATACCAATTTTTAGGGTAAATTTATTTATTCAATTTTGATAAATTATTTTATTTATTTGGTTTTATTCAGTACATATACTTTTTTGTATACTATTAAGTGTAATATTTGATCCGTTATCGCAACAATCTCCCAGTTGAACACGTTTTTCACAAATAAATCCAATTTTATTTGAACAACCATAATTATTCACACCATATTTGTCGCAAAATTTGATACATCTTATGCCATTCACAGCATTGGGACAGCTATCACACCACAGGAAGGGTTTTATAGTGTTTCCGGTATAAATCCAGTCAAATTTTGTACCATTGCCTATACCGCCAACCCAAAGCTCTGGAGGCTTTTGGGTACTACGAAAAAAAAAACATCTTTATTAAATGGCCAATTAATTGTAGAGATGATAAACCTACAATGTTCCACCTATTAGTAATGCTAAAATATCATCATATTGCTGCTTACTATAGATTACTAAAAGATTCATATTCCGGTAACTGCATTCAATAAAAGATTCATACCAGGTAAACTGAAAGATTTATGTAAAAAATAATTGTTATGGTCTGTTCATCGATTTCGAGCGATGACTTCGTTCACTTAACTTAAATGTAAAACAAAAACAATATTGTATTATTTGTTTTTGCTTTAAATGTAAGTTAAGCGATCAAAGTCTTCGTTGGCAAATCGATAAACATGCAATTAGTTTTTCTTAGTAGAAAAGTACTTTAAAAGTTTATTATTTTTCTGCAGCTCTAGGTTCATTCCACAATTCTCTAATAAAACTTTCTTACCTTTTGTAATTCATTTATATAATAAGTGACGTTGTTTGATGTTGTGTACAATTTACTTTGTATCCCATTAATAGGGAAAACAACCAGTATAAGAGCGTAGAATATTAAAGAATTCATGGTGATCTTCAATAAGACACTGTGCAAATCCAAATTGTCGAGCAGATTTATATACAGTTAAGTTGGAGACAAGAATCAGAGACTTACAATAGGTAACGAAATGATTTATATACATATATATTTATTTATGTATGTCATGATCATAAATTTATGCTTGTAGAGATACAATTTGTTATCTTTAAAAAACGTTATTTTGATAAATAAATTTTTATGGAATCTTGATTAAATTTCGAAATGCAAATATGTACTTCATTCAAGTGAGCTCGTGAAGATTATTAAAATTTGAAATAAATCATTAAAAACTTGTTTTCAATTTAATAAAAAACAACTCTTTTTAAAACGTTTTATCTTATATTTGATAACCGCCTAATAAGATAACCGCCAAATTGCTCATGCCCAACACTTTTTATCAAATAGCTTTTCCTTCGAATTATTTAAAAATAAATTGTTCTATTAAATTAAATTTTTAATAAATTTCTTCTAATTATTTTTATAAGTTACTATGTATTTAATGTTAAAAAAAAGAAAAAGTATAGTTGGTGAAGCCCGATCCACTTGGGAATAGCAAGAAGCGATTTCTCTGTTAGAAATTCCCAATCAGGTCATGACATCCGGTTTAATACCAAATATATCCTGGTAATGTGCTTCAGGCGACTGCTTGAACGGCAACTAAAGTGAGAAGGCGATCAGCCTTGCGTCTCAGGTATATCCGAGGATATACCGTCACTGAAGCTCTACTTATCTTGTCGTATTAACGGCTTACCTGCCCAAATACTACGATCGAATGGAGAGACCTTATCAGTCGCTCATTTTAAACATCTCTGATCAACGAACCAACACAAATAATAATAAACAATGGACCGGATTTAACGGCACAACCAATTGGCTATCGAACAAGGACTAGAATCGAAACCTGGAACGTACGAACTCTAAGAGGTTGCTAATTCGTTAATTAAAATAAAAAAATCATGGACCCCCCAAAAGAAACAATTTGCTAAGAGGTTAAGATTCATGAAAAATTTCATTGTGCCGAATATTATTTAAATATCTTAATCTATATGGAATTTGTTTGCCTTCAAGCGATTTAAGGATGGGGGTTTATATAGGAAATATGGTTAACTTTAGACGGAGTTCACACATTACTTTGCACTTTAGTGTCCTGTACGGTAGAAATATGGAAAACACTAACGCCAGTAGTGTATGTGTAGTAAATCCCTAATTAACAAGAATAATCAGTACAACTGAATATAGAAAGCAATTTTACTAGTTTTTGAATAGAACAAAAACTTAACTCTTAAATTCTAAAATCTTTAGAAAGCATACATTTTTTATTTTATGGTTGGATTTGAAAAACAAGTTTGATAGTGATGGAAACTTAAAATAAATGACAATAGGTCAGTGTTCGGAAGAAAAGACCTGACTGTCAAAAGCGAATGAAAACCAAAAGTTCAAAGTAAAATTACACACAGATTACACAAGAAACTTATTACACACAGGCAACTAAAAATTACACTCAATATGTGTAATTACACATGGATTGGCAACACTGGCGAGTATAATCTTCGATTAGTTTTGTTTGACCCCTTTCACACTTTCACAACAACAAAGCCTGTACAAAATTTTTTTTCCTTACCCCGACCTTACCGCTGACATCTACAAACCAAGAGTTGCGCAAGTAACTTGCCGAGTGTGAAAAGTGATCATTTCCCTCGAAGAGAAAAAAATGAATCGTGAATCTCATGTGAAAAATTGTTCATGCTATAAGTTCCAGTGAATGTAAAAAATCAATGAAATTAATTTTCAAAAATGTACACGTATATGTATAGCAAAATATTTAGGATAGTTTGATTCCAACGTAATTTTTTTTTACTTTTTATATGTTATGTAGCAAAATATTTCCCAAAATTCTGCCACCACGACTTTCGAATGCTTCATAAATCCACATGTAATTGACTTGTTGTTTTGCATATTGTTAGGCAATATATAATCGTACGAAACTGAGACGTTCCTAACTCTATTATGATAGCATTATTAATTATGGTTTTAGGCGTACTAAACTGTTTTCCGGGAGTAGGGTTTATATGGGGCCTAGCGTAACTTATAGCCCAATCTTCACGAAATTTCTCAGTGTCATTTCTAGTCCTATCAAACTGTGACGTACCAATTTCTATTATGATAGCATTATATTTTACGGTTTTTGACGTACTTAACTGTTTTCCAGGAGTAGGGTTTATATAGGGCATAGGGTAAATTATGAACCGATCTTCACGAAATTTTACAGCATGATTTCCAGTCGAATAAAACGAATTTTTGCAAAGTCTTATATCATTCCGTGTATTGCTCCACTATTTATGTTAGTTTTTGTTACAAAATTATAAATTTTTTAAGGTGGTGGTTCCACATTTTGTTTTATAGCTCTGATCCTACTGAACCGATTTTGTAAGATTTCAATCCCATACTGCTTAGGATAACTACAAGCAATTTAAACAGACGGACATGGCTAAATCGACTTAGAATTACTCTAGGACGCAGAATACATATATTTTTTTACTTAATAGGATCTGAGATGAATAATAAAAAAGTTTCACTCGGAATTACAAACTTAGAATACCCTCTTCACAACTAGTTGTGGTGGATGGTATAACAACAATAAAAAGCGAAAATTTGTTTTTGTTTTTTATATAATTTCGCACGCACTCGCTTGTTTTAATTTTCTTAAGCTGATGTTTTATTGTTTTCGCAAAAAAAATATATAAAGCAGGTTGCCAGTCAGTTTTTTTAGGCCGTGCACTTGCCAGTTTATTATCAAAATAATTTCCGTGGGAATACAAAATTTAATTTAAATGATTTTGTTATTCGTGCTTAGTTCCCAATTTTTATACTTGATAAATAATAAAAAAAAGGAATAAAAATTGGGAAATAAGCACGAATAACAAAATAATTTAAATTAAATTTTGTATTCCCACGAAAATTATTTTGAAATTATAAAAATTAGAAATTAAAGCAAACTCAATAATCTATCCCAATAAATTATTAACATTATTTTTAGTCGTCCGGGTGAACGATACTTATTACAACATATTTATGGTATTGTAGTTGTAGAAAAGAATGCAATAAGCAAATATGAGGATGTTAATGACAATAACTGCCCTGAAGGAAACCTGGGTGCAATTGTCTCCAAGTCACCAGTTTTGTCGACTATATTGGTGACATTGTCAACGAAGTGTCACTACATTACATTTGCCACTATATTTGGCTTAAATACGAAAAAGATTTTATCAATAACAACTGAGAAGTACAATTCCTATAAAAGTTAATGAAATAATAAATAAAAAAGATTGTAATGATTTCGTATTCTTACAAAAAGTGTAGACTACTTTTACTAAAATTTACTAGCGATTCTCTGGTTCCAATGTTTACATATGTATGTTCCCAAATGAACTATCTTGTCAGTACCTAGTCAGTAGTACCAACGTCAGTAGTAGATTTCCAATGACACGCACATGTTAAATGTCTATTGTAAATAACATTGCTTGGGGTATAATTAGTCACTAGTACTGGTGACTGTGTCAATAGTGAATCAGTACAGATTCACTAGGGACATTTCCTGCAGGGTGTGTTGTTGCACTCATATTTACTACACTCACAATATTATTACAGTAACGGACTGTAGTTTATAATTATTTAAGAAGTATTCCGGTCAGTAATTTTTAAATAAATAAACATTTAAAATTCCATGCACATTTATTGTTAACTGATTCTAACAGTTATTTAAAAAACTAAGCGCATATTAATACGGATTTTTAGTTGCAGTTAATATTGTCCTTTGATTAAGTTAAATTCTTCTTTATGTAAAATTAAATAAAAATGCAATTTAAAATAAAGAAAAGTATATTTAATTTTTACTGTTAAAAATTCAACCGCGAATTCCGTAAAAACAAAAGAATTTTCAGTTATTTTATATAAATTAATTATCAAAAAATTAACTAAGTAGTTAAAATCAATGGAATATTCAGTTATTTTATATATGTAAATTAACTGTCAAAAAATTAACTACATATTCCGTAAAAACAAAAAAATATTCAGTTATTTTATGTTATTTAACTTCCAAAAATTAGGTTTTACTTATCTTTAAAAAACGTTGTGCTTGTTTTGTGTAACAAATTCCCATTTTCTATTTGTTAAAATGATTTAGTTAAATACATTAAATTTTTAAAGTAAAATAATTGCGAAACCATATCGGTCATCCTGCTGGTGTCTTATGATTGTGAGTTCTTCTGTAAACAAACGAGGTCAGTACAACAAAAGTAAAACAAGCGTGTGTAACAGGGTAAGTAAGTAAACAATAATCACTCTCTCATTAGGAAAACAAGCGGTATCCGTCTTGTCTGGTGTTTTTTCAAAATTCGGCTCTTTTGTGGAGTAAACGAAAATTGCAGAATATAAAAAACAACTGAATATTCCTTTTTACGGAATATTCAGTTAATTTTTTGATAGTTAATTTATATAAAATAACTGAAAATTTATTTGTTTTAACGGAACATGGGGTTGAATTTTTGACAGTAAAAATTAAAGAACTTTTTGTTAAAAATAAATGAAAAATAAGTAGACCGGATTTTAAATGAATTTTCATTTATTTTTTTTATTACAAATTCAGTTAATTTTACGTACAGAATATTGTGAGTGAATTATTAGAACAACTTTAGGATACTTTTTTGAGTCACGGTATATTAAAATAAAGAAACCTATCAGCATCAAATATTTCCTGAAGAAGTCAAAAAAATCGATCATTAACCAGAAGAGTTATGCCTTTAAAAAATATTTTAAATATTACCAATTTTCCGAAAACAGAGATCAATTAAAGTCCAAATATAATATTCCAAATAATGAGTAGGAGCCCTGCAGGAAATGTCACTAGTGAATCTGTACTAATTAACTATTGACACAGGCACCAGTACTAGAGAATTATTATACCCCAGACAATGTTATGTTATGTCTATAGTCATTTAACATATGCGTGTCATTGGAAATCTACTAATGACGTTGGTACTACTGACTAGGTAGTTCCTTTGGGAACATATGTAGACATTGGAACCAGAGAATCTCTATTACATTTTAGTTAATGTAGTCTACACTTTTGGTACGAAGAAGAAATCATAACAATCTTTTTTATTATTTCTTCAATTTTTATAGGAATTGTACTTCTCAGTTGTTATTGATAAATTTTTTTTGTATTCAAGCCAAATAGAGTGGCAAATGTAATGTAGTGTAGACACTTCGTTGACAATCGGGTGTGTTCTAGAATCCGAATCCACTCGAAAGTGGATTACTTTAGCATTATTGGTGTTCTGCATTTCACATCCACATGTTTTTATTCGTTTTCAATTAGAGTAGATATGGGTTGGTGAAAGTAAACCGAATCGACTTTTATTGTAATATGTGATAACATTTTTAACAAAAAAATTAATATTGCTTTTAGCTAAAAATCTTCTTAATCCAAATTAATCAAAAATATATCGTTATGTAAAACGCAAAAGGCCCTTACTAACCATAAATTTAAAGTCGACTTTTTCATTGATTTTGATGTAATTATACCAAATTTTTTTCTAACGATTTTTATTTTATTTTCAGACAATTTGTTTCTTTAATCGATTTAGCGATCTCTTAGTTTTTGGGTTTGTTTAAAATTTTGCAATTTTTCGCGAATTTTAGCCATGTTCGCGATATAAGCGATTTGGTCGTGTAAGTTTTCTGATTCTTTACAGCTTTAACGATTTATAATAAATAGTTGACTTTGCTATCATGCCGCTGTTAGCAAATTTTTGCGAATTTCCCTGAATTTAGCAATTCTTACCGATTTTTTGCCATTCCTTATAGTTTTAGGGACTTTAAATCAATTTTATGGCTGGTTTGAAATATTAAAAATTTTCGCGAATTTTCGCTATTTTTTTTGTTATTTTCCGACCTTTTGTTTTTTTAACCCATTTAGAGATTTCAAATAAATTTTAGTGTTTGTTTAAAAGATTGCAATTTTTCGAGATTTTTAGCCATGTTAGCGATTTTTTTTGTGATTCTTTACAGCTTTCACGATTTTTAGAAAATATTAGGCATTGCTATCATGCTTCGGTTAGCAAATTAGCGATCTTTAGTTCAACAAAAGTTCTTTCGAACAAAAACTTCGAATACACAAAAAAATGCGGATTTGAGAACACCAATTTATGACTTATGCGGATTCAAAAAAATTTTCGTTATCAATTCGAGTCTAAACCTAGAACATACCTGAATGTCACCAAAATAATCGACAAAACTGATGACTTGGAGACACTCGCACCTAGCTTTCCTTCAGGGAGTCTTCCAAAACACATATGTACATATATTTGTACATGTACATATGAAAATAAATACTTTTACCTTCTTAAGCTATGTTCGCATTATGTGTATTTGTCATATGGAATGTCAATTTTCTACCCACATGTGTTTTCATGTGTATGTCAAAATTTGAGTTTTACACAAGGTTTTTAATTTACATGTGCACATAATGGTATGTAACGTACATTTGACATAACCTATCAAAAATAAAAAAAAACATTTTTAATAATTAATTAGTGTATTTTTTATCTGTTTTATTATTTATTTACTATTTTAATATGTATGTATTACAATTTCAATTAATTTTTGCCGCCACAAACAATTTTGTTAATAAAAAACAGCTGATGTCAGATGCTTTGTCACTTGAAAATAGAACACGTTCTAAATCAAAATTGTCATGTGTACTGTACACAGAGAAATAACACATGATAGTGTTTGAAGGGGTTCAGACGATGTGTACATATTTAACATGTGAAAAAGTGACACTCCACATGACAAATACACATAATGTGAACACAGCTTTAAAGAGTACAAAAAAAAAACTAATTTATATAAATTTTAAGGGTCCACTTAAATTATTAAATTTCAATAAATTTTATACAATTTCATTAATATCATTTTAAGGAATTTTTTTACACGTATTGTTTTGTATGATATCTAAAACAACTGATTTCCTTTCGCAACAATATCCTTTAACTCGCTCTTGGCACACAAAACCCGCAGTAGAATCACATCTTGCATCTTCCAAGCCATAACATTTGTTCGAAACTTTCACACATACTCCAGTGCCTAAAGGTTGAGAAGGGCACCACAAAGAGGGTATTAAAGATTTTCCAGTTAAAGTCCATGCATAGTTTTTGTTGTAACCACTGCCGCTAGTCCAGAAAGAAGGAATTGATTTACTAAAATTAAGAACAAACAATTCGTGTATTTAATTGAAAGTTAATCGTTAAGATGATAGCTAACTTACGGAAAA
This sequence comes from Pollenia labialis, assembly GCA_949318255.1. Taxonomy (NCBI): domain Eukaryota; kingdom Metazoa; phylum Arthropoda; class Insecta; order Diptera; family Polleniidae; genus Pollenia; species Pollenia labialis. Next base: position 140,298,264 of record OX439141.1, on the reverse strand, counting down.
AGTGCATAAAAATCAGCAAATTTTTCTTTACTATTGAGTGTTAAAAGAGCCAAATCTCGTTTATTACATTCTAAAAAGGCATCATACCAAGTGAACTAAAACATTTGAAAAATAAATGATAGTTTTTTATACAATTAAATTTTCTTACCGTTTGATTAACATTTATATAATAAGTAACGTTTTTAGATGTTTTGTACAATTTACAATCTATTCCAGATATGAGAAAGATCACGAAAATAATTGCAAAGAATTTTAAAGAATCCATGTTGATTGTCAAGAAGACACTGTACAAATCCGAATTGCCGAGCAGATTTATATACAGTAAAGTTGAAGATAAAAGCAGTGATTTACAATAGCTTATAAAATTATTAAAATAATTTATGTTAGGGGGCCGCCGAATATTCGGTTTTACATTCTTATTTGCGAATAGTTCGTTTGATATTTGCATTTGCTCAAATGTGTGCGAACATATGAAGCGAATATCTGATAACAGTTGCGTTTGAATACACGAAAGTATTTAATATTTTTCCTGCATTTTACTAACTTTACAATACATTTTAAAATTGAAAAAAAATTGCCTTTCAAGTTAAATGTTTCAATTTGAGTTCAAGAAAACAGCTGATTACAAATATAGTGAGCAAATTGAAAGTAAATTGCTCAAAAATTTGCGTGCAGTCTACGTCACAGCTTAAAATTTTGGAAATTTTGACAAACAGGATATGTTAAAGACTATCAAGAAAAACTTGATGGTGGTACAGAAAGTTAAACAAATACCGTTAATAAAAGAACTTTTTTTCTAAATTCCCATTTAATAATATTGAGAAACTGAAATTTATTGTTGAAAGGATAAGCTATTCCTATGCGCATTTCACTGGTTGCTTAGGCCAGATCGTCAGGAAACTTCATCCAAAGATTTTAGAAAAGCTAAAGATATTATACAAATAAAACTGTTAAGCGAATAAGAATTATAAGCCCCTGTTTTACTTGTAACAATATCAAAGCTTAAACAAAAACAACAACAATAAAGAGTGAGTTTATGTTTTCTTACAGTCCCGACCACAATTGGTTGATTTTTTGTCAACTCTAAATGTAGTTGTAAGTGGGTTAAGAAAAAACAAAAATAAAAACCAATTACTTTATTTTATTTTGCCAGTTCAGTTTATTTACTCTGCCACATGCATATTAGTTATCAAAGTTTTTCTTATTATGTTGTGTCAACATCGTCTAATTATGAACTGAGCTTAAAATAAATATATATTGTACTATGTTCGTTTGTTAACTAAATGTCTGTACACTCTCGCAGAATTCTTATCAACATCGGCTTTAAAATGCATCCTTGTTGTTGTTTTAATTATATGTAACATATCCAATATGAAACGTCTTTTGTAGTTATTTTCACTCTGTAATACTTGTACATTGTCAAAATCAGGAGAGTGCTTTGTTTGTGCACATTGCTTGCACCTAATTTGAAAACTTTTTCCTGTCCACTTCTTTGGGTTAATAACCCAACTATGTGTACCAAATTTGGACTATACTACCCTTACGGTTCTTAAGTTATAAAAAAAACTATTTTGTGACACGTCTACTTCTCCAATCCCAGCCACATTTTGTAGGATGTTGTGTATTAATAACCGAGATGTTTGCACCTAATTTGGACATTTTGGCTCTTTTCATTCTCCAGATATAAAGAAATTCTAGAGCTATGAAGTTTATACATTATATCAAATCTAAATACATACATAGTAACATTACGTATACTATTCTTGGTACCGTTATATCGATGATATTTTGAGAATATAATAACATCAAAATTATAAGTTTTACAAGCAATTGAAGAAGCCATTTTACATTATGATATATACAGTTTCTATTATGTATGTTTTTGCCTTCTCCTGTAAAATTGAGACCAACGATATGTACTAGTGTGGCTAGCAGTCGACACAATCGACTGCAATCTAGAAATAAAGACTATGTTTAGTGTATGCGAGCCAGCCAAATGAATACAATCCATTACTCAGTGGCATTTTGAAAACTCTGGGGCATAATTTTGACAGTCGTGATCGAGTAGTTACTTTCTACATTCGCAAGCAATTTTATTTCTAATTCTTTCAGTCGATACTGAACTGATCGAGATTATTTCATCAGTATTTTGAAACTCAAATTATTACTTTACAAAACTGAACACATAATTCCGATTTGTTCAGTATTAACTGAAATAATTAGATATTAAATTACTTTCGAATCGAGAAAGTACTAGATCATGACTCCCAGAATCAAGCCCCAGAGCTATCAAAATGACGCTTAGCTGGTATGAGAGTAAAGTCCAACAACACCTGGACAATATGACAGAACACACCTCATACAGGGAAGCTCTGAATGAAATTCATAGGGATTCTTTGGAGAATGCTATAAATAGTCACCCAGTCCCCCACCCGTTTCAAACGAGGAATGGTTGGTGTACTAAAAGTTGGGGGTAGGACCATTATTTTTATTTGTTGCACACAGCACTATAATCACATAATATCCTATGGTGGGGTGGGTAAAAAAACAAAAAGATTTCAATAGCTTTAAATTGTTATTTTCTCTTTGGAAGAGTTGTTGTGCTAATCAAAAATTTGGGAGAACCAATCCATACAAAAATTTCCGGAATATAATTTTGTGTCCAGTGACCAATTTATTATATTGGTTTTTACATTAAATTAATAAATTCGATTGGAATCGCTAAATTGCACGTTGGGGCAGGTATATGAGGCTTGTAGGCAACAATTAAATTTTGAAATTTGCGATTTTTAAAAATTTATTTCTATTATTTGTAAATGTTTTAAATTTCATTAAAATCGGTTTAATAGTTTCTAAAAGGCCTACGATTCGGCCCATTTGCATTAGGCTTGGTCCTCGTGCCAACAAGAACCTATAAGCCAAATTTTATCAAATTATCTCCAAAATTGCGACCTGTACTTTGCGCACAAGGTTACACGGACAGCTAGCCGAACGGCTGGTTTATAAATCTGTGGTTTTCATGGGCAACCGCGCATGTCTTAAAACAAATTTTTTAGGAGAGCAGAAAAAACATTCTAGATCCAACTATGGGCTAGGTATTGCACTTTTTAAACATTGTCATTACGTTAAAAAATCGGAATTGAACCATATTTTTCAAAAATTTTTAGAAACATGTAAGGGGCGTTTAAAATTAGGCAATATGGCATCAACATCTTAAAATCGGAAAAATGGACATACGCGGTTGCCCATAAAAACCACAGAAATAATGCTCTAATGAGCTGTTAACAAATGAAACAATCAATCGCCTGCCATTTGAAAACAGCACATTATGTTTTAATTAAAAATTTTTGCGTACGGTAATTTCTTCTCAAAAACGGTAATTTTTAGAGGGCCGTAAGGTAATGAAAAAATAAAAGTTAACATCACTGATGGATATACACATTGGCAGCGTATATTTATACATATTTAAGTTCAACTTGTTATGGGCAATGGTATGTATGTGTATGGTTTTGATCTCTACTCATGCATGTCCATACCTGCTTTCTCACTAATATTGAAAGAGTACTTAAAATCAGGGTTTAAAAAGTTGCAGTCAAAATCAAAAAATTGCTTTTTCTTCCACTTTCTGATTTTTCATTGGACGAAAATAAACCATTGCCTTTACTTCTGATTCATTAAATGAAAACAGTCGTAGCAAAGACTATAGATTTATTAAGATTTCTTTTAGTTTGTTTGTATTTTTTTAAATGCAATGTATACACATACATACACACACACGCGTGTGCACATACATATACACTGATAAGTGAGAAAAGCTCTCTGAGAGTAATAATAAATACTGTAATTTACTCTCACAAGTGGATTTAGCGGCTAAATCCACCAGAAAAATTAATATAGACAGAAAAATTTATGAACTTTGTATGGTCGTGCAATATCTTTATAAATCTATAGTCTTTGGTCGTAGTGAAGGCAAAAGCAAAACACGAAAAGTTGAAAACAACAAAGAACATCGGCACTCGACATGTTCGGAAATGTTTCGTTAATAAATACCGAAGTTAATGAAGATGGGACGTTGTGTTTTTTTCCGCAATTTTTTTTTAATACATGTGTTCATAAATACATACGTTTTATTTAATTTCAAACAATTAAAAAGATTGTTAAGCATTAAAATAAATACATATGTATGTATTTATGTACACATGTAGGTATTATTTAAAAAAAAAAAATTCGGAAAAAAAACAACGTCCCATCTTCGGTAACTACAGGATTTTTTAAAAGTTTCAGTCTGTCAAACCAAACACTTTCGAACATGTCGAGTGCCGACAGGGCTGTCAGATATGGCGATTTCTCGCCAAACATGGCGATTTTGAAATGTGTTTGGCGGCGGGATTTTCCATTTGGCGATTGGCGACTTTTATGGCGATTTTTAATATAACTGGCGATTTACTTGGCTATTTTTACCATTTATATTCACCCTTATTGCGTGTGGCGTATTTTAAATACGCCTACGACTGTTTGGTAATAGTTTAATGAGAACGTGAACTTATTTCCTTCAATCTATTACCAAACAAAATACGCCTACGATTTTAAATAAACCAAACACAATAAGGGTGATTATTTCAGCAATTTTTTAACAGTTTGTCATTTTTTGTTATCATTACTTACATAAAAAAAACTTGCAACTTTTTGTCACATGATTTTTGTTTTGTTATCATTTGAAGTGAATTTTATATTCAGTCACTATTCAATTCTAATTGGTCAAAAATCGGTGATGCTGAAGAGAACGATCTTAATGACTTGTGTTCTTAATTTTTGTTTTTTTAACGGATATATGATCTTCATGGTATGTTATTTAAAAAAAAATGAAACAAAACTAAATTTACTTTCGGCGACTTTTTTGTATTTTTTCTTGGTTTTTGGCGATTTTTGGTTGCAACATTATACTTGCTTTTTTTGTATGCAAAATTTAATTAAAAAAAAAGTATGTATATCAATTTGATTAAGAAAATTGTTACAAAAACTGAACAAAATTGAGGTTTGGCGATTTTTGGCGATTTCTGACATCAGGTTTGGCGATAGAGCTCAAAAAAATCTGACAACCCTGACTGCCGATGTTCTTTGTTGTGTACAACTTTTTGTTTTTTTGCAAAAGTGCCTTCACTACGACTGTTTTCATTTAATGAATCAGAATATAAAGGCAACAGTTTTTTTTTGTCCAATGACAAATGAAGATGTCGAAGTTGCAGCACAATTTTATGACTTTTACTATCTCAACTGCAGCTTTTTAAACGCTGCTTAAAATGATATTTTTGTCATTCTCTGACACACACATGCTATCGCGTTGCCCAGCGGGAAAAATTGCCAGCGCTTTCACTTTGCAGGCCTTAAAGAAGGTTTACAACTGTATTTTTAATAAACTTTTACTTATTCCACTCTGCATTATTTAAAAAATTCTTTTAGAATAGTTTTTATTAAATATTTTAGAAATTAAGATTTTTTTTCTAAGATAAGGCCTGTCGAAATTGTTTTATTAGTAGCTATGTTGGAATTTGTAGCAAGTTTAATTATTAAATTACTCACTTCACATTATTAGCAACAACAATTACACTGGGATAAAGCTTTATTCTTAATTATTTTTAGAAGGCCTTTAAAGTAAATGCAAGAAGCTAAGGCTTTGGTATCCAATGACATACTGTGTAAATTAGAAATATAGTTGGAATGCGACTGGAAAACTTTATATCGCCAATAAGGCCTACTATAAGGCCTCTTTACTTCTTCATTTTCCCGCTGTTAATAGTCGGGCAAATCGCGTTTTTTTTTCATTATGAGGAATTTGAATGTGAATTTTTTTAAATTTTTCATATCTGACAAATTCACATATGAATTTTTTTGTTTGCTCATTTTTCATGAATGAGGAAATTCAAAATATTTTTTTTTCTCACCCTCATGAATGTGAAAAAGCAGTACAATTTAAAATTTTTCTCGCTCGCTCATGACTGAAAAATGAGCGAACGTTTCGGTACTCTGGTTTTAAGACTACTCCTTTGTAATAGTCCGCCCTTAGACATCGTAATGTTAAATATACCATGCTTTTTCAATATATTGGGGTCACCTTTGGACTATTCCTAGACCCTTATGGGATACATTTTACATGCGAGTTACGTATATGTTATTATACCCAATATCCTTTTTATCATACTGTATATCGTCACCTAATATGCAAAAGGGCGTAACAACACTTTTTATTTTTTTATAGGAGAAGCAAAAAACGTTGTAGAATTAAAGATATTTTAGATTTAAAAGACATATTATATTGTCTTGCTTAAAACACGACTACAGACTTATTTCTTAAGATTTTTTTATTTTTTGTTAATATTTTTTAAGTTATGGTTGTTACGCCTTTTTGGCATTCGATATTTTGAAACAAAAAGACGTAACAACATTAAACATGAAAAAATGGTGATTTTGTTTTTAGAATATAAGTATTCTTCCCACTTTATTAAGTAATAAGCATGTTTTGTAGGAAGTTTATTAAAAACAAAATTTATTAAAATTCATTGTATTAAAACAGTACATAAATATTTTAAAATATCTATTAATTCTGAAAAAAGGTTGCAATTTTTTTTTTACTTTTATCACAATAAGTTGATGAACATCCCACTTTTAAATCTCTTGGATTTCTTTCACATACTTTCCCCATGGGAAATCCTTCGTATGCTTTGCCATTCATCCGTTTTCTTTTATTTCCACTCTTTTATTTGTTTTTTGGCACTTTGTTCAGTTTCCTTATTATTATTTTCCATTTAACTTTTTTTTACAAATATTTTAATATTTATTTAATTTTTTCACAATACCACTCACTCAAAATATTACCGTTAACATTGAACGAAAAAATTACAAACACAAATTGACAAAAAAAAATCGTAGGCAACTTAGTTATTCCAAAATAAAAAGAGTCAGTTTTTTTAATACAAGTGTTTTGTTACGCCTTTTTGATTTTGAAATTTATACACTTGTTGTTACGGCCTTTTGAATTTCGTTTGTAAAATCGTTTTTTCTTGACGTATAAGATCAAAATTCTAGAGAGACATGTAATTTAGTTTAGTGCATTATAATCAATCAAAATCTCGATTTTGAATTTTTTTGTTGTTACGCCCTTTTGCATATTAGGTGACGATATGTACATACTATATAATTTTTATATATCAATATTAATTTTATAAATGTTCTTTCTTTGAAATAATGTTCATTTGTATAAAAAATTTTAAGTTGAGTTTTGAAATATATTTTGAATAATAAAGAACAAAATATTATATTTTTTTATACATATTATAAAATAATGTATTTTAATTAAATTACTTAATTGGCGCAGTCGGTTATTGAACAATCTTAAAACTTAAGTTTTGCAAAGCAAAAGCTTCCATTGTTATTAACAAATACTTAATTATAAACAACATTAAATAATTAAATAAACAAAATTAAAATATTAAATTATTGAAGCAAAATGCAACCAATATCGTTATCAATAAACGATATAATAAAAGAATTAGAATTAGGGATTATTCGAATATCAACGGTATAAACGATCGTTCTAATCGAAATAGTTTTTTTAGGCAAAACAATAATGTAGGTCATAGAAGTAACATTTCAAATGGAGGTCATGGATCTTGTAATTCTAGAAATTGTATAAATCAGTCTAAGAATTTAATTAATACGAATTCTGACAGTAATCAAAGGAACTTTTTTCAAAATAATAGTGGTAATTTTAGACAAAATAATAACTCTCAAATGGAAAAAGATCATATTCAGGAGGTAGATGATAGTTTTGAACAACAAGTAAATTTTCATATAATCGCTTCAACCAAACACTTCCCATAAAACGAATTACTATTATATAATGAGGAAATAGATGTTCTTATTGATTCGGGTTCAACTATATCATTAATAAACTGGAAAAAATTTCCACAATATAAAAGATTGAAACTTACGACCCCTGTAATACTTTTTTTCTTTGAATGGCAAGACAATTATAGAATACGAAATTATAACTAAATTACCTAAGGAATTTAGGGAAGATGCAACAATGGCATGGAAACTCGCAGACTTTAGTGGGAAAAAGTTCGATGCAATTATAGGTGGGAATATTCTTAACCGTTAAATTCTATTCTGGACTATAAGAATGAGACTTTGACTATAAATGGTTGTATAATTGATTTCATAAGAACTTTTTCTTATAGTAATGTTGAGATCCACCATTTATATGCGATCAGTATAAATCAGAATGTTTTGAGGAATTTATATGATGGATTGAATGCGGAAGAACAGTCCGCCTTGAGAATTATTTTAGCCACATATGAGGATTTAATATTTCTTGAAGGACAAAAATTAGGAAACACCGATGTAATACAACATAATATAAAAACATTACATGAAAGACCGGTCTATACTAAGATATATCGTTATCCACAAATTCATGAACAGGAAATTTGTAACCAAATTGAGGATATGTTACAACAGGGTATAATAAAGGAAAGTAGCTCACCACACATAAACAATTTTTGCAAAAAACTATTCAATTAAATAATTAATTGGTGTACATTAATTATTCAATTAATTTTTTGTTTGCTGCAATTAATTTTTTTAATCAAAACCCATAAAATTAAATGTTTGTGTATATGTGGTGTATTTTTTGTTTATACAATTAATTTTTTAATTGATAAAATTTGTGTCCCACGACTCGAAAATACAAATCCGTTAATTGATATGATCAATTCCTTTGCAGGGGCAAAATTAGTTAAATATTTAATTGTCAGAACGAATTGTTTAATTGAAGTCGATTTTCTATTTTTTCTGTGCATATAACAGTCCATTGTGGATTATTCCCAAAAAAAAAAGATAATTCTGGGGAAGAAAAATGGAGAATAGTTATTGATTACCGTAAGCTTAATGAAATAACAATTGACGACAAATTTTCTATTCCTAATATAGATGCTACTTTAGATAAATTGGGTAAAGCTCAGTACTTTACAATTATTGAATTAGCATAGGGTTTTCACCAAATTCTGGTAAGGGAGGAAGATCGTCCAAAAACTGCATTTTCAACGCCATATGGACATTATGAATTTATCAGAATGCCTTTTGGTTTGAAGAATGCACCGGCTACATTTCAACGGTTGATTAACTATGTACTTCATGATCTTATAAATAAGATATGTGTAGTATATCTAGATGATATCTTAATCTTTTCTACCAGTTTTCAAGAACATTTTAACAATATAAGAATAGTTTTTAATAAATTGAGGGAAGCAAATCTCAAAATCCAGATAAATAAATGCAAGTTTTTTTCAAAGGAAACCTTGTATTTAGGCCATGTTTTAACACCAGAAGGAGTTAAGCCAAATCCAGCAAAGGTTAATACTATACTTAATTTAAAATTACCGACTACGATTCAAGGAATAAAGTCTTTTCTTAGTCTTACTGGATATTATAGAAAGTTTATTATGGACTATTCCAAAGTTGCTTATCCTATGATTAAGTATTTAAAAAAAGGTGTTCAGTTGGACGCAAATGATCCAAATTTTATTAATTCGTTTGAAAAATTGAAAAGAATCTTAACCGAAGGTCCTGTTCTTAAGTATCCGGACTTCGGCAAATCATTTCAATTGGTTACTGACGCTAGTTTAAATTCAATTGGAGCTGTTTTACAACAAAATAACCATCCTATTTGTTTTGCTAGCAGAATTGAAAGAGAACTTTTGGCAATAGTTTGGGCCACAAATTATTTTCGTCCCTACTTATTTGGTGTAAAATTTCAAATTCTTTCTGATCATTAGCCATTAAAATGGTTATTTATAAAATCAGAAAGCAGAGAATTAAATCCTAGACTTTATAGATGGATGATAAAGCTTAGTGATTTCAATTTTTCTATACATTATATTAAAGGTAAGGATAATTTAGTTGCAGATTTTCTTAGCCGAATAAATACTAATTCCGGTGAAATAAATTTTTTGATAATGAAGGTGATAACAAATCCATATGTAATAATGCAGGTACGACTATAGCAACTGTTCATTCTCAGTCAGAAGAGGGATGTGATCATATTGGTGTTCTAGATACTATTGTTAATAGGTTTAAAACACAAATTATTTTGACAGAAAATAAAACAATAGAATTTGAGATAAAACATGGGAATAGGAAAGTATATATAAATTCTTATGAGCTGGAAGATGGTTTGGAAAACATTCTAAAGCGGAATATGGAAAAAGGAAAGGTGCCTACCTAACTAGATGATCAAAAATATAACATACTTCAACGGAAAATTATAGAATTATATGGGGGAAATAATGCTTTAAAGTTTGTAAGATGTTCGTATCATGCTTTGGATATGCCATCCGAAGATGAAACTTATAAACAAATTCACTTGTATCACCGTTATGAAACAGGTCATACAGGAATAAATGAAAACTATGAGGGATTGAAAAGAAAAATTTATTTTCCTAACTTAAAGGTCTTAATTCAGAGATATATTAACAATTGTGATATATGTAATCGTGCAAAATTTGATAGAAATCCCATTAGGGCTGAATTTAACATTACGGAAACTCCAAATGATCTTAGCCAAATTATTCACATGGATATTTATACAAATTCTAAGTCGAACTTTTTAACATTTATTGACAAATTTTCAAAATTTTCTACGGTTTATTATTTGGAGGATAGAACAAATCAAACTATAATAGAAAAACTTAGACTATATAAATCCCAAAAAGGTTATTTTACTAAATTAATAACCGACAATGAATCTAAGAGCATTAACATAAAAGATTTTTTACGAAACGAAAATATTGAGTATCATCTTGTAAAACCTAATAATCATACAGGAAATGCTGATATTGAAAGATTGCATAACACACTAAGCGAAAAAATTAGGTTATTAACAATCAAGGAAAAATCAATGAGTATAAAAGAAAAAATTAGTAAATCCGTGGAATTTTATAATAACAGTTATCATTCTGTTATTAGGGAAAAGCCGATTAGCGTTGAATACGGTTATTGCAATCGAGAAGATGTATATAACAGATTAGTTTTATCAAAAAATTACTATATAAAGAAAAGGAATAAATTTAGAGAAAAATATATTGAACAAAGGGATGAAGGATATATTAGAAACTACAAGTCCTTAAGACACAAGGAAGAACCAAAATTTCGTTTAAATAAATTATAAAATATCCATAGTTCAAATATAAAAAGGAAAACAAAGTACGATGGAATGGTTGACGTAAATAAGTTTAAGACTCCTTCTGAGGGTGGAAATAAAAACTCTTCGTTTCGGAGTCGGATTCCGCGTCTTAGAAATAAAACTTAAAAATAATATATTAAAATATAAAAAAAACGAAATTAAATCTAACTATATTCTGTTCAAGTAATAAAAATAGTATATATTTCTATTATACTATGTAATTGAGTCTTATTGAATTAAAATTTCTTCTTAGTTTCTTAGTTGTGTAGTAGTTTATACATTATAATATAAATTTTATTTCTTGAATTGTTTTTATTTATTTATTTATTTATTTATTTATTTAGTCTATGGATTACCTCCTTTCAGACAAAAATTACAAAATTAAACAAACAAATTTAACATCATCTATTTAAATATAAAATTAAATTCAGTTTGATAGTATTAATATTCAAATTCATATCAATAATACTGTACAGATCATTAAAGTTTACACATATTCGACGAAAAGGGTCAGCATTTGCATAATTTTGTTGAAAGTATTCAATTGATAACGGCTGGTAATAACGTGTAGGGCGTTGGGGAACATTAAAAAATAAACTGTTTAACAGGAACTCCGAGCAAATATTGCCTTTAATTAGATTGATAACAAATATGACATTCAGCATTGTTCGGCGGCTTTTTAAAGTTGGTAAATGAATCTCCAATAACCTGGTTCTATATGGAGGAAGATATATAGATGGATTTGGGTAAGTGCTCCGTAATATGAATAGCAGAAATTGTTTTTGGACAGACTCAATGCGATCACTATGAACGTTGTAATATGGATCCCAAATTATTGAGCCATATTCGATTATAGGTCTGACAAGTGCTATATACAATTGTTTTGTTATAGATCTGTCAGAGAATTCCTTTGACCAACGTTTAATAAATCCAAATACACCACGAGCTTTATTAGTACACATGTTAATATGTTCTAAAAAAGATAACTTAGTGTCAAATAATACACCGAGATCCAAGAAAGCATTAACAACTTCCAATTTGTGATCACCAATAAAATAGCAGCCAATAGGTCTAGTTTTTCTGGAAAAACGTATATGTTTGCATTTTTTTAAATTTATATCCAATAAGTTTATTTGGCACCAGTTGAAGAATATATTTAAATCCTGTTGTAAGTAGGGTTGAACAATGGAGTCAGCACAAGTTGAAAAATTTTTACATCGTCAGCATACATAAGTATATTGGAAAATTTTATTGTGGTAGGTAGATCGTTGATATATAATAAGAAAAGTATTGGTCCGAGATGACTACCTTGTGGAACACCAGAGTTGACTATAATATGTTTAGATAATGTATTATTAAAACACACACACTGTTCACGACGTAAAAGATAAGATTTTAACCAATTCAAACAGCAATTCGTAAATCCCATTAAATACAGCTTATGCAATAGAAGTTTATGGTTAACTCTGTCAAAAGCCTTACTAAAATCAGTGTATATAACATCGGTATAGCATCCGTTTTTAAAGCCATTATTAATTATTGTTGTCAATTCTAATAAATTAGTCGTAGTTGAACATCCTTTACGAAAACCATGTTGGAAAGGTGTAAGTATGGAAGAGACTTGTTTACTTAAATATTCAGTAAGATATTGTTCAAAAAGTTTGGGAATGACACTTAATTTGGCAATACCTCTGTAGTTCACTATGTTCGATTTATTCCCTGATTTAAATAGTGGAATAATAAAAGATTTTTTCCATAATTTCGGGAAGTAGCCATGCTTTATGGACATATTAAATAAAATTGTTAAAGGTATAGATAAATTATGCGCACAATTTATAAGAAGGCAGCTAGGAATACCATCAGGTCCACTATAAAACGATGATTTTAGTTTTAATAATAATGTTGTCATATTGGCAGTAGTGACGAATGGAAATGAAATTGGTTGTTGTTCAGGGATATAAAACGGATAGCTTTTCAATGTATCATATTCCTCAATAGAGTAGGTTGAAGCAAAAAAATCCGCAAACATATTACTTGTTTCTATATGATCAGAAGACTCGGTGGTGAGGTATTTCATCGAAGATGGAAATCCGACGGATTTTCTTTTCGAGTTAACAAATTTATAAAATGTTTTCGGATCGCGTTTTAGGTTCAATTTCATCGTATTTAAATAATTTGTATAAAGGTTATGGTTGAGTAAATTGTATTTAGCACGGTATAAAGAATATTTGGAGTAATCAATCAGTCGTCCAGTTTGTTTATACTTCTTATAAAATTTATTTTTTATATTCTTTAATCTCGATAGAGAACTTGAATTCCATGGAGGGCCAGATTTATTAACAACTGCGTATTTAGTTACACAATCATCGATATAATGAAACAAAGTATTATAAAACGAATTAAGAGTTACATCGATTGCTGCCGGAGTACTACTGGATAATGACAAAATTTCAAGCCAGTTTGTATTAGATAAAAAGAAATTTAAATCGCTGTAGTTAGTCTTCTTAAAACAGTAAGTTTTTATATTATTGAATTTTTTATTTGTTTTCACAGAAAATGGATAATAACAGTTGACTTCAATAGTTGGATGATGACGATCTTCAGGCCTGGTAATAGGATGGTGACGAGTCAAAGTACAGTCTTTAGGTTCATTTACAAATACCAAATCAAGCAGATTTTTAGAATCATTTAATACACCATTTATTTGAAAAAGACATAAGTCCGATATGTTGTTTAAGAATTCTTCGATAAAATTGTTTATATTAGTTGGAGAATAACATAACGAATCAGTTAAAAATTTCCAAGACAAAAACGGTAAATTAAAATCACCAAAGACGAGGACCAAATCTTCAGGGTTAATCGAAGAAAGAACGGATTTTAATGCAGTTAAATGTTGTAGATATGTTATCTGTTCCGAATTCGGAGGGATATAAGAACACGTTACTAAAATATTTTTGCAGTTTAATTTTATTTTGACTGCAATAAATTCAATATTGTCTATGGGAATGTTATCAACTTTGACGGTTTCCAAACATTTAGCTACAGCAATCAAAACTCCACCACCAGTAGTATTTGTGACTCTGTCACGTCTAAAAATTAAATATTTATTGCAGAGTATTTCAGAATCCAAAATATTGCTATTGAGCCAAGTTTCAGAAAATACAAGTATTTGATGGTTTAGATCAAAACTATCGATATACAGGTTAGATATTTTAGATTTAATACCATTTACATTTTGATATATGATGTTTAATTGATTATCGCAGTTGTTAATTAGTTTTTTGAAACATTAGTTGAGCGGGATGGTAAGTGAACAGTGTTAGTTGGTCTTTGATTGTCTCTGTAAACATATTCACGAATCAATGCATTTTTAGGCCAGAATCTAGGATCAATCAAATGGTCAAATATTTCAGATGGAGCCATAACTTTAAATGATGCAATAGTTCTCGGCTGAGAAAATTTAAACTTATGGATTACTAATTCAGCATCAAAATTTAATTTATTTTTTATATAATATTCAATATCTTCAGTTGAAGTGTCAAAAGCAAAACGGGATATAAAAATATTTTTTTTAGGCGGAATAACTCTAAGAGGATGAATATTATTAGTGTTCAGAGTTTGATGAATAACAACAGGCGGAATTTCAGACGTAATAGGGATAACTGATGTTTCAGTGTTAGCAGGTATCGTATTTATACTTGTAGATTCCATAGGAGAACAAGGGTAAATTTCTGATGGAAGGATATTTACATCAGCAGGAACAGAGGGATTAATGTTGAAGTTTGTATTGGTATAACCGACAGTTAAATTTGTATCGACATCGGACCAGGATGTAGATCCGGCAGCTTTTGAGGAGGTTATATGTGGTGCAACAGAGCTGGAGTTTGTCTTCTTCCGTTTAGGAGACGAAACATTCGCTGAAGATGTAAATTTTTCCAAATTAGGGTATTTGGTAAATAATTCTCCAAATTTATTTAGTTGAGTTTGCAGCAGCAGAAATTCCTTATTGATTTTATTAAATTCATCTCTAGAGTTTTTAAAAAGGTTATAAAATTCAACACTAATAGTTCTGCAATTTGGGCATGTCCAGTGCAGAGATTTTTGAGGGTCAGCAAGAGCGTCAGCATCGCGTGCTTTTAGGCCACAGCATTTCAAATGATAACACCCCACGCACAGCCAGCAGGACACCATACGATCATTTCCAGTTATTTGGCAGCTTACGTTTGAACATTCCATAATTAGTAAAAAAGGTTTGACAACACAGGAAGTTTATTGGTAAAAATGGTAATGCTCTATTACAGCTTATCAAATACACAAACCACAATATAGTCAGAGTCGATAATACAGTTCCAGAATTAACAGAATAAACAGCCAATTAAAAACATATGATTAATACAAAAACAATTGATTAGTAAACAAAGTTTATGCAATATCATCGGCTTTTGATGATTTATTTTTAATAAGACACAAATGAACGATAAATCAAAAAAACACGAACTTTACTTAAAAGATGAATGATTAAATATAACAAAGAAAACACGTATTTATGTAAAACACGAAATTAAACAGTAAAATTTTAATATTATTGTAAGAACAATGCGAGACAAACAAAAAGAAGTCAACACACGACGAGGTTACCAGACTTTATGTTTTATTATTATATGTTTCTTGTTTATTCAATTGTGTAAAAATATATTATAAAATAACTATATATAAAAAGGACTCGGGAGTGTCTTTAGCTAATTGAGGGAGTAGTTACGTATATGTTATTATACCCAATATCCTTTTTATCATACTGTATATGTACATACTATATAATTTTTATATATCAATATTAATTTTATAAGGGCCATTATTACAACTTGCCAATAGTTAAAAGTCGGATTTTGTCGGACCGTTAAATAGCTTTGCATTATAAAACCTTCATTTATTATGTTTTCATCTATTAAATATTATTATTATTGAAAATAACAGCAATAAAAAATGGAAGTTGTAATAATGCAAAGCTATTTATGGGTCCAACAAAATCCGACTTTTAACTATTGGCAAGTTGTAATAATGGCCCTAAATGTTCTTTCTTTGAAATAATGTTCATTTGTATAAAAAATTTTAAGTTGAGTTTTGAAATATATTTTGAATAATAAAGAACAAAATATTATATTTTTTTATACATATTATAAAATATTGTATTTTAATTAAATAACTTAATTTGCGTGTCGCAAAAATTTACAGGGTTATAACTCTGAAATTATTAAACAGATTTTATTAAAATATATATTGTGCAAATATTGTATATTTTGTTCAAATCGGTTACATACAGAGGAAGAAAGTGTCCTTATTTGTTTTGCCTTTGCAGACTTATATATAAATTTTTTTTTAACTAAAACCCAACAATATTGGGAACTGATAAACTTAAATTTACAATTTTGTTTTTATGCATGAACTATTTCATACAGCATACTTTGATTTTATATTTTTGCAAAAATCCCTGTTTAAAACGAAGGGTTACCAGCCCATTGAATTTTTGTCAAAACGCGAACTAGCACGAATTTAATTAAATCGACTATATATTAAAATATGTTAATTTGGCATTTTTATTACAAACAACCCCGAACAAAAAATTTAAAACCCGTTTTTTACAGAATATCCTTAAAAAAAGGAATTGGATGATAGTCTTTGGACGCGCCTGAAAAAAACCTTTATAATGCCCCTTTTTCAAAATGGCCCAGCTCACGAGAGGTCAAAGCTGGAGCCGAAATATTTTAAATGTCATCATAAAAAAGTCCAAGGTTAATTTTGAGGCTGTTACACCTTGCACAATTTTCGCTTCCATACAACTTGAGTCGCTCTAATGTAGATAAGTAAAAAAAATAATTTCAAACATGTTTGTATGAACTGGAATTTTAACCGAAAATAGGTCATAAATTAAAGCTGAATTCCAGCTTTATATCACTTGAATATTAAAAATTTGGGTATGATGTTTTCTAATTATACTTTACCCTGCCTTTACGCATGCAAGTAATTACTTGCAAGTAGTGCATACGTATTATCAACAAAAGTCTTGCAAGTAGCTTGAGTGTTTACACAGTTAGTTGTAAGTTCATTTTTCAAATGTTCTCGAAGCGAAAACATCTTATTAAAATTGTTTGTTTTTCGTTAAAAACATTACCAGGATATAACAAAATATATTTAATAATAATAATAATTTAAGATAAGTTACTCGAGGAGTACATGTGCTTTAGTGTTTAAATTTCTAAAGTTATGATAACAATTAACAAATATCATTAGGAAATTATATTATCGCATATACAGATCACCGCTTTGTGTATCCAACTTTACTGTACGTACATAAATTTACACGGAAATTCAGATTTGAACAGTTTTATTAGCGATCAACACAATTTCTTAATTGTTTTATAATTTTAGATAAGTTACTCGAGGAGTACACGTGCTTTAGTGTTTAAATTTCTAAAGTTATGATAACAATTAACAAATATCATTAGGAAATTATATTATCGAATATTCAGATCACCGCTTTGTGTATCCAACTTTACTGTACGTACATAAATTTACACGGCAATTCAGATTTGAACAGTTTTATTAGCGATCAACACAATTTCTTAATTGTTTTATAATTTTAGATAAGTTACTCGAGGAGTACACGTGCTTTAGTGTTTAAATTTCTAAAGTTATGATAACAATTAACAAATATCATTAGGAAATTATATTATCGCATATACATAGTTATATATATAAATCATTTTAATAATTTCTTTACGTTTTCAGCAGATCACCGCTTTGTGTATCCAACTTTACTGTAATTACTGTAGTTTCATTTGAGTTAATTTTGCCTCTATATAATTATTTGATTATTGATTGTAATAGGGGGGCAAGATTCCCGGCGCAAGGTGAATGTTATATGTACGCATTTTTGCTCATTTACCATTATCCTCCATTGTCTTAGCCATATTTCTAGTTGAAATATATGATCCTGTAAATAACGAGATGCTTCATAACTGTTTGCGTGTACGCTTAGAAAAGCTGTATCGTCTGCAAATGTTGAAGTTTGGGTGTAGTTGTTTGTTGGCATGTCCGAAGTATAAATTAAGTATAAAAGAGAGCCCAGGATGCTGCCTTGTGGAACTCCAGCGCCAATTGGGTGAGGTGAACTTAAGAAATCTCCTTCTTTAATAATAAATTGACGGCCGACTAAGTAGCTTTCTAACAGTTTGTGAGTGTTTGCTGGTAAATTTTGCTTCAATTTATGTAGTAAGCCTTCATGCCAGACTTTATCAAAAGCTTGCGAAACATCGATGAAGAGTGCTAAGCAATATTTGTTTTCTTCAAATGCTTTTCTTATGGCATTTACCTACTATTCGATGAGTTTGTTCAATTGTGCTGTGTTTTCTTCTAAATCCAAACTGATGGTTTGGAATACATCTATTGTCATTTGAAATTGGTGTTAATTTTGAAATTAATAATTTCTCAAACAGCTTTGACATATTTGATAATAGTATAGGCCTATTACTATATGACTCAACTTTTGTATGATATTTCCCTGGCTTCGGTATCATGGTAACTAAGGAAACCTTCCATTCTTGAGGGTAGTATTCAAACCGTAAAATAGCATTACAAATAAAAAGAATAAATTTCTTTGCTATGCGAGGTAGCTCTAAAAGCATTTTATTACTGATCTTATCAATACCAGGTGCCTTCTTAGTGTTTAAGTCACAAATATCCTTTTCGATATCTCTTATTTCAAATCTTATGGGAATAGCTGCTCTAGCAGCAACAGGTGGTAACTCGACCGCAATATCGTTAGATATATTTGGTGTAAATACGTTTTTCAAGTGACTCACAAACAGATTTCCTTTTTTAATATCGTTTCTTGCCCAACTACCATTTAAGTTTCTGGCTTTAATATAACTGGTCTTTTTAGATTTCTAGCTGCACGCCGCAATGAGTAGTCAGATTGTAGAGTTGCATCAAGTTCCTTAAGAAATTTTCCTAGAGAAGCCGTTTTCTGGGTCTGTAGTAAGTTTCTAAGCCTTTTTGTGCACTCTTTTAATAAATTCTTAAGTTGCGGGGATCTGTGCAATTGCCACTCTCTTCGAACTCTTCTTTTTTCAGACAGGAGACGCCCGACATCTGTGGAATATATTTTAATATTTTCTGTTTTTTTTGGTGGCAGTACTGGAATGTTGAACAGCTAGTTTCAGAAAACTGTCAAAATTAACTATAGAGCGATCTACATTCTCCGGTGTACTAAGCGGAATATTTTCTGTGCAATGGGTACTGAGATATTTTTTATATTTTAACCAATTAATTTGTGTAGCTGACGTCGCTAAGTAACCAGTCGGAGATACAATTCTATTGGGGTTCACTATAGTAACAATTGTAGGTGTGTGGTCGGAAGGTAATTCAAAGGAAGCTTCAACATGGATCGATTCTATAGGGATGTTTTTAACCACTCCGAAATCGATGACATCTGGAATTTTTTGCTGTTCAGTAGGCCAATATGTTGGTTGTCCGCTCGCTACCACATTTAAATCCATTTTAAAAATTGTGTTAAATAAAACACGACCCTTTGGTGTTATAAGTCGTGACCCCCCAGAAGGTATGTTTAGCGTTATATTCGCCGGCGCACAATGGCGCCATTTGAGTTTTTTCGTTGCAAAAATCATATCTTTTGAACCGAATAAGATAATTGAACAGTTTAAACAGCATATGATAGATAACTGTTCAGCCTATGAAATGAGCGTTTGGAAAGGGTGCTACGCTTTGTAGGGGCCTACTTATGGGTTATCAAAGTTAAAGTTAGTAAAAAAATCAATTTTATGGTAACTAAAAAAAATTATTTTTACATTTTTAGATTGTTTTTATTTTTTTTCTTTAGGGTTTTATGTTTTAAATTATTACCCAACAAATTAAAAAAAAAATTATTTTTTTTTAAATTTATTTTTTCAATTTTCTGTAAAATATTCATCACAATTCGTAAGAGAAGGTATATCTAAAAGACTAACCATTTCTAAACTATAATTATTTTCAAACTCTATTCGTGACTTCACATGCCGCAGGGAAGAAATAAGTGGATCGGAAGATGCTGCCAACATGTTGAAGAGGTCCTCATTTTGCCTTACCCTTGATGCTTTGAATGTGTTCTGCAATCTATATTTGTTATAAAATTGGTTAAGAGACTCCTGTGCTTCTTCAGAAAGCTCTCCAATTGGCAAAGACTGGTACTCAATTATATCTTTGTCATGCGCCAATATTTTATGGACGGTCGGGGTCAACTTCTTCTGTGGATATATTTCTGCTAAAAGAGATGCTGTTTTCGACGCATATTCTCCATATTTTGTAGAATTGACATTTTCTTTGCAGTTTAAAACATCCAAGATCGTTTCCAATCTCTTCACGATTTGATTGTCAATTCCAGTGAGTCTAGTTACTGCCTCATCATTTTCAAAAAATCTCCTAGAAGTGTTTCCATCGTTTGAGTTACCGTATCCGTGCTTGGGACAGTCTACTTTTAGTCCAACTTGTTTAAAAAAAGCATCCTGTATTTGCTTCTTTCTGATATTTTCCTTATCCTTTATTGATGTATTTTCATCGAAGTTTTCCTCCTCTTGTGGTAGGGAATACGCCAGTTTTAGCAAGAATTCCATACACCTTATCCTTGCGTGCAATGGTGACATTCCATATTCGTAATTCTCCTCATTTAAATTACCAAAGTTCTTCTGACTCTTTTTGCAAATCGGGCATGACATTGTTGAAGTTGTTCCTGTCAGTTCGTTTACGACTTTTCCGTCAACCATGGTCAGGTGGAACTCGTAATTGCATTCAACATATTTTCCTTATCCAATTTGCAGCTTTGTAGGCTTAATCTTGCTAATTTGTTCTTGAATATCCTTCACCGTGATCCTTATGAGTTCTGCCGATTCCCTTGCAAACTGAAACATTATTGGTCGGCAATAATGAACTGATGACGGCCGTGGATTTTTCCAGTGTAGGGAAACATCAGATTTTAGCCGCAAAGGAACAACAGATGCCATAAACATATTTCCGTCCGATATTGTAGCGTCATCGGAAGATATCCTTTGCTTATAAACGCTTTGTCCGGATCATCCATCGCAGCCCCATTTGCTGATCAATGTCAACTTCTCAGGAAGAATTTTCACCTCATGGCCCATGAGATCCTGCAGATTGGCTTTCGCAGAGACTTCCGTAAACTCCGTATGCAGTGGTCGTGAATTTATTTTGGCTTGCGTAATATGCTTGTATCCGGGTAAAACGTCAGCGCCGTGTCGCGTTAAAGATGCCCGTAGTTTCTCATATTTCTCTTTGGAAAGTTCTAAGTCCATAAACAAGGCCAAGGCTTCTTCGGAACCATACTTTTTAATGTGTGCGTTTGTGGGCGTGGGAATGCTTTCCTTAATCCTTTTTAGTCGCAGTGGGCTTGCATCAGCAACAGATTTGGTTATCTGTGACCTAACTCTTTCACTATCCTTTGTATATTTAATAGACAGCGCGTCCGATAAATGCTTCGTGGTCAAGTCATTGGTGGCATCGGCAAGTTTCCTCTTTCTTGTGAAAATTGAACACTCGTCAATACTTTTTTTTGGCCTTCCTTTTGCTCCTCTGGTTGATGTGGTGGGTTTATCTACTGCCAATATATCCAGGATGGTGTCTTCATTAAGCCAGTCCTCGTATTTGGAGTTGAAGTTCTGAATGGTTCAATTAGATTTCACCCATTTTGCCTTAATATTTGCATATCGTCAGCTTAGAGTGCAAAGGTGCTAAGTCCACATTTTAAGACTTTACAGGAGAGACATAAAACATTCCTAAATGAATCTATGGAAATATTCTATAAAAC
This sequence comes from Pollenia labialis, assembly GCA_949318255.1. NCBI lineage: Eukaryota > Metazoa > Arthropoda > Insecta > Diptera > Polleniidae > Pollenia > Pollenia labialis. The sequence goes on along the minus strand of OX439141.1, from coordinate 140,276,152 downwards.
TTTAAACGTAATTTTATCGGTGTTGGTTCATTTTTTAATTATCAAAAAGGAGCAATTGAAAAATAGCACACGCTGCTGATTTTCAAGCATTTTCGGGACTTAGCTCATTTTCTGTAACTTGTTTTATGTTTGTGCATTGGACTTAGCACATTTTCTTAAAATCATTTGTTAAATATTTATGAAAAAAAAAACAATTTTATAATTTTTTTTTTCTTTTATTGTAACAAAAAACATTAAAGACAGTCTTATTTCATTGCTGTTAAATCAAAAAATATCACATTAATTATTAATTAATTAATTAATTATTAATTAATCATTCGTGAGGTAAATCGTCGTAGAATTTGTGGTGATCTTTCGGCAAAGTAGTTTTTAAATATTGCAGGTCTTCATATTTTTTAGCTGTTATTTTTCTTCTTTCCTGGTAAAGCTGTTGAAAATTTGACCAGTCCAACGCCACTACATTACCATCTATTCTTTGGGGTAGTACTTCCCATGGATCAGGAAATCTGAGCTTAAAATATATTTCACCATTCGGTGTATATTTAATACCACGAATATCCGTTACTTTTGCATCGCCTTTTCCACGACCAGGTCGAATATTTTTGATAAATTTAACGTTTTTAAATGTTTTAAAAAAGGAATGATCCAAATAGGTAACATCATATGGTTCGGGGTTTTTTCGGGCTCCTTTACATATTCCATAAAAATATTTGAAAGACATATTCGTAAAAAAACAACAAAAAAAGCAAATTGTTAATTACCTTTTGGTGATAAAATGAAATTGGCAAACTGATAATACTAGAAGTTTTCTTTCACGTGAATGTTTATTAAGCAATAAAAATTAGTTTCATTACTGCGATTGAAAAATTTGATTAAAAAGAACAAGTAGGTTTTTTTTTAACGGGACTTAGCACGTGCGATATGGCAGGTGTGGACTTAGCACTTTTGCACATCAGTGTTTACAAACAATCATAAGCGAAATAACTGTACTTTTTTTTGTTTAGTATGATGTATTTTTCATTTATCTTTCGTTCTGCATCAAAATGTAAATTTGTATAAAAAGTGGACTTAGCACCTTTGCACTCTAAGCTGACGATATATCAGAGAAAAATTATTTTTTATAATTTCGCTTCTCTTAATATTTCCGTATAAGCTATCAAGTTCTTCTAAAGCAGCTTCCGTGAAAAACTTTGGTGTGGTTGACTTTCTAAACAGTTCAAATAATTTTAAATTGTTCAACGCCATGTTTTCAGTACTTAAATTGTTTAATGGTTTCAGTAATTGTTGCGCCAACTTTCAGTCGTAGACTAATCCAGGCATTATGCTTATTTTGCAATATATAGGCTTATGCTACCATGCCTAAAAATTTACCTGTTCCCTGCATACATATGGATTTAGGCTGAATAATGCAATTTTGATATTATGCACGTGTCCAAATAAGATTTGTGCCCACCCGTAGGGACCATAAGTCAATATTGTTCTTGACAAAAAGTAACTTCAATTTTGGGAATACAAAATTTAAATTTTCAAAAGATTTTGTTATTCGTGCTTAATTCCCAGTTTTTATTATTGATAAAAACACTTGAAATTTATTGTTGATGGGATAAGCCATTCCTATGCGCATTTCACTGGTTGCTTAGGCCAGATCATCAGGAAACTTCATCCATAAAGATTTTAGAAAAACTAAAGATATTAAACCAAATAAAAATGTTAAACGTATAAGACTTATAGCAACAGTTCTACTTGTAATAGTATCAAAGCTTAAACAAAACAACATCAACAATAAACAGTGGCTTTATCTCATCTTACATTCCCCGCTACAATTAGTTGAAATTCTCTCAACATTAATTGTAGTTGTAAGTAGGTTAAGAAAAACAAAATAAAAAACAAACAACAACTTACAAAAGATCTTGTCAATTAAGTGTTTTTAGGCCGTGCACCCGTAATTTCAATTTTTGGGAATACAAAATTTTTAATTTCAAAAGTTTTTGTTATTCGTGCTCAATTCCCAGTTTTTATTCTTGATAAAAACACTTGAAATTTGTTGTTGATGGGATAAGCTATTCCTATGCGCATTTCACTAGTTGCTTAGGCCAGATCACTTAATTGACAACATCTTTTGTAAGTTGTTGCTTGTTTTTTATTTTGTTTTTCTTAACCTACTTACAACTACAATTAATGTTGAGAGAATTTCAACTAATTGTAGTGGGGAATGTAAGATGAGATGAATCCACTGTTTATTGTTGATGTTGTTTTGTTTAAACTTTGATATTATTACAAGTAGAACTGTTGCTATAATTCTTATACGTTTAACAGTTTTATTTGGTTTAATATCTTTAGTTTTTCTAAAATCTTTATGGATGAAGTTTCCTGATGATCTGGAATGGCTTATCCCATCAACAATAAATTTCAAGTGTTTTTATCAATAATAAAAACTGGGAATTAAGCACGAATAACAAAATCTTTTGATTGTTCTTGACCATTTGTACGCCAAAGTATTGTTTAAGTGAGGTACGTACCTGTTAATTTCAATGAGTAGTTTTTTTCAAACTATTAGATCAAACTACTGTCAGTCAAAACATATAAGGGATGGACGCCATACAATTTCTGCAACCATGTCTTTTTAACCTTTTTTACCTCTAGAAGCCAAACGGGCACGTACGGGCAGATAAAACCTTTTGAATTATGTAAAGAAATAATCAAAGAACAGGTTTTGCAAATATGGCAAATATAAAAAAATATATATTTTTTTTATTTTCCGTCAAAGTTAAAAAATAGTGAAAAAACGGATAGTTTTTAAATAGTGATTTACCAGGAGAAACACAAAGCAAACAGTTAATTTTTTTTTATCATTATACATTTAATAAATACATCAATCAATACAAACAAAAAATAAGGCGATTCGTTTTCTATTTTTCGCGATATTACACCTGAAATCGCAACAAATTGACTAAAAATGTTGTGTTTTTTTGAAAACCGAAAGTCGGTCAACTTTGAACGGTTATATCTTCTAAACTAAAAATGTGCTATTATTAAGAGTGGCATATTTGAAATCGTTGAAAAGTTTCCTATAACATGGGTTTATTCAAAACTTCGTTGGCGCTCATGAAAATTTTGATTTTTGCAACCTCGTTTGCTCTACGGGCGCCACTGTGCGGCGGCTAGGAAGCAGGGTCCTAATGATTTAAAATATTTATAATATTGGCTTTCTGATATTGAATATCGAGGTGGGGAGTATAACAATGCAATTACTAGGCCTCTATTTATTTCCTCAACGCAAATGTTCGTTGCTTGGAGGTAATCTTCACGATGATCACACATTAGGTAGTGTTTGACTCTTGTTTTTATCAAAATGGCAGCACCTCCACAAGTTCTATCTCGAGGATACCAAGGTATATAACCATTAATTTTAAACGTATTTATTGATGTCAAATGAGTTTCAGAAACCATCATGACATCAATTTGTTTACTTTTAAGAACATTTTTAAACAGTTCATGGCTTGTTAAGTACAGATTGCAATAACATCGATTGCATTCTAAGAATTTTCTGCATTATATTACCCATTGTGTTCGTGAAGTTATTTACTGTTTGCACTAATGGTTTTTTCTAGACGACTTCAATTAGAAAAGGAGTCTCATCATTATTTGGCGAGGCACCTTGCGTTGGCACATGGTTTGATCTTAGGACGTTAGCATAAGAGGTTCTGTTATTACCAGGCTGCGGAGCCTGTATGTCATTTGTGGTCACATGATTTGTTAACTGCATTTGGAGAGGATTAGTTTTTGGTCCAACCGTCTGCTTGTCGAAATTATATACAGGGCATCCTCTATAATTGGCAGTGTGGTTACCGCCACAATTGCTACATTTTTTTACGTTGGGGTCGGTTTTAGACTTATCGCAGAGAACTGCACCATGTAATTCACCACATACTACACACACAGGGGGTAAATAGCAGTATGCCTTAGTATGACCATATTCTTGACAGTTTAAACATTGAACGGGACCATTTCTTTTATGTGGCTCTTCTATAGTTATTCTTCTATAGAGAATATATTTCATATTGTAAATCGTTTTTTAAGCTTTTTTTAAGCTTTACGTCGCCGAGTTCAAACTCCACTCGAAAAAGTGATTGGAAAAATAATTTTTTCTGTGTAGATGTTTTCAAAATAGCGTGCAACCGCCACAAAAATTTTTATTTGCGCAGTAAAAGAGTTCAGCCATCTTAAACATTTTTTCTTCAAGTTCGAAGATGCCAATTTTGGATATAATAATGAAAACTTTTTTATTTATGTTTGTACATTATTTTTATTAAAAGTTTAAAAGAACATACATATATCGGTTTTGTTAAATCACAACCTTAGCCGGCTAATGATTGCGTCAATAGTGCACCGCCGCTGCCGGCTTCCTTGCGGCATAGATTTCTTACAACATATTTTTTTTTTTTTCAAAATAACAGTGATGTCGGATGTCTTTGCGTCTGACTTTTAAAGAAGCAAAGTTAAAAAGGTAACACACGACATGTATGTGGTTTGCTCATTGAAAATGTTGGGATTAAACTGGTTACAAATAATGGCTTCGTTTATATACTTTATTGACCGGTGGAACTGCTGGCAGGGACAATTCAAGAAAAACCAAGTTTGCTTCAGACATAAACAAGCTTACAAACAACAGCAACATGTAAATATTAGGTGGTGATCTTAACTGTAGGCATCAAGAATGGGGTTGCAACAGATCAAATTGCTGGGGCAACATATTATTTGAAAAACTAACAACACGAAATATTTTTTTAAAATATCTAGCTGACCCAACACACATACCATCGTCATCAAGAAGTCAACCTTCCACTCTTGATTATTTTTTAACAAACACACCGCAAATATTATCGGCAGCAGTAGTATTAAATAATTTTAGCTCGGACCATCTTCCCGTTACAACTTCTCTGAACTTCAGATTTAATAACCAGCAAAACTACAAGCTGGTTTATTCAAAAACTAACTGGAAAAGATACACAAAAAACATAAATGATTCTCTTAGAAATCTAAATTTTAATGTGACATCAGAAACAAATATTATTGACGAAATGATAACAACTTTAAACAATGCTATTAAAAACGCCATAGATGTTAGTGTACCAAAAAAAGAAATAACATTTTACAATAAATCGTTTCCAATAAAAATTCAAAATTTGATTACGTCCAGAAATTATTTCAGAAGAAATTGGATTCGTTATAGAAACCTAGCTGATAAAACTGAAATGAAACATCTTAATCAACTTATACAATGCGAAATCATAAAAATTTAGGAATTCGTCTTGGAATGATCATCTGGCAACTCTTTCCCCCTTTTGGAACATCACAAAAGTTATAAAGAAGAAATCAGAACAAATACCAACGTTAATAAGCAACAGTACTCAATACGCTTCATGTATAGAAAAATGCAACATACTAGCTGAAACATTCAAAATGAATAATTCATACTCAGTAAATCTAAGCGATTCTAAAACAAGACATTATGTTAACAACAGTATTCAGCATCTAGAAACTGACACCAATAATGATTACCCTGATCTTGATATAGCAGAACATGTCTTAAAAAATATTATTAAAAAACTAAAAAAGCACCAGGTATTGATAAAATTAATAATCTGTGCATTAAAAATCTCCCTAATAATTGTATAAAATTACTTTCGTCAATACTTAACTCGTGCTTAAAAAACGCTTATTTTCCTATCGCTAAACTTAATAAGCCTAGCAACTCTCCACAGTCTTATCGTCCAATTAGTCTTCTACCATCCGTTAGTAAGTTGCTACACACAAAAAAATAATCTAGAGTATTTTACAAATGCGTACATAGGTAATTTATTTTTATATAAAAACAAAAAACTAAGTTTAGTTGCCTAAGATAATTGGTAATTTATAAAAAAAGTTGCCTAAAATTTTTGTTGTTATTACTAATTGGGTTAGGTATCTTCTTCGAATTTTTTAATATATGTATGTATGTATGTAGGTTTATTTGATTTTTTCTTTCAATTTAAAATTTTTGAATTTAAAATAAATTAAAAACTATTCGATAGAGTATAAAGATACAACGTATTTATGCGAGTATATTATAAACATAAGATCTCCACTGAACTTTTTACAAAAAAGATGTATGTATATAAAAAATAAAAACAATAATTATTTATTACTTTTGTTGATGACGATTAATATGGACGAAGCGAACATTTCCATGCTGCACGACTTATCTACTTGCTTCGATTTGACAGTTGTATTTAATAAACATATGTATTTAAATTTTCGTTTGTCGCGCGAAAAAGTTTTTTTTTTAAATAAACAAACAGAATTTTACATACTGTTGCCTTTCCAACTCCAAACAAATTACCGATTGTACGGTACTCTGCCGACGAGCCCAACGCATGTCGTTTTTCCGCAGCTCACTCAGAAACTCACATAGTTTACAAAACGAGCTCCGGCACATCGTAAAGTTATTTTGGAAAAGACTTTCATCAGCTATTTGGCAGTCTCTCTCCCAGAAAGTTTGACTTCGATCCTGAAATATTTAAAAGTTTCATAAATAATTCAGAAGAACATACATACATTAATACAACTTTCTACGTTCCAAGCTAGTCTTTCTGAAATTAGTGACAATTTAACAATATTAAGCAGTTGCAGCTGCTCTAAGAGCTGGGAATGCTTCTGTTTCAACTCCATCAGCAAGTTGAAGCATATTTTTGAATCCTCCATAAATCTTACCTTCGAAGATATCCTTCTTGTCATGATGAAATTTTTCACAATTTTTTTTTATCCATTTTTTTTAGCTTTATTTTACTTATTTAATTTTATTTAACAAATTAACTTTTTACTTTTAATTGATAATTTTGTCTCTTTGTTTACAATATTTAATTTTGACAACTAGTTCAGATAAACTTGCGATAAAAATTAGAGAAGATAGGAATTTTTCGTGCTTCACAAGTAGATTCAAAATGAATCTACCTGATTCGCTCTCAAAATTTTGTATGGCGAACAGCGTTCCCAGTTTTATTTTAAGCCATATCCTCAATTTGTGATTTTTCATCCCCAAAATAGCCATTTTCTTATCCCCAAAAATCCCCACATTTTCTTAAAAATAAAATACATAATATTATGTCAATGGAAAAATATGCATACATCGATTTATATAAATAAATCCATTTGTGTAATATAATTAAAACTAATGGTTTTTATTTTTTGAGTTCTACGTATCTATGTGTACACATGTATTGAAAGTAACAAAGGTAACGTAAAAACGCAAAAGAAAAATAATTATGCGTCAATACATATTTATCATTTCCAAAACTAGGGAATCCATAATCTTCTAAGTCATTAGCCAATGCAATTTTGTTTTACATGTTGTTTGTTTAAAAAGTGCATTTAAGATTGTTGAATAAATTTGTCACAGCAAGCTGCCGGGAAAAGACTAAAATTTGTACCCACATATTGACCAAATCGGTCTTGCCATTGGAAAAATGAAATTTAGAATAATATATTATCCCCAAAAATCCCCAGCGAAATAAGTGCTTTTTCCCAAAAAATACCCTGGGGATTTTCACGAAATTTTTATCCCCAATTACAAAAAAAAAAAATCCCAAATTTGGGGATAAATCCCCAAAACTGGGAACACTGATGGCGAAGCATGTTGCCTCGTTCATGATTTGGGTGTGAAGCATGAATAGAGAGCGAAGCAGGTACCGTGGAAACATGGCATAAGGTCATATTTCATTCAATAATGTTTTACGGGGCTCCAGTTTGGGCAACCATAGCAAAATGTCATATAAAAAACTTACAAATCGCTCAAAATAAGTTAATAAAAATGATGTATAACCTTCCATGGTATTTCTCTACTAGAAGATTGCATAATATGAACAGCATTGAAATGGTGGACGTGAAGATACAACGGCTTAAACTTAATTTCGACCAAAGATGTCAAATATCACAATATCAGCATACATATCAGTAATAGTTTATTTTATCTTTACAATTTTTTTTTCTTTTTATTTCTTAGAGTTTTTTTATATAATTTTTCTCTAGATCTTAGACTATTAATTATTTCTAATTAATTTATTAAAAAAATTATTATATTTGAGTAGAAAAGATCATGCATATCTAAACTCTTTACATTATTTAAAATACATTTATAAATTCCTGTACATATTATCATAAATAAACGAATTGAATTGTATGTGTTTTGCAGTGTGAAATTTGACATGTCAGAAGTGGAAGTGCTTTCACCTGTTTTCCTAATTTTGATATTGCCTTTTTTATTTCTTCCAAGTTGTCTGCAGACTTGGCGGCTATTGACGCTTTCTCCCACAAATCCATCCCGACATACAGTCCATACTCTCTCTGCAGAACGTAGACGACGTTTTTAATTAAACTTAGCTTTTTGTTCTTATACAAAAATAAATTACCTTTACACTCCTTGCTAAAAATACCTAGATTATTTTGTTGTGTGTTATTTACACCGTCGAAAGCAAATTGGGTTTCGTTGAAAAATTCGATGCACAACGGTATTTCGCCAGTGCTGCTAACTTATAATACCAAATTAACATTTTATAGTCGATGTTCAATAGCCAGCGAACATTTTTTATCGAATGTTACTCATAATAGGGGCCAAAGATTTTTTTTATTAATATTAATTCATAATTTTTTATTTCCTAATTTAAAAAAACTTTACGAGTACACTCGAATCAAGTGTTTGTTTTTCCAAATTTAATCCAGATTCCATAAAATTTTATTTATCTAAATAATATTTTTTAAAGATAACAAGTAACAAATGTATACAAAAGCATACATTTATTTTCATTACATACATACTATAAATCATTTCGATACCTTTTTCTGATTTTTGTCTCCAACTCTTCTGTATATAAACCTCGCCGATATTTCGGATTTGCACAGTATCTTATTAAAGATCACCATGTTTTCTTTAAAACTCTACGCAATTATACTCGCTATTTTTCCCATTTATGGAACACAAAGTCAAATTGTTACATCACCGAATAACGTTACTTATTATCTAAATAAAGCACCATCGGTAAGAAAATTTGATAAGAGAATTGTGATATGAATTTAGATTTACAGAAATCAAAAACTGACAAAGTACTTTACTACCACGAAAAACTAACGATTATTTTTTACATGTTTCAGTTCAAATGGTTTGATGCTTATCTGGAATGTAGTTACCGGGGTATGCAGCTTGTAACTGTCGACAGTAAGAAACAATATGATGATATTTTAGCAATGCTGGCCAAAAATCAATCGCCTTTACTGCTTTGGGTTAACGGTATTGGCGATGGTAATAAATATGCCTGGCTTTCGACCGGAAACTCTATAAAGCCCGACTTGTGGAGTAGTAAATTTATCCCTCCTAGTGCTGCAAAGTGTGTTATACTGTGGGACGGTTATGGTGTGAATCCTAAGGATTGTGAAACGTTAACGGGATATTTGTGTGAGAAACGTGTTCAACCGGGAGATTGTTGCGCAGACGAATCAAATATTACACTTAATGTCGCACAAACTAATACATGTACTAAATAAAACAAAAAAAATTGTACTTAATTAATCAAAACTAAATAAATTAATTTACATGAAAGTTGTACTAATGCACTATGATTAATAGTTTAAAATTTTTAAAAATATCGCACAAGCACTTACAGTTATGGAAAAAACTCTACATGCACCCCCTAATTTTAAGTTTTTGGAGAACTGCGAAAAAAATAAGAAAGTAAAAACGCAGTTTTTTTAGGAATTAATTTATAACTTTATTTACAAAAAAAAAAAATCTAACTTCAACAATGAAAATATTTGAAAAAACCATAAAAACGCATGTGAAAAAAGTCTAAATACACTTATAAGGAACGAAAATTTCTTTCCTATATCTTATAAAATAGGTTTGTTTGATAATATTCTAGTACTTTGTCGGTCCATCCTGAGCATCAATAACAGCTTGGAGCCGACGGGGCATTGATGCAACCAAGTTTCCAGTTATATCGGGGGTTATTTCTGACCATGCTCGAATTAAAGCAGTTCTTAGGCTTTCACGGCTGCTTATATCATATTTTCTGACCTTTCTTTCCAGAACATCCCAAATGTGCTCAATAGGGAGACTGAGGAGGTGAATTTAGTTGCCTTGGAGCATAATATAGCAGCCAATCCAGCACAACGTGAGCAGTGTGCTTAGGGTCGTTGTCCTGTTGGAAAATCCATTGACCTCCAATACCCAGTTTTTCGACAGACGGCTTCAAATTGTGTTCCAATATATTTTTATACATATGTCGATCCATATTACCATCAATAAAAACCAGCTCACCTACTCCAGATGACGCAATAGCTCCCCAAACCATTACGTTTCCCCCACCGTGTTTTACAGTGGGTATGATGTTCTTGGGATGAAGTGCAGTGTTTGGTTTTCACCAAGCTCTGGAGCGGCCATCACTTCCAAAAATTGTAAAAAGTACTTTGTGCAAACTACGCACGTTTAAAAAAAATATTACCAAATACAAAAAAGGAGTTTTAGAAATTATTTTAAAACATGTTCAAGACTTTGATATTGTGCTGGCAAATTCTGCAGCTTTTAACAACTTCTTTTTTAAAATTTTATTTCTAACTGAAAGTTTATTATTTTAATAATTTCATTTTTATCAAGGCGGTTTAATTTTGAAAATGGATTGTTCTTAGAAATAGCTATGGCACAAGCTCTAATGTTTACATTTGTACTTCAAGTTGAACAAATAAAATGTCGACGAAAGTGGACAAAAAACATTATAAAAAAATCCATACAGGTTTTTAAGACAAAGTCTTGACAGAAGGATTACGAGAAAACGGAGAAACAGCAAATTTCGTACCACCCGTACCACTGGCACCGCAGTGGTGCAGAGGTTAGAACTCAAAGAATTCTGATGAAAGAATGTGGTCATTCTTGAAACATGTAAATTCAACCCAGATTCGAGTCCCAGCTCAGCCAGGAAGATTATCAATAAATTTAAATAAAATTTCAAGTTGTAAAAATGTCTTCCTTCAGTAAAAATAATTTAATGAAAATTTAATTTGATGAACTCAAGCCTAACTAAAAATATCAAAATTAAAATTAACAGTTCAACTAAAATCACAATTGTTCTTATCGAAACAACACTGTAAAATACTTTAACGTTGTGTAAAAATTATACAACACTGTAATAAACAAAATAGCTGTCTGCTGAGAATATGTATGTATATGCTGTCGTTTTTCATTTTGTTTTTAATTTTAAATCGTCTTTTGTGGAATGCAATATTTTAAAAATTTATGCATGAATTCGCCTTTTAGAAGCTTTAATCTTTTGAAAAAATTGTGTTAGGTTGTCCTATTCATGTGGCGGGGAGTGTGTTTATATGTAAGTACATATCGTTACCTTAATATAAAAAGGCCCCAACTCATTATTTTTGGAAATCCGTTTTTTATTGATTCTTGTAGAATGGTTGCTAATACACATTCTATTAAAATTTCAAGAAAATTAGATTAAAAATAAAGAAGGTTTAAGCAGAACACAAAAAGCCCTAACTCATACACACAATTTTTCGAAAGAAAAAAACACTGACTCATACATCTAAATTCCTCGTTTAATTTTAATAAAGATGTTTTTTGACAATGTTTGTGTAGCTTTATTATTTCAGCTTATATTTAGTTTTTTCCTTCTCCTGTAAAAAGTGTTTTTGATGAGTTGGGGCCTTTTTATATAAAGGTAACGATGTATATAAACAGTTTTTTTTTTTGGAAATTGCCAGTTTCGGACTATACCGAATACTGCGGGTATGTTAGCAACTAGAATTGTCGTTTTCGGAGAGAGCACAATTATTATGAGCCTCTTGAGACTCCGTCACATCCCGAAAAAATTATTGATTGGTGCGGCTTACACGCCGAAGGCGTCATCGTCCCATGTGTCATTAAGTCCGAAGCCAGTGGCAACATTACCGTGAACGGAAAACGCTACAGACATCTGATACGTGATTTTTTTATTCCTCATGTCATTGTAAATCATTTGGGGGAGAAAGGGTTTCAACAAGACAGCGCAACATTCCACGTGAAGCCATCAATTAGTTGAGCCAGACCTTTGGTGACCGAATCATATCATGAAATGGGCCAATGAATTAATTACCTACCGTGTGATTTGATACCTTTGGACCACTTTTAGTGGGGTGTGTCAAATTTCTGCTCTATGCAATGATCGATCACCTAGAAGGAAACATTCGAGGCACTATTGACGAAATTAGACCGGGGGAATGCTAAAAAAGTAATGCAAAATTGAATTGACAGAACGGCGTTTTTAAGGGGCGAAGTCGCGGATGCCATATGCCAGAAAATTTTTTTAAACAATAAATACCATAAAATTTGTTAGCTAATAAAGCCATAATTTTTGTCCCTTCACAAAAATAAGAGACAACCGGATTTGAACTTCGCTTTTCATAAGGACCCAGAATATATATAATATAATTTGGCCATAACTTTTTCGTATCTGAACCGATTTTTCCGAGTTTTTTATAAAATATGTTCAGCTAAAAATTTCCGATATTTTGGTATATAAGTCATATCCATAGGACATATGGTAGCCCTAAAATGTAGGTTTTTATAAAATTTTTAATTTTTTTTGTACGGGAGGTGCCACGGCCACTTCTCCAATCCCGCCCACATTTTGTAGGATGGTGTGTATTGACAACCTTAATGTATGTGCTTAATTTGGAAACTTTCCCCAGATATACAGCAAAAAGTAATAAAAATACCACAACCACAAGGGATTTTTGGGAAAAATTAGAGGTAGTCGTGATTTTTTGCTCATATCTCAGCCATTTGTGAAGCGGTCTTCGGAAACCCTATTTCAGACGGACATCGTTAAATCAACTTCGCTTTTCATAAAGACCCAGAATATATATACTTTATAGGGTGTAGGATCAATATTGTAGAAATTACAAACGGAATAACCAACTTATATATACCCTTTTACCTTCGGTGAAGGGTATAATAATCAGGCATCAGTTATCCATTTGAGAATAGCTTTATTTGTTTCTCCAAAAATACAGGTTTGAAGGCTCTTACGTTTAGTTCTTAATTGCTTGCATTTTACACTTTAAAGAATTAAGGTTGCTTTAGTCGACCGTAAATGTTGTGTAAAGCAATGTAACGTACTGTATTTTCGGTAAAATGTTTAAGGTGTGTTTCCAGGTCAAGTAATAATTGGCAGATTAGTGGTCTGGGGCATTATTTATTAATAGGCTAGTTCTAACCCGATTTTTTTTTATTTATTTTTAAAAAAATATAATGGTATGTTCATATCGAATTATTTATCATCTAGACTAAAAACTTCTACGACATTTAACTGGCAGCCCTGCTTCTAACACTCGATAGTAAAGAAAAATACGAAAATATTTTTCAACTTTTGCTAAGTGATTAATAGGTTTATTATCACTACGAACTATTGGCAAATTAGTTAAGATTTTGTTTAATTTTTTTTTCTTCTTTATAGCCAAGTTATAAAACCAGCTCAACCTTAGGTGGAATCAATCGAAAATTTGTCTGGGTTTCAACCGGAAGATCTATTACCCATCCTTGTGGTGTAGTATTTGTCCAAACAATGTTAATAATGAAAATTGTGTATCCTATTTTGGCAATGGTAACAAAGGTTTGAACGATTTGTATTGTGATACAAAAATTGGATACATTTGTGAAGATCGTAGTAAACCGGAATATTGATGAGAAAAGAATTCAAATTCTATTTTAACTGTTATAACGGGTAATTTTAAGGGCCGATGTTGAATGTGAACCGCACCTAAACGACAAGTTTTTTTCTGCATTTCATTTGATATTTCTTAATTTCTAACTCAATTTGAACCATGGAAAGATACACAAGCGAGCAACGTGTTAAAGTTATTCAGGCTTACTATGAAAATGGGCATTCAAATCAAAATGCATTCCGTGAATTTCATATTCAGTGGTGGGGCACACATTCATCTCAGTGGATTCGTCAATAAGCAGAATTGCCGCATTTGGGCGAATGATAATCCAATAGTGATAGTCGAAAAACCAATGCACCCACAAAGAGTGAATGTTTTTTGCGGTTAATGGGCTGGCGGCATCATCGGGCCGTATTTTTTTTCCAAAATGAGGCCGGTCAGGCAGTTACTGTGAGTGATGTTTACTATCGTGAGACGATAACGAACTTTTTATAGCCCGAATTGGAAGATATGGATGTGGACGATATGTGGTTTCAACAGGACGATGCCACACAGCTAACGAAACAATGGCTATTTTGCGCGACAAATTCAATGGCGGTGTCAATTGACCGCCAAGATCATGTGATTTGCTAACGTTGGACTTCTTTCTTTGGGGTTATTTGAAAGAAAAGTTGTACGTCGATAAGCCAGCAACAAGGCACATTAACGGCATAGATCCTCAATTATGCCTCAGTGTCATCGAAAATTTGGACCATCGGATGGTGGTGTGCCGCCGAAATCGCGGCGGCCATTTGGCCGATATTTTGTTCCATACATATTTGAACCATACCAATATTATCATAATAAAAAGAAATGACATTAATTTCCTAAATAATTAGTGTTGTATTCAAAATCAACATCGGACCTTAAAATTTAACCACCTTTTACAAAACAATAATTGCAATAATGTTCAATAAAACTTAAATACATATCGCACTTGTTTCTCTAAAGAGAGTCAACTCAAATTTTATTAATTATCAAACTACTGAAAAGGCCCAGTTAGGCGTATCTGTACTGTATCAAACAGCTGTTCGCTTGTTGTTATATGAAAAGCAATACAAAAGCTTACCGAAATGTAATGTACCGTAGTTGCAACGTACCATTCTGTATAAAATAGAATTTAGGGCAACCAAACAAAAGCCCTAAAAACAGTGTTAAGCTCTAAAAAAGCGTTTAAGGGAGCATATTTTAAATTAAGTATTTGCTCTGTGGTATATTTTATACGATTCGACCCAAAATTCCGCTTGCCTCATAAAATATTCCCCATATCTTTTAGTACCGGTAATCCTTCATTCTTAATAAAACTGATTTGAATTTTTTTAACTTTTTCTCCTGAACACCGGAGGTTGTTACATCTTCGTTTAAAAACCCAAAATTTTTAGAAATGAACAATATTTGGTTCCGCAAATCACTTTCATTCCAATATATACAGAGAAATTCTTAATAGCTAAAATTATATTTAAAAAGCAAAAACCAAAAAAAAAAAACGTTACTATACCAAAAACAGTGAGAAGGGGGACTAACATACGTTACTTTATACAAAAGCTATCGGGCATGTTGCCTTAAAATCGCATAAAAAGTGTTTTGCGATTTCAAATCGTGCGATTGTCAGAACATAGCTGATACAGCTATTTAAAAATAAATAAGACGTTACAAACTATGATGGTAAAAAGACGCTACAGAAAGAGGAATTTGATCGTTAGAATACAGCAATGGAATTTTCGAGAGAAAAGAACTCAAGCAAGCAAATAAGAAAGTATAGTCGGTCAATAAAACCAAACACCACAATATTTAAAAACAAAATTTTGAGAGTGTAGGGCTATATGAATAGGGATCTATCTATTTTTTAAATTTCATTAAAATAGGCAGATTTTGCCCCGTATCCCCCTCGTGATCCTATTTAAAAAAAAATTGTCCATATAAAAAAGATCTATCTACATATGTTTTAAATTTTATTAAAATTGGTTTGATAGTGGGCACAAAGTCCCTATTCCGGAAAGCAGCTGATATGGGGGATGTATGAAATTAAGGACCGACAAGGTTACATGGACAGCCAGCCGGACGGACATCGTTAGATCGACTCAGAAAGTGATTTTGAGTCGATCGGTATACTTGAGGGTACATATTTTTAGGTATTTCAAATGCATAATACTCTCTCCACAAAATATAACCATATCGTTGAACGATTTGTTCAACCAGAGTTGTTACAGCACAAATAGGGGTGGATTTTTTTAGTATTTAAAAAAACGATTTTGCAAAAATTTATTTACCCCTATCGTGAATAATTTTAGCTCGTAA
Organism: Pollenia labialis; assembly: GCA_949318255.1. NCBI lineage: Eukaryota > Metazoa > Arthropoda > Insecta > Diptera > Polleniidae > Pollenia > Pollenia labialis. The sequence goes on along the minus strand of OX439141.1, from coordinate 140,260,075 downwards.
TTTTTTTCCCTAAGATTTTCTCACTTTATATTTCTAGGGAACAGAACATGTATGTAAGTAGTTCCTCCTATAAATCAAATATTAAGCGCTAGAATAATTTAATAAAGCACAAACCGATATATTGGTCAACAAAATGTAAAACAACAGGCCTGCGGACTTGTGAAGCTTTCTACATAAAATTTAAAAACTGCAAAAAACTAACGTTGTAATCAAACTATCTCTCCAATACTAAATATTTTGCTTTATTATTTTAACTTTTTTTTACATACGTGTACATATATTTTTAAACAAAATTTCATTGATTTTTAATTTTTCTTCTTTTTTTCATTCATTTGTATTTGTCATTGGAATTGATATTGTGAAAAATCAAAAACATTCCATCTTGTAAACCAAAAAAATAAGCATTTCCAGTTTTTTTGGCTAGCCTACTCATACAATGAAAGAAAAATGCTTCATATATTTAATGAATCATTTTCATAAAAAAATGTTCATTGGTTAAATGAAAATTTTCATTGTCTAAATGAAATTTCATAGTTATAATGAAGTATTTTCGTTAAAATCGCTTCATGGGATTTCGTAATTACGTTCAAAATTTTCATTGGATATATGAAAACTTAAGTTTGTCCAAGTAAACAAAAAATTTCAATTGGGAACATAAAAAAACAATATACAAACATAACTTTATTCATAAATTAGTACAAAATTATAGTTTCTTTAAAAATATGTTAAATTGTTAATTAAAAAATGTAAGATTTAATAATTTCATACATCTAATGTAATATGCCATTAAATTTATGAAATCAAAAATTTTTTTTTTAAAAGCAACATATTTTAATAATTTAAAAAAAAATTATTTTTAACATTCAATAATAGTTAGTCTCAATCTCAATAATTAAGAGTATAAAAATATTTCGAAAAAGCATGCCATCATAAATTTAAATTTTCATTATGACAATAAAAATATCATCATAGTATAGCAGGCGCGGATTCAGGGGGGGGGGGAAATAAGGAAATTTCCCCCCCCTAAATTATAAAAATATGTTTGGTTTATCTCGATAATACAAGAATTCCCAATAATAATATTTTTTTCTATGCACAAAATTTTAGGAAATCCCAGCAAGGTTTTTTTTTTGTTTTTTTTTATTGAATCTAATGAAATTTTCAATATGTAACCAAAACTTAATTCTAATAGTTATTTATTAAATATGTCCAATGAAACATCTAGTTTACTGTATTCAAAGCAGGTGGCATCTATTTAAATCCAAAGAATAAACATTTGACTTGAAAATGCGTGCGGTTGAATTATTAATAAGCCTTGGTATATGCAATATTTATGTATATATGTGTTATATGAATCAAAATTCTATTCGATAATTTTGGACGAAAACACAGATTTTTCGGGGAAAACCAAGATTTCCTTATCTTAAAGATATTTAAAACATACAACAAAAAATTATTAGGAAAGCATTTATTGGCTTTGTTGTAAACGCATTTGAAGAGGCTTCATAGGATATTGGTAATGTGATGTGTCAATTGATGCGAAGGCACTATCATCAATAGTTCTAAAAGTTTTGACAAATTTTAGTCTTGACCTAAAAAATTGTGTAGGAAATGGAACAGATGGGTGTCCTCTGACGTCAGCAGAAAATGGAGCTGTAATAAAATTCTGGCCAAATGCAAAACAAACGCCTGCTATTCCCATAAATCAAACAAATCAATTTTAAAAAGCAACAAAGTGCCATTAATACAATAAGTTGTATCATTTGTTAAAGAAACGACAAATTTTTTTAAATATAATCATCCCAACCGAAACGCAGTTTTAGCAAAGTTTTTGGGAGCCAAACTCTCTACATTATGCGAGACAAGATGGTTGGACCGTCACGACTCAATTTTCACTTTGCAACAAGTGTACATCCTATAGTAGCAGTGTTGCCAATTTAGCCATTTAGTGGCTAGTTTTAGCCATTTTTCACCCTCTTTAGCCATTAAAAAATGCGTTTAGCCATTAGCCATTTTTCAACTTGTTTAGCCATAAAATTTTTCTTGCCGTTTTGCTTTTAAAAGAATAATTTTTATTTTGTTATAAAAATATATAAAAGCAAAATAAACATTTTTAACAATTAAAATGCCTTTAATTTAAATCACAACTTTTACAAATGTTGAAAATTGCTATAAACGGTGATGATGAAACATCTTTCAAAATAAAGGAACAGTAGTCCAATATTAAATTTAAAAAATGGATCAACACAAACATCGGTGTTTCTTTCTGGTTGCAAATATTTCAATAAAGAGATGTAGGCGGCAACAATTTTTTTTTTTTGAAATTTCAGAATTTACTATAAAGTTGCTCTCTCTTCCATGGTCTAATGCTGAAGTAGAGAGGGTATTTTGCCAAGTAAACATCGTAAAAAGTAATTTCAGAAATAGGTTACATTTAGCAACCGCTAATTCGATTTTATCAATGAAATATTTATACCAACACCACAATAGTGGAGAGGGTACTATGCGTTTGTGCTGATGTTTGCAACACCTTAAAATATTGGCACTAAGCCCACCTTTTCGTATACCGATTGACTCAGAACCACTTTCTGAGTCGAATAAACGATGTTTGTCCGGCTGGCTGGCTGTCCATGTAAACCTTGTGCGTAAAGTACAGAACGCAAATTTGCAGATATTTTAATAAAATTTGGTACACAGGTACTAATGAGGTGTGGGGTATCATATATTCGGGGTTGACCGACTATATTTTCTTACTTGTTTTTTATTGTAGATCTGGAATCAAAAGGTTGGGTAAATGTTGTCGTGATTTATCTTCAAATTAATTAAAACTAATACGCACGAGTGATTTCTATGAGATGAACAATAACGACATAAAATTTATCGATGACTTAATTTTTTAATTATCTTTCAAAATATTATATAACGATTATTCTTATTTAAGAAATTGATCTTAACTTACAATTTCATCGTAAACAACTTTAAATGAATTTTTCTGTTTTGTTATTGAATGTGTTTTTATTTTAAAAAAACTTTTAGCCATTTTTTAGCCCATTTTTAGCCATTTTTTCTCGTAAATTTAGCCATTTTTGGTCTCCAAGTTTTGGCAACACTGTATAGTAGAAGCTTTGGAAAAAATATCTGAGTGGAAAGGTAGAGATACTTAATTAAAAGCCTTATATTAAGGAACTCGCTTAGTACTTTTGAATTCATTTGAGGAATAGTATCATTTTACAAAAGCGCGATATAGATCTTCAAAAAGGAAAGAGAAAAGAAATAAAGCCGAAAAACTATTTAAAGCGATTTTTGAAAAAGTTAAAGTTATCTGCGTTCAAATCGAGGTTCCAATCACATTCAAAATGTTGAAGATTACTACCGAGTTGAAGGTGACATTCCTCTTATTGAATTTATTTTAGAAGATCTCAAAACACGTTTCCCAATAGATATCCTAAAAGTATTGAACATACCTAAACTTCTACCTCAAAGTGTAATCAAGTCAAATACAGATACAAAACTTTCAAATCACAACTAGCTAATGAGCTGATTATGTTTTTATAAAAGAGATAGATAAAAACCTACTAACAGTTAAACTTGAGTCTGAACTGTTGCATTTGCAACAAATATGTAAAATATCTGAAAATCTATCAGATAACGTTGTAGATGCTTTAATAAACTGTGATGAAGATATCCAATGAAATCTAAGAAAAATATTTCAAATTTTTGTTTCAATGCTCGTCAGCAGCGCAAGTTTAAAATGGCACGAAAAATGGTTAAAAATGGCTGGCAAAAAAATATAAAAAATGGCAAAAATAAACATGTTATTTAAAAATCTTTTTCTTTATTAAGTTATTTTTGTAAGTACAATAGTATGTTTCTTCAAATTGTCAAAAAAAAAAAAAAAATTCTGGGGGCAAAACGCAAGAATTTGGAAGTTGTTTTTAATATTCTTTTAATCTAATTTTTGTTATAAAATTCTGTTTAATAAAGAAATATTTTTATAATATTTGTCATAAAATTTTATTATCAGGGAAATCTTATTAAAAAATGACGTTTAAAATTCTTGCGTTTTGAGTCTTCGATTTCTAGAACGCCCCTGATAATCTCCTGTTATCACATAAAACAGTTCTATAAATGAAAAACTCTCTTTCAACATCGCAACTGGAGCATATTTGAACACTAAAAGTTCAGAGGGATTGTCAGTAAATTCATCCGTCTCAATTTCATTTAAATAAAATTGTGAGAAAATCGATTAAAACACTTTTTTTAAAATTGAATTGCCAAGCCATATAGATTTTTCAGGAGTTATACAATTAACCAACAACTTTTCAACAAAATACTTTTTACTGACATCTTGTATTATTTTCCTTAGCACTGTCAATTAAGCCAAAGCTGAAACTCATAGAAATCCCTTTTGTTTGTAACTTCAAGAGGCTTGAGCAGATGCATTGAAAGTACTTTTTACGTCCGATTTTTGCATTATTCAGTTAGCATTTCGAATAGATTCTGCCTCATATTCGCTAAGCTTATTTAAAAATTTTTTTCTATGTTGCAAAAAGGTATTCTTTGGCAAGCTAGACCAAAAATTGCCTTTTAAAAAAATAATTGAAGAAATGGCAAAAATGCCAAAAAAAACTTGCCCTACTCGTCAGTAATGGTACGAGAGAGAGGTCATTTCATACCCTTCGTCTAATAAAAACATGGCTCAGATCAACAATGACAGAAGAAAGACTGTACTATCTAAATTTGCCTCACAAGGAAATCATAAATTGCTTATTTAAAAAAATTAATTTATATTGAACTGATCTTATATTTAATTTAACCTTATTGTTGAGTTTTTTAATACAATATACACATATTAATTTTAATAAGCTTTCAAAAAAAAATTTTTTACTTTTTTGTATCAAAAAAAATTTCCCCCCCCTAAGGCTCGAGCTGGATCCGCGCCTGTAGTATAGTAATGAAACAAAAACTTGCAATCAATAAATATGTATATTTTTAGTTTTCTTTGATATGTACATACATACATAGTAAAGACAAAAAAAAGTTAAAAAGAAAAAAAATAATTAAAAAGAAAAATAAAAAGAAAATAATAAAAATAGTGAAGCTAGTCTAGCAGCGCCGAGGTTGCAGAGACAGAAAAAAATGAGATAGAAAAAAAAAGTTAAAAAGAAAAAAAATAATTAAAAAGAAAATAAAAAAAAATTTTTTACTTTTTTGAAGTATTCATCCAATTAATAATAATATTCATTATTCTAATGTAATGTTTCATTACATAAATTTTAATGAAACAGGTTTCATTGATCCAACGAAGCGCTGCATAGGTTCCTTTTTAATGAAATTTTTCATGGGTTTAATGTCAAAATTCATTGGTATTGCGAAGAAAATTCTTTCAGTGTAGCATTATTTTATTTAGGCGGGTCCATGATTGTCCATGGGTACACAAGCAAAAATTGTTTTTATATTCTGTGCTGTAGGGTATGATATCATAACATAGTCATATCTCAAAAAAAATCAAACTTGGCAAAATGCGATTAAAGTTTTCAAAATGAACTTTTATATCAGGGCTGGCAAAAACTTGAAATTTTTGAGTTTTTGAGACATGACTATGTTGCAATAAAAGACGATATGGTCGGGCTTAAGTGACCTTGGATCTTCCGATTTTAACAAGACCTTTTAAATAAAACTCATTTTTCTATATTTTTTTTAAATTTTTTTTATAATATTTTTTAAATTTTTTATTGTGTTTTTTGTTGTTGTTGTTGTTTTATTTATTTTTCCATATGAAATATCATTATCATTGTTTTTCATTTTTTCGGTTGATAATGTTTTCCTTTTTGTTGACTGTGTGGTGTTTGTTGTTTTTTTTATAGTAATTTTTTTGTTGTTTATAAGAAATTGTGATTTTTTTATTTATATTCTTTAGTTTTTAATTTCCTTTCTTTTATTTCCTTCTTCTTTTTCGATAAAAAGACAAAATTTATAATAAAAAATTTGTTTATAACAAAATTGACAAGAGTGTAGAAAAAAAGGTCAGAAGGTGTTTTGTGTTGAGTGTGTGTGTGTGTTTGAAAAAGATTTAGAGGGGGAGAGAGAGAATGGTAGTGATATTAGTTAAGTGAGAATGGGTTTTTGTTAATTGAGTGAGTTTTATGTATAAATTTGTATGCAGGCGTGGGGTGAGTGTGTAAATTATGAGTGAGAGGAGCAGCAATATATGAAAATTTTTTGTATGTGTTAAGGAAATTTTTAAGGAAAAAAGTAATTTCAAATTAAATTAAATCGGGAAATTTACTACTTTTTCTTATTTGTCCTTGTTTGTTAGTACATATTTTTTTTATTTAAATAAATAAAAGGAATTTAAATAAAAATTAAAATAGGTAATTTTTTAAAAAGATAGTATGATTTTCTTTTGAAACAATATGGAAAATTATAAGAAAGCGTTTGAAATTATTAATGAGAAATTATAAAATTTAACAATCTACATAAGTTTAATTTATTTAATTTAAACAAATAAATGTTTTTTATTAATTTTAATTTATTAATTTTTTTTGGTACAAACTTAACAATTTTTTCTTAATTTTTTTTCAAGACTATAATTATGATTTTGGTTTAATGCTTTGTTTAGTTTAATTAAACATTTGGTTTAATGTATTTTTTTTTTAATAATTTTTGTTATTATTATAATTTAATGTGTGGGTTATTTTTTGTTTTCTTGCGGAATAATATGTAACAATTGCAATTAATGTATGTATTTATTATTATTTTATTAATTTATTAATAATAGGTTGTTGTTGGTTGATGATTTATTTTAATTTTATAATTATTTTATTTATTTTTTTATAATTTATTGATATTTATATGAATTATTTTGAATGATTTTTTTTTTTAAGTTTTAATAATAATTTTAAATAAAAATTGTTTAGCTTTATTTTATTATTATCTATTACTCTAGTTTATTTTTTAATTTTTTATTTAATGCATATTTTTCATGTTTTTTTTAGTTTAGCTTAAATTTTTTTTAGCGTTTTTTTCTAAAATTATTATTATTATTTGTTTTCTTTTAAACTTACTATACAAGCTCTCTAATAAAGTTTTTCGTCTTATTATTTATGCGTTTTTTTTTCAATGACCATGTTTTGAAATTTAAATTATTACATATCATTTGTTTTTAATTTTCAGTTTTTTTCCTTTGATTTCTTAAAAAACATGTTTTTAATTATGTTATTTTAGCGTTTTTTTTTTATGTAATCATGCTTTAACAAATTTTTTTTAATTGCAGCAATTTTTAGTGTTTTTATAATTTTTTTTTTTTTGGGTAAATTCTAGAAAATTATTATTTATTTATTTTGTTAATAATAAAATTTATTTTTTTTCATGAATCATTCAATTTCGTATTTTTTTATTATGTTTGCCTATAATTTATTTTATATATAAATTAGATTTTATTTTAAATATATAAACTAAATTTTATATAAATTTTATTTTATATTTCATAATTATTTTCCTGGTAGGCTCTTAGAGTTTAGACTAATTATTTTTGTGTGTGATTGATTGATGAACTTTGTTTTATTGATTAATTATTATTTTTATATAATTTGTTTAAAAATGAATTTTATTTTCGCTGCGTTTTTCTTTTTTTTTATAAACTGTGAAAAATGTGTTTTTATTAATAATGCTTAGTTTTGATACTTATCTAAATATTTAAAAAAAAATCTCCTAACAAAATTAAATTTTTTTAATAAATATTTTTCCTTTAATTTCATCAGTGTAAAGGCTGCTTTTTTAAGCTGAAGTTTATAAAAAAATAAAAAACAATAAAAGAATTTAAAATAGCCATATAATTGTCAAAAAAAGATATTTAAATAAACTTAAATAAGAAGAAAAAAAAAATTTAAAGGACAGAAAATAAAATATAAATGAATATTTTTTTTAAATCTTGGAATACAAAGCTGAAGTTACATATTAATAATAATTATATATGTACAGTGGCTCACAGCTAATTTGATGCACTGCATTTTTTTATTTTTAAAGCTCTGTAAAAACAAAACTAAAAGGAGCTATAAAAATAATTTGGATTCATTTTAAAGACAAAACGGTATTATTTAACAAGCAAAAATCATCTATTGCAAAAATTTGCTTTCTAACCATTTAAAACTAAAAAAACCAAAAATTGTCCTTATTTTTATCTCACAGCTTATTTTATGCAGTTTATTTTCTACTGTAACGGTACCAAAATGCAACTTCGTTATTTTTTCTGTCAATCTTTTTTTAACTCTAGAAATGTTTTTGGTTGAATTGTTAGTCTAATTTTGTTACATGAAGTGTCAGTTAATAAAAATTCAAATGAGTCCGCGTACAACGATAGACCAGCGAGAATCGGTTGTAAACCATTTTAAAAATGGCCACTCGCAGCGAAAAATAGCAGAAATGGTTAGTATTAATGCTTCCACAGTTCAAAAAATCATTGAGCGCTTTATCCGTGAAAATCGGGTTCATAACAAAGGCAGAAAAGCACCGAATAAAATTTTTAATGAACACGACGAGCGACATATTTTGCGATAAATAAAGGCAAACCCAAAGCTCTCGGCTGCAAAATTGACGTCCGAAGTTAAAGCTGACCTGGGCAAACAATGTTGCGTGGAAACTGTTCGTCGGGTGTTGCGCCAACATGATTTTAATGGCCGAGTTGCACGCAAGAAGACGTTTATTAACCCAAAAAATAGGTTATGGAGGCTAAAATTCGCAAAGGAACACGTTTCAAAGGAATCTGCGTTTTGGAATTCGGTCATCTTTGCCGATGAATCTAAGTTCAACCTATTTGGGTCAGATGGCATGTCGTATGTGTGGCGGAAACCAAATACAGAACTTCACAAAGAAAACCTAAAAGCGACAGTGAAGCATAGGGGTGGCAGTGCCATGGAAACAACCATGGACAAATTTAAGTACCTTCAGATACTTAAGGACAACTTGTTGGAGAGTGGTGATAATCTGGGTATAAAATCAGATTTTCGATTTGATCAAGATAAGGATCCAAAGCACAAATCCGATATTGTTTAAACTTGGCTGATATATAACTGCCCACATTTGATGACACCGCCAGCACAGTCACCAGACCTTAACGTTATAGAAAATTTATGGTCAATATTAGAAACTAACATAAGAAAACACAAAATTTCTAGCAAAAACGATTTAAAAGAAGCCTTTTTGATGGAGTGGGCAAATATTTCGCCAGATATTACAAAAAAACTGGTCGCTTCTATGCCAAATCGTCTTAAATCTGTTATAGATAATAAAGGCTATCACACCGAATATTAAATTGGTTAATTTCCATTTTTTGTTTTGACCTTCTGGAAACCGTAAGTGGCTGCATACAATAAGCTGTGAGATGAAAAAAGGAGTGTTTTTTGTTTTTTTAGTTGTAATACATTGAAAGGTTCATTTTTGGAATAAAATTAATTTTTTTGATAAATAATAAGGTGGCTCTTTTTAAAGATACGAACTTCCTTTTTCAGTTCCTGATAATTTTTTTTTACAGAGATTTAAAAATAAAAAATGCAGTGCATCAAATAAGCTGTGAGCCACTGTATATATAATAATAATAATTTATTGAAACCACAACTTTCCACCGAAATTCGATATTGGTAATCGATTATTAATTGACTTCCTGCCATTTAACACTTAAATATTAACCAAATCAAGGTACATTTACACAAGGTAGACTCATTTCGGAGAGAACTACAAAAATTCCCAACATGTCCAAATTGTCTCCATATAAAACAAAAACAATTTTATGCACATACGCACATATTTTGGGTAATGAGTCAGTCTATCTTGTGTAAATGTACCTTGCAAATACTCTTGCAAGTTGAGCTGCAACCCTGCAAATATTATTGGACCACCTGATCCATTTTTATTAAATGGACTACTCCATGGACTGGTCCGATGTAATGCAAGCATGGACCATGTCATTGTTAATAAGTGTTTGTAGTAAGACGACATGTCTTCGTTTTTTAACGACATGTTTTCGTTTTTAAACGAAGTTAAAACTAATCCTTTTGTGTATACAATGGAGTAGTTTTAAAACTACTCCTTTGTAGTCCAAAGTTGGGTTATATGGTCCTGCCCTAGGACATCGTAATGTTTAATAGACCATGTTTTTTCCATACGTTTGGGTTACTTTTGGACTAGTCCTAGTCCCTTGAGGGCTACACTTTACACGCGTGTTTGGACTAGTCCTTTTATTTGCAGGGAAGTACGAAAACTTTTATGGTGTAAGTAAAAAAGTGTGAATGTATTCAGTTTTTCGAACTTGCACTTTTTACTTTTATCACCCTATAACAGAACTAAAACAACATGTTGCACAAAATTATTTCATTATTCTCAACTATGTTTGTACCAAGCAAAAGAAAAACAATGAAAATGTTTATGTTAAACGAAAAAATATATTTATTAAATCAAAACTTAACAAGAAAATAAAATTAATAGAATAATAATAATATTATATAATAATAAATCTTCAAAGTGTTAGTAATAGTATAATAGACATATGTTTTTAATAATAAACCCAAAAATATACCCAAAAATAATAATAAATTAAGAAAAATAAAATAAAAAAAAAACTCAAACAATGTTCTTCAGCTTTAACCAATAAGAAAAGTAATTAATATAAATTTTAGTAAAAAATTTACAGAAACTATTAATTTTTATTAAATCTTTGATTTTTTATTTTTAATATTATTTTTTTATTAATATGTGTATTTTTAATATAATTATTTTTTAATTTGTTTACTATACATATTAAATGGTCTTTTCGCTTTTGTTTTAAACATTAACGACCTTAATGAATAGAAAGAGATGATTATTTGCTTCTGTTTTCATTCTTTTTTGTTTAAATTTTATTTTTGCTTTGTTTTTTTTTTTTTTTTTGATAATATTTTACTTTTTATTATTAATTTTATAAAAAAAAAATGCTATAACAACAAGAATAAGAGATGGTGAGAAAACTAGATGTGTTTTTGGAAAAATGTTAGGAGCGCGATAGGTGTTGTATATTAACTTTTCAAAAAAGTATTTATATGCAAGGAATGTTAATATTAAAATATTTCTTTCTTTTTTAACAAAAAAAAAAAAACAAAGAATTTAATAATATTTTATTTTTTGCTGTTGTTGCTGTGTTGTAAAACTATTTGCAATTTTAAGGAAGATGTGGATATATTTTTTTTTTTAATTTTATTTTCATAGTTTGAAGGCAAGGATAAGCGGAGTTAACGGTTTGCTATTGTAGACCTTGTACATTTTGTAGGTCTTGTAAATCTTGATTTAAAGCACGCCAACAACGAAATGCGTAAATTTAAGTAATTTAGATGGCGTAAATATAGTTAATTTAAAATGTATGCATTTAGTTGTTGTCGTGTTTTAAATAAAGATTTACAAGACCTAAAAGGTCTATAATAGCAAACCGTGAATTGTTAAAAAGAATTTCAGAAACTTATTTTCAACAATCTTGCTGCAACTTATTTTTGAAATTGTATTTACTACAAAGTATTTTGTAGATAAAATAAGAAATAATTACAGAACCGTATTTCTGATTGTTTTTTAGGTATGAATAAAGCAACATGTATAAGTTAATGTTTAATATTTATAGGTATGCATGTATGTTTTTATAATTTTAAGCAACAAACCTGAAAGAAATAGTGATTAGCAATATTTAAAAACTTTCACTGAGATGTAAATTTAAGTCAAAATTAAACTTTGTTGATGTTATGTAAAAATGTATTTGATAAATTAATTCTTTAATACACGCCTTATATATGTAATAGACACAATTAAAACATGTTTAAGGTGTTAAGCAACAATAACGTAACATAAATTTACTAGCAACATACTTACAGACTTGTTTAAAAATTCCACGTTAAACATGTTTAAGATTGTTTAATTAAAATTAAAAGAAAAAATATTTTTCATTTATGTTCATTTATGTGTTCCACATTTAAAAAACATTTGAGAATAATGTTTAATAACGATTTTAAAATAAATGCATTTCTCAATTTGAAAATAATTTCCCAATTTTTGCTAAGAGTCCTATGATTTTTATATGATTATGAAACGTTTGTCGTTTGAGAAAAAGTTAAATCAAACCTTCGTGCTTGTTGGGATAGTGCAAAGCGTATTTGTTTGTGTGTTTTTAAGTCTAGCAATATGTTGCCTAACTAAATATATATGTAAGTTTTTCTTAGAAACATTCTGAAGGAAGTGTATGTTGCTAGCAGCATGTTTAAAAACATTCTTAGAAAAAGAAGTAACTGTTTTATAAAACATCTTCATAAAATTGCAAATTATTTTTAGTTGGCGTGTTCGATTTCTTATATCAATAATTTTTTTTTAAAAATGTTAAAGAGGTTATAAAAAAGTAGTTTTTTTTTGTAATTAATTTTTTCTTTTGTTTGTTGTTGCTGTTGTTTTTACAAGACAAGGAAATAGCAAAAAATTGTTGACATCGCAAAAAAATTATAAGGAGATTGGTTTTGTATTTTTTTGGTTTTGTTTTTGGAAAAAGAGATTTACAAAAATAAGACAGCGGCGGCGTTCATTTATTTTGTTTGTTTTGTTGTTGTGTATTTGTTTCATTTTGTTTTGTTTGTTTTTGTTGTATTAAAGTGGGCGGCAAAAATTTCCATTATCATATGTTTTTTTTTTTTTGTTTTATATTTTTTTTATACAAAAAGGAAAACTATAGTGTTATTTTGTTTAAAGGTATAAATGGCAGAAAGCAAGCAACAGTTTTACATAAAAAAATTGTTGCTTTAAAGGCATTTGTCAAACTGCATAAGGTGCATTATTATTTTTATTATTATTATTTTTCGATAGAGATTGATTATGATGGTGATGCAGTTGTTGTTGTTGATGTTGATGATGATGAAAAGATTGAGGTTGTACAACCAATGTTGATGTGGTAGTTGATGCTGTTGTTGTCGTTGCAATAGTGCTATTTAAAATAGCACTACTGCAGCCAGCATTCAAAGGACCACCAACAACAGCAACACTAGTGTTTTTAGTAGTTATCTGCTGTAGCTGCAGCTGCTCCTCAGATTTTTGTACACAAGAGGTGGAGGCAGCGGCAGCAGCAGATTTTGTGCGTTGTTGAAGAGAGCGCTTTTCACGCCACCTATCGAGGGGAGTATAGCAACATTTAAATAACGGTTGTTTACGTTTGTGTTTTTCCGATGATGATAACGATGAACTAAGGCTAAAACTTTGAGCTAAAGATGAAGCCGTTAAATCAGTCTGTACACCGCTACTACATAAACGTGTCTCCATCGTGTATAGTTGTTGTTCTTTCTGAATATGGTGATGTGTTTGCTGCTGAGGTAAAATACTAGAACGCTTAGAGTCTGTTAAAGGCGCTGGTGCCTTACATATCACTGTGGGTGGCTCCGTTTCGTGCAATTCAAACGAATGAGCAGACGAATGATCTTCTATATAGCCGGCCCCTTCTTCTTCATAGAACTCTTCGTTAGAGGTGCGTGTAGTGTTGGTGGTGGTGGTGGATGGTCGAAATTCGTGAGACGATGACTCCACCATGGCAGTGCGATAGTTGGCAACAAAGTTATTTGTTTCCAAATAATGGCAGGATTGAAAAATATAATCATCCACAAATTGTTGTAACATCAAGGGATCGGCGGCTGCAGATTGTGCAGCTGCTAAATTTAACATGGAACCCTCGGAGCAGTGCTCATGAGGCAAATGAATGTTATGGGCATGGGGTTGGTGATCATGATAGTGCTGATGATGATGATGCTGGTGATGAGGTTGGTGATGATGATAAGAGGCGGCTGCGGCGGCGTGCTCATCTTGTGAGGCATAACGACGTATGCCTTTGTGCGATTGTGACGAGGGTGAGTATATCACAAGTGATGTTGCTGTTGGTGATGTCGTTGCAGTCGTTTGATAATGTTGCTTGCTTTCCGTAGTATACATATGCATACCAACAACAACCTGCTGTTGCTGTGAATCTTCAACATGATGATCAGAGTGTTGTTCAGCTTGTGTTGTTGCTGCTGCAATACACAACTGTTCGCTAGAAACATGATCAACATATTGTTGTCTAATACGTTCAACATGTTGGTACTCAGTAAAATTTAATGTTGTTACTCTTTCTTCATGTTGCTGTTCACTTTTTGCAACATCTTCATGTTGCTGTTGGGGTGGCTGTTGGTCGATTGTTCTAAAACAATGTTTCTCTTTGTTATATTGTTGCTCTAGTTGTTGTTGCTGTAGCTGACGCTGCTTTTGCTTCATATCAACAATTTCTATTTCTTCAATATCACTAAAACTATTTAATTGTTTCAACAAATAATGAACATCAATTCGTTCTGATTGTTCATCTTCATCCAAAGACATTTTAGCGCTTGTCTCAGGTTCTTGTTCTTGTTGTGAAGATGAAGTAGCTGCAGCTGCACATTCTGCTGTCAACATGACTAAAGGAGCTGTAGCGGCAGCCTCTGATGTTGAGGCTACCACTGCTGCTGCTTGTTTAGATGTTGTTGCAGTGGCAGCTGTTGCTGATGAGAAATTAACTTTAGAATTATTTACAATAAGGTCGGTATTATAATATTGCTGATGGTTGGTGGCCAATCTACGTTTAAGGCTATCACTTAAAATAGGCATCTCTACAAATTGTTGTTGTTGTTTGTCATGTTGTTGATAATGTGGATGCTGTTGTGAGCTTTTGGCTAATGTTTCAGCAACATGTTGCTGATAGTTATATGTATTTATTACCGGCACTGTATTGTCAATAATTCGATTAAATTTAGCTAATGCCGTATTTTGCTGTTGTAATTGTGTTAATGATTTATTTACTAAAGATGATGAAGACGACGTAGTTGTAGTTAATGTTTTTGCTGCTACACATGGTTTTGTTAATGTGGTTTTTGTTGTTGTTGTTGTAGTATTTGTTGCAATTGCTGCTTCATCTATAATATTTAATTTGTTAAATTTTTGTTGTAATTGAGGCACTGTTGTGACGGTATCTAATTTACTTAAATCCCTTCTAAAACCATTCATCTTATGGCCTTTTAAATCCACTTCTGCTTTCTTTTGCTTTTCGTCATCACGATATAAATGACGATCGTGTTCACCATCGTGTCCACTATTACTAGTAATTTTATTTAATTCATCAGCATTTCGTCTTATATTATCCATCATTTCACTAACATTTATATTTAATTTTAATTTTAATTGTTGTTTTAATAATAATTGTCTACTTTCATTTAATAATGCGCTAGTTGTTGGAGTTGTGGCTGTATTAGTTATAGTAGTTGTTATATCGGCTGTTGTTGTAGTAGTTGTAGTGGCAGTAGCTGCCACTTGTCTTCTATTCAATTTTTTATTAAAATTGGTATTCGCTAAACTTCTAGTCAAAATTAATTTTCTCGACGAAATGGGTTCATTATTGTCGCTCCCCCGCGATTACCGACTATCACGGGTGGAGCGAGGCCTTCCCTAACTGGATGTTGAGGCAATTGGTGATACTGGCGACAGTGGGCTACGTGCTGTTTCCCGCGGGCACCCACTTAATGTAATAACTAGTTTTCGGGAACCAGCTTGATCACGATGTTCACATAACCAAACACCTTGCCAGGTGCCCAATGATAATTTTCCATCCGTTATGGGGATTGTCAATGAACTACCAAGAAAGCAGGCTTTAACATGTGCGGGCTAGGAAGAAAGAAAACAAAATTTAGATCATTTCTTTTTTTTATATGAAGTATAAGAAGCAAAAAATATGTCACCATATCATCGGGTCCTTCACATGAATGCCTATAGGGTAAACCTTCGGGAACTATTTTATTTAACATCATTTCCATGTCGTCTCTGTAAAAAAAATTTCATTATTGTAAATGAAATTATTAGAAAATAATAAGATTTTTAAAATTGGTAAGGCCGAGTTTTAGATGCACATATATAATCTTCACCCATACTTGGTTGGTAAATTTACATATATTTAACAGAATTTTTAAATTTAACGGATAATATGCTAGGCGGCCTGCGGCTGCTGAACGGGATGGAGGGCATTGCGGTTTATGTTCGCTTTGGCCTGTAAGATACTTGTGAAACGTAATATGTTTTGATCCACACGGTTCATTTGGTAATCAGAGGCCAAATACTATATTAAGTTAACACTTTGGCTTTACTATTATAAATAAATTAGGTCATTTACAAGCCCAGGGACCTTTAGAGGTCAAGCACAAAGCCTAGTTACTGTATAAACAGGAAACTGTAATTAACTTTCTGTCACACATTACCACACTAAAAAGATTTTTTACAAAAGATAAAGTGATTCACCAAGTAGCCAATTGTCAAAACGATATATCTTTGGTTTTCATGGGCAACCGCGTATGGCCATTTTTCCGATTTTGAGATGTTGATGCCATATTGCCTAATTTTAAACGCTCTTTACATTTTTCTACAAATTTTTGAAAAAAGATGGATCAATTCCGACTTTTTAACGTAATGACAAAGTTTAAAAAGTGCAATTCCTAGCCCATAGTTTGATCTAGAATGGTTTTTCGGGTCTCCTGAAAAATTTTTTGTAAGACATACGTGGTTGCCCATGAAAACCACAGGTGTATGGAGAACTAGTCTTCGATGTAATGTTCTCATATTACCTTTATAAGGTGTTTTGGTAAAGCTTAATGTAAACATGACTACTTCCATTTGCCGAACACAACTGATAAGCATCAAGAACTTATAAAAATACCTGTACATTACAATTAAATTAATAAACTAAACGAATTTTCCCTTTCGGCTATATTTTCTTTTGCTATATATAGCACTTGGTTAGCAATGCACCATACTAAGTATAAATAAAACTATAGAAACGCTGTCTCACAAAAAATGTTTAATTTTAGATTACAAGCGGCAAATATGTACATTCAATGAAAATTACTTCTGTTATAATTAACGGTGAAGGTTATTAAAAAAATATAATTAAGAATGTGCTAAATAATATCAAATCGCTATTGAAATAGAGCATTACCTGACGTCTGGATCCCAACTTTCATTTAACGCTAAACTCGCTGATGTGTGTAAAACTGCAAAGACATGAAGAAAAAATATTTATTAATTTAATTTAATTTAATTAAAAAAAAAATGTTTTAAATATTGTTAATTCTACTTATACAAAACGCAACATGTTGCAAAAAAAAAATCTAAAATAGGTGGCGCCATTGAAAATTACTCAGTTTGAATTAAATCGTAAACTCTGCATTTGACGATGCTATGATCTTTAGCAAAGTTGTTGAGCATGAGCCGGCGAAGGTTTATAAGTTGATATGACCTATTTCAGGCAGGTGACGCCACTGAAAACGACTCGAAATGAGTTAAATCATAAACTGTGCATTTGATCATGCTATGATCGTTAGCACAGCTGTTGAGCATTAAGCCTGGTACTCTGTTCAACATTTCACGTGAACGCATATAAAAAAAACTTGTGAGAAATATCTATGAAATAATTTTGTAGCAAAAGCAAAAAAGAATTAACTGATTATTTAATAAGAAATACGAAATTAAATAACACAACCGGTAACAGTTTTTTATCTATATTTTTCTTCTTTTTTATTAAAAAAAACATTTTTAGTTAAATACATGTGAGGTTTGTTTACATACGCAAAACAATTTCGCATACTTTGCAGGAATAAAAACGTCAAATCGTACAAACTCGCATGATAGGTAACATTGATGCATGTCAAAATTTTCGTGTGGAATAAAATATGGTGTTCAACATTTTTCACAAATTTGAACAGAGTACTAGGCTTTACCATACAAAGGTTTCTAGTTTGGTATGACCAATTTCCGATAGGCGGCACCATTGAAAATTACTCAAAATAAATTATATCATTTGATCATGCTATGGTCAAATGATTAGTAAAGTTGTTGCGCCTGAACCGGCAAAGGTTTCTATGTTGGTATGAACAATTTCCGACAAGAAGTGCCATTGAAAATGAATCAAATCGTAAGCTATGCAATTGATCATGCTTTGATCTGTTAGCAAATAAATGTCTAAAATATTCCAGAAAAAAGAAATTGTAAAGAAAATTCATTTTCTCATACATTTTGTATGGAGTGCTAAAAGGGAAGTTTAAAGGAGAGGAAGTTTTCATTCCGAGAATTCCAATGATCCTAACCGATATGCCATTCGAGTTTAAACGAATCCAATTTCCAATTCGTCTCGCATTCGCCATGACAATCAACCAATCCCAAGGGCAATCACTGAGTGGTTGTGGCCTAAATTTGGAGAACGACTGTTTTTCACACGGTCAACTCTATGTCGCATGTTGCCGTGTCGGAAAGCCTCTTTGTTCATTTTCGCACCTGACAACAAAACGAAAAATATTGTTTATCACAAAGTGCTTCAATAATATTCTCTTAACTTATTCAATAGGTTACTTATAATTCACATTTTCATATTCTTTTTTTTTTTTTTTGTAAATAAAAATAAATTATCTGCACCGAATATTACCTGTACCTGATTCTGTAACTGTATTTTAAATATACACAAAAACAATACTTTTCTAGGCAAAACAACGTTTGCCGGCTCGTACTCTATAAATTAAAAATATATTTATTTTATCCATTTCAATAATGAAATCCTTTATATTTTCAATATAACTGCAGAAGTTTTATTAAAATTGCATGACTTTGTAGTGCATCTTTCATTCCTTTTTTTTATTTATTATGTTCCGATTTTATAACCTTGTGGGGGGGTGGGGTTTTTTCACAGAGGTGGACTTCGGTGTGGAACGCTATCTGCCTGCTATTCACTTGGGAATAGCAAGAAGCAATTCCTCTGCTGGATTGCCCAAGCAGCTCACTACTTCCGGTCCTTTGGCCAAGTATCCCCTGGTAATGACGTTCAGAAACCCGTCTGATGTCAGCTAGAGTGAGAAGGCGTACAGATATGAGTAACCTGAATGGCATGCTAACACCGGTGCGTCTCAGGTAATTAGGTGGTAATCCAGACTACATTTTACCTCTGAAACTCAGCTGTATTTTTTTTGCCTGCCTAGAGGTAGTTGGCAGCCCCAACACTAGGATCGGAGTGCAGTGGTCCAATCAGCCCTCACTCTTAAACTACTATGATTACAGAAACGTCAATAAATTTAAATAATGATCCCCCCTCGATGACGACTTTTGGCTTTAAACAACGGTTTATGATTGGTACTTGGAACGTTAGGACTCTTTCGGAAACATCTCGAATCGAGCAAGTACGTAGGGTAATGGCTGCACATAGCTTGGATGTCTTAGGACTTAGTGAGGTACGATGGCTCAGCAACGGTTCCACTTTTTTACCTTCTGGCTATCGTTTTATTTATGCAGGTCACGAAGCGCACAGAAAAAATGGAGTTGGAATATTACTTTCCCCAAAAGCTAGCTGCGCTTTATTGGAATACAATGCTATCTCTGATCGTATTATCACTGCTAGGATAAACTCTAAGTTTCGCAAGATTTCCATTGTTCAATGCTACGCTCCAACAGAACCTGATGACGACAGTGTAAAAGATACTTTTTATGATCAATTAGATTCAGCTATTAGCAAGATTCCTACTGGGGATATAAAGGTTTTATTTGGGGACTTTAACGCGAAAGTTGGAAATAATAACAACAACCTGCAGTCCGTTATGGGTAGACATGGTCTGGGAACGGTGAGGAACAACAACGGCGACAGACTGGTTGACTTTTGTGCTCGAAACCGATTATTTATCGGTGGTACGAAATTCCCCCACAAGGACATACACAAGTATACATGGGTGTGTCCTTCTGGCCGCACACACAACCAAATTGACCACGTCCTGTTGAGTAAATTGTTTTTGGGATCCTTAATGGATGTCAAAACCCGTCGGCGAGCGGATATTGATAGTGACCACCGTTTACTCGTGGCAACGTTTCGTTTTAGACCAGCTGCAATTAAAACTAGGAATAGGCCTGTCAAATTTAACACAACACGACTTCTTGATCGTAATATTGCATATATGTATAACGAAAAGTTAAGGACAGCCTTGCTCGAAAACCAACATCAGAACACATGGGCAGACGTATCGTATGCTTGCAAGGAAACTGCCAGATCGGTGCTTGGAACACAAAACTGCAAGGTTAAGCCGTGGATCAGCGACGAATCTTGGAGTGAGATCCAAAACCGTAAACGACTGCACAGCGAACGTATAAACGCTAAAACTCAAGCACAAAAAGAACAAGCAAGATTGCAATATCGACAGTCTTCTCGTCGAGTTCGAAACTTGGTACGCGCTGATCGTGAAAAATATTATAATAGCATTGCTGAACAGGCGGAACAAGCCGCAAATACAGGCAACTTGCGTGGCGTGTATTCGGCCATAAAACTACTGAGTGGAAATAATATTAGAGGTACCACGATTTTAAAAGCAGCCGATGGAACTGAATTAACATCACCCGAACTACAACTTGAGCGATGGCGCGATTTCTTTTCCTTGCAAGCTTCAACAAACCAAAATGATCATCAGGTAGACGATACTCTTTTTCTTACAACTCGTCGTAACCCAAGAAGGGACATATCTACAGAACCACCGTCATGCTCACAAGTTGAATATGCTTTAAATAGGATGAAAAACAACAAAGCATCTGGCACGGACAACATTCCTGCTGAACTTTTAAAATATGGAGCTAAATCTTTAGCGCAGTTTCTCACTCCTATCATTCAAGAAGCATGGGCATCGGACTATATACCAGATGCATGGAAGGAAGGTATAGTGGTCGCATTACCCAAGAAAGGGGATTTAACGCAATGTAAAAATTGGCGCGGTATAACCATTCTAAACGCTATTGGTAAAGTAATGGCAACCCTCATTCTTCATAGAATCTCCCCTGTTGTGGATCAGATATTGCGTGGTGAGCAGGCTGGTTTTAGACAAGGTCGATCGTGTGCTGACCACATTAATACCTTGCGTATTATAATTGAACAGTCCGCTGAGTATAACACCCCTCTTTATTTACTTTTCGTCGATTTTGAACGTGCATTCGACACTATCTCCCGAAACTCTATGTGGTCTGCATTAACCTACAAGGGAATTCCTGATAAAATAGTAATCATGATACGCGAGCTATATAGGGACGCTTAATGTAGGGTACGTTTCAATGGAAATGAGAGCCGGTCATTTGTTCCAGGCACAGGTGTGCGTCAAGGCTGCGTCCTGTCTCCAACGTTGTTTTTGTTACTGCTCGATTGCGTATTGGAACAAACCAACAGAGATGCACCATTCGGTATTCGTTGGACATTGTCTGATTTTCTATATGACATAGACTAAGCCGATGACATATGTCTAATGGCCCATCGCTTCTCGGATATAGAAGCTAAACTTACAAATCTGTCTGATAACGCCAAAAAAGTTGGTTTAATAATTAACATAAGTAAAACAAAACTTATGCGCATAGGTACAGATATCGTTACCCCATTAATAGTAAATGGCCAGCGTATTGAAGATGTGGATGCTTTTTGTTATCTTGGTAGCAAGATAACTAAGGATGGTGGTTCAAATGCTGACGTTACCGATCGCATTAATAAAGCTCGAGTAGCCTTCTTTTCCTTAGCTAAAATTTGGCGAATAAATAATATTTCTCGGAAAACCAAAATCCGCATTTTTAACTGCAGTGTGAAGTCAGTACTACTCTACGGCTGCACCACATGGAGCTTAACGCAAGCCATCACGAGAAAAATTCAAACGTTCATTAACAAATGTCTAACATCCACTGGCCAGACCGTATTTCAAATGAAGCTCTGCTCCAAAGAACAAACTCCTTGCCAGTACACATTGATATTCGTAAACGGAAGTGGACGTGGATAGGTCACATATTGCGAAGACCACAAACAGAAATTGCAAGAACTGCCCTCGACTGGAACCCCCAAGGACAACGCCGACAAGGTAGGCCCCGTAACACCTGGGTTCGTTGCCTTAAACAAGAATGTTTACTTGCTCGAGTATCCTGGAATCAAACAAAAACAATTGCCAGAGATAGAATCGGATGGAGAGAATTTGTTGACGCCCTATGTTCACACTGAACTTTATTTAAGTATTTATGGTATTCAGTAATTGTAATTCTATTTATATTTAGATAAATAAAGGAAATATATATATATTTTATAACCTTAGGTGAATGTTTTTTTTACAATAAAACCCACCTCTATCAAAACAAAAAATCCAGTCGACAATTTGAACTCCCAGGTTTATAGTTTTGTGTGATGCACGTAGTACAACAACACCTTGTCATAAAGTAATTAACAACAACTTGGCGTGTGTTAAAAAATTCTTTATATAAATGTTTCACTTGTACCCGTACCACATATAAATTTTTTGTTTTGTTTCATTTTTGTTTTTTTTTTCTTTGAGTTTTTTAATTTCATACCCAACTTTTAACCTGTGAAGAATTGTTTACTCTATGTAACATTCTTTCGCACTTTATATTGGGATTCACTGGTGCAATGGTACTTTTTGCAGGGACGTTATGATCGCTATGAAGATTAACTAACTGCCCGTCTATACCAGAGATAATAATTGCGACATATATTGCAGTAAATGTCAAAATTATGTTATCTTTAATGTAGACAGCAATTTTTTGTACATATTTATTGCCGGAAATTTATGTTGCAATAATTTTTAGTTAATTTTCGTTGACAATTATTGCTAACATAAAACGTCAAATTAGGTTGTCAGTTAAAAAAAGAATCAAAAAAGAAAAAAAATAGAAGCAAATTGTGTGGGGAAGAAATTATGTTTGTGAAATGGTAGCTAATTATAATTGTAGTAAAAGAATTAAATTAAAGAATTTAATAAACACTAAAATAAAATTACAAATATTATTTTTATTAATACAATTTTTTTCTTATTCGACCTTTATTATTTAAATTTATATTAATTTGTTTAAGTTTGAGTTCTTTTTATAGAAAAATATTAATTTTACTTTAACAAAAAAAAAAAAAATTTAATAAAATTAATATTTTTACAAATAGAATCTGGGAATTAATTTCTGATAATCCTTAGAAAATATTCCAGGAAAATATTGAAGGAATAAGACTATTAATGTATAAAAGCTTTTATATCAATATTTTTATATAAAAAAGACCTCAAGCTTAAACAAATTAATATACATTTAAATAATAAAGTCGAATAAGAAAGAATTTATATTAATAAAAATAATTATTGCAAGATAGCGCCAGTTTTTACACTGCACCTTTTTCCTTGATTTTTTTTCAAATTATGAGTTAACATTAATACGTTTTTCCATGCCTTTAACATAAGCTGAGCAATAAGAAATATTGCTCTGTGTTTCTGCCGACGTTATTGCCACATTGCTGAGATATTTATCTTTAGTGTAGACCTATGGTAAGGAAAATAATTTATAAAATTTAAATTTGTCGTCCCTGTGCGCACTTTATTAAGGACGTTTTTGTAACCCATTGAGGATACTGTTCAATTATGTAAATGTAAACTGTAGGGTCACTCGATAGGTTAGTTATTGCCAGACAAATTTCGTAACATTTTCACTAGATGAACAGGTACAACTCTATCTATCAACATTATTTCATAGATATTCCGCACACGTTTTTTAAACCCTCCAACACTAGTGCTAAATAAGGGTATACATACTAAGTTTGTCAATCCGTGTTAAACTTTTTTAATATTCATTTAAGTCCCCTTAAAATAGATATTAAACTTAATCAACAAGAGGGTATAAACTCAAAATTTTAAAATTGTCAGTGGAAACAGAACAATGTTGAATTTAATATGAAAAGCATATGAAAAAGAATTTGTAAAACAACCTTAAAGGCTCAGTTAGCCGGGAGTAGCAGTAACAGTAACCTTACCGTAAAAAAGTAAGACCAATCTATTTCTTACAGATTAAGACGCAACATCTTACTGCTAACTATAATCGTTCTAATTGCTTTACATACAACAAAATGAATCAGCTGATTTGCAACGTTACTTTTACTCCCGGCTAACTGAGCCTTTACATTACCAAAAAGTAGTCAAAATAGCACCATATTTAAACAGTGGGTAGAGATGAATGTTAAGCTTCGATTTTTTCCAAAGAGTAAACAAACAAAAAATTTTAGTTAATACCCTCTTATATGATATGTACATTAGACCGTCTCACTTTTCCTTTATAAACATCGATTTTCTCAATCTTCTCTAAAAACCAAGAATTTTGGTGTATAACACTTAAAAATTGATGAACGGGAAGTGGTCTCTCAAATCGTTTTTTTGTTAGCCAAAATGCATTTTTTTTTAATGAAAAAATCTCACTTTAGTGCTTTGCCTCTAGCTCAAGTAGTTATTTAAGGTTTGAACCTTCTTATTACATGCATTAGAAACAGTGTTGCCAAAACTTGGTGACAAAAAATGGCTAAATTTAAAAAAAAAATGGCTAAAAACTTTTTTAAATAAAACACATTAATATTCAATAGCAAAACAGAAATAATGAATGTAACATTTTTTACAATGAAATTGTAAGTTTAGATCAATTTGTTACATAAGAATAAACGTAAAATAATATTTTAGCATTAAAAAATCATCGATAAGTTCGATATCGTTATTGTTCATCTCATAGGAATAATAGTTTTAAAAAATTTGAAGTTAAACCATAATCATGACAACATTTACCCTCTCCACTATTGTGGTGTGAGTAAAAATATTTTATTGTTTTGGTAAAAATATTTACTTAACTGATATCGAATTAACGGTTACTCTAAACGATATTAACTTGGCTAAATACCCTCCCTATCTACGTCAGCATTAAACCATGGAAGTGAGAGAAACTTTATAGTATCTTCTGAAATGTTTAAAAGTTTTTTTGTTGCCGCCTGAATCTCTATATTAAAATAATAATTGAAATAAAAAAGAAACAGTGTTGTTTGTGTTGATCTTTTTTAAAAATTCAATACAGTAGAATCCCGATAATTCGTAATCGCAAGGGACCGGCCATTTTTTTTACAAATTATAGGGGTTTTCGATTTAACGGGGTTACAATAAAATAAATACAAATTAGCGGGGTTTTTCAATTTACTTACTTAAACGATAAAAAAAACTTGAAAAACAATTGTTAAAAATTAAATATATAAAAATTTTTTTTTTTAATGTTTATTTGAAAACGCACACATAAGCAGAAGCAAAAACCCACGCAAAACAATAGCGGTAAACAAAAATCTTTCAATATTTCTGTTGTTTTTATTACGAATTGTATGGTAGTTAGCAAACAAGTACGATTGATAAGAGGTTAAGAAGATTTTATTTGAAAAAAAAATTACGAATTAGCGAGGGGACCAAAACGTATGGAAATTTTACGAATTTACGAGATTTTTTCAAGGGACCGACAGTTTATTACGAATTATCGGGGTACGAATTATCGGGATTTGACTGTATTGGAATACTTTAAAAGAAAATAAAAATTATTATTTTAAAAGAAAAATGGCAAAAAAAAATTATGGCTACACGAGTTCAAAAATGGCTAAACTCATTTTTTTAATCGTGAAAAATGGGTAAATCTAGACACTAAATGCCTAAATTGCAGGGCTGAGGAGTCGGAGTCGGAGTTGAAGAGTCGGAGTTGATGTGTATGTGCCGGAGTCGCGACTCCGACTCCAAAGTTTTTCGGCATAAATAATTTAAAAAAAATTTTCTTCCTAAAACACATTTAAAATTTAAATAAATGGTTTATGAATACTGCTCTTATGTGCTGTTTCCAAATGACAGGCGATGGACTGAGTACTTTTCATATACAGGGGTGTGCTGGAAATCGCAAACGCCAGAATTTGGAAACAGTACATAAATGTTTGCGTACGGTAATTGCTTCTCAAAAACTCTAATTTTTAGAAGGCCGTACGGTAATGAAAAAATAAAAGTTAACATCACTGAGTCTAATATACATTTAGCATCCAGATTATAGTAGGAGTCGGAGTAGGAGTCGCACTTAAAAAATTTCAGCATTTGGAGTCGGAGTTAGTACTTTTTTCGGACGACTCCACAGCCATGCTAAATTGGCAACACTTAATAGAAAGCTTATAAAATATCCTTAATGTTTCATTCAGCAACATTGCCATTTTGTTCGATGGTTTTCCATTCATCGCATTACAGATTTTCAAATACGAGCTTATAATTTTTTTTAATTTTTGCTTACCTTTCTTATACAAAAAATGTATATTGCCTAAAAAAACGATTTGAGAGACCACTTCCCGTTCATTAATATTTTTAAGTGTTATACACCAAAATTCTTGGTTTTTAGAGTAGATTGAGAAAATCGATGTTCATGAAGGAATTTCGAAAAATGTATAAAAACTTAGACGGTCTGTATAATTAGGGTCCTTGAGTAAATCTTAATAAAGGCCACCATAAATGTATTTAAAAATCAATCCGCTAACAAAAACAAAATGAAGTGTGTACAACCACAATGACAAATCCTCTGCGTTACTGTACGTCGCACAATTTAAATTCAAAGAAAAAAAGTAAAAAATGTGTGCCTATACTTCTAGTATTTGAAAATTACCTCGGGCAGTCTGCGGAAACATATGATGTTAACTTGTGTTTCGTATGTGGCGTACGCATACAGAGAATCGTTTTTGCAGAGCATCGTTGTTGCAATATTATCAAAGAAATGAACATACAAAACATTTTGTACACACACATCCCAAACTCACATTACAACAAGTAAGATTGCTATATTCGGCTACGGCGAATCTTTAAAACCCTTCACCAAGGTGGGATAAGAATAGAAATTTATACAAATAAATATATTTTGTGTCACGCCCACTTCTGCAACCCCGCCCACATTTTATCGAATATTATGTGTTGAAAAATGAGCCTGAAAAAACCCGAAACAAGGGATCTATGGGTAAACTTAGAAGCAGTAGTCGTTTTTGCTTATATCTCGGTCATTTATGAACTGATCTGGCTGAATTTCAAAAGCAAACTTTAACAGAGTATAAGCAACTTAAATACATAATAACCTTGACCCCATTGTTTGTCGATTCTTCGGAAAACCCATTTCAACATACACATGGACAGACGGTCAGAAGGTCATCGTTAAATCAACTTCGATACTGATATGGACCCAGAATATTTATACTTTATAGGGGCGAAGAAACTATTGTAGAAATCACAAACGGAATGACACATTTATATATTCACTTTCGGTGAAAGTATTAGGGGAAAGAGATTGCCGTATCTCCTAAAAACTCAAGACTTGACGACTTAAACTTGAAGATTGTGAATCAGCCTTTAGTTATTTCTGCACCGATAAGGAAGATTTAAACGGTGTTCAATACAGGAGCTTTATAAGCCTATTCAAAAATGTTTAGATTGATCAACATCTCAAAGATATTTTTTCGAAAACCATTTTGTATGCAAATGTATATTGGCGTCGGTATGCTGCAGCCTATATCCAAGTTTATCTCCAAGAGTTCATGAACATCTTCAACGTACACTTAACTTTTTTTAATGAAAATTTTCAAACATATTATGGTTGATTTAACCATATAATTGTCACCGGCAAGTAAATTATTAGTAATATTTCCAATTCTCAATTTTAATAGTTCTGGCACATCGTATAAAACTAAAAATTTCGGTAAAGTTCAACTTACGGATTCCAACGCTATGGAATTTCAAAAATCTTCCTTGGATGAGATTAATCAACAATCTAAATACAAAGATGATATGGCAAAATCATCAGGTGATGGTATTAATTTCGAAGTAGTTAAAAATAAGAAATATAAAAAATAAAATTCCAATGGCGCGGTTTAAATAGATTTAGCAAATATGCGTTCCGTTGATACTAATATTACTCCTAGTTGTAGTCAGAATAGGTTACCTTTTTTAGAAGATTCAACTATTGAGCCTAACGTAACTAATAATGTAAAAATATATCCGATAACAAAGAAGCCAACAAATACTAAATACTAATAATGACAACTGTGATCAAAAAACGACAAATTTTTTAAATTTACATACATTTCTTGCGGAAAAAATATGGAGACGTACTCCTTTACTCCTTCTGATTTGAGACGACAGTGTTTAGTGTTACGTGGTCTATATTATGATTCTAACTTATCTGATATTGAGTCTGATTTAAATAACTTAGTACCTGGTGCAATTGAATCAGTTTCAAAGTTTAAAACATCTTTTTCAAAAAAAAAAAAAAAAAAAAAAAAAAAAAAAAAAAAAACAATCTAGTAAACAGGGGGGTTATTATGTAATTCGATTCGAATCGAAAAATTTACGAATTCGTAAAAATTGTATTATGTAGTACGAGTTTCGTAAATTTATTTCCGAACGTTCGTAAATTTTGGGATTTTTTCTACCCCCTTTCGAAAAACAAAAAATCCCTTTCGAAAATGCAACTATGTAGTACGAAAGCAATAAAATCTTTTTACGCGCTTTTCGTATTTGCTTTAATTAAATTACATACTTACGAATTTTCATTGAGATGCATAATATTCGATGTATCTCTTATACACTTCCTTTGGACTCTTTCTTGAACAACATTCTCTTTATCACTTTCCCACAACAAAACACAATCCATTTTTAAGTTTTAATTAAAATATATTTTTTGTTTCTTGTATATTTTGAAAATTTTTGTAACCAATTTGACATTTAGAAAAAACTATGCAAAATGCTGCCAAGTTTTTACGTATTAAAACTTGGCATCATTTCGTTTTTCACTTCAACTTTTATGTACAACTGTGCAGACGTTTCGAAAGTACTATGTAATAAGAATTTCTTTTCGATACGGAAATTTCTTTCGAAAGTATTTTCGTTTCGAATCGAATTACATAATAACCCCCCAGGTTTATTTTTGATAACTTTAAGGGCCATTATTACAACTTACAAAAAGTTATTTTTAGGATGCTATCTGACAGATAAATAGTTTTTGGTTATTACAAGTTAACATTAACCTAAAAAGTGACTGATAAGCTAACATCAGGTTTGTCCTCATGGTAACTTTACAAGTGAACTTTAAGAACTTGAAGATGCCATATTTTCTGCTGAAGTTTTATGTCAAATTAAATTCACTTTCATTATTTATTTTCGACATTTTTTTTTTTAACACAATAAAACACAAAAAAAACAATTTACCATAAAAACCAAAAATTAAGCACAAAAAATTTACTTTTGCTTTCAATTAAAGAAACAAGCAAAACTAAGGCGTTGCCACCATGTATTTTGAACGAACAAAAGTAGTCGGTATATACTGCAATGTTGCCACAATATATAAATTACATTTTTTATTTTATCGGACATATATAATAATAGTGGAAAAAACTTATTGGTCACTTTATCGTTCAAGATACCTATTGTTCACGTTAACTATTAACAACTTTATTATTAGGTTGTAATAATGGCCCTAAAGGAAGGTAAACGTTTAAGCGATTTGAATGGCATCCGTTTTATTTTAAATCATGTTGTTTCGTGGGATAAACCAAAAACAAAGATGTTGTTCTATGTTATCGTTGTCAAAATGTTGGCCACATGTCTAAGAATTGCAATCGACCTTATGTATGCTCTTCAACCTATGATCCTAGAAAATGTGAATTCAGTCAAAATGCTAACAGTGCACCGTTTTGTTTCAATTGCCAAACATTTGGTCATTAAATATTTGGATCTGAAGAAGGAAGAAGAAAATTTCAGATAAAAATAAAGAAAGGAAAGCTAAGATTTCTAATAATGTTTCCTTTGCTATTAACTCAAATTTTAATTTAAATAATAAATAACTCTTCTTAAAACTGTAATTTTGTAAATGAATTTTTAAATATTGCCAGAGGCTTATGCGAACCAGACATATTAGAAATTAAAATAATGAACTTTATGAAGAATTTCCAATCAATGTCAAAAAAATTAAGCCATATCCGAATGTAAAAGTCTACTAAATGAAGTATTATCAACATATGGTCCGTAAGGTATTAAGAATGTTTACTGTAAGTAAGATCTCTCGTGGAAAGAAGTAGAAGAATTGATTTGTCAAATTTACTAAATAGCAATGATACTGATTTTTCTTTGATTCAGGAAATACATTTAAAATCAAACCACAAAAATGTATTTAAATAATTACAAACTTTATTAGACTTTACAACTTAAGGTGGTTAGCCATTAGTTTTGGAGTTATTGAGGCACAAGTGGAAAAAATTTCATTTTTTTTTTTTGGAATCAAAAAATTCATTAAAAATTTAAATCAGCAAATACTTACCAGTTTTAGTACTTAATCGTAAAGTTGCAACTTTTAAAAATAAAATTAATTTAATTTCAAGAAAATCCATGGACATATTCCTGTTTTATTCTCGATAAACTGAAAGTACTGAAAGTTTTGACATTTTTTATGGCAGATTTGTGTAAATTTTGTTTCTAAAAGATGCAGCTTTACGATTTGGTACTAAAACTGGGATGTATTTGTTGATTTAAATTTTTTATAAAATTTATGAGTTCAACAATTTTATAATTACACAAAAAATATTTTCCACTTGTCCCTCAATAACTTCAAAACTAATAGCTAAATTAAAAAATTATATCGAAATTAAAATTTAAAATTTTTTGATGGATTGCATAACAAAATCGAGTACGTCGTTCAAAAGTTAACACAAGATCTTACCATAGAATTTAAAATAATAATGATGATTTTTGACGTTAGGTGACTTTAGCGACATATATAAATATTTTTTTATATTATTACTTTTTTTTTATTTATTTGTAATACCATTATATACCGTTATAAAAATTGGTATACCGGTATACCGTTACAATTAAAATACCGATACCGAAATAAAGAAAAATTGAATACCGATACCAATATCGAAATTCATTTCGGTATCCATCCTTGGAAATATGTAAATGCGGGTGTTTAGGTAATTAGTATGAGGTTTTTTTAATTTTTATTATCTTGGGATTTAAAGCTCATTTATTTGAACATATGAGTATGTATTTATGGTATGTAATTAATTTTCAAAAGGTGTATGACTGTTAAAGACCTTGTTCAAATGTATTAAACACCCACACACCCACTCATCCTGACTTTCTCATTCACTACATTCACTTCTACCCAACAAACACGAAGTCAAACCTTTGATATGAAATGACTTTATCATTTGACATCAAACATAATTTTCAATCGTTTTTCAATTGTTTGATTTTAACATTTAAATTCAAAATGATAATGATTTGAAAATAAACATTTGACAGCAAATGTTTTATCAATTTGATGTCAAATTGGTATCAAATGTTAAATTCAAATCAAAACTAAGCTTGGCAATACAAACTTGAAAAATAAATGTACACATTAGAAATGGCAAAAAAAGTTAAATTTTTACTTCGTTGTTATTTATTTCTTGTGAAAAATAAAAATTATTTGTGAGTAATCACAATGATTAAGAATACTAATTAAGAAAAATAAGACGGGAAAGTGGAAATTATAAGTTTGTTGTGTGATCGCTGTGCTACAATCATCAAAATAAAAAGGAGTCAATTATTTCGTATTTGCAAGAATGAGAGGACGGAATGAGTGACGAATGTTTATCTCACAGTTAACTTAAATAAATAGTGAATTTAAATTTATAAATAAAATATTTTTATTTATGTTCCACATTGTATTATGATCCACATTTGAAAAACATTTGAGAAATACGTTTGAAAGCAAGTTGCAAATAAAGGCATTTTTTCCTTTTTGTTGAGAATGCTATGATTTTCAAATCATTATCAAACGTTTGTCGTTTGAGAAATGTTTGATTTCAATTCATTTTCAATTTGAAATTAAACCTCCGTGTTTGTTGGGTATGTATTTATATAGTGCTAGTAAAAATACACATACAGGTATTTAGGTCAATGCCATTGTATTAAAACATTTTTTCCTCTTTTGTTTGAAGAAAGAATTATTTCTATTTTTTAGGAATATGTAGAAGTAATATAATGGCTTTGAACAAAACAATTAGCCAAAGTTAAATACGAATAGTGGTTTAAGGTAAAAAACGAACATGTTAGACCCTAAACGAAAACAGCAACTACGACTAAATAAAAATATTGGTCCACAAAGTAATTTACGAGCATTACACTAAATTCATTTTAGTAGTTTACGGAAAATAACCAGGGATTTTTCACCATTAGCGCTTTAAGGACCCCTTCGGTGAGGTTAGGTTGTTAAATTATCGGTCACGCTATTTTTAAATATTATCAAGTTTCAAATGATAATTTGTCTTAACTTAAAAGCGACAAATAAAAGGACACGAGATAACGTCGAACTCTAAATCTGCATATCAGAATTATATATTAAAACGAAATGACGTTTTTTGACTGGGGAAATGGAGTATTTTAAGCGACAAAATAACAGATTGTATTTGTGTTATTATGAACTAAAAACCTTGTCAGACTATCATATAAGAGCTTTGCATACAATCAACACACAAGCGTTTAGAAAGCTACTTAGTCGGTCGAAAGTTTATTATTAAAGAAGGCGATTATTTAGCTCTACTCAGCCAATTGACGCTGGAGTCCCTCAGGGAAGCATTTTGGGCCCACTTATATACTTAATATATACCTCGGATATGCCAACAAACAACTACACCCAAACTTTAACATTTGCTAATGATACAGCTTTTGTAACCGTGCACGAAACCCGTTATGAAGCATCTCGTTACTTACAGGATCATATATTTCAACTAGAAAAATGCGTACATATAAGAAACACCTTGCGTGGGGAAACATGACCCCCTATCAGTGTTGCCAAGACTTGGTGGCCAAAAATAGCTAAATTTACGGGGAAAAATGGCTAAAAATATTTCAATAACAAAACAGAACTTTTCATAAAAAAATTTTACAATGAAATTGTAAGTTGAGATCAATTTGTTACATAAGAAAAACGTAAATTAAAATTTTAGCATTTAAAAAATAAATCATCGATAAATTCGATGTCGTTATTGTTCATCTCATAGGAATGACTCGTTTCTATTAGTTTTAAATATGTTGAAGGTAAATCATTATCATGACAACATTTACCCAACCTTTTGAGTCCAAATCGACAATTAACAAGTTAGAGTGCTATAATAGACTGTGCCGAATCTTTAATACCCTCCACCGACAGTTTGGATCTTCACGAAATTTGACAGTGTGTTTTCTATTCATATGAAACTGTTACAGACTAAAATGTATTACAATAGAATTTTAGTCGGACCAAAGTGTTTTTTGAGAGTGGGCTTTATATGGAGTCTATCGTAAATTGTGGACCGATCTTCATGAAATTTCGTGGTCTCATTTCTATTCATACGAATTTGTGTAAATCTCATATCAACATGTGTATTCCGCCACCATGTATGCTAGCTTTTGTAACAAAATTGTCAATACTTTATGGGGTCTTGGATGAATTTTTAACAAAGTTTCACACGGAATGGCAAACTTATTATACCCTCTGCACAACTAGTTGTGGTGTACGATATAAAAACAAGTAAGACAGTATAGTCCTTCGAACCCGCTATATGCTACCCTATACCACATGTACCAAATTTTATCGAACTATCTCCAAAATTGCGACTTGTACTTTGCGCACAAGGTTTACATGGGCAGATAGCTAGCCAGGCATCCCGCCAGCCGGACATAGTTAATTCGACTCAGAAAGTGATTCAATATTTTAATGTATAACAAACATCAGCACAAATGCATAGTACCCTGTCCACTATTGCGGTGTGGGTATAAATATTTTATTGTCAAGGTAAAAATATTTTTCCTAATTGATAAAATCGAATTAACGGTTGTTAAATGTAACCCATTTTTCAAATTACTTAAATCGATGTTAACTATGGAAGAGGGAGCAACTTTTTAGTAAATTCAAATTCAATACAAATAAACATTTATATGTATAACTGCCTGTTATCGCTACTGTAATCTAAAAAACTTTGCATACTTATATTGTTGTATGGTTGAAACAATAATAAATATAAAATATCAATATGCTGTATTGATCCATTTTCTAAATTTAATATTGGAATACTGTTCGCTTATTTTGAAAGATGTTTCATTATCATCGCGATTTTGAACATTTGTAAAAGATGTGATTTAAATTAAATGCGTTTTAATTGTTAAAAATGTTTATATTACTTTTATAAATTTTTGTTAGAAAATAAAAATTATCATTTTTAAAGACAAACAGCAAATAACATGTTATGGCTAAACAAGTTGAAAAATGGCTAAAAAAAAAGGCTAATGCCAAAACTCATTTTGTTAATGGCTTAACAAGGTGAAAAAAAAGGCAACACTATTAAAATCACTAATCAAATAATACCTCAAAATTCGCATGTTAAATATCTCGGTATACATCTAAATCGCCGTTTAACGTGGAAAAGTTATATAAAGGCAAAATAAACTCAAATGAAACTAAAAGCCATCCAAATTCATTGTCTTATTGGAAGAAACTCTGTCCTTAATCTCGACTTCATCTTAAAGCCAATGTGGTGCTATGGTTTTTAGCTATGGGGCACTACCTCGGCCTCTAATATCGAAAACTTCTTTGAATAATCACAGCTGCCCCTTGGTATGTTAAAACACACAAAAATTCACAAGGATCTCAATGTGTCATTAGTTAAAACTTACGAAATATGCAGTTAAATACTTTAAAAGGCTCGAATTGCATCCGAACCCACTAGCCCGAAATATTTTAAGTGCTAGCAGCCACACTCTTAAGGAGAAGAGACACTGCATCACTTACCCATTTAAATGAGCGATAAACACCTATAAAACCATGTGAACAGAACCCGTGATGAAGAAATTTTTTGTCTGGCACTGCCCCGACATAAAATAAAGTATGAGGATAAGATTTGAATAATTACACACTGCTACAAAAAAACACTTTTTGTCAGAACTTGAAAACAGACCTAGTGGGGGTTGTAGGCCTACTTGAGGACATACAAAAACCGTTTTCAAAAATTTTGAAACACCCTCAAAATTTTGAGTTATTTTCAAAAAACTGTTTTAGGGTAGGTCGTAGCACTTTAGTACCTCTAACTCACACATTTTTTGATCGATTTTAAAATTTTAAACTGTTTTGGAAAGGCAAATAATTAAGCTTTTATGAAATGTATTCATAAAAAATATATTCCAAAAAATTAGGTGAGTTTTTCTCAAAATTATCTAATTTTTTTTATTTTTTTTTCCTAATTTTTCAAATTCAACAAGAGTTATTTTAATTTTTTTCTATGAAAACCTATCTTTATTTGCACTGTGTTTTAAAGATAATTTTATGTAGAAAAAAACGAGACATCATTTGTTAAAATCGGCTTTTATTTGCAAAAGTTACTAAAGTTTTAAATCTCGCACAAGATCGCAAAAATATGCATTTGTCACAAAATGTGGTTCAGCCGATTTTGGTAAATATTCCATATCACATTCCATCAGATTCATCATCACTTTGTTTATGTAAAGTTTCATTACATTTAATTGCACTTAATACTGGCTTAGTAACAGATAACACATTAGCATACTTAATGCTATCACGATTTTTATATTGATAACCAGTGATGTTTGTTTGGCAAAAATAACAGTCTTGTGGTTTATGGAATATTTTATGATGCTAAATCATTGGGAAAGATAATGGTAATGGCTGGCTTATAAACTTTTCGGACTTAGTTTTCTTAAGCATACTGGAACAGCATGCACAAATACTTTCGGGTTCATAACATTTGCTAGAAC
Organism: Pollenia labialis; assembly: GCA_949318255.1. NCBI lineage: Eukaryota > Metazoa > Arthropoda > Insecta > Diptera > Polleniidae > Pollenia > Pollenia labialis. The sequence continues at coordinate 140,224,343 of OX439141.1, read as the reverse complement.
TGTATGAGCAGTTAAAAACTGTATTAAAGGCATTTACCAAGGCTTTATTTTTCTTCAGATCAAAGCGATGTTTTTTGAACCGCAAACATAACAAAAATTATTACGCTTATCACACACTGCAGAAAAAATTAAACACAATTTAAAATTTGTTAAAGGATTACAAAAATTACAAACTTACTTATTTAAATAAAATTAAATATTAATATCACTTCACTTGTCACAAATTTGAAACTAGTTACCCTTTTTTACTCATATCTAAAAACAATATCCTTCACCAAAAGGTAGTATTTAAACTTTGCCATTGTGTTGGTAATAAATTCGATTAGTTTATGTATTTATCCAAATATATATAATTAAAAATTGCATATAAAAACATTCTAAACTTTTTTAATGATTCAAAAAAATAGGGCATAATAAACCCTATTCATCTGTATTATCTTCCAGTTCTTTTTTTTAAATAAAGACAGATTAACAATAACTTATTGATATGTGGTTTACAGAACACGAGCGCCATACTCGTCCGTTCAACTTACATTTAAAACAAACAAAATTTTGAATTCGTGTTCTGTAAACCGCACATAAGTTAATACCAAAAACGTAACTGTAAAATTACAACAAACAAATTATTAAGTTGACAAATTTGCTTGTATAGTTAATTGTTTTTTTAATTCATATGTTTTGCGCTGGGGGAGAAAATACTAAAAACAGGTGTTAATGAAAAGTTGAATAACTTATACAATTTTTATCCGATTTGAAAAATTAAAACCATGTTTTGTTAAGAACTAAATTTTCTTCATACGTTTATACAGATTTTTATAAGCTTTCATATTAAAATAAGCAATGAAAAGCTACTAAAATCAAAAAAGTTTATAATTTTCGTTTTGTTTGAAGATATTCTAACAAAAACAATTGTTATAACTTTCAAATGTATAAAAATGTGCACGTTGTTTTAAAGCGCAATTAGTTTTCTTTCCAAACCCGTTAAAAAAATTAAAATCGGACAAGAACTGACTGAGTTACAGGTCGATAAGTTGACGAACATCACTGAAAACGGTTTTTTTTAAATAACTTCTGAATTTGAGGGTGTTTCTGAAATTTTTTGACACAATTTTTTATGTACTCAACAAGACCAATAACCCACGCTAGGTCGTTTTCCAAGTTTTTTTACACTGTAGCACCGTGTTATTGTTAGTTCATATTTAAAATATGAAGATTCAATAATTATTTATTTAAAAAAAAAAATTAAACCATTAATAAAAAATTAAACTAGTTTTAATTAAAAAATTTAATCAAGTGAATTAAATGTTTACTTTTATCAACATCATGACTTCAAAGAAATTGAATATTAAATTATTAATACATATTATTCACCTCCATCGTGAATAACAAGTGGAACTTTTGTTCCCATGAAATTTTCATTCCCTCGAATGGAAAAAATCAATCGTGAATGTCATGTGAAAAATTTTTCACGCTATCAGTTCCAGTGAATGTAAAAAAAAGAAAGATTAAAAAAAAATTAAAAATCAATGAAATTTTTGTTCAAAAATATATGTACACGTATAATAAAGCAAAATATTTAGTATTGGAAGGATAGTTTGATAACATTAGTTTTTTGCACTTTTTAAATTCTACGTAGTAAAATATTTTCCAAAATTTTTCCACCATGCCAATCGACCTGTTGTTATGCATTTTCTTGACCAATATATCGGTTTGTGGCTTTATTAACGGTTCTAGCGCTTAATATTCGATTTATAGGAGGAACTTTTTGCACACATGTTCTGTTCCCTAGCAAAAAAAAAGTGAGAAAATCTAAGGGAATGTGAACAAATTACGACGGAAAAAAATTTTCACGATAAGGGGGATTTTTTCCCGTGAACATTTTTTCAAGTTATTATTCTCCTTTGAATTACGTTTTTTTCATGGGGAAAAATTATTCACGATAGGGGTGAATGTTTAATTAAAATTTATTTTAATTAATAAAAGTATAAAAATGTAATTGATACTATATAGACATAGGGATGTAACGATACGTATTTTTGCCGATACGATACCGATACTCAAAATGAAATATCGGCGATACCGATACGAATATGGATATGCGTTCTTTGAAAAATTAGAAGATCTAAGGTATCTCTAGACTTCTTCTTTAGCTGAGACAAAGCGTAGGATGGACAGATGACAATTCTACTTGAAATTTTCTTACAAGATTTTTACAAATGCTTCAAAGATTAGTTCTTGTAGACTAATCAGAACTTTAACAAGGAGTTGGGTGACTGTGTCTTCAATACTTTCGGAATGCAGAGTCTTCTTAAGTAGCTCAATTAGACTTTTTTTTTTATCTATTGTCTGTGAAATTTTCGAGCTTTGTGTCTCAAATCTTTCATTCATTGAAATTGACCGATAAGTAAGTTGGCAATTTTTTTAAACTCTGAACTATTCTGCATCTCAGTTTACTCATTTACTGTATTTTCCATTAATGTTAAGCCTATAGTACACGGAATGTAAAAAGCCACATACGCATGCGGTTCTGACGTAATTTTGACCTCACTACAATAGCAAGTTCGTGTTGTGTGATGACGACAAAATTACGTCAGAGCCACATGCGCATGTGACTTTTTACATTCCGTGTACTATAGGCTTTAGAATATTGTTTACTAGCGGAATAGCGTTAGACATTGTAGCAGTGGCTTTGCTTATGGATTTTGTGGTCTGTTCGAAGTAACCCAAAAGTGAAATGAATGGTTTTTATTCTTACAAAAATCATTAAAAATAAGCAGAAAACTCATAAAACGCACACAGAGATACAAAATTTATCAATGACGAAACATTTGACTACTGTGATGCAAAGCGAAACGGCTGAAGCTGCAGGTCTGCACCAAGCGTTCAATGCGTTTATGCATCTGTCCAAAAAGTAATAGTACAACATTTTATTGACAAGTTACACAGCAAACGCTAGAAATGCATATACGTATCGAAAGCATGAAGTAGGATTACTTTCTACTTGAGGGGAAGTCTTGAAACGGGACTTTTAGGATTAGGCATTTTGGCAGACCGGAAGATGCATGTTTGGACGATATGTCTAGAGTAGGACTGAAATCGATCTCTCTGTTTTGCACGGAGTCGGGGTGGTTCGAGGCTGAAGTGATGTCTGGGCAATAACATAAATAAAATTAATTTCTACTAAACAAATCTTTTAGTACAATTAGGGGAAAAAAGTACAATTTTTAAAGATTGTTGGTACAATTTAAAAAGTTCTCAACGCCATCCCTGAAACAAAACCATAACAAGAGAAAAAAAAACTAAAAAACTTTGTTTACATTTTTTATAGTTGACTCTTTCTAGCATTTACTGTTTCTTTCTATAAATTCTATATCAATTAATGAATAAAAAATGTAGTGTCATAAGGGCTTTAAAAATTAAAAGACAATTTATTATTCTGTTTGATTTTTTGCTCTGCTATTGAATCGTTTATTGCTCCTAGCTATAATGCAAAAAATAAGCATTGAAAATTAAATTGTTTGTTCGAAAAAAACTAAAAAAAAATATCGTCGTATCGCCGGTAAAATTTAGCCAAACTCGAAGTTTCGCCGATATATTGGTTTCGGTATTTGTTACGTCCCTAGTAAACATAATAAATTTTTCAATTTATTCAATAACACAGAAGCACATTTTTCAACTTCATAATCTTGAACCAATTGACACCCAAAATCTGAAAGCTTATGGTGGAAGAAGAAAAACCCTAGCTGGGTTTTGAATTATTAGCTTAGGTTTTTTTTAATTCGTGTTTGAAGTTTTCGACTGGGGGTGGATTTTAGTACAATTTTCAAAAAACATGTACTAATTCTAAAGTCTTTATCTCGGGAACTATTTGAGATATTGCTTCTCTATCTTCGAAAAATTTTCAACTCCTAATCAGATCTAAAAAATATATGTACATACATTTTTGCATATTTTGAAATTTTTGGTAATTTTTTCTTTAATTTTAATATTATCAAAACAGTTTTTAAAAAATTTTTTTTAATGCAGAGATATTAAAGCATACTTTTTTAAATAACTTTAAAATCTATGCAAAATTGCTTATTATTTTTTCAGAAACATATTAAATTTTATAATTAAAGTAAGACTCTAAAGGTAGAAGTACATAACAGGCGTTAGTGGGCGCGCGCTCTGTAGACTTCTGTCAAAAAAAGTTAAACTTGTGTTTTTTCATAGAACAAGTTATATGCAAAATATGTTGACGCGTTTGTGCCAGAATGTTAGGTAACTTTGAAATTTTTTGCTCGTTGTGTATTTTTGACAAGAAATCAGCTGACAGTAAAAAATAATAATTTAACAATTTTGAGAATCATCGAAGAAAAACTTATTGAAGAGGTTAACAAAACATAAAATCTATATCTAAGTCGGCTAAGACAAAACAGTTAAGAACACTTTTCTCCTTTGTTTGCCCAGCGACTAGAATACAAAAAATACACCATTTGAAAGGTATTTACTAGCAGATTTGACACTAACACATAAGTATGTAAAACACATAAATAAAAATTTTGTTTTTTTTTCAATTATCAAATAATAAAAAATAGGGTGGTCAAGAAACCGGTTTTCGAATATTTCGACTATATAAATTTTACATATAAATCAGCATAGGCAAACCAGTTAAGAACGATATCTTTCTTTGTTTGTCAACCACTCACGTGGAACATAACATATAAGCCGGAGGTTAGTCCGTCGCCAAATCGATCCACTAAGACGGAAAAAATGAATGTTCGAAACATGTTAATTCATATATATATATATATATATATATATATATATGTATATATATATACTATATACTATATAAATACTATATTTTCTTCATAATAAAAAAAAAATTATGGCCGAATTTCGACCATTAGGCCAACACTTTACAAAGTAATATCATATAGTATTTAAAAAATAAACAATCAACATGTTGCCAAAACTACACCTAAACGAAATATTCTTTAGCAATATATTGCCAACATATTTTTTATAATAGAATTTATGCTAAACTTGTTAAAAAATATAAATTGGTAAATTCAAGTTCGATATTACAAAAGCGGTAACATTTTGCAAGAATAAATTTGCTGTTATCACTGAAAAGTTATTTAAAAGTTTTTCAGAAATATTGGCGCTACATTAACCGAAATATTCGTTAGCAACATTCTGCCAACATAATTTTAATTAATATTAAAATGTATGAGAAACTTGTTTTGAACTATGAAATTGAAAATGTTAGTTTAGGTTTATAATAGCACCAACGTGTTGCAAGAATATTAAATCTATTGTTTTAGCAAAATGCTGCTATAACTAAAGAGTTTTGTTAAAGTTTGCCAAAATTATTGCTGCTACTCCAAACGAAATCAACATTCTTTAGAAGCAGAATGTCAAAAAATTTTTGATAATTATGTTTATGACATTAATTTTTAAAACTTTAAAATTGTACATCCGAGTTTAGGATTATAATAGCAGCAACACGTGATAATAATTTCTGTTTGTTGTTTTAGCAGCTTGATGATATCACTATAAACATTTTTACTTAATCGGCAACATGTTGCTTACTCCATTTCGGACCCACTTTTATTTTTTATTTGCAAAACTACATCCCAGAAACTTTCCAAACACTAAACAAAGTTTTTTTTTATAAATGCTTTTTATTAATCCTAATTTATAGTTTAATTATTTGAATAAATCCGTTGAATAACAACATTTTCAATATAATTCCTTTACAACTGGAATGGCATATTGTGGCACATAGTGGGAGTAGGCACCAGAATAGGAAGAAGAAGGAGCAGCACATGGAACTGGTGACAATTTTGGTTGACAACTGAATAAATAATTTTTGGGGCATTGCGGTGCTGGTATACTTGTCGGTTTGTATGAGGATGCAGGAGCTGCAGGTGCAGAATATGCTGGAGATGGTGACCCCAATGAGTAAGAAGGTTGCGAATAGGAAGGTCCAGCTGGTTTTGAGTATGAGGAAGCTGAATAGGACGGTGCTGCAGGAGATGAGTATGAAGATTTTGAGTATGAGGGAGCGGAATAAGACGGTGCCGCAGGAGCTGAGTATGAAGATTTCGAGTATGCAGGCGCTGCTGGTTTTGAGTATGAAGATGATGAATATGAAGGGGCAGCTGGAGCCGAATAAGAAGGGGCGGCTGGTTTTGAATATGCTGGTGATGAATAAGAGGGCGCAGCTGGTTTTGAGTAAGCGGGTGGCGAGTATGAAGGAGCTGCTGGTGCCGAATATGAAGGTGCTGCCGATGGTGAATACGATGGAGCGGCTGGAGCTGAATAGGAGGAAGATGAAGGAGCGGAATAAGATGATGCTGGTGCTGAATATGAGGGAGCAGCAGGAGCCGAATATGATGATTTTGAGTATGATGGTGCAGCCGGTGCAGCATATGATGGTGCAGCAGGAGCATCATAAGATGGGGCAGCCGGAGCTGCGTAAGAGGGAGCAGCAGGTGCCGAATAAGATGATGATGCGTAAGAAGGTGCAGCTGGAGCCGAGTAAGAAGGTGAAGCTGGAGCAGAGTAAGAAGGTGCCGCTGGAGCCGAGTATGATGGTGCAGCTGGAGCCGAATACGATGGTGCGGCTGGAGCCGAGTAGGATGGTGCTGCTGGAGCCGAATACGATGGTGCAGCCCCATAAGACGGTGCTGAATATGCTGGAGAAGCCGAATATCCACCATAGGCTGAGCGAGTAAATCGCAATGACTCAGCAACTGGTGCTGGAATTAAAATACCTTCAGAAGGTTCCAACTGTATGATATTCCCTACTACAGTGGACACCAAACACACAATAGCAAACAAAATATACGTTTTCATTTTTACTTTATTAACGCGCGTTGTTTCGATACAAATATGATATTCAGATTACTACTGACCAAAAAAATACTAACACTTCATTTTATACTTGTGAAATGTTTTTCTTTAAATTGTATTGCATTTTCAGCAAAAACTTTGGATGTGGGACAGTATTCAAAAAAATTGCTATCATAGACAATCATTAACAATTGCAATTTATTAATTACGAAATATGTATTGGCTTAAATATAAAGAATAGTAAAGTGCAAAACGAAAAAACTAAAAAATAGATGAGGGGGAGAAAACAATTTTTAAGTAAAATCAAGGGGGTAGCTTACTAAAGGGGTCATGAAAATAATGGTAGATTTTTTTTTTAATTTTCTGCGCAATATTTTGCTGGCAATAATAATTTAAAAAGCCCTTATCTTTCTCATAATTTTAATTTTATTTACAATTTCAGCTACATAATATATTTCATTAACTACTCCTCTGGTATCTACATCTACAATTTCAATATATTTAAAACTTTAAATTTAAAAAGCCATACTAAGCAAAATTTATTAACTGTTTCCTAAACTTTTTTGACTTATTAATATGTTTTAGTTTTAATATTTGGAACACAAAACAACTGAGTTTAGCATTAACAACATTTTAATAAAGTTAAATACAACAATTAATTTATTTATAAATTTCATTTTTAAAAATGTGCTCTTTTGGACGCATTTTAGTAATAATTTTTTTGGTCTTACAATTATTTAACATGACACAATCAGAATTTTGGGAAATTTCAAAACAAGATGATTCTAGTACCGAACATTGGTTACCATCCAATTTCTATTCGGCCAAAAATCATCAATATTTAATTTACTATCGCAGAGGAGATATTTATTTATTAAGAAATTATGTTTTTGAAAAAGCTAAATATGATAAGTAATGAAGTTAAAAGTTTCAATTGACAACATTTTATTTCAAAAATAAATTATCCTCGAAATTAAACGAAAAGGCAACATTTATAATGTTTAACGTTAAGATTATATGCAATGTTGGGGAACATGTTGGAAATTTTTTAATTTATGCTAAAAAAAATTTCTTGTTGGGTTTGATTGTCATGTATGATTAATGCAACAATGCTGCTAAACGTTGTGTTTACTTTTCTTGCAAAGCCCAAGTACCATAGAGTACACCTAGTCTGAATTTACACGTTTCATCTTTTGATGCTCAAATTCTTTTCAATTCCCTTTTAAAGATGCCAATATATTCACACGCAGCAATCGCTTTCAACTTTTTTCGGTACAAAACAACAACAATTGTATTAATAGCGAATCAAAGAGAAAAAGAAAAGAAAAAAAATTACATGCAGCCATCGTTGTGCATATACCAACGAATAAAAACACAAAGCGTACTGACCGAGTACAGGCATCTCCGTACTAACCCCCTTTCTTCTTTCTTCTCTCACCTAAAAACATAAGAGTTGAGCATCAAAAGATGAAACGTGTGAAAGCAGACCTAGTAATCTGTTCTAATTTGTGAAAAATGTAGCGCAACATTTCTTATTTCTTATGAAACATTTTACATGCATCATTTTACCTATCTCGCGAGTTGCTCAATTTGACGTTTTTATTCCTTCAAAATATGCCGGGTACTCTGTTCAACATTTCACGTGAAATGCTGTAAAAACGCATATACGAAAAATTTGTGCCGAATATCTATGAAATAATGTTGATAGAGTTGTACTCTGTTCATTTTGTGAAAAAGTAACGAAATGTTTATTTATTTATTTATTTATTGATTCCATTTCCTGTACAACAAGACTGAGTCTTATATTTATAGCACAGGAACGTATTATGTTACAAAACAAACTTGATACAAGTAAATATAAAAATATTAATATAAAAAAACAAAGTTCAAAAATTATAAATTAAAATTAAAAAAGTAAAAATTATTTAAAAAAATTGAATAAAAATTTTTTGAAACTATTAGCATTGCTGTTTAGTTGTTGACTTTGTGGAAGATTGTTCCAAAGACGAGCGGCATGTACATAAAACTGTCATTCAGATACAAGTAAATGATGTCGAGGTATTACATTATTTCGATTTCGTGGCGATTGAAAAAAACGTATTTTATCGAATATATATTTAGGTGTTTGATTGTTGATTATTTTATGTAAAAAAGTAAGAGTGCGAATTTTTAGCACACAGTAAAAAATGATGGTTTACTTTTAAAACCCATTGGTATTAGTTTAAAGCTTTAATTCTTATTATAAAACCATTTGGTTTTAGCTTTAAACCATTTCAGTATTAAATTCTAATTTAAAACTAAAAGGTTTTAATTTAATGACAAATAAATTTAACTTAAAACCGTGAAGTTTTATTTTAAAACCATGAAATACTCATGCATGTCGATCAAATCTTAAATGGTTTAAAAACAAAACTTTTTAGCTTGAATTAATAATTTTTAGTTTAAATTTAAAACCAAAAAAAGAATTAAACCTCGCTCTCTCACATATTAATCCCTTTTGGTTTTAAAATAAAACCAAAATATTATTAAATGGCTCTCGCTCTTACATATTTTTTCGGCAACTTTTAACTTAAGAAATTTTGGTTTAAAATTAAAACCAGAAAGTTTTAAAGTGCGCTCACACTCTCTAAGCTGTGTCTGGCAAGATGGCGAATTTAGTAATTTTGGTTTTAAAACAAAACCAAAAAGTTTAAAAGTGCTATTAAACTGTAAAATCATAGAGAGCACATGGAAAATTTTCACAATGTTTCTCAAGGTAAAATACGACGCAAAAGTGCAATTTCTACAAATTTGTGAAGATATTAAAAGTGAAGAGATTGCGCCTGAAACAATTCTATTTGCAGGTACGTACGTTTACCTATCAAAAGTGATTAAATGCAAAATGTTTGCCAAAAAGCCATTTGTATTTTTCTTTGTAGTTCTTGAAAAACTAAAAATCAATACAGATTGCGAAATTTCTTTGCATGATCGGGACGGAGCCGAGATTTGTGTGGACCAATTGTTGGGAGTCATATTGCAGTTCATGCACTGCAATTGCTTTTTTAAAGAAATTCGAACTAACAATAATGACACTTCAACAAATGTGAAAGAATCGTCGAGTCACCTTATAAATCAGAAGGTAGGTATTTCATTATTTGCTATGCTTGCATTAAAAATGTCCTTCTTTACAAGGAACTTGAAACCTATTTAAAAAGCGGAGACATTTCAAATATTTTGAAGGAGTACGAAAGCAACAAGACTTTAACCGACAACTCTCGTCGCTCTTTGGTGCGCGAATCCGTAAACTTTTTGCGAAAAAATTGTGGAAACCTTCCAAAGCGTGAGGAAAAAATTGCTTTAGCAAAATCAATTATACAGCTTTTTCCGTCCTACAAGGTAGCAAATAGCAAATTTGAAGGAATTGTGAGTATGCACTTTTGATTTGTTAATTTTTTTGTGCCTTATGTTAACAATACGATTTTAGGATCTTTTTTACAACCCGGAATATAACACAGGTTATTTGGCTGCAAAATTGAAAAACTTAAAGCACAAGCTCACAAAATTCTCTGACGTAAGCAACAAAAAACTGAAATTGTCACCAGTTAGAGAGGAAGGCAAGGAAGAAGAACTTTCACAGGATGCATTTTTTAAAAATTGCGTTGTTGCAGATAATTTGCAGGTTGTAAAGGAAAAGCTGCGTGAAACAGTTAAGGCCAGGATACAGTTTTGCGCAACAGAACCTAACGTTTTTTGTACGATTCGTCGCTGGTAATGTGTTCAATTATGTTTTTTTAAACAAATTCTTAAGATTGCAGTTCTTATAGATTGCATTTGACTTCGCTCTTCGTTACGGAGAAGTGGCATCCAAGAGTTTTTTGGACAACTGGAGCAAGTATGAAAGCTTTGTGACCGAGATATCGAGTGAGACAATTGGAGGTTCTTCTTGGGACAGATTTTGTGACTGGTCTACTGAAGTATCACCATTTTTAAACCTGCTAAAACTGCTGCCATCCACCGGTCTTGGACGAGCTCGAAAGAAAGTAAAATTGCAACAATCAGTTGACAGCTTCATTTCTTTTCAAAATGTAATTATTTTTAAAAACTATATTTTTATACTTCCACTCACAATATTCACATTTATCCTTACAGCTCAATACGCCTGTAGCAGAGTATAAGGTTGGGTCGCACCAGCCAGTAATTTTAGCAGTTGGACAAAGCAAAAGCTCCTTAATTCAGTATTTTATAAACATCGATGGTAAAAAAATTAATGTTCCCGATAATTACAATTTCTGCCAGGTATTCGTCTGCAGACTTTCAAAGGATACTCCATAAAGATTATTGGCAACAGAGGAAACATGTTCAAACCGTCTTAATCCATACACATATCTTATTATGGTATTAAACAAGACATTCAATTTTCTCCTACTAACTGAGTCACAGCTTCCAAATAATTCACACCCATAGATCAAGCAAGGAATCAAGTATGATTTAGCAAGTAAGGCTCTTATTCTTAAGGGTGTGAAATATTGTGCGGACCAGAGAGCTCGTAACTTTACATAAGTTTGACCAACCAGTAAATTAACATGATCATTCTATGCGAACGTTAATGTTCGAAATCGATGAACAGGCTGTTGATGTTATTATTTTTATTAATATGTATACAACATTGTTTTACGAAGATAAACAAAAACCAAAAATGTATCTCCATTTTTATTTGTTTTTGTAACGCTTGCTCTAAAAACCTGTACACAAATACAAAATAAAAACAATAAAAAATGATTAGCTAAATGCTTAAAATTCCGTGCGAAACAATATGAACTGCAATTGTTTCGAACGGAAAACGAATATGTTGCTAGAAACATTTCGTATGTTTTTCGCAATATAAACAGAGTACAACTCTATCAACATTTTTTTGTATTTTTTCACAAAAATTTTTTTATATTAAAATAAACAACATTTCGTACGAAATACTGAACATATTACGAGGCTTAAGGTATTTATTTTTGAGACTATTTTACAAAATGACAAAAAACCAAATTAAATATGCACTAAGAATAAATATTTGTTTAATTTTTTAATTTTAATGCGCTATTTTGCATACACATAGCGCACTTGATCAACTAGAGGGTATTAACTAAAAAATTTTTATTTTTTCACTCTGGAAAAAATCGACTCGTAATATTCTGTAAAAATATAATGCTAATTTGGCTTCTTGAAGATTATGAAGCAGTTGAGTTAAATATTTTTTTAATTTTTTTTTCAAATTTTGAGTTAATACCCTCTTGTTGATTAAGTTCGATTTGTATTTACATACATACCAAGTTTTTTTTTACAGTGTTGGAAAATAATATTAAGGCCCTAATTTTGTAAAACACAACGCACGCCAAAGTATTATATTGAAAGCAAAAATAAATTCATAAATATTTTGTAATTTTGTTGTTGCTTTGTGCAGAAATTTATTTACCGTTTTAAAATGTTCAACGCCACAAGCAATGAGGCGTATGAAATCTTACAAGCCAATGTGAATTTCTGTTAGAGGCAACAACAAAATTACAAAATATTTATGAATTTGTTTTTGCTTTCAATGTAATTCTTTGTCGTTGCGTTGTGTTTTACAAAATTAGGGCCTAAATATCGATCCTTAGTGTTCGGTTCAGTAGATTTGTGGAAAACAAAAACGCTAATAGTGTTTGTGTAGATAATCATTAAAAAAAACGTTTCTCTTTTTGTGGTATTCAAACACAAAAATAATACTCATCTTGTCCAACTCAACATATAGGTGAGAACATTTAATTGCGTTCTGTTTTTTTTTTAACCACAAACTTCGTTGTGCTCGCTTCAGCACATTGATGTTCGTTCGTTTCAGTTGTGAGTTTTACAAAAACAAAATACATATACGAAAAAAAGGCAAAGAAAAAATTGTACGCAAACAAAACATGTGCACATTACACACACAAGTTATTCGTGCTGTAGTCGTTGCAAAAATTATATGTTTGCTCATTTCTTTATCAAAGAAAAAAAGAAACACTTTGGAACATTAAAATAAAATGAATGTCTACAGGAACACTACAATTGTTCTGTTTTATAACGAAGAACAGAACACTATACAATGTTCGTTACTTTCTTGCTACACAAACATTAAAAAAATATATATCGTTTTAGGGTGTGTGAGCCGGACGCTAAATAATGTTCTGTTTACTTTCAAGCACTGGTTTTAAATAAAGTATGCCCCGACTGGCATCCCATATTTAAAGCAAATTGGATCACAGTGCAGTACAGGGATGTTAGATGTGACGATTTTACGTCATTTTGACGATTTTTTTTGATGTAGAGTCACTTATGTTTTGACGGTTTAATTCCGTCAATAAATTAACTTGAAACTTTAATCTGGCATCAATTTTATAACACTTTAATCTGGCAAGCAGGGTTGGAAGATGTGACGATTTTTCGTCATTTTGACAATTTTTTTGAGAAAATACAGTAAAATGCCGAGTGACGATTTTTTGACTAAAAGTAATAGTGTTATGACGATTTTCTGGCATCGATAAAACACACAAGAAATATTTACAATTACATATATTGAAAACAGTCCAAAACTTAGAAATCAATTTTTCGAAATACAAAATTTTTTGGAAATTAAACAAAAAAATTACTCCCCCATCACAAACCAGGTGGATTTCATTAGAAGCATTAGTAATTCAAATTCTACAATTATAGAAATGCCATCGATATTGCAAAAAATATACACTAGAGCCTTAATTTGCGTCTGTTCTATTTGGTCCGCTTTTTAAAAATTGTTTAAATCCGCTTTGCGTTTTTATGATTTCGATTTGCGTCGCTACATACGAATGCATTTTTCGATGAATTCATAATCACATGTGAAGAATTTTTCTATTTGTGTGTAAAAAGGCAAATCCCATTTAATTCTGTTAGGTAAGTTATTCTAAGTATAGTTGCGTGTTAAAAAGTAAGAAGTTAGTTCTTAACAAGAAGCTGTGTAGAAATCTGAGTGCAAAGAGAAGACAATGCATTAGTTTGGAACTAAAATTGGACGTAATAAAACTTTTCAAGTCGGGTAAAAGGACTGTTGATATAGACAGAATCCTTGGTTTTTAGCACCTTTAACAATAAAAACAATTTGCAATAGAGATAGTGCTAAATGTTAATCATTTAAAAATAGCTCGAGTTTAAAACAAATGAGATTTTATTTATTATTTAAAATTTTTCTGAATATGGATAAATGAAATAAAAAAATGTTTGCTATGCAAATATATTTTTTCTATTGTTTTCTTTTTAAATGATATTTAAATATATTCAGTTCACTTGCTGAAATAAATAGAATAAAACTTAACCATATCACTTTCTTCATCATAAACAGAATTTCTTGCTAAAAATTTATATTTTCGAACCAATCCATTCAATAAAATGTCTTTAATTTGTAAAATTTATATATTTGACGTTTTGTTGACGATTTTGTTCAATTTTCGTGACGATTTTGACGAATTTTGTTTAAACTTTGGACGATTTTTGAGGAAAAAAGTCTAACAACCCTGGTGCAGTAGCCGTTCTTGGGGTATGAAATTATAACCCAGGGTAAAAGTAATTGGTCAGTTTAGTAACACTTTCAAAGGTTTTTTACTTTTTTTAATTTTGCTTATCTTGATGTTTGTTTGATTAGCTTTTAATAATAAAATTTTCTTATTTTTTATTCTATTTTGTTCTTAACAGTATGTATTTCGAATTGACTAATTATACAAAATACCATTTTTTTTATTAAACTTTCTTAAATTTCCTTAATCTTTTAATGCATTTCGACAATTATTTAATTGAATAATTGCAAAAATAATTAGTATTGCAACATTAAATAATATAAAATGCAAAGGGGTAAAAAAAAAAAATTTAAAAATTAACTTTATTTTAACTATTATGCAAACATTTTGTAAAGCAACAATAACAACAAATTCTTTTGCGACAACAATAAAATTTACACAAACAAAAAGGTAACTACACACAACAAAAACAATTGTCGTTTTTTAATTTTATTGTTTTATTGTTGTTGTAGTTTTTGTTGTTTGTCATTGTCGTTTGACGCCATTGTCATTATAAATTCCTTTAATTTCATTTAACAATTCTACTCAAACTTTTAAACAGTCTTGTACAGCCAGGGTTGGGCAAAATACTTGCATTGGCAAAAAAATACATTTTAGTCGTGTAGGTATTTAAAATACAAAATAGGTACAAAGTACTTTTTTATTTTAAATTAATATACAATATGTAGGTATTTATATATCTAATATTCAGATTAGTAACAGCCCCAACGCAGAACTAGTATTTCCTTTTATGAACACAAGAATTTTTGACGGTTAGCTGTCAAACGAAATGTCATAATGCACCCATTTTTTGGCATTAATGATTTAAATACTTTGGCAAATAATTTTTATTAGATTTACGCTTGAACGCTATCAAATTATACAAATTTACTTTAAAAATCGTATTCGTATTTGTTATTGCTCACGGCTCATTTTTAGCTGAATGGGTTTGTTAATAAGCAGATTTTGATTGAGACCAATCCATAACAGACCCTTCTAACTTCATTACATCCAGAAAAATGCAACCGTTCGCATGCTACAGCATCATCGGAACTTCCCAATAAAAAGTATTCGTATTTTGCGAAGCACTAATTGATTATTTAAAAAAATAAGACATACAGAGATGCAGTACAGTTAGTGAATGAATTCTTAACAAGTTAGCATTCCCTTAAATCTGATGGTTAAACTCACCAGTTTTATTATGCGTTTCATTACGTGCTCTTTGTGTCAGAAAGGTATTGCTTTAAAGCGGGAACTCACCATTTAAAATTTATGTCTTCCGTAAGCGAGGCCGTAAGCGAAACTTTTTCATTTCTCCTTAACAAAACTGCTACGTTAATTGCTCCATTTTTTAATGCGTTATTTCTTCCAAAATGACGTCCAAAATGCGCTTCAAGTTCTATCGGGCTTAAAAGAACATCATTAAGTATCAGACAAGCAGCCTCTTCTTGGAGTATAAAAAACCAATGTTTATACGGGCCCTGATTAGCACCAGTATACTGGTGTTAAATTGTTACATTTATTTATTTAGCGTATGGAATAATATAAAAGAAAGAACATATACACAAATCAAAAGTAATAACTCGATTCTAAATTGTTTACAAATTTAATAAGTTTAACCATGACACTGCGTCTGTCGTCAAAGTGTGAATATCGCTCAATGGTCCGTTGTAGGATCGGTTGTTTGACGGGGGGCTCCACATGGACATTTGGGATCATCTACTTGGCCCCATTTGAAGAGCGTTTCTAGGGGCCTACCGGTACCAGTTCGCAATCTGTTCAGGTTACACCATTCTTTCCTCGGTAATTGAAGGTCTGCTTCACTCTTCAAATAATAGGCTGGATCTGGTTGAGTTAGACCATAGACTAGTCCAACCTGATATTAATGTTTTCCATGAGTAGGTTCTTGGTTACTAAGTCGTTATTAAGAGGAGTTTGATTATTGCTTTGTATCTTGGTTTACTCTCGTAACAATGCCTGCTTTCTCCTCAACTCTGGTGGTGCTATATTACATATTTTTGGCAGCAATTCTGTTGGAGTCGGATGGAGAGTTCCAGAGATCGACCTCATTGTCGATTTTTTGTGTGTGGCGACTATTTAGCCACACTGGACGGTAAGCTCTTTTATTTTTAAACTTTGACCAGCGTCATTGGTAACAAAAATAATAATATAATCATCTTTTCATCTCTCTCTCTCTCTCAGTTAATGCTGCTTCTGCTGTTTCGGGCATTAATTGCAAGATTTGCAATCCATCGCCTTTATCTGTCTGTACCTGGGGTGACGCCAAAATAGCTATGCTTATTTCAGGTGACAGTTAAAATAATTTGTCAAATATTTGTTCAAAGCTCTCTTATAATTGTGGTAAAGCACAAATTAAACGCCTCAAGCCTATCTTGCCTGGTTCTTACTCATATTTTTGCTAATGAATTATTAGAATTAAGCAATTGGTTTCAGAACTACGATGTGTTCAACTAAATAATCCAGTTTTCTATATGAATTTATGTTCAAAGTATCATAAAGAGAGTTTCATATTGTGGACCATGGACATAATAACTTGTGTTTAAGACAGTCTATTGTAACTCGGCCGATTTGGGCCTTCTGATAATATTCCATAAATAAGTACACGTTGCAAATAATAAATATTTCTAATACAAGAATTTGTTATGATTTTACTCTTGTCCGTAGTGTCCAAAGAACTTAATATGTGGGAAAACTTATTTAAATAAATTTATTTTGAAACCATAAGTATTTAAAATACTAAATACTTGACCGTCATGTATTTAAAATACATGTTGGAAATTAAATAAATATACAAATTACGTACATATTTGTATGTTAAATACAAGAACAAGTACTAGGGTGTTCAAACGATTAAGCGTTGTTCGATTAATCCGTTAATTTTTGGCGATAAACTGTTCGAACAATTTAAAATTGCTTATTTTCGATTAACAAATAATTCGAATAGTTTATGTCGATTAATCGAAAATTTGTTTTTTCACAGTATAACTTATTTTCTTTTATGTAAATAAAAAGAAAAATAACTTCTTTTAATTATTTAAGCTTGAGGTCGTTTTTTATACAAAATTATATTTATTTTCTCAATATTTCGCTAACCTTTGGTTAGCATCGTCAGGAAATTAACAAATTTTAATAATAACAAAATTTGTTAATTTCCTGACGATGCTAACCAAAGGTTAGCGAAATATTGAGAAAATAAATATAATTTTTTATAAAAAACGACCTCAAGCTTAAATAATTAAAAGAAGTTATAAAATAAAGGTCAAATAAGAATAAATATCAATTAAAAAGAATAATATCTTTTTTTTTTGTTTCTTAACTCAGGAACATTTCTTTCGATTAACAATTTTTTTTAAATATAGCACAAAGACTGAAACCAAAAAGTTTGAGAAAAATGAATTTTTAAGAAAGTTTAGTACAGACTTTTACCACAATGATTCAGATGATTTTTTTTTTTTTGAGAAAAATGAAAACAACCTTCTGACAGATTTTAAAAATACTATTAAAAGTCGCAAAATTGTAAAAAAATTCAAAGTCTACCAATTTTTAGAAAATACAATAAAAAGAACAGGGAAATCGAAGATGATTTATAACGCTTTACCTTTGATCTCTTTAACGTCAACAACAAGTGAAAATATCTTTTTTAAATCAAGTTTCAACATAAAAATTTAAAATGCCTTCACATTTTGAACGATTATTTTAGAAGATTAGCTATTGATGCTATATTTTATATAAAATGTTTTCCTTTTTTATTACATGAAGTACCTTTTGTTAAATTGTTGTTACTTTTTTTAATGAAATTTTAATGTTAAGAAATATAATGTTTGGTCTTATTTTTAAACTTCTAAACTAGGCAAAATTAAAATTATTCGATTAGCCGAATATTAAATTGTTCGATTATTATGCGATTAAAATTTTACCTCTAATAATTATTTGCGCGATTAATCGAATAATATAGAAAAAATCGATTAATTAAATACTCTAGTACATACCTATTTGAAATACTGCCGAACTCTGTTTGCAAATGTAACTATAAGTATGTATTTGTAAAAAGTATGTGAATGTGTCTGGTAATATTTCAAAATATGTTTGCCTTTTTTTATTCTCTCTTTTTTATTCAGTATGCTTTTAAATGGTTGTTTTTTTTACATTTTTTTAAGGAATGTAAGAATGTAAATGGAATGGAGAAATTATTTAGCAAATAGTACCAAAAATAGTACATTTTAGTTTTGGCTTAAAATTTTTATAACCGAAAAGAGAAAGTTTGGCTTGTTTTCCAAAATGTTAGGGATGTGTTATTTTGATGTTTGTAAAAAGGTTTAGGCCCGTTTTCACAACTTACCGATAACTTAAGGTATGATTTTATCGGCCGTACCTATAAAGGCTATTGCATAATTACAACTTTAGTATAACCTAAAGTGAGCAATAAGTTCAAGGTTGATCCTAGCTGTTAGGTTAAAGTAAAGTTGTAATAATGGAACTCTTTTTATACGAACGATAATATTCAACCTTTAGCTATCGGTAAGTTGTTAAAACGGGCCTTAGTGTTTGAGTTCATTGATTAAACATTTTCGTTTTTCTTGATTTTTATGATAGGTATGTATGCTCTCTTACGGAAACAGTTTAAGGCACATTTATGGCCAATTTTCAGGATTTATATTAAAACACATTTATTTTTAAAATCGTTTTAAATACAAAATTCTCTTCTTCACTAAAAACTTAAGTGAAACTTAAGTCACCGATGTGGTACACTTAATTTCAACTTAAGTTTCTATTGTAATATTTTAGCAAGGTGGCCTCAATATCACAACAATACAACAACAACAGGCAAAGCATTAACAGTCAGCTGTTTTTTCAGACCACCTTGTAAATAATTACACTTTTTTATATTTTTTTTGTATTTAGTAGTGCTACCATACTTTTATCTTAATTAAATAAGACTTTTCAAATAAAACTCAAAAAACCAATCTGTTTTAAATACGATTTAAGTTTGTTATGAAAATTAACTTAATATAGATTTAAATACTATCCTGAAAATTGGGCATTAGATAATTATGAAATACTTAATTCTATAGAAAAGAGGCAGTGCTATATTTCTTGCATTAACAACTAATTTCTTAGCTTAATACATGCATAATAACTTAAAAATTCGGTTTTAAAGTCAGTTCACATTAACTCATTAAAACATATCCTGTATTAAGTGCTCAAAAAAAAGCTTTTAAAAACTCTTCGGGTTTCATTTGTACTTTAAAATAATGTACCCAAAATAGCCAACGTATTCGCCCTGGCAGGCACAAATGTGTTCGTTCGCCAACTTAAAGTACGTTCGCTATACTAATAAATTTTTATTCTATTTAAACTCATACTTATTCCAACTTCCTCGATATTTTTTCTGTATACTCACACAAATACAAAATTATATCATGCAGCTATTTTTGGCTGTTTGTTGTGAATGTTTCTTTTTCTTCTTCTACTGCTAGTTTGTTGTTGTTGTTATAATGGATCCCACTTAAAGTAACTAAACAGACGAAAGTAGCAACAGACAAACAGAAAAAATATTCGAATAAACAGACACACAAAACAAATTTAACTTGACTAAGCGACAGGGAAATATGTTTTTAAATAAGAACAAAACTGTTATTATTTATGTACGAGGGTAGGCTGAAAACTTTTAAGAAATTTGAGTTTTTTAAGTTAATATATCGAGCCTTTAGCGCAAAAAGCTTAAGCGACATTATTTCATTATCTCCTAAAATAGCATGATCACATAAGGTACGATTTTATAGCAAAAACAATTTTATCTTAAGCGACAACCTTCATACAAAACTTTTATTGTCCTTTTGTAAGAGTAAAAACTCTCAACTTTTAGACTGTACTTTAAATTTCTTTGTAAAACAAGATCTTTTGTAAATTTTAATTTTATTTATGAAAATATATAATAAAATGTTTGTAAAAACTTTTCAAACAATACCGGAGCATGGCAGCAATCGACCACCAGAGACGTCTGAATATATTACAAATGGTTATCGTAGACTATTAAGGTTTTGATTACCTTTTCCTACATACAAAGTTAATTAAGAGAATAAAGATATTGTTTGCTTCTAACAGCAGTACCTAAACAATAGCGGAGAGCGGAACGTTTTCTTCCGCTTAGCTTTTACGCTGATATGCCATACCTAAACAAGAACTTCAACGTTGTGTCACAAACAGTACTGTTAACTTTCTTATTAATTAAACCCACATAATAGAAATAAAAAGAAGAGAGATAGAAACAGCTAAATTGCCAATATTTGTGTACAATAGCGGCCAACTACACTATTGAACGCGCTGTCAAAATCGTATTTCATACAAATTGTATGGGCATGAGAGTTTTTGACAGCTAGCTCTTGTTTAGGTACGGCTGTAACCTTCGAACACCTTCCATTGAATTAAAATTGAAATTCCTAGGCCAAAGCTTTGAGTCCATTAACATATGGTTTCAAGCCTCATCAGTTGTCGACATATTTTTTTCGGCGTCGTCTTCATTGAATAACCTTCGTTGGATCAGAGATAAATGGTGTTTTATTTTCTACAAAAAAGAAATACCACATTTTAAAAGGTGAATGTACAAAATGTCTTGCCGAACATGTAATACTGCAATTTTTTTTTGTTAATAGATTGATATTAAATAAATAAATAAATGAACGAAATGAATGACGAAATTCCAATTTCTTAAGTTTTATTCTCATAAAATATATAAACAAGGAAATACCTTTGCCAGATTGCCGATTTATTAATACCAAGTTTTTACGTTTTCTTGATTTGGCGTTTTTTTTTTAATAATTGTATAACACCGAATTCGTTTAAGTTTTATACCACTGTTTTTACTATAAAATAATAGAAAAAATAACTATTAAAACTTTTACTCTCCTGTTTAGAGGCGATTTTTTCCCAACTTGGTCTGGTAACCCCATATATAAACAGAAGCCATCTTTTTATAAGGAATTATCAACACTCTCGCTTTATACGGGGCGTAAAGTGCTATGCCTTATGACATTTAAGGGTGATTTTTTTTTAGAATAAAACACGCTGCCCTTTTAGATAGCAAAGCATTTTAAAGAAACGAACACCAAATTGCATTTTTTTTTTGTGAATAAAATGTGACATATTTTGTAGAAAAGAAAACATCATAAGAAATTTCTCACTATCTATAAATGACCTTAATCAATGTCAAGAATTGCATTAAAAATAATATAAAACAGACGAGAGGTTAATTTCTTCAGGAAAAAATCACGGCTTTATCGATGTAATGAGATCAAAATTGATTGTTATTTCATAATCAAAAAGCATAACAGAACCGATCATTAATCTGTCGTTAACCCCATTTTTTTAGTAATCAATATCTAAATCATATACAGGCACAACAAAATTTTTGTAATAATTTTTTTTTTTAAATTGAGTTTTAAAAAGAAAAGTTAAAGAATACAGGAACGCAAATGAAATTTTCGTGGTCGCTATAGATTTGATTTGTGAACTGGTTTATAAAAAAAACGAATTTGTTAAATTTTGAGTTGTGCCTATTTATGATTTAGTGTGTTTGGCCCTATGCTCCTTGTAGGAGTTTAAAGGAACTAATATATAATGATTTAGTGTGCGATTGAATAATTTTGTTGAGAGCTTAAAAATCAAAAAATGTTTTGCTTGACTCTATGAGTTTGGTGATAAAAATCAGTTTTTAATTTTTTCTGTGGTACGCTTTCATTTGAACATAAAAAGTTAGAACAACAAAATACAAACATAAGACTTTTAAACACAAAACTCTTTTTATTATGGTCTTATAAACAAATTAAAACAAAATGTCTAATGGTTTAAAGCAGGGCTGTGAAGTCGTCAAAAAATAGTTCTTACTCCGACTCCTGCTCCAACCCCTGAAATTTTATGAGTCCGACTCCAACTCCGACTCATACAATAATGCTAAATGTATATGAGACTGATCCGTATTTGACTTTAAACTCTTTTTTTATAGCAAGAAAATTATTCTATAAAAATTTCAAATCGATATTTTAAATATAGCATCGCCAATTTTGAAGAATTTTTATTTTGGAAAATATTAGAAAAATTTTCAAATTTGTTATGCCGAAAAATGTTTGAGTCGGAGTCGCGAGTTTTTGTGGGTACTTCGACTCCAGTTAAAAACCTCAACTCTTCAACTTCGACTACTACTACTACTACACAGCCCTGGTTTAAAGAACTTATTCATTTACCCTCGCATATATTTCTGTTATTGCTATTTTTGTAACTCATGTCATTGTGTTTGTGTAGTTGGCTTTATTTAGTGTTGTTGTTGGTCTATGCGAAAATAATTGAGGTAAAAACTTTAATAGGTTTATATGTCAATCGTTTGTAATGTTTGTATACCTACACCCTGAAGGAAATCTGGGTGCAAGTGTCCCCAAATCACCAGTTTTGTCGACTATTTTGGTGACATTGTCAAGGAAGTGTCTACGCAACACTACATTTGCCACTATATTTGGCTTTAAAACGAAAAAAATTTTATCAATAACAACTGAGAAGTACAATTCCTATAAAAG
The DNA here is from genome assembly GCA_949318255.1 of Pollenia labialis. Lineage (NCBI taxonomy): Eukaryota > Metazoa > Arthropoda > Insecta > Diptera > Polleniidae > Pollenia > Pollenia labialis. Next base: position 140,201,344 of record OX439141.1, on the reverse strand, counting down.
TTGAAGAATTAATAAAAAAAGATTGTTTTGATTTCGCATTCGTACCTACCACAAGTGTAGATTACATTTACTAAAATGTACAAGTGATTCTCTGGTTCCAAATCAGTAGTACCAACGTCAGTAGTAGATTTCCAATGACACGCACATGTTAAATGACTATAGACATAACAATACATTGTCTGGGGTATAATAAGTCACTAGTAATGGTGACTGTGGCAATAGCGAATCAGTACAGATTCACTAGTAACATTTCCTGCAGGGTACATATGTATGTGCAAGTGTGTGTATGTGTGTTTGTATGAAAAATGTGTTTTGAATTATAATTTCTAGTGTTTTTTTTTATTTTATTTCCGGTATGCAAGTTATTTCTGTTTTTTTTTCTTTGTCTTACTAAGGATTGTAAAAAGTTTTTAATTTGAAATTATTATCTACAAGTTTAAAGGAATTCCCCAGTAGATGACATTTTCCTGAGATATTGAAAAACAAATCTTGGTGTATGTAAATTTTTTTAAATAACTTCTTAGGAAAATCTTATTTAAAAAAAAACAATTTATGGAATAAGATGAATAATTTAAAACCATGTTCGCACGACAGCGTTTTTTCTTAATTCACTCTCTTGTTCGTAATTCACAGCCTAATTATGATCCAAATTACATAATTCGTCATACAAAAGTTTGAGAGCGGATTATCTCATTTGTACGAAATTGAATTTTTTTACCCTGTGGATTACTTTAAAATCAAACGATCTCTAATTTTAATCGGTTTTTTCCATCACCAGCTGTCAACGCACTAAAAAAAAACAAACAAAATATAACATAAACGCTACATTGAGTCCATTTGTTAACAGCTTTTCTATTTACTGGAAAAATAAATATTTTATATGTATTTCTTTGAAATTATATTTTTTACTATGTAACTTTTTTTTCCATTCTTAATACAACCGCAAACAAGCAATTAAATTTAGCAATAAACAAAATTAATAAAAAAAAGAAGAAGAACTGCCAAAGACGATTAAGGCGACCGTACACGACATGTATTTGTCATCTGACATGTCAAATTTCCCACTGCAAAACACATACATGTCGTCTATTACCTTTTTAACTTTGCTTGTGTAAAAGTCAGATGCAAAGTCATCTGACAAAATTTCATTTACAGCGTGCTCTATTTTCTTCGGACAAACCATCTGACATCAGAAATCTATGCCGGAAAGAACCCGGCAGCGGCGTCCACTATTGACGGAATTATTAGCCGGCTGAAGTTAATATTTTACAATACCGATATATGTTTATTAATTTTACCACTGAATACTTAGAAAAAACGTTTCATTATAATATCCTTAATTGGTATCTTCCAGTTTAAAGAAAAAATGCTTAGATGGCTGAACTCTTTTTCGGCGCAAACAAAAAGGTTTATGGCGGCCGCACGCTATTTTGAAACCGAGAACTACTTTGGTTTCTGCAATAACTATGCGAAAAAAAACATGGACAATGTCAGAAGTAAATTACATGTACGTTTGTGACCGAATTTTATAAACCCTTTGACAGACATGCACAATTACATGTGACTTGAAAAGTTGACAAGTCAGTTGTAAATAACATGTCGTCTACATGCACCTCAAGGAAAATGCCGTGCGAACATGGTAATTGAAATAAGTAATCAAAACAGAGAGCGAAGAAATCCAAAGCACCGTGCGAACATGGCATAAGGCAATATGTTTAATTGTTACAAAATCAAATCGTCGTTTTCTGGTTTTATGCATATAAAACGTTTTAAGCCATATTTATAAGTTAGCACCAAAAATTTTAATTAACTTTTAATAAATATGCGGCGAAAACTATGTAAAAATCTTTTTTGAAAAAATAAAGCATAAATCCAATTTAGTTTAAAATGTTTATGATGGATCATTCATTTTGTTGCCAGCAACATGTTGCCTAATCTGATTTTTTTTTATTTAACTTCAAGATTTAAGCTTCGTTCACAATCCCAGAAACATTTTCACTTGGTGTTCATAATAGAGCAACAAAATTCTTTTTTCAACCACACACATTTTGCATTAAGAAACCGTTTGCAAATTTTACCCACAACAATATTATGCATTTATTGTTTTTTTTTTTACAACGTTATGTTAAAATTTTCATTCAAAACTAAATAATTTCCAACGTCAGAAACAATTTCATACAAATTGTTGATGAAGTTCTAGTTGACTCAACATTTTAAAGAACTTTAGTTACATTTTTGTTTATAAAATAAAAGGAAAATATATGAAATAATTTGGGAAGAAAAAGGAAAGAAGAAAAACCGAAATTGTTGCTCTGATTGCGAACAAAGCTTAAAGCCTACTACTTTGTTAAAATTTGTGAAAAATGATGAACAACAGTTATTTTTTCATACGAAAAATTTATACTGCAACAAATGTTATCTATCCCGGTGGTTTGCATAACTTTACGTTTTTTTGCATAAGTTAATAAAACAGTCTTTTTGACAAAAGGTATTTTACAAAACTTTTTTTTTTTTATAAAACAGATTTTGAAGAAAGTTCTACTAATGTTTTCTTAATGTCATCGAAATGAAATTTATTAAAATTCACAAAATTTATTCCTCTACCTTCAAAATGTTTTATTTAACCATTTTCAGTTGAAACACATCATAAAAAAATACTTTACTAATATTAAATCAAATAATCGTACGTGTTTCAAGCGTATTTCGGTCATGAGTTCAAAAGCATTTTCATTCTTTAATCATAAACATGTTTTAGGTGGAACATGCGTCATATTTGTCGTTGTTTGACAGAAGTTTTTTTTTCTTCTTTCAACATCGTAGTTTTCTTAAAGAAAAATAAATAGATAATACCTTTTTAAGAAAAACAAAAATATTTATCCAAAGAACAGTAAAAGAAATTATAGTTGCTGAAAAGTTCATTTGATTGGAACACGGGAAAATCTCAATGGAATCTACAAACAGCCAATAAAATTGATTGATTACTAAAATATTTCAACAAAAACATTTAAAAATAATAAGCAATAATAAATAATATATGCATAACAACAAAATTTCCTTTTTAAGGCACTCTGCGCAATATGGTGAAAAAATGTTTTGAAAAATTCACTGTATCAACATTCATTGTGTGGTAAAAAAAATTGTTAGAAACATTCACTGTATCAACATTACACAGTGCAGCACGCAAAAAATAACCATATACGGACAATAAATAACCATAAAAGACAAAAAAAAAAGACCCTTGTCTCTCAGTTTTGCCCAAAGTCATGCACTTTTTTTTATGGGCCCTTAAAGATTTAGGGCCTCGGTGTCATTTATGCAAAAAAGTGATAATTTTCTCAGGCTCATATCTTGCAAACCGTTCGGAATCTGAGACAAAGTTGTAGCTCTTGCCATAAAGAACAAAAATTGTGAACATATAAAATCAAAAAAACTTCATCTTCAAGACCAAAATCGCAAAAAAAAACTTTAAAAAATTTGATTTTTTTACCCTTTCCCCCTGTTTAGGTCCATAGGTAGCAAACCGTTCAAAATTCAAGGAAACAATCAACTTCAAAAATGTACCTAAGATCTCAATAATCAAATTTTTAGAGCATATGAACTTCCTAGGAATGATTCTTAACACCGCTTAGGTAGCCGCAAAAGCGAAAAATTTTCCGAAAATTCGATTTTTTTTTATCTTTTTCCCCTGTTCAAAATTCAGGAAACAATCAACTACAAAAATGTATAACAACTTTCTAGAATATATGAACTTCCTAAGAATGGTTCCTAACACCGTTGAGGTAGCTGCAAAAGCGAAAAATTTCCCGAAAATTTTACTGTGTGTAATTTTTTATGTCATGGGAAAATAACTAAAAAATTACACACAGTGTTATTTGATACAACAGTTTCTAGAACGACATACTTACAGTAGAACTCCAAATTAGCAACATGTTAGGAATGGTTTATTTTTATATACATTTTATTGTTTTTATCCAATCAATTCAAAATCAACTACAAAAATGTATAACAACTTTCTAGAATATATGAACTTCCTAAGAATGGTTCCTAACACCGTTGAGGTAGCTGCAAAAGCGAAAAATTTCCCGAAAATTTTACTGTGTGTAATTTTGTATGTCATGGGAAAATAACTAAAAAATTACACACAGTGTTATTTGATACAACAGTTTCTAGAACGACATACTTACAGTAGAACTCCAAATTAGCAACATGTTAGGAATGGCTTATTTTTATATACATTTTATTGTTTTTATCCAATCAATTCACAAAATTTAATGCTAACAGTATGTTGACAACAACAATTTGATATGATTGAACTCTGCTTGTATTGCGAAAACATACGAAGTGTTTCTAGCAACAGTTTTCCTTTCCGTGCGAAACAAGTGCAGCTCATACTCTGGTCAGTATTTCGTGCGAAATTTTGTCATAAGCCTGAAACTTTGTTCAACATTTCACGTGAAATGCTGTCAAAACTCATATGAAAAAATCTTGAGCGGAATATCTTTGAAATAATGTTGATAGAGTTGTACTCTGTTCATTTTGTGAAAAAGTTCCGAAATATTTCTGGCAACACTTATTTCACGTGGAAAAAGTATGCTAAAAAGTATGAACTGATTTTTAAATAAGAAATAAAAAATTAAAACAACACAACCGGTTACAATTTTTTATCCATATTTGCTTTCTTTTTTATTAAATTTTTTATTAAAAAAAATAATTTTTAGTTAAATACATGTGGGGTTTCTTTCGATACGCAAAACAATGTCGCATACTTTGCAGGAGTAAAAACGTCAAATTGTACAAACTCGCAAGATAGGTAACATTGAAACATGTCAAAATTTTCGTGCAAAATAATCAATGATGCTCAACATTTTTCACAAATTTTAACAGAGTACTAGGCTTAAGTTTTAAGAATATTTTCTTTTAGCAACATGTTGCTGCTAATTTAAACTTAACCATTTCCTACTCATGTCAGTGTTGCCGTTAAGATACGAAAGATATATTGTTCGTATCTTTTGATGACTTCATGTACCATGTATAATCCTGACATTTTTCGTATCTTTTGAATCTGTTCGTAAAATATGCAGAAATAAAATATTAAATTTTAATTTAAAAAATGTTGTTAATGAGCCGAAGTTTAAAAATTTGAAAAAAGTAGTTGGTTTAACATTTGTACTTCCACTTTCGAATGCATGTGTGGAGAGAATTTTAAGCCAACTAAAACTTATTAGGGCTGATCATCGTAACCGACTCAATACTAATACAATGGCATCTTTAATTATGGTGAAAGAGAACATTAAGGATGTTTCAACATACGATCCACCTAAATCGATGATTACTAGTAGTGCGAAGTTGTTCTGAGGAAATATGAACATTGTTTTTATTTTCAGGAAATGTATACATATGAATTTTTTGATATAATCGCCTAGCTCTTATATTATTTGTATGACTATTTATTTAATTTATTGATAACAAGTAAGAACGTATAGTCCGTCAAACCCGACCATATGATACCCTACACCACAGTATTTAAAAACACATCATGCTTATGTGTCCATATAAATATGGATTTATCCATGTTTATAAACTTCATGAAATTGAAAGTTTGTGAGAGGCAGAAATTGCCCCCTACCTCCCCTTGTGGTCATATTTTTGAAAAACTGTATAGCTAATGTGTTCATATAGATATGGATCTATCTATGTTTTAAATTTCATTAAAATCGGTTTGATTGTTTCTGAGAGGAAGACATTTCCCCCTATCTTCCCTTGTGGTCCTACGATTCGTCCATTATCAATAGGCTTGGTCCTTGTGCCAATAAGAACCTATGACCCAAATTTAATCAAATTATCTCCAAATTGCGACCTGTACTTTGCGCACAAGGTTACATGGACAGCCAGCCAGCCGGACGGACATCGTTAGTTCGACTCAGAATGTGATTCTGAGTAGATCGGTATACTTTAAGGCGTTACACACATAAGCACAAATGCATAATACGTATTACCCTCTCCACTATTGTGGGGTGGGTATAAAAATGAATTTATTTAATAAAATTTTCTTTACAATATTCATTAAATATGAAAAAAAAATGTTATGTTAATAAATGTTAACGTTAAAAATGGAATTTGTATCTTTTTGGGAAAAATATATCTTTTTGTAAACTAAAATGTATCTTTCTCGAAATTTCGCTGGCAATACTGACTCATTTGTAAGTTGTTTTGAAACATATTTTGTTTTGTTGCTATCAACATGTTTCTAGCTGGTATTGCAGCGATTTTCTGTTAGAAATATATTGCTGCTAAAATATTAATATATCTTATTAATAATTTCTTTCAGCGTACTAAGGTTGCAGTATTCATTTTGTCTGCATGTCTCATGATGAATGGATTGTGAAATTTGAGTAAGAGTTTTAGGTTTTATTCCATTTTTATTTTACTATTTTTTCATTTTTGCGCTATGGGATTCTAATATGTCATCATTTTGCACAGCATACATAATGGTTTCGAGTCAAATATAAATAAATATCTACATACATATACATATATATGTATATATATATATATTCATATGAATTCTTTAGAAGGCAAATAAAAAAGAACTTTTGCTTACTTGGATATTGTTCACTAATAACTAGTTAAGATAAGTTCAAGTCTACCCTAATAAATATGTATGTGCATATGTATAAGTGTCGGTGTCTGCAGGAATTTCTATTTACAGCGTATTTAGGTTTATGTTTTTCTTTTTTTAACACATCTTTACTAGGGAACCAGAACTTGATGGTCCAGCTAAATATGACACAAACTATATATTAATATGATAATACAAATAGTTTTTGTGCATTTTAGTACAAAAGAAAATAAAAACTTTTTATATTTCTACCCCTAAGTTATAAAAAATAAAAAAGAATTATAAAAGCTTTATTCAACAAATTATCATAGAAAATCCTTTTTTTAAACCAAACAAATTCAACAAAGTTTCATAAACCTTTTATAAATAAACCTGTTATAAAAAAACCTTAGGCCGAACATATTTTAAAAGAAATTTCCAAACTATTATGCCATCTCTTTATTTGCTGTTTTCAAGCTTAGAAGAAATCCATTTCAGTTTTAAATAGGCATTATCTATGTACATTATAATCACTTGGGTCCCTAACGGCAAGGGTCCAGTACAAACTGCAATGACGGTTCAAATAGGGTAATCGATTATTCGACTTTTTTCAATAACCTGTTTTCGAATATTCCGAATAGTTGCTATTTTTAAAAACTCTGTTATCGGTTAAGCATTTTAAAAATAAACGGCTAACCGGTTTTAATTCGAATACATAAAAATACAAAAATCAAGTTAGTTTTTGTAATAAAAAGTTAATTAGAATAAAAACAAAACAATTCAGGAAGGTAAGGAACCAACAAAATACCTAGATATGACTTAAGGTATGTTCAGACCTAACAAATAATTGACGATAAAATAAAAAAAAGCGTGACCAGTAATTTGATTAAACTTAAGCTTTATTTTAAACAATTCCTATTTATTTGCTAAGCTTTATGTCTAAGATGATAATTGTATTTATGTAAAATGAAACCGTTAAATTATCTTTGCTCTAGCCAAACGTTTTGCAAAAGCAAACAATTCTTTAAGAAAACTAGTGGTTACGTTAGGAGTCAAATATTAAATAAGTGTGAACATAGCTTTAGAATTTTTGAAAAACTTTGGTTTTAAAAATATAGGAATTTAATAAATTTATTATTTGGCATATTTTCCCAAATTTATTGTAAATGGGGTTTAATTTGTTGCTGGTTAAGCATGTCTGTATGAAGCAGTAAATTTCAGCCATATTTTTGAAAAGTGGCAAACAAAACCTCTTATCCAGGATTATATATTTCAATTTTTTTTGATTCAGTATTATAGAAACAATAGTAATATGAACATGCTTTTGTATGAAATATCTGTCAATTCGTCGATCACACAACTTAAACCCTTCCAGGACATTTTTGATTCCTTTAATTTTGTTTTAAGTTCTTGGTGTTTTAATAAATAAAACTGATGTTTTAAGCATGAAGATATGCTAGAACTAGTTAAGAGTTTTATATTCATTATTGGCAGCATATTTTAGTAAAGTATTATTTGCAGTCTCTTAAAAACTACTTGGAACAGGGTCAAGTTTAACTTGGCGTATATTTATGTCAAGCTTGTAGACTAATTAAAAGTGATTAATAAGTCGTAACGCTAAAGACCCTTTGCAAATTATCATTTAAGGGCCGTTTAAGCACCATTGTCTTTAAAATCAGTTCAATATTTTCACCAGAGATGGCATCTTTATAAATATATATATATATATAGTATTTAGAATACTGTCAAATTGCTAATTATATTTTAAGCTGAAATTTTTTTGTAGTACTTAAAATTGTTTTTGGTTTTTGTTACAAGAACACACGCTTATATGTATAAGCGATTTGTATTTACATTGCTCATAATGTTTTTTTGACTTTTGTTTCATTTTGTTTTGACATTTTTTATAAAAAGTTTAAGTTTGCCAAATATTCAATTAGAAAAATACTGAAATTACGGGTACATTTATAACAAAAGTAAGGAAAACGTATATAAATTACACACTACTAAAATAACCGGTTTATTCGATATTCGAAAAATGGACATTTTAAAATATTCGACTTGGGCAAAACAAAAATAACCGGTTAAAACCGGTCGAATACTATTCGATCGATCACCCTAGGTTCAAATCAGGTCTTTATTGAATCTTTCAATAGCGGCTTGAATCTTCGCTTAAAATAGCCATATATTTCTAGTCAAAGAACATGTTGATAGATCTATTTAACCATCGCAAACTTAATATGAAACGTATGGCCCAGTTAGCAGTTGAAATGCCAATTATTTGGTCATCAAGAAGATCTGCTTGTTTGGCAAGCTTATCCGTACATCGGCAAATGGAGTGCCCTGGTTACCATAATAGCGTTACTTTAAAAAATTACTTATTTAAAGATGTCCGAAATTCTGCAGTTAAATTTGATTTTGTATAAGCACCCTTTAATAATGCAATGGCAGTCCGAAAATACACATATGATAACCTAAGATTTTAGCCTGCAAAACGCTTTAATCATCCGGTACCCGAAAGGAACATTTAACCCTAGTTTCTCAAAAAAAAAAAGCTTTCACCCATACGGTTACATTTGTATTTTAACCAAAGACTCCTGAGTTGTGGATAATAGTACTGACATAGTCTCATTTCGACTAGATATGCGCGGCTTGTAATTTAACTACAGAACTATTAGATCTACCGGAAGTCAATGCTGTATGGCCATTACAGCTGGTGGAAAAAGAATTTTTAAGATCTACCATCCCGCGAATTAGGGTCCACATCACAAGCACCACCTGATCCCTGAAGGATCAGACTAAATCCGAATATCCAGGGGCCAGACAGGATCATTGATCAACCACGTTTTTAAGAGATTTGCCTATTTTTAACTCCAATTATCAGGTACTGAATGCACCTAATTTCTCCGGCGGATATAAGACCCAAATTTGAAATATCATTATGATATCTTCCTACATACCCTAGGAGAGACAGCTATGAAAAACATTCGGATGAATTCCTGCTTTAAGGCCTACTCCGTGTTAACTCCCAACCACTGGGTGACAAACAATGCGTTAACCAACACACACACAACTAGGAGCAGGAGCTATCTTACCTCCGCTACACAGAGCAAAAAAGACATTAAAAAATTGCCAACCTATGGTAATAAATTGATTACAAAGTATTTTCCCGGGAAAGCGGGATTTATTTTTCAATTTCCCAGCATTTCCCGCTTAATACAAAACGGTGCAATATAAAATATAATTTAATTTATTTGAACAAAAACCCATTCATAAGATCTTATAAATAATTTTGCATTAAACGTTAGTAAAAAAATAAAATGTGGCAGTGTAAATAAAACTGAACTGGCAAAATAAAATAAAGTAATTTGTTTTTATTTTTATTTTTTCTTCACCCACTTACAACTACATTTAGCGTTGACAAAAAATCAGCCAATTGTAGTCGGTACTGTACGAAAAGATAAGCTCACTGTTTATTATTGTTGTTTTTGTTTAAGCTTTGATCTTCTCACAAGTGAAACTGGGGGTTATAGTTCATATTCTCTTAGCAGTTTTATTTGTTTTTTTCTTAAATCTTTGAGGGAAGTTTCCGGACCAGTAAAATGCGCGTAGGAATAGCTTATCCCATCAACAATAAATTTCAGTGTTTTTTAAGTACAAAGCAAGCATTAACAGAAAACTGTAAAGCCTATTTTTATTAAAAAAAAATTCTGTCAATGAGAAAACACGTTCCCGGTGTTTTCTTTTTGGTCAAAAGAACATTATATCGCACACGTAGCTGAAAAGTGACTCAACTTAAAATTTTCATTTTCCGGGTTTATTTGCTTAAGCTGTGCTGAATACACATACACATGTTTATCTATAAAAAATTCATAAAAGTGAGTTATTTTTAGTTGTGTCAGAAAATAAAATGTTAGTATGTAGTTACATACTGCTATGTGCTAAATAGCCCCTCTTCATTGTGACCCGTTTGATAAAATAAATCTTTGTTGGAGTTTATATTTGTGTCAGTTTGGAATTTGGCAAAAGTGTTAAAACTTGAAAAGAATTCAGCTAAAGTGACATAACTGAAAATAATTCGGTAACTTGTGAAAATAATGCATCATAAAAAGGACACAACTAAAAATTGTTCACTATCTATTTTATAAATATTAAAAAAAAACTGTATGGATTTTCTTCTAAATGGCCCAAAGATTTGGTTTTTAACTATTTTTTTTTTAGGTCAATATATAGTTTTTTGAGTTGAGTCACCTTTGAGCTAGGGGTGCGATATAATCTCTGGTCACTTTTAGTTTTCAATTTCAATTTTATTTATTTTATAATCTTTAAGCCATAAAAAGGCCAAACTGACTACAATAGAGTTCGTTGTGGCACTATATAATTATTGACATTTACAACTAATTATTATTTAAAATAAATATATGTACATAAATACTTATAAACTAAATCTCTCTCAATCATGGGTATGAACTCTTCCTGAAAAAAAATAAAAATTTATTTCACCACCACCAAATTATAGAACTGAAATAAGTTTTTTTTTAAATTCTTTAAATGAATAACCAAAGTGTCTATCAGTATAGGGTAAGATATTTTTCCAGATTCTACAAACTCTTACAATAAAATAACGTTGCATTATTACCGTATTGAAACGAGGGAATGTTAGCTTGTGCGATCTGGACGAACTTCCGAATTCAAAACGATTTGAAAGATAAATAGGTGAATTATATTTCAACGCTTTATAAAATAACATCATTATTCTAACTTTCACAAAATCTTCAAATGAGCAACCTAAAAAATCTGTTACATAGGAAGTTACATGGTCATTAGAGTGGCCATAGTGGAAATTTTTTTGAAAAGTTAAATTTTTCGCACTGAAAAATATGAGGTTGGGGATAAAAATAAATATGCATATTTTATTTTTTTATTTTATTTTTAATTCCGAGTACCTCCGGGTTGAGCCCAAACTTTTATTACATTACCCATTTATCACTATTTTTGTTCCTGTTTATATTTAAATAACAACAAAATCTGACTTTATGTTCCCAACTGAATTTCTTCGATACCTATAATTATTACCTTTCCAACGAGCCGCAATAGTCTGCAGATAAACTACGGATAATCTTGCCCGGAATACCCTAAAACCAAAGTCAAAAAAAAAAAATTTTTTTAATTTTTTTTTTATTGCTGATAATATTATTCAATTAAGATTTTTTGTGGGATGAAAAGTTTTTTCTATAGTGCTCCACAATTTGAAGCAAATACTGCTTATCCTCTTCGTCGTATGTCAATGGCCGATTGAAATCTGTAATTAGTTTAATTGCTCTTTCTGCCGGGTCATTTACAACGGTTAAGTGTTGGCATATTCGTTTTGCGGTGCAGTAATCTTCTTGGTCCTTCCAAATTGATGGATCCAATTCAAAAAATGTCACATCGATTTCTAAACGATGAAAAAAACGCTTGGTGCGAGGAGTAACGAAAGAACTTAAATCCTTATTTTAAAACGATTTCACTTGTTCCAGCGTTAAGTTTAATCTTTTTGGAATATCTTTGTCATTTTCGTCATCATGATTATCAAGAGCTTCAACCATTTTCCGCTTCACTTCAATATATATAATTTCATCGAAAAATCCAAGAGCCACCGCCTCTTTGGATAAATACCATAAATGGTTTTTGATTTTTGACAATAAGGCATTTGAAACATTAAGGCCCTAATTTTGTAAAACACAACGCACGCCAAAGTATTATATTGAAAGCAAAAACAAATTCATAAATATTTTGTAATTTTGTTGTTGCTTTGTACAGAAATTTAATTACCGTTTTAAAATTTTCAACGCCACAAACAATGAGGCGTATGAAATCTTAAAAACCAATGTGAATTTCTGTTAGAGGCAACAACAAAATTACAAAATATTTATGAATTTGTTTTTGCTTTCAATGTAATTCTTTGTCGTTGCGTTGTGTTTTACAAAATTAGGGCCTAAGTAAATCTTGACGCGGTGCAGATACAGCGTTAAAGCATCCGAACCAATACGAAACATAAATTCGCGTAAAGAAAATGCAAATGTTTCGAATGCCTTTCAGTTCGGAGGATGTCATCTTGAATTGTTCGCGAAGCAAAAAAATCCAATAGCAGTATATAGCTTTGGACATCAACCTTGCATGAATTGTCGCGCCAGGCAAACGCAACTGCGTAAAATTTGGTACTTCCTTACCAAGAAAAATTAGCGAAAGTTGCAACAACTCCTTATAATCGGCTCGCACAATATGAGATTTCAATGCCTCAAGACAAAAGTTCTTGTGCGTCTCTATTTCGGCAATTCGCTGATATGATGGCGATACGGTAGAAAAAGTAAATCGCGACCCAAATTTGCTGAGCCTTTTTGAATACCAGTGTTTGTAGATGTTGTGTCAAAAGCCACAATTTGCACTTAATTATCAATCTTCCATTATTATTATTGAGGTTTTTTTTTGTTTTTCTCACGGGCTAATTATGATCAATCGTTTTTTTGTAACTAAAATGTAACTAAAAAACATTTATGGTTGATTTATTTTTTCCCAACGTTTCGTTCGCTTTTTTCGAACTTCATCAGGGGTTAGTTTTTATTTAATAATAATCTAGACAATTAGATAATAATTATAATAAATTTTAGAACTTTAATAATATCACAGCTTAACTTACGAATAGGGTTTACATTTTTATTGAACTTTTTAACTATTAAGTATAAAAACTGGACTACACGACACAGAAATAAATAAATAATTAATAAGTACAATACAACACAAACACCGAATAAAAGTCAAACTTACTGCCTGTTTTTAGAAAACGTAAAGAAGTGAGTGAGTGAGAATTAATATTGAAAACAACAATAAAAACCGAAAAGTTGTTTTTATTTTCAATATAATTTCTCACTCACTCACTTGATTAAGTTTTCTAAAAACAGGTAGTTAATGTAAATATCACAGAACTATAACTAATTATAATCATTAACTATTGCGGCGGAGTATTGCAGTTTTGTATTGTCCTTATCTTCTTTCGTGTTCATTGTATTTTTGATTTTCTCTTGTATTCGTAAGCTTTCGAGAGTGTAACGCTTGTTCTCTCTCCGCTCTCTGCCTAATATTTTTATGCTGTCGAAGTTCCATTTGCGTAGGAATTTTTCAATGCCTTAAGCAATATTTTCACCACAAGATTCTTCAAGTTTTGCAATGCCAAGGAGTTTTTCTTCGTTCTTTGCGGGTTTAACGAGAGCCAATCGATCAACTTTGTCCTTGCCTTTCATATCTGGAGGCATTTTACCGTCCAAGTGCAAGACAAATACTTCAGGAATCTATGTTGAAATTAAATATTATGTTAATTACCTTCAAGATATTTATTTATATTTAATTATTAAATATGAACCTTGAATTCATCTATGATCTGTTGCGCTTGTTTGCGCCGATATTCCTTTCGCATTGTTTGAAACGATGTTCGGTTAAAGACGAAATCTTCCACTTTTTTGTCGTTTAAGTCAGGTTTCATTTCCTGCAACTTCCGCAAGACGGCTGTAATTGTAGCAGATGTTAAATGCATTGCATCGCGATCACTGATGCGGCATTTATCCAGGCTTGCTAACATTCGGTCATCAACGAAATTGATTTTTCCTCGAGATCCCTGATCCCGCATAACCAATATGGCAACACTTAACCGTTGTTAATGACCCGGCAGAAAGAGCAATTACTAAAAACTAATTACAGATTTACATCGGGCATTGACATACGACGAAGAGGATAAGCCAACAAAAAGGCTTCATTAGTAAGTTATCAACAATAAAAAAATTTTAAAAGTTCACCTATTTTTTGGACTTTGGTTTAGGGTATTCCGGGCAAGATTATCCGTAGTTTATCAGCAGACTATTGCGGCTCGTTGGAAAGGTAATAATTATGGGTATCGAAGAAATTCAGTTGGGAACATAAAGTCAGATGTTGTTGTTATTTAAATATAAACAGGAACAAAAATAGTGATAAATGGGTAATGTAATAAAAGTTTGGGCTCAACCCGGAGGTACTCGGAATTAAAAAAAAAAAAAAATAAAATATGCATAATTATTTTTATGCCCAACCTCATATTTTTCAGTGCGAAAACTTTTGGATTTAACATTTTTAATTTTTTCTATATAACGCTATGGCCAGTCTAATGGTCATGTACCCTAAGCTTATAAACAAATCGTATTATTCGGTTGAAATATTTGCTTCATTTATTTAAATTAAAATCCGTTGTGCCGGAATAAATTTCAATTCCATAGTTTATTATTGGCATAAGTAAAGCATGAGCCAATTGTTTCATTAGCAGGCATTACGAGAAAATGAAAACAAAGAATTAAGTTTATTTAGCAACATATCATGGCATTTTGACTCAAAAGCTCTGCTCAAGTCTAAGCTGATTTAAACTGAAAAATTTTTCCTTTCTACATTCTGTCTTATTTTATCTATCAAATTTTTTAGAAGGGTCGTTGTATTATGGTGTTTTCTAAAGCCTGATATCTGAAATACATGATTGAAAAGCCGTGGATTCAAGTATTTGGGCACTCATTATAATTTCTAATACCCTTGAAAAAACTGGCAAGATACTAATAGGTCTGAAATCAGACGAACGTTCCATCAAAAACTTATTTTTCTTTTTTTTTAAAGAAAATTATTTTCTTTGAATCGAATCAACGCTTTCTTATTAACTGCATTCCAAACTTCCTATGTCATCATCTCTTACACAAATACTGCCTGTTTTTAGAAAACGTAAACAAGAGAGTGTGTGAGAAATTATATTAAAAACAACATTTTCTAAAAACAGGCAGATAGTGTTTACTGCATTTTTTAAATGCTATTCAAGAAATCTTAAAGTCCTTAAATTTAAGCAACGTTTTTTTAATAAGATTAATCTGAGTATTTAAAACAATTTTAAATTGTGTAAATTGTTACTCCTCTTCTTTTACTAGTATGAAATTTCAGAGCATCAAGCATTAAACATTGGCTTACTTATAGGATTTGAATTAACAGCTACACACAGTAAATGAAAAAAATCCCGGGAATTCCCGCACGCATTTCCCGGGAATTTTTCCCAAAAAAATGAGCACGACTCCGGGATTTTTGTCCCGGGAAATCCCTTATGAAAAGCATATTTAGTATATATTTTTACATAACCATTTTAATTTCATAAGCTTGTTAAGAAAACGAAAAAAAACTGATTTATTTTTTAATCGAAGTATTGCCACTGTTTTCCTCGAAATATTTTCTGGAAAATAATAAAAAATGAGAAAAACCCGGGGTTAATTTGTATGGTTAAAAAATTAATTGGGGTTTTTATTTATTTGTATTTTTGGGATTTTTTTTCTTTATAAGTAGGTACCGCACGCTCGGGGTTTGCAGAAGTAAGTAGTGGATAATATAATATAACTTTAACTTAACCTAACGAAAACCAGTGAACAATAATTAGGTAACGTTTACACTATGCGCGTAAAGACCCACATTTATTTCTTTTTATAAATTAAAACAAATTTAGGTGGTGGCAGCCAAACGATTAGCATAACTTTATTTAAAGAGCAGAGATTTTATAATTTTTAGGAATAAAGAAAATTGTTCGGAATCTGAAGAACCTACAACCAAATCGTTTGGAATTGCAAGTACGGAATGAAAACCATTTCAACCGGAAGGTGTGACTTGCCTGATATTTTCATTAGGAGAAATTATATTCAGGCCAAAATATTTTAAACGCCGATTTGGTCCTGTTGTAGTACAAGGAAATAAAGCGAACGAAGTCTTCGTCGGCCCTAAATGAAAACTTGAGTATATCTTTATTATTCCATATAGTCCAGCCATCCATCTAATTTCTACATGTAGCTTGTAACAATTGAATTTACCTCCGTTTTCACAACATGCCGTATACAAAGTGTTCCATTATTCCAACTTTGTTTACTTTGTCGGATGAGCCTTCACACCACTAACTTCACTTTAGGTTAAAGTTGTAATAATGAAACACTTTTTATACGGCCGGTAAAATCCTACCTTTAGCTATTGGAAGTTGTGAAAGAGGGCCTTTAAATCATCATTTTACGTAAACGGTTTGTTTTAAAGGGTAAATTGCAATTATCAAACTTTTTTTTCTTTAATGGGTCGATTGCATAAGTTCCTATGAATTATATTTCCTAATAAAAAAAAAGGAAAAATTTTAATGCGTTTTTTTTGCGCATTGCCATATTATGAGGTTAAAAAAGAATACAAATTATTCTGTAAAGAAACACCAACATCCTAATAGCAACGAATATACATATTCATATATTTAAGTGCATTTGTGTACACCTGCCTGTGAATTTGGGTGATTGTTGAAATGTTTTACTTAAAATGCATTTTTACAGGTTCTTTTTTGTCATTGATGTTGCTGTTTTATTGCAAAATTATTTCAATATGCATTAGATTGCTGTAAAAATAACTAAAAAGGCAAAGGAAAAAAATGGATTCATAATGTCAATACTAATGGAACTTTTTGTAGGAATAAATTGAACTAAGTATGTGCAACTATTAAGTTGTTTTAAAAGTTTATACAGTGTGAGTTTAAAAAAATTCCTACGACTTTGTTGCTGGACTTTTGATCACATGTGATATACAACTATGAAAAACTGATGTTCAAGGTGGCCAAGAACGTTTGGTGTCTCTGGATCAACACTCAAAGTTTTAAATTGTCTCATACAACCCAAAAATATTACGAACTTAAAATCAGGAAAAAATTTACAAATAAACTTGTAATATTGTGCCAACGAATTATGGGTTTTGGTACGATTGGATCCATTAGGTTAAATAAAATTAAGCTTAAATATTCTATATATATGCGATTTGCTTGGTTTAAAAATCGGCGAATATGAGTTGTTATTTATTCTGGCGCCCAATAGAAAAATGCTCCCAGTATAAGCAGGATAGCGTTCATAATGTTTGAGCTAGGGAACAATTGACTTTTAAATATGAACTAAAGTGAAGATTTTTTACACGGATGGTCGGTTCTGTTTTATGCAGAATAGTACTGTATTTTAGGTAAATTATTTTAAGTCAAAATCCTTACATTTTTCTGTAATTTATTTAATATTCTATATTTGTACTGTTTTAAATAAAATAGCCAAAACAAATACATCGCTTGTACTTGTACAATTTTTTATCCTCGAAAATATTCAGAAATAATAACTAAAAAATGAGAAAATTGGCTAAAGAATACTTTTTTTGGCACTAATGAAATAAAATATGTATGTAAATTATTTTAAAATTTGGAAAACAAAAACTATGTACAATAATTTGTCATTTCCAAGGAAGTTGTAACAGGAATTTCAAAAAAATGGTTTTGATTTTTAAACACCGCAATCTTAGGCCTTTTATATCCTTTTTTAAAAAACATTATTTGCCAAAAATGCAAAGCTAGTAATAGAATGGAATATTATAGTAAAGGGTGGTCCAACCATAATGCACGATGCTAATTGTGAGTCACACCTTAACGTCAAGTTTTTTGCAAAAAAAAAATGTCACATTTTATTTAAAAAAATGCAATTTGGTGTTCATTTTTTAAAAATGCTTTGCTCTATAAAAGGGCAGCGTGTTTTATTCTAAAAAAAAAAATCGCCCTTAAATCTCATAAGGCATTGCACTTTACGCCCCGTATTAATCGAAAGTGTTTATAATGCCCTGTAAAAGATGGCTTCTGTTTATATATGGGGTTACCAGACGAAGTTGGGAAAAAGCGCCTCTAATCAGGACAGTAAAAATTTCAAGTTTTAAAAATTATTTTTGCTATTTTTTATAGTGAAAAGAAAAGAAAGCATTACATTGTTAATGGTAAATTGTCAGTGACATAAAATTTGAATGAATTCGGTGTTATAAAATTATTTTTGAAAAAAAAAACGTCAAATCAAGAAGCCGTTAAAATTTGGTGTTAATAAATCGGCAATCTGGCAAAGGTATTTTCTTGTTTACATATTTTATGAGAAATAAAACTAATGAAATTGGAATTTCGTCTTTCAATTTGTTCATTTATTTATTTATTTAATATCAATCTATTAACAAATTTGGGTTTATTTTGTGCACTATGATTTTTTTTGGTCAGCATAATCGACAAAATGGGTCCGCAATCATTTATTTTTTATTTAATTACCTAAGCTTATCTCGCGAAGCTCTATGCTTGTCTGCAGGAAAGAAACTTGAGTCTCTGGCGGGAATCGAACCCGCAACCCGGCGCTGAAAGACTAGCTCACTACCAGCAGTAGAATTGTGAGCAAATTTCAGCAAACCGGGTCCGTAGGAACTTGAAACCAAAAAAGAGAGACTGTTTGGTGCGGTTTATAGACTGACGGCGTCATCGGGACGTACTTCTTCGAAAATGAGGTCGGCCAAGCAGTTACCGTGAATGGTGTTCGCTATGATAACGGTCTTCTTGTGGCCAGAAATTGAGGATATGGACCTGGACGATATGTGGTTACAACAGGATGGTGTCACTTGCCGCACAGCCAACGAAACAATGACTCTGTTGCAGAAAATCAATGCCCATGTTATCTCACGACGTGGCGATGTTAATTGGCCGCCACGATCACGTGATTTGAGACCGTTGTACTTCTTTCTTTGGGGATATTTAAAAGAAAAAGTGTACGCCAATAATCCAAGAAAAATTTAAGAGCTAAAGGATGAGATCATTCGACACATTAACGACATTGAACCTCAATTATGTCTCTGAGTCATTGAAAATATGAGCATCGGTTAGAGGTCGTGGCAAGAATTTGGCCGATATTTTGTTTTACACATAACTGCCATAGATCCTTCTATAATAATCAAAAAATATTAAGATTTCTTTGAAAACTTTTTGTTATATTTACATTAACATCGAGCGTTTTGGTTGGACCAGGCTTAAGAAGATCCAGAAGAGCATGCAAGAAAATATTGCTATTTGGTGCTCCTCGGCAACTTAATTCTGGTCTAAGAAGCAATTTATAATACATTAATACAGAAAAAATAATTTTCTGCAGTGTTGTCATTTCGAAGCTTTTCGGGTATTTTATGACGCTTTTTAAGTCTTGTTACACTTTTTTCTCCGAATACAACAAAATGGCAAACTTTCATTAAATTCTAAATTTTTGCAAAATATCGCTATTTAGCTGGTTAGTATAAAAAAAACGAAGCAATTATTATTGATTTTTTACAAAATTTAATTTTTGATACATCTCTTATAAATAAAATAGAAATTTCACTAATGAATCCAAGTCTGGGTTCACACTATGAAAGTCTGAGTATAAGCTTAGACTTTCTGAAAGAAAACTTTTAAAAATATGCTTTTTTGAAAAGACATTTATCGAAAACAAAACAAAGAAAAGTAGGTTTTTTCAAAAATTATATATGAGCAACATTGGTTATAATAGTGAATTCCAAAAGTGGTCAGCGTTAACTGAAAATCATACAGCAATAAAGAAGCTTAAAAAAGCTAATATACAAAAACGTTTTCGTGAAGAGTTGGGATTAATTATTAATAAGCCAAGACAAGGACGTTGTAACAGCAATGATGGTAATACCGCTAGAAGATTTTTTTTTTAATTTTTCACGATCTGCTTATATAACTATAGTAGACGAAGAATTAATAAAAAGGTTTCACATCATTCTTCAAGCGAATATGCAATGGAAACAGCAACATTGTATATAAAAAAAATACAACTGGTATCATATGCCATCATCTGTCCACAAATATTGATACATGCGGAAAACATTATAAAACATTTTGCAGTGTTTCCTATTGGTCAGCTGTCCGAAGACGCACAAGAGTCGCGCAATAAAGACTACAAAAATGATCGTTTACATCACTCTCGAAAATGTTCGCGAAGATGTTTTCAACAGATTTCTTTACACCTCTGATCCATATGTAACAAGTATAAGAAAACCATCCGCCAAACTTGCAAAAGATTTGGATGAAGATACGCTTAAACTGATGAAGTAACCACAAAAATGTCACGGTTAAAGTATTACTTAAATGTTTAAGGTTACACTATACCTAACAGAATATATAAATTTAATTTTATAAAATCAAAACCCAGTTAAAAATGGGAAAAGTGCAAATCAATAAAATTATATTAAGTTAGGTGTGGGATAAAGTTACATCACATAAATTAATAAACATTACAAATGTTAATATAATAAAAAAATTTATTTCAAGTTAAAGTTACTATTTTGTACCAAATACATATTCAAGTCATCTCTATATGAGCAACTTCAAAAATTTACGACACCTAGACATTTTTTTTAAATTTTTTTTTTTTTTTTCTGACATCAATGTTGATTTGCGTGTGTATAAACCGATATTTGAGAATGTGAAATCCGTTCGCGTTAATCATTTTTATTACAAGGCGCAAATTTTACTGCGGCTTAAAGTTAAAAATTAAAAAAAAAATAAAAAATTACAGTTTTTGTTAAAATTGAAAAAGGATAACGCGTGTGGATAATACCCCTTAAGGGCTTTCTTAGCACACTAAAATATTTGTAAAAGCTTGAATACTTTTTAAAATACACTGGAAAAAAATATAAAAAAATTTTTTTTGATCGTGTATGCATAGAAAAATTTATTTAAAATTGTTAAACATTTTACAAAATTACGGCTAGTATAAGGCATAATTTGCAATCAGGACTTTTAAAATGTATAATCTGAAACCAAATCAAATATTTCATACAAGGATGCTTTTTGAGGTTAGAAACATTTGTTTCCTCCATAAAATTTTAAATCCTTAAAATTTTTTGGTGCGTTTTCAATTTTAGTATCAAGCTCAGTAAAGTCTTCTATTCGATGTACGTTTGAGCGGAATTGATACAGCGCTTCAGTTGTCACAAAGCGAAATGTGTTTGGAAAAAACTGCCGCTGCACGCGCCAGGGTTGAAAAAAATTATTTTTTTTTGCACTTTATCAGTTTAGTTCGTCGCGAAGAATCTATTTAGATACCTAAACATGTTCCCATGACATGTTTTGATATAAAAAAAAGCTTAAAAATAAATGGTTTTTTTGCAAAAATTTTCAAAAGTTCATAAAATTTTTGCGTTTAAAAATTTTAAAGTGCGTTTTCGCCTCGGAGGTGCCCTTTACGAAGTTACTCACATCACGCAATACACTAGCCAACTTAAAAGGCAATTCAGATTGTCAGACGCAAAAAAGATACATTTTTAAAAAATTTACGCTAATTTCTTTTAAGTTTGTGATGTCCGTGATACGTTATTGGTGCGCTGACACCAACTTGATACACCTCAAACTTTATAAAATTACGCAGTTTTTTTAATTCTGCGCTTAAAACTCATTTTTATTAAACGGCGCAAAAACTCTATGTAAAATCTTCAAAAATTTCAAAATTCGGAAAATTTTGGTTTCACTTTAAAACACCATGCAACTTTTCACCTAGCAGCGATATCAAAATTTTTTTTTAGTGGATATATCCTCCAAGTCTAGTGACTATATTTTGTATGGGTTTGGATCTGAAAGCTTAAAACTATTACAAAGAAAACGGAATGAATGAAAAAACTCTTGCAAATTTCAAGTCGTTTTTTTAATTTTTCGAATTTTAGATGACCACCAATTCTTAAGGTGAGGACTATTCAACTTAAAACTTTGCACGTCATATCCTTCAAGTATAGTCATCCTAACCCTGTACAACGTTTTTTTCAATTCATAAAACTTAACGAAATAAGAGCAATAGTATGTCGGTTTCAGCAGGTGCTCAAAAAATTTGAAGTAGCCCATATACAGTAGAATCTCACAAATTCGATATGTATTGGACGCTCTGAAATTAGAACCTCTGAATTTCTGAAAAATTTTTTTTTTTATTTCTCTATACTAGGAATTTTTTTTAATGATTTTGAACTTAATAGGTTAAAAACCTACTTAAACGCTCTAAAATTAGAACAGGGGGTTCTAATTTCTGAAATTTACTACTACAAATTATTTTTTCACTCATTAAAGTAAAAATAAAACGCGGAATCACCGAGTTATTGAAATTTTATATGTTTATGCAAATTTGGGTCAGTTGATAACTGAAGGTCAAAGTTAAGCGTTCATACATGTGAAAGATAAAAAAAAATATATATTAAATATGTTTAATTAATTAAATGTTATTAAATAAAAACAGTATTGAGTTAAAGTAAAGCTTACACAACTATTCATATCTATCACTATTTCATTATATTTTTACCATTTTCTGTAAAAAAAAATATTCAGAAATTCGAACTTTTCAGAAATTCGAACTGCCCGGTGCATAAAGTGGTTCTAATTTGTGAGATTCTACAGTTTATATGTACATATATTTTTTTTTAAGATACAACTTTTTTCTATAGAAAATAACAAGTACATACTGCTCCTTTATTGCAACATAGTCATATCTAAAAAAAATAAAACTTGGCAAAATGCGATCAAATGTACCTTTTTATACAGATTTAATAAAATATATTTAACATTATTAATTTCAAAAGTTTTTGTTATTCGTGCTCAATTCCCAGTTTTTATTCTTGATAAAAACACTTGAAATTTATTGTTGATGGGATAAGCTATTCCTATGCGCATTTCACTGGTTGCTTAGGCCAGATCATCAGGAAACTTCATCCATAAAGATTTTAGAAAAACTAAAGATATTAAACCAAATAAAAATGTTAAACGTATAAGACTTATAGTAACTGTTCTACTTGTAATAATATCAAAGCTTAAACAAAACAACATCAACAATAAACAGTGGCTTTATCTCATCTTACATTCCCTTTTACAATTAGTTGAAATTCTCTCAACATTAATTGTAGTTGTAAGTAGGTTAAGAAAAACAAAATAAAAACAACAACAACTTACAAAAGATGGTGTCAATTAAGTGTTTTTTTTTAGGCCGTGCACCTATCCTATCAAAAGTAATTTCAATTTTTGGGAATACAAAATTTTTAATTTCAAAAGTTTTTGTTATTCGTGCTCAATTCCCAGTTTTTATTCTTGATAAAAACACTTGAAATTTATTGTTGATGGGATAAGCTATTCCTATGCGCATTTCACTGGTTGCTTAGGCCAGATCATCAGGAAACTTCATCCATAAAGATTTTAGAAAAACTAAAGATATTAAACCAAATAAAAATGTTAAACGTATAAGACTTATAGTAACTGTTCTACTTGTAATAATATCAAAGCTTAAACAAAACAACATCAACAATAAACAGTGGCTTTATCTCATCTTACATTCCCTGCTACAATTAGTTGAAATTCTCTCAACATTAATTGTAGTTGTAAGTAGGTTAAGAAAAACAAAATAAAAACAACAACAACTTACAAAAGATGTTGTCAATTAATCCCATCAACAATAAATTTCAAGTGTTTTTATCAAGAATAAAAACTGGGAATTGAGCACGAATAACAAAAACTTTTGAAATTAAAAATTTTGTATTCCCAAAAATTGAAATTACTTTTTGATAATAAACAGGCGGGTGCACGGCCTAAAAACACTTAATTGACAAGATCTTTTGTAAGTTGTTGTTTGTTTTTTATTTTGTTTTTCTTAACCTTCTTACAACTACAATTAATGTTGAGAGAATTTCAACTAATTGTAGCGGGGAATGTAAGATGAGATAAAGCCACTGTTTATTGTTGATGTTGTTTTGTTTAAGCTTTGATATTATTACAAGTAGAACTGTTGCTATAAGTCTTATACGTTTAACATTTTTATTTGGTTTAATATCTTTAGTTTTTCTAAAATCTTTATGGATGAAGTTTCCTGATGATCTGGCCTAAGCAACCAGTGAAATGCGCATAGGAATAGCTTATCCCATCAACAATAAATTTCAAGTGTTTTTATCAAGAATAAAAACTGGGAATTGAGCACGAATAACAAAAACTTTTGAAATTAAAAATTTTGTATTCCCAAAAATTGAAATTACTTTTTGATAATAAACAGGCGGGTGCACGGCCTAAAAAACACTTAATTGACAAGATCTTTTGTAAGTTGTTGTTTGTTTTTTATTTTGTTTTTCTTAACCTACTTACAACTACAATTAATGTTGAGAGAATTTCAACTAATTGTAGCGGGGAATGTAAGATGAGATAAAGCCACTGTTTATTGTTGATGTTGTTTTGTTTAAGCTTTGATATTATTACAAGTAGAACTGTTGCTATAAGTCTTATACGTTTAACATTTTTATTTGGTTTAATATCTTTAGTTTTTCTAAAATCTTTATGGATGAAGTTTCCTGATGATCTGGCCTAAGCAACCAGTGAAATGCGCATAGGAAAAGCTTATCCCATCAACAATAAATTTCAAGTGTTTTTATCAAGAATAAAAACTGGGAATTGAGCACGAATAACAAAAACTTTTGAAATTAAAAATTTTGTATTCCCAAAAATTGAAATTACTTTTTGATAATAAACAGGCGGGTGCACGGCCTAAAAAACACTTAATTGACAAGATCTTTTGTAAGTTGTTGTTTGTTTTTTATTTTGTTTTTCTTAACCTACTTACAACTACAATTAATGTTGAGAGAATTTCAACTAATTGTAGCGGGGAATGTAAGATGAGATAAAGCCACTGTTTATTGTTGATGTTGTTTTGTTTAAGCTTTGATATTATTACAAGTAGAACTGTTGCTATAAGTCTTATACGTTTAACATTTTTATTTGGTTTAATATCTTTAGTTTTTCTAAAATCTTTATGGATGAAGTTTCCTGATGATCTGGCCTAAGCAACCAGTGAAATGCGCATAGGAAAAGCTTATCCCATCAACAATAAATTTCAAGTGTTTTTATCAAGAATAAAAACTGGGAATTGAGCACGAATAACAAAAACTTTTGAAATTAAAAATTTTGTATTCCCAAAAATTGAAATTACTTTTTGATATATTTAACATTTTTTTATTTTTCGAATTTATTCTATGAGCTAAATTTCAGTTATGTATTTTATAAAACTTTTTTGTAATAGTCATATTCCTTCAATTTTTCAGAAATGACTTTATACACTATCAGACTATTATATTGTATTTTCTTGTTACATTTTACCTTAGCTTTCCGTTGGAAAGCAATGAGGTATATTGTATGAACAGAAAAATTTACAATTATTAGACACCAGCAGAATGTAATGCATTTTCTGGCCCGCTACGGCCTTCGTCAGCATTCTTTGTGTCACACTGGATAGTGATACTTTATAAATTGAATGTATTTAACTCAACTATTTTAACAAATAGAAACTGGGAATTATTTCCTTCTGAAGGTTACTTTATATTATATTCAACATTTTTTTATTTTTCGATTTTATTCTATGAGCTAAATTTCAGTTATGTATTTTATAAAGCTTTTTTGTAATAGTCATATTCCTTCAATTTTTCAGAAATGACTTTATACACTATCAGACTATTATATTGTATTACTTTTTACCTTAGCTTTCCAACGGAATATGACTATTACAAAAAAGCTTTATAAAATACATAACTGAAATTTAGCTCATAGAATAAATTCGAAAAATAAAAAAATGTTGAATATAATATAAAGTAACCTTCAGAAGGAAATAATTCCCAGTTTCTAAAATATATTTAGCTATAACTTCGGTTCAGTTTGAGATATGTACATACATATGTACATATGTATCTAAATTCCTCAAAAGGAATCTCTTTCTAATGAGGTATGCGTCATGAAACAAATTCTTAAAAAACGTTTTTAATTAAATTAGCAAGACAAATGGCAATAAACTTTTCCTATCACTCAGAAACAAATCTATGGGAAAAATGAAAATTTGTTCACAAAATCCTACAAATTGTGCACGTAAAAATAAATATCGAGCTAGAATTTAATCGAACACAACAATACAAATTTGAAGTGTTAGTGATTGACTTACTAACGAGATTACGGGGCTAGAGGACTAGCATAGAAAACTGATAAACAATTGACTGACTCACCGACTATTCACTCTGGCATCTGGCATGACTGGTTTAATAATACTGGGGAAACAATGTAAAGTGCTCATAGTTTCTTTACAGTTATTAAGTACCAGTAGTTGTTGCTGATACGAATATTACGAGTATTTTAGTATTATATGCTGTTGTTTTTGTTGTTTTTGTGGAAAGGGAAGATTTATGCATATTAATACAAATTATTACTTTGATGATGGGATGAGAGAGTGCAACTGCAATAACAACAATAACAAATCTACTTTAATTATTACCATGAGCAGGAGAAAAGGCAGCAGCAACAACATCGAAATCAATTGAGGTCGAGACAGCAATATTGATTTTTAGTAGTTGTTGGTGCTATTGTAGTTGTTGTGTTGTTTTGTAATCTACTCTATGCTTATTATTGTAGTTTAAGTTTTTGCTGTTGCGTTGTTCAATCTGTAAATTTCCGATTTTTTTTTCTTTTTGTGCAAAATAAAGAGTGTGTACGAAAATTGTTTAACTGTAACGGCCTTATGCAAAAAATTCATCTGAACTTGAAGTGTTTATTAAACAAAAAATTTGTTCCCCAACAAAAATAAAGTGTAAAAATTAAAGGGAAAGATGAAAAAATTTTTGCGTTACCATTTTATCACGTTATTATTCTCCTTTGAATTTTTTTTTTAATGGCAGTTTGTCATGATCGCAAATACTTGAAAAGGGGGGAAAATACGACTGAAAAATTATTCCCGATATGGGTGAATGTCTTTTTTTGTATTTTTAATGTGTAACATTCTTTATATTTTTCTTCGTGTGCAGACTTTACTTTATCTGTTTTTGTGTGTTCCTTTATTGTGAATTCTTGTTAAAAGGTGCAATTTATGATGTAGATAAGAATGGTATTTTGTACGAGAAATCTACACACAATTTTAGTTTAATGTCACATTCACGCAGAGAAAAAATATGGTTGGGCATGGTTACGGCAACTACTCGATGTTTATGGTAACAATATATTGTTGTCGTGCACAAAAAATTGTTATTTTTATTTAATATCAGCAATATTATAGTTACTGTAAACATTTCAATGTTTATCGCAATTATAAATTTGAGTATAGTTGACTGCAAAATGGTCATTTTTCTAACAACTATATAATGATAACTTTCAAAACGTATTATATTACACACAACCATTTTATGATATTTAATAGTCATAACATGATAACTTTCTATACGTTATCATAATATGTAAAAGATCATTACTCTAATCATATTTTGTTACCGCCATTTGTAAAATTATGTATCAGTTGTGTCGCTTGTTTTAAATATGTCTATCGAATTACTTGTTATTAAACAAATAAAAAATACCTTTTAAAAAAACAAGCTTAAAGAAATTAAAAAATAAAGAAATTGTATTTACATTAAAAAAAATTGTTAAGTGCTACAAA
Organism: Pollenia labialis; assembly: GCA_949318255.1. NCBI lineage: Eukaryota > Metazoa > Arthropoda > Insecta > Diptera > Polleniidae > Pollenia > Pollenia labialis. The sequence continues at coordinate 140,173,396 of OX439141.1, read as the reverse complement.
ATAAAAAATCAATGCAAAAAAATTTGATTTTAGTTATTGTTGTGAAAGTGGTGCTGTATCATAATATGATTACTTCTTAACTTATTATGGTTACCATGACAATAATAAAATTATTTCTTATCTTATTATAATAACATTGACAGTAATATTATGACTTCTTAACTTATTATGGTTACCATGACAATAATGTAATTACTTCTAAACTTAATATGATTAACATGACAATAATATGAATACTTCTTAACGTTTTGTGATTAACATGATAAGAATATGATTAAGGGAAAAATATTATGATGTAATATTAAGAATATATTAAGTCATAATATGATTCAATAATTATCGTAATATGGTGACCTCAATCATGGATCTTATCATAATATGCTTACCACAAGCATGTTTTTTCCTTGCGTGTTTATCGCCTGACTATTAAACTATTAAAATTTATTCTTAATACAAAATATATTTAATTGTCGAAAAACATGGTACAAACAACAAATTTTAGTTTTACCAGGACAATGATCCAACAGAAAAGGCACATCGATACGAAATACAACAACCCAGCACAAAAATTACATTTGTACTTTAAGTTGTACAAATAAAATGTTGACGAAAGTGGACAAAAAACATAATAAACAAGAAAGAATACGAAAAAACAGAGGAAAGAAAGCAGCATGCAATATAACATTAATAAAATCGAACCACCAGTACACGGGTTAAAGATTGATGTTTGACTGTTGGCTGGCAGGCACCGCAGCGGTTAGAACTCAAACAATTGTGATGAAAGAATGTGGTGATTCTTGAAACATGTAAATTCAACTCAGGTTCGAGCCCCAGCTCAGCCAAAAAAGTTATGAATAAATTTTAATAAAATTCCTTCCTTCAGTAAAAATAATTTAATGAAAAACTAAATTTGATGAACTTAAGCCATACGGAAAACAAATAACAAAAGAAAAATTTTACGTTTTTTAAATAGGGTAACGAACTGAAATTCTTTTGTTAGCCCTGTTTTAATATTTGATATTACACTTTTCGTCTATAGGACCCGTTGTACATTTTATCACTTAACTATTGATCATAGAAAACCTCATTAAATACACAATTCGATGTTATTAATTTAACCATATTATCGTAGTTATTCCCTTTCATTTATTACAGATTTAAGCTTAACACTAGCTTAACACTCACAATATTCTGAACGTAAAATTAACTGAAATTGTAATATAAAATAAATGAAAATTCAGTTAAAAACCGGTATACTTATTTTTTTTTTATTTTTAACAAAAAGTTCATTTAATTTTTACTGTCAAAAATTCAACCCCTTTACACGCGTTTCTTTGACTTTTGTTGTACTGACCCCATTGTTTACAGAAGAACTCTCAATTATAGGACACCAGCTTCGCAATTATTTTACTTTAAAAATTTGATGTATTTAACGAAATTATTTTAACAAATAGAAAATGGGAATTTGTAACACAAAACAAGCAAATCCTTTTTTATAGAAAACTAAAAATATATTTTTAAATTATATAAAATAACTGAATATTCATTTGTTTTTACGGAATTCGCGGTTGAATTTTTGACAGTAAAAATGTTCACTTAATTTTACATAAAGAAGAATTTATCTTGATCAAAGGACAATATTAACTGCAACTGAAAATTCGTATTATTATGCACTTAGTTTTTTGAATAACTGTTAGAATCAGTTAAAAATAAATTTGCTTGGAATTTTAAATGTTTTATTATTTAAAAATTACTGAACGGAAAACTTCTTAAATAAACTACAATTCGTTACTGTTATAATATTGTGAGTAAAGAAAATCACAGCACTTTTGATTCCGTACGAAATATGTGATTGTTTTCGTACTTTGCTTAAGCAAATAATATTTTGATAAAACTTAGCAAAAAGTTTCCTTTAGTTCAAAATTGTTTGGCAAATGTGTTTAACATATATTTTCACAGTTGCTGAAGCCAGCTTATGCATATAACGGTTGCGCCTTTAATGCTCTTGAACAATAAACACCTTAAAAATGCACACGCCTAATATCAAAAACGTAAAATAAATGTACATGTGTATGTCAAAAAAAAATTTTTTTAATAAAAAACTTTAAATTTTTCCAACTTTCATGTTTGCCCGACTCCTTTATTGATCCACTGTAAATCCCAAAAAGATTTTGGGCCATAAGCACTATTATCCATCTATTAAATATGAGTACATATTTAAACTTATTGCTTATGGTCCATTTATTAAAATATTTATGCAATAATTTGTTGACAATGAAAACAAAAACATACATTAGAAACCAATATTGACCAGAGATATTTTACATGCATACCTAAGTGGATGGAGGACAATCTACAACTTTAATGGAAACATAAACAGACAATATTTTATAACCAAAACTTAACTAAAATGCCATCATAGACAAATATGTATATAAGTGTGTCCCAAAAAAAATTTTTTTAGGATTTTCATGGGTGCTCAAACATAATTGGGGGATTCACAAGGTGTCATAAAGTCATAAGACTTAAAACAATAACATGAAAATATACGGCTGTTGTGAACAACCCCTCATAATTTGGCTTGCTATTTTGAATTTAACCCAGCATTTACACATGCCACTGCCAGTTCGAAAAACTCAATACACTCACACTTTTTTACTAATACACTCACATTTTTCGCAATGGCAGCTCCAGTGGCAGCAAAAATTGCATGCGAGTGGAAATTTGGCACTTGCATGCCACTAAAATTCAAAACGATAAGCAATGTTACCCTGTTAAAAATTTAATGCAAATTTACTGGATTATTGTCAAATTGTAATTAAAGTTTTAACTTGATAAATGTATTATTATGTTTAATTTTTGAAACGCGCATTAATAAAAACAAGTTTGTTAATTATAGAGCATTAATATTGTTTAAATAATGCTTATATAAATAAATGAAAAAATTTCCCCAAAAATGTGCCAACATGATTAACTCGGTAGCTCTATTTTGTTTTCTGGTACTTTTTTTTTTTTAATTTGAGAAGTAAACAAATTTGCTCAAGTTGACGCTTCAGCTTCAGCATGAGATTCGACTTGCATGTGTAAAGGCAGGGTTAGTCAGCTGATTTAAAACAAATAAAAAAAATAAATATTTACCAAAAATAAAAATATTTTTGAATTCTAATCCATGAATTAATAAATAAAATTAGATCTTTCCGGATTATTTTCCATTTTTCAGACGCAAACCACAAATAATTTTTATTTTGTTTGTTTACCAAACATCAGAGTGCTAAGTCGATCAAATTTGACGCCGCAAGTGTTTAGTTGCAAAAATTGCTAGCCGCAGGTTAAATTCGGATGTTGGCCGGATAAAACTATACCATCTACGGCGACGGCTACAAAAACTAATGCGGTTCGGCTCAGCCGCTCAGCGCAGGTCTCTTTTGATTAATTATGACAGCACAATAAACATACCAAGCAAAGTTCTATTAATTTAAGACACTTTTTGTTTACAAAGCAACAACAATTTTTTTAAGCCATTGTAAAATGTTAGAACATTATGACAATATAACATGATAGCACACCTTGTGAATACCCCAAATGTCACAACTTCTGAAACTGATTTTCAGAATTTATTTATATACTAGGTCGTAAGAACCCCAATAAATGATTTTTAAACAATGCAAAATAAAACGTTTGATTTTAGTTTGTTTGTTGGGTATGAGTAATAGTACATATCATAAACTGGGTACAAAGCTGCAAACCCTTATAACTCAGGAACGGTAAGAGCAAATTAAAAAATATTAGTTTAGAACAAATTGATCTTTCAAACTGCATTGTTAATTTGTTTTATTTTCATAAAGTTATAAAGCTCAAATTTACAAAATTTTTGGAAAATTACGGAAAATTTTAAAGTTGGGTGCATATATGAGCAAATGCATTGCAAAATCTTTTAGACTTTGTACACCAAAATAAAGCTTAGACATTTTTCTTTTAAATTTGTTCCATAAAAGTGAAGAAAATCGTGATTTTTCCCAATGTTATAAAGAAAAAAACGGCAGACCCGATTTTTGGCAAAAATTCGACTGGAGCGACCGACCTCTAAACATCTTCCCAAAAATCTCAAAAATACTTTACTTTATAAGCTTTTAAATTATGCTTGAGATCCAAAAAAAAATTTTGGGACACACTGATATAAATAATAACTCTATTATAACTCAAGTGTTTGAAAATTACTTATGCTAAAAAATATAATAAAAATCCCAAGTTTAGTACAAAGTAAAATTGTTTATATTTTCTCTAGATTATTTTTGCCCGTTAAATGAAAATTATGTTTGAGGAAAAAGAGTTTAAATTAAGGAAGAACATTGTATATTGAATACAAACAAATTCATCTAAACACATGTATCAATCAATTCTAAGAGTGAAGTAGAATAACTCAAATTGATATTTCCATTACAAAATGTTTGCTTAAAATTGTATAAATTTGTGATGGCAACGTGAACTTGAATTTTAAAAGAAATTATATTTGTGTATGGAAATGTGAGACATTTTGAAAAGAATTATGAGTGTTAATGTATTTTCTAAGTGCATTTAAACAAAAGAAAGTGCTGTATTCGGCTGTACCGAATCTTTTATACCTTATGTCTTTTTCTTTATGGTAGTTTTGCCCCCTTACTCCCCTTGTGGTCCTATTTTTGAAAAACTACATGGCTTATGTAGCCATATTAATATGGATCTATCTATGTATGTTTTAAATATCATTAAAATCGGTTTAAAAGTTTGTCAGAGGAAAAAATTGTCCCTTAGCTCCCCTTGTGGCCATATTTTTAAAAACTGCATATTTGATATAGTTTGATAGTTTCTATGACGGACGGACATCGTTAGATCGACTCAAAAAGTGATTTTGAGTAGATCGGTATACAGTAAGGTGGGTCCAAACCCCATATTTTAAGGTGTTACACACATGAGCACAAATGCATATTACCCTCTCCACTGTAAATATATTTTACCATAAAAATTTGACTTTTTTAGAAGTTTTTCGTTAACAACAAAAATTGTCTTAGGAAAAATTACATATGGGGGATTCACAAGGTGTCATAAAGTCATACGTCTTAAAATAATAACATGAAAATATACGACTCATAATTTAGTGTGCTATTTCGAATTTAAATCAGCTAATTTAAACCAAATATAAAAAATAAATATTTACCTAAAATCAAAATAATTTGTAATTCTAATACGTGAATTAATAAATTAAATTTGATCTTACCGAACTATTTTCCATTTTTTAGTCGCAAATCACAAATAAATTTTATTTTGTTTGTTTGCAAAACAGCAGAGTCCTAAGCCGATGTAATTTGACGTCGCAAGAGTTTTGTTGCAAAAATTGCTAGCCGCAGGTTAAATTCGGATGTTGGCCGGATAAAACTATACCATCAACGGCGACGGCTACAAAAACTAATGCGGTTCGGCTCAGCCGCTCAGCGGAGGTCCCTTCTGATTAATTACGACAGCACAATAAACATACCAAGTTTTATTAATTTAAGACACTTTGTTTACAAAGCAATAATAATATTTTTAAACCATTGTAAAATGTTAGAACATTATGACAATATAACATAATAGCACACCTTGTGAATACCCCAATAGTTTTTTTAGAACAAAATTGTGTGTATATCTTTTCTTAAAGTACCGTCGCAAAAAAGTTTTTTATTTTAGAAAAAAAAATTTTTTAATGTATCTTTTTAGGAAAATGTGGCTTTTCAGAAGTTTTTTTGCATATTTTTTGACATATTTAAAAAAATATGCTTTTTCCTCATTTATTTTGGTCAATATTGTAAAGTATGAAAAGGTGGATCATGCTTATAGATGGGGGTAAGCACCGGGTATATTCCTTTTTTGGGTATTTAAAAACACAAGCATTAACTGTCAAAAACTTAATTTAAATTTAAATTAATTTTCGTTTTTTAAAAACGTCATTAAATATTTAGAAGCTGGTTAAATTGCACTAAAACTACAATAAACCGGACTATGTTGATTTTAAATTGTGAAGAAGGTATCTGCTTATTAGTAAAGCTAAACTTTATATAAATCGGCAAAGGCAAGACAATTAAGAACACTTTCCACCTCTGTATTTCAACCGATTTGAACAAAATATATGTACACTATTTGAAAGGCATTTACTAAAAGAAGTGCACAATATATATTTTATTAAAATCGGTTCAATAATTTCGGAGAAATAAGCGTTCTAAAGTGCTACTAATACATTTACAGAACAGAAATGTATGCAAATTCAAAATTTGTTTTTTCAATTATCAAATAATAACAAAAGGTGCGCGATTATTTGACATTTTTTAGAAACCGGTTTTCGAATATTTCGACTGTAAGAGAAATGAATATTTCTTCTATTACTTTTTCGTGCTGCATGTGATCATTTTAAAATTTAACTTAGAAACATAATATTATAGGTGCAGGGTCCTGAGCAAATGAAAACCATTAAAGGTGCTATCAGACGGTATGTATTTTACATATGTACTGTCAAATTTTCCATCTGTAAAAGTTGTACACATCGTGTGATACATATGAAACTTTGCATGTGTAAAATACATGTGGAAATACATATGTAATTTTTTCGATTAGAACACGCTCTATTTTCCTATGACAAGCATAAACAAAAGAGCTGGTTTTTTGTTTCTTTTTTTTATTTTTATTTTAGATATTACTGCAATAATGCTGGACGCTACAATTATTTTATTAGCAGTTATTACATCCATTTTACTTTTAAAAACTTTATAATTTCAGCAGCTTTATAATTAAAACAATTTATACACTTTAAAAAGTCAGGGGTCTAATCACCGCATACGATATCGAGCAAAATTGATCGAAATTATTTATTTTGATATCATGACTCTCGATATCGAATGAAATTTATTGAATTCGAAATAATAGCATTCGATATCGAGTAACTCGACATTACATTTCTCGAGTTTTCGTTCGATACGTCAGTGTCTATCGTATGCAAAAACATTCGACAGTTTATTCGATACGATAGTATCGAATGCGGTGATTAGATCCCAGCTTTTGTTTACATTTGTAGGTTATGTCATACGGAAAAACATAAGCAGGTGTGATAGCAAAAATTATAAATCGTATGTAAAATGGAAATTTTGACATACATACGGAATTACATATGGGTAAGAAAAGTGACAGTACATATGTAAAATACATACCGTCTGATAGCACCTTAAGATGAAAAATTTTAGAACTTTTTGTTTTTCATCTGGTACTTTGTGAATTTTTGTTAATATTCGAACTATAAAAATAAAATTATACATTAAACTGGGTAAATAAGAACATAGGGGTGCTTTTTGGTACTTTTTCGTTAAAGATCTGTTACTTCAATTAATTTTCGTTAATATTAGACATAGAAAAATAAAATTAAACATGCAATGTCGTGAGTGGAAGACAATATATATAGAGGAGATTTTTTGAACCTTTTTCGTTTTACAACTGATATTTTTTATATTGAACTTACAAAATTAAATAAACTTACGTAGAAAATAAAATATGAACCGGAGGTGGCTATCTCGTCAAATCGATTACTAAGACGGAGAAAATAAATACTCGAAACATACAAATTTATGGTCGAATTTTGACCATTAGGCGAACACTAGTATTAATTAAATGAAACAATCAGGCCGGTTCTGAAAATCACTTTAACTCAAATCACATGTGCCTACTAAAATCACACGTGTGACATTTTAGCGTCATGTTTTTGTGTATTTTGGTGTGATCTTTAATTGCAGAAAGCACACCGAGAAACACAACATCGGTATGGTATGACTTTCAAAACACCACAAAATCACACGTGTAATGGCAAAAGCACGTGATTGGAAATCACAAAAACGTTTATACCCACTAGGGTATTCATTTAATCTAGCTTTTGCTTTAATCGGTTAATCGCTCGATTAATTAACCGAGTTTTTTGTTAAATCGGTTAATAATCGGTTAATTTTGTTTTTGATCGGTTAACCGATTAATAAAGTTATAAATTAAGTATTTTCAATACAGTAGAATCTCACAAATTAGAACCACTTTGTGCACCGGGAATTTCGAATTTCTAAAAAGTTCGAATTTCTGGACAACAAAATGATAAAAATATAATGAAATACTGATAGATATGAATAGTTGTGTAAGCTTTACTTTAACTTAAAACAGTTTTTATTTAATAACATTTAATTAATTAAACATTTTTAATATATAGTTTTTTTATCTTTGACACGTATGAACGCTTCACTTTGACCTTCAGTTATCAACTGACCCAAATTTGCACAAGCATATAAAATTTCATACGTATATGACCGAATTGTACACACCACTAATAATTCGGTGATTTTCTGGGGCCTAATTCTGGCAGTCGTGATCGAGTACTTTCTCTATTCGAAAGCAATTTTATTTCAGTCGATACTTAACGAATCGGAATTTTTTTTTAGTATAGTGAAACTCAAATAAATGATTTATAACATTGAAAAAAAAATTCCGATTCGTTCAGTATTCACTGAAATAATTAGATAATAAATTGCTTTCGAATCGAGAAATTACTCGATCACGACTGCTAGAATCAGGCCCCTGTTTTATTTTTACTTTAATGACACTTTGCAAAGGGTCATAATGTCACAACTTAACTTAAAACCAAAAATATGAGAATCTGGACAAATTTGGGATCATAGCCGGCCTTCGGTCGTTAATTTTAATTTTATTAAATGTTGCCAACTTTTTGTTTATGAGAAACTTAAAAACAAAAAGCGGTAAATCGCTGAATTTGCCCATAAACCGCTGATTCAGCAACACTTTTAATATTTCAGACTTGAAATTTCAATTTGAACAATTTTACATTTTTTTTGACATTGCTTAATTTTTTATCGATAACTTTAGTAAAATTTTTTACAGTTTGCCATTTATCTTAATACAGCTGAACCCTTAGCACTTGGTAAATTTTTCTATTACTTTATATTTGCACTGTTAACCCAAACTTGAACAATGCATTAAAAATGTATTGTCATAAGGGCTTTAATAAGCTATTAAATTAACTACAGTATATGTATATCGTTCAAAATATTATCAACATTTTGTTTTCTCTACATGCCAATACGTGTGGTTGCATTTCTTCAATCAACTGAAAGCAGTTGCTAAGCTAGTTATGAATTATGAATACGATCTATAACTATCTATTAACTATTTTTTAGTTTCTGTTTTGTTAGTTGCGACTTTAGTATTTATTTCTGAATATGCGCCACTGTCACCTTTGCCTGTTTCAGTATTTAAAGGAAAATATCCTAACTGGAATCTTCAACTACACCATTATGCCAAGAATATTAAAGAAGTGGTAAAAATGTTAACGAAAATGATGTTGCTATAAAAATAACCCCATATACATATAAGAAGTCACATATTTTTTATAGGGCACTATCTACACTATCGTTGTATACGGGTCGAAACGGGTGTGATGCTATAGTAAGGGAGATTTTTTTCAGAATAAAACATGCAACTGTTTTAGATAGCAAAACATTTTAAAGAAATGAACACCAAATTGCATTTTTTTTAATAAAATATAAAATTTTTTTGTAGAAAAGAAAGCACCATAAGTATATATTTTTAAAATATTGCCTTTTTCAAAAATTTGCCTTTTTACATGTATTTTTCTTTAAAATATATTTTTAAAAAAAAATTTTTTTTTTTGTTTTCATCGATAATAATTTGATTTTATTAAAATGCTATTTGTTTCCTTTATTTCACTGTTTCATTTCTGTTATTGTTGTAAAGTGTTTTTAGGCCATGGAATTTTGCAGTAAAACTTCACACATATACAAAGACAAATCTAGACAGAGTCGGGTTAAAGTAAAATAAAAACGAGTTTAGTTAAGTTCAATTACATCGAGTGTAGTTGGTATAAGTATTTATCAAGGTTGGCAACCGTTAGCGCTTTAATTTCGATTAAGATTGAATACCGGCATTGATAACGACACCGAAATAATAAATAGATATTGGCTGTGAGCAATACATTTTATGTTAACAGTAAAATTTGGCGGTGTTGTTCAGTTGGAAGAGTTGGTGGTGGTAGTGGTGACCGGTTCATGGGCCCCCGAATCTGTTTAAGACCTGTATTTTATGAATGAGCGAAAAGTTGAGGGAGCGATGACGAGTTGAGTGCGGTCCAGCAGTAGGGTTGCGTTTGAGGGACTTGGTTTTGGACCGGTGAAGACCTGGAATTTGGGAATGAGCAGAAAACTGAGGGAGCGATGATGAGATGGATGTGGAGAAAGAGTGATGTTGTGCTGATTAAAAGGTGTCATGGAGTTTTTGGAGTGCGGTGGGGAGACTTGGATTTGGATTGAAAAAAAGGCGAGAGCCGATGATTGTCTTACGAAATATCCGTTAAACAGAATGATGCTCTTTTACAAAGAGAGAGATTACGTGGTGGCTGTGGCTCAAAGCCAAAAAACGGGGGAAGGGAGCTACTGTCCAGCATGAGAGCTTTCACTTGTGATCATCTCTAGGAGTTGTTGCTATTCAACTGATGCTACCTATGTGTGCTGGTGGCTCTCACACTCAGTTGACGTTTGAAAAGCGTATAGTTTATCACCCAAGCGTATCCATGTAAATCGTTTTCACACTGATACAGAAATAACAAATAGTTTAATTAATACCAGTATTGATACCGAAATTCGTTTCGGTTGCCAACCTTGATATTTATGCGTTTGTTTTTTTTAAATTTTTTTACAAGCACAGTGACACAGTTTCTTCAATATATATATACATATATATATAAGTATATAACCTTAAGTTAATTAAGCAAAAATAAAAAAAAAATCATAATTTAAACTGGGCTATATTTAGTTCAGAAAAGAAAAAAATGCTTAAACAAAGGAAGTAGATTGAATGTACAGACATTTTGTTAAGATAAGCGAAATTGTATCCGTTTTAACCAAAAGAAAGTTCTATGAGTATAATGTATTTAATATCAGTAATAAGCGCTTCGTCAAAATAAAGGGAAGAGGTTTTATAAGAAGTAATACACATTTCTCTCTCTCTTTGAAGTTACTTTGAATCTTAAGCTTTGTAGACTTATGACCGTTTTCTCATTACGCGATTATCTTTTTTTTCCCAACGAAAAACTGCATACTAAAGAAATTTGGTTTTCTCAATGCCTCATTTGCTTAAATTACGACAGCGTTAAGCTAACCAGCACTCATCTGCTAATTAATTATTTTCCTTTGATTTGCCCTACAGATAAATTCAAACAGCTGACTCCCAAGTTTTACATGTATTTTGAAAGGTGTTGCTAACTGAAAACAATATTTTTTGTCGGTATATTGAGAAACCCAAAATCATTAACGGACAATTAATCGGTCTAATAAATTTATGTTGACATTAAGTAACAGCCAGTTTGTCGATGCATTGAGAAAATGGCCATTAAAGTTCTTAAAAATGTTTGCTTGTTAATATTTGGTTCTTAAATTTAAGAATGCTTTTTAAGGACTCATATCAACCTCTTTTTCAAATAAATTTGTGCAAAACAATTAATTTAAGAATTGTTGAAGAAACAAGAAATAAATATTTCTTCAAAATAAACTAAAAAATGTCTTGCACTTGTAAAATAAATACACTCAACTGGAAGAACTATCAAACACATTTTTTTACAAATTAAAGTTTCTTCAGAAAAAAAAAATAATGCCATGTTTCCACGACGATTTGAATCACCTGCTTCGCTCTCTGAATCATGTTAATGAATCACGGTGTTTATACGACTTATCTACTTGCTTCGTTTTGACAGTTGTCTTTAAAAAACAAATCAGCGTTGTCAACTTTGCATTTTCAAAACGCACCAAAATGGTGAAAAAACGCAGCAATTTCAGACTTTTTTTTATTTAAAATATTTATTTAATTAATTAATTCTGCATAACATTTTTATATGAATAACACAGTAGAATCGCAAATTGTCGTTCAAGAGGAGTTGTGCACTTTAAACCAGCCGGTGCAAATTAAATCTAAGTTAATTTATTAAAAAAAGTAATTTAAATAAATTAAGTGTGTTATTTTGGAAAAATCTTTGCTTATTTTTGCATTTTTTACAATTAAATACCCCTTAGAAAATTTAATAGTTCAAAAAAGTTAACAACTCATATAATATTTCGGTCTATTTTTTTCGCGATTCTACTGTAACACAATAAAACAGTCTTTAAAGTTCAGAGTTTTAGAAAGAATAAATAAAACTTAACAAACATAAAAAAGCTACACAAATTAGTTTGTTTTCATACAAGGCGAATTCAACAAGGTAAACTCTTTAGAGCAACTGCTCGTCAGCTGTTACATCCCATTCGTCAAAATTTTCTTTTTTAATTGTTTTGTTTTAATTACATACATTAAATTGTCGAAGTTAAAATTTTTTGAGAAAAAACTTATTTGTTGTGAAACTTTTATTAAAATTGATTACAAAGTACGTATACTTACTTGTTTTTCAATAGCTTATATATTAGTTATTCCCTTTAAATTGTTCCAACAACTTCAAAATCTTGAGAAACACAAATTAAAATATGAAAACAATCAATAACATTTATTTCATTTATTAATTACGTCTTCATCACATTTTGTAAACAACTATTTTGACAAATTGGAATTGTTAAACTAACAAAATTCCTGTTATTTTTGTTAGAGTTGTAATTGTAGAAGCGACGAGTTTAGCTTGTTGAATTCGACTCGGTATTCATATGTACTAATTAATTTTTTTTATTTTCATAAAATATATACCAGCGATCAACTGTAAATATCTAGTAGGGATTCAAAGTTAACAATAGTTCAGTATTTATCGTTTTATTAAGAAAAATTTAAAAAATTTAATTTTTTCAGAAGTTTAGTATTTTCATATTTAAAATTATAACAATTAAACAGCCTTTTACATTTACATAGTTAAACAAGAAAACCCCAAAACTTTATAAAAAATAAAGAAATTTGTATATAAATACATAATATATGTATATGTTTGCATTCATTTGTACAAGATGATACATTTTCGAAAATTAAATTAATAAATCTTGTTTAAAACTTTTTAAAAAGAGATCAAAAATTTATAATAATTATTCCAAATTAATAAAGTTAATATTTTCATCATTATTGTTATCGCAGAATAAATTTAAAAAAGCACCAAAACTGGTGCGAAACGAACCGAGTTGACAACTCTGAAATAATCGATTTTGACTGCTAGATCAGATAAACTTGCGATAAAAATTGGAGAAGAGAGAAATTTTTCGTGCTTCACAAGTAGATTCATATTGAATCTACTTGCTTCGCTCTCAAAATTTTGTATGGCGAAGCAGTTGCTTCGTTCATGATTGGAATGTGAAGCATGAATAGAGAGCGAAGCACGTACCGTGGAAACATGGCATAAGAAAAGAAAAAAATTAAACTATGGCAACAATTTTAAAGTGCCTTATAGGCAGTATACACATATATACAGTTGAATCTCTTATGAACGGACACCGAAGGGGTGATTAAAATGTGTCCGTACAAGGGAAAAGTCCTCTCAAAAATACTATATGTCTTCCTTTAGCACGCCGCCAGAACCAGGTAGCTTTTGTCCCTCGAAATGGAGTGTTCGCTTAAGCAAGTTGTCCATTAAATGAGATTTCACTGTTGTTTTAATATCTTCTTATTGCAACTTTACAACAAAATATTTAGAACTTATTGTAAATATGTACTACCAACACGAAAACAGGCATCTGTATTGTAAATAGAATACGAATTTAAATTACTGCTGCAGAAGCAAATGCAACAGCAGCAGCCATTGCTCTACATGCAACTCACAATTCCCAGCATGTTTCAACTACAAGATCCGGTTTTCATTTTTATAACCAACACACTGCATCCTCAAACACACAATTTTATTCCGTATACTTTCATGTTGCACTGTAATTTACGAAGGGTTGATTTTTAAATTAATAATGAGAATTTTTTAACTCATAGTTCTTACGAAACGTGTTTCAAACATTGTGTATGCATATTTTAGTTTATTGTAGAATTTTAAATTAATTTTTTTAAGTCTATTTAAAATCGAAATACAAAAAAAAAGCTTAGATTTTTTTTATTTTTTTTCGTTTTACTTAGCAAAGTTTATAAATAAAGAAACGTAAAAAAAATCTTGTTCTATAGTGCAATGACATAATATATGGCAACACACATCTAAACTTAATGCTGATTTAGGTAATACGGGCAATAATACACCATTTACATGTTTAAATTTTATTGCCTCAATACAATACGAAAACAATACAATTCCAGCAATAACTACACTCTTCGAAAAAAAAAATGCAAAACACTTTTAAAATAATTTAGCGTAATGAACTCAGAGAGATCCGGCTCGAAGGACCAAAACGTTTTACTTGAGATATTTGCTTAAAAATATAAAATAAAAACAAATTAAGACATAATATGATACCCTAGACAACAGTGTTTACCAGAGAACTGCAACGAGCACCCGTTTTTATGATTGATGATACTCGCCTTAAAACGAGTTGCGGTGTAGTTAATACAGCCTATTGTTTTTGTATGTGCTCGCCAGGCTCGTAAGAAATTGTGTTTTTAACATACGAGCCTTTAGCAAACGTAATGAAATTTATATGAGTTATGTTTTATATTGTTTCTTAAATATATTATTTCAACATTCGGCAATAGCACTCGTACTTCTGATAAATCAACTAATTTACTTTCTTTTATTCAATGTTCTATATCTGCCCTTCGCTGACCTAGAGTTATAATTGTCTGAGTGCACAAGTGTTTACCCGCAGCATTCGTCATTCGTAGTAATACTTAAAGCAGCGTTGCCAGATGGTCTAGGAAAAAAACAATGACCGTTTATTTAAGTAAACATGTAGGGCTAAATTCATTATGAAATAAAATGAATTTAAAAGTTATTATAAGAAAAATTGTCGTGGACAATTTTAATTAAAATATATAACGAATGCGACAGGCTTATGAATCACAATTTTTTTATACGTCAATTTCATTTATATGTTAATATTTTTACAAAAATATTGACCAATGACAACGCAGCGCAGTCCGTTATTTCATTGTGCGACGTAAACACAGAATTTACTTGTTATATATTTATAAATTTTTGACAACAAATTTTACAACAAACACACAATTATATTCTATGATGCTAAAGATGCACATAAGAACATTTTTTTAAATGGCTAAGTGCGCTCTTTATTAATGGTAACTATCGGCTGCTAATTGAGTTTTTTCTTTTACTAGTTTTCATCCATAAAATAAATAACAAAACGCACTAAATCATTTAAACGCCTTAAATCACCTAACCTAGGACAAATCATAAAATCTGGCAGCCACGTTTTCATTTAATGTTGAATTTTAAATACACGAACATATACTAAATGAATATGCCGTGAATGTTGTTGTTACGAGCTGGTCGTAACACCTTAGTCGTGTAAGTTAAATACAAAAAAGTTACCGAATATTAAAATAGAAAAAACACGAAACTTAGCTTTGCGTGGTTGTGATATTGTTCATACATTTTTCTGGGCTCTTACTACTTTATGTAGTTCAGACATGTACAAGTAAAAAGTTATTGTGAATATTTTCATGCATGAAGCTCGCTTTGTATGAAGAACGAGCCAACGAGCCACCCATATCAGTAAAAGCGAGTGTTTAAAAGTATTCGAGACTAAAAATGATTAAGTAAACAGCGAGTGCGTTCGCAAGTATTATGTATTGTTGCAGTTCTCTGATGTTTACAGGCAAATGGACTCACCTTTAAAAAAGATGATATGATGTTAATAATCATACAAGAGTTCTTAATGTTGATTATTATCCTAAAATTTTTGCGTCTTAAAGTAATTTTAGGGAGGTACCTATCAGCAGTGTTGCCAGAACTTTTAGAGGTAAAATCAGTAAAAAGCATAATTTTTCATCAAAAAATCTGCAAAATCTGCGTCAAGATTATAAAAATCTTCAATAAATCTTTAAAACACATTTATTACATTTTGTATGTAGTTTATTTAGAAAAGGCTCGGGAGGGAATTCTTGAGTGTGTCGCTTTCACCTTAAACATTTTAGGGTTAAACCCGGTTTTTTTGGACTTCCTGGACGAAAAAAGTTAAAAAATTTTCCACCGATTTCTTATTATTTTGATTTTGTAAGATGAACTATTTGAAACTATGTAAAAATATTTTAGTGTCGAACAACTAAAGGTATCGTTAGACCTAACAAACAGTTGACGAACAAACAAACAAAAAAATTAACGAATCAAAATTATTTTTCTTTTTTAGTGTTGTAAGGCATTTTCTGAGGAAATAATTTCGATTCGCTTAGTATCCACTGAAATAATTAGAACTAAATTGCTTTCGAATCGAAAAAGTATTCGATCACGACTGCCAGAATTAGCCCCCAGAATTGTTTATGTAAAAACGGCATTAGTTAGTTTAAGAAAACTAAATATTTGATTGATTTGCTAAACATGTCGATTCAAATAAAAATTAATCGAATTAAACCAAGTTTTCTTGAATATTTACAACAACAAATTCTATTCTATTTTTAAAATCAAGAAAACCAGACTAATATGAAATAAGTGCAGCTTGAACTCAGAAATATCTTTCTTTGTATTTCTTCTTTTAAGAAATTTTTGATCATATACCAAAAACATGAATTCTTTGATCATGACAAAATGTTTCTTTATATAAACCTAATCAAGACAGGAAAACCTTGTAACAAATGCTGTCAAACGTGCCTAAGGGGCACATACAATGGATTTATATATGGGTAATTCCATGTCAAATCGACCAATAGTGCGACCCGACCCCTTTCGATTTTAATGAAATTTGGTGAGAAGGTTCCTTTTATCCTATAAGGAACATATATCTTGAAAACAAAAGCTAACCTAAAAAACGGTTAGCACCACAAGATTCTGCGTGCCCAATTAGGTTAAAACGCCAGGTCCCCGGCTCGTCAATCAAATGATGCGAAAAAGTTGAAAAATATGATGCTTCGATTTGTTTTTTTAACTGGTTCGTGCAAAGTTCTTCGACAATCATCCCAAAGACATTTTGGGCACCTTTTTTATCGAAGAGAAGGAATTTCTTTAAGATGATAGCATGATTCTGCATTACAAACAAAAAAACAGAATTTTTACGTCGTGTTCATCCGTCATTGATGGAATGTACTGCCGAAATAATACTCGCCCTCTAAACGGCACAAATTGCTCAATTTTCAAGTAAGCACCAGGTGTATATGACGTTAGAAAGCTTTTATTGATGTGTTCTCAAATATCGCGAATAGGAGCAAACTTGTCCTCAAATCTTTCGGATTAAAAATCAGAAAACAACAAAATAAACAACATAAGGGGTATTTCCATTACAAAATGTTATTTTCGTGCTTACTCATTTACTTACATTTGAAGTAAAAATAGTAAACGTTGCCGTGTGTGCACATTATGAAAGGTTTAAGCGGGCTTGTGATTAACAAGAAAAAAAATTACAATTTTAACTAAAAATTTAAAAAATCTTAAGCAAAACATTTAAAAGAAAGAATTCAAAGAGCAGCAAGAAGTATTTCTTATATTTGCGGAAGTTGCAACATTTTAAAATTAAAAATGTTTCTGAGAGACACATGTTGCCTGGAAAATTTTACTAAATACGAACAAAATAATTTAAAATCGTGAATTATTTGTGCATTTATTGATGTGTATAATATTTTTATAAAAATTTTTCAACCAAAAATCATTTATATTTTCATATTTAGAAAGCTTAATTTATCGACCTGTTTAAAAATTACTTTCTATAAGATTTTATTTTGGTAGATCCTCTTTTTAAACTTCCTTCCCAAACGCTACTAACGACGTTTTTAGCAAATTCAAGAAATATTTATCAAAATAAAAATGTATAATTAAAAAAAAATACAAAACAATCAGGCATGTTACAGAAATCAATTCCGATAAAACGAAATCACTTCAAATCGGAATTGGTATCTGTGGCAGGCCTGAATATAAACCATTTAATATTTTTTTGCAAATTCAACTAAAATTGTTTAAAAAAATACGGTTACGCCTTTAATGGATCTGAGAATTATATGGTCGTTTGTTCGTACAAAAGAAGCTTGTTTTTATTAAAAATAAAAAATAAATCTCTGAAATCAAGCTGAATTTATTTAATACTAGCTGAGCCGGTCCGCGTTGCTGGCCCTAAGCAAACATTAGTGTTGTATTACCAGATGATTAATATTGAGCCCTAATAGCAAAAATGATGTAACCAAAGTAGGCGTGGTAAATTTTTCTTTCGATGAAAAATTAAAATGGATTAATACGAACATTTGAAAGAAAAATTTGTCAAATCGATGGAACCGTTTTCTGGTTTTTTGTAATTCGAAAAAAGTGGGCGTGAAAGTAGGCGGGGCAAAATTTTCTTTCCGTGAAAACCTAAGTTGGACCATGGCGATAATTTTAAAGAAATAATCGTCCAAATCGGTCAAGCCGTTCTCCAGTTATGAGCTTAATTTTTTTTTTTTTTTTTTTTTTTTAATTTCCTAAGCTAATCCCGCGAAGCTCTACGCTTGTCTGCAGGAAGGAAACCAGAGACTAGCTCTCTACCAGCTAGCCTACCGGGGCACTCGAAAAAATGGGCGCAAAAGTTGGCGTGGTAAATTTTTCTTTCGATGAAAAATTAAAGTTGATTAATACGAACATTTGAAAGAAAAATTAGTCAACTCGATAGAGCCGTTTTCTGATTTTAAGTAAATCGAAAAAAGCGGGTGGGGCAAAATTTTCTTTCAGTAAAAACCTAGGTTGGACCATGGCGATCATTTTAAAGAAAAAATCGTTCAAATCGGTCAAGCCGTTCTCAAGTTATGGATTTTGCCACGCCCCTCCGCCCCCAGACCGAAAATCAAAAATCAGACTTCACAGTGTCACCCGCCTGAATATTCTGAAGATTCCCTGAAAATTTCATCAAAATCGGCCCAGCCGTTTTGGAGTCCATACGTTACATACACATTTTTGAATAGAATCGAATTTCTTGCATCAAGAAACAAGTACTAAGAATTTCTGTAAATTTTTCAGAAAATAAATCAAGAAAACTTGGTGTAATTTAATAAATTTTTATTTGAATCCAAATGTTAAGCAAATCAATCAAAAGTTTCTTATTTTAATATTAAGTTTTCTTAAACTAACCAATGCTACACGTTTTTATGTAAAAAATGCAGGGCCCAAATCGTCGCACACGTGTTCGAATGAACTTTCGTATCAAATAAAACTTCGTGACGTATCAAAACGGGATGCGGCATTCGAAAACTTTCAAATCGAAATTTGTTAAAAAAAATATATAAAAATTAATATTTACATAGAATTGGTAAAATTGGCCATAAGCAACGAAAAATTGATTTAAGTAACTAAAGAATAAAAAAAATTTTTTTTTGGCTGTATTTAAGTAAATTTTAATACGCTTTGAGTCATAACTTTTTGCTTAAACCAAGCCACACATACATATGTTAACAATAAGAAATTTTTGGCTTGGACGAGAATGGTGCTAAATTTTCTTGGTTCAAGCCATATTTTCTAGTGAATTCTTTCCGTTTACTTTTTTTTATTATATTTTCTTAAGCATTTAATTTTAAATATCCTACCAACATGAAACAGTGTAATATTGAAATAAATGTCACTTTTGGAACAAATACAAATCATATTACCTGACAAACACAAATCATAGTTTTTTTTTTTTGTAAATACATACATACGTTTGTAATATACACAAACTTTCATACATACAAACATATAATATCGATTTACTGACAATAAAAATAACAACAATAATAAATAAACTGAAAATGGAATGATATTTAATATAGAAACAGTCTTTCGTATAGAACATTTTCAAAATCATGACACACTAATATAATAATAAAAGCATTTAAATACATAAATATGTGCATACATATGTATGTAAGTATGTATAAATATGGCTTAAAAAAATGGAATTAAGTTCGTCAATTAGAATAATATTTAAATATTTCTATTTTTATGTAAAATTTGGGGGTAACATGTAGAAATCTATGGTTTTTCTCTTAACATAAAATAATGTTTTTGATTTGTTAAAATTACATTTACGGCCGAATTCCCCAAGTTAAGTTATAATTAACTAGCACTCAACAGACGAAACCCCTATTGTTAACTGGCAGTCCCGTTCACCAGTTATGTTTCGGAAATTAGATAGAAAGAATATGTTAGGAACTAAGGAATAACAGAAGTCAAGAACTAATTGCTCAAACATCAAATTTAACAAATATAAAAAACAATCTTAATAAATATTATGCAAAATGTTATATAAGATCTCAGTACACCAATACCCCGGTTTGCGTCATTTTCGAAGTTGTGTCTTTTTAAAATTTCTGTGATTTCAAAGTTGCGTCAATATACCCACACCACAATAGTGGAGAGGGTATTATGCATTTGTGCTGATGTGTGCAACGCCTTAAAATAGTGGTCCTAGGCCCACCTTAAAGTAAACCGATCTACTCAGAATCACTTTCTGAGTCGAACTAACGATGTCCGACCGGCTGGCTGGCTGTCCATGTACAGGTCGCAATTTTGGAGATAATTTGATAAAATTTGGGTCATAGGTTCTTATTGGCACAAGGACCAAGCCTATTGAAAATGGGCCGAATCGTAGGGCCACGAGGGAAGATAGGGGGAAATTTCTTCCTCTCAGAAACTATCAAACCGATTTTAATGAAATTTAAAACATAGATAGAACCATATCTATATGGACACAAAATGTATGCATTTTTAAAAAAAATAGGACCACGAGGGGAGATAGGGGCAATTTCTGCCTCTCAAACCGATTTTAATGAAATTTAAAACATAGATAGATCCATATCTATATGATCACATTAGCTATACAGTTCTTCAAAAATAGGACCACAAGGGGAGGTAGGGGGCAATTTCTGCATCTCACAAACTTTCAAACCGATTTTTATGAAGTTTATAAACATAGATAAATCCATATTTATATGGACACATAAGCATGATGTGTTTTTAAATACTATGGTGTAGGGTATCACATGGTCGGGCTTGACCGACTATACTTTCTTACTTGTTTTTGCTTCACTTTGCGTCGCATGGCTTCGAAGTTGCGTCGCTAGTGCTTCGATTTGCATAGTTAACATAAAAAATATTTGTACAAAGCTTAAACTGTAAAAGGGGATTTCCCGTTTAAGTCTCATGCAAATATGTATGTATGTGAAGGTTGTCTGCTGATTGCAACTGGTTTCAAATTACATTTGCTGAAGTAAAGGTAAATATAAATATTTTGCAGCAAGGAGTCAGCAAAAGGCATATAAGCTTAGCTAATCTAACGAAGCTCTACGCTTCGTCTGCAGGAAAGAAACCAGAGTCTCTGGCGGGAATCGAACCCGCAACCACGTCGCTGATAGACTAGCGATGGTTATTCACAAAAGAAAGCTTAAACTTTATTTGTAGATCTAAAATAAAATTATCCGTTATAAAGTCTATCAAATCAAAATTTATTGTTTCAGCTAAATGTATGCATGTCGGAACCCAATCAATTAAAATCGATACAAATGTATGAAAAATTAACACCGCAAACCGGGGTTTTGGTGTAGTGTGCTATTTACGAATCTAAAATACTTTCTCGTTTTTACCCAAAAAAAGAACAAATTTTAATTATTCTTGATTTAATATGTTTAATTTTTTTAACTTACTTTGTTGCTTTATATATATTTAAATTAAATAAAACTATTTATAGGATGTAGGAAGTTTTCCTGTTTTCAAATACATGATTTACTCAAATATTGAAACTTGAATAAATTAATTGAACTGACAGTCAATTAATTTGAATTATTTATTTCAAGTTAAATTATAAATTGTATCAACAAAATTATAATAAATACAAATAAAATTTGTACGTGGGCTTGGAAACTGAATACAGTGCACAGTGTGATATTTCGACAATCTAAGTGGACGAAATTAAAAAAAAATCTTGCACCTACATAATTGAAACATTTTTACATACAAAACATACCACTGTTACGGAAATTAACACAAAACAAAATAAAAATAACCTTCATATTTACAAGCGAATGAAAAACTTCAAATATTTAAAAAAAAAAATTTTTTTTCTTAATTTGAATAAGTTTAGACTGCAGTTTAATTAACTATTTCTTGTATTTGTATTCTCATTCACGCGATTTTTTGAGGTAGGCGCATTTTGAATGCATAAAAAAATTATATAGTTTTTTCTTTGGAAGGTAAGTAATATCGTCATCTCATAAAATATTTTTGTTGTAAAGAAGAAAGATGAATTCTAAATAGATGTGCAGCATTGTGCAACTTTTTAACTACATTTTTAAAAAAAGCTGTGTTAATTTGCTAAACAAATTGCACGCGAAAGTGTGCGCGGTGTAAAAATATCCCGGCTTAAACAAAAATGGTTGTAAAAATATTTAAAATATTTTATTTAATAAATGGGTTGAAATTCAAAATTCATCAAAATTTGGCTTGTGTTTGGAAGTAATAAATGACGCGACGTTGTCAGAGCAGATCGTATCTTCAATCAAAGTCAACATTAGGACATTTTGCCCCAGAGTTTATAAATGTGGGAAAAAATTCAGGTAGGCTTTTTGAGCGGTTCTGTCTTCCAACAACAAGTTTTTTCGAAACGCACAAAAATCTGCTGAAGTTACTGCACTTTTAAATTTAAGACTTTTTTTATTTTTTTTTAACCGGGAAAGACAAAAAAAACATTCCCGCTAAAAAAAAATGTTTTTATCATGAGGAAATGTTTATTATATAAGAACATTTTGGGTAATTCCATATGTGACTGACTCTACATTTGACACAATTTGCGTTTTGTTTTGTCTCATATTACGATTAGTAATATTTTTTTAGTATCAATTTAACCATGTCTATGTAGCAGTTTCAATAATTATCCGATAGAAAAAAATGGCAACCAATTATATTTTGAAATCTCATGTAATTAGTAAAATGTAAACGTGACTGACACTACATGCAAAAGGAAGTCGTTTTCGAGAGTGTTTTTAAACTTCAATAATCTTCCTCTGCACTTTCGTAATAACTTTAATTTGTGTTTTTATCGAAAGTTCAAGAATAAAAGCGGTAAGTTATTAAAAAAAATAATTATTAAAAGAAAAAATTGTGACTGACACTACAGCCCAAAACGTGACAGGCACTACACTCACTTTGTATAGTATAAAAATCAGTATTTATACATGAATCGTTAGAATTGAAATCACAGCGCATAAAATCGGAACTCTACAATTATTTGAAATATACAAAATTTAATTAATGAACTCGTTAAAATGCTATTTTTGAATATAAACACGACCTAAACGAAATCACTAACAATAAGTTAGAAATTATCATTGAAACTAAAATAAAACCTTTTTATAAATAAGAAATATATGTAAATGTTTCAAAAACTTGATTTTTTTTTTAATTTTTTTAAAAACTCAAATGTTTTAATAAAAATATCAAAAAATTGTTGCCACTTTAAAAACTTAAAAAAAGTAACATAATGTTGCCACCATACAGGGCTGCCAGGTACTTTTTTCCTTGTCCCCGAAAAATTAAAAAACAATCCCCAAACTAAAAATCAAAATTAGTTAGAAAAATTTTAATAGGAAATCCCCAAAAATTCCCAAATAAAAATTATTAGTAAAACAATAATTTTACTTTGTTTGTAGCGACTGGTTTCGGCATGTTTTTTTAAATCCTTTTTATGCGATTCCAGTGAGGAATTACAAGAAGAGCAATGTGCTGTTTTTGAAGACATATGAGACAATTTATAAGAATATGGAGCTTTTTCAGTCGGTCTTAGCCATCCTTAAAATCAACAATAAAAATACATATATCCGTCATTTATTTAATACTTCGAAGCTTAATAAGTACTTACCAATAGCCCAGCATTATTTTTCCCAAACTTTATTATATTGTCTTTTATATTTCTTCAGCTAATACGCAAAAGGCCCTATCTAACATTTTAAAAATTTCACAGCAGAAGCAAAAACTATTCAAAATGATAAACTAAAAAAACTCCTTAAACTGTTTATAATTTAATTTTCATTTATTTTCTTGAAAAACCTTCCAGTTGTTTTGACAATTGACAATGTTGCATATTATGCAAACTGTCAGTTAGGCCTTTTAGCGTTAACCATAGTATCTTTTAAAATTGTAGTCGAAAGATTTCAAAATTTTTTTGTGAACATTTATGTTGATGCAATATATAAGAATCAATGAAAACGTTGATTTTTAATTTTTCGTTAGTTAGGGCCTTTTGCGTTTCAGGTTACGATTTACATATTTTTGGGAAAGACATATTTGCTTGAAAATTGTTTTTAAAAAATTAAAAAATGTATGTGTTGACAACGGTTTTAGATTTCTTTATTAATTTTTCCTTTTTAAATCACTCACTCAAGATTTTTTTGTATGCTTTTAAGAACCTTTTACACATTTAACAAAAATGGTAATCTTAATTAAGACGCTTTACACTGTATTAGTTGTTGATAAGAGTAAGGTACAAGTTTTGCTACTTTTTTCATATTGTATATACGAAACAAAGAAGTGAAAATTATATTTAAAATGTATAAAATCCCCGAATTTTTCTTTCAAATCCCCGAAAAAGTCCCCAATCCCCAAATGACTTTCTTTGTCCTTTTTGCTCGCAAGAAATCCACAACTTTGGGGATAAAATACTTTAGTATTTTTACTACCAAAATCAGATATTATTTTTTCCATTTATGGTAGACTTTTGCGTGAAATTGCCCTTTTACTAAATACGTACAAAATAAGTTAAAATTATTTTTTGATTTTGGGTTTTATTGTTTTAAGAAACTAAATTGATTACTTAAGAAAATAAACTTTTTTCCGTGTAGGGCGGAATTCTTTATGCAAGCAAAAAAGCTAAAAATTAAAAAAAAATATGCAATATATGAATATGCTTATCAAAAACTTTAATTAAAAATTGCTTTTACTAAATTTTTGACTGGAAATATAGAAAAAGTATTTTAAAGTATAATTCTTAATTAGCGAAAAGACCAACAGGTAAAATTTGGCAAGAGCAAATCGATTTCCCCCAAAATCGAAAACTCCAATAAACTTTTTAAATTTTTGTTTTTGTTTTTAATGTAAGTTTAGCAAACGAAAATTTTGTTCGAAATCGAGGGACACGCAGTAAATCTTTGTACCTATATCAGTAACATAAATCAACTCCATAATTTGTTCAATCCAACGAACATTTTGGCAAAGTTGCCTCAAAAACATATTCTTTAAAGGAAACAATCAACCCTTAAGGATATTAAATCGAGTGTGTATGTATTGCTGCCCTGAAGCTCAATAGCCATACTGATATGAAGAAAGCATGCTGTTGACACATAAAATATTTTAGCGCCTTTTTTGTGCAACTTTTATATCAATATTTTGAGATTGATTGTCTTTTTTATGTGTGTTTTCAAAAAGAATATTAATGTTTGATTTTTTTCTGTATCTACTTTTTGCAGACTTTGCTTTTTTATACCACAAAAGTGTGAGTGGGAGATACTACATACATACATACATATTTTCCATTAAGTGATAATATTTATTAAAGTTTTGTTTAAAGAAAATAACGAAAAATCCTTGTTAATGTCTTAAGTTAAAAAAAAAAACTTAAATAAAAAAAAGAAATCATACAAAATAAGGTCAAATTTATTTGTTGATATTAAAAACCAGCTGAAGGTTGACAACTAAACTTTAGACCTATTTATTTCTATTAATTATTATTTCAAAAATGACACAAATATTGTCATTGTTGATGGTTATTTATTTTCTAAATGTAAACAATGAAAATGAACGTAACGAAATGTTAATGAAACACACATTTCTCTTTTAACAAAAATGTACTTTCTAGGGGGTTTAATTCCAGTATTATCAGGAAAAAAAGTTCATGGGATTCCCAATTGATTTCAATTATTTAATATCTTTTGTGTAGTCAAACAAAACGTACTTAATCAATATTATCAGAACAGAGGCAATACATCGAGTACAAGATAGATACATATTAATATTCCTAAATAGCAAACTCTTAAACAAGAAAATAATATATTAAAAGAGCATAAATTTATATTTCAAAAATAAATGAAACCGTCACAACATATCGAGTCTTTACCGCAAAAAAGCTTAATGCTATGTTCACACTTGGGTTTTTAAACGGGTTTAAGGAAAAAATTGATTAAGTTAATCCAAGCCGTTCACATTGCATTTGAGATGATTAAGATGACAGATGATTAAGAAAAAAACACAACAAACAATTTTATATTTCTCTAAAGTATTAAAAATGGATGAAAATACTTTTATAAAGTTATCAAAAAATAATTTTTATCATTTTAATGATGAAATTGTGAAAATGTATGAATTATTTAAGGAAAAAAATAAAAACATTAAGCAGAAGTCGTGGAGGGCTGAACACGTTCATGTTGGCCGATTCTACATTATACTCAGTTTGAGGTATGTTCAGTGGATTCTATGGGATTAATGAAGTGATTTAGTTGTAATCATGTCAATTTGAAGAGATTAACAAATCAATTTTAAATGGTTTTAAATGGTTTTAAATGTTATTTAAAACAACACAATATATGCAATATATGCCTGACAAAGACTCTTCGGGAAGACTTGGGGGCTGAAGCCTAGAATTATCTACTGGTCTTTTGTTACGATAATCAGACCAATATTTACCGCCCTAGCGTGGTGGACTAAGACTACACAGTTGAAGGCTAAAGTGATACTCGATAAGGTCTATCTACCTTCCCCGCTCTGGCTTTAGGAGCTATCCAGCACATTTCTCCGCTACAAATATATATAAAAGAGGAGGCCTGCAGGTGTGCTAGGAAGATGCCGCGCATTGCTGAATACAAGTCAGGTGGCTTTGTGGGTCACATGCGGATCTTTAAAATTCTTAGGACTGATCCGTCTTTTGTGGTTGGTGATCATATGCTGCCTAATCTGGTATTGAATAGGAATTTTAATGTCCTTATACCTGAAAAGGGTTAATAAGCGTACAAACCGTGATGGCGCGGTTGCGCGGACCAGGTTGGTTTACCGACGGTTGGAAACAGACGAATAATGGGCAAACAATAAATTTATAATGTCGGATAACCACGCCGCTCTTAGGGCACTATCTTCCTTGGCGGTAAAGTCCAGGTTAGTCATGCACTGTTATACGTCTCTGTTTATTTCATCCGAATATCACATCTACATTTATTACAATAGAATCCTATTACTCCAGGTATGTGATTCACGTATTATTTAAAACTATTTCGAAATTAATCGACACTGGTTTTATATATATTAATGTCACCGTGTATCATTTAAATTAAAATTTTTTAATAGCTTTATAAAATACATACAGGCCTGTTCTGAAAATCACATTTTTTGAAAGTGATTTTAAATCACAAGAAAGGTGTTCTGGGCATATTATTTTGTGATTTCAAAACGTTCAGCTACGTAAACAACTTTTTGAAATCACTTTGTTATTTTTGCGACTATTGTAAGTTGGCCGTTACAATAAATTTCTTAAATAAAATATTCCATGTGTTGTTTATTAATTTTTTATGCAATAAGCTATTTTATTTACAACAAATCGTTTAAAATTAAGAAAATTCGATGAAACTACAAAATGATATTTGCTTTTGTGACTTCTGTTGTGATTTCAGGTTTGTTTTTTTAGTTGAATTAAAGTTCGCTTTTTTGCTAACAGCGGCATGAAAGCAAAGTCTAATATTTATTAAAAATCGTAAAAACTGTAAAGTATCACGGGGAAAAATCGCTTCTATCTCTAATATGGCTGAAATACACAAAAAATTGCAAAATTGGAAACTAACCCTAAAATCTATTTGAAATCTCTAAATGGATTAAAAAAACAAAATGTCGAAAAATAAAACAAACAAAATTTGCACAATAGCGAAAATTCGCGAAACAATTTTATATTTCAAACAAGCCATAAAATTGATTAAAACTCCCTAAAACTGTAAGGAATGGCAAAAATTCGGTAAAAATTGCTAAATTAGCGGAAATTTGCAAAAATTTGCTAACAGCGACATGATAGCAAAGTGTACTTTTTAATATAAATCGTTAAAGCTGAAAAGAATCCGAAAACTAACAGGAACAAATCGCTTCTATCGCGAACATGGGTAAAATTCGCAAAAAAATACAAGATTTGAAACAACACTAAAACTAATTTGATATCGCTAAATCGGTTAAAAAAAAAATTGTCGAAAAATAACATAAAAAGCGTTAAATAAAAATTAGCTATAATTTTGAAAAACAAACCCTTTGTGTTTACATGTGCTTTCGACAATTGAAAATCACACCGAAAAACACAAAAACGGTGTGATTTACAGAACACCACAAAATCACACGTGTGATTTTAAAAGCACATGTGATTTGAAATCACGTGATTTTCAGAACATACCTGATAACTGAAATTTAGCTCATAGAATAAATTCGAAAAATAAAAAATGTTGAATTTTTAATAACGATATTTGGACTTTGTTCTTGCTCTTTTTGTTTCTTAAATGTTCATTTTTTTGTTTACTATTTAATCGCCAACAAAATTTTCTTGTCACAAATAAATACAGATTTAAACAAAAATAAATCTAAGAATATATGTATAAATAAAATCTAAAAAACATTTTTTTTATCACAGAAAACTTAAAAAAAATTATTTTTCCTTGGTTTTTATTCCGACTGATAAAACCAGCAATGAAAAGGATTTTTTCTTCAGGGTTTTTAATTCATAAACAAAATTTTTTTTTCGAAATGTGTATAACAAAAAATTTTTTAATATGTCTTTTTAATAATTTTTAATCTTTTGTTAAGTAATCTTTAAAAGAAAATAAGTAAGAGGTATTACTTACTTTGCACATGACATAATCCCACTGAAAATTGTCCCAATTCAGGCATTTGTCTTAGAATTTCTTCAGTTACTAAATGAACACCTCGATGTTGTGGTCGTAAATTGATTTTGCGTTGAAACCACGCTGAGCCAATTTGTAAGCCTGAACTGGATGGACCACCGCCACCACCGCCGCCGCCTCCACCCCCGCCCCGATGATTGGAAGAGGCCATTGTGCTATTGGACGAAGAACTGCGTATGTTGCTGTTGCGACTAGCGCTTTGTTTAATATTTGACGCCGTTGTGGTACCGCCGCTTTTACCGTGTGGATTCGTGGTGATGCCGGTACTGTAACTAGGTCGATTATGGCGACTACGGCTGGTAGTCGCTGCACTTGTTTGTTGTTTTGAAGTTTTAGCTGTAATGGAGGAGGAAGTGGCCGCTGTTGCTGCCGCTGATGCTGCTGATGTTGTTGCTGCTTCTGATGTTGGTGCTGCTGTTGCTGCTGTTGCTGCCGCTGTTGTTGGATTTAGATGTAAATGTAGTTGTTGTTGTTGTTGCTGTTGGTGGTGTTGCTGAGCCTGTGGATACGTGTGGGCAGCAGTTAAAGCTATTTGTGATTGTTGTGTTGTTTGTTGTTGTAGTTGTTGATGTGTAGTAGATGTTGTAGTTGTAGAAATTCCACTAACAGCGGCAGCAACAGTAGCTTGGTGTACCGTTTGTTTTGTTGACGTTGTGTCTTGTGTCGTTTTAATTTCAGTTTACTTTGTAGTTGTGGTTCTTTAAGCCTCTCTTCCACTTGTAACTCGTATCTCTCTGAATTAGGTTTTCCTGATTTGTTTGTTTGAGTGTGTGTTTATTTCTAACAAATTTATTTCGTTATCTCACCGTATTTTCTTTCCTTGCTTGTTTTCTTTTCTTGTAACTTTTTCGTTTTAAGCTGTTAATTTAAGTTGTTAGTTGTTTTTTTTTAAATTTTGTTGCTCTTTTAGTTGAGAGGATAATTCTTCTAAATGTTGGAGGGTTACGTATGAAGTTTGAAATTATTTTGGTGTTTCTTCTGTTACTTGATTTTTTTCGTATTCTCAATGCACCAGCATGCTTCTTTTATACGGAATTTCCTTTTTTTATTTGCTTTGTGTGCTATTTCTTCCCACCTTCTTTCTTTGTATTCTCATTTACTCCAACGTTTTATTTTATTTGCCTCTGTGCTAGTATTTTTCCTACTTTTATTTTAATTGGTGTTGTTTCAATTCTTTTCACTTATTATTCTAGCATTCTTTGCAATTCTTCTGGGAAATATAAACCAAACACCTGCAAAAGGTAAGACATACATAAATATTAAGAATTATATTATATGTATTAAATAAACATAATCTATATATTTCGTTATGTAAAAAAGTAACGTCACGTTTTAAAATTATTTTTATGTATTTAAATTGCTCATACGTCATATAAAACCGGCTCTCACATGTAATGCGAGCAAAAACAGTTATAATTATTTGTCATACGCCCTGACTGCTCTTGCAGTTATTTTAATCAAAAGTATCCCAAAATTATTATAAACAAATTGTCGTTCAACATGAATAAAATAAAAAATAAAAATATTTCGTTTTTATTTCAAATTGAACATGTTGACCATATGAACACAATTGCTCCATATGAACGTCAAATAAAACATGGAATATTTAATACAAAGGCACACAAAAACAATTTACGTATTTTTTGATGTCAAATAAAAAAAAATGCGAAAAAGTTTTTGCCAAGGAAATGGACAATCTAATGACCTAGAGGTATGAAATTTACTTTACGACCCATTCTCATACTTACTAAATAAAACACATAGAAAATATAGACTCTTTGAGTCCAAAAACGAATTTCAGGCCAGAACGGTTTTTTGTTTAGATATCGAGATAGAGCTTTGGAATACAGGAAAAAAATTAAGGGCCAATTGTGTAAAACGCAACGCCATAAATTACATTGAAAGCAAAAACAAAGACAAAAATATTTCATAATTTTGTTGTTGTTTTATAGAGAAATTTTTATGGCGTTTTAAAATTTTAAATGCCACAAAATATGCAGCGTTTTAAATTTAAAAAATCAATATGAATTTCTGTAGAAAGCAACAACAAAATTAGAAAATATTTTTGACTTTGTTGTTGCTTTTAATTTAATTGTTGGCGTTGCGTTTCGTTTTAAAAAATTAAGGCCTTAATTTTATTAAAATAATGGGGGCTCGAGGAAAATTTGAGCTGTATATAACATTAACATAGTTTTCAGTTACTCAACGAAAAAAGTCGTTTTTACCGAAAATACTGCTTTTGAGGCCTGGCGCCGCACTAAAAAAATACGATTGGCTTAAAAATTCCACATTTTTTTTTAATCTTAAAAATAAGTTTTGGGTGAGACTTTAACATTTCCCAATAAAATTTTTTATCATTTTGCGAAGCACTAATGGTACATTTATAAAAATAAGCGCGCAATTATGAGCTACGCAATAATACATGCAGATATGCAGTAAAGTAAGTAAAGGAACTCTTAACAAGTTTTATAAAAGAAAAAAGAAAATTTCAAGTGCTACGCCATTTCCTTACTAAGAAGCATGTCTGTAAGGGAGAATTCTAAAAAATAACTCTAAAAAAACATTCAGTGTGTAAGGCTGAACGCTACATTTACCAGTTTTTTATATGCCTTGAATTAAGCGCTTTTTGTGTTAAAAATGTATTGCCTCAAAGTGGGAACTCACCATATAAAATTCATGCCTTCTGTAAGCGAGATGGTAAGCGAAACTCTTTAATTTCTCCCTTACAAACCTACTTCGTTTGAAGCCCAATTTGTTATTGGGTTCCAATTTTAAATATAAAAACCATACAGGAGCGATATGTAGTAAACAATTACAACCAAGCAATAAATTATTAAAGTTAAAAGAGTTTTCCTAAAAATCTTACCAATTCAAATCAGTCAATTATCCTTCATCTGCCATAATACATAGAAAAGTAGAATACTTTAGAAAATTTTGCTTTAATTGTTGCAACGTCTTCACTTTTAGTCAATTTCAACCCTCTGTGTGATGCAAAACAATTTTTTTTTTTTCCCCCCAAATAACATAAGCCTGTAAAATTTGGAAAAAGTTGAAACCATGGGGCTAGAGAATACGTTTCTAAAGATTTGAGCGCTTAATCGGAATCATTAATCGGAACCGTATTCGAGTAGTTATAACTGCATATTCATATTTATTAAAAAAACCTGATATGTCGTTTGAAAGTCCAACCAATTACCTTTAAAATAAATGTGTAACCTTTGTAATACATTCTGCCTTCTCACAGATATCTTAACCAGAAGCTTGAAAAGTTTGGGTTTTCGCTATATTTATGGGATTTTCGCTTTTTCGAATTTTTTATATTTTGTTATAGAATTTTTTATAACTTCTTTTTTTATATTTTTTAAGATTTTCTTAATTTTTAATAAGTAAATGTAGTATATGTTGTCGGTTAACCGCATCATTAACGGATTGTCGAGCGTCCACTGTTGCAACAAAAACAAAACAAACATTAAAACAAATGAACGGAAAAAATCAAATTTTAAAACAAAAACGTGCAAATTCACTTTGGTTTAAGCCAACTATTATTATTGTTCTTTGTTAGTTTGTACCATAATTTTACGTACATGCAGTACAACACGATTCCTTTCTATTTATATTTTTCGTATTCTCTATTTTATTGTTAAAACCAAAAATCTACAAACACATGTGCGAGCCCAGCAGCTCTGAAAGAATCTAATATAAATTTCACAAAACGTTGTTATAACGAAAACGAAGAAGTAATTTATACCATACGATGTCAAATTTAAGGCAAAATGTTGGGAAATTGACAACGAAAGTGAAATTACCATACATTAAATAAATAATAAAAAAAAAATATTATAATTAAAACAAAAAGTTTAAACAAGTTAGAAATGTAGTAAAGATATCAAATTAAGCACAAATTTGCACACTTTCGGAATTTTTAGTAACGGTCTCTGCGATATTTAAACAATATATCGCTTTTGTAATGAAAAGTCTAATTTCCTGCTTAAGTTACCTGAAAGTGGGTGAAAAACTAACTGATTATTTCTTTATAATCTAGATAATAAAGTAAAATTACTCGATTCTATAAGACTAATATCAGAAAAATACTAAAGTCCCTTATTGGTGAAGCAATCATCAGAACTAAAAGGTTAAAAAAATAAGTGCTTGTACAGGTACGAATGCCCTTGTTTTTTATTAGTTAGTGTAAGAACACACACTGATTCACTTGAATAGAGACAATAACAAATTGTACCATCCAAACGAAATAAATAAAAAAAAAAACCATTTTATCTATTGAAAACATAAATTTTTTTTTAATTTTGTTTTTTCTTTTTACCCACTTACAACTACAATTCGAGTCGGAAAGAACCCAACCAATTGTAGGGGAATGTAAGAAAAGATAAACTCACTGTTTATTGTTGGTGTTTTGTTTTGGCTTTGATATTGTTACAAGTCAGACTTTGAGTGTTTATAATTCTTATTCGCTTTAGGGTTTTATTTGTATAATATTTTTGGCCTTTCTAAAATCTTTGGAAAAAGTTTCCTGATGAGCTGGCCTAAGCAACCAGTGAAATGCGCATAGAAGCTAGCTTTCCCTCAACAATAAATTTCAGTGTATTTATCAAATATGAAAAACTGGGAATTTAGCACGTCATACGGAAATCGTATTAATAAGAAAACATAAAAATTTAGATTTTTAAACGATTGCACAATTCCATTATTTTGAGGTTATAATTGAAAAATACTTTTATATTTATTAAAAAAATAATTAAAATTTTTTTCTATTTAATTGTTTTAATAAGGAAATATCCAGCATTTTAAAATGTGTTTTTGTTATTAATTTCGCTCCAATAAATAATCAGCCTTGTTTCGGTTGTCGAAAAATATCAAAATTAGGAGATTAAATTAATCAACAACCAGTGTTCTTTAATCTCTTACAAAAAACGACTTGATCGATTACGACAACGACAACCGGAATAAGGCTGATTAACTGATCTCCGACAAAGTAAAAGGCGCTTAAAAAATGTACACCCGATATTAAAATTGCAGCTATCTTTTGAAGGTCAACTATAGATGAACTTATACTTGTTCAAATGTCCTTTTTGTGTTGACTCTTCTGCATCTGATGTTTCTGAATTTGATACATTGCATTGTTAGCATTGAACTGTTACTTTGCACAACTTTACAAGAAAAGTTTCAATCATACAAATTCAGTTGACAACTGTTACTAAACTTAGGGATATGAAACAACTCCCTTGTTAATAACAGAAGTAATATCGTGATTACTTGTATACCTTCAAGTATAGCAGAGTTGTTTCGGGTTTTTTTTTTTTTTGAAAAAACTATTCCGGAATATTTAGCTATTAATTCTTAATAGTAGCGTGAAACTTGTGTACGTTTCACATTATTCATAAAAAAAATAATTACTTGCCATTTTTGAAAATTAAATTTTATACTTTCCCGGGAAACTAGAAACCATCATTTGGAAGAGTTGTTTAATTGTGCAGCTTGGCATTGTGATTTGAGTGCCTTAAAATTTGTAATAAAAGAAACCTTGCACCAATTTAAATAGAAATCGGTCCATACAATATTGTAACACGACAGGATAAAAAGGGTAATTTCGGTTCATATAAAGCAGAGAAATTTTAAATGAAATGTAAACATATTTACTGAATACGTTTTAAAAAAAATTCAAATTTAAAAGAAGTTATGGGCACAAATTGTATTACTAAATTTAACGCTACAATTCGGAAAAGTTTGCTAAAATAGCAAAAATTCCCGAACATTTTTGATATATCAAAAAAAACTATAAAATTCTCTAAAAGTCCCTAAAACTACAAGGAATGGCAAAACTTTGGTAAAAATTGCAAAATATAATATTTATTAAAATCGTTAAAGCTGCAAAGAATAAGAAAACTTATAGCAAAACATCGTTTCTATCGCGAACAGGGCTAAAATTCGCGAAAATCGCAAACTTGGAAACAAACCCTTAAATTGATTTGAAATCGCTTAATTGGCTAAAAAAAACAAAATGTCGCGAAATAACAAAAAATATTTTTATGCAAAAATAGCGAAAATTCGCGAAAATTTTTAATATTTCAAACAAGCCATAAAATTGATTAAAAGTTCCTTTAACTAGTAGGAATGGCAAAAATTCGGTGAAAATTGCTCAATTAACGGAAATTCGCAAAAATTTGCTAACAGCGGCATGACAGAAAAGTCTTATATTTATTAATAATCGTTAAAGCTAGAAAGAATCAGAAAACTTACAGTAAAAATATCTCTTATCGAAAACATGGCAAAAATTTGCGAAAATATCCAAAATTAGAAACAAACTCTTAACTTTATTTTAAAAAGTTATATCGGTTAAAAAATATGTCGGAAAATAGCACAAACAAAGTTAAATAGTGAGCAACGAACAAAAATAATTGGAGATGGGATTTTTTTTTAATTTTCGATAACTAGTCGACACAACATTCTTATAAAATACCAAATTAACGTCGAAGTAATGTAGTCGTCGACTTGATGTGACAACAATTTAAAATTAATGTCGATGTCGCCTACGACTTACACAATAGGGGAGAATATATTCCTCTAACTTCCACTGCAGCATAAGTCGCTAAGGCGATTCGTAAGCAAACTGGATTTCGGAAAAGTAGGTTGCTGGTCCTTCTTTCTTAGACAAGTGATAGGGCTACTACTTTCATGTCCAATCCCACGATGCAGTCATGTTTCAGCAAATATTCATGTAATTTACCTACTTGCCTGAAACGTTAAGATATACTTTAACCATTCAGGCTAAATGATTGGGCGCCTTCTTCTTTAGCTAGTTTTCGGAGGAATCTGAAAAGCCATTACCCGGGAAATACTTGGTCTAGGATGTAGTGAGCTGCTTGTATAGTCAAACAGAGAAATCGTTCCTGGTCACTCCCAAGTGATTGACAGTCAGAAAACTTTCCGTACTACGTGCACTTATGTTGTCCCAAGTCCCGAACAAGTAAGATGCCATACAAGAGGTATTAATAGCAAAAACGACTTGTTGTCAAACAAAGAACTGTACGACGTTAAATGGTAAACAATTTTTTGTCGTCCGCTATAATCATAATTTTAATAAATAAAAAAATAATAATACAAATTAAAAAAATCTCTTTAGTTCAGATACCAATTTTTTAGGTACTTTATATTTAGCGTTTTTATGCATTTTAAACGAAAGTACCTACTAAATTGGCATTAGAGAAGACTAAGTACAAGTAATACAAAAACGTAAGTAATTGTCAACTAAGAAAATATAAAGAAAAAAAAACAATTAAAATACATAGTTGCAAGTACTGCAACAACAGACATAAAAGTTAATCGTTGCGATTAGTTAATATTCTTCTTGTCGTTTAAGACTTAAGGCTTATAAGTGCCTTAAAGTATTTTCATTGACTCAAAATTCTAGTTACTTTTGTGCTTAAATGCATATGCAAACCTTCTGTTTTACTTCTTGTTAAATCATGTTGTGCTACTTCTGTGCGTAAGTTGCACAAAACGATAACGAGGTTAGTTAGAGAAGAATCGAAAAATTAACTTAATTGCCGTATAAAGAGCATATTTTCTAACGTAATAAAAAAACCTTAACGTAAGAAGCAATCGCAATTAAATGTTTGTAGCATAAGTTCTTAAAATACTCTTTTAAATGTATCGCCCTTTGATAATGAAAGTATTGTAGTCATGTTGTGTCCAATATTATATTAAAAAGAAAAGTGTAAAAAGAAAATTGTTGTTGATTATGAGTTATTTGTCCCAAACCGTTTATTTAAGAAAATTTTGATTTATAAAATTATGTGAAATTTTTTAAGATTATACAAAGAGCGAAATAAGGCGTTTTGAAAGTTTCAACATTCAAATTATAGCAAATCATTGTCAAATTAAAAACAAATCGTTGTCTAATCACAAGAAAGAAGTAAAAGATATCATGCATTGTGAAATTAACAACGACATGGTGTCAAATCAACAACAATAATAAACAAGTAAGAGTGATATATTCGTCTATGCCCTTCACTATGCCCAATTCGTCAGATGTTAATGTATTGATAACCAAGATTTTGTACCTAATTTGAAAACTTTGGCTCACGCCGTTCTCTACATTTAATCACCTTAAACGCAAAAATTTTGAAAATTTTACAGGAGACGCAAAAACTATTAAAAATTATAAATTGATAAGTCGCCTCAAACTGTTTATAATTTGTTTTTCTTCTATTTTTCTTGTAAAAAAATACCAGTTGTTTTAGCAATTAACAATGTTGCATATTATGCAAACTTTTAGTTAGGCATTTTAGCGTTTATCGTTTGTAGATAGGGCTTTTTGTTTTTTGCTAATAAAATCGAAAATTTTTTTTGAAAGATTCCAAAATATGTTGTGGCCATTTGTGTTGATCAGAATCAATGAAAACGTGAATTTTTAATTTTTGGTTAGTTAAGGCCTTTTGCCTTTCAGGCAGTGTTCGAAAATAAACTGAACATTATTAAGCGTTCGGCTCACACACCCAGGACCGATATCTATTTGTTAAATGTTTCTTTAGACGAACACAACCCTTAATACCTTTCGTAACTCCTTTCAAGAAAGAGCCGAACATTATATAGTGTTCTGTTCCTCGTTAAAAAACAGAACAATTGTCGCGATACTGTAGACAAACATTATATTTTAATGTTCTATAATGTTTCTTTTTTTACATTGATAAAGAAATGAACAAACAAAAATGTTTAGCAACGACCGCAGCTTGTGTGATAATTTTGTAAAGTAATTTTGCTGGTTTTTTTGTTATTATTTCGTATGAGTTTGTTTTTTTTTGTAAAACTTTTTGGTTTTTTTACAAGCTAAAAAGGCGCTAAAAAACCGAACGGAATTAAATGTTCTCATCTTTTTGTAGAGTGGAATAAGAACAGTATTATTTTTGTGTTCGAAAGATGACAAACAGGGAAACATTATTTTTTAATGATTTACTACAAAAACATTTTATGTGTTTACTTTTTATTCAGTGTTTATTATCGAACACTGGTTTCAGGTAACGATATACAGTTTCGAAGCCAAAAAAACATATAAAAAAGCTAAAAATTAAATCGTTAATTTTTGTCATCAAATCTCCATTCGCAAAAAAAAATTATCTTTGGTATCAGAGATGTAATATCTTATTATACAGGGTGTCCGCCGGGAAGGTATAGGTGCTATGTTTTGCCGCCATTTTGGTACGTGGCAAATTCATTCGATAAACCAACGTGTTCCCTTGTTAAGTACCTGGAAGCTTGCCTCAAATACAGAAAAGTGATATTAAATGAATTTGCTTAGTTCCTTTTTACATTTTATATTTTTGAATTTGTTTAGTTCCTTTTTATATTTTATAATTTATATAAATATTTGTACTTAGTTCTTTTGTTAAACAAATTTTATGCTGTAAATTAGTTAACAAATTTATCTTTTTGAATTTTTGTTTTTTAACAGCTTTAATTTTGCCAATCTGGCTCACAACTGTATGTTATGCCAGTTATAGATCATTATTTAAATTTAAACAAATTTTGTTATTATATTAGTAAATGAATCTATTAAATAAATAAATAAAAAAAATAATCGATAAAACATTTTATCAAAATCAATCATCGATTACTGTGACGATGAGAAAATTATGTAAAATTTTTTGGAGAAAAACGCACTATTTATTGTGTAGTGAATGATTTTGAAAAAAGAGGGTATGTAGGTGATTTGCATTTGTTTCCATTTAAGATTCAGTTGACACAAGAGCTTATTCCACAAGACCATTTATGTTACAGCTCGCCCATGACAACCCCGATTTTACTGAAAAAATCATAATGAGTGACGAGGCACATTTTCATTTGAATGGATATGTGAATTAACAGAATAGTCGGTTCTGGGCAATGGAGAACCCTCAAATTATTCATCAGTCCCCTTTGCATCCATTAAAAGTGACAGTCTGGTGTGCAATTTGGTCAGAAGGAGTCATTGGACCTTACTTCTTTGAAAATGGAAACGGCGTAACGGTAACTGTGAATGGCGAGCGATATCGTGATATGATTGAAAACTTTTAAACGCCACAACCGTATGCTTTGGACTTGATTGACATGTGGTATCAACAAGACGGTCGCCTGATTTGACTGCTCCGGACTTCTTTTTGTGGGGATATCTTAAAAGCAAGGTTTATGCAAACAAACCAGAAACGCTTGAGCAACTCAAACAAAATGTTGGTGATAAAATTAATGAAATACCGCGTGAAATGTGTGAGAATGTAATGAAAAATGTGCTCAAAAGGGCTCGCATTTGTGAGGCTAACAGAGGCGGACATTTGTCTGATATTGTATTCCTTACATAATGGCCGACAGTAAATAAAACATTTATCAATAAAAGATCCATTCTCTTTCATTTAATCAAAAATTATAAACAATCAAAGTATACCTTCCCGGCGGTTTGAACTATTTTTTATACAGATGCAACTCTGCTGCAAAACCATAAGGCTGCTGTCGGTGTAATATATTCAAATTTCGAATTCAGTTATATGCCTCATTGTGGCACATATGTGAGTTAGGCTTATAGTCGGTTACATAACTGTCCACGCTGCAACTAAAGATTGTGATTAAAGGCAAAAAAATACTGTATAAGTACATATATTAACTGTCAATTTCACGATGTCGAAAGAACGATTTCTTTCGCAAAAATACATTTGAAATAAAAATGAACTTTGTAGAATTTGTTTTTGTTGTAAATTAAGTTGTTCAAAAGAAAAAGTTCTTTCGCATTCAGTAAAATGGGCAGTCAATGAGATAGTGGCAGTCAAGTTGGTAGCGAGCTAGTCTATCAGTATAAAAGTAAAGAGTTCCAATTGGCTAAATGTCTGCCCTCGTATTGCTCAAATCATTAAGTCAGAATATAAATTGTTACTTTAATATATAAAAAAAGTAATTTTATATTTAAAAATAAATAATAAAAAAAATATGTAATGGTATTTCATGGTTAAGGTTCGCAATGGGTTATCTAATTTAAAAATTAGAACAGTGCGCTGTTAAAAAATAGAATAATGTGCTATTTATATCACAGTTATATATTGTCGGAACAAGAAAACTTCTGAACAAATTGCAAAGGCGTGCTAACAATTTTGAAACCACCAATTGTCAAATAAAAAAACAACCATGCGCACGTATTTTGCCTTTGTTTAACTTAAAACAACCCTCGTATTCCACAGAATTTGTTGCTTGGCTTAAATTTATTTAAATTTACTTTGACTTCATACAATGTTGGCGATTTTCGTGTCTTTTTTATAGCTGTTATTGCACTTGGCAATTTGCGTAATTTGTTGTTTTTTCTTTTTTCTTTGCATAATTCAAAATTTTTTTCTCTTTATTTAGAACGTATTTTTGTTGTAAATTATAAATGTCATTAAAATAAAATTTGTTATAAAATTTTTATTGATTTCTCCTTATAAGTACAAAAAAAAAAAAAAAAGAAACGTCTACAGAATTATTATTGGGCATATTAGTTCAGTTTAGATTTAAAACTGCTGTTGTTGCTTTTGCGACATTAACAAGCAATTGTAGAAAACTGTGTTTGAAAATAAACATTAAATAGCGCTCCTTAGTGTTCACTTCGGTAGATTTGTGGAAAGCACAAACGCTACTAGTGTTTTTGTAGTAAATCATTAAAGAAAATAACGTTTTCCTGTTTGTTACTGTTCTTATCCAATTCAACAAAAAGATGAGAATATTTAATTCCGTTCGGTTGTTTCAATAAAAACCAAATACTTCATTGTGTTCGGTTCTGCTCATTACTGTTTGTTCGTTTCAGTTGTGCTTAGCGCCTTTTTGGCTGGTAAAAAAAAACAAAAAATTGTTTACGAAAACAAAATACATGTGCCAAAAAAAAACAAAAAGCCAGCAAAAAAATTTTACACAAACAAATCACATGCACACACAAGCTATTCGTGCTGTGGCCGTTGCTAAAATTTATGTTTGTTCATTTCTTAATCAATGTAGAAAAGTAACATTAAAGAACATTAAAATATAACGTTTGTCTACAGTACCACTACAGTTGCTCTGTTTTTTAACGAAGAACAGAACACTATATAATGTTCGGCTCTTTCTTGAAAATAGTTACAAACGGTATTACGGGTTGTGTAAGTCTACGGAAACCCCATTTCAACGGACAGACGGATATCGTTAAATCAACTTCTCTACTCATAAGGACCCAGAATATATGTATAGTATAGGTTCTTAGATCAATATTGTAGAAATAACCCTGCAAACAATTTCCATCGCCGAATCATCGCCCGCGAATCGCCGGCAAGTTGTCTAACATCGCCGCGATGCATCGCGTGGAAGCTTAATGCGAATCGCGAAAACGTTCGCATGTGTCAACCGCGCGAATCGCGTATCGCGATTCGCTTGAACATCGCGTACCGCGATTCGCGTAAACATCGCGTACCGCGATTCACGTGGTTGACACATGCGAACGTTTTGCCGATTCGCCAGAGGATCGCACTTAGCTTCCACGCGATGCATCGCTGCGAT
The DNA here is from genome assembly GCA_949318255.1 of Pollenia labialis. Classification (NCBI taxonomy): domain Eukaryota; kingdom Metazoa; phylum Arthropoda; class Insecta; order Diptera; family Polleniidae; genus Pollenia; species Pollenia labialis. The sequence goes on along the minus strand of OX439141.1, from coordinate 140,131,831 downwards.
GTTAGACAATTTGCCGGCGATTCGCGGGCGATGATTCGGCGATGAAAATTGCTTTCAGAGATATATTAAATAACACACCCTTCACAAATCACTTGCTCAACTGGAATGACAATTTTGCTAATTGCCCTTGAAACCAAATATTTATTTTCCCGTTACCTTAAAAAAACAACGAGAAAAAAATTCTTTCGAAAGTTATAAAAAAACACTGATGATTGCCGCTACTTGTGTGCGCTCGCATATTCATCGCCATAGGCGATGGTTAGCGATTCGTATTCCCTGAGAAGGATCGCGGAATCATCGCCAAACAAGCAATCGCCATAAAATTTCAAAAATGTTTGAAGGGAACAAACGGATGAAGGGTATAATAGTGTGTTGGTGTTTATGTTTGTATGTAAACATACATCTGTGTGTGTATTTGCTTGTTTGTTTGAATGGATGTTGTTTAATGGTGTTGTTGTTGTCATTGCTGTGTGTTCATTTACGAAAAGGAAATGAACTAAGTACTTTAAGTTACATGTACGAGTCGTTATACCTTTATCTATTTAGGGTAATATTTTAATTATTACGTATTTAAAGAAGATTCTACAAATAAGACGATTAAATTGATACATTGAAAAACTTATTTTACTATTTCGTGTGAACAAATTGAATGTTCAAATTATTTAAGAAATTTTCGAATTAAAAATAAAAATTTTTAATTTAAATTTATTAATTAGTTTTAGGCCCGTTTTCACACTTTACCGATAGTTAAAAAAAGACTTTATCCGGCCTTATAAAAGGTGTTCCATTATTAAAATGTTACTTTAACCTTAAGTAAGCGATAAAGTAAATTAAGGTCCATCCTTGGTAGGTAAAAGTAAAGTTGTACTAAAGGGACACTTTTTATACGGCCGATAAAATCTTACCTTTAAGGAAGAATATACATACCACGCGTTAATTCGTAGACGTTTGTCGTGCGTTTAAAAACTTTAGCGCATGAAAAATTGCAATTTACACAACACGCGTTACTGAAGCCGTTCCTGTCAGCTGTTTTTTTTTTTTTTTGGTTGACTTATTTGTACATTAAAAACGGATTCGAAAGTACTTATATCAAGATTTTTTTATTTTATTGAATTTATTATTTTTATATAAATATTGTATGTTTTTGAATTTTTCAATAAGTTTTTCTTTCACGATTCGCAAATTTGTTATATTTTTCTTTTAATTGTCAGCTGATTACTTGTCGAAAATACACAACGCTTTAAAAAGTTCAATGTTAACCAACTTTCTGGCGCTAACGCGTCAAAATAATTTGCATGTAGCTTGTTCTTTGGACTTTTTAACGCGTTGTGTATTTTTGACAAGTAATCAGCTGAAAATAAAAAGAAAAATTTTACAAATTTGCGAATCGTGAAAGAAAAACTTTTTGAAGAGCTTAAAAAGCATGCAATATTTATATAAAAAGAATAAATTCAATATAATAAAAAAATCTTGAAATAATATCGAGTCCGTTTTCAATGCACAAATAAGAAACAAATAAAAAACTGCTGACAGGAACAGCGATTGTAACGTGCGTTGTGTAACTTGCAAATTTTCAAACCTTTACGTATGCATTTCTTTCATCTAGTTTTATTGTTGTTTCATTGTGACTACTTATACATAAAGTTGTTTTTGTTTTTCACCATTTTGCTGTGCTTTTTTTATTTGTATTATTTATTGTTTTCACACCAAAAATAAGAATTGCTATCTAAATGTTTTTGTTCAGTTTATGTATGTATACATAAATATGTACATATGTACATTTATACATATATTTTTTTATTTTATTTTTATTAAATTTTTCGTTTTTGATAACCTTTAATTAGGCTCGAGTTCATCAAATTTAATTTTCATTAAATTATTTTCACTGAGAGAAGGAATTTTACAACTTGGAATTTTATTAAAATTTATTGATAATTTTTCCCGGCTGAGCTGGGATTTGAACCCGGGTTGACCTTCACATGTTTCAAGAAACACCACTTTCCATCGTCAGAAGATCTTTGTGTTCTACCCACTGCCCCACAGCGGTGCCCGTTAGCCAACAGTCAAACATCAATCTTTAACCAGTAGTACTGGTGGTTCGAAATTTGCTGTTATTATCACCTAAATTTCAAATTACATGTTGCCTCCTTTTTCCTCTGTTTTTTCGTATTCTTTTCTGTCAAGACTTTGTCTTGAAAACCTGAATACATTTGTTCATTATGTTTCCTTGTCCACTTTCGTCGACATTTTTATTTGTACAAATTAAAGTACAAATGAAACATTAGAGCTTGTGCCATAGCTATTTCTAAGAACAATTTTTGATTTCTAGTTGAACTGTTTATTTTAAATTTTTTATATCCTTTAATTAGGCTCGAGTTCATCAAATTTCGTTTTTGATAATTGTTTACTTTGATGTTCAAAATGTATTTAAAAAATGCGTCCATTCGCTAAATTGTTATATTAAAAAATCAAATGTAATTAATAATTCAAATTGTATGCGGGGTTAAGAAAACGCGTCTGTATCACATAGTGTTTTTCATACGGGATTTCCCGGGACAAAAATTCTGGGATCCCGCTCAATTTTCGGAAAAAAAAATCCCGGGAAATTTGTGCGTTAAGTCTATTTTCTTCTTTAATAGGAGAAGAATAAAAAACTTTAAATGTGGCAATTCTCTGCGGTTATAGTTTTTTATGTTTGAATTCCTAAACGCTCATTATTACTACGTTTATACGTAGACTATTCGCAAATAAAAATTATTTGCGATTAACTAACTTACTGTTTATGTGTCCTTTTTTGTTACTGAAAATTCTTAATTTTATGTGATGCCGGATGGAAAATTTATGCATTTGGTAGCACTGTATGTATAAAAACTTTTTATTTTTTAATGAATAATGAAAAAATTAAAATTTTTTGTGTATTTGTGAATTTTATTACCACAATTTTGAATTAATTTTACTTTTGTTGTCGTATGAATGTGCCACATCGAAATAAAAACGTAAAACGGTTAAAAGTGTGGCAATGCTTTAAATCTTATTTGCAAATAGTGTCGTTAATCAGGAATTGTTTTCGTGAGTCAGCTATTCGCAAATAAAAATTTAATTCACTGTTTATGCGGAAATTTTCTTTTCTTGCAATATTTTTATTTACGAATAAGAGGTGCGTATAAACGTAGTATATGTCACATATCGCAAGTTTTTATTATTTCAAATGTTATTGCACATTGAAAAAAAGATAACCCAAAAGGAAATTTTGCTATAACTTCCTTAAAAATCCTACAAAATAAATGAAGTTTTGTACTTTTGAACATGAAGATTTTAAGGTGATATTAAGCACTTTTTTCTTTTTGCCACAGAAATAAAAAAGTTCAATGTTTTATTAATTTGATCTCAGATAATGTTATTGGGTCAAAATAAAATTAAATAATATTTTGAATCGATTTGTATTGAGCGGGAATTTCCGGGATGCCGGGAAATTGAAAAATAAATCCCGCTTTTCCGGAAAAGAAAAACTCTAGTATAACAACAAAGCACGAACCGAAATTATTTTTAACGAAAAGTTTTCAATCATATTATGGTTATATTACATATTTCGGGTTAATTAGTTCTTCTTTAAGAAACTCTCTTTTTGTCAATTTTTTTCAATTAAACCATTACATAATTTTAAATAAAATCAGTTTTAATTTAAAATTTAATCAAGTGAATTAAACGTTTACTTAATATTTGATATGATACTATTAATTTATTTACTAGTGCAAATTTTATTAATTATTTTATTAATAGCACACATTTTTTTATTTAATCAATTGATTTCAAGTTCGTGCAAAATTAAAAACATGTTTACAAAAAGTTCAAAATTTTACTCGGTTTTGTCCCTTTAAGTTGAAATTTTATTAAGTATGTTTCTGGTGATCGTTTAAGGAGAAAAATAAATAAGCTATAAAAACTTTGCAGTGCAAATAGATTAAATAAAAATAACTACTAGGGTAATCAAACGATTAACCGTTGTTCGATTACGCGAATAACTTCAAATAAAATAAAATTGCTTATTTTCAATTAAGCATTAAAATGGTTAAAAAATCAAAAAGAGATTCAAGTGGGATAATGGAAGACTACTCATTTTTGGATAAAACAAGAAAAATAACGAAGAATAAGGATATGCTTTATAACGTTTTACTTTCAATCTCTCCAACGTCCACAATATGTGAGAGAAGCTTTTCTAAATCATGTTTCATCCAAACAAACAAAGAAAGAAATCGTTTGAAACATAAACATATTTTAGAAGATTAGCTTAAATTGTGTAGCTATTTTTAATTTAAAAATTGCTGTTTCTTTTTTATTAAAATTTTTATGTTCAAAAAATATATAATTTTTGGTCTTAAACTTCGAAACAAAATAACAATTATTCGATTAACCGAATATTAAATTGTTTGAATATTATTCGATTCAATTTTTACCTCGAAATACTATTTGCGCGATTAATTGATTAACACAAAACATCGATTATTTGAATACGCTAATAACTACCCAAAATTTCCCTATTTACCCCCTTTTACGCTTTGAAAATGTACTTTTATGTTACATTGAAACATATGTAGTCATAGAAATGCATACAAAAAAATTTTAATTTATGATAGCAAAATGATTAAAAAACGAGTTAACAAAAAGTACTGTTTTGCCTGTTTGTTTTGTATTTTCTGGGTGCTTTTTGTTAAAAAAACATACATAGGTTTTTATTTTGTGCAAAAATTTAAAAATAAAATGTTTTTCTAAAAAGTACCAAAAGTAGAAACATTAACCCCTTTTTGCCAATTTTAGTTAAAAATGTTCAAATCTAAGTCTTTGGTGATAGTTTATGCCAAAAAATTAATAAATGTTTGAATTATTTGAGTCTAAATGGTGGTTAAAATGTAACTAAAATTCCCCTTTTTTGCCGGATTTTTCACCTTGTGACATGCCGTCGCAGCTATAGAAATTTGTACAAAAAATTTTTTTCTGTATTTAGAATGCCCTTTTTTTAATTCCATAGGCCGGCTTTTTTAGATGTGGATTAAGTTTAAACTTAGTTTAACGTAGCCTAAAACTCGAATTTTTCCGTTGAAATGTGATTTTGTTTTTATTATTTCATTTAAGATCAACATTTAAAGCAAAACTAACAATAACATATTTTATCTTTGTACAAAGTTTTATGAAAATTTGTTTAGCCGTAATAAAATTAATAAAATTTATTTAAAACAGATCTTGTAAATTGATAAAGAAACAGTTTGTATCTTTATATAAAATCCGCGCTCACTTTTCCAGTTCATGTTTAAATTTGGAAACTTTTAATATAACCGTTCTGTAAATAGCATCATACAGTGTGCTGTATTAGGGGTGCTGCCATCTACCATGAGGACTCTAGCCAGCTATGGTCTTGAGATGTGCTTATTTTATTCTTCCTAAAAACTTGAGATTTGCCTGCACCTATGTTACTGCAGTTGAAACCAGAAACCTTCGAGCAAAAAACTTGTACACAACTTTTCGCTTTTTGAGTTGGTTTGACAGCGACTGCTTATATTTAATAAATCAGAAGTAAAAGCAACCGTTTTTTTTTTTTGTCCAATGACAAATGAAGAAGTGAAAGAAATGGCAGTTTTTCTACTTCGACTGCAGTTTTTTAAACGCTTGTTCTACTATATATGATTCAAAAATGTTAAACACTACTTTAGAACTGCCAGTAACTTAAAGAAAATGAAATCTTGTAGATAATATATCCAAGCTTTAACATGTGAATAAGAGTTTCAATTCAGTAAAAAATTAACGGAAAATATATTTTTGAAATTGTTAGGAATTTTTAAACAAGAAATTTCTTCCATACGTTTTCGACCAAACATGTAATTTATGTGACGTCAACCGTCACAGTAGTATATATAAAAAAAGAATTGTAAAGCAAGCGAAAAAAATTAAATTGAAAAATAATTATTTTCTTTTTATTCCATTCTTTAAAAATTCTTCAAAAGCTTAAAAAAGAAAATAATTTAAAACATGATTCGGTCATTTAGATTTTTTGCTGAGAAAAAACCAGAAGATGTCAATACAATTTACATACCATTTTTTTACTTCTTACTTTTACATACGTGTAAGCATGGGTACGAAAAAGTTTTATGCATAAAAATGTATGTCGATATTTTAAATATTTATTAAAACACCAGGAAAAAATATAAAATAAATAAATAACCGCAAAGTAGCAAATGTTTCACTTCGAATACAATGAACACTGTCTACTTAAACGTGGCAACACAAGAAACAACGAACGAGCACAAAAACAAACACATTCATAAGGACCTGGAAATGAGTAACGGAATTTTAGGTATTGCAAGTTAAGGAAAAGAGAGAGGTTGTGGGATTGGGGTAAAAGGAGAGAACGAACATGGTTAAATAAAGGAAGAAAGCAAATATAAAGTTTATTGTTTTCTATATTACAACACTTTTAACCTAATTCTAACATATTAACAGAACTTTAACATACACACACATAACTTTATACTTTACCAGGGATGGGAACTGCGGTTTTTAAATTGTACAAATGTTGAACCGTTATTTTTTAGGCCTAATTGTATGAAAACTTAATTTTATTATTGTAATATTTATCTTAGCTTTTCCATAACATTCTTGTTCCCAAAAATATTTGATTGGAACACTACAGGACTCTTTTAACCTAATTCAAACATAGTTATTAACACAAGTTTAGCATACACACATATTAGTCTATACTTTTCCAGGGATAGTAAAAACTGCAGAAATGCCCAAATGGACGTTATGACACTTTTTGGAGTGTCATAGAGTCTATGGACACTATGACACTGGACGTTATGACATGCCACCTATTTTCTTAAAAATAAACCGAGACTTTGGTTCAAAAGACCGTGCATTTTTTAGCAACAATATTTAAAAAGAATTAAATGTCATCACTGAAATAGAATCTTTGGGTAGCTGAAGTAAGAATTTCACATAACACCTGGATTATACCTAAAAGAAATTACCCACGCTCTACCCACGACAGTAAAAATTATACCAAATTCGGGTAATTACCCACAAAGTTTTTATTATACAAAGCAATGAAGTAGCACTTTATTCAGAAAAAAAATTACAGTAATCGACGCTAAGGATTTGCAGATATAAGCAAAAATCTACGCAGGCGTGACGTTAAAAAAAGGGAGGGGATTTTGACTTGCATTACAAAACTGAATAAGACTGCGAATTGAGCACGATGTTTTGTATAAAACCATTTTTAGTAAACTTTGGACTAATACAGATTTATTTTTCAAGCTATAAAATTTATAAATCTTTGCTCGTTTTAAGGTAAATATGGGCATTTTCAGCGAAAAGTCTCCTTTTTTTATTGTATCGCCAGATTGCAAATAAGGTTGTATTTTCGGACCATGTTATTCAATCGTTGTCCCTTTTGTTACCAAATGTAGGGCTAGTTGCGCTTTACACCAAAATATAAAAGAGTAAACTATACATATAAAATTGTTTGAGAAACAATTTAAAATACTTCTGGCGTTACGTTACCAAAAGTAGACTTTTCGCTGGAAATGTCCAATGCAATAGGTATTTGATTTAGTTTTACTAATTCAATAATTAGGTATATATATGGAAAGGTAGAAATATTATACGTCAATGTGTAGGGAAGAATTATGTTAAATACAATTTTTAACCATTGTAAAATTCTTTGAAGGCTTTTTGCAAAAAAAGGTTTTATCGATATGAATTTTTTAATACAACGATACAAAAGCCAAAAAAAAGCTTCACAACTGTCCCTGAGTCGCTCCTAGAGGGGTAATTTTAATAATTTTATTAAACCGACATATATGTATGGTTAAAATTCTTAAATTTGGCTGCTGCTTTTTATTTTTTTTTTTTTTTGAATAAGCTAAAGCGTTTTTGAGTTATGCGAACTCCTATGCGAACTCCTCCATTTTCGAAATTTTTGTATGGGCACCACCCTAATGATTAAAGATGGAGAATAGGTATGTTCTGAAAAAAATGCTCGGGTAGCAAAAATATTGGGGTCCGTCATATATTTGACTCCTCTAGGAGCACTCTGGGGCTAGTTAGGGTGGTGGCGGGTAATTTTATAAAAAATAATATTTAGTATGGGAGCCCCTTTAAGGAACAGAGATAGGGGGTTAGTAAGTTAATAAAAAATGTAGGGGGGGGAGGGGAGGAATATTATTGGGAGTAAGTCTTACATTTTACCTCTCTAGGAGCGACTCAAGGACAGTTGTGAAGCTTTTTTTGGCTTTTGTATCGTTTTCTCCTAGCTTTGACCCCGATGAGGAGCCATTTGCCCCCATCCCACCCCCCTAATTTTTTGGCTCATGCGTTTTATTACAAACTTCACAAAATTGGGGTGTCTAGCGTATAGAAATCAAAAAGTCGTGCCCTATTCCACCCCTAATGTACATGCTTTTTTGATGAAAACGATTGGAATCTAGAGCACTAAAAATGATTTCGAATGGAATGGCAGATTCGGAATTGACAGCGTTCCGAACGAAATCTCTTAAACGACTGATTATTCCCATTTTTGTAAATTCTTCGAAATCAGAAAGAAAAAACCCCTAGATGAACCTGTTTGGATCTCTATTGTTTTCTGGCATACCAACTTCAACAATATATGTATAATCATTTACATAAATTCCTCTACATGAATAAGCATGTAGAAATTCAAAAGGAGTTAGAGAGAGTTCAAATTGTAGTGTTTCCGCCTTTGAGACTGTTTAAAAAAGAACAACTAAAAAAGTTAAGGATAGACGATAAGAAACAAAAAAGAAACTTAAAATGGTTAATTTGTGGTAAGAACAAAAATATTTAAGGAAAAAAATAAAAAAATTAATTTCTTTTAAAAATTTCCAAGATAACTACTGCAATACTATGGAGAGCAGAAATAACTATAAATTAAAAATTTGATTGTTTATAATGGAAAAAATGTTCGAATAAATTTCTGCACGAAAAACTACATTTAATTGGAAACAATAGAAAAAAAGGGAAATTCTATTGAATTACACTTTTGGAAATTACAAATTGCATTTGCAGTCATTGGCCCTCATTCATATTGCAGGGCTCACGAAGTTAATCGCATACAAAGAAATAAAGTGCACCGTACCCCCTTTAATATAAATTATTTTTGCAAGGAGGTTTAAAAAAATGTTTTTGCCGAACGTCTTTTTGCATTTTTCGTTATATCTTATGCATTTACAGTCCGAAATTAAATAATTATAAAGCTATGTTTTTGTCTCGAGTATACCAATGTTTTGCCGTACCTATTTTTGGTACTCGTTTTTGAAATTTTATTTTCCATTCACTGACGCTATCAATTATAGGCTCCTTTACAATTTTTGATATTTCATTGAAATTTTTAACTTTTCTGTTTTACATTTAGTACTTTTTGAATTTTCTATCCTTCTGTCCTGAGTGAACGAGAACCTATAAGATGAAAAATGTTTGCACTGTTTTGCTTAAATATTTGCTTAAATAAACAGTATGGTTTGCACGGAAAGTTGAATATCAGGTTATATGGTTATGTAGTTACATAAAAAAAAATAAATATATGTTGTTGTTGTTAATATAACAACATAACCATATTATCTAATAATCATCCTTCCGTGAATACCCTAATGTTATTAAGCTTATTTTAACCGTGACGTAAGAATTCAAGATAAGTTGTGGGTTCCCAAAGTGTGCTGCTTAAGATCTTATACAAATCTAAACGATTGGTATAATGGCACAACTTAAACAATGTCATTTGGTAAGCCAATGTTGTAGAAAGAGCCATCGAATCATGCCGTCGGTTGTTAGTTATGTTAATCGAACTAAAAGGAGTTTTCTGAAAAATGAAAGCAAAGGTTTATGTACATATGTAAGTTTTTTGCAATGATGTGAATAAATTAGATTAATGGCAGTCGTGATTGAATACTTTTTCGATTCGAATGCAATTTTAATTTCAGTCGAAACTGAACGAATCGTAATTATTTTTTCAGTGTTGTGAAAACTCAAATAAATGCTTTACAACACTAAAAAAAATAATTTCGATCCGTTCAATATGGACAGAAAGAATTAAAAACAAAATTGCTTTAGAATCGAAAAAGTATTCGATCACGACTGCCATAATTTGCCCCCAGATCTTTAACAAAATGTGACAACCTAATTTGAGATACCCCTGAATCCCAGTACAAGAGAAGAGCCATTTACTCCCAAAAAAACAATGGCCCTTAATTACAAAAAAAGAATAAAAGATTAGTTTGTGAAAAATGGGGGATTAATGCTTTGGCTGTTTACCTGGAAATTAAAATGTGATAGAAAGCGTCCATTCACGTATTTATACATACACCACAATAGTGGAGAGTGTTTTTAATGTTTGATGAAATTTGGTAATGGTGCATACAAAATACTCCTGGAAAATATTGAAGAAATAAGACTATTAAAGTATGAAAGCTTTTGAGGATTGTAATTTGACTTAGAATACACATTCGAATAATATGAAAATTAGTATAATAAAATGTTACTCAACATGAGAAATAAATTCCCAGATTCAATTTGTTAAAAACAATTATAAAATTATCATCGAATTTTCAAGATTTTACCCTATTTGGAAACGATGTGCAGTCATCGGGTCACAAAAACAAAATTATCTAGATATTAACATCCATATAAGAATTTTTGTCTTAAAGGTATTTTAGGGACGTTTGCTAAATTGTTAATTAATATTAACATTTAAAAGGAAGTTAAAGCTGTTTGAGGATGGGAGCTTTTGGCCAAATGTGAACCGATTCGAAAATAATTTAATTTGCAGTAAAATATTTTTAATGGTGAATTTAATTTAAATACCAACTTAATTAGATGGTTTATGGACACCAAGAGCGGTATTTTGAAAGAAGTTTTTATGGGTAATGTTTGAAATTATAGTCCGATACTCACCATTTACATAGACTTCGTCCATATTTGATCAAATTATCTACAAAATTGGAACTGGTAATTTGCGCACAAGGTGAACTTGGTCAGACAACCAGCCATACTGACGGATTGACATCGTTAGAGCGCTTTAGAAAGTATTTTGAGTCGATCGGTTAAGTCAAAGATTGGCCCAGATTTTTATGTTTAATATTTATCTAATGACAACATGCTTTATCTTACAATTTTAGAGTAAAAATTAAATGTGAAAATTGAATCAACACGTTGGGTATACAGAATATTTAAAATAGAGAAACCATCTGTTAACCAGAATTTCGAAAAAAAAAGTTTATTTATGCCTTAAAAAGTTAAAATATGCGCGCTTTAAGCTTTAAAAATGCTCGTTTAACTAAATTATGCCCAAAAATACCAAAATTCATAAAAGGCTCTAAAACGGATAATTAATATTGTTTGTGCAAAAGAAAAAACATGCAATTGCATATTTATGGTTTCCCTGCTCATAACCTAAATTTGTTCTGGCGGTTCCATGAGTCCCAAATAGGGTACATCTCGAAAATTTGTGGTAAAGGGTATCAAATGGTCCGACTTGACCGACTTTACTTTCCTACTTGTTTTATAATAACAAGTAGGAATCGAATACGAGTAAAATTGAAATCAAAAAAATTTTGAAAATATCCCTATTTTAAAAATCAAAATAATCCTTTGTACACCAATTATCCTTACCACAACTTCTGTAAAACCAGGAATAACTACAGCCATTTTTAAAATAGTTAAACTAATAAAAATTGCGCTAGATTTCTACAAAATGGTCGCATAATTTCTTTATCCTTCTATTCAAACTAAACCTCTTTCACAAACAATATGACCTAATTAACATTACATAATCCCATAAGCTATACAAACAAAATTGTTTTTCTATTGACATATTTTCTGGTGCCATACCCACTGTACGTATGTACATGTGTGTGTCTTTTAAAGCTATAGAAAATACATATAAATATAAAATAAATAAAATATTAGCAGAAAACTTGGAAGTGTTGACAACAAAAAACTAAATTTGTTTGAATTTTTTTAGCTTTGGTACCTTACGTTGAAGAAACCAACACACAGGTGAACATTTTAGTACACGACCGAGAGAATCGTGCACATAGCCTCTGCTTAGGAGCTATCTATCAACCCCTGCAAAACATCTCTAGTGTTGTATAAACACTGCAGGCCAAACTTCGTCAATGATAGCAATTGGGTATAAGCCACAGTCACACGGTGATCCCCTGAAGGATCCTCACTATCAACCCGTGCTTGGTGTCAGAAAAGACCCTGCTCAGCCTTGATTTTTGGAGATCTGAAATGTATATTCCTAGATAATCTTTAAGTGTTGTCTAAACCAATATTCTCCGATGGTTCCGCGGTACTTGAGACGCATACTTACAAGCCGCGAGGGTAGTAGGATAGTTTGACGTAAGGCTAACTGCGCAATTATGCCATTAAATGCAATATTTTAATCGATAATTCGGTAAGGTTAATTGGTTGTTTGTAAGTTCATGCGGATGTGTCGGAATTGATATCCCTGCATTAATGCCTGATGGTCTAACTATTTATGTAAAACTATGTTACTTGACCGTAACATTATGTTACTGCAACTAATAAGATGCCTGACATTGTTATCGTTGTAGCATTTTCAGTGCTAAATTTAACATTTTATTTTGGCAAAATGCGTAAATATTTTATTATGGCATTTATCGTCTCTTGGTGTTGAAAATAAATCTTTAGTCTTAAATGTTATTAATTTTAATAATAAGTATTTTATTACTTAACATCTATGTTGTGTTTTTTAGTCTTTTCTTTTACTTCTGTCAAACATTTAAGGAAAAATAGATTTTTTTCTTTGCTTCTGAAATGTACTTTTTGGCAACACTTATTCTCCTTTTTTCAACATTAATAACTAACAATTCCTTAAAGCCTTTACGACATCTAGAATCTTAGCCTGATAAACGCTACACAAGCCCAAGTTCCTATTTAAGAAACCCTGACAACACACAGTGTTCGATTTTTAAATTTAGGTGGTCAAAATTAATAACTGAAAAACTAAGAAACGTAAAAAGCTGCTTTTTGGCAGTGACTTCTTATAAATTAAAATAGAGTTGGCTAAAAATTAGACAATTTACCAAATTATGAAAAAATACTCGAAATATTAAATATTTTTTTTTTAAAGAAATAAAAAATTTCCAATTCAACTTGAATTTTTAAAGAGAAGAATAGAAGGTGAAGCAAATTAAGAAAAACTTATGAGTAATCCACGCTTCTAGTATTTGAATCACTGTAGGGATCTGACAATTCTTAAATTTTACCATCTCAAAGACTAAATTGTACCATATTGACATAATCTGCACCAATATTTCGCTATAGAATAAAAAAAGCAGGGACCAAAAATAATGGTTATTTTTTAAAAAAGTGACGAGAAAATTCCTTTAATTTGCATTTGGTTATTTTTAACCATTATCGTTACATATATTAAATTTTTGGTTATCGAAACCTATAAAAGTATAAAATATATATATTTTTTTGGTTATAAGTAACAATTACTTCACCAAAAAAAATTTCTATGGTTACAAATAACTGTTATAACCAGGGAAACCAGAAATATGCTCTAAAAACACGTTATATGCCCATTAAATATGCAGTAAAAACTGGAAAATATGCCCTGAAAATTTTTAAAAATATGAACTAAAAAATCAAAAATTGCCAATTTGAAGACAAAATATTTAACAAAACAAAATTTGAAAAAAAAAAAACTAAAAATATTATCACTTAAGCCCATATTTGGTTAAAATTCATATAAGAGATGTATGGGTTTTTGTCTTAAAGGGATTTTAGGTACGGCCGCTAAATTCGTAAAAAAGCTTACATTTAAAGGAAGTTTAAGCTATTTAAGGGTGGGAGCTTTGGGCAAATGTGAAACGATTCTAAAATAATTTATTTAGCAGTAAAATATTTTTGGGACGAATTAAATTTAAATACTATCAGTATTAGGTGGCTTACAGACACAAAGAGTTTTTATGCGGAAATGTAAAATTTAGACTAACTCTGACCATTTACACAGACCTTGTCCATATTTGATCAAATTATCTACAAAATTGGAACCTGAACTTTGCGCACAAGGTTAACGTGGGCAGAAAACCAGCCAGATGGACATCGTTAGATCACTTTAACTCTTTGAGCCTCACTTTTATATATGCAACTTAATTACTTAAATAGGCGCAATTTTGCATTATTTAAAGTTTATTTATAATAAAAATGTTGATAATTTTGATAAATAAGGTTGGCCTAATAATTTATTTTCGGTGAAAATCTAAAATCTTTAGGAGGCATAGAGGAACTCCACAGGTGCTGCATTACTATAAAGTACGCACTGGACATGATTTTTGTTAGCAAAGCAAACAACCTGTCTCTGTTTTTTTAACTTGGGGAAATCGCGTTTTGAAAAAAAAACTTACACATTTAAAAAAATGTATAAATGTTAAATTTTAAAAATTTTGGCCAAAATTTCGAATAAATTTATCATCGACGATCTTAAAAAATACAATTTTTAAGCTCTTGAAAATGGGATTTTGAGTCGATCGGTATACTAAAAGATTGGTCTACATTTCTATGTATTATACCCATCGCACAACATTTATCCTTAATAACAACCTGCTTTGTCTTCCAATTTGAGAGTAAAAATTCAATGTAGATGGCGCAATTGAAGTAACAGAATTTCGAAAAAAAATTTATTTTCTGCAAAAGCACCTATAAGCATCTGAAAAATTTAACATCAAAATATACCTCAAAATGCCAAAATATGCGCTATAAACTAAAAATATGCTGCAAAAATGCTCGTTTAACTAAATTATGCAAAAAAATGCTGTAAACGGTAAAATATGCAAAAAAATGTAAATTTATAAAAGGCTCTAAGACGGATAAATATATTGTTTGTGCCTTAATTGGTCGCACAAGGAAACACATGCAAATGCATATTTTTGGTTTTCCTAGTTATAACAAATAATTTTTTTTTGGTTACAAATAACCATTTTAACAAATAATAAATTTTTTTGTATATCCGTTAAAAATAAGTAAGAAAATATAGTCGGTAGCTATTTGGGCACCATGGGAAATTATTTATCCGGCAAATTATAATTACGTTATGAGATTGAGACTCCTTTTAAAGATCATTATGCAGAATATTATATAGATATTTTCAGTTATATAAAAATGTTTTGTCTTAAAGTCATTTCAGAATGGGGTTTATATGGTACATATGGTGAATGACTATATATATTTGACCATTGATCATATGTATTTATATGTATGAATATTTCCGTTCATATCATTAATCAATATTAATGATTATATAGGTAATTCCATGTCAAAACGACCAAGAGTTGGACACGACCTCTTCCGATTGTAATGAAATTTGGTGAGAAGGTGAACGAAAAAAAATGTTTTAATTTTTTTTTCAAAAGTTATGTCATATTCAAAATGTCATAATTTCGCAGATTTTTTTGTAGTTTTTTGTAAGTGGTTAATAAGTAAAGTTGTTGAAGAACATTTAAGTTAATACATTGGACACCTGTTATATAAAGCATTATTCGATTTATCCTTCGTACAATATTTTTAAACCAAACTCATTCTAAAGAGGGAAACGCATCAACTATTTTGTTAAAAATTACGGGCGTATGTAAGAAATCGAAATGAAGAGAATTTAAAAGCGTGTAAATTTTCAAAACGTTCCTGTAATGAAAGTGCATTAAAATGTCCCATTTTATCTACTTCATTATTTAAGTATCTATTATTTTTGCAAGAACAACACTTAAAACCACGAAAAACTACGGTCATTTTGTAAATAGTAATTGAATTTGAATTATCGTTCCATTTCAATCTCGCTTCATTTCGATTTTTAGAACATACCCGATAAACTAATATAAATCATTGAGTTAACATACTTTTGTCGTTTTTTTCTTTTGTGAAATGAATTATTAAATTGTGGTGAAAAATATGACTGAAATAGCAAAATGACGACATAAAACATTAAAAAATTATACATTTAACAGAAATACTATATATTTTATTTTTATTCGATTAATCGGTATGAATTCTTCGATTGTTTCTTTAATTGAAATTAGCAATTTGAAATTATTCGAACAATTAATCGTCCAAAATTGTGCGATTAATAGAACAAGAATTAATCGACTGAACACCCTAATGCATAGTAATTCCCCAGCCAGCAAAATACTCCGACGTTATCTGAATTAGACATTTCTTGCAAATGTCTGACTTCATTCTTAGAGACTTCGTTCAGATTTCTGTCAGACATTGAAATACTTACTGTCTGATAGTTTACAGCTTTAACGATTTATAATAAAAAGAAGACTTTGCTATCCAGCCGCTGTTACCAAAATTTTGCAAATTTCCGCTAATTTAGCATTCTTTGCCACATTTTTGCCATTCCTAATAGTATTAGAAACTTTTGATTAATTTTATGGGTTGTTTGAAATATTAAAAATTTCGCGAATTTTTCGCTATTTTTTGCAAATTGTTTTTCCGGCAAACCCGTTAAGGGATTACAAATAAATGTTAGTGTTTGTTTAAAAGTTTGCAGTTGTTCGCGAATTTTAGCCAAGTTCGCAATAGAAGCGATTTTCCCTTTGATTTTCTACAGCTTTCACGATTTTTAATAAATATTAGACTGTCCCAATTGTTTTGTCGATCGTCTGCGTAAGAAATAGAAATAAACCTATAGCAGAGTTCTTTACGCACGACGAATTTCGGTCTAAGCAATGATTGTGTGTATATTTTCATACATACCAATGTGTTCTATTTCTGCCAAAAAATATTCGTTGCGAATAATTGTCGTTCGTCCCAGTTGTTTTTCTAGCACAAGCCTATAATATTATGTTCCAACTCAAATGAGTAAGGAAATGACTACATTGGGTGGTTTAAAAAAAAATGGATGACTTTTTTTAATTTTTAGGATTCTGGCAACCTAAACTTTAAAATGAAAGACTGTGCAACGGCGACAATTTTCATATTGAAATTGTCTCTAAAAATTCCACATCCCTGCAAAAGCTTGATGTATCCTGATAATGAATCAGATCCAGCGACTCTATTGGATTTCTGTTACTAAGTAAATTACTTCCCTTTACTAACTGCCGTATTCATAAAAAATAAAATAATTTTAAAATGTGTTTTAAGGCAAAATTTTCATACAAATTTTTCTTAAAATGCATTTCAAATCCATTTTAATTTTTTATGAATACGGCAGTAAGACTTTTTGTGTCATATAAGTTCATAAAAGGGAAATAAAATTTTTATATTTCTCTGAATTTTTCTTTACATTTATTTCACAACTTTGGATATTTTAATTGTTATAACTGTGTGTGTGTGTGTGTGTGTGTGAGTAAATTTTTTAATTATTGATATAACATTGCAGATTCCTAATTTACCTTTTAGTTATTGCTGTTGTTTATTTTGTTTGCATTTTTTGTTTTTGTTTTAATTTTGTTTTTTCTATTAATTTTTTTTTTATTATTTCTTGTATTTTCAATTTGTGCCTTTAATTCGACCACAAAAATAACATTTGAACAAAAGGAAAAAAAACGACAAAAATCTCTACTAGCAACAAACAGAAAAATATAAAACAAACAATCAAACATACCAGCCAGACACACATTCCGCACACCGAATTCTTTTACCACCACTTCTTCGTCATGGACTTTACTCATTATTATGTCTGTCTGTTTTATTTATTTGTGCTACTTTCATTTGTGCTCAACGATACATTTCGTCAGTTGGATTGTTACTTTTTTTCTGCTACCAAAAACGGCAACATCAAGAACACCAAGAATTAAATGAAAATCGAAAAGAAAAGCTTGTGTTTTTTTACTTTTTTTGGGGGGAATTGTTTTTGTGTAGTTTTCAAATTTTAACGAATATCTTAACGATATTGGAGGATGATTTATGCCAATAGCTCTCCGTTTCTCCGATATTAAAGGTAAACTCCATAAACTCGCTACAAACGCAAGTGCTAGAGATCTTAAAATTAATATAGAAAAAATAAAACTAAAAAAGCCTCACATTAAACGTCGAATCCTTTAGATACCTTGGTAATATTCTTACCAAAGATAGAGGTTCAGGAGACGGTAAAGCGAACCGTATAAAAATAGGTCAAACTAGCATTCCACAGTTTATATTAAGTATGGCTTTCTCGAAAAACCAAAATACGAATATTCAACTTTAGTGTCATGTCCCCCCGGGGTGTAGAGATCATCTTAAGGATATTTCACGTTTTGGTGTTATATCCTCCCGCG
This sequence comes from Pollenia labialis, assembly GCA_949318255.1. Taxonomy (NCBI): domain Eukaryota; kingdom Metazoa; phylum Arthropoda; class Insecta; order Diptera; family Polleniidae; genus Pollenia; species Pollenia labialis. Next base: position 140,113,538 of record OX439141.1, on the reverse strand, counting down.
CAAATCCGGTGAGGTCAAGGCATGGAATCCGAAACGAATCAAAATTGACCAAGGAGCCGTCGGGAGGTATCGGAAGATTTTTCTTTTCCGTTTTATAGTCTTACTTCTATGGAGTTCTTTTAGAACTGTTGGTAGCGGGCAAGAAGTGCATGACAGTTTCTGTTGTGCAGATATTCTCGTTGAAAAATCTATTCATACCTGGGATGCGACTGGGCTTTTGAAGTTTTCGGATTTTTCGAGTCCGGGGTAGTCACCAGAGTAGTTTTTAGTCATCTGGCATTACGGGAGTCAGTAGCCCTGGTTCTGGTCTGATTGTCTCGCGGATGCCCCGCTCTTCTTTTTTTACATTCATTTCTGATTTTTTACCCTTGTGGGAAAGTTCGGCCTGTGGAGATCCCTAGGTAATGTTGCTATTCAACAGAAGCTGCTGAATTAACCATAAAAGTAGAGGTTAGAAAGCTCCTGCTCCTAAACAAGGGGCAAGAGTATAATTCTAAACAAGCGGTAAGAGTATAATTTTTATTGTCGGATTATACACTCGAACTGCGACCTGCGTGTGAAAATGATTCTAACACACATGAGCATGGGATCAAAATATGATTGAAATCCACCATGAGATTAGGCCATATCGAAATAACAACTGTAGTTTCATGTCAGTCATATATAATGGTTGCACTTCTTCGGGTACAACATAAGACTAAATGGCCAAGGTACAAACTTGCATCAATTGCTGCCTCTGACAAATGAGCAGCTACTATCAATGTAAAAAAAATAATGACTTAATTTTGAATGCGTTAATTATGGGGCATCCCATGTAAAATTCATTGGTTCTTTCTGTAGAATTGTAAGTAGTGCTCTTATGTTTTTTTGATTACTTAATACATTATTTTGTAGGCGAAGTTTTTACTGGGTTAATCACCCATAAACTCAAGAATTACTAGACTAACAAAAAGACATTTGACATGTTTAAATGTTTACACCTATTTTTCGCTTTAGTGTTGACAAGTTAATTTTTAATTTGAAACTTGATAACAAACTGACATCAACTTGATAAAACATTGCTATCAATTTTAATTCAAAAGTTTTGAGAATTGTGCCTGATATTAAATGATAAAGTAATTTTATATCAAAGGTTAGATATCGTGTTTGCATGGTATTGCTAACCCATTATACATATCTTCGTTGCTCCAACAAAAACAGCTATGTGCAAAATTTTAAAATGTTTTATTATTACACCCTTTGAAGCCTTTGTTAATGATACATCAACCCACCAAACCGTTTAATGACATCTTTATTGGTTCAGAAGTTAACAAAAGTAGCTATGTGTACAAAAACAGCTGTGTGTAAAAATTCATTTAACTGTTTTTCACAACATATAGATTTTAACTAGTGTTTCAGTTATTTTATGTCAAAAAGGGTGCCCCGGTAGGCTTGTTGATAGTAAGCTGTTCTATCAGTGTGATGGCTGCGGGTTCGATGCCCGCATGAGTATCTGGTCTGTTTTACAACAACGTGCTGAAGGTCTTCGATATTATTGCTCCGTTAATTAGGTTTGAACATTATTTGCAATTGTATTAGTAACTTTTAATAAAATTAATAATATATCAACAATCTATCGTCCAACCCGTTGTGTACGCCTCTTTAGCATGTGGATAAAACCCAAAATTAATGAAAAACTATTTTTCGATATTCTTCACTTACACCACCACATAACAAACTTCATTCAGTTGTTATTTTTTTCGTAGGGAACCATATGGTTGTGGCTTCTAGATTAATAACTACTTTAACCATAGTATGGTTGCCGATGACTATGTGATAGTTAATAATCTACAATATGTTTAAAAATTTTCGTTAGTAATAATTTTGTTGGAGGTGACAATTATTATTTTATAAAATTTTTTATGTTCTGTTTTTTAAATACTAAATACATACATTCTTTTTGGCTCTTTTCCCAAAATGAATTGGCATTAACCCATTATTAGCCAGAACTTTTTTGCAATTGTGGAATAAAAACACATTGTCCTTTTTGTCCAACATACATACCTTGTTCAGCGACAACAATTTGGTAATTTGTGTTTACACCCGGCAACTTAAGATGCCAGAGGGCATTCAGCTTGCAGTAAAAATAAATTATGTCTTAAATTCTAAAGTCATCTGAAAGATACAAAAGGGGTGTACCAAAGGGGCTGCAAAATTTATTTTTCAAAGCCCTGGAATTGGACTGGTCATAATTTTCTCAAAATTGGACGAGGCATTCTCCCTTAGTCCCCATTAATTCATTTATACATATATCCGATTTATCGGATTCAACATATTATTAGACAAATATTTAGGTAGAATGATATCTATATCTGCAGCTATTTCAACATTTTTCTAAAGTTACAATTCTTAAAAGTCCTTAAACTATTATATTATTCTTTTTTTACCTTTCCAAATAAAAATTTTAACACAGATATTGCTTAAAATATGCTAAGTTTTAATAAAAAATATTCATTCTTTCTTCAAACCAAAACAGCTGTGTAAAAAAAATTAAAAATAATTATTAAAAATGCTCCAACAAAATGAGTTATGTGTAGTTTTCCGAAAAAATTTGTAACATCGTGTGAATTTCGGTCATGGGGCAGATTTTAAGGATTTGCAATTACCAACTTCTGTCACACTTTCGCACCATTTTTGTTAAAACATCTTTTATATCTTGTATAAGTATGTGCTCTATTGATTGCACAGAAGCAACCAATTTTCTACAGCCGAAACAGTTTGGATTTAATTTAAATACATTTTGTTCCCAAGTAAACATTTCTAAATTAAGTCTGCTTGATTCATAGTTGTAAGATAACGATTAGTTATCAATTATTCTTGCTTTTTACACTCGTAATGATTTAGAAAAGTAATAAATGATATTGAAAAAACGCAATTTTACTAGCTAAACAAAAAGTAATTGTTCGGTACTTGCAACAACCTCAAAACTTGCACCAGCCCAGTTCTCATTGCGAGCAAGGGTCGAGTTTCTATGTATTAAAAACCTCTTTTATATCAAATATTTGAATATAAATAAAATTTCTTGGTTAAGTGAACCTTTTCTTAAATTAGATGAGAAAATATAAAGATTTCTTTATTTCAATCAAATAACCACGATAACCCAATTATTCGGGATTGCTAAAAATGAACATATTTTGTTCATATGCATATGCTTTAAGCTTTTTGCAAGATGTTGCCTCTTCAAACATCACAGAACAAGATAAAATTCAAATCTATCGTGTCAAAAAGAAGCTTACGGCAGAAAATATAAAATTTAGAAGAAGAAACAAACCACATTAAATGCTTTTTAAAAAACGTAAGTATTTTTTAAAAATTTATTGATAAAATTTCTTGTGTATATTGAATTAATTCAATAAAGCAAACATTTACGTAAACAACGAGTATAGTATTTTGACTCAATTAACCGGTCAAATCGATCATCCAGCACACTTCCGGTCCAGACCATCCCGGGTAATCGGGGCTCAACTGTCAACACTCATTTTAACGCAGGTAATTGAAGACTTTCTCAAAAATCACATATATTCATCTTAAAGTAACATTTCAGTTTCCAATTCATTTAATTGGTTTTGTAACGATCTTCTGATATTTTCCAAAAATAAAAAGAGTTTGCAGAGCTCAAGGCCAGTTATTAGATTTTCCTTTTCCATGTTATTTGTTTTCATTTCATTTTCAAGAAACTAAAATTAATTGTTTTCGTTTTATACACTACACGACGTACATATTTAATGGAATTAATAAAGCTACTGTTATTAAATGCGTATCCATTCATGGAAAACTATATTCATTTTAAAACTCATTATACTGTTCCTCTTAAGACACACTTGATACTTTAAGTGTTAATATGTGTATGAAGTGCTGTTTGGTTTTGTTTTTTTATTTTTCAAGAATTCTCTCAAAAAAAAAATAGGGAAAGCACAAGATAATAATCCTAATAACCCCATTTATGATATAATATTAAATGGTTATTAAATGTCTTTTATTATTTTTTTTCATCAATTTTCGCAAATACTTTCTCTATTTAATATAGTTTATTAAAATGAAAGATTTGGATTTACGTTAAAATAATTTAATAAGGAAATATTTAGGGAAATATTATCAGGGCCTTGCACCTTTAATTTAATGTTAAGTTCAATATAACAGAAAACTGGCGAATACCCGGCGTGTGCAACTGCGATAACAATTGTTTATTAATAGAGGGATTTTTTTAAAATTAGTAAGACAGTTTCAGATAGGCAGATATTTTCCCCTACCCCTTTATGGTTCTATTTTTTGAAAAAAAAAAATAAGATTATGTGCCTTCAATGTAAATAGAGATTGTCCCCTACCTACCTTTCGTGTTCCTTGTTTTGATATTAATGTTTTTTATACATCGTATGTGTCTATCTAAATAAGGATATATCTATGTATTAAATTTCATTAATATCTGTTTCGGAGAGGGAAAAATTGCCCCCAACCTTGGTCCTATTTTTTTTTTAAATTAACAGCTTATGTGTCCATATAAATAGGCATCTATCTATGATTTAAATTCTTTTAAAATCTGGTTGATAGTTTCGGACAGGCGAAAATTGCCCCAACCTCGCCTCGTGACCATACCCTGCGGGAAATTTGTGTCAATTGGCCCAACAGAACTGGTCGTGGGATTTGTGAAAATTGAATGAGAACAAAAAGACAGGAGAACTAATTACTTTACTGATATACATATGTATTAAGTAGGGATGCCACTCCCGAAATCCCGAATACCGAAATCCCGGGATTATTCTAAAAATGTAAGTATCGAATCCCGGGATTGTTTATATAAAAATCCCGAGATTTTGGATTTAGTAAATATATGGTATTTTTTTTATTAAATTCAACTATATTTAAATAAACGTGAGTCACCCTGTTAAAAATAACTTAAAAACTTAATAATCAATCATACTGGCAATGAATCTAATTTTTAACTGGTTACAAAAAGAAGTCGCAAGTGAATAAATGTTACATGCAATGCATTTTGTACCCCCGAAACTAAAATCAGAAGATAAAGTTCGGTGTGGTCTTTTTTCTAAGTCAATAATTATAGAACTGCGCACGCACAATGCAAGTTTGGGATTCTACCAATGGTCTTTTGACACATATTTGTTTAAGTATATTTTATTGAATTTATACTTCCATATATATTTGAGATAAAATAAATAAATTATTGTTATATAGCATATATGTAGCTATTTATTTACGATACCACCCAGATGTGGCAAATGCGAACGTTGTTTTCGTCGGCATCATATGTTTACAATAAAATAAGGTATCGATTATCAGACGCCGTTAATTAGTTAAAGAAGCTTTTATAAATATAAGTTTTAATACATAAATCTTCCATATTACTTTAAAAGAATGCATTAAACGGTTTTATTTTGTAATGAATTTAATATTCTTCATGAATTCATTTGTTTTAATACTTATACATAAACATTTAATTCTAATTATGTATATGAATTTTAAAAATTGGCCTTTATTTATGAAATCCCGAAAAATCCCGATCCGTCCCGGGATCCCGTTTTTTTGAATAAAAAATCCCGAATCCCGGATTTCAAAAAACCTGGTCCCATTTGGCATCCCTAGTATTAAGTAAGAACAAAAAGGTAGAAAATTTATTTTAATACATATACACATATCGTTGGCCTCATGTAGAAAGGCCCTAACTCTCATAATTGCAACTTTACAGGAGAAGGCAAAAACATATTAAAAACTGTATGAATCATAATGTAAAATGGCTTCTTCAATTGCTTGTAAAACTGATATTATTGTATTAAATTCTTGTGACGAGGTGTATTTGTGGGAAAAGTATTGGAATCACTAAAAAACTCAATTTCAAAAAACAATATTTTAGGGCCTTTCTACATGAGACCGACGATATGTATGTTTATGTACTTACATATTTATAAAACTGTTTGAATCAGATTTTTTTAAGATTTGAGTTTAATGATGAAAGGGGAAAGACGAATGGATAAGTGTACTTTGTTTCGTGTGCAAGCAGTTTTTGTGTTTGTTATTGAAAGAAAGAGAGATGACATACAAAATGCTTAAATACTGCAAAACAAGAGTTTTATTCCATGGACACGAATGCAGTTTTAAAAGAGGGTTAAAGAAAGATTCTGCAGCAAATGTTTCAGGACTAACAAATTGATAATTTGAAGTAAAAAAAAACCAAACAATAAACATTGTCCATATTAACTTAAAAAGTATTGAATAAAATTAAATTCTGAACATTGGCATAAGTATTTTGACAAAGGAAAATTGTAAATAAAAAAACAAGTCTTAGGGGTAATTTTTGAAATTTTTGAAAATTTTAAAAATTTTATATGAACATTTTCTCAACGCAAGGTGAAGTGAACAACAAAATTACAACTTAATGTTGTGAAAAAAATAGTGAAGTTGATTATGATTTAGTAGGCAGTAAAGCCGCCTTTGGCTTGAAAGACTTTTTGAAGCCGCCATGGTACTGAATCTTCCAAAGATTGAAGAACTTCAGTAGGGATCTCGTTCCAAGGAGTGGTGAATTCAGAAATGGCTTCTTTTCTGTTTTTTTTTCAATGAATATAAAATAATATTTTCGTATTTTCAATCAAGTAATTTTAAAATTAAAAAGACATAATGGATTTTATTGTCAAAATGCTTGTGCCGGACACTGTATTATGTTTTTATAAATTTTTATATTCAAAAAATGTAAATAGAAATTTTTCTATTTATTTATAAGTCTTCCTTCACCGGTGGTGCGATACATTTCCTTTGGACTATTTCTTAAAATTAGTTCTAGGACTTGTTTAATGGAATTGTAATGGAACAAAGGACTTTCATTGTAGTAACTAACACAAAATACGATTATTTAGAATATATATGTGACTGGGTTATATGGTAGCTGTGAGGAGTAGAGTAGATTTAAAAATGTATATATACTAAAACCATCTTCAAAAATTTTGCTTTCTAATGAAACCGATCTGGACCACATCGGTTGGAGTGATGGTTTGGTAAGTACTAAGGGATCCGAGACGTTCCGGTGCGAGGACTGATTGTCGTGGGCTGCGTTTAATTGTACTCAGACTGACATCTACATAAGGAAACGAAGATCCTGAAGGTAAAGGAACACAATTACATGCTGACGAAACAGTTCCTGCTGGGATCCCATCGGAGAGGACATCCGAGCCATCATATAATGGAATTAGACCCTCGACACCGAGACATGTCTTCGGTTCTATCAGAGTGAAGTCCTAAGATATGTCACAAAACCATTGGCCCACTCCTCATATAAAGCAGCTATAAACGATATCCACCTAAACACGGTTGAAACAGTTGTAACCTTATACCGTGGCAATATCGTTCTCGTAGGTCGTCCACCACCTGTTGCAGAAGAAGAACGACGTCTGCCCCGAAAAACAAGTGTCGTTCTGGTACAACTTCGTTCTAAATGGTGTGACCGACTCAATTCGTATTGTTCAAGAATATATCCTATCACCTCCAACGTCTGCCCAGCATGCGGTGAAGGCCCGTACGACGTCACCTGCATGTTTAATTGAAGGGCAAACCCGACTGACATGGACCCCGGACTGGACTCACCAGGTAGAGGACGCCCTGCTATTCGATTTGGATCTCGATGAGTCAGCAGTACTTGTGAAAAATAATATATATATGTACTAGAGATGAGCGATATTTCCGTACCTGTGATTTAATCAATGTTACTGAAAAATCACGAATCACAGTTGTGACCAAATCTGTTAAGTAACAGGTACTTGCTAAGTTGTTATTTTCTTATTTTGTTTCATACACAAATTTATGATATTTCACTGTTTGTGTGGGTAATAGCGTTTTTTGCACTCATGAATGTAATTGTTGCTATTTTTTCTTTTGTTCTCTCTTCTTCCTTTTTAGAATTTTTTTTTACAGCCAATGTTTATTTGTTCAAGTATGTCCAACTAAACAGGTGATCGTTTTTGTTGCCTTATTTCTTTGTCACAACTCCATAACAAAAAATTTTCAAATATCCTAGAACAAAAATAAAAGTTGTGATCACAATCACAGTTTTAAATAACAGTGATTTTAAAATCACGTTCACTAATCACGATGTTCCTTAAAAATCACGGGATCGCTCATCTCTATTATGTACATTAGGGTGGCCGTTATTTTTTTTTTTTGTATTTTCACTTGGCAAACCCCTTAGATTGGTTCCAAATTAGAAAAAAATAATATATAAAAAATTTTAGATCGTTTGCATAGTTATTGGGCGTGCCTTGAGCCCACCAAGTTTGCTAAAAATGCTATTTTTCTCACTATGTTTCGCTATAATTGTTTATAACTTCAGTAATATTTATTTTGGAGAAAAACCTTATTCACAAATAATCAAGGGCTATATCTTATGAACAATGTTGCTCTGTATTAGTTTTCTTTAACATTAATAATTAAGCCCGAAAAAGCCAAATTAAAAAATAAAACAGAAATTTTCACATATCTACGCATTCTTTGCCTGGTGATTGCACTACGTGACAAATTTTCAACAAAGTCGTGACCAAATATATCTGACAGCTAATCTTTATGTCAAACTTTCCCCTGAATCCAAAAATGAAGTCAGAATTGTCAAAAGTAGAACAGTTTTTGAGATATTCCAAAATAACCGTTATTTGTGTTTTTAAAAAAGATGATGTGACTGAAATGCAATTATCTTCAAAAATTTTAAACGGACTATGTATTTCTTTCTTTTTATGGAGAGGTTATAAAATTTCTTAAATAACCATGGGTCGTTTGTGAGGATGAGTCGTTAAATGGATGAGTTATAGTGGACAAAACTTCAAACTTTATTTTCAATTTTAAGGTTTTGTTCAATTTTGCTCTTTTCAAGTTATTTTTTTTGTCCGCTGTCCCCTGTAACTCTGTCATTTCTTGAACAATCTTATCAGTGATTTTCGTAAGGATTTTCTTCTAAAAAAAAATAGCCGTAGGGAAAAAAAGACAGATTTTTAAATCATTAAAATGAAGCGACTTTTCAGTAATGTTGGAAAACTATACGATTGGTAGCTTTTATCGATTTGTGATAGCATACTAATAAATTTGTTAATACGGCAGCAATAAAAATTGTTAAATTTCTTTGAGTCATCGCTTGCCGTCATTTCAGCTTTGATTTTAACCTAATTTTGTGATAAGCTCTTTTAGAAGAAAGGAGATCTGTTGAACCTTATTTTCTAGAGCAAGAAATATATAACACATATGTAAAAGATGGGAATCAAAACGTTTTGGAGTAAAGTCGAAATAGTAAAGTGAGTGTAAGAAAATGGTACCCTAGCGATGAATTACCTCAAGGAATAATAATAACTTATCACAATTGTGATATAATTTTCTGATCTCTTTTTGAGCACTTTAATGGTAGTTTGATAATTACACACTGCTACAAAAAAACACTTTTTGTCAGAACTTGAAAACAGACCTAGTGGGGGTTGTAGGCCTACTTGAGGACATACAAAAACCGTTTTCAAAAATTTGGAAACACCCTCAAAATTTTAAGTTATTTTCAAAAAACTGTTTTAGGGTAGGTCGTAGCACTTTAGTACCTCTAACTCACACATTTTTTGATCGATTTTAAAATTTTAAACTGTTTTGGAAAGGCAAAGAATTAAGCTTTTATAAAATGTATTCATAAAAAATATATTCCAAAAAATTAGGTGAGTTTTTCTCAAAATTATCTAATTTTTTTTATTTTTTTCCCTAATTTTTCAAATTCAACAAGAGTTATTTTAATTTTTTTCTTTGAAAACCTATCTTTATTTGCACTGTATTTTAAAGATAATTTTATGTAGAAAAAAACGAGACATCATTTGTTAAAATCGCCTTATATTTGCAAAAGTTACTAAAGTTTTAAATCTCGCACAAGATCGCAAAAATATGCATTTGTCGCAAAATGTGGCTCAGCCGATTTTGGTAAATATTCCATATCACATTCCTCGTTTTCAGATTCATCATCACTTTGTTTATGTAAAGTTTCATTACATTTAATTGCACTTAATACTGGCTTAGTAACAGATAACACATTAGCATACTTAATGCTATCACGATTTTTATATTGATAACCAGTGATGTTTGTTTGGCAAAAATAACAGTCTTGTGGTTTATGGAATATTTTATGATGCTAAATCATTGGGAAAGATAATGGTAATGGCTGGCTTATAAACTTTTCGGACTTAGTTTTCTTAAGCATACTGGAACAGCATGTACAAATACTTTCGGGTTCATAACATTTGCTAGAACTGTATGAGCAGTTAAAAACTGTATTGAAGGCATTTACCAAGGCTTTATTTTTCTTCAGATCAAAGCGATGTTTTTTGTCAGCGAATGAACCGCAAACATAACAAAAATTATTACGCTTATCACACACTGCAGAAAAAATTAAACACAATTTAAAATTTGTTAAAGGATTACAAAAATTACAAACTTACTTATTTAAATAAAATTAAATATTAATATCACTTCACTTGTCACAAATTTTAAACTAGTTACCCTTTTTTTACTCTTATCTAAAAACAATATCCTTCACCAAAAGGTAGTATTTAAACTTTGCCATTGTGTTGGTAATAAATTCGATTAGTTTATGTATTTATCCAAATATATATAGTAATTAAAAATTGCATATAAAAACATTCTAAACTTTTTTAATGATTCAAAAAAATAGGGCATAATAACCCCTATTCATCTGTATTATCTTCCAGTTCTTTTTTTTTAAATAAAGACAGATTAACAATAACTTATTGATATGTGGTTTACAGAACACGAGCGCCATACTCGTCCGTTCAACTTACATTTAAAACAAACAAAATTTTGAATTCGTGTTCTGTAAACCGCACATAAGTTAATACCAAAAACGTAACTGTAAAATTACAACAAACAAATTATTAAGTTGACAAATTTGCTTGTACAGTTAATTGTTTTTTTAATTCATATGTTTTGCGCTGGGGGAGAAAATACTAAAAACAGGTGTTAATGAAAAGTTGAATAACTTATACAATTTTTATCCGATTTGAAAAATTAAAACCATGTTTTGTTAAGAACTAAATTTTCTTCATACGTTTATACAGATTTTTATAAGCTTTCATATTAAAATTAGCAATGAAAAGCTACTAAAATCAAAAAAGTTTATAATTTTCGTTTTTTTTGAAGATATTCTTAACAAAAACAATTGTTATAACTTTCAAATGTATAAAAAAGTGCACGTTGTTTTAAAGCGTAATTAGTTTTCTTTCCAAACCCGTTTAAAAATTAAAATCGGACAAGAACTGTCTGAGTTACAGGTCGATAAGTTGACGAACATCACTGAAAACGGTTTTTTTTAAATAACTTCTGAATTTGAGGGTGTTTCTGAAATTTTTTGACACAATTTTTTATGTACTCAACAAGACCAATAACCCACGCTAGGTCGTTTTCCAAGTTTTTTTTACACTGTAGCACCGTGTTATTAGTGAGTATTTATCATCTTATTTTTCAATCGTTAATTATAATGTTTTTGATTATGTTTTAAATAAATTTTTAATCGTCATGTTTTTAATTTGTTCTCTGATAAAAGCAGCACAATTATGGCTCTTGATTATTTGAACAAATTTTATTTTGAACAAAACAACAAAAGTTATAGGGATCTTGGAAATAAAAGAAGAAAACATTCGTAATTTAGTTTATCTTCATTAATTGACAATAATTTTTGGGCTTTTAATTTCGCCAATCTTTTTATTTCTTCGTCAATGAATTATATATGAATCCTTTTTCAATCGCTCAACTGATAAATCAGTTTTTAATCAACAAAAATTATCTGAGAAGACTTATTCAGGTGATTTTTAAAAAAAATTATCATCCAAATGCATTCTGGGAACAACTTTAAATAAAATTTATATCCATTAATACAAATGGATTTATGCCCGTAATTTCAACAAACAGATATCTGTGGGTGTTCTTACCTAACAGTTATCTTTACCTTTCCAGTAAAAATAGTTTGGTAATTTCAACGTTAATTTTGCCTACGTGTTTTTTCCTTTAAGTTTTCTTTTAAAATATGGAAACATTTGTATTGTTATTAACATTTTTAATTAACTGACAAAATCGATGGTGTAAAATACACTACAGTTTAACTAGTAGGTAAGACAAACATGTTTAAATTATCAAAAATTCGTTACACCATAGATATCTATACACAGCAAGATATCTGCTTGTAGAAATTACGGGCATTATTTGTTTTGCTATATATCATTTGAAAGTTGTAGGGATTTTTGTAGAGAAAAATAGGGGTTTTTTGGGACTGCGTAAGAACTTTCAAAAAAAGTGTATAACATCTCTGATCTTCACTAGCAATCCATTGTTATTTTAGTAAATTTATTACCTCCCAATAAAAAGAAAGAAATACATAGTCCGTTTAAAATGTTTAAAGATATTTGCATTTCAGTCACATTATCTTTTTTAAAAACCGAATAACGGTTATTTTGGAATATCCTAAAAACGGACAATTCTGACTTCATATTCGGATTCAGGGGAAAATTTTACATAAAGAATTGCTGTTAGATTCATTTGATCACGACTTTGTTGAAAATTTGTCACGTAGTGCAATCACCAGGCAAAGAATGCGTAGATATGTGAAAATGTCTATGTAATTTTTTAATTTGGCTTTTTCGGGATTAAATATTAATATTAAAGAAAACTAATACAGAGCAACATTGTTCATAAGATATAGCCCTTGATTATTTGTGAATAAGGTTTTTCTCTAAAATAAATATTACTGAAGTTATAAACAATTATAGCGAAACATAGTGAGAAAAATAGCATTTTTAGTAAACTTTGTGGGCTCAAGGCACGCCCAATAACTATGCAAACGATATAAAATTTTTTATATATTATTTTTTTCTAATTTGGAACCAATCTAAGGGGTTTGCCAGGTGAAAATACGAAAAAAAAATTCTCCATATAACTTGCGGTCACACTAATGTACATACATAAACAGGTCGTGCTGCTTCAACAAACACAACATCGGTTGGATGATTCAAATTCAAAAAGTTCTACGGAAAATAAAAGAAAGAAGTTTAACTTTGATACTTTTTTCACCCAATTGAAGTATCAAACATTTCAAAATTATGAAATAGTAGTTCTAAACTATAGTTTTTACACGTTTACCCCCAAAAGGGCCGAATTACAAAAAAGTAACACACATATTCTCTTAAGGCCCAAATACATTGATTAAAATACTCATCAAGCATTGTGGTAGTATTAGTGAAAATGTGTTTGTATGTGTGACACCGACAACGCTTGATGAAAAATCAAAAAATTTAGATATGACGGCGAATATTACGTCCAGCACACGTACACGTTGAATTCGCCGGCTGGACAAGCATTTGACAAGTGTATTTGGCCCTTTAGTTTTTAATGAACAACGATTTATATCTTTTAGTTTAGGAGATATGAGGTTAGCGAATTTACACGTGGTTACCCTTTTTACCTCCTAAACATTCGAAATCCAAAAATCCCGTCTTAATGGCGAGAGACCTCCGGTCCATATTTCAACTTTTTAGCTTCAGCAGGCTGTCCGATGATGAAGTCAGTCAGTAAAGTTACAATTTTATAAATGTATTTAACGGTCTATTTCACCAAGTTCAGTTAAAACTAACTATTTCTTTAACTTCCAGTCAACAATGTTTTTGACAGTTATAGCTGATAGTAAATTATAACTGAACTTGGTAAAATTGGCCGTAAATGTATTAAAAGCCATTTTAAAGCATATTAATTGTAAATAAAAACACAAATACGCGATCTACCTATATAGGTAAAGAACATTTGTCGTAGAATAAATTGTTTAATTTGATCGTGTTTTGTTTAAAGGGTCACAACTATTACACAATAAGGGCTAGTTGTATTACAAGGGCGGGTCAATAAGTCCGTGCATTTTTAATTTTCCTCGTGATTTGAGGAGAACTTGGGAAAATTTAAGCTCCGTATGCATTCCATGGCAAAAATCCGTCAATTAGTCTACGAATCTGCCCTATTCTTAATTTAAATCTAACGATAAAATCATCCCACAAGGAAACATCAAATGTTGATGAGCTGGCAGATCGTATTTTTTGGAAGGGATAAAAAAAATTTAAGAAAGGAGACTACGTTGAAAATTAAATTGGTGTTTTATCAAAAACCCGGTACATACAATTATAATTAAAGTCACCAATTTATTGGCCTGCCCTTTTACAATAGCATAGCGTGATTTGTTCCAACTAAACAATATATTATATTAGACTTTGTATACGAATTATAAACAATTATGTTGCAAAATTTTCCGATTGAATTAACACACCAATCCCAATGATACAAAATTTACAAAATAAACTTGATTTGACTGAAAAATTCTTTGTTATCATCAAATGAAAAATGTACAAATGATTCCGTGTTCTTGCAATCAACATTTTAAAAAAATACACAAACTGTTTAATTTACCTTTTCACTGTTTGCTAATTTTTTGTTAAATAAATAACACTTAATTTTTTGCCAATATTGCACTATTGTTTTATTATTAGTAAATTATTTGCACACTTTTTTCCAATTGCGTTAGCGATGGTAAAACTGGTCGATAATCATAAAAACACTGAGAGAAAAATACAATACACACACATAAAAAATAAACATAAAAAAGCTACATGTATGTATAATATAATTAATTTTTTAACTTCATAACAATTCTTAATTTAAGTAAACATTTTTAAATTATAATAATGTTATGCTTTTTTTTGGTTGATTAAGGTTTAATATTTCATTCACAATTGTGTTAGAGCAGATATTTTGTTTTTATTTTACTTTGTTAGTAATCGATATTTAGCCGGAGATTTTTTGGTGTGGCCATTGTTGAAATTTTAAGACGAACTTTTTTTATTTAACACAAATAATTCTTTTTTTATTTTATTTTATCTTTTTTTAATAATTATTATTTGTTTTTTAACATTTGGCATATTTAGGTTTTTATGTGCACTTTTTCTGCTCTATACTTGGTGTATTAATACTCAATGTTTTCTATGTCTCTCATACAATCATAAACTCTCTTTTCAGTTATTTTCAATTCGTTGCTTTGTTTTAAGTTACTCGTTAACTTTGTGTAATTTGAGTAGTTTTTTTTGAAATTGGGAAAACACAATTTATTTACATTTGATATTAATCGACATACGTATGTAAATATATATTTGTAAATGAATATTTCTATATTTTTATACATATTTTCATCTTTATATTCATTCAAATTAATGTCTAAAAAAAGAATATTATAAAATACATACATATGTACATACTATTTTGCATAATATTTTGAGATTAACCAAAATCCGCAAAATACACTTTAAATGAAAGGAAACAAGCAATCTAATTATTTTATAAATACATTACTAAACTTATTTTGGCGATCAATAAGATATCACCAGATTTAAATTTAAGTTTTGAAATTGACGCAACTTAACACTTTTCTCTTTTGACGTCTACAAAATTTGTTTTTCTTTTAATATTATCTACCAAGGTATATTTACACAAGGTAGACTCGTTAGAGGACAGACATAAGTCCCAATCGTCAAATTCGTATGTATGAGCCAAAATTTGTACATGTTTGCGTATAATTTTTTTTGTTTTATATGGAGACAATTTTGACAAGCCGGGTCTATAATCCCAAATGAGTCTACCTAGTGTAAATGTGACAGCAATACACGAGTCTGTTTAATATGTTAGCGGGCTCATGGATAAATTCGCAATCTGTACCGACTCTCTCTCTGCACTAGATGCAATAAGAAACTGCAATAATGACCAATTTTACCTTATTATTATTGAAAGACAACCTGACAATTAACTCATCTGGAGCCGCATAAGCAGCAATTACTGCTCCCCTAATAGCTACACCAAATCTAGGTGCAGTTTATAAAAACACTTTCAAGACAAAAGTTATTGATAATTGGCACTTAACCACTGAATGGTACAGAAAAATCCACCCCAACAAAGTTAATGCCTTCAGACTGTTCAAACCACAATTTACTACCGAGAGAAGCCCAAATCAAAATAACTAGACTAAGAGTAGGTCACACTATAATCTCAAATGCTCATATAATGGATAGGAACCTACCAAAACAATGTCCATTCTGTGGTTTCAATCCAATAAGCATTGATCTTCATTTAAAAGTACCAATCGCAATAATAACGACTTCGCTCAACTAATAGACTGAAATATGGCCTGTTTTTCAACCATCAGTGCAAAAATAAAACAAAATGTTATACAAAAATAAAATATGGAAAAAGTAACGGTACTTTCCCTATAACTATTTGGCTAGAGATCAGTTCAATAAATTGATAATAAGTAGAAAAAATATCATGAAACGAATAAGAAGGTCGTAAGATGATTTGTAAATTTTGTAAAAATAATCCTCATTAAAGAAAATTTTAATTTTTTCGTCACTTTCCTGAAATCCAAATCAAAAAATCTTTTGTTTATAAGGCAGTAAAAGTTTTCGAAAGTAAAAAACCGTTTAATAGAACAAGACGATCTGGTAAAAAGTTTTGATACAATGCAACCAATCCAGAGCTATGTTGAAGGTAGAAATTTCCGGATATACTCCAAAATCTGAACATGCGTTTGCAAATAAATGAAGAGTTAAAAATTAAAAGTTCGTAGCACATATGCAAAGAAACCCGTTCCAGTAGTCTCAGAAAGAGTCAGTTATCATCAAACATCTAATACGGGTTTTGTTACAAAATTTTGTTGCTGCAGGCTGGCCACGAATCGTATCATGGATGATGGGAGCTTCTTTGCAATGGACGCTCATGAAAGGAAAGCAATTCCAACTGTTTTGGCGAATTTGAAAATAAAATTCTATAAATAGGGATAGGAACCAAGAAACCTAGACTGTTTTATCACTTAAATTAAATGGATGTTATAGATAATGCACACAAAGGTAATTCAAGAGGTTTTGGGTAGGTTGCCTCAAAATATGAAAAGAGCCCATGTGGCTAGATATCTTTTTGTAAAATAAGTTTAAGTTGTGTATTTTAACAATTGCACAACTTTGATTTTTTAATACCTGATATATGTATACTGCTAATGTGTCAGTCCATATTTTATTCCGAATACGTTATATATATATATATATATATATATATATATATACATAAGTTAAAAATACAAAAATTGCAAGACTAGAATTTTTTAATCTGGTCACTAATGCCATATCAAAGCAGAAGCGATGCCAAGCAATGCAAAGATGAGACGTTAAAAGGCACACAAACAAGAGAACGGTTGATTGTTCTAAAAGCCGGAGATACACTATTCCATTCGTGTGTACTCAAAAAGTAAGATAGTGTGACTTAGAAATGAATTGAGTGACAGATTTTGTTTACAAGTCCGTCCGACTTGCAAATGTCTGTGCCGGTGCCCACACACTTCAAATTTGACTCGTCAAGTCTTGAGCTTTTAGGAGAGATGGGAAAAGAGAATGCCATTTATTTTCCCCTCTCATCCTAAAAATTTTCATAAAGTGATATATTCTACTCGATCAGAGTTGCATTTTCTTGTAAAGTCATTTGAGTTTACGTCATATTTATGGGATAGTGTGGCATTGACAGCAGATTTTGCAGACATTTTTATGTCGGATAGAATTCCGTCAGATTTTTGTGTGAATGAATCGTACGATTGTGTAGGATATCGAATACCGGTCTTAAGCGATAACGGCAGCGAAGCGCGACCTGCTTCCACACCTCGAGAATTTTCGGTGATTCGAATGTTTTTAAGATAAAAATGAATTTGCTTTTAAGTTAGATGTACCTCTCGATGTTCGTTATAATAAAAAAAATATTATTTTTTTAAAAATAAGCCAAAGTCGTAAAATATTAACGCAAGAGTTTAATTTTTACATGTCACAGGAGGGGGTGAAGCTACTACTACTACGAAAACAAAAACCGGATGTCATGGGAACATGCTTCAAATTGATTATGTGTTTCGTTTGCTATCAGAAATATAACAAAACTAGGGCTAGAACAAAACAATGAATAGTTTATAACGTACGTTCTTTCTTTGTGTTTCAAAATATTTGAAACGTTACCAATTCAGTAAAGCAAAAAAAACAATCAAGGTGGCGTTTATTTATATGCCAATACTGCAGTGATGTTAGACATCGTGGTGCAAATAAATGTATGAACAACGCTGTTTGAACAAAAACAGACCGTCGACAACAGCAGTCTTTTACAATCCAAATTCATGTTTGCACATGAAATGGTTTGTTGTTTGAACATAGCGATGGGTAGTCAGAATAGTGTTTGTTGGTTATATTTTAATTTTCTTAGCACATCCACACATCAAAAGTATGTATTTTGATTTTCTTCAAACCCTGCAAATAATAGGACCAGTCCAAACACGCGTGTAAAGAGTAGCCCACAAGGGACTAGGACTAGTCCAAAAGGAACCCAAACGTATGGAAAAACATGGTCTATTTAACATTACGATGTCCTAGGGCAGGACCATATTACCCATCTTTGGACAACAAAGGAGTAGTTTTAAAACTACTCCATTTTGTACACAAGAGGATTAGTTTTAACTTCGCTTAAAAACGAAGACATGTCGTCTCACTACAAACACTTTTTAACAATGACATGGTCCATGCTAACATTACATCGGACCAGTCCATGGAGTAGTCCATTTCATGAAATTGGATCAGGTGGTCCAAAAATATTTGCAGGGAACTCACATCAAACTCACACGTTTTTATTACTAACACAATCGAAAAATTGTGAGTTTTATGAGCAAGTTTGATGTGTGTCCATGCCTCTCAAATCCTTTAAAAATATTTTAATATTAACCCATTTTTTTGCGGAAATAACTACCAATCTCATCTGTTTAGAAAAAGCAACAACAAATTATGAAAAAACTGTTTTGTTGACATGACACCAAATTAGAATGCAACCGATGGCATTTTAAAAATTGAAAAAAAATAGAAATACATAATAAAAATGTCATGTAATAAGAGTTAATTACATGACATGTACAATTAAGTTAATAAAAGTTCCTTGCTTAATAAATTAAAACCGCAGTAAACTTTCTAATAAGCATATTTAAACATTTTCAGAAAAACTACATTATAATTATTTTACAATATTGCAAGTTTCATTAAATTTTGCAAAAGAGAATAATAAATGCAGTGAAAATAAATATAGGAAAGTTTAGAGAACTAGCATTTTTTATACAAATAGATACTCTTTAGTTGATGAAGAGAATTTCGTGTTTTTATATAGAAATTTGTGGAAAAAATTTAAAAAATAAAACTTAAGACAAGCTAACGAGTTGTAAGGAAAAATAGAGCAATTGCGGTGAGCGTGCAATTTAAACGAAAGGCGGAAACGTGCCGAAGCAGAATAAATCGAATTATTATACGAAACTTACACTCACTACTCTCGTTTAATTGTAGATGTATATGTATTATAAAGATGTATGGTAGTAGGTCGCCAAGTTTTTTCTTTCTTTTTTCTTTTCTTGCTTTACATTAAAACTTTTTTTTTTTGTTATTTTTTTAAGGATAATGACAATTTTTTGTAAGTGAAGTAGTGCTTTATTTGAAATTGGTTTGTTATATTAAATATAATTATTTTATTTATTTAAACACTGATTATTATGTAGGGACTTAACTTTTTTTTTTAATTTTTAATATTTTTTCCACTTAAATTGAACACATCCTTCTTCCTTTTTATTTTTAAATGACTGTTTTGCAGCACTTGTACGAAAAACTCACTTTTTCCTTTTTAGCCTGCTGCTTTTTATTTTTTGTTTTCTTGCCTTTGTTATCCTTTATTTGTTATTTTCTTTTAATTTTTTTTTAAAGATTGTGATTGTGTGGCGTTTGGTATGTAATTGTGTGGTCGTCGTATTTAACTGGATGATACCATGCCTTAAAGTATGCTACACACTATATATAAATGTGACTGTGTAACACACTCATTCACAAATTTCTTGAGTTTGCACAATAAAAACGTACAAACACTTATTCAAACATTTTGTTTGCTCTTAATTCTCTTTACTCTCACACAACCTTAACATTGTGTATGTGGGTTTTCTCTTTTATTTAAGTTTCCTGTTTATAACGGTAAAACTTTATATATTCATACAGTCACTCGTTAGATTCAATAACTTGTTTAGTCTGCTTCTTCTTTTTTATTTTTTTTTGCACTGCTTTTATTTAATTTTCTACTTTTCTTGTTTCCATTGATACATGTTGGTGTGCTTACACGTAACTGTTTGCGCTGTTACACACACACATATCCAACATTCAACACCAATACGAACAAACGATCAACTCGGATAGGCAAAAACTGTTGGTTTAAATAATTATTGGCCGAGTATAATGTTATTTGTGTAATAATGATGATGATAATAAAAATAATTACGATGTTTGTTAGATTAACTGACTAAATGGCTGGTTGGTTGGCTATTTTGTAGAGAAACAGACTGACTGACTGGCAATTGAGTTTATTGGCCAAAGCATAGTAAATAGTATATTTTTGCTAGCACAACCTGCACCTCTTTTTAAATTCCACTTCGCAGTTTTTTGGTTCGTAATAATTTTACTTTTTTTCTTCTTTATTTCTCAAAAACTTCCCCCACTGTCTCTTCGTGCTCTCGTTATACACTCTTAAAGTAACACTTTTCTTAAATTACCAAAAAGTACACACACATACACTCACGTAAGGAAAAACGAACTAAGGAAAAAATTGGTTTTGGTATGGAATCACTGAATATGATACATTGCCATGAAAATTTCATCACCACTTTTTAAAACCAACAAGAAAAACATACAATCATGTTTTCATAATAAAATTATTTTTCATTTATTAATTTCCATGTATCCTTTATTTTTTTAATCATACATATATTTAAGATAATTATTTTTATTTGTTTTTTTTATTCCTAAAATTTTAATATTAATATAAGCTATGCATTTATATATATTTTTTTTTTTTAATTCTTTGGAAGTATTTTTTCCATTGTATTTTTTTCTTTATTATAATTATTTCCAACTAACGTTCACTCTACGATTACAAAAAAAAAACGCAAACTTTTAGACGTGTTTCCACCTCTTCGTTCTGTGGTGGAGTGTAACTTGAGCTAAAATGTAACGAGTGCAGTAGTAGAATTGATATGTACTCGTAGAAGGATAATATTCCAACACAAATAGAAAAATAGAAAAAGCAAAGAAAACAGAAAATATTTTGAAGGATAACATGTGGTAATAGTTAAAATAAAGGAATTTATATTGTGAATAATTTTCATTGTGTACAAAAAATTAAATGGCAAAAAAGTATTTCCTGTTAAAAAAAAGGGTTGTTGTCTAAACTGGTATTATATATTAATTCACAATAATGAATAAAAAACCTAATGTTGCTACGAGAGTTGTTACAAATGGTATTTTACCAAACAACAGTTTATAAAATCTGTTTCATGTACATATTATATTTTTCATATCTTGACTTACCTACGCCAATTCGATTAAAACGTCGAAAATAAAATATGAAACTAGTTTATCACTAACAGGAAGCGTTGCAAAAGTTTGTTTTGCATTTATTTATTTTTGCTCTACTTATAATACAAAAGTAGCCATAAAGGCTCAGTTAGTCTTTAATTTCTGTTCTGTTACGAATCAGCTGATTTGTTTATGTTATTAAAAACCTGTGATGGCGAAGAAAATTCGAGAAATCCTTGTTTCAGTTTTGTACAATTAATTTTAAGATTTCTAGGAAGTAGAAACTGGGAATTATTTCCTTCCGAAGGTTACTTTATGTTATATTCAACATTTTTTATTTTTCGAATTTATTCTATTATAAAGTCATATCTGAAAAATTGAAGGAATATGACTATTACAAAAAAGCTTTATAAAATAGGTACATAACTGAAATTTAGCTCATAGAATAAATTCGAAAAATAAAAAATGTTGATTTCTAAGAAGTTTTGTTTGATTTATTCAAAATCAAAAATTTTTGGCTTGACTGGTTTTGGAAATAAACGATTCAATTGTTGTCGACGAATAAAATTAAATACTAAAAATATTGTTACGAATGTAACTTTAGTTAAGAATTAGATTAATTTATTAGTTATCTTATATTGATTAGTTATTTAGTACTTGTAAGTTATTTTATTATTATTATTATTAGTTTAAATTGTTATTGTATTAGATTAGTTATGCACACTTCTAGTGTAAAAATCAATGTACAGATGTCATGTTAAAATTGTTGTGCATAATTGTACTTCAATCCCATTGTAAATACTAGAATCTTCGCTATTGTTACACCTTTAGTTTATTGATGTATTATAGCTCAATTTAAAATCAACCATGGTGTTAATTCGCTAGTTTAAAAATAATTTAATGTTAAAAAGTCCGTTAAAAAGCTATAGTATAGTGATGCGACTTTGTAGCCATTGATGATGTTAGTAATAACGAAGTAGACGTTAAGTTTAAAATTCATAACAAAACCAATGTATTAGTCGTTAACAATCGGAAAGATTCTTGAGCTTTCTGGATAAATGCGTTTGCGTATAAATACTCATATACGTTGGCATTGCCAAGTCAGTTTTAGTTTAAACTTTAAAGTGTATTGATCACAATAGTGAGCTATTAACCAAAAGCTGTAAATTACCGTTGTTAAGTGACTAAGTTCTAAATAAAAGTTTATAAATTGTAAACAGTGTTTAAAAGTGTTGTGTTTATTTTATTTTATTTTATTAAAGTTGCAAGAAAAAAACCTAAGAGGTTTATTATAAAGGAAATACATTACACTGCACCTTTTTCTTTGATTTCTTTCAAATTATAAATACGTTTTCCCATGCCTTTAACATAAGCTGAGCAATAAGAAGTAATGCTCGGTTATTCTGCCGACGTTATTGCCACTTAACGATAATTGTTATAAAAATTGGAGACGATACACGAATATTGCTGTTGGTGTGAACATGGTATGACAAAATATCAGTTAGAGCGCGCTCTATTTTCTTCTGACATCAGCACTCGTATTCCGTAATTCGCTTAGCTAAAGCTAAATCTCGATCGCTAAAATACCTAAGAGAATACAAAATTTAAACATTTTACCGATGACATTAAATGCTAAAATTGCGGCGAATTAAGTTGTTACGGCATTGCCAAATTTAGCAATGCACGTTACAGTATTGCATTTATAGCCAATAATCGCTAAATCAACTTTATAGATTTTTAGCGATAGAGATTTAGCTTTAGCGAATTACAAAATACGGCCACAGCTGTGTCAAAATTTTATGCCTGTAAAAAACTGGCAGCGGCGGCCCACTATTGACGCAATCATTAGCCGGCTGAAGTTTACAATACCGATAAATGTATGATAATTTCACCATGTGAAATTATGTACATAAACATGTATATAACAGACGTTTTATTATAATATTCTAAAAAATGTGAAGATGGCTGAACTCTTTTACGGCGAAATTTTTGTGGCGGCAGCACGCTATTTTAAAACGGAGAATTACTTTGGTTTCTGCAATACAAATGCGAAAAAACAGAGACAATGTTAGAAGCAAACTACATGTACGTCTGTGATCCAATATTATAAACCTTATGTAAAAAAGCAATTTTGACAGACATGCGCAAGTGCATGTTACTTCAAAAGTTGACAAGTCAGATGTAAAATACATGTCTTGTACATGCTCCTTTAAATGTAATTTAGGCATTATGTATATCCCTTTTGATCAATGTGAGGGTGACTGCTTCGCTGGTATTCAGTTATGATCCCTATTATTTCCAAACTGGTATTACTTTTTTACTAATTTTTTTTTTTGGTGGGGTGTAGTGAAAGTGTACTTTCAATAGAAATATTGATATATTTCAGAAGGTACTAATAAAGTGACCTCACAAGCGCAGCTGTTTGCAGTGATTTTCATCGTGTGTGACGCTTGGCGTCATTTTTTTGTTTATTTACATTTTTTATGAAGGCATATTGACATTTACCGTCTCAATTCTAGCAAGGCGAATTCATTTTTCAGGTGGCATTGAAAACACTGCTGTGAAAAATAGCATATTTTTTTTTTTTTGTTTTAAAATTCTAAAATCTGGTTTTTATTTTTGGTAAAATTTATATTTTCCCTTCCTAAATTTTGTTCTTAAATTCTTAAGTTTTAAAATGTTAAAATCATAATTTTCTTTTCTTGATTTTATTCATAAATATTTAAAATATCATTGTAAATTACAAATTTAAAATTTCAAATATTTTTAAGTTATATTACAAAGTCACACGGTCACCTTTATGTTTATTTAAATTAATTTTAACGCACCCTAAGATATGCTATACTAAAGTTTAAATTTAATACTTATTCAAGTACAATCCTACACTGCTTTACGTTAAAATGTGGATGGTATCATACCGGATATAATTTTTTAATTTAATAATAGTTTAATACTATCCACACATTACCACTTTCATTCAAACATAAAAATAACGTATTGAACATTGGTTTGTGAAATGTTAAAGGTTAACGGTAAAAAGGTAAAACTGGCGCCTGCTGACATCGATGGACCCTAAAGCTGCAGGTCCACACCACGCGTTACTCGCTTTTTCGCAGCACACGCAGCTGCCAAAAAGTAGAATCTGTGTAGTTATACGTAGTAAGTTACATGCACAAAAGCGTAGATGCCTTGAGGCGAAAAGTAGGTTTACTTTCTACTTTTGTAAGCGTCACAAGCAGCGTTCGAACAAATCAGCTGATTTTGACAAATTAAATTTTATTTTTACTTGTGCTGCTGCTGCATGAAAAGCATTGCATGTAACTTGAAACGTTAAACGCAAGTACGGTTAGAAAAGCACGCACTGCGTGGAGGCGAAAATGAGCGTAAGTTTTACTTTTTGTATTTCCTATGACCCGCCATGTTGGCTATTCTCTCACGTTAAATTAAAAATTACACAATAAATAAAAATGTCATATGAACAACTTTGAATTCCAATATTGATTGCAATACGAGTTGCCATTGCGTTTAATTGAATTTGTTTAATTTATTTACTTTTAATTTGTTGTTCTTGTTGTTCATATTAAAATAGTAAAATTATTTAAAAAAACATAAGGTGATAAACGCTTAATGGTTATTATATGTTAGATTAAAAAATAACAAATTTTTATATTTAAACGAATTTCAATTTTTATAAGATTCATAATATACTTTTTTTTGATTCTTGAAGATGAAATCTTGAATTTTTTTTGTTTTTATTCACGAAAAGTGAAGTTAATGACATGGGGGTTAGTTTGATTTGTTAAATTTTTTTGTTTCTTTGTTTCGTAATTTAGTTTTTTGTCAGCATGGAGGATGGGCTTCGGAACAGTGTAGCAATTTACATCTCAAGCTTTGCCATTTTCTCCTACCGCTTATTCTTCTTCTTCTAGATTATGTAGATCATTAAGTTCATTAGCTACCTAAAGATAAGTCTCTGCAACTTTCTATAATATTCACGTATGGGAACACACCTCACTGCCCACCGACGAGCACGGCCGTAATATTAGGTAGCACCGTTCCCAAAGTTAAAACATTACAGTTGGGAATCGTTACACTAATTATGATAATTTCTGAATTTAAAAAAAATTGAATACTTCAAAGTTGCCTTTGAGTACAAAAATAAGTCAATGCTTGTTCTTAAAACAAAAAACAATTTGTTTTGATGTAATTCACCATTGAAATCGTAAAAATGACAACTTCAACATGCAAGCACTCCACTAAAAAACATACACTTGAGTAATTGCAATCAAAAAAGATATGAAATAAAATCTAAAAAGAGTTTCTTTCTTTTAGATTTTTTTTTTATATCTACTATAAAAAATAAAAATAACTGCCGGAGCACGCACCTTAAAAGACATGTGTACTGGTCAACTATTTTGAATACAAATAAATTTGCTCTATGGCCTTTTAAAAGATACAACGAGTACACTTCATTGGGGTTTTAAATAAAAGTATAACTTATACAGCAGGGAGTGTCTTTTAACTTGAATATGCTTATATGTACATCCTTTACAACTTCTGTTAGATGTTGTTTTATTTTAACAATTTAAGCTTTATTACAAAAATGCGATGGGAGGTTGAAAAGTTTGTCGGGTATTTTATTTGAAGCGTAAAATTTTGTATGAAATGGAAAACTTTGTGAAGAAATTATATTAAGTAAAATTGGGCATATGTATTGTAAACACTTGTGTTAAATTATGGAGAGTAAAAAAAAAACTGATTTTTTTTTAAACTTCCAAAACAGAATCGTTTTGAAAATTTTAACAATTTTAATCGAACTCAAATTCCGAAACATGACCGATATTGTATAAAATGGCAGTGTTTGCTTACTTCTTGCGAAATGAGATTAAATTAGGAGATTTTGTGGACTTTTAGTATTTTTGTTAATATTTTGGCTTCAAAATTAAATTGTTTTCAAAATGGACTTGTTAACTTGGAATTTCAACTTTGAATTAGGGATGGGTAAATTAAAAAAATATATCGATATATATCGAATCGATAATTTTTAAGAGTATCGATATATGTATATTATTTCAAAAATATCGATATATCCAACGTATTTTGCTGAAACTATTACCAAATTAAAAAATTTAATCTACCTTTGTACAAACATATTTATGAACAAACATATGTAATTACATTGTTACTTTTTATTGTTTCATTTTATTTAAAAAAATTAATAAAAACATGAAATTTAATCAAAACAAAAAATTCAATTATAATACAATTATATACAAAAAACCATATGAAACCCAAAAGTAAATTACGAAAAATTTAAATGGAAGAAAATAAGTCATGGAAATTCCAACTAACCTTTAAATTAGAATTGCACCCCAAAAGTACTAACTTTAACTAGAAATGTTTTTCAAAGTTTTTCTTGGGATTCAAAAATTAATTAACAAGGTTTCTTTCAAATGTGCTAAATTCCCATTTCATACTATTGAGAAACTGAAATTTATTGTTGATGGGATAAGCTATTCCTATGTGCATTTCCCTGGCTGCTTAGGCCAGATCGTCAGGAAACTTCATCCAAAGATTTTAGAAAAGCTAAAGATATAATACAAATAAAACTGTTAAGCGAATAAGAATTATAAACCTCAGTTTTACTTGTAACAATATCAAAGCTTAAACAAAAACAATAACAATAAACAGTGGGTTTATCTTTTCTTACAGTCCCGACTATAATTGGTTGATTTTTTGTCAACTCTAAATGTAGTTGTAAGTGGGTTAAGAAAAAACAAAAATAATAACAAATTACTTTATTTTATTTTGCCAGTTCAGTTTATTTACTCTGGCACATGCATATTTGTTATCAAAGTTTTTTTTATATTGTTTAAATCACACCAGTAATCATCAGATATGAACATCAGGAGTACTCTCTGTTTTATGTGCTCTCCTGTCAATCTGCTTCTTGTATCCGGTACTGATTCTTATAAATGCCGATCATTTTAGATCTTCATATTTGTTTAAAAAAAAAGATGCATGCAATGATGCCAATTTTTAAAAAAACATATTGTTTGAAAAACTGCTAAAATTTTGAGTTTTTACTGAAAACTGACTTTAAAAAATATCGAATTCGGCAGTCGTATTTCAATACATATCGATATATTGATATATCGGCGATATATATCGATTATTTTTTTTAATATCGATATTTTGATATTTTGCCCATTCCTACTTTGGATCTTGAGGTCGTTTTCCAATTTCATGTCACTTCATTACTTTAACTTTTTATCCTTCCCTCCCTTGTACAACTAAAACAAATAAGAAAGTATCGTTGGTCAAGCCCGGCCATATGATACCCTACACTACAGTATATACATAAGTACACATCTTTGCAAGTGAACTCTTTTTGGGACCCATTGGCAACCCCGGTACCCGCCAAGAACAAAATAAGGTAATTGAGATTAAGGTTCATATAAAAATTCTATATGAAATTTGTTTGCCTTCAAGTGATTTTAGAAAAGGGGTTTATATGGGACCTGTGGCTAATGGTGGACCCACCAGTACAACATTTTGTCATGACATAGTAGCTATCGGAAAAGTAATTGTCGTTTATTTGGGAGCTATAATCAAATTTGGACCGGTTCATATCAAATTTGATAAGATGAGTTTGATTGCAATTAAATAAGTTTGGACCAAATTTAATTTAAACATTAACATAACAAGATGGTTTATGGACACAAAGACCCTATTCCGGAAAGCGGTCTGTATGGGGTCTACAATAGGCTTTGTTTTTGCGTCAATTAGAATCTATGTACCAAATTCAATCAAATTATCTTGATGTTACAAACTTCAGCCCAAACACATAATACCCAATATTTTATTCAACTTATCATTGAAGAGCTTTGAACTTTAAAAAACCCAAAAATTATAATGGCCTAAAACTATGCAGTTTATCGATAGTTTGAAATGGGAATTTAGCACATTTAAACGAAACCTTGTTAATAAATTTTTTGAATCCCAAGAAAAAATTTGATATGCAACATTTTAGTTTTTACATTAACCACAACTTCCAATTCATATGAACAACATTTTCAAAACTTCTTTAACGAAGGTATGATTAAAAAAGTCCTGTAGGGTAAACATTTTCTTCATTCATTCATTGTCGGTGTTAAGAATTTGCTAGAAATAAAAAAACACTATATTGTCGTGCTGTGGCACTCCTTGATGTATTCAACGAGTGTATTAGAATGTTGTAGTATCTCTCTCCGTATTTGTTTTTTTTTTTATTTACAGCAATGTTATGATGTGTTAGTTAACTAATATGTGTGTGTGTGCCTGTGTGTAAAAAGAAATTTATTCAAGAATAGACTGAAAAGTTCTTTACAAACTATTATTTTGAATTGGCTCGACTTTATTAGGTTTTATATCAAGCAATATATCAGATTTCCAACGAAACTTTATTTGAACCAAAGAATTGATTTCTATTTTAACAAAATAATAGATGCAGTTAGAAAACTCAAGTAAACGTCTTATTGGCACTATCAATTTGAATTGAACTTTTTAAATTGCCCTCGTCAAATTGTTTTAAAATATTTTTGCGTGGTGGCATTTGGCCGTTTTTATTTTTAATACAAAACCAAAGACTGTTGGTGGCATATTTAAAAACATCATAATGATATTTTTCCTTTTTAAGTAGCCATAACATAAGAACAGAGGAAACAGTTGCTATTTTTATACCCTTCACTAACACAATTGGTATGTATAAGGTTATCGTTTTTTATGTAACAGTTAACTGAAGGAAACCCAGATGTTCTAAAACTGTCAACTGATGCTGTTGAAATAAAAACAAAACGTTGATAGTTTTTTTGTACATTCGTTTTAGGAAGAAGTAAAAGAATTAAGAACGAAATGTTGCCAAATCGACAACGAAAATGTAAAAAATTACATACCATATCAAATAGAGAACGCACTGTTGTGAAATCGGTACCGCCATCTGGTCTATTCAAGAACAGTATATTGTCATTGCAATGTATTGCAGGTTTAAAACAGTTTAGCATACATGAAACTTCTATAATCAGAATCCAGAATCCAAGTCGGTTTTGCTATTTGTCGGTTTTGTAAACCAATATTGGTTTCATTTGGTGTCATGAAAACAAGTCGGTTTTGTTATTTTCGAACACAAATAAAACCGATATTCGAATAAATTGTTTTATGTTTTGGAACATGTTTTTACTGCTTTAAATGCAATTTTTGTTTGTTTTTCGTAAAAAGAAAATTATATAACTAAAAGAAAATAAGAATGGTAATACAGTAAACATATGAAATAAATGCCATGGTTATATTATTTGCATTTGTGGTTTACATTTGTGTAATTGTATTTTTTTGCAAAAACATAAAGCGAATTTATTAAAAGTACAAAAAACAATGTATTTATATAGTTTGCGACGAAAGAGCAGAAAAGCTGGGGAAAAAAAGTATGCAAAAATCGCGTAAACTCGCGAAAATTTATAATATTTCACAGAAGCCATAAAATTGATTAAAAGTCCCTAAAACTATAAGGAATGACAAAAATTCGGTAAAAATTGTTAAATTAGCGGAAATTCGCAAAAATTTGTTAACATCGACATGATATGCACGTTTTTTTTAATAATTCAATAAAAAACCGATAATATTGATTTCTGTGACACCTAAAACCAACACTAATTTTAGTTCGAACAAAAATCGACAATATTGGATTTCATGACGCCAACGTATTTTTTTTTGTCGGTTTCAAATCCAATTCCAATAAAATTGGTTTCTATGACACCCCTGAATGTTTCTTAACAGAACCAAGATTGAAACTAATTGTTAGATTTTCGTACTTCAGAACTAGTGAGATTGTTCGTAAATTTTAATTAAATTAAATAAAAAGGAATTTAAAAATGATGTAACAGTATGTAGTTTTTATTGGTTGGGGTTGCAATTGGTTATCTATTTTCAGAAAAACAACAGGTCGGTGTCTAAATAAAAGAAATGGGTTTTTAAAATAAGAACCGGGTGTTCTCAACATGAAAATAAAAATATATAAAATTTCGATATTTAAAGTAACTTAGTTCTTATTCAGGATACCCTGAGTCAAAATGAGAACAATCCGTTGTCATAGTAAGAACGAAGTGTTGTAAATATTTCAACAATTAAGAACATAAAAAACTTATAATGTATGTCTACAGAACCACTACAATTTCTCTGTTTTATAACTATATAATGTTTGTTACATTCTTGGTTGTTTTCTAATACACAAACACTAAAAAAAAGATATTGTTTCTGGGTGTGTGAACGCTAAATCAAGTTTTGTTAATTTTCGAACACTGTTATAAATATATGTTTTTTGCTTTCGATAAGAACAGAACAACACAGCAATAGAACAATATTAACGTTAAATAAAGCTGCATCAGAGCAAAGATCATATAACAATAGATCATTAGACCTGAATTAAGACATATGAGTTGATAATTAAAAGAAATTAGCTTAGTTTTTAATTTTACCGTACTAAGGCAAACGGTAGCAAAGGTTCGTCTTAACCGAATATATGTACATTGCGTGTTATATACATATGTATACTACAACACAGATGATACAGGGTTATTGATAAAATATTTTAAATACTTGAAAAGTTTTATTAGGACATTCTGTTATTTTATATTTTTTTTTTTCATTTTGTATTTCATAAGTTTGCATGCAGTACTTGCTTTTTTTTTGGTTTCTTTCCACCCTGTAAATTTAAATAAATCTTAAGCAAATTCGTTAGAAGTTAGTGGCTGGCAAAGAAGCTAAACAAAAAAACTAACTTAAAAATAAGGATAGGTCTTTATCCATTTAAGACTATATTAAAATTTTAGTCTATAACAAACATTTGAATATAAAACTTTACCTAAAAATAGCGCTTAAAATAAAATATTTTTAATGAAACTTGTTGATTTTTTACCAAAAAATTAAAATATAAAATAATTTAAATAAAAATTAAAAATAAAAAACAAAAGAAAAATGAGTGATGATGAGGATAAAGATTTTTTAGAACCAAATCCTGAAACTGCATGGTTAGAGTCGACAACTATTGGTGGCTTTAGAGTTTGGCATATAATAGCTTTCTGTGTTGGCATATTATTAAGTATAGGTGAGTTTTAATTATAAAATCTATTTGTTTAATACAATAAATTCAAAAGATTTTACTAATTTTTTAAAGTTATTATGGTTTGTTGCTGTTTACGTTTTCGAATACCTCGTACGAAACAGGAAATCGAAGCGGACTATCAACGCAAACAGATTACAAAGAAATTTCGCGAAAAGTTACAACAAATTAAAAATTCAGAAATGGATGATATGGATCTACAAAAAGGTAATTAATTTTTTTGTTTTTTTTTTCAATTTAACTTTTATTTCTATCACTGTATATTAAAGCAATTTCAATTTAAAAAAAAATTATTTTTTATGTAAATATTTACCCCCGTATTTATAAGCAATTATTCAATTTAACAAACGTTTATTAAGTAAAATTTTCATAGAAAATTTGTTTTGTAAACCTTTTTTAATTTTAAAAAAATGTTATGAATACGGCGGCAGTTAAACTTGTAAATAATTTATTTCAGAAAAAAATTTCAATACTTTCTTTAAATAAGTACAAGTTGTAGTCAAACACAAAAGTTTTCGTACAACATTTGTTTAATATTTTTGTTTATTAATTAAACTTGACAAAAAAAATTTTGTCCTAAAAAAATAGAACACAATTTCTATGTAAACGAATTTAGTTTTCTTTTGCTAATTATATTAAAATTTTTCAAATTTATTCAAAAGTTGTTTTATTATTCCATTCTTTCATTTTCTTTTAAATATTCAATTTGAAAACTCGAAAAGGATTTAATTTTATACATATTTTGAATTTTTTTTTTCTATGGCGGCATTTATACAATGATTTTAAAATATGTATGCAGGGCTGTCAGATAAATTTATGAGAAAATCGTCAGTTGCCTGAGAAAAGATAAAAAAAAATCTTCTTTATCGTTTAGAAAAATCGTCAAAAAAATCGGACAACTTAAAATTTAGTTTTTTTTTAACAATTTTTGTTCGATTTTTATAAAAAAAAAACATACCCATACCCAGCTAGCATTTTCAATCGGGTAAGAGCTACTGGGAGTCTCATGAAAGCGTCTTTAATCGTCGATGACAGCATTTTTTTAATCGTAGAAGATTCCTTACACGGGAAAACTGTAACACTAGTGAGATTCTTCCATAGCACAGCGAAAGCCGCTTCATCAATCGTTGTGGGAATCGCTTAAGATATTGGTAAAAATAATCATATGAGACTCATGTAGATATTCTCTTACAACTCGTGAAAGGCTTGACGTATAATTGCTGAAAATTTGATTTATACAGAGAGCCGTTTATGGTTCATTGGATGATGGTTTGACGAAAGATAAACAAAGTGTAACATTGTTGTTTTTGTACTCTGAAAATAATCAAAGATTTTCTTAAGACTTGCATATTACAGTCGTACATAAACAAAAGCGGCACGCGTGTAGCGGCCTGAACGCTTGCAATTGGAAAACCCGATTTTCCCAGCTCGTTAAGTAGGAAAGTTTGCTGCTATTGTTAATTAATAATGGCAATTTAGCAATTTGTTGGCCAATCTAGCGTTTTTATCTCTATTTTTATTTATAATTTGTGGGTTTTATTAAACAAGAAAGCTATAACTACTGTTCGTGACACAATGTTGACGCTCTTGCTTTGGTATGGCATATCAGAAAACGCCTTCCGTTAAGATACGGCTGTTAAACTTTCCAAGATTACCAAACGATATTGTCCGGAAATTTAATGTGTTATTCAGTCTGAAAAAAATTGTCAATTTTTAGAAAAAATCAGCAAATCGGCACTTTGGTTATTTCGGAACAAAAAATCGTCAAATCTGGCAGCCCTGTATTTATGTATGTTTTATTTAATGGCAGTTAAAGAAAACTAAGAACAGAAAGTTATATCAATAGCGTTCATTAGATACAAATAAATCTTTTTTCTGCCACGCCCACTTCTCCATTACCGCCCATATTTTGTCGGATGTTGTTTATTAAAAACCAAGATGCTTGTACCTTATTTGAAAACTTTGGCTCGTGCCGTTCTGTAGAAATACAGAAAAACAAAAGGATATCGCTAAATAAACTGCATTTTACATTAAACATATAATAAAATTGCTAACACAGAACCTGCAAATATAAGCTTAATCCTAATTCCCTGATTTTGGGCAACGGTTTTTAAACTTTAAAATGCTTTGCTGGGCACTGGCCGAAATCAGGTTCATGATTGTGGGCACAGATATATCCTTGTTACTTTTGGTGATGGGTATAAAATAAATTTTATCAAAAAAATTAGAGCCAGTCTTTTTTTCTCATATCTCATACGATTATGAACCAATTTATCTGCATTTCAATAACAAGATTAAACGGAGCAGAGGTGACCAAAATATATAACAACTAAGTACCCATCATAAATGGGGTCTTCAAATTACAAACTGAATGACAAACTTATATATGTATGCCCTTTTAAATTCAAAAAAGGGTATAAATGCATGTTTAAAATTCATCATGCATCTGCCGCCTATGGCAAAATTGAATTTGATCAATGTCGACATACGACGCAAAGTGGCTAAAATCGTTTTTCATCGGCCAAAAGTCTGTAACTTTTAAACCAATGGAGACATTTTTAATTGCTTAAAGCAAAAAACCCCGACTGCCTCTAATTTTATCCAAAAATCCCTTGTTGTTGTTGTTGTTTTTTTATTGTTATGTGTATCTGGAGAACGGAAAGAGCCAAAGTTTCCAACCCAGGTACAAGCGCCTTGGTTAGCAATATACAACATCCGACAAAATGTAGGCGGTATTGCACAAGTGGGCGTGGCACTTCCCATACAAACATTTTATAGATTTCTGTATATCTGGGGAACAATAAGAGCCAAAGTTTTAAAATTAGGTACAAACATCTCGGTTATCAATACACAACAGTCGACGAGCGTGATTGGACAAGTGAGCGTGGCACTTCTAAAACAAAGCCACTAAAGATTTCTAAATATCTGGAGAACGGCAAGAGCCAAAGTTTTCAAACATGGTAGAAGCATCTTGATTGCCAATACTAAACATCCAACAAAATGTGGGCGAAATTGGACAAGTAGGAGTGGCACTTCCCATACAAAGACATTAAAGATTTCTGTATATCTGGACAACGGCAAAATCCAAAGTTTCCAAATTAGGTACAAGCATATTGGTTATCAATTCACAAGATCCGACATAATGTGGACGGGATTGAACAAGTGGACGTGGCACAAAGTTGAATTATTTATATTAAAAGAACGGTATTTATATAACTTTCGGTTATTTTCCCACCATGGTGAAGGGTATATAAGATTCGGTATAGCCGAATATAGCACTCTTGTTATTTTATATATTTAAAAAGTGCAAAAAAAATCCGTGTAAGGCAATAATATTTAAAATAAATCAGACTTTATATTTATAGGAATAACATTATATTCCATAAATCGCTGTACGAAAATTTTTGTATTACACTGCAATTTACACTGTATGTATATATGTATGTATATATTTTCCTCTGTCTATAAAATGTATTATCTTCTCATTTTGAAAACAATGTCAGTGTGTATGTATTATATTGCTGTATCGCTGACCAATCCCCTGTTGACTTTTTGAGATATGTATGTGATAAATTATTTCGTATTTAGGGTCACCTACCGCCGTTTTATGCTAAAAGAAAGCATGACAAAAAAATAGCAAAAAAAACGTGATTAAATGATGATTTGAAAATATTTCCTGGCATGTTTTAATATCTAATTGTGTTAAGTAAAAATTTTATTAATATGTATTTTTAAATCACAACATACATACATACATACATATTTAAAACTTTAATAATTTTACTTTTACAAAATTCTAAATTTATTCATTTTCCGAATGCTGTATGTTAGCATATACCGAATTTAGACTATGCAGTTAACGCCAAGTTTTTTTTCTATTTTCTTTTAAAGTAGTTGCTACGAAATTTTTTTCACATTCACATTTAAATTTTTTACAAGCATTTTTTTAACTTTTTCAACCCCGTTTTCGTCCCTACACCTCTTGCTAACAAACAAAAAGTTGCATGCTAAAGTTGCGGCGTTAATTGCATAATGTAAATATGGTCATAATATAGAAACATGTCTAGTAGAAAATTGATAAACGGTTTAAACTCAAAATCTAGAAAATCAAAGGTGGAGGGATAAACTCAAGGATATTTCGCCTTTTACTGTTATATCCTCCGGGGCAAATTAGGCGATGCCAATAACTGGAATTCGGCCAAAATCCAAAATTGACAGATTTCTTAAGCTCTCGGCTGACCAGATATTCCTTCTGGTTGCACGGGAATCAGACGGAGACCACGTGGCAATTATGTTTTAAAACCAAAGACGCAGGTAGGAATAGTACTTAAAAGCCCACTAAATGGCTGATTTTTCCCCACTAGTGGGAGAGTTCGACCAGATGCTGTTGCTATTCGACAAAAACTACTAGCATTTTCCAAAAGCAGTGGAAATATAGCTCCAGATAGCAAATTACAGAAATACTTCTGCCGTATATAGTACATAAAAATAGACGCATTGACGTCACCTTTCATTCGAGATTTCTAGAATCAAAATCGGTTCACGCGTTATCGACAACATAAATTACTAACACAATGGTATTTATGTATACAAACATAAATATACATTTATATACATCTTACATCTATATATATAAAAATAAGTTGTCCTATGTTCGTGATTTTATAACTCGAGAACCACTCAACCGATTTTCAAAGGAGTTCATGCGTTAGAAAGGTCTACTTTCACTGATGGTTTATAAAAAAACCCCCAAAGCTGGCGCTTTTGTCGTGATATTTAAATTGTTTTTATTGATGGTAGATAGCGCTGGGGTCAAGTTATTAACAAAATTCTCCAGTAGCTATTTTTTATTTTTATTTAGAAAATCCCTAGCAGCGCCGGGACCAAACACCTAGTATGTACATATAGATTTGTTAATTAAACTGTATTTTAAAAAATAAATTAAGACTTCAGTTAAGCAATAGATTTAAAAATCGCTCGAAAGTTATCGCAACTTTTTGACATCGATCGATTTTCATCACATACCTAATTAATAATGAACATTCGTCCTAAAGAAACTTTTTGGAAAAAAATAAATTAACTAGGCTTTTTTTTGCAAAATTGCACAACTGTGCGAATTGGGCAAGACATTTTGTATAAAACCTTTTTTATAACACGCAGTCTAAAACTAACATAAAATGCCTAACATTACCACTAATATGATGTAAGTGTTAAGAATAGACACATCATGTTAGAGTTGTTCTCATGTTACAGCACGGTTTATAACAGCAAATCATGTCAGTTGTAGACGTGGAGTAAGATGTGGACTAACGGATGTATGTATGTATGTATGTATGTATGTATGTATGTATGTATGTATGTATGTATGTATGTATGTATGTATGTATGTATGTATGTTTTTTTTTTTTTTTTTTTTTTTTTTTTTTTTTTTTTTTTTTTTTTTTTTATACGAGGAAAAAATCATCGAAAGACCCTGGCCAGATGGTAGTGCCAGGAGTGCGAGACTTTAACACGCTAAAACAACCTCGTCTCACATGCCCCCTATCCCTGCGGAACCACCGCAAAAGTACTACTTCGCAGGGGGGGAATGGTTACTAAACCCTAACCAGCGAAAGATCTTCTCCGGACATCTTCTTGCCTTCGTAGCTCCAAGAGCACCGCTTTAACATACTCGGTTACTATCTCCCATTTTTCCAAGGACATCAGCATGATTTGAATTATATTTCCAGAACTTACATTTTCTCCTACTTGCTGCCGTAGGTTTGCTCTCTGTAGGTCAAAACGAGGACACACAAAGAACACATGTTCAGGATCTTCCATATCCTCAGGACAACATGGACAAAACGGCGAGCTGTCATGTCCGAATCGATATAAGTATGAACGGAAACACCCGTGTCCGCTCAGAAATTGTGTCAGGTAAAAATTTAAATAACCATGTCGCCTACTGATCCAAACTTCCAAATCAGGTATCAGCGCGTACGTCCATCTACCTTTGGTAGAGGTTTCCCACCTCCTTTTCCACTCTGCCATGGTAGTTAAACCATTAACGTCTGGACCATTTCCCGATGTGCGCCGAGCCAAGAATTCCCATTTTGCATTCCTAGCCAAGATATCAATGGGCATTAACCCCGCAATTACTAGAACTGCCTCGTCTGACACAGTCCTATATGCTGAGCATACCCGTAGTGCCGCTAGTCTGTAGACAGTACTGATTTTACCGCTGTATGTCCTGAACCTTGTAGATTCGGCCCATATTGGAGCCGCATACAAAATGACGCTTCTTACAACACCTGCTAATACCCTTCTCTTCATATACCTGGGACCTCTTGTATTTGGCATTATCCGGCACAATGCCGAGCATATATTTAAAGCCTTATCTCTCACATAATCAAAATGTTGTTTGAACGATAAACGGTTGTCTATCATGACACCCAAGTACTTAAGACAATCCTTAGTTTTTATTTTACAGCCTCCTATATCGATGGTTAGATATTCCACTTTTTTACGACTGGATATTAGTACGGCCTCCGTCTTATGATCGGCTAGTGTTAACCCCATTGAATTGAGCCATGCTTTAACTATCTGGATACCACTTTCAGAAATTGTCCTAGCCTCGTCTAACGACTTTGCGACCATCACCAGAGCTATATCATCTGCAAAGCCGATTATTGTTGCTCTTTTCGGGAGATTTACTCTTAGGACACCATCATACATTAAATTCCATAACAAAGGTCCTAGAACTGATCCTTGTGGTACTCCACCTGTTACAGTGTAGTCTTTCATTCCCTCGTCGGTTTGATATAAAAGTACTCTCTTTCGGAAATAGTCCTTTATAATTTCCACTAGGTATGCAGGAGTATTCAAACGTACCAAAGCATTTACAATATTCTCCCAGTTCGCCGTATTGAATGCATTTTTTACATCCAGGGTTACAAGTACGCAGTATTCCTTGGAACCTTTTCTCCAACTACTGCCCTCAATTGCATTCCTCGCAATTTTCACAACCATTTGAATTGCATCGATTGTCGACATTTGTTTCCTAAACCCGTATTGCGTTTTGGAAAGCCCATCTGAAGCTACGATGAACTCCTCCAGTCTATTACAGATAATCCTTTCCAGTAATTTGCCGCTCGTATCTATCATGCACAGTGGTCTGTACGATGACGGATCCTCTAAAGGTTTCCTATCCTTGGGTAGGAGCACAAGTTTTTGTCTCTTCCATATTGGTGGGAACGATCCATATTTCAAGCAGGAGTTCACCAACCGTAATATTTGATAAGGACTGCATTTAACAGCCTCCTTTAAAACAAGGTTTGGGATACCATCAGGTCCGGGAGCTTTCCTGTCTTCAAATCTGGAGACAGCCTCCTGGATTTCCGGTAATGTAACCTCTGGAAAGTTAAAGGTCTCCTCAAGTCTTTGATTGTTCCATGTCGGGGCTCGCTGTTCTGGAAAAAGGTGGGTGACTATCTTACTTAGGGCTGTAGCCTCCATAGGCGAGGGGGTACTTAAACACTTGAGTTTCTTCCTCACAAGCTTATACGCTAGGCCAAAGGGGTTTTTTTCAATATCATCACAAATCTCCAAGAAACATAATCTTTTACTTCGTCGTATTGCCAACTTTAATATCTTTCTCTTTGCATTCAGACTCTGGCGATGTAGTTCGTTTCCCACTCTACCACGAGTTCTTACATACAATCGTCTGGCGCGGATACAGTCTTTTCGAAGCTCGGCTATTTCCTCAGTCCACCAATAAACAGGAGCTTTGTTAGTCCCGCTCTTTCTTTTCCTCATGGAAGCGTTGCACGTGCGTGTTAAATGCATTATAAACTGCTCCGCCATATTTTCAGGAGTGCCGTTCAATTCCAAGTCCTCCATAAACACGGAAAATAACCGTCGGTCAAACGTGTTGGCTTTCCACCCAGGCAGGTTACCACCGTTGCCTATTGTGCGAGCAAGTGAACGTTCGTGTATGTCCATAATTATAGCGCTGTGGTCGCTGTGGGTATATAAATCGCTAATACCCCAACTTATACGATTTCGGATATTTTCACTAACAAATGCAATATCTATGGTTGATCCCCCTCCATTCCTTCTATACGTGTGTTCATTTCCAATATTCATCAGTACCACATCAAGCTGAGCAAATGATTCCAGCAAAATCTTGCCCCTCTCATTAGTCCTCGGACAGCCCCATTGCGTAGCCCAAGCGTTGAAGTCTCCTGCAATCACTGCCGATGTTCTGCCGGTCGCATCATTTGTTAAGGAATATATGATCTTCTTGTAGTCCTCAATGTCATATCTTGGAGGGATATAGCAGCTATATATGCATATTCCAGAGACTGTTGCGCGTACAAAACCACATTCGGTATTGTTGATGTGTCCCAAAGCTCTTCTGTTTACAGCCCATATTGCAGATGAACTAGTGGCGTCACTGGTCCAACATGGTAAGTCAACGTTTCTATATTGTTCGCTGATAATACATAAATCCACGTCCAAATTACGAACACTCTGGTTTAACAGATCCTGAGCAGCTTCACAGTGATTTAAGTTTAGTTGCAGCAGTCTCATATATGTTTAAGGTTTTGGCACGCCTTCTTATATTGCGGACAGCCCGCCGATCCTGTAACGTGGTTTGTATCAGATCCATTGTCTTTACAAAGCAAGCACATTGGTTTTTTAGTACAGCTTTTGATCTTGTGACCAACTTCTCCGCAGCGTATACAGCAGTTCGTATAGTCATTTGGGCTTTTGCATCTATTGACTGGGTGACCGAAATTTAAGCATCGGTAACATCTTCTTGGGGAAATCTTTTTACGTATACGACATATCACCCATCCTATACGTATTTTTGATGTCTGTATCAGTATATTAGCCAACACCGAACTTAAAGCAACAGTTGCTGTTTGGGTTGATCCATAGGCTCTCCTCATTGATTTAATTGCAGATGGCTGTAATACCTTGAAGTCGTCTGATACCCTGCAAATAGCCTCGTAGACTTCTTCACTGGTTGTTACCTCATCAATATCTTTTATTTCTAATAAAACTTCTTGGGTTAATGAACGAACTTCAGCCTCTGTGCCAAGGACATCTTTAACCGCAGTCCTAAATTCGACCGTATTCTGGTGTGCGGGCTTATTTAGCTCCAAGAGTAACTCACCTTTCTCGGTTTTTCTGATGCTTCTGATATTTTCACCCAGAACGTTCAGTTTTGGTTCTCGCTTCACTTGCTTGAGGATGTCTGCGTAACTGGTCTCTCCGCAAGCTTTGATGATGAGGGCATCTGGTCGTGTTGGTCTTATTGACTTCTTTCTTTTCTTGGCTTTTGGGCGCACTTTCCTCCATTCGGATTGCGAGGCTTCTGCATTTGGAATTTCGGAAGGTTCACTAGCAGCTTCTTCATTAAATTTAACCTTATTGTCCGATGCCTTGTGCTGGTTGCTGTCTTTTTTCTTTTTTGTTCTGTTTCCTTTAGGACTTTGAGTTGTAGAACCTCTTTTACTAGCCAGTTCTGTTCCTTGGATCTTTGGCCATGCTTCGGTCTGGGTTTCCCTGTTAACGGTTCTTTTCCCCAAGCTTTTGTCAGATATACACCTGCTATCCTCGGCTATCAATAAATACAGCGCTTGTATTTCCCGCGTCATCGAATGAATATCCCTATGAATATTCGTACGGGTTCCTAAAAATTCCACCAACTGTGAAATTTTCCTCCCCAGCTTAGTCACATTTTCAACTTTCGCATTTTCGCCAGTTGAAATTTCCATTTCCGTTGCACTTTGAGGTGGGGACCTCATTATCACCGTGCTCCTTCGAAATGGAGATTCTGCACCAAGAGGTGTTTCCTCCACTCTAATCAGCGTTCTCACTGTCTCTTCTCTCACTGGTTCTTGTTCTTTTTCATTCATTTGACTTCGTGGTCCCAACTTAAAGCCGCTATCTCCGCTCGATGTACAGTCACGTCCATGATCCCATGGGTCCCTTTGCAAGCAGTGAGGTCCATGCGAGGGTTGACGAAAGGTCCTTATGGGACCATTCGCCAGAGCCAGATCCGTGTTAGTCGGGAATTTACCATCCGATCCTGCACCGCCAACTAAATGGTGACGAACTTTGAGCGCACTTTAAGATTTGCCAGATTTTAACGGGACGGAGGCAATTGTAGCATTAGCCCAGAAGCCATTTCTACAAAATTTCACTTCTGTATACTAAGGTTCCAGAATACCACAACCGTCAGCCCGGGGGTTATGCCAATTCATATCCATGTTTCCAGTTATGCCTTAATTAAGATCTTACTGGTCTCGATCTTAATGTCCTAGAGACGCATCATCGTATGTACTGCCGCCCCTCCTGGGATCAGACGCAGACCAGGTAGCCGCTCAATATGAGTCAGACGCTCCTGGATTTATGATTCGGGAAACCACGGAGGCATCACTCTCCTAATTGCTCCTCTCTTGAGAGCATCCCTTGTGGGGGGATCCATATTTGATGGCGGGATCCATTCGCCATGCCACAGTTCCGTCGTCAGGCACATGTACCTTTTTGTAGTACGCCCTCTGGCCCTGCCGCTCTTGGTCGGGGACTGCTTATCTATCGCAGCTGGCCTACATATCTGTAGGTCGTTCAGCTATCCGCCACCCGCTGACCCCCATAGTAGCCTGAGCCCGGCCCTATGATGTATGTATGTATGTATGTATGTATGTATGTATGTATGTATGTATGTATGTATGTATGTATGTATGTATGTATGTATGTATGTATGTATGTATGTATGTATATACATACATAGATTTGTTTTTCAAGTTTTCAAATTTGAAAATCTTTGCTCGTTTTTTATTTGCCTTTAGTATCTGATTTGACGTTATACATATGACGTTACTTAAATCTTTATTTAATTTTTTGTTTAAATAAATCTATTTTGTGCCACGTCCACTTCACAATCCAGCTCACATTTCGCCGGATGTTGTCTATTGATAAACAAGATGTATTGATAACCAAGAAGCTTGTACGTAATTTCGAAACATTGACCATTTCCCTTTACCAGATATACAGAAATCGTATATGTACCAAATTTGCACAATATTTCTCTTCACATTTTTTTAATTAAAGGAAATAATTATTTAGTTTGCTTATTGGTTCTGTTTTTTCGTCAAATATTTGACAAGTGTGACTTTAATATAAAATTAATATTTCAATTTTTTGTTTTTTATTTGCAAAGATTTTACTGACAAAATGTACATATGGATGTACAATAGTAAGTCCCAAAAATAAAAAGTTGGGACGCAAGCATAATTTAAAAGAGGTCGCCCAAGTCGGTTTTTTGCCAAAAACCGGATTTGCCGGTCTTTTTTTGAGTTTTCTTCATAACTTTGTCGAAAACCACGATTCTCTTCATATCTAAGAAAATAATTAACAGAAAAATTTCCAAACTTTATTTTTGTGTTCTGAAACTATAAGTTTTAGCAAATAATTTGCTCATTTAGGTTACAATTTTTCACAAATAGAATCTGGGAATTTATTTCTCATGTTGAGTAACATTTATTATACAAATTTTCATATTATTCGAATATGTATTCTAAATCAAATTACAATCCTCGAAAGCTTTTATACTTTAATTTTCTTCTTTGAATTTGTTCTTACCTTTCCTGAGTTATACCGGTTTTCAGATTTGTACCCAGTTTATAATATTATTACTAATATCCAACAAACAAATAAAAATCAAACGATTTGCTTTGCTTAAAAATCATTTATTGAGGTTCTTACGATGTAGCCCTGCAATAAATTCTGAAAATCAGTTTCAGAAGTTGTGGCATTGATGTAAGCATTATCCATTATCAATTTGGGAAGATTTGAGCAATTTTACTAAAGGCCAGCATGAAGATATGCAACCAAGAGAAGACTATTTAGAGTTTTCATCTGATTATTTTCTTTATGGGTGATACAAACATAGATCTAAGCCTTATCCAACAGGCAACGCTTCAGGAGCTATTAATCAGGCTCGCTGGATAAAGACAGTTATATATTCTTTAAAATTTTGTATTTTTCGAAACCAGCTGCAATATTGCATGGACCATTCAAAAGTATGCCTTGCTAGAATTAAGTTCATTTATTTTAAACTAAATAAGTAATGTAATTTCTTTTAATTATTTAAGCTTGAGGTCGTTTTTTATAAAAAATTATATTTATTTTCTCAATATTTCGCTAACCTTTGGTTAGCATCGTCAGGAAATTAACAAATTTTATAATAACAAAAACGATAACACAATTATGAAAAAATTTTTATCAGAAATTAAATTCAAAAACCTATTTGTCATAAAATTTTTTTCAAAAACCATTATAACAAAAATAAAAATTTAACTAAAGTATAACAATTCATATAAACTGAAAAAATTTCCTATCTATAAACCTAATTCGAAAACCATATTGACAATAATAAAAAAATATTTTGGCTAATGAAAACTCCTATAAAATAAAGATTTTTTTAAAAACTAAACTTATTTTTAATTGCTATAAAATAAAGATTTTTTAAAAAACTAAACTTATTTTTATCTTAACTTACATTCATAATTAAACATAAACAAAAACACAAAATACTGAAACTTTTTCAAAGAGATTTGGAGATAGTGATTGGAAATTTACAAAGATGTT
This sequence comes from Pollenia labialis, assembly GCA_949318255.1. Lineage (NCBI taxonomy): Eukaryota > Metazoa > Arthropoda > Insecta > Diptera > Polleniidae > Pollenia > Pollenia labialis. The sequence goes on along the minus strand of OX439141.1, from coordinate 140,069,201 downwards.
TAACGGAAGAGGAAATTAGACAATTTCTAAAATATGAAGAGAGAATTGAGGCTTCTTTAAATGAAAAGGTAAGAAGTATTCATAGAAAAAAATATGATAGACTGAGAGAATCAAAAAATGAAGAACTAGGAATTAGAGTTAATAATAAATTTTTTGTAAATAAAACTCGGGAGGATATTCCAAGGGATGTTAAGTGGATGCTATCATTAGGACCAAAATATGTTTTACCAGTTACAAGAGACAATTTCCCTAAGCTAAAAATGATAACAGAAGGAGAGGATTTAGTTCAAACCATAGAGGGGAAGGAGGATCAAGAAATAGCTAGAAATAAATTAACAACTATTTTGGATAATCATTTAAACAAAATGAGATTAGATAACAGGGATAAGTTTATATTAGATAAGTTTAATAAGACGAAAAGTTTTTTAAAGAGAAATAGGAATATATTAGTATTAAAGGCAGATAAGGGTAACACAACCGTGGCTATGTATAAATCAGATTATGACATACGAATTGATAATATCATAGAAGATGATACAAAATATAAGGTAATCAATAGGGATCCTACGAATAAATTGGAGAAAACTAATAATGAAATTATAGAAGAACTTTTTAGGCAAAAAATTATTTCAGTATCAGAAAGATATAAGCTAAAAACGAATATTGCTACTTCTCCAAAACTTTATGGTTTACCAAAAATACACAAGGTTGGTTTTCCTTTGAGACCAATTTGCTCTTTTATTAACTCACCTTCTTATGGATTGTGTAGATACTTAACGAATATTTTAAAAAGAATAACTGAACATTCTATATATAATGTTAAAGATTCATTGCAATTTAAAGATAAGTTAAGTAATCATTGCATACAAACAAATGAAAAGTTAATTTCATTAGATGTGGTATCTCTATTTCCTAGTGTACCAGTCACTTTAGCACTTGAAATAATAGAGCAAAAATGGAACATAATAGAGCAATATACGAAAATTGACAAGGGATTGTTTTTAAGAATTTTAAAGTTTTGTATAGAGGATAACAGATACTTTAGTTGTAATGGGAAAGTATATACACAACTGAAGGGACTTCCAATGGGATCTCCTGCATCTCCAATTGTAGCAGATATTGTAATGGAAAGATTACTTGATACATCCATTGAAAAATTAAATATTAAACCCAAAATAATGATAAAATATGTTGATGATATATTCTGCATTATTAATGAATGTGGGGTAGATGACTTGTTAGACACATTTAATGGGTTTAATAGTAATATTAAATTCACTTTGGAAATGGAAAGTAACTCAAAATTACCTTTTTTGGATACTTTAGTAATAAGAAAGGGAAATAAATTATTAATAGATTGGTATCAAAAACCAACAGCATCAGGCAGAATTATAAATTATTATTCAGGACACAGTAAAAGAATTATTATAAATACTGCTAGAAATTGAATTAATAGGGTACTAACAATTAGTGACAAGGTTTATCATAGAAAAAACATAATTAAAATTAGAAATATATTAAGGGAAAACAATTTTCCAAATAGTTTAAGTTATGGATTAATAAATCAATATAATGATAGGAGTAATGGGAATACAAGAATTACCAGAACAATAGAACCAATGATATATAAATCATTATCATACATATCCAATGTTTCGGAACGAATAAAAGAATCGGGAATCTTTGACACTGACAAATATAAGGTAGCATACAAAGCTTATAACACATTGAACAGTTTATTTAGCAAGACAAAGGATAGAACTAGTAAATGGGATATGTCAAACATTGTTTACAAAATTCCTTGCAAGGGAAATGATAATGAAAGATGCAACCAAGTTTACATAGGTACAACGAAGAACAAATTAAGGACTAGAATTGCGGGACATAGATCTGATCAAAAATATAGGGACATTAATTCTAAAAAAACTGCATTAAGTCATCATTGTTATCAGTCTAATCACTATCCAAATTTTGAGGAAGTATCGGTTTTAAACACAGAAACAAACTACAAACGCAGATATATATTGGAAATGTTACACATAATTAATACACCAACGACACAGAGAATAAATTTTAAAGCAGACACAGAACATATAGCGAATAATTATAGGAATTTAGTTATTAAGGGATAGAAGATTACATATATAATAATATAAATATAGGTACCTATCGCAGCCTTGGAACAAGAGGGTTCAATTTGTTACATGAAAACTAGGACCTTCTTGTCCTTAGGTCGCGATATTCACATTAGTTGTGTAATAATGAAAATATGTTTAATTATGAATGTAGGTTAAGATAAAAATAAGTTTAGTTTTTTAAAAAATCTTTATTTTATAGCAATTAAAAATAAGTTTAGTTTTTAAAAAAATCTTTATTTTATAGGAGTTTTCATTAGCCAAAATATTTTTTTATTATTGTCAATATGGTTTTCGAATTAGGTTTATAGATAGGAAATTTTTTCAGTTTATATGAATTGTTATACTTTAGTTAAATTTTTATTTTTGTTATAATGGTTTTTGAAAAAAATTTTATGACAAATAGGTTTTTGAATTTAATTTCTGATAAAAATTTTTTCATAATTGTGTTATCGTTTTTGTTATTATAAAATTTGTTAATTTCCTGACGATGCTAACCAAAGGTTAGCGAAATATTGAGAAAATAAATATAATTTTTTATAAAAAACGACCTCAAGCTTAAATAATTAAAAGAAGTTATAAAATAAAGGTCAAATAAGAATAAATATCAATTAAGTAATATAATAATATAAAAATGGTTACCTCTGTCTATGCCCTCGCTACGCTCCCCACAATGATCTTAATTTTCTAAAGCGGTTGGATAACTACAAAATGATTAATGTAGCAGTTGCACGCGACACGTTAAAAATTTTTCTAGGTCATCAGTGGTAAGTTACCCTAATAGCCTTTTTACACTGATCAACATCTAACATCTACCATCAATTTTCCACAATTTGCGAAGATGTTAACAACTTTCCATAAGAAATACATAGGGCTAAAAAGCAACATCATTTTATTCCATTCTACATCTTTCGATTTTTTTAGTGTTATCACTAAAAAAGTGGCAATAAGTTCTATTATTATTGTGGCATCACTGACAAAAAAAATTGTTTTTGAAAGAAGCGTTACCATTGGTCAAGATTTCTCTCTTTTTGCAATGTTTTTTTGTTAGGTATTTTTTATATTTTTATACAAACTGAACTTCAAATACATTTTTGTGTTTTCTTATTAAATTTTGGCACTTTTGTAGAAAAAAATATTTTCTTATTTTAAAAACATTTTTATTCAAAAATTGTGACTTTTTTGTTTGATGGTAGATGTTAGATGTGACCAATGTAAACGAGTATTTCACATTTTCTACATCTTTGATGGTACATGCTAGATGTTAATCAGTGTAAGAAGATTATAAAATTGCCTACCTTACCGTTGTTTTGATAAATATATCGACTCCAACACATTGAGTTTAATGGCAAAAAATCTACATACGCCGAGTAGCGAGACTGAAGTGGTAAATTTTAATAAAGAAATTCAAGGATTAATTACATCTAAAACAAGTCTTGTGTTTTTTTAAGCTTGCAATATTTAAATTGATTTTTTTAAAACAGATCCAGAAAATTGGGAAGCCAACAAGTCATTTCAAGATGCAAAGAACAAAGTTCAACCTTTACAAGTGGTAAACGATGAGGCAGAACGAGGTGTGGCTTTGGCTAACACTTAGTCTGTGTTTATACGGTTCATTCTTTACTGAAAAGATTGCTACTTTATTGGCGAGAGGGGAGAGGGGAAAAGAAACGAGTACACACATGTCTGTACTGTCAGTACGCTTTGCTTTTTCATTCGTTGCTTAATTTTGTTTTTGTTTTCAATATCAAAAAGCACACATTCATACGCACGACTATACAAAATAAAAAACATGCCTTCAACATGACATGAATCATTTGAACGCCAATTCTTGTTCAAAGAAGAAAAAGGAAGAATCTTTTCAGTAAAGAATGAACCGTCTAAACTCAGACTTACTTCAATGTCACAACTTCTGAAACAGATTTTTAGAACCCCAACAAATGATTTTAAAGCAAAGCAAAAAAACTTTTGATTTGAATTTGTTTGTTGGGTATGAGTAATAATATCGTAAACTGGGTACAAATCTGAAAACCGGTATAACTCAGCAACTATAAGAGCAAATTCAAATATATTTGTTTCCTAATTATTTAGAATGAATTATTAGTTATTAGTTTTCTTAATTTTTATACAAGTTTTAAAAGTTTTAAAGCGCTATTTACAAAATTTATTGAAGAATTGTAATGTACGGTACCTAAATGAGCAAATCATTGCAAAAACTTAGTTTATAGTTTCTGCACACAAAACTAAAGCTTGGACATTTTTCTTTTAAATTTTTTTCCTTAAAAGTAAAGAAATTTGTGGTTTTGACAATGTTATGAAAAAAACTCAAAAAAATACCGACAACCCCGATTTTTGGCAAAAACTCGACTTAAGCGATCTCTTCCGAAAAATCTGGAAAAAAACTCAAAAATACTTTACCCTATAAGCTTTTAAATTATGCTTGCGCACCCATGAAAATAAAAAATTTTGGGGCACACTTATAATGTCTTGGCATTTGTTATCTTATATTTTTGATTTTTTTTTTTACTTTTTTATTTAAAAAAATGTATATACTTCTATTAAAAAAATAAACTATAATACTTCCTCATTCCTCCTCTTCATATAAACAACAAAACACTTAAAAAATTCTACTACATATTAAACAAATATAAACAAACTTCTGCTCACAGCACTTGCTTACATTAAATTGGATGAATATGATGAACCATAAAAAATACTTTTAGATTAAAAGGACTTAATTTAATACAAATAAAAAGGTAAATATTTTTTAATACATAAATATTATAAGAATGCAATATAATTAAATCCCAAATCAGCACTTATTAGATGATTTAAGTTTTAAAATAACATTAAGGAAATTTTGAAAAAAAAACTTTAATTAATTGTTCTATTTCATTATTCGTTCATTCTAGCTATTGAATACATCCAAACTCATTATTTGACGAAACAATGCAATAGTGTGGAGAGTTTAGATAAGGATTCAAATAAATTTAAAAATAACATTGAAACTATAGATAATATTAAAGTTTAAAAAAACTTTTAGGCCCGTTTTCACAACTTACCGATAGCTAAAAGTAGACTTTAACCGGCCTTATAAAAAGTGTTCCATTATTAAAACTTTACTTAAACCTAAAGCGAGCGATTTAGTAAGGCTCTACTTGAGTAAAACGCAACGCAACGCCAAAAATAACATTGAAAGCAAAAACAAACTTAAATATACAGTTAAACCTCGATTATCCGGCTCTCGTGGGACCGGCACCAGCACGGATAATCGAAATACACGGTTAATAGAGGTTATATTAAAATATACAGAAAATATACATGTCTGAACTTAAACATGAACTTAAAAGGGGGAAACACCGGATTTATATATACATAGTACATAATAAAAAACATATAAATTCTGCACGGATAATAGATGCTAAGCACGGTTATTAGAGGTATAAATCTTAAACACGGATAATAGAGGTAAAGCACGGATAATAGAGCGAAAAAATAAAAAGAACCGCATGCCTGTTTAAAGATGTAACCGATTAGTAGAGGTCCGGTAAATCGAGGTTTATGTATTTTGTAATTTTATTTTTGCTTTCTACAGACATTTTTATTTAATTTTTAAATTTTAAACGCTGCATATCTTGTGGCGTTGAAAATTTTAAAACGCAATATGAATTTCTGTAGGAAGCAACAACAAAATTATGAAATATTTTTGTCCTTGTTGGTGCTTTCAATGTAAATATGGGCGTTGCGTTGCGTTTTACACAATAAGGACCTAAATTAAGGTTCATCCTACCTGGTAGGTTAAAGTTAACTTTTAATAATGGAACACTTTTTATACGGCCGATAAAATCCTACCTTTAGCTAAGTTGTGAAAACGGGCCTTATTATAAAAAAAAAATAATAATTTTTTTTTAAATTTTATAAACAACCTAAATGAAAATTAAAAGTAATTAAGTATTAAAAAGATGTATTAACAAATTTAATAAATAAATTTTACTAAAAATTTTAATTGATTTAATTATAAACTAAACGTAAAAACTAAACATATGTACATACCCAAAAATGTCTATGCTTATTATGAAATTATTTTCTTATTAAGAAATATTTCAATTGAATTTTTCCTTCATTAGTCATCTTTGCCATTGTGGCAGGACTTATAATTATTCTGACTTTAAATCAGGGCTGTGGAGTCGGAGTTGTGGTTTTTGAACCGGAGTCGTAGTATCTACAAGAACTCGCGACTCCGACTCCAAAATTTTTCGGCATAAAAACTTTTCTAATATTTTTCAAAACAAATCGTTTAACACTTTATGAGAATAAATATATAGACTATATCAAAGGATGTCTCTTTCTATGTTTTTATGAGTGCAGGTGGTAACAAAACTGGTTCGATCCACTCACCAGACATTTTCAATACTATCTCTTTGCATTTTCTGTAACAAAACTCGCTGGTTCACTGTTTTAACCATTCTGTTAAGGGAATTTAAAAATGCCAATTTGTAAACAAGTTCGCTTGGATATACATTTTTGTTTTTTATGAATCTTATATTGAAAAATGTTTTTGTCGCGATGTTCATATACATACATATATGACTGGAAATCTGCTGTAGCTTCTATGGCGAAAACACTAAACGAACTAAATTTTTAATTACAACTTTTAAAGTGAATGATAATAGAAATAAAAGGAAAATGAACTCGGAAAATACATAAAATTGTTCTAGATATAATTCCCATCAATGTGTTAAACCGGAAAATTATTAGAGAGTACTTTTATTTACTCACTTTGGGGAAAATTGGAGAGAAAATAATGACGTGCAATAATATATTTTGGGCTTGAGCAATAATAATATTGATTAACTATGAGAAGCAAAAAAATATGGCGAGTACACTTAAGAAAAAGATTTGTATTTATTTGTCTAAAAATTCATATTTTTTAACTCTACAGGTGGGAGATAAACTACACTAAGCCATACTTTAAAAACTTTAGAGCAGACCGCAAAAACATGTTGAAAATGGCAAACATTTCTTAACAAGGTTTCTTTCAAATGTGCTAAATTCCCATTTCATACTATTGAGAAACTGAAATTTATTGTTGAAGGGATAAGCTATTCCTATGCGCATTTCACATTTGCTTAGTCCAGATCGTCAGGAAACTTCATCCAAAGATTTTAGAAAAGCTAAAGATATTGTACAAATAAAACTGTTAAGCGAATAAGAATTATAAACCTCAGTTTTACCTGTAACAATATCAAAGCTTTAACAAAAACAACAACAATAAACAGTGAGTTTATCTTTTCTTACAGTCCCGACTACAATTGGTTGATTTTTTGTCAACTCTAAATGTACATAGTTGTAAGTGGGTAAAGAAAAAACAAAAATAAAACAAATTACTTTATCTTATTTTGCCAGTTCAGTTGATTTGCTCTGCCACATCCATATTAGTTATCAAAGGTTTTCTTGGGATTCAAAAATTAATTAACAAGGTTTCTTTCAAATGTGCTAAATTCCCATATTTCTATTTTTTTTGTATTAAAAATTTGCATTTGTTCAAATATTTTAAATGAATCTAATATGTTTTTTATGTCGATGATTGCCTTAATAAAATTACGTAATATAAGGTTCTTTTCCTCCCATGATGGTATAAGTATGTACTGTAAAATCCCTTGAGACAAACAGTACCAAGTCCAACAACAAAAAGTTTGCTATTTCCCATAAATAATACAAGACTTACAACAATTTCTTTAACCTTAATTTTCTCTGCGAAATGTGTTATACAAATTATTCAAGTAAAAACTGAAGGCGCATCAGCATGTTTAAAGAAAAATTGTCTACAAACTCAGTGCAAACCACACTAAATAAATTTAATGCAATTAACGTCTAAGCAAGTTGGACTTGGTGTTGTTTTCAACTTTTCTATCTCGAAAACTACATTAGATATGACTTACGAGAATTTACACTTCCATAGAGGAAAAATTTTAATTCCAACAGTATACAAAATTTATTTTGAAAAAGATGTGAATTGGTGTTGTTTATCCCCCCCTTACAGAGCTATTGTTACATTTTTTATCACAATCAAAATAGTTTAACTAATTTGGTCCATTTAATCTGGCGCTATGTGTTTTTAGCATTTCCCCAAAATTCGAATAAAGTGTAACGAACGAGTTTTGCATCTCACCTACTCATATTTAAATAACTATTTTAAGTTAAATGCGGCTCGTGTTAAAATTGAAATACCGCTTTGAAATTTCTAAAGCATCTTTTTTTTTTGCTATATTTAACAATTTAAAAGGTACTTCATTTAAAAAAAGGGTTTAATGTAAAATAAGGACCAGTCTCTTATACACTGTGAATCAAGAAAAATTTCATCGGATGGAGTCGGAGTTATCACTTTTTCTTGAGGACTCAACAGGCCTGCTTTAAATACTGTCAAATCCCGATAATTCATACCCCAATAATTCGTAATTAACTGTCGGCCCCTTGAAAAAATCTCGTTAATTCGTAAAATTTCCATACATTTTAGTCCCCTCGCTAATCCTCTTATAAATCGTAATTGTTTGCTTATTACCACTTATAATTCGTAATAAAAACAACAGAAACATGGAATGAATGCTTTTTTGTTTACCGCTATTTTTTGTGGAGGATTTTTCTTGTCTGTTTCTTTATTTTCTTAAGATCAGCTTGTTACATGAATAATTTTTTTATTTTTTTTTTCTTTTTAACCATTTTTTTAATATATTTTTTTATCGTTTTAATAAATAAATTGAAAACCCCTGTTAAATCTTAAACCCCTATAATTCGTAAGAAATGGCCGGTCCCTTGCGAATACGAATTACAGTGCAAACTCCCTTAACGGACACTTCCCATAAGCGGACACCCCCATTAAACGGACATTGTTGCTAGGTCCCGGCAGCGCTCCATAAGAAAAGCATTGCAGTCGCTTTCCCTTGAACGGATGCTTCTCATGAGCTTATGAACTTAGCTTATTTTTTTCCCGAATTTTTCATGTCATAATTTACAAATAAGCCTGCCAAGACTCTTTTAATTTGTTCGCTTTAACAACAGGGCACGGTTTATCATATTTACTACATCACATAACATAGTTAAATGTGTATAGTGCTCATAAGACATTTTAAACTTTTATTATATATAGAACTACATTTAATGATTTTTTGTTATTAAACCCAATTGAATTGTTTATTTTTTATATTTTTTTTAATAAAAGTATGCATCTTTAAATAAAAACAAACAATATAAGGCAAAGTTTTGTTGATTTAAATTTGTAGTTTTCTCTTGGCCGGACAGTCCCCTTGTGCGGACACATTTCAACGGTCCCTTCGGTGTCCCCTCATGGGAGATTAAACTGTATATGGATTCTACTGTATTAATTTACTTTAACCCCCGTTTATAAAACTTTAATTTAAAAATTTGTGTGTGTGAACCAAATATCAGCGTTCGGCTGTTTTAAATAGGGATGCCAAATGGAACCAGGTTTTTTGAAACCCGGGATTCGGGATTTATTATTAAAAAAAATGGGGATCCCGGGACGGATCGAGATTTCATATATAAAAGCCAATTTTTTAAATTCATAAACATAATTATTATTTAATGTTTATGTATAAGTATTAAAACAAATAAATTCATGAGAAAATTAAACTCACAACAAAATAAAACAGTTTAATGTATTCTTTTAAAGTAATATGGGTGAATTATGTATTAAAACTTATATTTTAAAAAGATTCTAATACAATTCAATGTCGTCTGATAGTCGATACCTTATTTTATTGCAAACATTTTCAGCCGACGAAACCAAAGTTCGCATTAAACACTTCTGGGTGGTATCGTAAATAAATAGCTACATATATGCTGACCATATGGCAAAATTTAATTTATTTTATCTTAAATATTTATGCAAGTATTAATCTAAAAAAAAATAAACTTAAACAAATATGTGTCAAAGGACCTTTGGTAGGTTAACACCTTTTGCATTTTGCGTGCGCAGTTCTATTTCACTATGCGACAGTCAAAATCGGGAAGGGTTCAAACTACCGGGGAAAGTTATATCGGTAAAAAGAAGTTATACGTGTCCCAGCGTTTCGCTGGGTCACGTCTAGGAATCAATATATATATCGGAAAAATCGGTTCAGATACAAAAAAGTTATGACTAAAATTAAATTCTTTTTTTTAATACCCACTTTCGGGAACTATAGATCTCCCCGAGTCCAAGCTTTATAACTCAACTAAATGGTAAATTTCTTCTTAAAAACGTCGGTATATAAATCTGTCAAATCGGTTAAAAAATGGCTGAGTTATAACCGAAATACTGAAAAATACCCAAAATATGTTCTACTAAAAATTTCCGATATTTTGGTATGTAAGTCATATTCATAGGACGTATGGCAGCCCTAAAATTTAGGTTTTTATAAAAATTTTGATGTTTTTTAGCCCATTTTTCAAATCGATATATCTCGATTCCTTGACGTGACCCAGCGAAACGCCGGGACACATATAACTTCTTTTTTTACCGATATAACTTTCATCGGTAGTTTGAAGCCTTCCTGATCACTGGCCCCTACCATTTGTCACACAGTGTTATCATCCACTTAGAAAAAGAGACCACACCGAACTTTATCTTCTGATTTTGTTTTCTATGGTACAAAATGCATTGCATGTAACATTTAATCACTTGCGACTTCTTTTTGTAACCAGTTAAAAATTATGTAGATTCATTGCCAGTATGATTTAGTATTACATTTTTGAAGATACATACATATTTTTAACAGTGACTCTCGTTTATTTAAATATAGTTGTATTTGATAAAAAAAATACCACATATTTACTAAATCCAAAATCTCGGGAATATTACATTAAAATCCCGCGATTCGGGACTTAAATCTTAAACTATCGATGTTCGTCCGGCTGGCTGGCTGTCCATGTAACCTTGTGCAGGTCACAATTTTGGAGATAATTCGATAAAATTTGGCTTTTAGGTTCTTATTGGAACAAGGACCAAGCCTATTGACGATGGGCCGAATCGTAGGACCACGAGGTCTCTCAGAAACTATCAAACCGATTTTAATGAAATTTAAAACATAGATAGATCCATATTTATATGCATACATGAGCTATGCAGTTTTCAAAAATAGGACCACAGGGGAGGTAGGGGACAATTTCGGCCTCTCACAAATTTTCTAACCGATTTTAATGAAACTTAAAAAATATATAGATCCTTATTTATATGGACACATAAGCATGATATTCCATGGGTCCCGAATAGGGTGCACTCTCGTAAATGTGTTTTAAAAAATTTTGGTGTAGGATATCATTTAGTCGGGCTTGACCGACTGTACTTTCTTAATTGTTTTTTGTTTTAATAAAACATTATGATCAACTAAAGTTGAGTTGCCAGCACCGAAATTAGGCACGCCCGCTTATGTTAAAATATACAGGAAATAAATGTGAAATAAAAATCCTTAAATATCTTGAATACATGCATTCAAAATATGTATCCCCTACAAATTTCCCAATTTCCATGTTAAGTATGTTATCGCCATTTCCATATCTGACAACTCAGGCTACAGATTATTTCAATTTAAAGAATTTTGTTGGAGTTGGTTTTTAATTTCTACTTGTATAGGTGAAACTTGTTAAATTTCAAAATCAAATATATTTTTCAAATTGTATTTAAAAATGTTTTTATTAAGTTGGCTTAGGTTTTTTTGTTGAAAATTTGTAATTGAAATTGGTTTTGGTATATTGCCTGAAAATTTAGAAATTTTAAATTAAACATATTGAATATTTGAATACATGCTCGGTTTTGATCAAGTAGCCTTTTGAAAAATTATTAGATTTTGTTTTGCGAAGGTAATTTGTTTGAAAATTTTAATATTTATTGAAAATTGTAGCTTGACTTGTTTATGAAAACTTTTTGTAATCAGATAGGCATTTGATTTTGCAAGTTCTATATTTTAGGTATTGATTAATTTTGTGAGAAAAAGGGGGATTGAAATGAAGTTGAAAAAAAATTGATAGAGAAGGAATAAAAAACGTCTGAATAATTGGAGTGAAAAGAAAGGAAAAGATTCGTGAAAGAATATATATATAAAAAGAAGACATGATATAAGGAAAATTGTTATATAAAAGAAAACGCATATTCAAATAAAAACGAAGTGATTGCATTAACAATAGAAATTTAAAAGGAAAGGAAAACATAAGAAAACAGAAATATATAAGTACCCTAAAAATTAAATGTTGGTAATAAATCTGCTATAAAGAAAGTTTTAAACGTTTGAAAATTATAAGCAAAATATTGAAATCAAAAATAAAAACAGTGATAAAGGGGAAATATATTCCAGAGCACAAATTGTGTCGGTGTTCGAGATAAGAATTTAATAAGAAATTTATTGACTTTTTTTTGTTAATTTGACAACAAAACCGGTGATAACTTAACTTAAATTTTTGGAAAGTTTTAACCATTGAAAATTAATTTGAAGCAACTATAAAGGAAAAATAAAATAAATAAATAACTCACAGACATTTTGATACGGAAATAAATTTAACCGGAGTTTCAACATTGCTTCCAAGACGAAGAATTACAAATAATTGAGAAAAAACCAAGAATTGCTTATTAGATATCCCGTTACAAACTAATATTCAAGCCGTGTGTTCATACATAAACATAATTAAAAATAGTGTAATTTAATTTCTTAAATATTAATTTTATAGCTTTTTTACTTTTGTGAAATTTGTATTTTTAAATAATTGATTTCTAAGAAGCTGAAATGTACATTTCAACAGTCAACTGGAAATATAGAAGGATAGATGGAATAAAATCACAATAAAATATTTTTCTTTTATGGAATTGGGATTAATTATAACATTGACTAATTAATCAAGGTAGTATTTTGATACCAAAGGGGTGGGCTATGGTCAAGGAACATTAACAACTGTTTCCTTACAAATATTCAAATTCGTTCAAAAACTTTTAACCTCACTAATGGAACCCAAAGTGTTTAATTTAATTAGTGACGTTACAATTTACAAAATCGCAAGTATTTAATGTTACCATGGTACCTGCAGGTGTCTATGAACAGCAAAGTAAATCTGTCATCTTAATTTTTTCCAGAGTTGTGGAACAATGAAGACCTAATATAAAACATATCTAGCGTAAAAAATTAAACAATTTCTCAGTTTAAAAATTTCAGCATTAAGTAGAAAATTAAATTTACCATATTTTTAATTTCTCCTAGGCAGCTTGGAATTGAATTCCAGCATAATCGGCTCAGTAGGAAAGTAGTTATGGTTGCAAATGTGGAAAAACCAACATAAATTGGTGGCGGAATGCACGATTGTTCAATTTTCAACAAATTTGTTTTATATGTCACAACATTTCGTAAAGATCGGTCTATAAATTTGCCTACGGCTCTATATTAAAACCACTCTCGGAAATCACATTAGTATGGCTAAAAGCGAAACGAACAATGCATAATCTGCTTTTATTAGACTCAAAATAAAATTCAGCCCACTAAAATTTGCTTAGACAAGAAAACAAATTTCGTGAAGATATGTCTATAATTTACCTAAGGCCTTATTATTATTTTTATTATTGACTCTTTATTGAATTACTATCACAACAAGAATAAATCTTATTAATTACAGTGATAGTAAGTAACATTTGTTATATTAACATGAAGTAGATTTCATTTGGATATAATAGCTCTGTTTCTTTACTTTTTGGGTAAAGTTCGTGCAAATGAGAGCAAGCATAAATTTCTCTCATAAAAGACAAGATTACCCGAAAGTACGGGAACAGAAAAAACAAAATTTTAAGCACGAAATAAAAATTCTGTGGTTTTGACAGTCTACAACGCCAACAAAAATTGCGCCACTTTTGAAAAATTTAATATTGGCTCTAGAATTAAACAACTTTTACTAAAAATAAAACAAAACCAACACTTTTACAATAACTAACATTATGTTTCCCTAATACTTCAGTACAAAACTTTTTATTTAAGTACATGGTTTTATTCCAGAACACTTTTTCCAGAATTTGGATTATGAACTTTTTTCCTTTTTTTTTTTTGTTTTGTTTATGTTTTACAGCTGTTTGACAATTTACACAATTTGCACGAAGAAAAAGTCTGGGCTGTTTCGTGCAAGAAGAAGAAGAATTTTATTCTCTCAAATCCGCTCTCATTTACACAAATTAAAAGTACGGGAACGCTTTTCGTGCAAATTGGGATCCCGAGGGATCCCAAAGTAGAGTAAAGAAACAGAGCTAATAAATTTAATCATAAAAATTAACATAAACTAACATAACACAGTTAACATTAGACATACATATTTAGATTCATAATAATTTTACAAGTTCCTTTTTGAAAAGTAATGCGTTGCTTTGTACTTGGATATATGATGGTAAGTCGTTCCAAAGACACGTTGTGCAATAAAAAATTGTCTTGTAGACATTAGATATTTGTATTTTTGTGATCTCAAGTTTTTTGCACGTGGTGATTGTGCAAAAACAATTTTGTTGAATATATATTCTGGATTCTGCAGGTATATAATCTTATGCATCATTATAAGGCTTTTATATTTTAGTAAATTTTTTAAAATTTATATTATGTAACTGGTATAAATATGATGATATACTTTCTCGTCTACTTCTGTTAAAAACGTATCTGGCTTTATTGTCATATTTGACCTCGAGGCGATTAAAGTCAAAAGCATCGCAATTGGCAAATATTTCACACCCGTAAAGTAGAACTGGTATCAAATAGATTTTTGCCAAAAGCATTCTTATTTCAAACGGTCGATGATTGCACAGCCCACAGATTTCTCAGCATCCCATGAACTTTACCAGCTGATATATTCCAAGAAAGTTCGGCATTGAATGTGATTCCCAAATTCGAAGACGATTGAACAAAATTGATTTTTGAGTTGTTAATATATAGAAATATATTATCATTCAGTCGTTTTTAATTATTTCTTGATATGAAGATGCATTTTGATTTGTCAGGGTTAATACACAAGCCGTTAATACATGTCCATTTATTTATTTTTTCCAAATCACTGTTAATACAATCAATACAATTTTGAACATTTTCCATCGTGCTGCTTAAGTACAGCTGAACGTCATCAGCATACATTTGAACACTGCAGTAATTCAGAGCCTCAGGCAAATCGTTAATGTACATACAGAAAAGCAATGGCCCAAGAGAGAGCCCTGTGGCACTCCTCTTTCAACATCCACTGGTTTAGAAGTCACACCATTTATAGTAACCACTTGTTTACGATTAAAAAGGTAAGATGATATAAGTTTGTTAGCCAAGTTAGAGATATTAAAGATTTTTTTTTAGTTGAGTGAGTAAAATCGAGTGATTAACGGTATCAAATGCCTTACTGTGATCTAAAAGCACAAGAAAAGATACCATATTCTTATCCAGTTTAGATCTAATTTCTTCTACTACATCGATCAGAACCGTAATGCAGCTTCTGCCCTGCCTTAAACCAGATTGTCTATCCGTTAGATACTGATCTTTTAATAAATACTCATTCATTTGCCCATACATAATATTATCCATAACTTTTGATAAGAACGGTAATATCGCTATTGGTCGGAAGTCGCCGTTGTTTTTTTGGAATGGGAATGATTTTTGCTTTTTTCCACATATCAGGAAAAATTGATTTTGTTAACATTGTATTAAGCAAATGCGTAAAATATGGCAGAAGTTTAGGTACGACAATTTTTAAAAATCTTGGAATTATTTTATCTAAGCCCATAGCATTTGACTTAATTGATGTTATACTTTTAAGGACTTCAAATCGATCCACACATCGAAAATAAAAACAGTTCTCAAAAGGCACGGTATGCATTGTGTCGTTCTCATTTTCAGTTGGTCTATTCAATTTGGTTTCGACAAATTTGTTGTTTAATTTATCTACTTCAACATCAGAATTTGTAGTGCAATCGTTTCTTTTCCTAATGCCTATTTCACGAGTCTCTTTCCATTTGTTCTTGCTATCAATAGCCGAAGAGTATTTCTGTCGATAATAACCGGATTTTGCAATATTTATGCTGTTTACGACTTCCTTTCTAGCGGATTTGAACAATAACTGTAACTTGGGTGTTTTAAATTTCTTCCAATGTTTATATGTAACATCTTTTTTTCAATTTGTCGTTTTATAGTTGAAGTAAACCACGGAGGCTGTTTAGCCTTAATGGCCTTAGTTTTCTCAGGCACAGTCTCATTAACTATTGTGTTAAGGTTTTTTTGAACAAAGGCAATTTGATCATTAACATTGTCAAGACCATATATTAATTCCCAACTAACACGGTCAATACGCTGGTTTAACACTGAATAATCGATGTCACGAAAATCTCTATAAGTGTACTGAGTATCTTCAGTGTTAATGTAGGTTTTATATATAATTAAAATTAAGTCATGCTTCGAAAATACAGGGGCGGAAAATTTATCGTAAAGCAATATTTTGGTTTGATTATTTGTAAAAAAAAAAAACATCAAGTAAACTGTTTGAGCCACTTGGATAGTGGGTTGGAACGATCGTGTTAACAGGCAAGAGGCCGAGTGTTTGCATTGGCTCTGAAAGTGACTTGTCTACAAGTAAATTACTGTTAAAATCACATCACCGGAGATGATTACGTCGTTGTACAATAAGGACACAGATTCGATTTTATCCAACAAATCTTTAGTATCAATAAATTTATACGGTCGATATACGCAGGCAATAAGAATTTTTACATTAGCTGCGTTCGTTTACCCCAAAATTTGTACTGGATTTTACTGAAATGCGTTCGCGTACACATAAATTTATAAAATTTTCATATAACTTACCTACTGGATTTTACTGGAAAAGTAAACGAACGTACATATTCTCTTTAGTGTGTACTTCAAAAAATAAGTACTCAATTTCGCTACTAGGCCCTGATCTTAGTTTAACGCAAAAATTAATCTCCGTTCTTACATAAATTGAGACGCTATCAGCGTTTGTTTTCCTGTCAGTACGAAATAGTTTAAATCCAAGCAAATTGAAAATTGAGTCATTGACTAATAGAAAGATCATTTTCAAAAATCATCTCCTGCAGAAGTCCGGTATGGTGTTGACCCATTTTCCCGTAAAAGCCCTAACAGGGCAATGACCCGTCAAGAACCCTATAAGTGTTCTAAGACCACCCCTGTCCAATCCCAGTAGAACCCTGGTTGCCCCCGCGTCCAATCTGGGCCATAGTGCCCTAGACACCCTGTAATCCGTTCTCTTCCACCAGGATCGGTAAACGTCCTCACGGAATTTCCCCGTAGTACCCCTGTCCCTTACCACTTAGTCCAGATTCGAGCCCACTCTCACGAGTTCGTCCGCCACCTCATTTCCATTAACCATGCAGTGTCCAGGTACCCAACACAGCCTTACATTGAATGTCTCCATGAGTTCCCTAAGAGCATTCCTACACCGACCGACCAGGCACGATCGCACCGTAAAATTTGTAAATGCCCTAAGCGCCGCCTGACTATCGACGTAAATTGTCACCACAGATCCAACCACGATGTGATCCAGTATCACTTCCGTCGCCCTCCAGATCGCTAGGATCTCAGCCTGGAAGACACTACACTCATCAGGGAGTCTGAATGACCTTTTCACTTCGGTGTCCGCGATATAAACACCGGCACCAGTGCCGGTTTCCATCTTGGATCTATCCGTAAATACTGTCCATCCCTCAAACAGTCCATTGGACCCACGCCAAATTTCCCTATCCGGGAACTCCACTGGTGGTGTTACACCGAAGTCCAGGGTCATAGTCCTATGATCCGAAATTCCCTCGAGAATAACACCCGGATCAAGCAGGCCCACCTCATCCCACCTAGGTTTAACTAAGGAAGACTCGTAAAGTCTAAGTAAGTTCCTAGCAGCCACACTCTTTACATAATGCTCAATTTTGAACAGATATAGTAGGATGTCCAGCGCTGCGTGTGGAGTTCTTCCCCTTGCGCTTGTGATGCCAAGAGATGCACTCCTTTAAACTTTGCTGAGCATCTTCCTATAGCTATCTCTCTACGCACTCCACCAAACGGTGCATCGATAGGTATATAAGTATAGGCCTTACTACCGATGTGTAAATCCAGTTTACCATATCCGGCCTCAGACCCCAGTTCTTACCGATAGAGTTCCTGCATGTGTAGTAGGCATTGAGTCCCCTTCTCATCCTCTCCTGAGTGTTTCTCTTCCCAGACAGTTTGCAGTCCAGAAAATTACCCAAATACTATACCGGCTGATAGAGGTAGCTCGACGCCATCTAGCGCTGGCCCCCTAAATCCCTCTATCCTGTACCTTCTGGTAAATAGCACCAGCTCAGTCTTCACAGGGTTAACACACAGCCCCCTATCCTTTGCCCATGCCGAGAGATCGCCCAGCATCACCTGCATAATTACCCCGATCGTGGACAGAAATTTTCCCCTGACCAGCAGAACTATGTCGTCCGCATAGGCAACAACTTTCCTACCCATGGAATCAAATGATCTGAGAACCCCGATGACCGCAAGCAACCACAGTTGCCTGTCTTAGTACACTTTTATTTTTTATCGAAAAAATAAAAATCCCAAATTAACTGTTATTTTTGTTAAAAAAAAAAATAAAAATCAAAAATTAACTGTTTCTTCTGTTAAAATAAATTTAAATCATAAAATAACTGTTATTTTTTTCGAAAAGAAAATTTTTTTTTTTTTTTTTCAAAAAAATCAGTTTTTGTTCGAAAAAAACAATCAAAAAAAATGTATTTTTGTTAACAAAATTACTGTTATAGAAACTGGGAATTATTTCCTTCTGAAGGTTACTTTATATTATATTCAACATTTTTTATTTTTCGAATTTATTCTATGAGCTAAATTTCAGTTATGTATTTTATAAAGCTTTTTTGTAATAGTCATATTCCTTCAATTTTTCAGAAATGACTTTATACACTATCAGACTATTATATTGTATTTCTTGTTACATTTTACCTTAGCTTTCCGTTGGAAAGCAATGAGGTATATTGTATGAACAGAAAAATTTACAATTATTAGACACCAGCAGAATGTAATGCATTTTAGCTCATAGAATAAATTCGAAAAATAAAAAATGTTGAATATAAAATTACTGTTATTTTATATTTATCAGGGGTGTGCTGGAAATCGAAAACGCAAAACGCAAGAATTTTTTAAGTCGTTTTTTAATAAGATTTCTGTAATAAAAGAATTTTATGACAGATATTATACAAATATGTCTCTATTAAACAGAGTTTTATAACAAAAATTAGATTTAAAGTGTATTAAAAACAGTTTTCGATTTCCAGCAAACCCCTGTATACATACATACATATATTTGTTTAAATATATTAGGCTGGTGAGAGGCCTAACTCCATTTGTGAAAATAAAAATTTTTTATTTAATTTTTCCCGATGTTTCGTGAATTTTATGTTCACTTCTTCAGAGGATTTGTCTATTAATATAAAATAAAACCATCAACATTTAATAATACAATAAATATGAATGTAATCAATAGACGAATCGCCTGGAGAAGTGAATTTCTAATTTACGAAACGTCGGGGAAAAAATACAAAATTTTGCATTTTTATTTTCACAAATGGAGTTACGCCTCACCAGCTTTATAAAGGGTGGTTAAATTGTAAGGGCCGATGTTGAATGTGAACCACACCTAAACGCCAAGTTTTTCCGAATTTTATTTGACATTTCTCTATTTCAGACTTACTCAATTGAACCATGGAGAGATACACAATCCAACAACGTGTTAAAGTTATCCAGACTTATTATGAAAATGGGCGTTCAAATCAAAATGCATATCGTGCACTTCGCGATTTGTGATAAGGCACATTTTCACCTCAGTGGATTCTTCAATAAGCAGAATTGCCGCATTTGGGCGAATGAGAATCCAAGAGTGAATGTCGAAAAACCAATGCACCCACAAAGAGTGACTGTTTGGTGCGGTTTATGGGCTGGCGGCATCATCGGGCCGTATTTTTTCCAAAATGAGGCCGGTTAGGCAGTTACTGTGAATGGTGTTCGCTATCGTGAGATGATAACGAACTTTTTATGGCCCGAATTGGAAGATATGGATGTGGACGATATGTGGTTTCAGCAGGACGGTGCCACTTGCCACAAAGCTAACGAAACAATGGCTCTTTTGCGCAACAAATTCAATGGCCGTGTTATCTCACGTAATGGCGATGTCAATTGGCCGCCAAGATCATGTGATTTGACACCGTTGGACTTTTTTCTTTGGGGTTATTTGAAAGAAAAGGTGTACGTCGATAAGCCAGCAACAATTCAAGAGCTAAAGGATGAGATAATTCGGCACATTAACGGCATAGAACCTCCATTATGCCTCAGGGTCATCGAAAATTTGGACCATCGGATGGAGGTGTGCCGCCGTGGTCGCGGCGCCCATTTGGCCGATATTTTGTTCCATACATAATTGAGTAATACCAATATATCATAATAAAATAAAATTACAATAATTTCCTAAATAGTTTGTGTTTTATTCAAAATCAACATCGGCCCTTGAAATTTAACCACCCTTTATATAGCTATTTATCGGTCCAACAAAATCCGACTTTTAACTATTGGCAAGTTGTAATTATGGCCCTAACTAAATTTATAAGATTCACAAGGACTACAAGGGACTTAACTATCAAGGGTGAAAACCGCTATTATGTTAGTTATTGTAAAAGTGTTTGTTTTGCTTTTGGTAAAAGTAGTTTATTTGTTCAGACAAAATACAATTTTTCAAAAGTGGCGCACTTTTGTTTTGTAAAGACTGTCAGTCAAAACACTGACATTCTATTTGCCATGAGGAAAGAAAGTTCCACTTTTTGCCTTTTTCTCAACTTTTATTTTTAAGGTTTTTTAGTAGGTTATAAAAAAATCGGCTGCTTTAATTTTTTTTTAATATTACCGTTCCAAGGTGAAATTGTACGTTAAAAACGATGGCGATAGCAGTTTTAAAAAAAAATGTTTTTCTTAATGTTTTTACGAGTTTTTGTCGAAAAAAAAATTTTTCAAACTTTAATTTTTAACGTTTTTTTCAGAACATAATATCGCACTTGTTCAACAATACTGTATTAACTCAAAATTTTAAAATTTTCAATAGAAGCAAAACAATTTTTAATTTAATATGAAAGGCATATGAAAAAGTATTTTTAAACCAACCGTTTCTTTACCAAAAGGTAGACAAAATAGCTCGATATTTTCACAGTGGGTAGATATGAATAATACCTGTCGATTATTTCCAAAAAGTGGAAAACTAAAATTTTTGAGTTAATACAGTATTGTTGAATAGGTGCGATATGTTAAAAAAATTCGCTAAGCTATAAGGCAGTAGTTTAAAAATCAAATCATTAATAGTTTAATGTTTAATTCGCATTGTATGATTCTGGGCAGTCTGCAATACTTGCGATTGAACAGTTTTAAAAGTTATACAACAGCTGCATGAATCAGAAGTAAATTTTTATTTCTTTTGCTTAATTTTGTCTAGTTTTAGGGGGTTACCACGTTGTACGATTCGAAAGAAATAATTTACGAGTTCAAAAAATTTGTAAACTGTATAACAAATTTCGTACTCGTATAACAAATTTCGTACTTGTGTATGACGAATTTCAAACTCGTTCGGAACGATGCCAGATTTGTTGTATTAATAATCAAATGGGAAATTTGATGAAAAGTCAATGCTTATAATAGAGAGTTGCTTTTTTGAAGGGGATTTTTTGTTTTCTAAAAAACTTTCGTTCATTCGAAATTAAAAGTATGAAAATCATAGTACACAGTACAAACTGTTCGAAACCGTAAATTATTTCTTTCGAGTCGAAAAACGGGGTTACTAAAAAAAAATTTAAAAAAATAGTGTTTATTTTCAATTAAAATGGGACAATTTTGGCTTTCATTTGTTACTTTTTTGTTTTTGTTAGGAAAGTTTTGGATTGTATTTTTATTGATTTTTCTTAATCCTTTAATTTTTTAACAAATTTTTAATTTATTTTTTATTATTATTATTGATTTTCGTTTTTTTTTAAGGTTTTGTTAAATATTTCACAAATAAAAAATAATACAAAAAAAAAATAAAATTAATTATTAACTTATTATTACAATAATTTTGTTTACTTAAGGGTTAAACCACATTATTTAGTTTTTTGTTTTAACTTAAATATTTAGTTTCGTATGTTTGTTTGTTTTATAATTTATAAGACAAGTTACTTTTGGAATACCTTTTTTTAAAGAGTTTTTTGTTGTTTTTGTTTAAGGTTAATAAATTGGCGTTATTTTTTGTTTTATGTTTCCGGATAAGACTTTTTAGTAATGAAGTGTTTTTCTTATTGAAATTTAGTATCTTTGTTGTATGGAAAATGTATGTTGTATTTTTTTTGTATGTTTGTTTTTACTTTATTTTCTTTTCATAATACAAAATTAATACATTAAATAAAAAAAAAACAACTAGACATTGTCCATAAATCATTCTTTGCGTATAAATGTTCTCCCCCTAAAAATTAAAATAACAAGTTATTCAAATATGAATTTAAAATATAAAGTTGGTTTTTTTATTTACGTTATAGTCTTCTTTTCCATGTTTTTAGCTTCTGGTCTTGCACGGTTTAGAACTTTTAGGAAATCTGAGGTTTTTGCACGCATCCTAGAGTGTATATAAGCCTTTGAACACTGAAATTTTAAAGAAAATAATCATAGTTATTTTATGAGGTTAAATAGTAGGACTAAACAGTTAATCACACAAACCTTAATGTGGTAATGTAAATAATCTCGGAACATATGTATTAAATTAATGGTATTATCTCTAGTTTCTTTATTAGTATGACGTGGAAAGAGAACTGGAATTGATATAGAAACAAATTCATTAAATTAATTTCTTAGTTTAACTTACAAAATTAAATTTAAAGGTCCATAAACTCTAAAATGACATAAAAAATGAGGATATTAGAAAAAAAATTATACTGAGATTCCAATAGCAATGCACAGTCTGAGCTTTTCCAACCCTACGTACACTACAAGTATTGAGAGTTTCTTGATAATCTCAAGGCTTTACTTATGGCGTTTTATTTTCATGCATTAATGTTGCAGTTTCGTCCTGTAATATGATTACGCATAACGTGTTCTTTTCTGAAAATGTTGCCTAACAAAAAAAATATGATACTACATGTTTCACTCTTAATTTTATCAACGGATTAGAAATGAAGCATTATTAAAACAGCTGTTCTTTTTACTAGCGGTTTTCAGCCTTTGTATTAAGTGTACAACTCTGCTTTACTAAATACGATTTTATACTTCAAAGCATGAGTGTCTTTTTCGTTAGAATTGTAAATTAATGAAGTTGCTGAGTGAGGGAAAGAGGCAGAAATAGTTTCTTCAACTGTTTTATTCTGGGTCATTTAACAAACGTGTTTACCACAGCGTAGTAATATTTAGTCTAATGCATTTTGTTGTTGCAGTGTTGTAAATCTTATTACTTTAACTTAATTAGTAAGATTCACAAGGACTACAAGGGACTTTACTATCAAGGGTGAAAACCTTATAATTTAAAGTAAAAAATCTCTAATGAAAAAAAGCTTTTTATGAAGAAAGTATTTTAAAATTAAAAAGGTTTTTTATTTGAAAACACACTTTTTGATAAAATAAACTATTAAAAAAAATTTTTTTGTGATATTTTTTGCAACAAGTTTTAGCGAAAATAACTTTCTGCATTGGAATTTTCTTTTAAAAACTGTTTTTACTTGAAAAAATTCTTGTTCATAAAGAATTTTTTAAGCCACTTTGAATAACGATAAAAAGTCTGTAGTATCATTAAAAATGTCAAAGAAATAGCTTTTGGACAACCCTTAAATCATTCACTATATATTTCCTTATAAAAAGTATCTTATTTAGCGCTTCCTATCCTCAATCATTTATGTTTGATAATTTTTATAATTTTAAATAAAACCATTAAACCTACTACTTCTTATTGGACTACATTTCCATATGTCCTTTTTTTGTGCCGGGGCGCCAATGATTCAGTTATTTTTTAAGTTATAGGTAAACTAATGTTTAGTATTAGAAAGATGTCTGTATTCAGGAATATATCTTTAAAATATATGTATGTTAGTTGGGCAAGGAAGCTTAAATATATTACTTTGAATGAAATAAGTAAATAAATCAATTTAAGTAAAACTAGATTTATCCAAATTTGAAGGCTAAAGTTGACCGATGGCATAGGCTATGTTGGTTTTGAGGGTAGGAGTGGTTTGCGGCTTAAGAAAACCTCACAAGAAAAAGTCTAACGGGGTCAAATCGATATCGGTGGATAGTTCACATCACCTCCACGTGTGATGACAATAACTTCAAATCGTTCCACCGGGTGTTTTTTTAGGAATCATCTTAGGGATTTTTCACCTTTTGGTGTTACATTTTTCGGGGAAATCAGTTGAAGTCAATACCTTAGGTTAGGTTAGGTTCCATGGGCAGCCATCAAAAGACAGCTCACTTGGGTCCTTTATTGGTCCCTTTGTGATACCCTGCGCCAATGCCCATCCCTTAGAGCTGTTACTCAGATGGCGTCACTGCAAAGTCCAACCACCTCGTCTTCCTAGTGAAGAGAAGGAGCGATTTTAGTTCCATACCAGATAGATCCTCCAAGCAGGCAAACACCGGTTTCCCCAGGCATTCCCTAATGCGCCGTAATCCAGGGCAATGACAGAGAAAGTGAAGCACAGTCTCCTCTTCCTCCTCGTTCAATACGTCAATACCCTGGATTGGAAATAAAAAATTGACAGATATCAATATATCTTCATTGTTTGTCACCAAACAAATCGCTGCTGGAGAATGTACAATGTGGCATGTGTCACGTAGCGAAGACCTATTTGTTTGTTTACGTACATATTCATCCCGAAATGGGGATCATCATTAATGATAATATTTCGATAAAAATTAGGGTCGGTTAAATTTTTTTTATTAAATCATTTTCACGTGTTGTTGTACGCTATTTTTGTCCATGGTGATTTGACAAAACAGACTGAATAATTGGCAACCAATATGACAAATGAACCCTCAACAATACGACCGCTGCCATTTTTTTATTTAAAACTAACTTTTCATTTAAATTTTGTTCAAGTCTTTGACTGTTTAAATGCAACAAAGTTAATTTAATAATTTTCATTTAACTTGATACAGTTTATTTAGGAGTATTTGAGAGAAAAGCTATTTAAAACTAGAATATCCCACTTTTAACTCCAATGCTTAAATATAATGCTAAAGGTAAACATGAAACTAGCATTAGCTGAATACAAAAATGTTGAAAATATAACTAGTAACACAAATCTGGCATCATATTATTATTTACGCTTTATGGCAACTCTTTATTCTTTTTACCTTTCTCGAGTATTCGTATTCTAACGTATTTCTATGTATCTATCATGAATCAAAAAAACAAGATTGCGCACTAAGCCGTACAAAAAAAAATTTCTACTGCGCATCTACGTCATCATAGACTAAATATGAGTGTTTGTTGTAAAAAATGTAAGACACACACAAAGTCTATTGTTTCGTCACACACAAAAATAACGGACCTGCGCAATGCGCAATCTGGTTTATTTGATTCATGTGTATCTATAACAGGGGTTTCCATTTCTTTGCACAATTGTGCATACCACTACAAACACATATTTTTATGCTCTTCAATTCAGTCGTCGGTGTGACTTCGACAAGTGTACACCCAGCAAATAAAATTGGACCACCTGACCCATTTTGATAAAATGGACTACTCCATGGACTGGTCCGATGTAATGCAAGCATGGACCATGTCATTCTTAAAAAGTGTTTGTAGTGAGACGACATGTCTTCGTTTTTTAACGACGTGCTTTCGTTTTTAAACGACTTCAAAACTAATCCTCTTGAGTATACCATGGAGTAGTTTTAAAACTACTCCTTAGTGGTCCAAAGGTGGGTTATATACCATGGAGTAGTTTTAAAACTACTCCTTAGTGGTCCAAAGGTGGGTTATATGATCCTCTCCTAGGACATCGTAATGTTAAATAGACCAGGTTTTTTCCATACGTTTGGGTTACTTTTGGACTAGTCCTGGTCCTTTGTGGACTACTCTTTACACGCGTGTTTGGACTGGTCCTATTATTTGCAGGGCATGTTTAGCGGATGCTATATTATTTTGTTTCAGCTTACACTCAAAAATATTGTGCGGTCAAAAATGCTTTTGGTAACATCCAATGCCTTGCGTGCAATATTTAGAGTCTAAATTTTAAGACTTAAATGCAGAGTAATATAACATTTCTATTTAATTTTAACATAATTTAAATTGTTGAAAATATTTAACAGCAAAGCTAACGTAAATTTTATTAAGTAACGTTTTTTAACAATATAACATTTACTGCAACGTTTAAGCTAACGATATGTGTTTTGTTTGTGAAAAAAAATTCTTTGATACCTGTAAAAGGGTCCCTTTTGCTTTCTTTAAAAAGACGTACCTTAATGCAGAAATTATTAAGAAAAAAAATAGCCAAAAGAATTTTTGGTATTTTGCTTGTAAAAATATTTTGGTTTCAGTACCAATCGCGTCGGTGGGTTTTTTCTTTCTTTGAAAACACTTTTCTTTTTTTCCAATCGCGTCGGTGGGTTTTTTCTTTCTTTGAAAACACTTTTCTTTTCTTAAGTAGAAATATTTAAAAAACAAGTAAAAAAGTCTTGTTTTGCTACAATTTATGTGTAAATAATTAAAGTTTTAAAATCAGCGACATTGAATTGGTAAAGAATTGCTACAAATTTTTTATCAACACAAAAAAATTTTAATTTTGTACCTTTGTGTTATACAACTTAAAAAATATATTACTAACATTTTATTTCGGCTGTAAATAAATGCATTCTCTCAATTTGTTTACTCTCTGATACTCACTAATACACAACCAAAAAAATTTTGGAAATCCCTGATCTATAACAAGTTTTACTAAAAACCTTGCTCTGCTTTAAACAATAAATGAATAAATAAAATCAACAGGTTATGGTCCCAGATACACTTCCACTGCGCAAGATTTTATTGAAGAAAAATAAAAAGAATAAAGTGCACGAATTGAAGAAAGACTTGTGAAGTTAAGGAAAAGAATTATTTCTAATGAAATACAGAAAAAAATGTTTTTTCTCAGAAGCGCGTGTTACTGGAAAGTTCTACAGCGTCTTTTCTTGTATGAATTAAAATAAGAAATGAGTTATGCCGCAGTGAAAATAGATCCTTTAAACAAGGAAAACTTTGACACTTGGAAAATCCAAGTAAGGGCACTTCTAGTAAAAAACGAAATATGGAAATATGTGAGTGGAAGTTCTGTCAAGCCGGAAGACCCGGCGCAAGCGAATGTATTTCGCATTGCCATCGAGTCACAGGAGAAATTGCCAAAAACAGAAATTTTGAAGATTAAGAAAAATAGATTTAAATATGCTTGCCACACGTGCGGTAAAGTTGGCCACATGGCCAGAGACTGCAAATCGAAAAATTTTAACAAGAAGAAGCACGACAACAAAACAGAGGTTTCATGCAACCAGTGTTGCCACCTCACGTGTAATAACACATATCATGTGTAATATTTTTATTCATGTGTAGGCCATGTGTAATTGACTGCATGTGTAATTTATGTGTAATTTAATAGTTTAACGTTTTGAAGCACTGATTTTTGTTATTATTTTTTCACAAGAAGTAAATAGGTTATTCTTAGCAAAACTTAAAAATTTAGTTGAATCATTAACTACTAACCATTTGGCGTTAAGATAGCTTTTGCCACAATATTATAACGACGAAACATCCTGGGTACATTATTTTTTTTTTTATATCGAAGAGAGTGGATAATCGACTGCAAAAGAAATGTTTGAGCTTTTTAAAAGCAGAATTAAAGAAAAAGGGATTCCTTTTGAAAATCTAGTTGGATTTGCATCAGATACACCTTATGTTATGCTTGTACAGTATAATTCAGAAGTTAAGTTGCTAAAAGACGAAAAACCAGTTATTATTTTGATGAAATGCTCGTGCCACGTAATACATTTGGTAGCGTCGAAGGCCTGTCTGAACCTTCCAACATATTTGAAAGTTTTACTTTGTAATATTAGATCTTGTTGTAATAGAAGTACATATTTATAAGGAGTTTCAAGAATATTTTCGCGAAAACGTGCACTCTTACATTTTGAAAAATTTTAGCTTCATAGTAATTTGAGGGCAGACTATTATTGGAAAAAGGTTTTGTGAAATAAAAAATTCCTTTGGAGACAGATTATTTCCTACTTTGCAAATAGTTATTTTTGTTTTAGTCTTTTAAATGAAAATATCATTTTTTTTTGCATTAAATATAGCAACGATACGATTGTTGTAAACAAAAAGCAAATAAAGAGACATTTGAAAAATATATTTGTGTTGGACAAGTAAAAATATAAAAATGTAAAAATGACAAATCCTTTAGCATATCCAAATGAAATGCAAGTTACATATCGTCACCTAAAATGCTTAGCCCTTTTGCAAATTCGAAATAAGAATTTTTAATTAAGTTTTGTTCGTTTTATTAAAACATGTATGTACATTGTACATACATGTTCTTGTTATGTTTTTTGTTATTTTTATTATTTTTTTTTAATTTTATTGCTTTTTATTATTAATAAATAAAATGGATTAAAAATTTTAAAATCGTTTACATTATATTTTTTTTGGTGGTACGCGAAAAGTTTGTCGTGAATTTAGTGGTACACGAGCCAAAAAAGTTGAATAGCACTGATTTAAACAAAACATTGTTTGTTCCCGGTTTAAGAACAAATCTAATGTCTGTATCTAAAATCACACAAAGTGGTTTAGAAGTTGTTTTCAAACGAAGCGAGGCCATAGTGCGAAACCCGGACAACAATGAAACATTATTTGTGGCAAAACGTGAAAAAGATTTGTATTACATAAACGAAAATTCGGAAGTCGCTTCAATATCGCAATCAGGCGAAAAAACTCTCCGGGATTGGCACGAAATATTCGGCCACATAAACGAAAAAGACTTGAAGGAGATGATACAGAAAGATAAAGTTATTGGCATACGTACGAATACTAAAACAAAGTTACCACATTGCGAAATTTGCATTCAGGGGAACCAACCCCAAACTCCGTTTAAGCCATCTCATACCAACAGTGGGGAGCTGCTAGCGTTGATTCACAGCGACGTGTGTGGTCCAATGCGGGTGCGTTCACTTGCTGGTAGCCGTTATTTCGTAACGTTCATAGATGACAAGAGCCGGTGGTGCGAAATTTATTTTTTGGAGAACAAAAGTGAAGTTGCCGATAAATTTATGGAATTTAAAAATATGGTCGAAAGAAAAACCGGATTGAAAATAAAATGCCTACGCAGTGACAATGAAATGAAAAATATAATAAAACACCATGGTATCCGCCACGAGCTGACTGTCGAATACACCCCACAGCAAAATGGAGTGTCGGAAAGGAAAAATAGAACAATACTCGACATGGCAAGATGTATGCTCATTCAATCCGACCTACCGCCCACTTTTTGGGCAGAAGCAGTAAATACTGCAAATTATGTAAGAAATCGTTGTCCTTCTCAGAGTATAAACGGGGAAATTCCTTATAATTTATTGATGAATGAAATTCCAAACGTGAACTTTTTTCAAAAATTTGGCTCTTCAGCATTCATGCTCGACAAGACACCAGGTAAAGGAAAATTTGAATCGAAATCTATTAAATGCATATTTGTAGGATACTCTGAGACATCAAAAGCCTACCGATTGTGGGATCCTCAAGCCCGTAAAATGCGTCGAAGTCGTGACGTAGCGTTTACAGAATTAACTAACATGAACGAATTTGAGGACTTTATATCAAACGAGATTGAGTTAAACCTAAATGAAGATACGGAGAATAATGCAGTACCACGAAACGCATCGAATCGACAGCAAGCCCATGATGATGAATCTGTTAATGAAAATGAAAAAATCGAAATTAAGAGTGAACCTGTTATGCAACGTAGTCGCGGCCGTGGTTGTCCTAAGAAGGTTTTGACTGGAAAGAGAGGCAGACCCAGGAAGACGCAAAACATTGCAGCCGAAGAAGAAGATAGTATGGAAGAAGCCGGTGATTTTCTAGGTTTTGATAGTTCAAACGACGATGAATACCAATCAGCAAATTTGATTCAGCCTGCAGATCCAAAAACCAGTACTGAAGCACTAACTAGTCCCGAAGCAGAAGAATGGCGTGATGCAATGCTGAAAGAATATAAAACTTTACTGAAAAGTCAGACTTGGAAAATAGTCGATATACCCGTTGACAGAAAAATAGTACATACAATCAAAGTGGGCATTACGTACCAAATACAAAATCGACGGTTCGGTAGAATGCAGAAAGGCCAGACTTGTCGCGAAGGGGTTCACCCAGTACCCTGGTTTTGACTACAACGAAACCTATGAACCAGTAGCTAGAATGAGTTCAATTCGTTTTTTGATAGCAATTGCAGCTAAATTTGGCTTGGACGTACATCAACTTGATTTTGTTGGAGCCTATTTGAATGGTGTTATAGAAAAGGAAATTTATATGGAAGTGCCTGGTGATTTAAATAAAATCCTGCATAACAGCGAAGCATCGAAATACAACAACAAAGTTTGTCTTCTCCAAAAAGCAATCTATGGACTTAAACAATCTGGTAGATTGTGGTACGAGAAATTAGATAAAAAGTTAAAGGAAATGAACATGACACCATCGAAGTGTGACCCGTGTGTGTATATGAACAAGAGTAACAACAACATCACGCTCATAGCTATTTACGTCGATGATCTTTTAGTGGCATCAAGCGATCAGAACATATTGAATAATGTAAAGGGCCAATTGGCCAACGTTTTTGAGATGAAGGACTTAGGACCAATACAATTTTGCCTTGGAATCGAATTTAGTCGAGATCCAGAATCGGGAGCAATTCGCATGTCTCAATCAAAATATATTCAGCACCTACTTGAAAGGTTTGGCATGAAAGATTGCAAGCCCGTCAGTACCCTGATTAACGTTAGTGAGAAGCTTTGCAAAGAAATGAGCCCGAAGAATGAGAATGAAAAGCGGGAAGCAGAAAAATTGCCATATCAGGGTTTGATCGGTTCTTTAATGTACCTCGCCGTGTCCACTAGACCCGATATCGCACATGCCGTAAGCGTTTTAAGCCAATTTAACGTAAATTACGGCAAAAAGGGTATTACGCTATTTAAAGTATACCCAAAACGTAGGACTCGAATACTCTTCCGGCAACAGGCCAGTGGAAGGATATGCTGATGCGGACTGGGGTTCGAACGTAGACGATAGGAAATCATATACAGGATATGCTTTTACCTATGCGAATGCTGCCATCAGCTGGGAGTCTTGAAAACAGAAGACCGTAGCCGTATCTAGCACTGAGGCCGAATATATGGCTCTTTCAGACTCCACAAAAGAGGTCATATACTTCAAACGTTTTTCAAACGACTTACTGGACAACAACAATCCAATTTGTACATATCTACAACGACAATCAAAGTGCCGAGAAATTATGTCGAAATCCAGTTTTTCACAACAGAACCAAGCACGTGGATATTCGCCATCACTTCATACGTGATTCGATAGAAAGAGGTGAAGTCGACGTCAAGTATTTGAGGACAGATGAAATGCCCGCTGACGTGTTAACCAAGGGGTTGGTGGCTCCAAAGCACATCAAATGTATCAATTCTCTGGGATTAAAATGATTTATCTTTATGACTATTTAAACATGGTCAGATTTGAGGGGAAGTGTTGAAAATATAACTAGTAACACAAATCTGGCATCATATTATTATTTACGCTTTATGGCAACTCTTTATTCTTTTTACCTTTCTCGAGTATTCGTATTCTAACGTATTTCTATGTATCTATAATAAGTTTTATTAAAAACCTTCCTCTGCTTTAAACAATAAATGAATAAATAAAATCAACAATAAATACTAGAGGTCTGCAAAAATAAATAAAAAGCAATTTCAACACACTCATTTGTTTTTTAACTACAATGTGTCGAGCACACAATAATAAAAAACAAATGAAAGAATAACCAAAGACAAAACAAACAAAAACTCATTCAATTCAGTCAACGCAAGTCAAATGAGTTAAATATTCAAATATAATTTGAATGTAAAATATTTGTACCTACACATTATGTATGTATGTGTAAGCTTAACTCTTATAAATAAAAGAAGCCACAAGCTTACACACATATTATGGCAAGGTATTCAAATAAATGTATGCACATTCAATAATTCAAAAATTATTTGAATATTTTTTGTAAACTTGCTCTCTCTAACAGGTCATTCCAATGTTTTGTTATTTATGAATGACTCTCACATTCATTTACAGTAAACAAGTTTTTTATTCAATTCATTCATTCTTATTTTTGTATATGGTTTACTCTCTTCTTATCTTTTTGAATGTTTTATAATTGAATAAATGTTGTGCACTTTGAGTAAAGGCAAACAAGTGAGTGAGAAGCAGACCTCTAACAAATACAAAAAATAACTTTAAATTTCACCTACCAAATGTAACATAACCAATATTATCGCCAACTTTAGCATCCGTATTAGCCAATTCCAATGGTGGTTCACGATGGGAAAAGAGCACTTGGGGGGCAGTGTGCGATGCACGCCGACCTTCTCGTAATTCTTGCATAAAAACTTTACCTATAACAACATCATCCTCATCACGGAATATGGTACTAAAAACAACAGTAACACGATCCGCTTTGGCTTCAACATATCTAAAAACAAAAAATAAATTGGGACATAATAATTAGAATTACTTCTAAAATTTTATTAATAAACACTTACAAAGTCTCATCATTTCTATAATTGATAACAGCACGTTTTTGTCCCTCTTCTCCTTGTTCTTGAAAATCAAAATATTTTTCAAAAACTGATGCGAAACAGTTACGTTTTAATAAACCAATTTTTTTGGCCACTTGTTCCCAGTCAGAGGGTATATCTTCTAAATTAATAAGTACGGATACATTGTAGCCTGGTGTAAAGGGAAAAGCGTAAATAAAACAAACAAATAAATAGCAGAAAAACAAAATAAATTAAAATAGTTTTAAATTTTTCCCCCTATTTTCTACACTAACCATCTTCCGTGTCAGTTAAGAGACTACCATATTCACGCTTGAGCAATTCGTCGGCACCATGTTCTTGTAATTGTTGATAAAATTTTAAAGAAATGCTGATCTAAAATAATAAAAGTAGTAAAATATATGTATGTATACATATATTTAAATATGTATACGAAAGAACTGAGCGTACATATTTAAAAGATGTTAATAAAATTACGATTAGTAATGTCTTTAATATAAGATTTGAATTAATAGTTTTAATCTTTTTTAAATAACTTACTCTAACTTTAGTCTTATCTCCATTTATGTTGGATATGTGAAATAACACACCATCAAAATCTGCTATTTTAACATCTATTGATTCTGGTTTTAATCTGAAATATAAAATATATATGTGAATTAAAATATTTAAGAAATAAATAATCAAGAAAATGTGTTATAAGACTGTTAACGACTGCTGCCCGCTGCTTAAACATTTTTCGGTCATTACTAAAATTAATTGAACCTTATTTGATTGATTTTACAATAATTGATCATTTTAAAACTTGGAAAATATTAAAGCCCTTTCACAACTGATCCATTAATAGGTTATAAGTGTTTTTTTGTGGCAAGTAAATTAAGTTTCTTGCTTGTTTTTTAATACAAATCATAAACCGGTTATGAAATTGTTTATGGAACAACGCTTTTTAAAACAACCTGTTTTTTTTTATTAATTTTGCCTTATTCATCTCTGACAATTCTTTATTAGCCTGTTATTTCTAGCTATTTATTTTTTACATATTACTTTTTTAAACTTTTTAGTGCATATAAAAACTTGCCCTGCTTAAAATATTTTATTGATTGGAACAAGAAAATCGTAAGAGTATTGAAACAGCAAAATAATCATTGAAAGAATTAAAATAAAAAACGATAAAGGTGTTATAAAATAAAAAAATTGATAAGGCATCGTTTGCATGTGTGTAAAGTTAAATTTTAACCTTTATGTCAACAGCTACATACCCGGGTATGTATTGAATTTTAAAAACTCTGTATATCTGAAAGTGGCTATCATATCAAATTCAAACTTCATGATATCCTCACTAAGAGTGTTTTCTAACATATTCTGATGTTTGAATAAAATTGGACAAATCAGACCATGGATGTGGTCATTTTATCATTCCTACGCCTTACGTCAACCGCAGTTCAAGTAACGACGAGCAACTAACAAGTTTTTGTAAAAAGTCACTTATTGTAAATATTCATATATGAAATCAGAGAACAAATGCACAAGTCTTTGCTAAAACACCCGTTATTTTAATTTTTCATGCATGAAAACCATTTAAAATAGGAAAAAAATGCAACTAAAATACAAATAAAACGAAAAAACAAAAACAACAATATGTGCTTGTATACCCGGGTATGCTTGCTGTTGACGTAAGTATAATTTCTCAGCTGTTGACATAAAGGTTGAACTGTGTAACCCCAGACACATTCTGTCATGTTTACAGAACAATGTTAACCACTTAACAGACCTAATGTTAACGCTGTAAAGATGGATGAGTTCAGATTTCTGGAAAAGAGAAAAAAATGATTAGGATTTGTGGGCAATACTATTCTCCATTGTTCTCCATCCACAGAATTTTTAACAGAGCGAGTTGGAGCGACTTGTGGCCAATTTACTATTTTGAATTCTCTAGGGGATGAGTCCAGATTTCTGGAAAAATAGTCAACGTGGGCGATTTGTTTAGCCATTTTTGGTCACCAAGTTTTGGCAACACTAAGATAGAGGTTCATATTTGTTGTTGGTTTCTATTATAATTCATATTGAATTTTTAAATTTCAAACACTTCATATTTTGTGGCGATGAAAATTTTAAAAACAATAGGAATTTCTGTAGAACGTCACAACAAAATTGGAAAATATTTTTGATTTAGTTTTTGCTTTCAATGAAATAGATGGCGTTGCTTTTTTACAAAATAAGGACCTAAGGCCCGTTTTTACAACTTACCGATAGCTAAAAGTTGACTTTAACCGGACTTATAAAAAAAGTATTCCATTATTAAAACTTTACTTGAACCAAAAGTGAGCGATAAAGTAAATTAAGGTTCATCATACCGGGTAGTTTTAAGGAAAGTTGTTATAATGGAACACTTTTTATACGGCCGATTAAATCCTACTTTTCGCTATCAGTAAGTTGTGAAAACCGGGTAAGACTTTCAACTCCCAAATGGTTTTTTTTATGTTACGTTATTCGTATCATGTTAGGAACACAATTGAGTCGTACGTCCAATGAACGTAGGACGTAACGCCGTACATTTTTAGAAACACACTTCACTTACCCACAATTCCTTCGTAAACGTAATTTGTTTCATTCATGGTAGAATAAATACAAGGTTTACAACTTTGCTATATTGCGGTGAATAAAAACATAACAAAAATTACAACTGATCACAAACAGTTGTCTTATTATGACTTGAATTTTATATTTATAGGTCCAATACTTTCGGAAATTCAAGATGTACCAGTTAAGAAACAAAAAAAGCACCAAAAAGTACCCTCATAGATTCGTATCCACTCAGGACATTGCATGTTGAATTTAATGCTTTAAGGTCCAATATTAACGATAATTAAAAAAATACCAGTTGTAGAACCAAAAAGCTAAATAAAGATATTAAATTTCCCGTATTTCCCAATTTGGTACTATTCCCCCCCCCCCCAATAAAGTCTCAAAAATTGCAGTATTGTGGTGGGGACCCATAATTTACTACGAATATATCAATGAATAGAGAAAATGTTTTGTAAAAAAGTACCAAAAATAGTTACGATTTTCACCCCTTAAATGTTCGAATTTCCAAGTTAAACAAATTTAAAATCTTATTTTTTTTTATAAGTTTCGAATGTGGTATAAACTTTATTTCTAGGTTTATTGGTTCAAAAGATAGATGGGGTGACAAAAAAAGTACCAAAATTCAGGTTTTGCCCGTTTTCTCTCTAAAAGAACCAAATTTAAAAAAGTACTAGACACCCGTCCGCTTATTTTTTTAAATAAAAACGATAAGTATTATAGTTTTTTTGTATCTCTTTTAGTTTTGGAGACATACGGTTATAGAATTTACCCGTTTTTATCCTTTTTTACGCCCTAAACATTCGAATTTCCAAAAATCCCGTCTTAGTGGACCGATTTGGAAAGAGACCCAACTTCGCTCCAAACTTCAAGTTTTTAGCTTCAGGCGTTTAGGCTGTGCGATGATGAATCAGGAATATTTTGTTTCACATCTTTTCGACGCGAGAAGTTCGATTATATTGGAAAATTGACTTTATTGAATCTCCTAATTGTTTTTCATTTCATTGTGTTTCAGAATTAGAAGTTATTGATGCACTTGATAAAGTTCGGTCTCAAGCGTTAGGAGTTCCAGCTCGCTTTATTAAAATGGTATTTCCCTTTTTGTCTAGATATATACTGAATCTATTTAATACCATTTTAACTACTTCTACTTTTCCGCAAGCTTGGAAGATTGCCCGTATTACTCCAATTCCAAAAACACGAGTAGTAAATGAACCCGGAGACCTTAGGCCAATTTCTATCCTTCCGGCTTAGTCTAAAGCTCTTTAGCATATAATGAAACAGCAGATGTTGGATTCTACTTTTTTGAATATTAGTAACAACCAATATGCATTTCGCAATGGCTTTAGTTCTACGCTGATGATTCTTGATCTTACTGAGCATATCCGTCAAAATATCAATGAGAATAATCTTAGTGTTCTTATCTCTCTTGATCTTGCTAACGCTTTTGGTTCTATTTGTCATTCTATGATGATGAGGAAACTCAGGGATGAATATAAGTTCTCTAAATCTGCTTGTAAACTTATTTTTTCATATTTGGCTGGTAGATCTCAATATGTTGAACATAATGGTGCTACTTCTGCTTTGCGTATCTTAACTACAGGTATACCTCAAGGTTCCGTTTTAGGGCCATTACTTTTTATGTTATATATTAATAGTTTATCTGACTTTGTTACAACATCGTTATGTAAACCATTCATTTTTGCCGATGATGTCTTCTTAGTCTTCAAAAGCAGAGTTGACTTTAGTGATGTTTTACAGAATAATATAAATTTTTGCTTAGACCGGCAATGTGAATGGACTTCTTTCAATTCGTTATCTATTAATCCTAGTAAGTCTAAAGCAATGATGTTTGGACCAACCAGTCGTTTTTATCCTGACATTAATATAGTTTTGAGCAATACTCCTATTTCTTTGGTTGACCATATTAAGTGTCTTGGTGTATATTTGGATAGTAAACTTTCTTTTGATCCCCATATTAATATGGTTTATGGTAAAATTTATGGTATATTGCGTAAAATTCGTTCTACTAATTTATACTTGCCTCTGCGAGTGACGTATAACTTGGTACATGCTTTGCTGTTTTCTAATATCTTATATGGCCTTGAGGTTTACACAGGTACTGGTTCTATGCGTTTGAGGATGATCAGGCGTATTTTCAATCTAATAGTTCGTTTTGTTTATAATGTTAGACGCTATGAACGTGTTTCTAATTTTGCTTTTAGCTTTCTTGGGTGTACTTTTAATAACTGTATTAAATATCGGAACATGATTTTGTTTTAAAAAATTATCAAAAAGGTAAACCACCTGAATAATTAAACTCCTTTGAGTTTATGCGTTCTTCTAGGAATCCCTTAATTCGTATACCAAAAATCTCAACATCCTGTTTCGAAAAATCTTTTATTGTTCAGATTGCTAGGCTTTGGAACTTTTTACCATTTTCGTTACGAGTTTTTTCCTATTCAAATAATGTCTTCCGGGTAAAAATTTTAGACTTCCTTAATAATCTTAATTAGCTACTTATGATATTTATATTTTAAATGTGGCTGGGGAGCCTTAATTTGAGGTATTAGTATGTTTGTATATTATTCTTATATTTGTATATTATTTTCAATTTTCATTTTATTAGTTTTTATTATGAATTATAATTATTGATTAATGAATTTTATATACACATGTATATGTAGCTTTAGCATATATTACTTGTAATATTGATTTTTGGCCTAAATGGCTTAATATTACGTATAAATAAATAAATAAATATTTTCGTGTCATATAGTTTGGTATGTAATTACAAAAAAATAAAACTTGTATACATTTGGTACGGCGTATAAAGTCAAAATTTGGAATAGTAGGGGAAAGCAGAATTTTTGCACGAAGATTCCTTTTGTAATTCTAAACAATATTCCAAAATTCCCTGTCGATCCTTACGCCGCTAAAAAAAAGTCTCGCTACCTGTAACAGCTATAAGTTCACACCTATTAAGTTTTTAACGTCCTACGCGTAAATTTTATTTAAAAAATGTTTGCTTTTGCAAAACTTTGCTAGACAAAACATTTTACAGTTTCTAAAATACATACATTATACCATTATCTTCTTAAAGTAAATCAAAAAAGCTAAAGTGTATCAATGTTTTGGTCACGCTTTTTTTGGATTTTTTCCTTCAACTATTTGAGAAAATTTTTGCGTATGTAAGTATGCGAACCAACGTCACACAGTGGGGGATGTAAAAAAAACCAATGGGAATATTTTTGGATTCTTTAAACAGTCCGATTGGTTTAAAATTGCAGATGAAAATTGAGGACTTGTATTCGAGTTTATGTTTAAGATTTGGGGTCTATAAACATATCTCTAGTACCGCCATAGGTCTTTAAAGTGCGCCCTACTGTGGTATTACAAAATTTATTACGATCCGAAATTCTTAATTTTAGTCCCATCTGTAAAGTACTAAACCAAGGTAGGTCAAAAACACCAAAATTTAATTTTCCCAGTTAGATTTTTTTTAAAAAATGACAGATAAACTAAGCACTTTGCTTACTGTTTTGTAGAACTCGACAAGTAAGAATATTACACAGATAAAAAAACATTTTAAGGTCGGGATTATATTAAGAATATATGTATAACTACCCAGGCAGAAATTACGACTCTTCTAAATATTATGTACCGCCACAACTCTGTAAATACAAAATTGTGACTCTACCAAAAATATGGTACCATCACAACACTGTAGATACAAAATTACAACCTTAGTTTTTTAATACCGTTTTTAAAAACATTCAACACCAGCACAACACCCTAAATACAAATATACGACTTTAGTTTTTACCATAAAACTATACCGCTACAACATTGTATACACAAGAATTAAACCTTTATTTCCTAATACTGTGTTTACAAAAATTCTATACCGTTACAACGCTGTATATACAAAATTTCAGTCTTAATTTAATAGTGTCGTTATACAATCCAATATCTTTTGATGAAAGCGAATATTCGAAAAATTCATTGATTCCAAGAAAAATATTACCTTTTAAAAAAATTTCATTAGGCTTGTTTTGGGAAAATTTTTTACCCACAATTTATGTGACTATTAGTATATGTCCATTTTGTAGTAAACATATATTATTAAAATGGGTTGTTGTAATTTTAAACCTACAAATATTTACAAAAGAAAACCCAGCTCTTGATTCTGGAATTTTGGAAGAAAAAGTAGGAATTAGTTTGCTAAATATATGCTTATTATATTAACCTGAATTCCATATCCTTCTTTTGTTTTTTTTTAAATGCTTGTTTTAAAATAGAAGAATGAATTTTTATAATAAAATTTTCAATATATAAATTAAACTTAATTTTTAAAACGTTTTCTTATTTAAGAGGTATTGCATGAGTACAAAAATTTGCAAATTTGCAATATTGTATTGGAACTTTATTTTCAGTTTATCAACATTAGATCAAGATCAATATTAAAGTTTTGTGTTTATTGCTTTAATGTTGTAAATTTTAATTTACGGCTTTGTAACAATATTGAAAATAAGAGTCAGAATACGGTTGTGACTACGTTGTAAATTCGTGAATCCAACATTGCAAATTTAAATTTACAGTACTCTGACAACACTAAAAAGAAGAGTCAGAAGATGCACATTTGGCGTTATCATTTTTATATTGTGAAATTTGGTAAACAGTACGTTGTATTGATGTTGATCACGTATGGGCAAATGCAAAATGAAAATGCAAAAAGAGCGAACGATGTATAAACATATTCAAAAAACAAAGAGGAAAAGAGCAGAAAACCAACTAATACAAACGTAAACAAACCAATACAATGTCACACATGCAAAGCTTTCAATGTAGTGGTCAGGGTTGTTAGACTTTTTTCCTCAAAAATCGTCAAAAGTTTTAACAAAATTCGTCAAAATCGTCACGAAAATTGAACAAAATCGTCAACAAAACGTCAAATATATAAATTTTACAAATTAAAGACAATTTATTGCATGGATTGGTTCGAAAATATAAATTTTAAGCAAGAAATTCTATTTATGATGAAGAAAGTGATATGGCTAAGTTTTATTCTATTTATTTCAGCAAGTGAGCTGAATATATTTATCATTTAAAAAGAAAACATAAGAAAAATATGTTTGCATAAATGCATAACAAAAATTTTTTTATTTCATTTATCTATATTCAGAAAAATATTAAATAATAAATAAAATCTCATTATTAGTTCCAAACTAATAAATTTTCTACACAACTCCTTATTAAAAAGTAACTTCTTACTTCCTAACACGCAATTTTACTAAGAATAACTTTCCTAACAGAATTAAATGGGATTTGCCTTCTTGCACACAAATAGAAAAATTCTTCACATGTGATTATGAATTCATCGAAATATGCATTCGTATGTAGCGACGCAAATCGAAATCATCAAAACGCAAAGCGGACCAAATAGAACAGACGCAAATTAGGGCTCAAGTGTATATTTTTTTGCAGCATTGATGAAATTTCTATAATTGTAGAATTTGAAATAATAATGCTTCTAATGAAATCCACCTGGTTTGTGATGGAGGAGGAATTTTTTTTTTTAATTTCCAAAAATTTTTGTATTTCGAAAAATTGATTTTTAAATTTTGGACTGATTTCAATATAATTGTATAATATTTCTTGTGTGTTTTATCGATGCCTGAAAATCGTCATAACACTATTACTTTAAGTCAAAAAATCGTCATTTTACTGTATTTTCTCAAAAAAATCGTCAAAATGACGAAAAATCGTCTCATCTACCCCCCTTCTTGACAGATTAAAGTGTTATAAAATTGATGCTAGATTAAAGTTTAAAGTAAATTTATTGATGGGATTAAATCGTCACAATATAAGTGACTACATCAAAAATCGTCAATCGTCATTTTGGTAAATTCTTCGAAAAAAATCATCAAAATGACGTAAAATCGTCACATCTAACATCCCTGGTAGTGGTGCCCATACCTGATGTTGATAGCAGAGTATGAAAACAAACAAAACATTTCGCAAACGTTTGCAAAATGCACAAAACTATTCAAAAT
Source organism: Pollenia labialis (assembly GCA_949318255.1). Lineage (NCBI taxonomy): Eukaryota > Metazoa > Arthropoda > Insecta > Diptera > Polleniidae > Pollenia > Pollenia labialis. The sequence continues at coordinate 140,027,534 of OX439141.1, read as the reverse complement.
TTTTTAATTGTATGTATTTTACATGTGCAAAACCAAAACAAAAACTTTTCAAGTGTCAAAGAGAGAAAACGAAACAATTGGCTTTCCACTCATGTGCATTTTTTAATTTACCGTTACAATCGTACATCTGAGAACAAAACAAATAGATAAACGTTTTGTTTGCAGTAATTGATTTAGTTCTTGTTTGGTTTTTGTAGAGGTTCTGTAGTTGTTTGACTATAATAGTCAAAATAAGCATTAATAAAAACGAAAAAAACTAAAAACCTCTCTATCAAGGCGAATTCAACTACAGGTGGTGTCGCAACTACAACAATCCAAAAACAACAGAAACAACATAGGGGGTTTTGCATTGCATTGTTAGTGTTTACGGCTCGAAATGTCAACTATTCTTAGCAAAACACTAACAAATCAAAACAAATAGGCCCGAACTGTCAAAATCAGAAGGCGGTTCGACACCACCTGTAGTTAATTCGCCTTGCTCTCTATTTATTTCACTTAGAAACAATAGTGTAAATGAGTAAATCAATTACCAAACGTTTGCCAACGTTTTTTCTCTGAATGTTTCAATATTGTTCTTACTCTTCTCTTTTCCAGCTGTGTACGTTTATATTAATGTACAATTTGCGCTCTCGAGCAAAAACAATACAAAACAAAATGGCACAATCATTCTCATTGTTTTGGTTTTGTTTTTGTTTTACTCACTGCAAAGAACAAAACAAAACGAAAGCAAACGTTTCGTTTTGTTTGTTTTCGTACTCTGGTTGATAGTACCCCCTGCAACGTCGGCACAGCGTCGTGGTGATTGTCTTTTTTTGCCTGGGTATATGCAGGCAGCGCTTAAAAAACTGCATTCGTTCACAATCGCTTACTAAAAAAGCGAAAAGTTTTACATAGATTTTCGTTTTTTGTTCGACAGTTTTTGGTTTCGACTGCAGTTTTTCAAACCCTGCCTGCATGTATGCGACTACTTATGTAATACAATATTAAACGACATTTATTATTTTAAAACATATTTAACAAAGTAGAGCATTTATTTAGATAAAACATTTACAAATAATTATATTACAATACAAGTGTTATTCTCATATCCTACTTAATGGCACTGTTACAATACAGACGACTTACACGAACATATGTACATACATACGTATGTAGACATGACTTTACGATTTCATTCAAGTCTTATTGCCGCAGTAAAAAAACGTCATATTTGTACAAATGACAACTTACATAAAAAATTTTTAATATCGTTGGTCTCATGCAGAAAGTCTCTAACTCACAAATTTGCCACATTATATGAGTAGGTAAAAACATAATAGAAACTGTTTATATTCAAATTTATTTTTGATATTATTGCATTGAATTTTTGTGCCGAGCTGTATTTATGCAAAATGTATTGAAAAACTGGCTTAATATTACGTAAATAAATGAATAAATAATAATAATACTAAAAACCTCCATTTCGCCTTTTTACAAGAGACCAACGATATATCGAGCCCTAACCGCGAAAATAACGTAAGCGACATCATTTTCAATTTTCGTTTTTTTTACTAAATGACTTAAGTGCAACACTTGCATCATTTCCATTGTCATTATCACAGAAGGTACCGTTACGATTTTATAGCAATAACAATTTTATCGTAAGCCACAAATTTCATACAAAATTTATATGCAATAAAATAAAAAAAAACTCTCTTCTGTAAAATTAGATTTTTGGCGCTTACGTTATTTTAGCGGTTAGGGCTCGATATGTAGACCTATAAACAGTTCTTTAGAAAAAACTATAAACATAATATTAAAAAATAACGTAGTTTTCCCTTCCCACTCCTTAAAGAAAAAATCTTATATAATATAGAAGTAGAAAATTATTATACAATGAGGTTTTTGTATGTATTGTGTACGTCAGTGATGGAAAATTCAGTACTATGGTACTATTTTCAGTACTTTTTCCTTTCAGAAATACCACGATACCCCACGTCCGTTTTAGCACTCTTTTTGGTTAAGCTTCTTTGTTTTGAAATTTAGCGTTGATTTTTTTTAACATTCAGTCGTTAACCAAAAGTACTTACTCCTACTTCAACCGCTGAAATTCCAACTCCGACTCCTAATCTAACTTATATGCTAAATGTATATGAGACTGGTCCTTATTTGACTTTAAACTCTTTTAAATGGTTAAATATAGCAGGAAAAGGATTCAGTAAAAATTTCGAATCAATATTTTTAATATTGCATCGCCAACTTCTAAGTATTTTTATTTTAGAAATTATTAGAATTTTTAAAATTTTTTATGCCGAAAAATTTTGGAGTCGGAGTCGCGGATATTTTGTGGGTACTACGAGTCCGGTTAAAAAACCTTAACTGCAACTCTCATTCAAAAGGGAGATAAAGTCTTTTATTTTTTTTTTGTCCATTTGAATGGGAGATAAAGCCATCATGGGCTTAGCTCACATAAGTAATTTTAGAAAATGGCTTTATCTCTCATTTCAGTTTTGAAGAACTTTTGCATTTTACATTGATTAATAGTTTTCTTATTTTTATAATTAAAAGGTAATGATTTTCCCTTTTACTAAAGTTAAGTATTGAAATCTGGCTTCGCATACTAAAGTTTTTCTGCGTGGCGGCCTGCGGCCGTGCTTACGGGTTTTCTCCTCCAGTAGGACGCGGCAGGTGGCTTCGCTGAATAAAGTTTTCCTGCGTGCGTCACAAGAATAAAAAAATGTCTTTTCTCGGAAACACTAAAGTAAAGTATTGGAATCTGGCTTCGCATACTAAAGTTTTTCTGCTTGGCGGCCTGCGGCCGCTCTTAAGGGTTTTCTCCTCCAGTAGGACACGGCAGGTGGCTTCGATGAATAAAGTTTTCCTGCGTGCGTTACAAGAATAAAAAAATTACTTTTCCCGGAAACACTAAAGTAAAGTAACAATATTCTGGAAAAATATGGTTTTATCTCTCATTTGCGAAAAAAAAATATGGCTATATCTCTCCTTACGTAAAATTTTAAATATGACCCTACCATTCAATTGAGCAATAAAGCCATAATGGCCTTATCTCCCATGGTTTTAAAGCACCCCACCTAGCAACGCTACTTGTTGGTATATTTTAATGTTACGTATCCTCATCAGAATTTTGCCGTTGAAATTTAAATGGCTGAGATTTGAGCAAAACAAAAAGTTTATTTAAAAAAAAACGTTTTAAAAAAGTACCAAAATGTTAAAAAAAGTACTCTTTTTCTTGGTGGTCAGTGCCATCTAAATATTTAAATTTTCCATCACTGGTGTACGCTCCCCTTTATATACTTTTATATATGCAAGTGCATATTCTTTATGATTATTCACTTTTATTTCCATGAACTTAATTATTTTTTTTAACATATTCATTAGTTTGAGTCATTCTATGGTTAGTATGTTGTACACCTATTGTGACAATATTATTATGTGCAAAATATTATTAATATAAAATGGTTGTATATATAAATATAAAAAAATGGTGTCCGTTTTATTATTGATTAAATAAATATAAATAAAAATAAAATTAGAATATATTTTATAGCAATTATAGTAATTCAAGAATAAATACGTGAAAGGCTTTTTTTAGAATTTCCATTTAAAATTTTATTTTCCGATGAAGCCCATTTTAGGTTGAATGAGTACGTTAATAAGCAGAATTGTCGTATTTGGTGTGAGGTGAACCCACAAGCTTTTGTGGAAGCACCATTAAATCCACAAATGAATTACTGTTTGGTGCGCTTTATGTGCTGGCGGAGGCTTTGGGGCATATGTCTTCTAAAACGATGATGGTCAGAATGCGAAAAGATGTTGAAAATGTGTGTTCCAGATTGCGCCTTCTACGCGTCTGCCGTGGCGGCCACATGGCAGAAATCATATTTAGCAAAAATTTGAGCAAACCGGGTCATGCTCGTACTGCAGAAAAGCTGCTGTTCGCGTTAGTATGGCTGAAGAACCGTCCACCCTAACTCGTCGTCGTGCCCAACAATTGCACCTCTCACGCTCATCGTTGATGAACATTATGCATAAAGATTTGCATTTACACACTTACAAGGTGCAATTTAATCAAGAACTAAAGACTCTTGACCATTCCAAACGTCGGCAATGGTCAGAATGGGAATGAAATGCCAACGGTGGATGATCAAGAAAATCATCTTCAATGATAAGGCACATTTTCACCACAGTGGATTCGTCAATAAGCCGAATTACCGCATTTGGGTGAATGATAATCCAAGAGTGATTTTCGAAAAACTAATGCACCCACAAAGATTGACTGTTTGGTGCGGTTTGAGGGCTGGCGTCATCATCGCGCCGTATTTTTTCTAAAATTAGGCCGGTCAGGCAGTAACTGTGAATGGTGTTCGCTATCGTTAGATGATAACGAACTTTTTATGGCCCGAATTGGAAGATTTGGATGTGGACTTGCCACACAGCTAACGAAACAATGGCTCTTTTGCGCGACAAATTCAATGGCCGTGTTTTCTCACGTGGTGGCGATGTCAATTGGACGCCAATATCATGTAATTATACACCGTTGGACTTCCTTCTTTGGGGTTATTTAAAAGAAAAGGTGTACGTCGATAAGCCAAGAGCTAAAGGATAAGATAATACGGCGCATTAACGGCATAGAACTTCAATTATGCCTCGGATAGTGGTGTGCCACCGAGGTCGGGGCCGATATATTGTTCATACATAATTGAACCATACCAGTATTATCATAATAAAAAGAAAAGACAATAATTGTCTAAATAATTATTAAAAATCGGCCCTTAAAATTTAACCACCCTTTTTTTAATTTATTTAGGGTATAATGTTTCATTTTCGTGATATTTCTGTTTATTTTTAAACTGACTTATGTATTTCAAAAATATGTATACATATATCGCTCATTTGCTGCAACGTCGTCATTAACCAAAAAAATGATTTTTTTTTAGCTCTATTTTAAACATTATTTAGCTTTATATTGTTTTAAAATCTGGTCCCACTGGCAATTATTCTACCAAGAAGCATTAAAATTATAAATGGAATTTACGTATGTGATTTTATACTGAAATCGATTATTGGGCCTTTAAAATCTATTTTTAATCTTTATTAAAATTTCGGCAATGTTTAATTTTAATCTCAATTAAATCGATAAATTTTGGGCATGCACAATATGTAGGTGGTATTTTTATGCAGTTTTCTAAATTAAAAGTTTTAGTTTTACTTATTTACTTATTAGTACCCCTTGTATACTTTCAACTTTAATATAGGGGCTCTTGTTCTTCAGAAATTAAAGTCATCAATGGACAGAGAACAAAACAGTCCAAACATATCGTACCGAACCAAACCCTGACACTCAGCTTGGCGAAAATCAACATAGCTATTATAGAAACACAACAGGTGAACTAAGCCATGGCATTCCAAATTCGCTTATATTCAAACAGACCAGTGTGTGAGCGATATTTAAATCTAGTTATAAGCAGAGTAAAAAATAAAAAGTATGAAATTAATCCTAACAAATAAGAAATTACAAGGAAATAAATCTGCATCTTTCCGACATCAATAGCATGGATACGTTTGTTTTCTAACTCTAAATCTTAATAGTAACTTAGCACAAAGATACAGTCGCCACCGATCAGTAACTATTGCTATAATCAGTGTGACCAGATTTTTTAAAAATATAAAGCTAAATCATGTTTGAAATAGTGCTAAAAAAAAGCTAAAGAAGGAAATTTAAAGCCAAAAAATAAAGCTAAATTTTTTTATAGCTTCTTGTAGAACTTTTAATTGTTTCGATATTTTTTATAGATTAAATAGGGTTTATTAAATTATAGCTGAGAATAATTATATAAATAAATGAACAAAATCCAAAAAAAGCGCGACCAATAAATTGATCAAACTTTAGCTTTATTTTTAAATATTTCTATGGATTTGCTTAACTTTATTTGTAAGAAGATAATTGTATAATGTAATTAAGAAACTGTATATTGATGTTTGATCTAACCAAACGTTTTGCAAAAGCAAATAATTTTTTTATTAAAACATGGGACGTCAAATTTTAATTGGTATAAACATTAGGGAATAACCAATTTGTTGGCATAGTACCATGAGGTCAACCATGTCCTAGTGACCACGAAAATTATAATCTTTTGTAATTTTTTTTTAAAAAAGTTCACGCACAAATCGGTTTTTCTAAACCAATTCAATATTGAATATTCATAATACCTATTATTCAGTGTTTTTTTATTCGTTTTTAATTTTTTTTCGTTACAAAAGGTTTAAGATACGTTTTGGTTTGCGGAAAAATCTCTTACCATCTCTAAATATTAGTGAAATTTCATACTTGAGCTATATTTTGTTTTAAATAAACATATTATTAATTTTTCTTTACCGAAAATGAAATTAAAAATTTGTAAAACTTCATCACAATTGGTTTGCGAACTTTTATGACCTTAGCGAAAAAATAAATATACGTTCTCTTATAGTTTTTCATGCTCTATCGGACTGTGCCAATTTTGATATTTTAAAAAGTTATTTCCCTTATAAACATAGCTCTTAACTAGTAAAATTTTTACTATCAGAAATTTTCAAAATAGTTGACGGAAGTCGTTGTCGTGATCGAAGTCGTAGTCGTTTGGAATTCGAAATCACGACAACGGCAATGTAAAAGACAAAAGTAAATAGTTCGCCGTACATATGTCGTTTGCGTTAATCATAATACCAATATTTAAAACGACTTTATTTCGACCACGACAACAACACTCATAAGAAGTCCAAACAAGATATTTTTTCTCTGATACCTAGCCAAAAACTAATTTTGTTTATATTTGCGTGCTGATGACAAACAAATAAACGATTTAATTCTTAGTTCTTTTAATAGTTTGACGCTTCGAAAATTAAAGAGAACGTAGAATGTTTTATATTAAATTTACATATAACGGCAGAAAACAGATAAATTGGAATATATCGCTAAAGAGACTAAAAACTGTTGTGATTATAAACGAAAAGTATTGTATGCTTTAAACCTTAAACACGAAATTGAAATTAAAAAAAGGCTAGGAAAAGCTAAATGCATCGTTGAAAAAAGCTGGAAAAAAGCTTAAAGCTAAATGAAATATCTCAAGCTAAACAGGAAAAAATATAGCTAAATATAGCTCGAAAAAAGCTAATATGGTCACACTGGCTATAATCCTTTCAAATACTATCCACACATTCAGGCTTGTCACAGAAATCATTGTTAATGCAAATGTTTTAACAACGCTTTTATAACATCAAGTTATAACAGCAAATCATGTCAGTCGAAGACGGGAAGTAACAGCCCTAAAGTTTAAGATAAAAAATAGTAAAAGAGTAAGAAAAAATTTGATTATTGTAGGGCAACTAATTCCAGCAGAAATCAGTTCTAACAACAAATGATCTTTCAAAAGTAAATTTATATCAATATCAATATGTAAACATTAGCTATGCACTTTTTAAAAAATTTAACCACGAAGCGAGTTAGTGGACAATTTCTGTCTCGCCGAATCAATTACACCAATTTATTGAAATTTAAAACATAGATAATCCCTATTCAGATAGACACATAAGCTTCTCCTGATCTGTTTCTCAAAAACAGGACTATGATAGTAGGAGAGCGTAGTAGCTCTCGCCGGGTATCCGCTAGTAAATAAATAAAATAAAAATTAAAATGTAAAAAATAAAAAAAAATTTAAAAAAATGCATTAAAATAAAAAAAATACTACACACATATGTACAATAATTTATGTGTATAGATACACATATATTTTCGTATATATATAATGTGACATCTATTTAAAACAAATTCATTTAACGAACGTCAAAATAACCGCAAAAAGTGAAAACGCAACTATTTAACCACATACACACAATACTGCTGATACTAACACTGGGCCACAGCAAATGAATTTAACGTTATAAATTTAACGTTGTAGAACTACACCCGAAATTGTATTAAAACGAATTTAAAAAATAATAGAATGAAAAAAATGATAAGTAAGTATTTGTTGGTGTTTTGTTATCAAAATGATTACTCACCCGGCTATAGCGTTACGGAATTTAACTAGTAGAGTCTCCTCCACTATGCGATTATTGATTTCCAGCAAAATCATTTTATTTTATATTTTGATTTGTAGCCCTTGAAGCAGGTAAAAATTATGGTGTTTTAAAATTAACAGAGAAGTGTTCGTTTTAATAATGGAATACCGTTTTTAAAAATGCATACAGTTATAAATACGATAATGGAAGTGGTGTTTATGAAATAAGAATCTGGTTTTAGAAATTTAAATAAAACATGTGGTTGTGCTTCCTTTTATTTGTTTATGCTATGTGGGGCCCTTAATTTTATACTTAAGTAGCACCACCGCCCTCTTTTAATCGCTTTACTTTACAAAGCTTGTTGTTATTGCCACAATTTTTTATTGAAATTAATGAATCAACACAAAAATTGCACACACCACCAAATATTTCATTATTGTATTTTACTTAAATTTTTCAATAATTTCTTGACGTTTTTCGACAATTACACCTTTTTGTGTTTTTTTCTATACTACTGCTGCTCTGCTGCTGATGTCGGCTTTTTTGGCTTAAATTGAAATTCCAGCACTTTTTGCGCACATTTACATTACAAACACATTTTCTGTATTAAAAAAACAGACCCAGTATTACAAACACACAAGCACGCACTTCAGTTACTCCTCTGCTTTTTTTTCTTTGTCGTTGCTTTAAACAGCTTTTCTCAAGTAGACGTTTGCAATTCTTTATATTAACGTGTTTAATTATTGTTTATTTTCTTTATAAAATTATTCAATTTGACTAGCGAGTTTTATGTTAATGATTTTTAATTTGTAAAATAAAATTTTTTTAATGAAATCCTCATTAAATCTATTTTCACTGCATTGCGTGCGGCCCCGTTGTTTCTTCGAATAAAAATTGACTCACGTCACAAGGTTGATAAAAAAGTATTACGATTAATTGTCAGTTTTGGAAACATAGATGACAATTACTTCCAGCGTTGCCAATCTGTCACTTAAGTATCACTTTTGACCAGTGTGACCCTTTTAGCATTTTCACTGCTTAATTTAGCATTATTTATTTTGATTTAGCAGCGAATTTTTAAAGTTGCATTTAGCATAATTTTCAGAATTTTTCTAATATTTTATTAGCATTTTAAAGCTTAAAAATGTTATATGTATTTTGCTATTTCACAATATAACAACATTTCTGTCAATCTCTATCATTGTATTTTGTGATTTATACGTTCATACATATGTAAGATAATAGCAACCCTGTAAACACCAAAAAAATTAAAGAAGAAATGGTAGATTGGGTAGATTTTACTAGAAAAGAAATAATGGTTTTAGAACAACAATGGCAAAAGCTGAATGCATACGAATGGATCAAGGCCCATCTATCAGGTCTGCTTACTTGTACAAAAACAAAAAACGATTCTTTTTAGTTGTCAAAAATTTACTACCTCATATACAAAGCAAAAGGAAAAAACGCGTATGTGTGGCATACCATAAACGTATACATGCACATGTAAGCAAAATTTAAACAACTTTTGACAACTAAAAAGAACATAAAGAAAGATCATCAGGCTTCTTGCGCAGACCTTTTCAATTGGCCTTGGAATGGATGAACCAAAGTTCAACTATTGAATTCTGGATAGGTGTTTATGAGTACAGAATCACTTTAAAACAGAATGCTTTCAGCGAGTTAGGTTCTTTTGTTATAAAGTTTTTGGTTTTGCCATCTTTCAACGCGGAAGTTGAAAGAATTTATAGCGGTATGAACCTTATAAAAACCAAGATTAGAAATAGGATTGTATTGCATTCATTGATTTACGTTAGATGTGGACTTAAAAGGCTAAATAAATGTTGCAGAGATTTTATCATTACTGATCTTTTAAAAATGTGTGATGAAAACAGATCATATTCGAATGGTATTTTGACCAACTATTCATATAGTGATGTTAGCGATGCCAGAAGTAAGATTTTACCTTATTTTTTAAGATTTTTTAACCGAAAAAAGATTTTAAGATTTTTTCCCCAAAAACAAGATTTTTTGTTTTGTATAGACGAGGGTAAGGGTTAATTAAAAATACCTTCTTTGTTCCCATTTAAAAAATTTTTAAACAAAATAATACAATTTAGTATAAGAAATTAAATTTTTTGTTGTTTTTTTTTTTTGTTTATTTTATGTATTAAATAAAATATGAATTGTTTTTATTATTTATAATAAAAAAAACTACTTTTTTCCAAAAATAAGATTTTTTCTTCAAAAATAAGATTTGTTTTTGGTGAAATTAAGATTTTTTGCTGAAAATTTCTGGCAGCCCTGAGTGATGTATTTAATGTGTAATTAAATTTACTAAAAATGCTGTTAAATAGCCTTTTATGTTTTCAATTTTTATTTTCAACTATATTTTGTATTTAAATTTTACGTTTTAAAATTATAAATTTATTAATCGCCTTAAACTGTTTATAATTTATTTTTCTTCTTCTTTTCTTGTGTAACCAGTTGTTTTGACAATTGACAATGTTGCATATTTTGCAAACTGTTGGGCTTAAAGCTTTTGTTATATAATATTTTGTAGATAGGGCCTTTTGTTTTTTTTGTTAAAAAATCCCTTACTTTGTCAAACTATTCCAAATTTTTGTGATCATTTGTGTTGATGCAATAGATAAGAATTAATGAATTCTAAGTCAAATAACAATTTATAAAGCTTTCATACTTTAAAAGTCTTATTCCTTCAATATTTTTAGGAATATTTTCTATGCACTATCAGAATTGTTTTATATACCTATTAGAGTTTTTTTCCCGGACTTTTTCGATTCCCGGGAAAGCGGGAAATTTTTGTAAGTTTCCCGGGATCCCGGGATCCCGCTCCATATAAATAATACAAAGTAAATTTTGTTTTTAATTAATGAAAAAAAACTTTTATAAAAAAACCTAAGGGAACTTGTTTACAAAGAAAGTAAAAGAAATGGTTCAATACTAAAAAATTAATTGAAGATTGAAATAGGAACTTGAATTATTATTACCTCACGCTTTTATTATCTATTATTATGCTTTTATTCCGTATTATTATGCTCTAGATACAAGATAAAAAGATAACATAAACATAACAATTTAATTAATAAAACAATAATAAAAACAAAATAAAAATTGAGGTACTCAAGATATGAGATCAAAAAGTTAATTAATAATATAGATAAAATATTTTAAATAAATATATAACATTTTAACGGCTTAGGAAACAACTGTCTGACACACTCAAAGCGCTTAGTAAGTCGTCAAAAAGTATATTTCTGACTTTATTTACGAATTATCATGTTACCGAAAAATTTCGTTAATTTTTTACCGAGGTTGGACAAATAGTTAAAAGTGCATCGTTGTAGCATGCTTCGGATTCGTAATCAGAAGCAATTTTTTCTTTTTTATAAACAACGTCAATATCAGTCAAATGCATGTCAAGGTTTTTCAAGTTGTATGTTGTAGTATCTTACACGAGTGTTCGGTTTCCCCGGACTTCACTGTTATACAAACCAACACAAATTGAAAAAATGTGTGTTTATCACCTAATAAACATATCGCTCCTTCATTGCGTCATAGTTATATCTCAAAAAATCAACACTTACTTAAAACTTAAGCAAAGTTTTCCTTCACACCTACTCGTATTATATCTCAAACTGAACCGAATCTTTAAATCGGTACATTTTTAAGACTTGTTCATGGACTATGAAAATTTAATGCCTGCATCTTATTTTGAATTAATGTACTTTATTAACTCTTCACTTCGCTAAATGTAATAATTTTCAACTGTTGCACTGCCCATTCTGCTTTTAGTAGATTTATTGCATCAGGAGACATTGATTTAAATATGTACTCACTTCTTGTAATTGATATAATCCGCAACCCATCCACAGATGCTAATTTTAAGAGAATAGAAAACTAAATTTTAAAGTATAAATAGCTGTTTTCTGAAATTATGAAGAATTTTTTATTTCCCGGGATCCCGCAAGAAAAATCCCGGGAAAACGGGAAATAAAATAATTGAAATTCCCGGGAATTCCCGGGACGGGAAATCTCGGGAAAAAACCCTAATACCTGTATATTTGTACACACAAAAAAATCCTAGGTAAAATAACCTTAATATATGAAATTTACTAAGCGCAAGGGTAGCATGGCAGTATCTAAGTTTCTTAGCTAATAAAACTATTAACTTAGGTAATTTCTATGTTCGAAAAAGTGTCTAGTTATTTTGTTAAAATTACTTAAAAACTTTGAAAATTTACCAATGATAGCAAAGTTATTTTATATTTTTATTTTTGAAAAATTATCTAAGTTTAATTTTGTACCATGGATTTTAGGTAAATTTACTATATACTTTTTTTGGTTACATACTTTAAATAAAATTAATTTAATTTCATTGCAATATTTTATTTATTTTATTTATTTTCATCAAACGGGGAAAATATAAAAGATATAAAGATAAAATGTACACACAAAATAAACTCATAGCGAACAATTCTGCATCATTAACTCCAAAATATCATATTTTGGATGAGCGATATTTCTTTTAAACCTATTGGAATTTAACGATAAATTTGATTTATTAAATTGGCAAAATAGTGCATATTTAGTTTCCTTACACTTTAACTTGAATTTTGTGATTTTTTGTTTGTTTTTGTTGTAACAAGCGTATCCAGTGGTGTTTCTGTGGAACTCATAATTTTCATTAGGTCTTCCTTCTGTTAATGCTTCTAAATCTTTTTTTACCTGGTTCTTTTCAATGGAATTCATGTGATAAATAACCAAATGCTTCTTGATAGTTTAAGATGCCACAATTATTATATCAATATAATCCAATTTCACGTTAGGATTATAAATAATTTTGCCTTACCAATCCATAATGATCCAGCATGGAAATGTTCGCGTCGTCCAAATTAATCGTCTTCAATAAAAGTAATAAATAATTATTGTTTTTATTTTTTATATTCATACAACTTTTTTGTAAAAGTTCAGTGGAGATCTTATGTTTATAATATACTCACATAAATACGTTGTATCTTTATACTCTATCGAATAGTTTTTAACTTATTTTAAATTCAAAAATTTTAAATTGGAAATAAATAAAAGAAATATTTGCATATTTTATGCAAGTACAAAAATTTACATGAATGTAAATATGTATGTAAAATTTTTTATATCAACTTCGTTTTATTTAAAAGAAATATAATATTTTCAGGTGAATTAACTATATAATTCATTCATTATACTGATACAATTATTTTAGAAAACAGCATTTTTTTTAGCATTTTCAAATATTTTTTTAGCATTTTTAGTATTGTTTTAGGCCCCATTTAGCATTCAATTTTTTTTTAGTTCTGGTCACACTACTTTTGCCCCCTTTTTCATGTCAATTACACTTTTTGTGACCATTTTTTTAATTGATCCCTTTGTATCATTTAAACAAAATTTATGACACTTTTGAACCTTTTTGTAAATAACTACAAGTTTCCATATTCCTTACGAAAGTTCTCATGAAAAATTGTTAGCATGTCATAACGTCCAGTGTCGTAATGTCCACGGACACAATTTTTTTGAACCAGTAAACCTAGATATATCAACATATGAGATAAAAAATGTTAAAACTTTTTTGTTAAAACATAGAAACATAAAATGTTGCATATTAATATGTTCATAAAAGAAAAGGCCCGATTACAAAGTAGCGGGTTAAATGCTAGAATTTTAACAAGTTAAAACCTAGGAAAATAAACTTTGGCATACAGATATGTCCACGAAGCTTGGCATAATGGCCTCATATATAAGCTCCTGGCTGCGAACGTACCTAAATATATTTGCCGATTAATTGCGGACTTTATAGACTCTAGAACTTTTATGGTTGCCATCAATAATAAAACTTCCTCAGGAAAAATTATCCCAGCAGGGTTGCCCCAAGGATCAGTTTTGTCGCCATTACTCTACGCGATCTACACATCTGACTTTCAGGCTCCAAATAACTTCAAAATTGCATACTACGCTGATGATACAGCATTAATTTTTTCAATCAAACTTACAAGCATTGATGAAAAAGATGGAAAAAGGATACGTAAGTTGCATGAAATATCTTCATAAATGGAATATCAAGAGTCATCCAGGCAAGGCACAAGCAATAATTTTTCCTTTTAATAAATCCCCTAAAAGGCTACCTAGACGCCAACTAGTTGTAGGAAACAACTCCATAAATATAGCAAATGAAGCTAAATATCTCGGTGTAGTTTTGGATAAAAAACTGATTTTCAATCGACATATTAACGAAATATGTTCTACAGCAATAAAATCGTTTAGAGCTTTATGGCCTTTGTTAAATAGGCGTTCATATTTAAACTACAAAAATAAAAATCTTCTCTTTAAAAACGTTATAAGACCGATATTAACATATGCCTGTCCTATTTGGAGCACTGCCGCAAAATGCCACTTAAAACGTCTACAAGTCATTCAAAACAAATGTCTCAAAATGATCAGCAATAAACCCTGGTGGTACCCAACGTATCTCCTCCATGAGGAAACAGGCTACGAAAAAATTGTAGATTTTATAAATATTAAAAATTAAATATTTTGAGAAAAACGAAAATTCTTCTTATCTATTAATAAGAGAATGTAATAGATTAAACCAAAGTTAACTAAAAATTACCAAACCCAGAAGGCTGTAATTATGATTGACTATTGTAAAAATAGTCATAGTATAACCACACTAACCTTCTCGAACAATGTTTGATTATTTAACTATTTGTATAAAGGTTTTTTCCCAATTTTACCTTTAAAATCCTTAACTATTTAAATTAACTCTTTAAACTTGCTTGAGAAGCTCAATCATTTGTTGTAATATCTTTTTGGAAAGATAAGATCTCATATGTAAATATTTAGTTTAGTTTTGTAAAATAATGTAAATAAAGGAAGACTATTTAAATAAAAAATAAATAAAAATTATTCTTAATGTTAGCCTGCTTTAAAAATTTTATGCGATTATGAAATACATCTGGCAGTATCTTAGAAATAAAATGTTTATTTGCAACAAGTACACCCTGTTGTCCAAAACCAGCGCATGTCAACTAATCAATATTTAAAAATCAGCCGCAAAAACAATTGTTTTTAGTGTTAAACATGTGCTATTATTATGCGCCCCATACACTTTTCAATTCAATTGTCAACTGAGTCTTTCAACTGAATTGATACTTGGCAACACACTTCTTCAACTGAATTGAAAGATTTTAATTTAACTGTCAAATTTAGATTTTTTTTTACAATTTTACAAAAATTTATTTTCTCTCCAAGTATTCATGTTTGCCACCAATGTCATTTTTTATACCCTTCACCGAAGGTAGAAAGGGTATATATAACTTTGTCATTCCGTTTGTAATTTCTACAATATGGATCCTACACCCTATAAAGTATATATATTCTGGGTCCTTATGAAAAGCGAAGTTCAAATCCGGTTGTCCGTCTGTCCGTCTGTCTGTTGAAATGGGTTTTCCGAAGCCCCCAGATATGATGGGGACTTCGTTGGGGTATCTTTATGTCAGGTATTCTTATTATAATTTTGCTATTGAAATTCAGCCAGATCGGTCCACAAATGGCTGAGATATGACCAAAAAACCACGACTACCTCTAATTTTTTCCAAAAATCCCTTGTGGTTGTTGTATTTTTATTACTTTTTGCTGTATATCTGGGAAACGGCAAAAGCCAAAGCTTCCAAATTAGGTAAACACATTAAGGTTGCTAATACACACCATTCTACAAAATGTGGGCGGGATTGGAGAAGTGGGCGTGGTACCTCCCATACAAAAAAAATTAAAAATTGTATAAAAACCTAAATTTTTGGGCTGCAATATGTCCTATGGATATGACTTATATATCAAAATATCGGAAATTTTAAGTAGAACATATTTTATAAAAAACTCGGGAAAATCGGTTCAGATACAAAAAAGTTATGACCAAAATTAAATTTTTTTTTTTAAATACCCACTTTCGGGAACCATAGATCTCCCCGAGTCCAAGTTTTATAACTAAAGTAAATGGTAAATTTCTTCTTCAACACGTCGGTATATAAATCTGCCAAATCGGTTAAAAAATGGCTGAGTAATAACCGAAATACTGAATCCCCAAAAATTACTCTTTTTTTTATAATTAACTTTGTTTAAATATATATTTACAAGTTTATATAAATGTTTATATATGAATATAACTTAAGTAAATGGTATTCTTCCTTAACACGTCGGTATATAAAACTATCAAATCGGTTGGACAATGGGTAATTTATGAGCAAAATACTCAAAAAAGGGCTAAAAAACATCAAAATGTGTATAAAAACCTAAATTTTAGGGCTGCTATACGTCCTATGGATATGACTTATATACCAAAATCTCGGAAATTTCTAGTAGAACATATTTTATAAAAAACTCGGAAAAATCGGTTCAGATACAAAAAAGTTATGACCAAAATTAATTTGTTTTTGTTTAAATACCCTTATAATTAACTTTGTTAAAATATATATTTACAAGTATATATAAATGTTTATATATAAATATAACTTAAGTAAATGGTAAAATTCTTCCTTAACACGTCGGTATATAAAAATATCAAATCGGTTGGACAATGGGTAATTTATGAGCAAAATACTCCAAAAATGGGCTAAAAAACATCAAAATTTTTATAAAAACCTAAATTTTAGGGCTGTGATATGTCCTATGTATATGACCTATATACCAAAATGTCGGAAATTTGTATGAGTTATAACCGAAATACTGGGGTCTATTCACTGCATACGATATCGAGTAAAATTCATCGAAATTATTTATTTTGGTATCTTGAAACTCGATATCGAATGAAATGTATTGAATTTGAAATAAAAGCATTCGACATCGAGTACCTCGACATTACATTTATCGAGTTTTCATTCGATAAGCCAGTGTCTATCGCATGCAAAAAAATTCAGTAGTTTATTCGATACGAAAGTATCGAATGCGGTGATTAGACCCCTGATTTCCCGAAAATTACTCTTTTTATACCCTTCACGGAAGGTAAAAAAGGTATATATAACTGTAATTTCTACAATATTGATCCTACACCCTATAAAGTATATATATTCTGGGCCCTTATGAAAAGCGAAGTTCAAAATCGGTTGTCTCTTATTTAAAAAAAAAATTTACCAATTTTATTTAGTTTTTGTCTAATTGCTGTGTATTCTGCTCGCACAATGGTGAAGGGTATATAGGATTCGGCACAGCCGAATATAGCACTCTTACTTGTTTATTTAAAATTTTATTGAAGTTAAAGACAATTTTAAAAATATTTCACTTTTTCTTTGCAAAAAAATTAAAAACATAAATTTTGACAGCTGATCAAGAGACTTAAGCACACACAGTACAAACGAATTGAAAGACTTGGAGTCAACTTGAAAAAATCAAAATCTTTTGATTGATTTGTTTTTTATTTAAGCTAATAGGGCCTAAGGTTAATTAATGTAAATAAAAAGCAATTTTTTATTACAGTTTTCCCGACGTTTCGTCGATTTTTTGTCGACTTTTTCAAGGGAGCGTCTATTTAAAATTTTTAAAAAATATATAAATTAACATAAATACAACAAATTACAAAATTTTTCTTCAACCAACTCGACAACCGTCAAACTAATCAACTGACAAGGCCATACACGCTTTGATTTGGACAACAACCGACTCAGGTGACAATTGAATTGAATCGTGTATGGTCTGCTTTATATAATACCAATACAAACTAGGGATGGACACTGTAAAAAAACATCGATGTTTTTTTCGATGCGATGCATCGCAAACATACATCGGTATTGCATCGATATTTCATAAAATACATCGATGTTGTTATACATCGATTTTTTTTTTAATTATTTATTAATATTATCATTATTATATTTTCGAAAAATCTTTAGTTTATTTTACATCTCCCAATACTTTTTTCAATACTGTAAACAATAAACAAACAGCAATATATTTTAATTTGTTGAACTTTTGCATAATTTGTAAGCTTTTAATTTAATTACGCGTGGTTATCAAGCTTTTTGTTGGGAGTAAAGATGCCAGACCCAAACCGCATATAATAGTGTTGACAGTTGTTCGCATAGTATTTACCACGATTACATATACAAACTGGAGTCATGCCAACACATATAGATATGTATACATGTCTATATACCAATCTACACGTTCTGTATAGAATTTGTCATTTCGATGCATCAAAAGAAAACATCGATGTTTTCCGATTGTTTAGGAGCAAAAAAAACATCGGATTATATCGATGTTTCGGCGCAATACATCGAGTGTTTTAAAAACATCGATGCTTTTTGTCCATCCCTAATACAAACAAAAATATATTTGAAAACATTACGAGCAAGGTATATTTATAGCAGGTAGCCGCGAGATTACAACAATTGTACAATAAAACAAACAACAGGGCTTTTTATTGTTGTTATGCGATAAAAACTGTCAAAAAGCAAAGGGGCTGATAAGAGACAAAAAATACAAAAGATAAAGAGAAAAAACTTGTTTACTTGTTTGCTATACAACATTTGACAGTTCGTATCGCAAAACAAGCAAATAAAAAATAAACAGCTGGCTTTCCGAGACTACCTGCTATAAATATACCTTGATTACGAGTGCTATATTAATTAATAAAAACTAAGGTGACCATACGTACTCTTTTTTAGAGGACAATCATCTATTTTAACTGGCTGTCATCTATAAAATTTGTGTCCTCTTTTATCATCTTTTTTCATAATCTGTCATCTTTGTCCTCTTTATTTTTAAATGCATAATCAATATTTGTTTTTATTTTTATAAACTAAAATAAATTTTATTTCACGGCGATCGCCGGTTTTTTCCTGTCAAATCGTATGGAAAATGTCGTGCCGTGCTTATTCTTTTCATACTTCTACTGAACTCTTATTTACTTGCAGTATACAATTTTGAATAAGTTAGTGCAATGCATTTTAATTTTCGTTATTTTTTTTAGTAATTTTACTTATTTATAAGTAAACGTAAATGTGTATGTATCGCTGGCTGAATATGCAAGCAAACCTACTAAGTCCCTTTCAACAAATTTTACAGGAAAACTTTTTTCCCAATTTGCTGCTTGAAAGGAAAACCAAAAATATAGTTGATTTGACACACTTCGACTCAAATTAAAGGAAAACTACATGGTGGTCGACGAGGAATATCTTTCTCTACCACACGGCATCAAAATCTCCATTTACTTAAAAATTGGATTTAACAGGTTTGCATTTTAAGGGATATGTTATTTTTTTTTTAATTTACTTAACATATGTATGTGAATGTGGGAATGCAAATTTGTCAGTAAAATATGTAAAAAAAATCTTAAATTTTTAACTTTTTTTCTTTTTGTCCTCTATTTTTATTTTCAAAATCTGGTCGCCTTATAAAAACATAAGAAAATCTTTAAATTTAGCGGCTTAAAATGTTTGAAAAATTATGCAAAAATGGGGTTATATGAATAAAATCTGTAAATTTGCCCGTTTATAAAATCTGATAACTGATTTCGATAGCCCACAAGCAGGACTCTTAAGGCCCATAGATGCCACTTTCGACAAATTAAAAGTTTAAGGTATTATTACACTGTGTGTAATTTTTTAAGTCATCGAAAAATAACTATATACGGACAAAACTACGTGAAAAAAGACCATAAAAAGACCCGTGTCTCCCAGTTTTGCCCAAAATCATGCACTATTTTTATGGGCCCCCAAAGATTTGGGGCCTCGGTGTCATTTTTCCAAAAAAAAAAGTGATAATTTTCTCAGGCTCATATCTTGCAAACCGTTCATAATTTTGATTTACCCTATTGTGCCAAAACCAGAATTTTTTGTAATGGTCACTTCCAGTATTCTACTAATTTCACTTAAAGAATATGAGATTGGAAAATGTAAAGGTGAAGGGGTCAAAATTAGAGATTTATTGTTAAAAATAAGTTGTTTATTGATTATATTTTTGCTATTTGCGGACCGATCTGGATATGTTTCAATATCAATCAAATTCGGACTATAAATATATAAAGACCTAGTCTCCATTGTATCTGGAGACTTTGGAAACCCCATTTAAACATACACGGACATCGGACTGAAGTTAAGTTGCCAGCAGCGAAATCAGGTAGGGCCGTACAAGTCAAAATATAAAATAAAATTGGCTGATTTCGCTGCTCAACTTCAGTTGTTGCCAGCCGTTTGTAGTTTTACAATGTCAAAAGTGCGCCAAGAAAGCTATCGAGCGTACACAATAAGTAAACTGTACATCCTTATTGTTGATGATTCTGAAAAGTATTATGACTATTATGATAAAAGGTATAAAAAATGAAATATTAATACATATCGCACTTGTTCAATAATACTGTGTTAACTCAAAATGAAAAAATTTTCAGTGGAAGCAAAACAGTTTTTAATTTAACATTTAAGTAATATGAAAAAGAATTTTTAAACAAACCGTTTTATTACAAAAAAAGTAGACAAATACAATATTGTTGTGAACAAGTGTGATATGTAATTAATACATAGAAATGTATTTTAACACAAAATTAAGCAATTTTTTATTTTTTCTTATTAAAAACCATGGTTAATTTACGTACCATAAATAAAAACAAAAATCTTTATTACATGTTAATAAATATTAACAGGTGTTACGTCATTAATTTCTTCATTATTTAAAATTTTAATTTGACATTCACATAAAAATTGCAATATTTTACGTTCCGCCTTATTGCGCTCTTCTGGCAGTAGACCGTCTAGCAGGACATGGACTTTTTGCAACATATCAGTCTGTAAATTAATACTACTACTTTTTTGTAATATTTCCTGCTTAAAAGTTTCCTTTTGATGCTGTACTGCTTTAAGACAATCCTGAGACTGACGCAACACGCACTCCATATTGTTAATAACATTCTGTAGTTTTTCTTCTGCTTCTGACGTACTTGGAGGCGATAAGTTTTCACTTAAAATTGTGGGATATAAAGATGCATTAGTTGTCGAAGTTGTATAAGATGTCTGGGTAGCATTGTTAGTGGAAACATCGTGCGTGACATGATATGAAACTTGTATGGGAGAATCATCGCGACTATCGGAGAGACATTGCTTTTTTGGTTTTATATAGAGCAATTCATCAAAATCATTCATAACTGTCTCCTCTGCTATTAAATGATCATTGCTATCATCGTGTTCATCATCATCATGTCCGGCATTATCAGAATAACAAAGTGATTTATTTAACTCGTCACCCCAAGGATTTTCATTATTAGCAGGTGACATTTTAGATTTATATTTTATTTCGTCAACAGGCAATGGAATTCTGTAGTGTATTAACATTTTAATTAAAACCTTTTTTGTAAATTAAAACACATCGTTAAGCAAACAAAACATCTAAGAATTTTGAAAAGCTGGTTAGGATTACATGAATTTTTCATATGTAGGTTGTATACCATTCACTACAGGTGGAAAGGGTATAAGTTTGTCTTTGCATTTATTTTATTTTTTGTTGATGTTGAAATGAGGTTTCCGGACGCCACAGATATGATGGGGAACAGGTTGTTATATATTTATATCATATTTAGTCCGGAATAGATTGCTATTAAAATTCCACCACATCGGTCCACAAATGACCGAGATATGAGCCAAAAAGTTTAGCCATAAATCTTTACTTATTGAAGTCTTCTTGTAATCTATGAACTTTATTTTTTCACTTTTACCTTAAAGAAACTTACTGCATATTTAACGGTGTCGAAAGAACCCTTTCTTTCATGCAACAAATTTGTTTGTTTCAAATGTAGTTGACCGAAAAGGTTTTCTGACGTCGTAAAACAGTCAGTTAGTAGAACACTAGTAGTGAAAAGTAACAAAACGGTTTATAAATTACCGAATTATGGACATAAGACTACTTTTTTTCTCAAAATAATAGTTTCGAATCGACCTAGCACCCATAAAAATATGCTCCCGGAATAAGTAGGTATTTAGACGCGACAGTGCTCATACCATATGAGCTAGAGAACAATTGGCTTCTCAATGATAAGGGTATATAAGATTCGGGACAGCATTTTACTTTTTTTAATTATTCAGCCTAATTATGAATAAAAATTCCCCGGGAGTTTCTCCCTTCTCTTATTTTTTCTATGTAAATTCAATTGTAAAAATGGATATTTGTATTTATAATTGGGCTGATTATGATATCCAATTAGTAAAGAATATTAAGATCTAATAAGATTTCTTGTTCTATAGTCACAATAACTTTTCAAAGCACTTTAGAGTTTTGATTGCATAATATTAGAAAACTTTTACGTTAAAATGATGACTTAAGGTGATGTTGGCTAACTTCTCCCTCGTTTATGTAATTTAAAAACTTACCCTTTTCTGTAATGACTTTGCAAAAATTTCAAATCATTAAAATAGATCCAAGTTATGGGTCTTTCCGGATTCAATTGTAGTTGGCGATATTCTCTCGAAAAACGATCTCTTAACTTTTTCCATTTTGTATAACAAATTTCTTCTGTAAGAAAAAAATTTAAAGGATATTTTTAAATACGAAGTACTTCACATATCAAACCCACCTGAAATATCTAAAGTGTTAGCAATAATGGACCAAGCCTCATTTTTAGCAGCTAAATTCTTTGAATCTCTCACTCTTTTGCGATCATACAAAACATCATGTTGTTTAACCATAGCAATTATATTTTGATTTAAAGTCAATTCTTCAGGTTTTATGTCCTCTTCAGCCTCTGCAGTACCGTAATCATCTTTTTTTGGTTTCGTTTTACGTACACGTGGAGTATACTTAATGGATTCTATTACATCACTTCGGGCAGTTCTAAATAATTAAAACAATAATTTAACAAACACAATAAATGTAATCTGAAAAATTAAAAACAATAAGTGTTTAATTTATACGTTTTTAGCTCCACACTACGGCGGCCGCTTATGCACTTGAAAATAATTTGGCGGCGACTAATGAGACGACTTTGAGACCATTTTGTTTCGCGCTCTGTTCAGGCCTTTTGACTTACCCATGTTTATAGTGATCTTTTAAAAACATCAATTGCGGAAATAATTCCCAATTTGTGGTATCTTGTGAATTTTCTTGTTGTCGTCGGTATTCTTTGCCAAAACGGTCTCGTATAGATTTCCATCGGGTTATACAGGCTATTTCTGATTTCTTTATAATTTGTGCTATTTCCTGCCAAGCTTGATTTTTCATATTTGAGTTCTTTTGGCCACGATTGTATTCTCTATCATATATTATGGGGTATTTTTTAACAAGCTTAATAAATTCCAAGTCAGCCTCCTTATTCATTGTTTAATTTAAATATTTTTTCTTCTTTTTACACAAAGCAAATAAATTTTTTCCATTTGATAGAAGCAAGCAAGTTTTAACAACAAACAATAATAAAAGACTAATTTTACCAAACACTTCCAAAAGTAAAGTTGCCAGGTAATTTAGTTTATAAAAATAACTATAGAAATGTAGCGATTTTAATAGTTCAAAATAACATGGCGGTTACATTTGCCAGTCCTGGCAAGACTGTAGCAATACATGCAAACTTTTTCACTAACCCTACGTTTCCACATGCAAGTACACAGCAACCACAGAAATACAGCTTATGTATTGCCAAATGTATTGCCTGGATGAAATATATTATTGCGGCAATAATCGATTTCGTATTGCGGAAGATGCTTCCTTCGGAAAGAAACGTGTCCCGATGGCATACGTCTCAGCAATACGAAAGTAATACTTCTAGATGATTAACTAGCAATATTGCCAGATAACAACTTATTAGAAAATAGGAAGATATCGCCAAAATATCACTGGGAAGATAAAAAGATTTTGCATTTTAAAAAATTGTCATTAATGTACAAAGCACAGCTTTTTATTTAAAATTAAATTGGTAATTGTATACGTATACATTTTTCTCATAAATAATATAATTTATAAACTAAAATAATATATAGAAACTGGGAATTATTTCCTTCTGAAGGTTACTTTATATTATATTCAACATTTTTTAATTTTCGAATTTTATTCTATGAGCTAAATTTCAGTTATGTAATCTATAAAGCTTTTTTGTAATAGTCATATTCCTTCAATTTTTCAGAAATGACTTTATACACTATCAGACTATTATATTGTATTTTCTTGTTACATTTTACCTTAGCTTTCCGTTGGAAAGCAATGAGGTATATTGTATGAACAGAAAAATTTACAATTATTAGACACCAGCAGAATGTAATGCATTTTCTGGCCCGCTACGGCCTTCGTCAGCATTCTTTGTGTCACACTGGATAATGATACTTTATAAATTGAATGTATTTAACTCAACTATTTTAACAAATAGAAACTGGGAATTATTTCCTTCTGAAGGTAACTTTATATTATATTCAACATTTTTTATTTTTCGAATTTTATTCTATGAGCTAAATTTCAGTTATGTATTCTATAAAGCTTTTTTGTAATAGTCATATTCCTTCAATTTTTCAGAAATGACTTTATACACTATCAGACAGTTACTAGTGTGTTTGGCAACTCCTATGTATGTATTTTCTTAAGGCCAGTTTACACGGTAATACAATGTAAAACGCTGGGTCTCCACGTAGCAATTTGTGTTGCTAAAGCGGCTCATACACTTGCAATAAAATTGTTCAATTTTACGTATTGTACAATTATATCGCCAATGTGTATGTAATATTCGAAGGTGTCACAATATATTGGCAACAATCAAAAGACTTTTGATTTTTATTGCACAGCAAAAAGAAATTGAAATGTGGTGGCAACATTGTGCAACTTCTTCTCAAAACATAATCATAGTTTGACGTTTGACCATATTTTTTAATTCGCCGTGGAAACAACTGATGAACGGCTGACGAGATGAGTTTACCTGTTTGAATTCGCCTTGGCCACACGGTCAAGTTGTTCTTGATAGCTTTAACATATACTGTTTGTCAAAATTTACATAAATTGAAAGCTGTGACGTAGGCTGCATTCAATTTGTAGCCAATATAATTTCAAGATGTCATCAAGAAAATAATTTATAAAGACAAACATGTAATCAGCTGTTAAATTGAAAGTAAAATTGCCAAACAAATGGAAAGGTGAAATTGAAAGCCATCTCGTGGTCAATTTAAAAAGTGTGAGTGTGTTAAGCGGCCCATACACTTGCAATATTATTGTAGCTGATATTCGCCATTTTGACCATAATAAACAATGTTTTTGAAAGAGTTTTATGTAACCAAATTTCATCGTATATGTATAGCAATAATTTACTTAACAACTTTCAATATGGTTTCAGAAAAGGATGTGGAACAGAAGAAGCAGTCGTTAATGTTGTTAATTTCATTTGTAAAAGTTTGGAAGAATGACAAAGCGGCGTAGCTGGCATTTTTTATGATTTAAGCAAAGCTTTTGACCTCATTGATCATAATATTTTGCTTCAAAAACTAAAATTCTACGGTATTTGCGGGAAGGACTTGCTCTTATTGCAGAGTTATTTAACTAAACGGCAGCAGTTTGTACAAATTGGTGTAGTTAAAAGCACATTACGTGCAGTTTCATATGGAGTTCCTCAGGGTTGTGCACTCGGGCCCTTGTTGTTTACCATTTTTCTCAATGACTTAGATAACCTTGACCTTACTGGTAACATATTTATGTATGCGGATGATATTTGTTTATTTTATCCATATAAGCACGATACGGTAGTAAGAGCCTACATGGAACGTGATGCAGCTTTGATATGGGCATTTCCAGCGAAAAGTCTACTTTTTGTAACGTAACGCCAGAAGTATTTTAAATTATTTCTCAAAAAATTGTATATGTATAGTTTACTTTTTTATATTTTGGTGTAAAGCGCAACTAGCTCTACAAATAGTAACAAAAGGGATAACGATTAAACAACATGGTCCGAAAATACAACCTTATTTGCAATCTGGCGTTACATTAAAAAAGTAGACTTTTCGCTGAAAATTCCCATATTTACCTTTAAACGAGCAAAGATTTATAAATTGTATAGCTTGAAAAATAAATCTGTATTAGTTCAACGTTTACTAACCCAGCATTTACACGTGAAAGTAATTTCATGAAAGTCGCAATACACTCACAATTTTTCACTAACACATTTACATTTTTTTACTTTCAGCCCAACTTTCAGCTTGCTTTCAATGAAAATTTCAAGAAAGCGATTTTTTGACAATTTCATGAAAACAAATGACAATAAACTAAGCAGTGTTGCCTATTTAAAATTTGCATTTGAAATTTCAGGATTGTGTTAAATTATAGTTACAAAAGCAACTTGTTTTGGACGTATATATAAAGAATTTTAATATATTTTTTAACTACAATTATTTGAAACACAACTATTCTTATTAAAGTGGATAAATATTAGGAAAATAAATAAAAATAAATATTAATTGGAACGAATGCCTAAAGTTCGGCGTGAGTATTTGTCTTGGCAACTCTGAAATTACAAATAAGAAAAACAATAAAAATGGAGGCAAAATTAAGCAATAAACAAATTATTAAATTAATAAATTTGTACCGATCCCACCCCATTTTGTGGGATATGAACCACAAATCCTACAGAAGGAACGACATTAAAAAAAAATCGTATGAAGCTATTGCAAAAATTATTAAAATCCTTGTCGTCGTCTTCCCACAGTAGGTCTCTCAGTAAATTCGCTTCCACATCGAATTCACATCTTTTTATTAATAATGGCTTAACCCACTGCCTCCTATTTACTGATTTTTTTATTTTCATATCTTTTTTTTTGTTTTGGTTTTCAATTTCTAGTTTTTTTAGTTCTAAAACTAAAACAATTTTTGCCACTTTGCGCTTTGACGACATTTTTCAAATGAACTTTCACTTTCCTGTGTAATCGAACAAGAAATTTTCAAGAAAGTCGTCTATTTCATTGAAATTTTTACTTATAATACATATACAGAAATTTCATGAAAGAACTTTCATGTGTAAAGGCAGTGTAAAAAAGGTTTTATACAAAACATCATGCTCAATTCGCAGTCTTATTCAGTTTTGTGATGCAAAACAAAATCCACTTCGGTTTTTTTAACGTCACGCCAGCGCAGATTTTTGCTTATATCTACAAATCCTTAGCGTCGATTGCTGTAATTTTTTTTCTAAATATAGTGCTATATCATTACTTTGTATATATAAAAGCCCTTTTTACAAATTTGACTTCTTCATTTAATTTTTTTAACCTTTTGTGGTACAAATATCACGGCACGTCAAAATGGAAATGCCCATATCTGAGTTTGCACGGATAAACAAACTTGTTTTAAACGCAGATAAAACCCAGTTACTAAGATTTATGCCCACTCGTCAAACTAACACTTTTTCAGTGTTTGTCGATGGTAGAGAAATTTTTGAAACCAGTAGCATAAAATACTTGGGTATAATTTTACAAAACAATCTAGCTTGGAATGAACACCTACAATTTTTAAGAAAAAAAAAAAACAGCTCAAGCGGTTGGTATTTTGTATAAATTCAAAAATAAGTTTGATAAAGATACTAAACTTTCAGTCTATAATGCCCTAATTCAAAGCCATTTGAATTATTTAACCATTTGTTTTGGTTATAAAAAGAGTAATGAATTTAAGGCCCTTCAACGTATGCAAAATAAAGCTCTAAAGGCTGTCTACAATCTGCCAATAACATACCCAACTACATCGTTATATATTGATAAATGTCAAACAGTTTTGCCCATTTATGGTATTTACAGGATGCAACTTCTCACATACGTATTCAAGTGTCTGCACAATATTTGACATCACACTATACATTTCATGAGGAACAATCATGTGATTAATACAAGAAATAATGAAGACTTAAGAATCGCCTGGTGTAGGTTGGAAACTACCAAACAGCGCGTGGAATTTATGGGTAGTCGTGAATTTAATAAATTACCCCTAATTTTAAAAAATGAAAATAGAATTTCCGTCTTTAAAACTCCTTAAGCAACACATTCGGCAATATATAAATGAACTTTTTATATAATGTTATTGATTTAAATGATCTCAAATTAAATTAATTTACTGCCAGGCCCACGATGTCGACAAGAACATTTCTTTCGCATATTTATATTGAAAACAATAATAACAACTAATAAAACAATTTCAAAACTGCGAATGATTGAAGTGAATTTATTAATTTCTTTTATAAAAAAGTGATAATTTTAATTTCAATAAAAAAATTTTGACAACCAACCAGAAAATTGTATAAACAAAATACATGGGGCTCTTTGTAGTTGTAGAGATGAGTTTACCTGTTTGAATTCGCCTTGAGGTAAACTCATCTCTACAACTGCAAAAAGCCCCATGTATTTTGTTCATGCAATTTTCTGGTTGGTTGTCAAAATTTTTTTATTGCAAATTAAAATTATCACTTTTTTATAAAAGAAATTAATAAATTCACTTCAATCATTCGCAGTTTTGAAATTTTTTTATTATAAAAATAATATTTTTAACACTTTTCATTCAACTTCTTCTCAAAACAAAATCATATTTTGACGTTTGACCATATTTTTTAATTCGCCGTGGAAACAGCTGATGAACGGCTGACGAGACGAGTTTACCTGTTTGAATTCGCCTTGGTTTACCTGTTTGAATTCTCCTTGGGCCACATGAAAAATGAATTCGCCACAAGAAATTTGTTGTTGTAAAATCATTGTATAATGTCAAAAACAAGAATTAAAACAAAACAGACACAAAGTCCGAGTTTAGACGAGCGAACATTTGGAAGGAAAACATCTGGAATTCTCTTTTGTTTTTTCATTCTCGGTCACACAGAAGACCATGTTGCCGGAAACATTCTGTTAATGTTGTTGTTTTTTTTTTCTCAAAAAGCAAAGTAAATGTCAAGGTATATTTACACAAGGTAAACTCTTTGGCCCATATGTTTGTCAGCTGTTTACCTAAGTTGGAACACCAATGTCAAATTTCGTGTATATGAGCCAAAATTTGTACATGTGTGCGTTAAATTTATATGAAGACAATTTTGACAATTCCGTTCCACACGGTTATTTTTATAGAGCAGCATGTCTACACTCCCAAATGAGTCTACCTTGTGTAAATATACCTTGGTAAATGTCAACAATGAAAATGAGAACAAAGCGTGTCGCCGAGTACCGAACACAAAAACCATTCTCTCTTCCCCACCCGTAATTTGCCCAAACAAAATGTTTCCCTTCCAAATGTTTCCCTGTCTAAATGGGCACAAAGATAATAAACAAAATTTTAAAACCAATAATAAATAAATTAAACGTTAAAATAAAGTTATCAGCAGGGCGCTTAAAGTCACCAGTAATGAATTCGCCTTAATATTTAAATAGGTCTGCGCAACTCGACCACAAAACAAAAAACATCATGCATTTTATTTGTGTAAAACCACTTCGTGTCAAAAGCTTACACCGAGTCTACAACTGACATGAAATGCTGTTAAAACATGATGTTAAGACTCCATGTTGAATTTTTAATATGTTAATGGTGGAGTATAGTACTCATGTTAATGTTAAGAAATTTCATTATTTTTTGATTGTCGTCGAAGCATATTCCAAACAATAGTGTGTGTGAAATGAAAAAAAGCAACAAAATGACTTCTGTCAAGCTTAAATGAAAGTCAATTCGCCTTGTTGTTTACTATACAACATTTGACAGTTCGTATCTCAAAACAAGGAAATAAAAAATAAACAGCTGGCTTTCCGAGACTACCTGTTATAAATATACTTGGTATGCATAGTGTGGCAAAATATCAGTGATACGGGAGCTGTTAGTTAAACAATTTCACAAATTATAACGATTTGTTAGCATTAAGTAAAAAAGGGGAAAGTGAAACAGAAAAAATTGTATATCAAAAAAAGAATTAATCAAAAGTCATGGCACCACCAAAAACCTCCAAATCTGCAGCAAAAGAACAAAGTTTTCTTATTAAAGGATATCTATTTATGTACAATGCTGTACAAGTGGTGGGTTGGTGTTACATACTTTTTCAATTGGCCAACTACTATTTGATACAAGGGCCAGCGTTTAGAGCCAGCATAACATTATGGAACTATACGCGTTTAGCTGTAATCATTTTCCAAAACGCAGCATTTGTTGAAATTGTTAATGCTGCCTGCGGTTTTGTTAAATCTAATCCAGTAATAACCACTTTTCAGGTTTTAAGTCGCATGATGGTGGTTGTGGGCGTAGTAATGGCTACTCCCACGGGTAAGGTATCTCCAGGTTTGCCTATCGCCTTATTGGCCTGGTCTATAACAGAAATTATTCGTTACGGCTATTATGCTTTGAATATTGTTAAATTTGTACCCCACGTTTTGGTATTTTTGCGTTATACTACATTTATTGCCCTTTATCCCATTGGAGTCACCGGTGAATTATTGTGCTTCTGGTGGGCTCAAAGTTATGCCAAAAAAAATCCAAGCCTTTGGTCAATTGAGATGCCCAACATCTATAATGCCACCTTCTCCTATTTTATTATGCTGTGGATTGTAATGTTGCTGTATATTCCCCTTTTTCCTCAAATGTATTTGCATATGTTTGCTCAACGTCGCAAGATCCTAGGAGGCGCTTTAAAAAAAACTAATTAAGTTTAACATTTTGAGGTCAAATTTCTCCACAACAACAATTATATAACGATAATTCATTTTTGGTTTATTTTGCAATATTAAACATTCGCTTAGCATAATTTGAAAAATGTTAGCAAATCAATCTATCTTTTGTATAAATTTAATTTCTCTTTAACTTTTTTTGTGGATGTCTCGCTTTAACCTTTGTATTCATTTATTTAAAATTCATTAATAATTTTAAAAATTATTCAATGCAATGAAAAAATGTAAAAACAAAGCTTTACGTGTGTTTATTTTTTTACATATATACAATATATGTATGTATGTGTATATTGTATGAATATTTTACATAGATATAATAGACTTATTAGATTGTAAGTATGTATACAAATTGTGGCTGGATGTAATAATTAATGTAATTTTTTAAATAAATAACATATTTTTTAAAGCGAATAAAACTGGTTTTATTTAACTGTTTATAAAAAACTATTTAAGCTTTTGAAGTTCAGAGTGTAATTTAAGACATACCTTGTTATTTATATTTTTATATATACCTTCTTATATATAAAAAATACCTATTTTAATGTTAAACATTTAAATATTCATCTCATCTGTGTGGTAAAATATTAGAGGAAATAAGTTCACGTTCGCTTTAATCTATTACCAAACAGTCTCAGGCGTATTTTAAATTCGCCAACTACGATAAGGGTGATTATTAGAAGTAAAAAATAAAAAAACATTAAATTTTAAACCGAATAACGGCCTTATTTACCAACATGTTTAAGTTTATAAATCAACCTTATTACGGTTGTCGTTGTCGTAAAAGTCTATGTCGTTCCTTGTAATAGATTAAAATAACACACAATCTGTGTTCTTTAATCTACTCAAAAAAACGGCTTATTCGTTTACGACAACCGTAATAAGGCCCAATGTGTCTACCTAAACTGTGGGGGTATATCTATCTTTTAAATTGCTTCAAAGAGGCAGAAATTGCATTCTACCTATCCTCGTGGTACATACTATTAAAAAATTCATAGCTAATATGTCCATATAAATAGGTGTCTATTAGAGGCATGCACAATTCAACTTGAAAATCAAATCCCAATTGCTTTTTTAGGTAATTGCACACAACATATGTACATACGTACACAATAAGATGTGCATCGTATTTTGCAAGTTTTTAAGATGCAAACATTTTTTTTAGTTATTTTCTAAAAAAAGTTTTTCTGAAATTTGAGTAATTTACACAAGTTTAGCTATACAGGTCTGTTCTGAAAACTACTTTAACTCAAATCACGTGATTTCAAGTCGCATGTGCCTTTTAAAATCACATGTGTGATATTTTGGGGTTCCGTTTTTGTGTGTTTCTGTGTGATTTTTAATTACCGAAAGCACACCGAGAAACACAAGAGCGGTATGACCTTCAGAACACCAGTAAATAACACGAGTGATTCTAAAAGCACGTGATATTCAAAACAGACCCGATAATTTGTAAAAAAATAAGGATTTATCGTGGCTGGCGAATTTAAAATACGCCTGCGACTGTTATATAATAGATTGAAGGAAATAAGTTCACGTTATCTTTAATCTTTTACAAACGAGTAAGTTGTTGAGTAAAAGTTGTGCTACTTTAATCTATTACAAGAAACGTCTCTCTTTAACGACAAAGCCTTACACAATTAGGCTGATTGTCATTGAATGGGAAGTGCCACGCCCAATTAATACTGTAAAAATTTCATATAGATCGGCTTAGCGGTAAAAGATATGATCTACAAACAAACATACATACAGGGTTCTATATGGTTTAAATGGTTTATAACTTTTTTTATGCGATTATTATATTTTTTTTTTAAATAAAGTATATTATTGGGGAATTTTTTGCAATTAGCTTTGAAAAGTTATATCCTGTAAGTGCTGTTTTTTCTGCTTCGCACATACGTGCACTTTTTAGCATATTTTCAATAACTTTTCGCAAAATTTTGCGGGTCATTATTTTTGTTCGATTGTATTCCCCAAGCCTTCTTCACAAAATGCTGGAAAAAAACCAAAAGAATAATAATTAAAAAAGTTATAATGAATCCAAACCATATAGCTCTTTCATACCATGTACAGTAATCAGCCTTATTGCGGTTTTAGTTGTCGGTAACACCGTAAGTCGAATTTTGTAGTAGATTGAAGAACACAAGAGGCCTTATTACGGGTTTCGATGTCTTAGTCGAAACAAAATTTTAATTCGACAGTGAGTTCAACTGTAGTCAAAATAAAATATGTGTGTTATTTTATTCTGCTGCAGAGTCTTTTTCAATATCGAGTACCGTAATAAGGCCTAAATTACCTTTTTATTAAGTATAGATTTATTAGATCATGAAACTTTGATAATGGAAATTTAATTTCTTTTATAGATCGTAATATAGTTTTACATATTTAATTCGATTTAAAGAGTAGTATTTAAAACTTAAAAATTAAAGAAACAACGGAATAAAAAATCCACTACAAGGATTTACTCTAAATTAATAAGGCTAATAAAAAATAAAAGACATTTATAATTTTTCTCTTTTATAGATTTATACAAGCAGTCGGTACATTTTAGGCTTTTTTTATATTTTAAGCTAATGTTGAGACCATTGTATGGTCTTTAAATCAATGCCTTCTTGTACCATTTCCCACAAAGGAGACATTTCACGAAGACGTTCGACATGTTTTATACATTTTTCGGCGGTATAATCGATTTCTTCTATGGTAGTAAAACGACCAATACCAAATCTATAAATGAAAAAAAATAAGAAATTTATTTTGTAAAAAGAAAGTCCTTTTTAAAAACCTTATGGAACTGTGAGCCAAATCCTCATCTGTACCAATTGCTCTTAATACATAAGATGGTTCTAAGGAGGCTGAAGTACATGCAGAACCTGATGATAAAGCTATATCTTTAAGAGCCATTAAAAGGGATTCGCCCTCAACATAGGCGAATGAAAGATTTAAACAGCCATTATATGTTTGTTCTGCATCACCATTACGTATTACCTGGGGTAATTCAGACGTTAAGCGATCCAACAAACGTTTTGACAAAAAATTAATCCATTTCGAATCATATTCCATTTCCTGTTGTGCCAATTTTGCGGCAGCACCTATACCCACAGCCAACGGTGCTGGTACAGTGCCACTACGTAGACCCCTTTCTTGACCTCCACCACTTTGAATGGGCTCTAGACGTACACGTGGACGTCTGCGTACATAAAGAGCACCAACACCTTTAGGACCATAGATTTTATGACCCGAAATCGACATTAAATCTATTTTCATGTCAGTAACATCCAATGGAATTTTACCGACAGCTTGAGCAGCGTCAGTATGAAAGAAAATTTTTTTGGAACGGCAAAGAGCTCCAATATCTGCAATGGGTTGTTTGACACCTGAAAAACAATTTGATGTATAATATGGATATGTCAAATTAATTATTTATTTTACCAATTTCATTATTAACTGTCATTATGGAAACTAAAGAGGTATCTGGAGTCATTGCTTGTTCCAATTGCTGCATATCAATTATACCATTTGTTTTAACGGGTAAATAAGTAACACGAAAACCTTCATTTTCTAAAGCGCGGCAAGAATCTAAAACACATTTATGTTCTGTTTGTGTGGTTATAATGTGTTTTTTCTTGGAACCATAAAATCTATTAATAAAATTTATTAGAAATTAGGTAATCGGTAAAAAAATGTTGCCCACCTGGCTACACCCTTGACAGCCACATTATTAGATTCTGTAGCGCCTGATGTGAAAATAATTTCTTTGGGCTCGGCTCCAATAATATTGGCCACCTGCTCTCGTGCAACTTCAACCGCTTGTTCCGTTTCCCAGCCATAAGCATGAGTGCGCGAATGAGGATTGCCATAATAATTGGTCAAATAGGGCATCATTGCATCCAAAACACGGGGATCCTTTCAAATAAAATATGTTAAAATTTCGATTCCATTAATGAAAAACTTGTTTAAGTAATCTACCAATGGCGTAGTAGCCTGAGCATCTAAATATAAAGGTCTGCCTTCTGTATGATCCGACTTAATGTTAAATTTGACGCGCTTCTGTCTAAATTCTAAAATGTTTAATAAAAACAAATTTTTACTGTTAACATAACCTCAACTTGTTATAAAAGGATAATTATTACGTTAATATTTGTTTGATATATTATTCATTATATATTGAAAGTACCTTCTGAAGCCGAAATTTTAACCTGTTGTCCTGTGGCAACTGATGTACTACTCATAGTCGCTACCCATTGTCTATTTAATGATGTTTTTGACGTTGACAACGTTTTCCCCCAAATCTTATTAAGTCTTAACATTTTTAAATAACGATCTGTGTTGAATAAAATTATTTTTCGTTTAAAGCGTATTTTATTTGTAATATTTATAATTTCACAATAATTACTATTTTTTTTTTCAATAAACCGCAACGTCTTTTATCACTCACGATTATTAAAAAAAAAATAAGCAGCTGTCATTTGAAGTAAACAACAGTAGCAACTATTTTTCTTTGAATGGGAACGAAGTTAAATGGGTCAAAACACTTTACAAGCAGGGTTACCGTTGTCATTTTCGAAAAGGAGAAATCGGAAAAGGGGTCAAAAAAGGTATTTCAATTTATTTTGTATTTCAAAAACAGGGTCAAGTTTTTCATAAGCAGTATTTCCCATTTTAATGAATATAATTAGACCAAGTTTTGGAACAAATCTAGTTTACCGACGCAGCTCCAAATAAAATAAAAAGTAGCTAGGCAGATAAAAAAATAAGAAGAAAATATTAAGTGAAAAAAGTGGTGCAAACGCATAGTTTTCGAGTTATGGACCTCTAAAATGTTCATATAAACATGCTATTTTCCACTACATTTCTCAACTTATATGTCTAGTTTTGGTATTATTTTAAAGTTCTTAAATAGATCTTTCTATATAAACTTGTTTTTTTTTGTTGTTTACTTACGAAGA
Source organism: Pollenia labialis (assembly GCA_949318255.1). Classification (NCBI taxonomy): domain Eukaryota; kingdom Metazoa; phylum Arthropoda; class Insecta; order Diptera; family Polleniidae; genus Pollenia; species Pollenia labialis. The sequence continues at coordinate 139,991,893 of OX439141.1, read as the reverse complement.
CAGTAGAATGAAGCAGTTTGTTTTTTAATTTTGTTTTTTCTTTTTACCCACTTACAACTACAATTCGAGTCGGAAAGAACCCAACCAATTGTAGGGGATTGTAAGAAAAGATAAACTCACTGTTTATTGTTGGTGTTTAGTTTTGGCTTTGCTATTGTTACAAGTAAGACTTTTGTGTTTATAATTCTTATTCGCTTTAGGGTTTTATTTGTATAATATTTTTGGCCTTTCTAAAATCTTTGGAAAAGGTTTCCTGATGAGCTGGCCTAAGCAACCAGTGAAATGCGCATAGAAGCTAGCTTTCCCTCAACAATAAATTTCAATGTATTTATCAAATATGAAAAACTGGGAATTTAGCACGTCATACGGAAATCGTTTTAAGTCAAAATATACTTTTGTTTATGTTCTGCGCCAAAATAACCGACAAATTTCAGTTAAGAAGTTGAATGAAAAGTGCGGAAAATATTATTTTTATAATAAAACAAAAAAAAAAAGCTGCTAATAATTAAAGTGAAATTAATTTCGGCTTAAGTCTAGTTTACCAACATGCTGCGAAACACTATCAAGAATCATTTTTTAAATTAAGCAATAATCAACTATTCCCGGTTAATTCAGTAAAAAAATTAAAGTGTTGTTACGTCCGTTTGCATTATAGGTGACGATATAAGTAACACATAAGAAACCCGAAACGATAAAAAACGTAATATATTTTTTTGGTATAATCAATAAAGATTTGACGTTTTTCACATTACTTAGAATTGCACATATTACCGTAAAAATCTTATATCAACAGAACAGTTTTTTTTATGTAATATGAAACTTTTCATAATTAATAAATTTTAAGCAGTTAGAAAATATCAATAAGGACCTTCTTAATACCATTGAAAAAGTTAGACAAGTGAAGTTTAGATTGATCAGTTTTATTTTCATTTTTTTCTGATAAAACATTTTGTTATTAAGTCAATTTAAGTATGAAACAAATAAGTAAGAAACTGTTGAAGTTAAGCATTTTTATTTGATATACTAAAAACGCGCCAATTTAGCATGGTTAAAACGCGATAAATTGGCATCGCTGTAAAATCATCGTATGAATCGATCAATTTCTAGAGGTTGCTTCAAAAGGGATTTTAAAAACGACGTCGTCAAACTCAACGTATGAATTGGTTCAATAGTTATTTCTAGACCAGTGCTACCGTTCAAAATTTAAAAAAGGGGCACAAAAAGGGGATTTTCAAAAAAAAGTGTCACAAAAAAGGGAATTCTGAGAAAAAAGGGGCAACTTAAAAAACAGGAAATTATATCAATAAAAACGGTAACAATTTCAAAGTAATTTTTGTCTTCAGCTGACTTAATAAATACTGGATCCAAAACCTTTAATGAACTCAGCCTCTCATCGCTAATTTTAATTCTTGATAAAATTTCTTTGCACAGCTTTTGGTAAAAAAGAAAAATGTTGTTTTTAATTTCTACAATATTACTACTTAAGATGTTGTTAGTACATATTTCTAGCTCGGCTTCGTGGCCGATATATATATTAAGAGTTTCTTTTATATGCAGAACATCAACAAAATCAATTTGTTCTATATTTGTTTGCATAACATACTCTTTTTTTAAAAAATTTTTAAAAATTTCTAATACAATATCTTTCGTGGATGAAACTAAATATATAATTTGTGATGATTCGTTTTGAAAATTAAGGTTTAATTTATTCATAATATTTAATACATATACTAGAAATTTGAGGTAAATTTTATTGTTAATAGATAGCCCTTCCTGAATTATTTTAATTGTTTCCAAATTAGATGCTATTTTCTCTTCAAATTGAGCTCGGATAAAAAAATGCTGTAATACAGACCACTGCTCTAATGTTCTGCTAGCAACGGAAGCAAAAGATAACCATCTAGTGTCACTTAGCCTTAACAACCTATGCTCCGGGACATCAAAAATGCTTTGTAGTTCCTTGAAATCTTTTATAAAAAAAATTTGGTTCAAAAAGGGGCAAAAGGGGCACAAAAAACTACAAAATGATACAAAAGGGGATTTAAAACAAAGGGGTCAACAAAGAGGCACGGCAGTCAAAAAGGGGCAAAAATGCGACTTTAGTCGCATAACGGTAACACTGTTCTAGACGAATAGATAGTAAAAACAAACAAGAAGAAAAGTAGGAGTAAACTTCAAAAATTTAAAATTTTTCAGAAACGAGAAGAACTTCAGAGTGTCTAGTTGTTTTCGCGCGTGTTCTTAGAAAAATACTTTTAATTTAATAAAAAAAATGTACAAGTGTTAATTTTGATACAGAATTAAGCAAAAATAAAGTATAAAGAAAAGTGATTTAATTTAAATAAGAATTATATAAATAAAACAAGGAAGAAAAAATAATTCTATATGAAAATTCAATAAAGTTGGTGAAAAGTGTATTAAGAAAACGTATAAAAAAATAGGATGCAATAAAAATACATATGTATGTATGTATGCATATGTATATTTTTTGATATTTAAATGCACCATTTCCCAAGACGAATTCATTAAAAGGTGAGCTTAAAAGCCCATTTGACTATTTGTTTTTACATAGATTTTTTAATATTGAGTTTACATTTTGTTTCTTTTTGTGATGTTTATTTGTTAACATTTTTACTTGTTTTTGACAGTGCCAGATTTGCTTTTTTCTATGAATTCGCCTTTGAGGCCACTTTATATAAATTTGCTGTGATTACAAACAAAATCAAAATATGAAACCGGACAACAAAAATACAACTGTAACATAAGAAAACACAAAAAAAAAAAGAAAACATGCAAGTGAAAGATTTTTTTTTGTTTTTTTTAATCAGAATTTACTAACCTCATAAGCGCAACTTTTTGCAGTGATTTTCTTCGTGTGTGACCAAGGCGAAATAGCCTTGTGTGTGACGTTTGGTGTAATTTTTTTGTTTATTTACTTTTTTTAATAAGGCATTTTGACATTTGCCGTCTCAATTCTAGCAACAAAATGCCTGTTGTTTTTGTATTGTTTCATTGTTGTAGTACTGGGGTCACTTTGTTAATACATTTTGTTATTAATTGTATTCTGCGTTATTAATGAAGGGCTGGAATATGGGTGGAATTAACAAATATAAAAGAACAATTATATTTAAAATGACAACTAGGTATGTCAAAAATAGTCAATATACCATATGTTTAACATTTTTTGTGCGCTTTTAATTTTATGGAGATCTGTTTTCGTTTAAAGTTAACGCAACTAGTTTTTTTTAACTTTTCTTTAAACCAATATTAAAATTGTAGTGCGATATTGTAGGTACCAAAATTGTTAGTTTATCTTCTTTTCTTCTTAAATATCATGCAACTATTAATTAGTAACTATTAGGGAAGTAACGAATACCGATATATCGGTATCGGCGATATTTTTCTGCCGATGCGACGATACTTTTTTTATAGTAATTTAAAAAAAAACAGTTCAATTTTCATTGCTTATTTTTTGCATAACAGAAAAGATCAATAAAAACACATTCAAAAGCAGAGCATACAACTAAAACGACCTCAACAAAGTGCTGGTTAACACACGTCAAGTTTGAAAATTGGAAAAGAGAATGTCTGATCTTTTCCTTTCTCTCCTTAAAACTCAAGACTTGTCGATTCAAACTTGACGTGGGTGAACCGGCACAAACCAAAACGTTTTTGAAAGAAATTGTAGAAATTGTAGAAATGTTATTAGCATAATCCTTAAGCTAAGAAAAGTGTTGTAATTAATATTTTAATAGTAATTATCAATTATAATTGATGACAGCATTTATCGCTATTCAAGGGTATTTTGTAAGTTTAAGATAAAACCCGAAAAAGTGCGTCACATTGACGACATAATAAATTATAAGACTCTTGACATCCGCCAGTTCAGCAACGTTATTCCTTGGCATTCACTGTTCATGACTCAATGAGGAGTGTTTGATTCTCCTAAAACACGTAGTAGTATCCACAGTTTTTGGCACAAAATGCGCAAAGGTGCTTAAATGAAATCTAGTAATTGCAAAGTCCTCGTTAAGCATGATGGCGAAGCGCAGCTTGCGTTGCCGTTAATTAAGGCTCGAAATTTCTTATTTGGTATCATGGCACTCGATATCGAATAAAAGGTATCGTAATTTGGGATGATAGCATTCGATGTCGAGTAACAAAAGACCACATCTCTCGAGGTTTCATTCGATACGTCAGTGTCTATCGTTTGCAGAAAAATACAATAGTTTTCTCGATACGATAGCTTAATTAAAGATGTGATGTCTTTGGTTATCTAATGCTATCATCTCAAATTACGATACATTTCATTCGGTATCGAGTGGCTTGAAACCAAAATAAAAAATTTTAATCCAATTTACCCGATATCAAATGCGAGGTTAGACTCCAGTTTTCTCCCATCAAGTCTTATTTATCAGTCCATTTTTGTTTTTCGCTCACTTTTCTATCAATGTGTTATATAACTAGAATTGGGCTGAAGTGCAGTTTACGGGGCGTACGAAAAAAAAATAAAAATATATAAAATAAAAAAAGAAAAAACCCATAATTAAAATTTAAGGGGGATGAGGCCCGTGGGGCCCCCATCCACTCACATCTATGTGTAGGTACTCAAATTAAAGGCAGTTTGCTTACGATTGTAAATATTTTGTTTTATTTTGTATTTTTTAATGTTTTATGTTCGATTTTTGAAAAAAACTGCCCCGGAAACTGCACTTTTGCCCTAGAATTGTGTGAATATTGGTTAATAAAATCCACCATCAAAAAATATAATTTTTGGTGGAGTGTATCAAAGATTCGATACTTCTGAATAATAATATTAAGATTAAAACAAATTTTATTTTCTTCGTAAGTAGATTTCTTCTAAAAAAATTTCTGACCAATAATGACGTAATTTTCATTTTCATCTTGATGCGTTCAATCAAATAATTTTTTAAAAAATAAATTCCGTTTAAGTTTGTAATTGTTATTGTTGTTTTCAGATAATGTAATCAATGAGTGGCCTCTTGACATAATTATTAATTTATGATACGTTGAAAACTTGCCAAAGATTTTTATTTAGATTATGGCATCATAAGTAACAATTGTTTGTAAAAGAAACATATTATTTATTCATTTGATTTAGGCAATTACATTTTATAAAGACCTTGTACAATACACTCATTTTAATAAAAAATTCTTAATATATTACACAAAAAATCACTAAAGTAATTAAAAGTGTGAATAAATAATTCTAACAAAGAAACAACATCTTGGAAGATGTAAACGCCCGTATTAATTAAACATTTTTTTAATTTAATAAAGGTTTACAAAAAAAATTTTGTATGAAAATTTGCCTTAATAAACGTTTGTTAAATTTAATAATAGTTTATAAATACGGGGGTAAGAGTTTATATGTTTACCTTTATATTATCATACAGTGTCGGAGGGGGGGGGGGGAGAAGGGACACATTTACTTTTTAAAAAGTGTCTTAAATTTTATATATATAAACTAAAGCTAATCAATTTGTCAATATCTAAAATTTAAAAAAAGGTTACAGTCCAGCTGTATTCAAAAATTAATGAACATAAAAAAAGTCTGGAAAAAAATTCTAGGGACATTGTAATTCTGTTACTTTTTACTCCTTTAATTTTAATTACTTCTTTTGATCTCCGCTACATTGAATTCACGAGATTGGCGCAGGTATCCGGGGATTTTGAGTGCCCCGGTAAGCTAGCTAGTCTAACAGCGCCGGGGTTGCGGGTTCGATTCCCGCAAGAGATTCGTTTTTTTCCTGCAGACAATAAAGAAATTCGCGGGATTAGCTTAGGGAATTAAAAAAAAGCTTTTTGAGACATTTGATAAATTTCCTGCTTTTTGTCGATTTTTGCGTCCCAATTCTATTTTTTAGAATTTCCCAGAGGTGGTCTATAAAAGAATTTTTACAGTTAGTCTTATCAATAAAAGTTCAATGATATATTTTCTACGACATCTTATTTGGAAGGAATATATCGGTCCATTTTTCCAGCACTGTATGTGATATTATTCAAATGGCTTCGCAAGTTTATGCACTAAACCGTTAGTTTTAACTTCTTTCTCTTAACAATTTTGGCGTTTAACTCGTGTTACACGTGATTATAGTCCACGACTTTAAAATAATGGGGTATCATGTTTCAGTGTTAACAAATACGAGGTTTTACTTTTATAAAACAAAATATTTTTTTATGAATAAAGTAGGACTTACATTTCTTATTTCGTTTTCTGGATTTGTAATACATAATTATTTAACTTAAAGTGCAAATAACCGTTGTATTACAATTCTTCACTCAAAAAAAAATCAATTCATCCGTACACAAAAAAAGTTGATTTTAGAAATATTTTTTCATAGAATATATTTTCTTCTAGAAATACATTCTTAAAATTCAGTACAAAAACAGAAATTAAGGAATTCGGAAATACCTTTTTTGTAGATTGTTCGGTGCTGAGCTTTGTCAGGATAAGTTAGATGATGACCTGAAAACAGAAGAAACTCTCGAACTCTTATAACAGGTCTCTAATGGCATAATGGAAGATTAAAATTATTAAAGGAAAATCACTGAGAAATTAGATAATCTTTATTATGGAGTGCTTTCGATTTCTTTAACATCTTTGATAAGTGCTGGTTCACACACGTCAAGTTTGACTCGTCAAGTCTTGAGTTTTTAGGAGTGAGGGGAAAAGGAATGGCATTCTCTTTTCCCTTCTATCCATAAAGCTCAAGACTTGACGAGTCGAACTTGACGTGTGTGAATTTGTTTCAAGTCAAGTTTTGATAACTAAAGAAAAGAATCGCTTAAATCATAAACATTTAAGCCAATTTATTTTTCTAAAACATTATTTTAGAAGATCTTCTTAAACTATTGAAATGATTAATAATTAAAAAATATGTATTACATAGTTATTAATTACACCTTGATAGTTTTTGACCAGAAAAAAAGAACTTCGATGAATCCTTTTCGAACTATTAGGGGGAGTCCCCTGAGTGCGAAAGTACATTTGGAAGTGTCAGATTTGCTCCAGTTTTTGAGGAATCGGTATATATCCATTTTTCACGGATATAGCTAAGTCTGCGCTATTTAAAAAAAATTTATTCGACTGTATTAGTTTTTTTGCCTTCTTAACTTTCTTTTACGGAATGTTTTTTTTTTTTTTTTTTTTTTTTCAAAATTTCACGTAATTTAAACCATTAATGTCGATCAAAAAAAACGATTTTGGACCATTTTTCAGATTTTTAGCCATCTTATAAAGATTTTCCTAGCATAGGCCTCAAGTTAAGCTTTTAAATCAAAATATTGGACTTTTATTTATTTGTTTCGTTTTTTCTTAAGCTAATTAAATAAAATTAAACAACTTTAATAAAATATCTTTGTACAATAACGTTAATATTTTTTTGTTTAGTATACACTTAAACAATTTTGTGTCATTATTAAATTTAAACAAATAAATATTACCGTTATTGTTCAAAGATATTTTATTAATTAACGAAAGGAATTTTAAGTTTGGTTATTTTTAAATTTGGTAAATTTTTCAAAAATTTTGTTTGGCCTTGGTGCTAAATTTGAGACTTGCAATATTTGTTGCTGCAGTTTTTAAAAATTCCGCTTTGAAATTGCATTAGTGTCCATATTATGAAATTATAGATTTGCAATTTTTGTTTTTTATCTAATCTTTTCTCTTCTCCTTTTTATATTTTTTAAATAATAACAAATACACCTATAGCCAACTTTAAGTTAAAAAGTGTGATAATAACAAAACAGAATTGCAGAGTACACGAAATTGAGTACCCCTTCACAATCTTCTCACTCCTTTCACCAATAAACTCAAGAAAAACTGCACTTACTCTTAAATTCATACGTCGAGTTAGTCAAAATTAGACAAACAAAACGTAACTATAGTTTTAGGGTTTTAAACAATGGCGTAAAAATGTTTTCGATCGACTTCTCTCACAGTGCAACTATTTACCAATAAGAACTTTATCAAATGATGGAGAAGTTTCCGTCCGAATTAAAATTTTATTGAGTCTTTAGAGAATTTTAATACATATGTGACAGTTTCAGTTAAAAGAGACCTATGGGCAAAAATTGAGTTTTGGAGCAAAACCATATTTAAGTTAACAAGTTTTCTTTTTTTCTTATCAAAGGTGTATTTTAAAGTTTACTTATGACAAAAGTAAAGATGTTAGAAAACTGGGGGTTGATTTATTAGAAAGAGTGTATTGTCTATTTTAAAAATCACCAAAAAAATGAAAAAAATCGATTTTTTCATCCATAGGTCCTTTTTAACTGAAACTGTCACACATATAAAACATTTTTTTTTAATAGAATTTAGGTTTTAAATGTGATAATAGATAAATTTAAAGCCGTTTCAAAAATAATTTCTTACCAATTAATTATTGAACAGTGTTTTAATTCTAAATTTCCAATAAGTGTACATACATATTTATAAAGTACCTGCACTCTCGACCTTATAATCAACTTTATTGTTCTTTTATCTTTATATATGCACATTAGGGTGGTCGTTAACTGTATGGATTATATTTGTTTTCTATTTTTCCTTGCTCTTACCACCCAATTCGGTGGATATTGATAAAAAACGACACCAAAAAAAGTTTAAGGACAATCTGCAAAGGATACAGACTAGAATTATGTTGAAGAAAAAGCCCCATAACTGCCAAGGCATCGACCCTAGGGACATAAAATGTATGATGGACCTTCATTAGATTTTGTGCTTAACATTTTTTTAAACCATACTTGCCATAAATCTACACCCCTTAGGAGGGCTTCTATACAAATACAGCGGTTTAATGAAAATCATATATTTGGTCCCTGCAGCGCCTTGGCTGCCCCTATATGAGTCAAATGTATGACCGATCCCACTTAATTTTTGATCGCCATCATTTATTTTTAACATACCTACCCGCTATCTCTATTCCTTAAGGGGGCTCCCATACAGTATTTTCAAAACAGAAATGTATGACAAACCTCCATTACTTTTTTGTTTTTAGCATTTTCAAAAAACATACTTGCCCTTTATCTCCACTTTTTAGGAAGGCTCCCACACAAATATCACTTATGGTTTTTTTTATTTGTTTGCAAATTCGTTTTTATATGTCTAAAAAAATTTTTAAGCACACCTGCATCTTCCAATTTTTTATGATTTTTTAAAAAACAAAAATTTTGAAATTTTGCAAAAAAATATTATTAATTTTTTGCTAAAAAAATGATGTTTCTAAAATGATTTTTTTAAGGTAATTTTATTGCGGAATTTCGGTTTTTTTTAGTATGTATATTCTATAATAAACTGATTTGGAGTAACGCGAATATATGTTGTGGAACCACCTCCATATCTCGAAAACAAGAGCTAACCTAAAAAAACGGTTACCACCACTGGATTCAGCGTACCCGAATTAGGTTAAAGCACCAGGTTCCCGGCTGGTCGGTTTTTTTTAAATAAATAGTAAAAATGCGTTTCTTTAATAAATTAAAAATTTGATTTTTTTAGTGGCTTATTTGATATTTTTCAGTTTATTTTGTTAAATGAGAGATTAAGGAAAAACTTGTTAAGATCTTTTCTACAAAATAAATTTTTTTTAAGTTATGAACCATAAAACTCAGATTTCATGTAAAAATATAATTTTTCTCAAACTTTGGTGGGCGTGTGGGACGGCTTAGCCTTCGCCGATCGTCCTAAATTTTGTTTGCGTTGTTTTTTACCAATAGCCACCAAATTGGCTGGTGAGACCTTAAAAAAATTCAACTTTAGATTTTAACGGTAACCCTAATGTACATATATATAAAAAAAACAAAAACACATTTAAAAGAATATGCAACATAATGTTGCCGAAAAATATGTCAATTCAAAAGTAAACAAAAAAAAATTCAATAAACTCTATACAAATAAATGAAAAATACAAAAATGATGACAAAAAAATTAAAATAACACACACATCGAATGAAACCCAACAGTTTAGTCACACAATCAGAGCTGCCACGACAAAAAAATGTTACAACCAAAATTTTTGAAAAAGTTACCAAATGTGAAAAATATGACCAAATATAAAATGCCTTTTATTAAAAAAAAACATTACAATTTATGATTAGTATTGTGGTTATTTTGTTGAAATATTTATGGTTTTTAATCCAAATTTTTAATATTTTAATTCGGCTCAATTTATTTCAAAAATTATTTTTATGAAGAAAGGAATTTTACAACATAAAAATTAATTAAAATTGTTTTTGATAATCTTTCATTCTTGACCGTGGCCGGGGCTCGAACCCTGGCCGGCAGGTTACCGTGTCATGTTTCGATCGCAACCACTCTATCTCCTCAGATGGATTTGCCGTCTTACACTCGCAGCCATCGACGACTGCTGACGTCAATAGTAAATCTTCAATCCTTAAACCAAATTGTAATTTAACCTTTGGTAGATCGAAATTTGCTTTTTTGAATGATTATTCATTTATTTTAAGTTGCATTGTACATACTACAAAGGTGATTTGCACTTAACAATTAAATAATAATTACAAATCATGAAAACGAAACAAGAAATGTAATTCATTAACATATTGGAAAAAAATAACAAAAACTTTTTGCATAAAATATTATTTTGTTTTATAAGAGTAAAACCTGTCAAATTTACAAATAGTTTATAAATTGTAATTTTTTTGAATATGGCTTTTACAATAAACGAAATTTGTATTTTCACAGTTATAAAAAACAAAAAAAGAAAAAATGTTTAAAAAAAATATAAAGAAATTCTAACGCATTATTATTTTGAGAAAAAAAGCAACCAAAATGAGAGAAATAACCAAAAATGGCAGCTCTGCATTCAATAAATAAAAAACCTACTTATACGCATACATTTAAGTTGCCATAAACATATTCAGCAAACAAATTCAAGGACCCTCTATCTTTAAAGACTTTGGATTTCTTTCGGAATAATTCATATTCCATTAGGGTTTTATATTTATTTTTTCTATCTTAAAGTTCGACAAAATTCTTATTCAACTAGTTTATGTTAAAAGGGTATATGTATATAAGCTTGTCACTCCGTTTGAAATTTCTACAATATTGATCTTAGACCCTTTAAAGTATAAATATTCTGAGTGCTTATGAGTAGGCAAGTTGATTAACCGATGCCCATCTGTCTGTTTGTCTGAAATGGGGTTTCCGAAGATCCCAGATATGATGGGGCTTGATTGGTATGTATTAATGCCACATAAGCTCCGTTAAATGTTGTTATTGAAGTTCAAACTTAGCTGTCAACAAATGGCTGAGATATGAACGAAAAACCACGACGGTCTTAAATCCCTTGTTGTGGTTTTTTTAATCTGGAGAACGGCACGAGCCAAAGTTTCCAAATTAGGTACAAACTTCCGACAAAATGTGGGCGGAATACGATTCGACACTACCGAATATACCACTCGTATTTGTTTATCCTTATTCTTTGCAACAGATATCTGTCATTTTGAAAAATATTTTAGAAGCCCCATTATAAGGCCTTTTTAATAACTTTTTTAACACAAATATTTACTTTTTATTCGTAACGCCTTACCATTTTCTTCAAAAATCATTTGATACTGCTTTTCTTAATGATCTTTGAAAAACTAGTTTAAAAATTACTTTATTTAGGTCGTTCTCATTTGTAGTCCTTACGGTTGGCAATGTGAGTCGAAAACCATCAAAAGTCTAGGAGGATGACTGCAAAGTTAGCCAATTAGAAGGCCTTTTTGTAGGCATATTTCCCACTGGGTATATAAATATTTTCAATGAAAAGAGGACGACAATTGTTTACAAATAAGGTAAAAGAATGGATTAAATTTGCTATGCAAAAAGTGGCAACAGCTGTACCATTTGCTTCTAGGACACATTTACACGATACAAATATACATACAAATATGTACTAATGTATGTACATACAAACATACGTTGGAAATCTTATAAAAACCACTAGCTGTATGTTGTTACCCAGAAGATATGGTCTAATGGTTTTTAAGAATAACAGTGTCAACAGCAATACAGATATGGAAAATTAAGATTTAAAAAATGTTATATTTTTTATGCTAATTTAATATAAAATTTAATTAAATTATTTGTGTGTTGGGCCAAATTGGTACTTACGAAAAATAAGTTAATCGTAGTAAATTCTAGTACTGGCTACAAACTTCGCCTATAAAACAATGTGTTGAGTCATCAGAAAAAAATTCAAAAGTAAGTCAATATTTTTATACCTACATACAACTGGAAAATAAGAAGTTACAGAAGAATTTACCGGAGAAAGCTGCTAAATAAGGAAGGAGTCGAAGAAAGTAAGCGAAGTTTTTACTGAGTTTTTACTGTTACATTTATGAAGTATATATACATTACGTCGCTTAATGTTAAGGCTAAAGGAGGATTAGGGGATCACACAAATCGTAAGTGTTTTGACGAAGATGCTTGACTGATCTAATTATTGTCCGAAAATTTTCAAAAAATTAACAACTTATGATGACAGGCTTGTATTTTCCTCAAAATACGTACGAATTGTGTGATCGTGTACACTACCCTTAAGTAATGGTTAGGTACAGTTTTTCTCCCTCGAATTTTGAGGAAATTTTAGGGATTTGGGAACAAATAGGTTGGGAAATTTTATTAACGATAGGGGTGTATAATTATTTCAAAACCTTCAAACATTCAGGTTTATTTAAGTTTTTTTAAACTAAACGCTTACATGTAGATATGTACAGGGTCCGCCAAAAAACTTTTTTTTTGAAAATGCTATAAAAAAACTACTGAATATTTTCTCAAATTTATTTTTTTATTTGAAAGTACAATCCTTCCGGTTAATAATGGAAAATAATTTCATTCAAATGGCTGCCTCGGCTGACCATGCAGTAGCCTACACGATCGGTCCAATCACATCATCGATTGTGTGCAGCTGTATTTCACCAATGGCTTTACGAATATTGTCCTTTAAAGCGTCAATTGTCTCTGGCTTGTCGGCATAACACTTATCTTTGACGGCACCCCACAAATAATAGTCCAACGGTGTCAAATCGCAGCTCCGAGGTGGCCAAACGACATCAGCTCTGCGGCTGATAATACGATATTCAAAAACAGGGCGCAAAACATCGAGTGTAGTTTCGGCGTGTGGCACGTAGCGCCGTCCTTTTCAATTTTTGTGAACAAAAATTCGTCCAACATGGCCCGATAATATCGCCATTGACGGCCACTCCTTGCTCATTTTCGAAGAAAAATGGCCCAATTATGCCTCTGCACCAACATCCGCAACCAAACAGTGAATCGTTTTGGGTGCAACGGCTTTTCAATGTATGCGTGCGGGTTTTCTGTGTCCCAAATGCGACAATTTTGCTTGTTTACAAATCTCGCAAGATCAAAATGAGCTTCATCTGAAAAGATGATTTTTTGGCAAAATCGGCATCTTCTGTAAGTCGTTTGCAGGCCCACTTAGCGAAACGAAAACGCATATTTCCCAGCGTTGTTCAAGCGTATACACAACCATATTCGTTCAGCGGAAGGATAAAACTAATTATCTGTCAAATAAGACATAAGCTAAGTGTTACTATTCACGAAATAAGCACTAGTTGAAAAAATAACGTTAGATGGCGGACCCGTTATATGTATATACATATATAAATAATATACTATGTACATAAATAAATACATTTGGCGACCAACTTTCGTATTGCCGGGTGTACTGGGTATTTTCATGCAATATCTAATCAGCCTAAAAAAATGTAAACAAAAATATGTATGTATATTGTAAATTGTTTAAATGTGAATTTAATCACCCTTATTCTGCATTTCTATTCCCGCATTCAGTTACGCTTAACCCTAGGTCTACACTAAAGATGAATATGTCAGCAAGTTGGCAATAACGTCGTAAGAATAACGGAGCAAAACCTATTTACATATGTTTACTCATAATTTGAACAAAAAATCAAGAAAGAAGGTGCAGTGTAGAAACTGTCGCTATCTTGCAAAAATTATTTTTATTGATATAAATTCTTTCTTATTCGACTTTATTATTTAAATGTTTGTATATTAATTTGTTTAAGCTTGAGGTCTTTTTTTATATAAAAATATTAATTTTACTAAATTTTTTTGATAAAGTAAAGAACTCAAACTTAAACTAATTAATATAAATTTAAATAATAAAGATCGAATAAGAAAAAAATTATACATATTAATAAAAATAATTTTTGTAATTTCATATAAGTGTTTTTTTAATTCTTTAATTTAATTCTTTTACTCCAATTATTATTTACTATCATTTCACAAATTTAATTTCTTTCTCACACAATTTGCTTCTATTTTTTTCTTTTTTGCTTCTTTTTTCTCAATTGACAATCAAATTTGACGTTTTATGTTAGCAATAATTGTCAACGAAAATGGACTAACAATTATTGCAACATAACAAACAATTGCTGTCTGCATTAAAGATAACAAATTTTGACATTTACTGCAATATATCGACCCCTTTGCGCGAAATTATCGTATGTGCCAATTTTTTTGAAATTAAGTTTTTGATGCAATCTTGTTCTACATTCAAAGAGCCGTCACCTGACTAAATATTGTAGGCGTATTCCACTTCGTTGCTCCAAAAATTGATTGAATACTTCATCGTATGTTACACTCCATTTTTTCTTGTGAGCAATTTTATCGTATCTGTGCCAATGAAGAATATTTTGGATATTGTATACATTGTTTGAAACCGCAAAGTTTTTTGATCATATTTTTAATTAAAATTAAAAATATTGTTTATTGAAAAACAAAAATATTCAAAATATTAAATTTTTAGTAATCAATAATCATTTTGGTAATAGGAGCAAAATCAACAAATGGGATGCTTGATTCTATGAATTTGGTATAAAATTGGTGATTAGAGAAAATTTTTAATTTTTTCTGTGTAGTTGTTACAATATTTACTACATATTTCTTTCTAAGTTAGAATCAGAAGGTAAAGGGAATTGCACGCTATATTTTGTTGTTTGCCTCTATTCGTTTTACCGTTAATTTTATAGGGCAAGGGTACTTTTTTAAGAGATCAAAATGAAAGCAAAAATGTTTCTAGTTTTGTTTGCGCCAGCTTCGATTTGCAAAAAGTTTTGAATACTCCGTTCGGAAATAATATAACCATTTTTTCTAACGCAAGTACGCCTAGCGTTTATTAAAACGGCACTAGAAATGGCTATTGTTATTTGTGGGGTGAGCGTAATGGTAAGCGAGGCTGCAATGAAATTTCCCTGTATAAGTATTTAATAATCGTAGACCAAAGGAAGACAGTTAAAGACATAGCCCTATATTGCGACAGTTGCACTGGTCAAAACCGCAACAAGGCTGTATTAGCTATGCTGACTCATTTTTAAAATTTTTCAAACTTCGTTGAAAAAATTAAAAATAACATGTTTACTTCCCGGTCATACAATGATGCCAGTTGATTCTGTGCATAGCACAATTGAATCATTTGTACGCAGGCGTGCCATTTGGGCGCCAAGTGAATGGCCCACAATTATTCGCAATGCACGAACTAATCCATCGGGGTACAACTGTATTGGAATAGGCCTTTCAGAGTTTGAAAACTAAATGTCCTTTGCAAATCAGTTGCTATCAAACAAAGTTAAACTAAACATAAATAAAGTTCGCATAGCTTTATTAGAGAAAAGATCCAAATGACTTGAACTCATTTACGGATATTCCGACAATTGCACTAAAAAAACTATAAATAACTTTAATTTTACCTTTAAGTCACATAACATCTTTGTGTATCTCTTTCCAAAAATTCAATGATTTGAAAAATCTATGTTTAAAAAATAGCATACCGTCAAAATACCACAATGAGTATTTAAGATTAAAATATTCTGTGCGCGAAAAAGACGTGTTAAATGAAAGCGACGAAGAAGATTAACTCACTTATTATTATTATTGTTTTTTTTTAGTTTTTTTTATTGAATTCATGCTTCTGTTAAATATTGATTACATTTTTGTTATTACTTTGTGCTATTCTAAGTTAAAAAATAATGAAAAAATACATAAAACCACAAATAAGTCTATGTTTCAATTTATTTCTGACACTGACAAATGATATCGTAAGTGCCATTTTCTACACACGCATCTACGAAATGTTGTGAATGAAATTATCGTATGTGCCAAAAATACGTTTTTGTCGGAAAACCTGAACTTTTCCACCGGAATACTTTTAGGTGTAGTTATACTAGTTAATTATCTAAGCACATGTAAATTTTCATATTGATATTGCAAGCGAAAGCAGAGAAAAGTAGAAAAATGGCTGTCCTGTAAAATTTGGTTTTTGTTACATACGATAATTTCGCGCAAAGGGGTCGATATGTCGCAATAATTATCTCTGGTATAGGAAGAGAAAAAGACAAGATTTCAGAATTGCCAATTTCTGTGTGATTATTTAAAAACGAATAAAACATTTTTCTTGGACTATTTTGGAATCATAAAATTTCTGTGTAATTTTTCTTAGAATTAAATTTGTAGTTTATTGATCTCATTAACAGTGAATTTTTAGCCCCATAAAATGAAATATGTATTGGTTTGTCGGTGCAAAAATCGATTTCCTTTTGTTCTTAAGATGACCAGATGCAAATGTTTACCAATTTTGAAAACATATACTTTTAAGAAGTTTAAAAAGGTTTAATTTTGATGATGACTTGTACAAAATGTCGGAAATTGTTGATCCTAACATTGGATGATAAAGGGAAACGAACTTTACGACAATGTGGATGTTAAATGATGTTAATACTAACATTTATAATGAAGTTATGGCATTAAAAGCTATTTTCAGGAGTAATATTTGTATGGAAGCTATGGTCAAACATAGACCGATTTAAATAAAATTTGGCGAGGTGATATTGATTGCAACGACAACAAAAGGGTGGTTAAATTTTATGGGCCGATGTTGATTTTGAATAAAACACAAATTATTTAGGAAATTATTGTCATTTTATTTTTATTATGATAATATTGGTATGGTTTAATTATATACGGAACAAAATATCGACCTAATGGCCGTCGCGACCTCGGCGGCACAAATCCATCCGTTGGTCGAAATTTTCGATGACGCTGAGTCATAATTTAGGTTCTATGGCGTTAATGTGCCGAATTTTCTCATCATTTAGCTCTTGAATTGTTGCTGCCTTCCCGACGTACACCTTTTCTTTCTTTTCTTCGAGAAAGAAGTCCAACGGTGTCAAATAACATGATCTTGGCGGCCATTTGACAACGCCACTACATGAGATAACATGGGATTTGTCGCGCAAAAGAGCCATTGTTTCGTTAGCTGTGTGACAAGTGGCACCGTCCTGTTGAAACCACATATCGTCCGTCCACATCTATATCTTCCAATTCGGGCAATAAAAAGTTCGTTATCATCTCACGACAGCAAACACCATTCACAGTAACTGCCTGACCGATGATGCCGCCAGCCCATAAACCACACAAAACAGTCACTCTTGGTGGGTGTATTGGTTTTTCGACAATCACTCTTGAATTATCATTCGCCTAAATACTGCAATTAAGCTTATTGATGAATCCACTGAGTTGAAAATGTGCCTTATCACTAAATCACGAAGTGCACGATATGCATTTTAATTTGAACGTCTATTTTCATCATAAGCCTATATAACTTTAACGCGTTGCTCGATTGTGTATCTGTCCATGGTCCAAATTGAGCTAGTCTGAAATTGAGAAAAGACAAATGAAATGCAGAAAAAACTTGACGTTTAGGTGTGGTTCACATTCAAAATTTAACCACCCTTTATATACCAACATTATAACAACAAATACCATTTCCGAAAATAAGCTTTTATGGACCGACTCGCCCCATTTTCAATAGACTTGGTCCCTATGCCAATTGGAACTTATGTTCCAAATTTCATCAAACTTTCTCCAAAATTGCGACTCATACTTTGCGCACAAGGTTTACATGGACAGCCAGCCGGCCTGACGGACATCATTAGATCGACTCAAAAAGTGATTCTGTCGATCGGTCTATGTGTTACAAACATCAGCACAAATGCATAATACCCTCTCCATTATCGCGTTGTCGTTAACGCCTGAGTGGTTATTTGTAATAGATTATAGAAACACACAAGCTGTGTGTTCAGGTCGATTAATTGTACTACAAAATTTTGTTGCCGATAAAAACTGTAGCCCAAGAAAAATAAAATTTTGAAAGAAACAAAATAATAAAACTCAGTTTTTTAATTAAAAAGTTAAAACTATAAAATTCAGGTAGTAAATTAAAGTCCAACACTGATGAATGTTACTGCAAAATAGCAAGCATCTGTTAAAACTAGTTTTATTTTTTTATGTACACACAAAAATTCGATTAGAATCTTTCTACCTGAATGATTGACCAAATTTGTTATAAAAACCCTGAAAAGGCAAAATAATTTTATTGTTTTTCGGTTTAAATGTTATATTTATGATGATGATGATGATGATGATGATGATGATGATGATGATGATGAAGATTTAACATTTTAGTTTTTGTAAAGAATTTTGCTCAAACCTAAAAAGTGAGTTGTGTTTAACATAAAAATTTCAAATATAAAAACTTATCTAAATTTCTAAAATTTTAACAATAGGTTTTACAAAATTGTGCTTCGTTTTATTGTTGTGTAAAAAAACTATGTACCTAGTCAAGACATAAATACTGGAACACGTGTAAACGCAATCATTACGAATGCACTGGGCGCATCCATTTTATATTCACTGCTATTTGACAGCTGGCGTTTATACT
The DNA here is from genome assembly GCA_949318255.1 of Pollenia labialis. Classification (NCBI taxonomy): domain Eukaryota; kingdom Metazoa; phylum Arthropoda; class Insecta; order Diptera; family Polleniidae; genus Pollenia; species Pollenia labialis. The sequence goes on along the minus strand of OX439141.1, from coordinate 139,973,108 downwards.
TCATTGTGACGTTAAAAGTTTTTGAAATTAATTGTTTTCAATCATGGCATGGGGCGACATTGAATATCGTATTGTTGTAGTTGGTTAACTAAAATGCAACATGGAAAAAGGAGATATCTTCGCTTGGAATCACTCGCAATTTCGTGTATCGTACTGCGAAGTTATTTGATACTGGTGGTGTGCGAGACCGTCAAAGATCCGGCCGTCCGCGCACTGTGAGAACTCCGAAAGCGATCAAAGCAGTGAAGAAACGAATCGACCGAAAACCTCTGCGGAAACAGAAAATCTTGTCGCGTGAAATGCAAATTTCACCGGAATCAATGTCTTGCATTATCAAAGAAGACTTGGGACTCAGCGCGTACAAGCGACATACTGGACATCTGCTCACGTTACTCAGCCGGTACGCGAAAAATACTCACAGGCAAATTCTGTTTACCGACGAGAAAATCTTCACCGTAGAAGAATCGTACAATAAGCATAACGATCGTGTGTATGCTCAGTCATCCAGAGAAGCATCCCGAGTCTGTAATGTTATGGTAGGGAGTGAGCTACGATGGCGTTACCGAGCTCAATTTTTGCGAGAAAGGAGTGAAAACATCGGCCAATGTGTATCAATCGACTGTCTTAGAACCCATTGTGAAGCCTCTCAGCCAACCATTATTTAACAAGCCATGCCCTTCCAGCAAGACTGCTCCAGGCCAAAAAGCAAAAAAGACTCAAGACTGGTTAAACAAAAACGTTCCGGATTTCATATCAACTGTTGATTGGCCAGCTGGTAGTCCAGACCTCAGCCCATTGTATTACAAGTTGTGGTCTGTATTAGTGGGCATTGTTTCTCTACTCGACACCCAAATATTGAGTCACTGAAGCGAGCCCTTGTCCGTGCAGTGGAAAATTTTCCCATGTATGAAGTGCGTCTTGCGAACGATGATTGGCCAAATCGTCTTGGGTCGTGCTGAAAGTCAAATGGAGGCCAATTCGAATAACTTGTTCTAGGATTTGTAGCCATTAAATAACTCAATAAAAACAAAATAACATTTTTTTAAATATTAATTCGTTTTCATTTGGGGTCGATTTTTCTGTGCACCAGTATTTGACTAGGTATTTTACATAAATAGGGTTGCCATACGTACTGTTTTAAATAGTACATGTACTGACTTTTTGCAATTGTACTGTTTTATGCATAATGTCCAAAACAGTACGCAAATGTACTGTTTTTTACACTTTGTACTGTTTTTTGTACTGTTTTTTTTTGTGTCCAGTCTACAAAAAACCAAGATATTAAGAAAATCCCTGTTAAACTCATATTTTGAAAATTTCCTAATATTTAACAGTACATAGCTTAAAAAAAATGTTGTGTTCCAAACAAAAAAGCTCTAAAATAATAAGACTTTTTACGCTGTGGTCATTGTTTTCTCATAAATATGCAGTAGAAATCTTAATTATAATAGGTGGCTCGCAGCAGTTGTATATTTTCATGTTATTATTTTTAAGACATATGATTTTATGGCTACCTCTTCCAATAGTTTTTTCCTTTAAACACCTGAAAAAGACAAAAACAAAATCGAAATTTTGTAAAAAATTTTATATTTTTTAAATACTAAATAAATACTTATTCCAACACAATTATCTTTAATTCCTTTAATTTAATATTCGGGCAAGTTCTGGAAATCGAAATCACGTGAAATTGAAAACGTACAAATTTAAAAATTCTCCGTGCTCAAAATTTATAAAAATACCTAATTGCTTTTAGGACCACTTTTCTCCACCTAAACTACTTTTGAAATATGTTTTTTGGATTTTATAGATTATAGCTGAACTTGGTCAAATTGGCCGTAAATAATTTAAGAATTGTTTAAAATTGGAAAATTAACTTAGGACACATAAATTTTCTCAAATTCTATATGATATGTGCAACTATGTGTGTGGTGAAAATTGCTTTAAATACCAATATAATACTTACACAATCAACGAGTTAATAGTTTTAAGCTAAGTTAGGCTTTTCTCCTTTCTTATATGGCTTACAGGAATGTTATGGTTTTCCTGTCTTCAAATAAAAAAAAACCTTTAGTCCAAATGCTTCGTTTTAGTGTTTTTTTTTTAACGCAAATGGAGTAATTTCGTATACGTATAAAATGCCATAAAACGGAAATCATTCATTTGGTGTTACACATTTTAAGTGTTTTTCGTTATATAATTGTTGCATATTCAATCAAAAGTTTTAAATATATAATAATTTAAATAAATAGTTGTGTTTTCGCAAAAAAAAATGTACTGTTTTTTTTCTTGATTGTACTGTTTTTTGTGTTCAATGTACTGTTTTTCCGAATTTAAAATCTGGCTACCCTATACATAAATGATAATTAAGATTTTTTTGTTTGTTTTTAAATTATGTGATATTTATTTTTACTAAATTTTAGACAGCTTCAAGCCATTTTTTTGTAGCTTAAAGGATACAGGTTGTGTGTTACTGTAATCTATTACAAAAAACGAAACAGGAACTAAAGCCAACGCCAATCGTAATCAGGCTGATTGATGTTGCACAACTTTTACACATGGCAGCGTGGCCATTTTGGCATTTTTGCAGCTAGATTTAGCATTTTTTTGTCTGATTTAGCTGCAAATTTTTCATTTAGCAGTTAGCATTTTGTTTAGCATTTTTCAACTACATATTTAGCATTTTTAAGCATTATTTAATTTAAGAATATTAAAGTAATCTTTTTTTGAAAAACTACTACACACTTTTGTTGAATGCAAATACAAACCCCTACATTTTGCTATAGAAACTGTACAATCTTTTAAAGGACCTTTCATATCAAAAAAAATTTTTACATCAGGGCTTTTAAGACCACCCATAATAAATTCGACTTGGAGATAGCATACATTTTGAAATAGAAAAAAACAAATATGAATTACTTGCCGAGATTTTACAGCTCAATTTATATGTCATCTTAGAAAACCGTTAAAAAACTAATAAATGCAAATTAAGCGAACGATAGAAGAAATTATTGATTTCACTGTAGAAGAAATTACAACTTTGGAACATCAGTGGCTGAAACCAAATTCATATGACAGTTGATTTCTGGATAAATGTATATGGATATACAAATTCATTACATGAAAATCCATTCAGTAAATTAGCTTCTATAGCTATGCAGTTCTTGGTTTTGCCAGTTAGCAACGCGGAAGTTAAAATTGGGTTTTAGTGGTATAAATATCTAAAAAACGAAAATTCGAAACAGAATGACGTTAATATATTATAATGATTTCTTAATCGATTCTTCAGAAGCTGAAGAAGAATATTCATTTGATTACGTATTTAATTTATAAAATGAAATATTTTATTAAACATGTTATATAAATTTTATTAAAATACTAAATAATTCCCATTTATGGGTCAAGTTCCTTTGATTTTTTGTTATGGTATGGTACCTTATGTTTAAAAACTTTTTTTGTACGTTTATAAAGACTGAAATATATTTCTTTTATAGTTTTAAGACTTTTTATGTTTCATAAATGTTATATTGTTATTCTTTAATCAGTTTGATTTATTGATACGATGTGAGATTATATTATAGGTATTTTAACTAAAATAACAAAAAAATAAAACAATTTAAACTTTAGCATTATTTTTTGGCAGTTTAGGATTTTTGTTAGCATTTTTTAGCATTATTTTTAAGCCGTTTTAGCTGTGAAATATTTTTGGATATGGCCACACTGACACATGGTTAAAACGATATACTCTAAATATTTTTAAGAGATTTGAAATCGATACATATTTTTTTAATACTGAAAATCAACATTATTTAAAAGCTAAAAAAAATAGTGGACGGCTTTAGAGTAGTTAATGACAAAGCTGAGAGAGGAGTAAATTAATTCAAGATTTCAACTCATCCTTTACAAAAGATTAAGAACAAAGACAGTTTTTTATTACAGGTTGTATCTGAATGTACACTGACAAGATAAATTAATCCATCAGTACTTAAATCAATCCGAAGCGATATCAATAGTACGATAAGTACGGATTTTCTTGAATCAAGTACAGAAAGATTGATTGAAGTACGGATTATTCAAGTGCGAAATACTTAGTTTATCCATATGCAATTCCGAATTCGTACTTAAAATAATAATAAAGTTGATTTAATCCCGAATTCGTACTTGAAATAATCAGAAAAGGTATTTATTTTACTTTTTAAACATTAACATAATGAAGTTTTTTTCTTGTTCTGTTGTTTTTGTTGTTTTTATACAGAACAAGCAAACAGCTTGTTACTTGTGTGATGTTGTTGAAGTTTCTACAATGAACTTTGACAAACGCATGCGTATGCCCGCATAAAGAATAAAAGAGCGACCTATAGTGACCTATATATTATATATAAATGTTTTTAAAAAATGTCATAAAATGAATGTGTGTAAATATAAATATGCCAAGTTAAATATGTTTCGACGTAACGGTTTACGTCACTACATATTTAACTCTGGATGGAATGAAGTAAAGAAATAATTAAATATGACATATTTAACTATAACATATTTAAATATGGCATATTAACTATCGCATTTTAAATATGTCATAGTATCAGATATTTTTAAACTGGGCTTAAAAATAAGATGTGGTTGTCTTAATGAAAAATACTTTAAGAAATGCACAAAAATATCCAATTAATTTATTAATTATTTCCTAATAATTTTTATTGACAAATTAAAAAAATCGAACAAAAATAAATAGGAGTTGTCACATCCTTCAGTGTCACACATCCGGAACATATGTAAAATGTGGACTAGAGACCACACTACCCTTCTATGGTACCCACATGCCTGAATTGTATTAGTGATTTTTTTAAAAATGTATCTTTGAAATTTGTTTGGTGTTCACTATTGGATTTTGGTCATATTTGGACAGATCCTTCGTTGTCACTCATCCCTACCATATGGAAAATGAGGACTAGGTGCGCGCATCTAAAATGTCCAATTTTCCACAACTCTCAGGCTAAATTTGACAGATCGTCAGCTCATTATTGGTTTGACATACCGACCATTAAAAAAAAAGTTAGGTCTTTTGCAAAAAATTATCTACACTGGCGAGCCGACGTATCTATTTGAACGTGTTACTTTTACGTAGTCAAGAAGAAATAACAATCTGATCCCGATAAGATTCAAGAAGTTAGTATCTGAATGGCAGTTTTTCGTTCACAGTATTCGTCTTTGAAACACACTACCAGCAACTGTTCAATTAACTAGTAATGCAACGCAGTTTAGGAAATGTTTTTTTAATTTTTATTCCCGTACTTGAAAATGTTAAATCTTTTGTATTTAAAACGCTTTTGAGTGTCTTTTTCATAAATTATCACTAAGTGTTAACTATTTTAAGTACATACCTATTAAAGTTATTCACAGTTGGTTACTTTCAGCAGAAAAAGTTTCCACTTAATTATGGGTAGAGCTGTAACTAAATTTTAACTAACTAATACATACAAAGAACAGCTGATTAATATTGTCTTATAATTTATTTGAATAAAAAAACTATTTTGGCACCAAATTTGTGTCACTTTAAAATACAGAAAACTCTAAATAGTCTTACAATTTTGTAAATAATAAACTTGCTTTATTACATTTGCATCCATTTATACTGCGTCCAAAATCATCCATAAAAATATAAAATAAACTAGAGATGTGTTTTTAGTCACCAAATTAATTGCAAGTGTATGAGTCGCTTTATTGTACCCATAAATCCCTTATTGTGTTTTTATTCCTTTTTTTCTACATCTGGAGAACGGCAAGAGCTAAACAACCTTATTGTGTTTGGCGTATTTAAAATACGCCTACGACTGTTTGGTAATAGAACAAAGAGAATGTGAACTTATTTCCTTTAATCTATTACCAAACAGTCGTAGGCGTATTTTAAATACGCCAAACCCAATAAGGGTGAATGTTTCCAATTTAGGTACATACATGCATCTTGGTTTTCAATAAAATACAGAAGTGGGAGCGGAACTACGGCCCTAACGCCAAAAATTACATTGAAAACAAAAACAAAATTAAAAATATTTCATTATTTTGTTGTTGTTTTCCACAGAAATTCATATTGAATTTTTAAATTTCAAACAGTATTTTTAACACAAATTCTACTGCAGTAAATATTGATTGCTTTTTCTTTGCAGCAAGCAAAAAAAAAAATAAAACAACACACTTGTCTCGGCATATTTCTTATCAGTGATTCAAACTCTTGGAAGACTTAACGCGTGAAGACATATGAGAATGGGCTAAAAACCGCTTGGTTGTAAAATATTAGATTCTTTTGCCTAATTTTCATGACAGTATATAAATCTATATTTAGTTAATTTTCATATATGTAAACTTAAATCGTTTTTAAATACAGATTGTTTTATTTTTGAATTTTATTTTAAAACCTATATATGCCATTTACTGTCCTCCAAGGCATAGACTAAATCTTCAAAACTACGAAGTTTTCTTTAAAAGTCTCGGTTCCAAATTTATTGTAGGCGGAGATTTCAATGCCAAACACCCATGGTGGGGTTCCAGAATTGCGAATCCAAAAGGTAAAGAACTTTATAAATGCATATTAAAATACGGGTTTAAAACTATGTCTACAGGAAGGCCCACATATTGGCCTTCAGATCCAAATAGAATTCCAGACTTACTAGACTTCTTTGTTTACTTGGGTATATCTGGAAATTTACTCGATATAATCGACTGCGATGATCTTAATTCGGATCACACACACCCATAATTTTAAGTTATAGCACGATCTTACCAACTGTTTCTAAATGTAATAAAATAATTTCATCTAAAACCAATATAAGCTATTTTCAATATTTGATGGATCAGAATTTAGAACTAAACACATATATTAAATCTGCTGAGGAATTGGATTTGGCTGTAGAAAAATTTACTAAACTCATACATGATGCTGCAGATTTATCTACTCCTCCTATGCAACCGCAAAACGGCCACTCAGTTATTTTATCAACAGAAATTTACGAGAAAGACGAAGATTACGAAGAATATGGCAATTAAGCAGAAATCCGAGGGACAAATCCAATTTTAATCGAGCTTCAAATGCACTTAAGAAAAGAATTGCTGAATTTAGAAATGATAAAATATCAAATTTTTTAAAAAATTTAAATACTTCGAAAGATTCCGATTACAGTTTATGGAAAGCCACTAAGTACTTAAAACGGCCAGTTAAAAGAAAAGTACCGATTTTGACTCATGATGGCAGATGGTGCAGAAACAACAAAAGTAAAGCTGACGCATTTCCCCAACATTTAAAGAATACTTTTCAACCTTTTCCGATAACTAATACAGTCGATGAATGTAAAATACATATTTAATTTTTTAGAATCACCATACCAAATGGATCTTCCAATAAAAACATTTTCTCCGTGAGAAGTAAGGAGTGTAATCTCCAAGCTTAATAACAAAAAGTCCCCAGGACATGATAAAATCGATTCATCAGTAGCTAAATCGTTATCCAAGAAGAGCATTATATTTTTATCAATCTTATATAATTCGATTTTGAGGTTATCGTACTTTCCAGGCTTTCATCAAAAACATGGAACACCGGAGCAATGTCATCGAATTATCAAAGTTATAACGGATTCATTTGAAAGAAAAATGTATTGTTCAGCGGTATTTTTAGATATAAAGCAAGCATTTGATAGAGTATGGCACGAAGGCCTGTTATATAAACTTAAACATATTTTACCAGCTCCATTTTATTCCATATTGAAATCCTATTTAAATGAGCGAACGTTTTATGTAAAGGTCGACGATGAAAAGTCAAGCACACATCAAATATACTCAGGCGCACCACAGGGCAGTGTTTTAGGACCCATATTATATACTATTTATACTTCAGATATGCCAACAACTGATAATATTACTCTAGCAACGTACTCTAGCAACGTACGTACTGCTATAATATCAACAAACAAATCACCAGTTGAAGCGTCATCTATAGTTCAACGTGAATTAAATGTTTTACAACAACGGTTCAAGAAATGGAAAATTGAAACAAATGCAGAAAAGTCAAATCATTTCACATTTACTTTGCGAAGAGATGTGTGTCCCCCATTGTATTTAAATGGCATACAAGTACCTAACACAAATTGTGTCAAATATCTAGGAATGTATCTTGACAAACGACTTACATGGAAAGACCATATTAAAGCTAAAAAGGAACATCTAAATATTAAAACTAAAAAAATGTATTGGTTACTAGGACCAAAGTCTCAACTTAGCCCTGAAAACAAAGTCAAGTTATACAAAGCTATTTTGAAACCGGTGTGGACCTATGGTATAGAGTTGTGGGGAACGGCCAGCCACTCAAACGTGGAGATATTGCAAAGATATCAATCAAAACCTTTAAGACGAATAGTAGATGCTCCATGGTTTATGACTAACAAACAAATTCATAGAGATCTTCAGATACCTTTTGTTTTGAATGAAATAAATAAATTTAGTACACGATACATTATATATATATATGTGTTCCTCTAACTCCCCTTGGAGCATAGGGCGCCAATAACAGCTGATCGCCAGCGGACCCGATTTTGTGCCGTTGATCTTAACTCGTTCCAAGATAGGCCAAGACTGTTCATCTCAGTTTCGGTGGAACGTCGCCACGTTGTACGTGGTCTGCCAGGTTGCCGGCCAGATTGTTGAAATGGGTTCCATCGAAGTGCCTGCTTGGCGACGTTGTCGTTGTTTCGTCGTAGTGTATGACCAATCCATTGCCACTTGCGCTTCCGTATTTCAATTTCTATCGGAATCTGTCTTGACTGCACTAACAGGTCGGCATTAGAGACTGTCCGAGGCCAGAAAATGCGAAGAATTTTTCTGAGACATCGGTTGACAAATGTTTGTAGGCGGTGGGGTTGAACACGATACATTAACCGACTTAGTAATCATTGTAATATATTAGCAATTTCCTTGTTAGATGAAACGGATGATGTTAGAAGACTGAATAGGTTACACGTATTAGACCTCCAATATAGAAAATAAACATTTTGTATATAAAATGTATAATATTAAAAACTAATTATTATAAAATAGTATGTATGTAAATAGTTTATTAAGCTAAATGAAGTTTAATAACACATGTAATGTTTTCCTTTAATTGATCAAATTAACTAAATATTGTAAAATAGATTGTAAATAAAAACTACTGAAAAAAAAAAAAAAAAAAATACAGATTGTTTTATTTTTGAATTTTATTTTAAAAGTCTTATTTAATTAACATAACAGTATGGTAGCACTACTAAATACAAAAAAACTTTATTTATTTGTAAGGTGGTCTCAAAAAATATCTTAGTGTTAGTGCTTTGCCTGTTGTTATTGTATTGTTGTCATATTGAGGAAACCTTGCTAAGTTATTCCAATGGAAACTTAAGTTAAATTTAAATGTACCACATGGGTGATTTAAGTTTTATTTAAGTGTTTAGTGAAGAAGAGAATTTTGTATTTAAAACGATTTTAAACATAAATGTGTTTTAATATCAATCCTGAAAATTAGCCATTAGCACTTTATCAGGTCAAGACAGAAAATGCTTAAGAAAATCTATAAACAATTTATTTAAAAATATTATTGAGTTTAAGGTTATTTTAGAGTCGCATTCAGATTTTAAAGTTGTTCATTGTTAAAATAAACACCCTTTTGTTTTTAGGGTTTTTGCTTCGTAAACTAGTCGTTTTTTAAAAACGGTACCGTGATTGGCGAAAAACGACAATGAATACAACACTTTTCAAATCTATTACAAAAACGACGTTAAAACAGTACCGTGTTTGGCGTATTTGTCTGCCAAACGTGTAAAAAATTGTGCTTAAACATTTTGATCACGACGTTAATCAAATTTATTTGAGAAATAATTTCAATGAAAGGAAATAAAATGTAAACATGCAAAAAATTTATTATCATACTCATAACTTATTTAAGATATAATAACAAAGTTATTCACCCTTATTGTGTTTGGCGTATTTAAAATACGCCTACGATAATATAGATTAAAGAGAACGTAAACTTATTTCCTTTAATCTATTACCAAACAGTCGTAGGCGTATTTTAAATTCGCCAAACACAATAAGGGTGATTATTTAATATATAACTGATAATCCAAAAATACAGCTACAAAGTAATGAATTCCAGAAGTCATTAAAAGTAGGATTGTAAGTAAAGTTTTTGCTGGGTAATTACTAAGGCCCGGATTTTTATGCAAATGCATATTTGTTGTCGTCAGTCTGAGATCAACATAAACTTAATATCTTTTCGAATCAAGAAATTTTAAAGAATATGGCATCGATTTGTTAGCGCATATTTTTGCATATTTTGCTTTAAAAGCATATTTTTGCATATATTGCTGACATTGCATATTTTTGGTGCATTTAAAAAAAAAAAAAACAACCTTGTTTTATTTGCTTTATTTTGCGATGCACCGTGTTGCATCAATTGATTTTATGGAAAAAAATATTTTGCAAAGCACATCGCCTTTTGTCGCATATTAGGAGAAGTATCCAATAACAGCAGCGTGGAGAAAGTGGTTGCGTATTATGCTGAAAATTTCGAACAGTTCAAGGATGTGATCAAGGATGTATCAAAAAAAAAAAAAAATAACAAATTTACCAAATATTAAAGCTCGGATAATTTGTATGTCTTCAAATTACAGATTTATCTTTGAGACTATTGTAAAATTAGAGAAATCAAATCCATTGAGAAAGCAAATTAAATTTATTGATAACTTAACTAAACAAATTCTTAAGTAAACAAATTCGCATCAAACTTGATAAAGTATTTAGAAAAATAAAGGACACAAAACAGTAACACAAACTGCTGGCATATTTAATTAAAATTTTTACGAAAACAGCGTAGGGCAAAATAAATATGTATATGAATATTGTTCTTAATTCATTTTATATGAAGCTTCATATATCTATGTATCTAACAAGTGTTCTATTTAAATGATTGTATTACTTTATATTTTGTGTTTTACTTTATTTTTACTTCTGCTTTTTTGTTGTTCCTTATTTTTGTTAATGATACTGAATTTAAAGGGTTTTTATGTTATTTTTATTTATTTTAATGTTTTTTTTATGATTAATAAATGTGTTAAGGAAAATTTTAAGTGCATATTTTTTCAATTTTTAGCGCGTATTTTTCTATTTTTAGTGTATGTTTTATTCGCATAAAATTCGATTTTAACTGCATAAAAATCCTGTCCCTAGTAATTACACAGAAAAAAATAGAAAATCGACTTTAATTAAACAATTCGTTCAGACAATTAAATATTTAACTAATTTTGCCCCTGCAAAGGAATTGATCATATCAATTAACGGATTTGTATTTTCGAGTCATGGGACACAAATTTAGTCAATTAAAAAATTAATTGCATAAACAAAAAATACACCACATATACACAAACATTTAATTTTATGGGTTTTGATTAAAAAAAATTAATTGCAGCAAACAAAAAATTAATTGAATAAATAATGTACACCAATTAATTATTTAATTGAATAATTTTTTGCAAAAATTTTTTCTGTGTATGTACATGTAAAAAGAGCTACTTATTAGGGGTATACCCAATTTTTTGGCATAGTACCATGAGGTCAACCATGTCCTAGTAACCACAAAAATCATAATCTTTTGTAATTTTTCTCAAAAAAGTTCACGCACCAATTGGTTTTTCTAAAACAATCCAATATGAATATTTATAATTTTATACGGTGTTTTTTTTATTTATTTTTTTCGTTAAAAAAGGTTAATGATACGTTTTGGTTTGCGGAAAAATCTCTAACCATCTCTAAATATTAATAAAATTTCATACTTGAGCTAGTTTTTGGTTTAAATAAACATGTTATTAATTTTTCTTAACAGAAAGAAAATTAAAAATTTTCAAAACTTCATCGCGGTTGGCGCGTGAACTTTTTTGACCGCATCATGGGAGAGTTATGCTATCCCTTTTTTAAAAAAATACTATCAGCTGTACATAACAAAAAGTTAGCCACAGTTTGTACACTACGTACAACGAGCTGCTAACTAGAATGCCGATTAATCTTAGCAGCTTGTTGGCACAGAGTTAATTCATAACGAACTTTTCTTCATCTGCCAACTTTTAATAAACCAACTCTGAATTTTTATGATGGCACATTGTATTACTCAAAAATGCAACACGTTTTGCATTAATCATCGCTGAATTTGTAATTTTTTTCTTCACATATAAAAGTTATAAAAAGTTTTTAAAATTAAAATAAATAAGGTAAAAGACAGTAAATTAAAAAAAAACAGTCAATTAAAAAAAACCAACAAAATTGTTTGACATTAAACGGCTGTTTTTCACAAGTTGGCAAACGTTTGGCAGCTCGTTAACAGGAGTTTAGCAAATCGTTAGCCAGAGTTTGGTTACTGTATTATGAATAAACTTTATCTTACTTCATGCCAAATTTTCATTATGAATACGGCTGTTAGTGTTTTGTTTTGTAAAAAGTTAGAAAAAATTATAAAATTATTTGTTGAAAATATAAAAAAGGGAATTTTTTTGTTTATAAAATATACACGATTAGAATGTAAATATTTTTCCTGTATCGCAAATTTATTGTGGCTTATTCCTTACGCCTTTTTAAATCCTTGTGTTTATCTTTTATGTTCACTTTTTGTTTGTTTTATAAACAAGTTTTTTTTCAGGTATTTAGATTTTTATTGAATTTTAAATTTAAATTAATTTTCCACAAAATGTAACAAAGCTTGACATTCAGTATACACACAAAAAAAAAAAACAACAAACAGATGACTCGAAAATTTCACCTTTATGAATTCGCCTTGCCTGGGAGCTAGAAGAATTTTTGACACAACCAACAAAATTTCCGACAACAGCAAATTAGGAGTTTAAGGGGGTAAAATAAAAATGTTTAAAAAATTTTATGAATACAATATAATAAAAAAACAAGTAAGAGTGCTATATTTGACTGTGCCGAATCTTATATACCCTTCACCATTGTGCGAGCAGAATACAGAGCAACTAGACAAAAACTAAATAATTTTTACATATACATACATATTCACAATTCTAAAAACTTCATTATAAATTAAATTTAAAAATCTAAAACTGGTAAATATTTTTTTAAAATCGATAAAAATTAAAAAAAAATTCTCTGAAAAACCAAGATTTGAACCAGAGGACTCACAGTTTCTAAACTCAACCCCCTAGACGACTGAACCATTGGCGCTTGCCGTTCCCCAGATATACAGCAAAAAGTAATAAAAATACAACAACCATTAGAGGTAGTCGTGGTTTTTTGCTCATATCTCAGCCATTTGTGGGCCGAGGTTTTTGAATTTCAATAGCAAACAATTCCGGACCATATGTGACATGAATGTACAATAACCTGGCCCCCATCATATATGGGGTCTTCGGAAAACCCATTTCAACGAACGGACGGACAGACGGATCGTTAAATCAACTTCGCTTTTCATAAGGACCCAGAATATATATACTTTATAGGGTGTAGGATCAATATTGTAGAAATTACAAACGGAATGACAAAGTTATATATACCCTTTTTACCTTCGGTGAAGGGTATAAAAAAATAAAATAATATTTTATTACCCATAATATTTTGATACCGTCTCACACACGCCCTTAATGTGACTTTTTCTATCTTTCGTTAGAATTAATTTTTAAGCATTACTCTTTTAGTATTTTGTAGCTAAAATAGCAGCGATTATTTCGTTTAAGACTTTACATATTTAATAAGAATAACTCTGTTGCATGTATTTAACGACATTTTGTTTCAAGTTTTATTATACCATCCTCCACAATTAGTTGTGAAGAAGGTATACTAAGCTTGTCATTCCGTGTGAAACAACTCAGTTGAGTTGTAATTAAGTTAAAATATTTGTTATGTTTTTGTTCACCGCAATATAGCAAAGTTGTAAACCATAATACAAAAATTATAAAATTACAACTCAACTGACCGTAATAGGGGCCTTAGTTTGATATGACCAGAAACAATTTTATGCAATTTTGTGATACATGGTCCATAATTTATCTTTGAATCCATATTTAGCAGCCTTCTGAAATTCACTGTAAACGCTGAAACTTATTTCACCGATGTATTGCAATTTATATTTTTTAATACCAGAATTTGGGTTCATAACTTACCATGGCTCCAATGTAAATTCCCCTCCTGTCTAAACCGCTACCAACTTTGACGTCTGCTTTTATAAAGAACAACTAATAAAAAATAGATATCATAAAGATATCACTCCTGAAATATTCGAACTGGCGGTGAGGGTATCAAAGATTCGGCAGAGGCGAATATAGCACTCTAACTTGTTTTTACATAAATTTATGGCACTAAAATCCTCTCAACTTTAGTGTATAGACATTTTTTTTAATCAAAACTAGGAAGTTTAATAAATGGATTGTTACCATGTGCATTTTTATAATTATAAGCTTCTATTCCAAACTTCTCTATTAGCAAGTTTGCACATTGTTACGACAATTTGCACAACTTAGTACCTATTGCAAAAAAAAAAAAAAAATCCAACCATATCGAACCAAAAGTAACAAGTTAAAGTGCTTTATTGGACTATGCCGAATCTTATATACCCTTTACCATTGTACTGAAAAGCCCTTAATTCCGGAGCAAACTTATATAGGAGCTTTGAATTTGGTCGCCCAAGCTCAAATGGTATCGGTGCTAGTGCTTGGAATACTATCGATATTTTCTACTACGTATGAGACGTATGTATCTACGCACGTTATTTTAGAAGACAGTTTTTGAAAAATTGTGCTGTTAATAAGAACCTTTCTAAAGGAACCGAATGAGCAGCGACTTAAGTAATTTAACTGCAACTTAAGATAATGTTTTAAATTGGTTTTAATTCTCAACCCTTAAGGTAATCAATCAAGAAGACTTATCCTCTAATGATCGTTCATTGTTTTATAAAAGATTTGAAATTTCAGTCCCTATGCAAACATATACAAATTTCGGCATAAACAGCGTTTAAAAAGCTGCAGTTGAGATAGTAAAAGTCATAAGATTGTGCTGCAACTTCGACATCTTCATTTGCCATTAGACAAAAAAAACTGTTGCCTTTATTTCTGATTCATTAAATGAAAACAGTCGTAGTCAGTGATGTTAACTTTTATTTTTTCATTACCTTACGGCCCTCTAAAAATTACCGTTTTTGATTCGAAATTACCGTACGCAAAGGTTTTTAATCAAAGCATTAATGTGCTGTTTATAAATGACAGGCGATTGATTGTGAAGTAAAATTTATATGAAAAGCAGTCAGTCCATCGCCTGTGCTTTAGAAACAGCACTATTTATTAACAATTTATTAAAGTGTTTTAAGAAAAATTTAAATTGAAATTTTGTCTTAAAATACTTTCGGTTAAATTATTATATATTTTATGAATACGACATTAAAATAGTTCTGAATATTTTTATTTAATACGTTTAGCACACATATGCATGTGAAGAACATTAAAAAAATAATGTTTATAAACTATAGTTTAATTCATTGAAATTTATACTTTAATAAAAACAATTTTTGAATTGTTACAGTCACAAGAAAAATCAATTCATACGTACTTAAACCAAGGCAAAGCGGTGTCAATAGTACGATAAGTACAAATTTTTTTAAATGAAGTACAGAATGCTTGATTCAAATACAGAATATTCCCTGATCCGTACTTAAAATAATCCGAAAACTATAGTAAAATTTATCACATTACGGCTATTTTATATGTTTAAAAATGTTTGAATTTTAAACCAAAAAAAAATTTAAAATAAAATTAATAATATACAAGAGTAATTTTATTTTCCATATTTTGTACTTATAGGTGTTACAAAGACACTTGCAGAATGATAATTTTCCTAATTTTTTGGTATAACATTATCTATTTTTAAATTGAAAAACACCTCTCAAAAGCTAAAATTATAAAACTTGCATGCATATGTAAGTATATTGTTACCTAAAACGCAAAAGGCCCTATCTTACATTTTGAAAATGTTACAGTAAAAGCAAAAAAACTATTTAAAATTATAAATTGGTGAATTGCCTTAAACTATTTATAATTTATGTTTCTTCTTTTTTCTTGTAAAACTTAACAGTTGTTTTGACAATTGACAGTTTGTATATTATGCATGCTGTTAATATGGTCTTTTAGCGATTGTCATCATTTGTAGATAAGGCCTTTTATTTTTTGTTAATAGGATCACTAATTTTGATCGAAAGATCCCAAAATATTTTTAGCCATTTGTGCTGGTGCAATACATCAGAACCAATGAAAAAGTCGTTATTTTAATTTTTGGTTAGTTAGGGCCTTTTGCGTTTCCGATAACGTAATGTATTGTAAAAATCCAAATTTCTTTAAATTACCGTATTGTAAATAAATTACCTTGCTACCTTTTGCAGCCCAAAATTACCTTAAAAAAGGGTAATTACCGTACGGTTAACATCACTGGTCGTAGTGAAGGCAAAAGCAAAAAACAAAAAGTTGTACACAACAAAGAACATCGGCAGTCGACATGTTCGAAAGTGTTTGGTTTGACAGACTGAAACTTTTAAAAAATCCCGTAGTTACCGAAGATGGGACGATGTGTTTTTTTCCGAATTTTTTTTTTTTAAATAATACCAACATGTGTACATAAATACATACATATGTATTTATTTTCATGCTTAACAATCTTTTTAATTTTTTGAAATTAAATAAAACGTATGTATTTATGTACACATGTATTAACAAAAAAAAATTGCGGAAAAAAACACAACGTCCCATCTTCGTTAACTTCGGTATTTATTAAAAGTTTCAGTCTGTCAAACGAAACACTTCCAAACATGTCGAGTGGCGATGTTCTTTGTTGTTTTCAACTTTTCGTGTTATGCTTTTGCCTTCACTACGACTGTTTTCATTTAATGAATCAGAAGTAAAGGCAATGGTTTATTTTCGTCCAATGAAAAATCAGAAAGTGGAAGAAAAAGCAATTTTTTGATTTTGACTGCAGCTTTTTAACCCCTGGGCATAAAGGCCTTTAGTAAGTAGTAAAAAAATCAAACCTAAGCCATCCATACCACCTGTAATTCTTTTTGTTTGTAGCGCGAATTAATAATAGCAAGTTAAAACTTGCGGCAAAAAAACTGTGTGTGTGTAGCTGCTGTTACATGTCTTTATAGCTGTATTTAATAAAATACACCAATACCCCGGTTTGCGTCGCTTCGGTTTGCGTCGTTTCAAAGTTGCGTCGTTTTCAAATTTCTGTGATTTCGAAGTTGCATTGCTTCGAAGTTGCGTCGCTAGTGCTTCGATTTGCGTCGTTGATATAAAAATGTGTGTACAAAGCAAAAACAAAAAAGGGGATTTCCCGTTTATATTTCAGTTTGCGTAGCATGACTTCGAAGTTGCGTCGTTAATGCTTCGATTTGCGTCGATAATATGAAAATGTTTATACAAAGCTTAAACAGAAAAGGGGGATTTCCCGCATAAGGCTTATGCAAATATGTATGTACAGGTTAATAACGAAAGTTTGATAGCAATTCAGAGTAACAATGAGTTGGACGATGAAACACTTCCGTTTGAGGTCGAAGCAGAATAAAAAAAGCTTACTGCTGCTAAAATTTCTGAAGCGATGCAGTTGATATTGCAAGCAATGGATATTTTTGATCCAGACGAAGATCGCAGTTTAAAAGTGATTGACCGACTCAATCAATTGTTATAAAGAAATTTATTTGGAAAAAAAGCCGTTACAATCCAACAAACTTTAGATAACTTCATACAAAAATCACCAAGACTGACAAACCTAACCGAAGAAACGGCAATCGATTTAATTGACTCAAGCTCAGAATAGAAAAAATAACAAATCGATATAGACTTGCTTTTATACTATGAATTTTTATTTTAATCTTAATATTTTAATGTTTTTGTTATGTTTTTTTACGTTTTTCTCATGTATTGTTATATTTTAATTTTAATTAAAACTGTTTTCAAAAAAAAAACAGCATTTTTTATTGAAAAATCTAATTTTTCTGCTAAGATTATTAATCTCGGAACCAATTAAATGAAAATCAATACAAATGTATGGAAAATCGTGCTTCGGTTTGCGTCGTTTCGGTTTGCGTCGCGTTTCTCCGGTCCCAATTAACGACGCAAACCGGTGTATTGGTGTAATAATATCGATATTGATATTTTTCCTATTGATATTTTCGATAGTTTACCAGCTCTTATAGGTGGCACTGTTGCGATCTGACAATTTTTAAATTGTACCGTCTCAATGGCAAAATTGTATCAAATTGGCATAAATTGTACCAAAATTTTGCTATAAAATAAAAAAGCAACAAAAACAAAACGAGTAAGAAATTCTAGTCTGTTAAGCCCGAGCATTTGATACTCTATACCACATTATACGCACACAAATTTTCGAGCGTAAGACCCATGGGCAATCATGGACCCGCCAGAACAAAATTATGTTATGAGGTTAAGATTTATGTAAAAGTTTTTGTGTTTCGTTTGCCTTAAGTGATTTTAGGAATGGGGTTTATATGGGACCTATGGTTAATTTTGGATCCACCACCGCAATATTTTGTCTTGACAAAGTGACTGTCGTAAATGCTATTGTCGCCAATTTGTATATCAATACCAACAATTATACGGTATTCATCAAATATGGACCGATTTCAATAAAAAATGGTAAGATGATTTAGATAGGAATAAAATAAGTCTGGTTCAAATTTAATGTAAATGCCAAACGTAATAGGATGGTTTATAGGCACACACACTATTCCGGAAAGAAGTTTGAATGGGGGCACGTGCAATTATATATATATATAAATAATTTTTTTTTTCTGCCTATATGATTAACTCGGTAACTTTAGTTTGTTTTCTGGTACTTTTTTAATTAACTCGCAGGGTCATGTGTAAACAGAAAAGCAAATGTCATAAGATTCAACTATTTGGAACAATTTTCTTTAAAAATATGTATACAACAGTGGCATGCCACTACTTGCATGTGTAAAGGCAATGTTACTCAGAAGGCTACATGGACAGACAACCATCCAGCCAGCCGGACGGAGGGATATCGTTAAATCGACTCAGAAGGTATTATTTCGTAGTGTAACACACATTAGCATAATCGCATAATACCCTCTCCAGTATTGAGTTGTGGGTATATAAATTAAGAAAAAGCTAAAATTTGTCTATTTCTATAGGCAGACCAAAATGTAGACACTTGGTGGACAGTGTCCTACAGGAACACGGGTACATATACTTATGTATGTAGTTTATATGTTAGTTTAATATCCGAATATTAATAAACAATAATAAAATTGTTGGAAGTTCTGTTCACTTCTGTTATTAAAAATGTTATTATTGAAAAGAAAAATAAGTTAATCTACCTCAACGAAATGATAAAACTTCGTGTGTATTTTTTTTAAACTGTACCAAAAAGGGATGAAATGTACCAGTGTACCAATGAAGTTTCGATTGTACCAAATTTGGTACAATTGTACCACAAATCCCAACAGTGATAGGTGCTATTGTGCCAAAAGCACTACTTCGGAAAGAACAAATTAGTTATTTGTCTATTACCCGGTCATTTAGAAAACGATTTTGTTAATTTTTTTATCAATCTTTTACTAGTAAAATATTAAAGATTTATGGGCAAAAGTTAGAGGCAGTCGTGGTTAAGGGTATAAAAACTGGTGGTGAAGTGTATAAAAACTGGCAGAACGTATTAAGAAAAAGGCAAAGTTGACATTACTGTTTCTTATACATATACATATGCAGTTTTATTGAAACCCCTAACGCTATGCAATGTTTTTTACATTTAAACATTTTTTCATAACCTACAAAACTTTTTCGTTCTGAATATTTTATTCACAAAAAACTAAATTAATAGTAACATTTCTTATACTACTCGTCGCTTATCATATACATATGTACATTAGGGGTATAACCAAAAAAAATACCTATCACGACGGGGTGGCCACTGATGTATATATCAAGAAAACAGTTTTTTGAGATCAATTTGGATAAAAAACCTCCCCCCCAAACCGTTTTTTCCATTTTGTTCAAAAAAAGAGTTTCCGTGTTAATTTTACATAATTTTAACTGTTTGGATGTAGTATAATTGGTGGTATAAGGCTTATTTGTGAAATAGTAAAATAGAACTGAATGTTTTTTGTTTTTACAATAGAGATATTGTATTTTTAATTAACAAAAAAAAAATACAAATACTAAACTTTAAAGTGATTTGGGGGGGGAACTTTTTTAACGCCCGCGAAAAAGTGACCCCAATTTTTATCATAGATTTTCATGGTCTATATGGCATGGATAGGTATTTTTTGATAATTTAAAAAATTGTTCAAAAGTTATACCCCTAATGTACATATGTAAACATAGAGATTTTGTTTAATCTTTAACGTTTTTTTTTGCAAACTTTAAATAAAATAAAAAAATCATACACAAAATTTTTTATTAAAAACATAAGAGGAAATAATAGAATATTTTTCAGACACTTGTCTAGAAATAAAAAAGAAACAAAAGAAATATTCAGTCAAGCGACAACTTTTTGTCTTTAATTTAACAATAAAAACGTCATTATCATCGTTCATACATACATTCATAATTGTGAAATAGACACTGAATTTTGTTTTGCTTGTTTTTGTTTTAAAAGTGGCTCATTGTCAAAGAAAAAGTTGTTGTAAATACTAGTATTTGTTTGTCTTACTGTTCACTTTTTTTTTTCTTTTTCATTTTTGTTAATAAAATAATTATCATTATGATGTTGGCAGTACCCTTGCAGTTCTTCTTGTTTTCAATGAATAAGTCGTTAACAGTTTTGCCTTTTCTGTTCTAATGGCAGTTTTTCTAAATAGAAGGCACTGGAATCGCATGTTTTGTGAGTAAGCTTTGATGCCAATCAGAGAAACATTGAGAATTGTGTGCAAAATTTGTTAAGACCAAATTTGTTTATATGATGAAATCAAAATTATTTAATATTGTGGATATTGTACATATGTATACTTACATACATACATACATATGGTTTGTATTTCGAAATAAATTATAGGGTTCTTAATTTCCCGGACTTATTTTTTCCCTTGAGCGAATACAATTCCGGGTAATTGAAAGTAAAATAAATAAAAAGCTTTGACCGCAGTTTGCACACATTTTACGTTTTATTCATGGGTTAGATAGAAGAGTAATGAGCAGGGAAACAATAAATATGCAAATGCATGTTTTTCCTTGTGCGACCAATTAAGGCACACACAATATAGGTATTTATCCGTTTTAGAGCTTTTTATGAATTTTGGCATCGATTTGTTAGTGCATATTTTTCCGTTTGCATTTTTTTGCGTAATATAGTTAAAATAGCCTTTTTCAGCATTTTTTTTAAGTTTATAGCGCATATTTTGCATTTTTGCAAGAGCAAATAAAATTTTTTTTTTGCGAAATTCTGGCTTTTCTGTTTCAAATGTCAATCTGTAACCCAGCATGTTGTTAAAATTTAGCCATCTTCATTTAATTTTTACTCCAAAATCGTAAGACAAAGCAGGTTGTCATTAAATATAAAGGTTTTTTAAACATTGTATATACAGTCAAATCCCTATAATTCGTACCCCGATAAATCGTAATTCCCGATAATTCGTAATAACCTGTTGGTCCCTTTAAAAAATCTCGTTAATTCTTAAAATTTCCATACATTTTGGTCCCTCGCTAATTCGTAATTTTTTTTTTCAAATGAAATCTTTACCTCTTATAAATCGTAATTGTTTGCTAACCAGGGCTGACAAAAACCCGGGTTTACTTTGGGTTTTATGTTTTTCGTGTAATGATATAATAATTGGTCTAAGCAATGTTGTCAACTCAGTCCTTTTCGGTAAAGATTTAGCAAGAAGATCTTCAAGATTTTTGTTATGACATCATCATCAAATGCATGCGTGGTTAAAAGAAAAGCTAGGACTTAAATAAGTTCTTACATATATTCCGCAACTGTCAAGTTCTGTACAGTGGACCTTTTTTGAACCTTGAATTTGAAAATGATATTTATAGAATTTTAAATAACGTTTAGTTGTATAAAGAAGATTTGAATATCCAACAAATGTTACTCAAAGTTCAAAAAGCTCTAAATGCTTTACAAAGTGACTACGTTAGAATTGCAACTGCCATTGATGTAATTTGTTGAACAATGATATACTACTGCCAACACGGGATTTTGTTGAAGTAAGGGTACGAAAAACCGGGATTTTTACCCGTAACTCGAGATTATGGAGGTGTTTCAAAAATTTCAAGTACAGAGTCTTGTTGTGCTCGAGAAGACCTACTAGAAAAAAGGTATCGCAAGCCAGGTATTTTTCCTGTTTCACTGTCAAGAAAACGAAAAGAAGAATGGATTAGTCAAAATCATCTCTCATTTCTTGCACCCTGTTTGTCCTTTAAAATTTAAGTTGAAGAATATTTTTCACAATAACGGTATTCAGTTGAAGACTTAATTTGATTGAAAAAATTGAAAAATGCATATTTTTACAATCAAAAAAATCTGAATGTCAAAAATTTTAAATATTTACCACCAAACTTTTACGATTTTTTCACTTCAGTAATAAATTTCCCCGCTAGTTCAGCATCATTAGAAAAAAAATTTACGCTATTGTTTAATATAGAATAACCATAGAAATCGTCTTGGATTGGAAAAAGCATTAGCTCTTTTAAAAATGTATCAAGATTA
The DNA here is from genome assembly GCA_949318255.1 of Pollenia labialis. NCBI lineage: Eukaryota > Metazoa > Arthropoda > Insecta > Diptera > Polleniidae > Pollenia > Pollenia labialis. The sequence goes on along the minus strand of OX439141.1, from coordinate 139,950,362 downwards.
AAAATCTGAGCCACTTATGTACGTGTTTGCGCTACTATTGTATAAATGTTTTAATTATTTTCTTGTAATTTTTTATGTATAGGATTTTAACTTCAATTTCGACCTTTTCAAAATCAAATTCCGTTTTTTAAAAAACAAATTCAGAATATTCGAAAATGTTTTTCCTTAATATTTTTTAAGGAAATTTAATGTAAATTAAATAATAGTTTTTGGGGTTGTTTTAAACTTTCTGAAAATCAAAAAATCGCACTCGAAAATAAATACAAAACCGGTTGCTTTCGTTTACAATTTAGAACACATTTTAATAAACACTTTTCAATTGGATTTTCCTTATACATAAAACTCATTAATTTTCCGGTTTGCTCTTATACCAGCTGTTTAAAACAGGGATATTTGATGGGCTAAAATCTGTTCTTTGCACGAAAAGCTTCCATAATGCAAGTCATTCGATTCCAAATGCCATTTTCCAAATATATGATCCACCGCGATAGATTTCGAAAATTGAATTAAACAAAAATCTTCTGCTTGTTGCAATAATTGCAACCAAGTCATATATTTGTAAACACTTTGCAAGCAATCCACACTTATTTCTTTTAAAATATTTAAAACGCAATGCCTGGACTTTGTAATGGCGGCTAAAGCATTGTTTTCTTCTTTGTTGTTAAGACATTTTAAAGCATTAAAATGATGTTTCTCAAATTCATATTCCATGTCATTGAGGGTATCCACTTTAGAATGGCCCTATACTACTGTTTCCCAGCGGCATAAACGCCAACAGATTTCGTAATCAACACAGGATTTATGCAGATTTGAGTTTGCTAGATCAAACATACCATTACGTTTTAAAATTGTATTACATAGATAATTCGCATTACTGTTCGAAGAAATATCATTCGATTCAATAAGAATATCAGACCAATTGTTGGTGAGATTTAAATAGTCCAGGCGTGAGGTGAGGGGAGTTAAACAAATTACCCATTAAAACCCGTTTGGGTTTTTCTGGGTTACTCAGTGGGCAGCCAACTCTGTTGCTAACTATCACTTAAAATTCGTAATAAAAACAACAGAAACATGGAAACATTTTTTGTTTGCCGCTATTTTTTTTTTGGGTTTGTGTTTATTTTCTTAAGATCAGTTTGTTACATGAATAATTTTTATATATTTTATTTTTCCTTATTAGACTCTTTGTGTCTGTAAACAATCTAAATATGTTAGTATTTAGATTAAATTCGCTCCAAAAATATTTAACTGCAAATAAAATTATTTTGGAATCGGTTCGCAATTTGCCCATCTATAAATAGCTTTAACTTCCTTTTAAATGTTAACATAAATAAACAACTTGGTGACCATCCCTAAAATCCATGTTAGACAAAAAATCTCATATGGATGTTAATTTAGAGATAACGTCCGCCACAAATAACTCTTATATGAATTTTAATTCCTTAAAATAACTTTGTTTTTGAAAGCCCATTGTTTCCAAAAGGGTAAAATCTCGAAACAAACATGTTATGGTTAATAATAGAAATAATATGTAAATCATTACTAGTTGTAACGATTTAAACGAACGATCAAACGAATAATTATTGTTTTTAACCTCAAAATGTTCGCATGTTACCAAAATATGGTTGTCTTCTTGATGGTAAAAATATATGGGTAAAATAACCATAATATATTTCAAAAACTTTCGTAAAAACAGTTTTGTTGAAGATGAACATATAAAAAATGTGTTTTCTGCACGTGTGCAGAGAATTATAGCAAAGATAATAAGTCTAGAAATATCCTAGTCCAACAGTTTCCAAATAGGGTCCGTGACAGTCCGCGAAGAAGACCTTAATTTTTTTTTTTATTTAAAAAATGTTTAACATAAATTTCATTAATTCTAAAAATATAGAACTTTTTTATCGTCAAATTTTACATAATTTTTATAAAGACAAGAAAACTTAAGATGAAAACTTGTACAAGACTATACCTTGACAAAACTGCTAAAATAAAAAAATAAAGCTGAAAGCTAAATTTGCAAAAATTAAAAAAATAATAATAAAATTTACTTATGAAAATTATTAAAAATGTGCTTATAACTACAAGCAATCTGCCTAATACTTATTTGCCCCACCACTTCATATACTTGAACAGATTTATTAAAATATTTAAAATTTTTTTTTAAATTTTATGCTCGCATAAATTAAATATGTAATTCTTCTAGACAAACACTTGACCATATACAAAGGCAATAACAACAACTATAGAAAAATCAACAAAAATGCAAATACATACTACAATAAAAAAAACAATATAAAGTGGACGTATGAAAATTCCGGTAAATTTTTATTACGGAAATACCATAAAGAAAAAAAATATTTCATATGATACGAGTTGTAATTACAACATGAAAAAATTTTAAAATGTTGCAATTCAAAACATTTGATGAATTTAATTAAAACAATATTATTAAACAATTAAGATCAATAAAACTTCATATTTATGTACTTGCCTACCAAGGCATGTGTACGAAATAAATTAGTTGTGATTTTTTTTCTTTTAATCTTAACTTTGCAAACAAAAAGCAGCAAGTAAGAACAGAAAGTTTTATAAATACTGGACTTTAAAATTAAATAAATATATTTTGTGCCACGCCTACTTCTTCAATCCCGCCCACATTTTGTCGGATGTTGTGTATCGATAACCAAGTTGCTTGTGTCTAATTGGGAAACTTTAGCTCTTGCCGCTCTCCACATATGCAGAAATCTATAATGTCTTGAACGAAGGTGACACGCCCACTGCTCTAATCTTGCCCATTCTTAGAGCGGTTGTGTATTGATAACCCAGCTGTGTGTACCAAATTTTGAATATTTTTCTCTTGCCGTTCTTTACATATACATAAATAAATCAACTTTGTGCCACGCCCACGCTCCACCTCTTCCGCCGAAAATTTTGTCGGATGTTGTCTGTTGATAACTAAGATCCTTGTACATAATTTGGCAACGTTATCTCTTGCCGTTCTTTAGTATGGGAAGTGCCTTGCCCACTTATGTAATCCCGCCCACATTTTGTCGGATGTTGTGTATTATTAACCCATATGCTTGTACCTTATTTGCAAACTATGTCTCTTGCCGTTCTCCAGATATACAGTCATGTTCTAAAATCACAGTGATTTAAAACCACGAACGATTTTGAAATCGCTGGAGGGATACTTTGGTGTTCTTTTTTAGTGCGCTTTCTTTTAGAGTGCTGTAACATACATTTAGTACTTAATGTTGCCATTTTCATTTTTATTATACCTTTGTATATTAAAATTTTACCAATCAAACTTCATTATTATTGTTTATTTTTAGGTTTTTTTTTTTAATTTATTAAGTTTTTATATTTATTTTTAATGATTATTATTTATTTTTAATGATTATTATGGTGTGATGAACGATAATGGAGAACGGCTTGTGGAATTATGCGGCTTGAATGAATTAAAAACTGGCGGCACATTATTCCCACATAAGCACTCGCACAAGGTTACCTGGAAATCGCCAGACGGAAACACACAAAACCAGATTGATTATATCTGCATCAGTGCTAAATGGAGCAATAGCCTGTGTGATGTACGAAATAAGAGAGGTGCGGATATTGGCTGTGATCACCACCTTCTTATTGGGAAATTGAAATTTGGCATACAAAAACAACATATCAAAAGAAAGCATATCGGAGTAAAATACAATACCAACAAACTCAAATTAACGCAACAGCGTACGCTATTAACTGAAACCCTCCAAAGCAAACTTCCTTTATCAGTTGCAGCAAACACCACTGTACAAAAATGGACCAATATTAAAACAGCTATAATACAAGCCTCAGAGGAGGTTTTGGGTAAAGCGAAATAAAGAAGGGAGGAATTTATTTCCTCCCAAACTTGGGAACTTATTAATAAGCGTCCAGTAGCTAAAAACAAAATTAATTTCGTTAAAAACATTAATGAAAGAAAAGAAGCTCAAAGGAAGTACAGTAAACTGGATAAGCAAGTAAAACGCGCCATAAGGGACGATAAAAAAAGAATATATGAACAGTATGGCGAAAGAAGCTGAAAATGCAGCTGCAGCTTATAATATGAAAGCCATATTTAACGTCACCAGAAAAATTGCAGGATCTGCAAGAAGGAGAACCGTTGCTGTCAAAAGTTTAGATGGACAATTACTAACCAACGTCGAAGAACAACTTAAACGATGGAGAGAACACTTTATGAGTGTATTGAACGTGCAACGAGATGGAACCAGCGTAACAAACAATGATGTTGATAACGTAATACCCATAAGAATTGAACACCCATCAAAACGAGAAATAGAGGATGCCATCTTGATTCTTAAGCGTGGGAAAGCTGCAGGTGTTGACTACATAACTGCAGAAGTACTCAAGACATATGGGCATTTCTCCAGAAATGTCAACCACAGCCAAAAAATTCAAAGTCTATAAAAGTATATTGTTTTAACATATTTTTATAGGGAATCTATCAACTTTTAAAAATGTAAACAAATTATACATTAAATCACAACATACTTTGAAATATTCAAATGCAAAGTCGAACAAGTGCTAAAGTTCTGTTTTGAACATTTCTATTGACCGTGTTGTTTTGCTAAATGATCCTAATGGGAAACATTATGCATTGACAATTGCTTTTTAAATCTCGGTTTATATCCAAACAATATAAGAAAAATGCAAACGGAACGATGCGATAGCCAGTTACGGCAATTATTTTCTTTGCTTTACCCTATATTTCGATGTAGCGTGCGACATTGAAAAAGAACATTTGTTATCAGTGCGTCGAGGGTATTTGTACAATGCTCATCAAATATTAGTAACAAACAGATATTTTTGTTGCAAATTTAATAAAAAAAATTTTGCTGGAAAATAATCAGTGCTTTTCTCTTGGTACTTATTTTAAATTTGTAGCGTGCGACATCGTAAGTGTAAAATGCATTAATTCAAAAAAATTTTTTTCTAAAATATCTTTATTTGCGATGGCCAATAACTACAAGCAGCAAGATAGCTTATTTCATTATAAAAAACTTTATTTGAGAATAGCAATGCTATTTTCAGTTAAGTTAGTTTTTGTTCTATATTTGTATTTTTCTTTATTGACGATATTTTTTTTAAGTTTATAATTTTTGGTCGGAAATTAAATATATAAAATGTATTTAAAATAAAGTAGAATCATCTAACGGATGTCTTATTACATAAAAAGTAAAAACGTAAACATAAAAGTAAGATGGAACAAAATGTCGCATGCAACATGTAGCGTGCGACGGTGATTAAAATTAAATTAAAAATATGCTACACAATATTTTTGAATCAAATAAAAAGCATTATTAAGATACATCAGTGCATAATATTTTAAAATTAGTCGCATTAAAATATTTCATCAGGTTTCGCTGAAATCAGTGTTTGAACTGTTTGCCGTAAAAGCGACTTCTGTTTTTGTCGCATGCAAATGCCTTGGTTTTTTTTTAATTTTCTTGAAAACGCACAATTGCTCAAAACCAACATTTAGCACAAATTATGGAGCTAATCAAGAGCTATAAGTTTCGCCTTTTGTCAAAATAAAATTAATGTTTTGGTATATGTTTTTTTTCAGTTTTAAGGCGTACGAATGTCGCATTCGACATTAGAGAAATACCCATATCCAAAGCTATTTGCCAGCATACTGTACCCGTTGTTTCTCCAAATATGGACCACAGAGATTTTTTCAACTGACTGGCTGCAAGGGATACTCGTAAAATTGCCCAAGAAAGGTAACGCAACAGATTGTAACAATTGGCGCGGTATAACTATTCTCTGTGCAGTTATGAAAGTATTTACGAAGATCATTCTGGAAAGACTCATTAAGCATGTTGATAAAAAGCTACGCCAAGAACAAGCTGGTTTCAGAAGCGGTAGATCATGTGTCGATCAAATTAACACTCAGGATTATAATTGAGCAAGCTGTTGAAATACGATCTCCATTATATATGTTTTCATCGATTACGAAAAAGCATTCGACTCTATCCATAGAGAATGTATTTGGGCCGAACTGAAGAATATGGGTGTTCCACACAAGACTATTTCTATAATACGCAGCAGCTATGCAAGTTTTCAAAGCACAGTTCTTTACGAAGGTTAAATGTCTGAACCCTTTAACACCATATCAGGCGTAAGACAGGGCTGCTTGCAATCACCCTTGCTCTTTCTTATTGTAATGGATGCAGTCTCCCGCCGCGCGAACAAGGAGAATCCAAGAGGAATTTTATGGAATACGCTCCGACCAGAAATCCGATTGGAATCACTTGATTATGCACATGATAAATGCGAACTATCCCACAGACTCTGTGACATGCAAGGAAAGCTCAATGACCTCTCTTTGGAATCCAATAAAATAAGACTCATAATAACTATAGACAAAACAAAGGAGATGCGAATAAACACCATAATAACTGACCCATTAAATCTTTTAAATACACAGGTTCACCGGGTAGAAGAGTTTCAGTACCTGGGTTGCATTATCACAGAGAGCGAGGAACTGTCGAAGACGTGGACAGCCGTATCAAAAAGGCAATCGGCGCATTTACACAGAGTATGGAACTCAAGCACGTACAGCGTCAGAACTAAAATACTTATATTCAAAGCCTGTGTTCTCTCCGTATTTCTGTACGGATGCGGAACTTGGTTTGTAACGGAAAACATACAAAAAAACTGAGGGTCTTCGTTAATCGCGGCCCCCGAAAAATTCTAAAAATATTTTGGCCTCACAAAATAAGCAACGAACAGCTATGGTACAGATCTGAGATGGGTGATATTAACGTAGAAATTCGAAAGAGAAAATTTGGTTGGATAGGGCACACACTTCGAAAACCACCTGAAAAAATCCCCCACCACGCTCTTGTTCACAATCTCCAAGGCAGTAGAAAAAGAGGACGGCCCAAAACCACCTGGCGACGATCAACACTACAGAAAATTAACTCCGTGTCCCAAAGTCTGGGAAGAACCTTCAACACCATCGAAGAGCTTAGAGATATAGCTGCACGTCGACAAAGATGGAGACAACTTATAGACGGCTTATGTCCAGTATAGAGGCAGAATTTCTAAAAAAAGAAAGCTGGTCGTGTTCGTACCTAACAGTTAAATTTACCTACATATTTCAACCAACGTGTTTTAACCTTCAGTTTTCTTTTAAAATATGACCGCTTTTACACCATAGATTTCTTTTTACAGCTAGATTTCGTTTTGTAGAAATTACGAGAATTAGATCAGTAACAGCCAATTCACACTGGGGCTTTTACGACGTCTCTTTTAGTTTGATGGCGAACGGTGTAGAAAAGAAGGAGGAGTAAACAAAAAGACTCAGTTGTTTTTCATGTCGTTTTTTAATTTTTTTCTTTAAACTAATTATTTTTTTTTTTTTTACTTTGAAGTGTTAGGTTGAAAATACAGTGATCCTCAATTGCCCAAAATATCGGGACCAGAAGCATTCTGAATTATCAATTTTTTTTGTGTGTTTCTTATTTAATGTCAATATATGTGACCTTTTCCGAGAAAAGGGACCTAGTTTTTAAAAAAACGGGTCTGGACTTAAGAGCGAATTCTGGTACCTAAAAGGGTGTAGAATAAGATGAAATGCGTTTTTCCCAAAACTTAATTTTCACACACAAGGTCCCTTTTCTCGAAAGTCACATATAATGTATTATTTTGTTAATATTTAAATAATATGAGGAAAAAAGTAATTTTGGCAGTACATGCTTCTAGAACGTTTTTAGTTTTACATACAATTTTTTTTTAAATTTTTTTGTTTACCTTTAGACCCTAAAGGTATATTAATTCATACAGTAAAAAGCACAGTTAAAAATTTCACAATTTTTCCATTAAAAATATTTAATCTTTAACGTGATAATGACTACACTAGCCGCATAAGTATTTTGACGAAATAAAAATTGTAATTTAACATTTGTATGTGGCTCTATATTGGCATAATTATATAGTTATTTTGTTGGTAACTTTTTACTTTTGTTATTAAAATTCTTGTTTTTTGAAAATGTTTATTCTAAACTCATCCTCTGGAACAAATATTGGAATCTTGTTTCATGCAACGGAAATTTTAAAAGCGGCGTAAACCATCTATTCTAAAATTTTATAATTATAATTTTTTACTATTATACATAACTACATACATTTTTTAATGTCTAAAATTCTTCTATATTATACCTAATTAATATCGGGATTTATGTCAATCCCGAGACCACTACCTAGTGGTCGCAAAAATTCGCCTCTGCACAGCTGCGATACAAAAAAGATTAAACAACTTACGGCCTAAAAGATACGCCATTGATCGTCTGAAAAACACCAATGTTAGAGAAAACTTCACCACACAGCTGCGAGATGCATTAAATAGATCGGAATATGAATCGCTTAACTCGGTAAATTCTAAGTGGAACCTCATTAAAAACAAAATAAAATCTTGTGCTGACCGTACAATCGGGCCTCCACCCAAAGGAAGACTACAATGGATGTCCGATGTAACGTGGGCTATTATTGCAGAAAGGCGTGAGCTAAAGGAAAAACTGGCATCCATGGATAACTCGGAGCTAAAGACGAACCTAGAAACGAATTACCGAGATCTACACATATCAGTTAAACGAGCGGTGCGGAGAGATAAGCGTTAACATATTGACTACTTGACAGAAGAAGCTGAAAAGGCTGCACGAGCTGGCGACACACGTACTGCATTTAAGGTCACAAAGCAGCTAGCAGATCGCAAGCTACGAACAGAACACCCTGTGAGAGATCTGCGAGGAAATTTGCTCAACACCGACCACGAACAACTCCAACGTTGGAAAGAGCATTTCTCTAGTGTGCTAAACTGTATCATAGATACAACTCTTGAGCCTCCCATTTTAACTAATACACCACCAATTATAAACACGAGGATTAGAATAACACCTCCTAGTATAGCGGAAACTATTGCCGCCATAAAAGAACTGCCAAATGGAAAAGCAGCTGGTATCGATCCGCCACTTTCAGCTGAAATTTTACATCCACTGATCACTGAGGCATGGGAAACCGATTTATTTCCGGAAGAATGGAGGGATGGCATAGTTGTTAAAATCGCGAAAAAGGGAGATCTTAAAGATTGTTCTAATTGGAGGGGTATAAGTGTATTACCAACCGTTGCCAAAATAGTTGCAAAAATAATATTAAACCTCATTAAAGAACACTTAGAGCAAACTATCAGTTCATGTCAAGCCGGCTTCCGCAGTGGTTCCTCTTGCGCTGACCATATTAACTCATTGCACATTATCATTGAGCAGTGCGTTGAGTTCAATTCCAAACTGTATCTGCTATTTATAGATTTCGAAAAAGCGTTCGATTCAATTAATCGAGAATGTATTTGGTTAGCCTTGCGAAGAAGAAAAATACCTGAAAAAATAATTCTTTGATTAAAGAGAGCTATAACCATGCCAGGTGCTTTGTCCTTCATAAGGGAAATCTTTCTGACCCGTTTATGGTAAAAAGTGGAGTGCGCCAGGGTTGCATATTGTCACCTCTTTTATTTCTTGTGGTTATGGAAGATGTTCTCAATGGTATTGAAAATAAAAGACAAGGAATACAATGGCACATCAACAATCGTTACCTTAACTACCTGGCGTACGCAAACGATATTTTTTTACTCTCATACAAAATAATTGATCTTAGACAAACAGCTATAAAGCTTCAGGAAAAGCTGCAATACACAGGGCTAAAAATAAATGCAGCCAAAACAAAAACGCTGCCTAAGAAGAATACTACGCATCTTTTAGCCTAGGACAATATCAAATGCCGAGTTGCTATCAAAGACAAACCAAATACAAGTAGCAACCGAGATACGTAAACGAAAGTGGCAGTGGATAGGACACACCCTCCGTCGAAATGACACTAATGTATCTAAACAAGCTCTTAGATGGAACCCATTTCAACAAGATGTCAGAGAAAGCGGCAGGCCACGCACAACATGGAGACGTTCAACGGAATCCGAAATGAACCAACTGGGTATATCTTGGAATGAACTAAGGTATATCGCTCAAAACCGGGTCAGATGGAGAACAGCTGTTATTGGCGCCCTATGCTCCAGTGGGAGTTAGAGAAATATATAAATATATATATGTATACATATATATAAACTTAAAAAAAACACAGAAAATTGAACAAAATTATAATGGCTGAATTTACATATTATTTCATGTTTAAACAAGATAAAAAAATGGCTAAATTTAGCAACTCAATGGCTAAATTGGCAATACTGGAAATAATATTTGTAATAAAGTACTGGAAGCAAATTATTGCTTATCATGGTTCGGTCTGTTTGTTTTTCTAGTTAATCTTTGTTATTTAAAAACAAATATGATTCATAAATTTTTTTGTTGTTATTCATAAAACGGCACGGCATTTGCATATAGAGAGCAGTTTTGTGCATATGCCAGAGATGGAAATTCAGTACAAAAGTCAATGTCAACAATGTATCATTGCTAAATTTTAAAAATTTTTAACGACGGCGGCGAAAATGTAAACGTCGGCTTTAAGGTTTTTTTTTTACAAAATAGCTTTGAAAATATTCGTATAATTTTCAAAAATGTAAAAAGCAAAATAATTAAACAATGAAGATATTAGCCAAGAACAAAATACTTACCTATTCTATTTTATTGTTCGTTACATTTTTTCTCATCCTGCTTTTATTCGTGAGTATATTAGGGTGATCAATTATTCGACATTTTTCAATAACCTGTTTTCGAATATTCCGAATAGTTGCTATTTTAAAAAACCGGGTTTCGGTTAAGCATTTTAAAAATAACCGGTTAACCGGTTTTAATTCGAATACATAAAATACAAAAATCAATTTAGTTTTTGTAATAAAAAGTTAATTAGAATAAAAACAAAACAATTCACGAAGGTAAGGAACCAACAAAATACATAGATATGACTTAAGGTATGTATGTTCAGACTAGGGATGGACACTGTAAAAAAACATCGATGTTTTTTTCGATGCGATGTATCGCAAACATACATCGATGTTGCATCGATATTTCATGAAATACATCGATGTTGTTATACATCGATTTTTTTTAAATTATTTATTATTATTATTATTATATTTTCGAAAAATCTTTAGTTTATTTTACATCTCCCAATACTTTTTTCAATACTGTAAACAATAAACAAACAGCAAAATACTTTCCTTTGTTGAACTTGTGCATAATTTGTTAGCTTTTATTTTAATTGCGCGTGGTTATCAAGCTGTTTGTTGGGAGTAAAGATGCCAAACCCAAACTTATTCGCCGCATATAATAGTGTTGACAGTTGTTCGCATAATATTTACCACGTTTACATATACAAACTAGAGTCATTCCAACACATATAGATATGTATACACATCTATATACCAATCTACACGTTCTGTATACAATTTGTCATTTCGATGTATCGAAAGAAAACATCGATGTTTTCCGATTGTTTACGAGCAAAAAAACATCGGATTATATCGATGTTTCGGCGCAATACATCGAGTGTTTTAAAAACATCGATGTTTTTTGTCCATCACTAGTTCAGACCACAAATATTTGACGATAAAATAAAAACAAAGCGTGGCCAGTAAATTGATGAAACTTAAGCATTACACAGTACAACACATGATTTCGGGACTCAATTCTGATAATTGGTTATGAAAGTAGACCCAAAAAGAAGAACTTCTGCATTGTTAGTTTGGTCATGGTACTTCAAATAATAATAAAAATTAATTTGAAGTTAGTAAGTATTGTATAGGGGGATTTGTCACGTTTTAGGCTCTTTTGTTTGTCATAACTCGAGAACCACTAGTCCGAATAAGCTGAAACAAATTGAAAAATTATAAAATAAAAAAAAAGTCATCAATGCTGCCCTTTGTTCCTACTAGGAACCACAGGACATAATATATATAATACTGTCAAATTGCTAATTACTTTTTAAGCTGAACTTTTTTTGTAGTATGTACTTTAAATTGTTTTTGGTTTTTGTTACAAGAACACACGCTTATATAAGCGATTTGTATTTACAATGCTCATAATGTTTTTTTTGACTTTTGTTTCATTTTGTTTTGACATTTTTTATAAAAAGTTTAAGTTTGCCAAATATTCAATTAGAAAAATACTTAAATAACGGGTACATTTATAATAAAAGTAAGGAAAACGTAAATAAATTACACATTACTAAAGTAACCGGTTTATTTTACTAAAATAGCCGGTTTATTCGATATTCGAAAAGTGGATATTTAAAAATATTCGACTTGGGCAAAACTAAAATAACCGGTTAAAACCGGTCGAATACTATTCGATCGATCACCCTAGAGTATATGTGACAGTTCAGAGCGAAAACTTTCTCACAAAAATTTTACAGACATACTTTTTTGTAAATTTACAAGTATGCAATTTCCTTACGTGACAGCTTTTACTCTCCAAAAATTGTACAGACACAGTTAAGATAGTTTAGTTGCAGTTAAGTTGCTTTCATTAAAGAGTTGACCATTTCTTTTAAATTTCTCTGCAATTACTTATTTTTGCATTATCAATACGATTTCCTGTGACGTGCTAAATTCCCAGTTTTTCATATTTGATAAATACACTGAAATTTATTGTCGAGGGAAAAATGTACTTCTTTTTTCCTTATAACATCGTTTAACAAAGAAATCAATACTATTTGCGAAAATTTTTAATAATGTTTTTAGTCTTGTTTATTGTTTTGAAATTTTGCTAAAAAAACCGCACTCCATAACACATCCAACATTGTTTGTTAATTATGAAACCCATCATTGTGCTAAACATTTATTTATTTTCTATTTCTTTATAGATTGCAACAGTTTTCTTTAATTTGGAAAAAGGAAAGAAGGTAAGTTATGCGACGTAAACCGAAACGACGCAAATAGGATCACTTTTTTCTATATAAATGCATTAATTTTTAATTGATTGGTTCAAAAATGGGTGAGTTAGTTATTATAAATTTGAAAAGAAACATAAAAATATGTAAAGAAATACATAAGAAAAAATATATTTTCATTAAACCGTAACCAAAATTAATATATAATATAATAAATGTACTCACCATGAGAAATAAATTCCCAGATTCAATTTGTCAAAATTAATATTTTTAATTTATTGATATTAAAAAAAAACATTAAACAAATAGAATTTCATTTGCGATTAACTCAAGCTATCTCTAAATGATTAATTTTTAGCCCTATCTCTGTTGTAAACAGGGCTGCCAGGTCCTTTTTTCCTTGAACCCAATAAATTAAAAAAAATCCCCAAACTAAAAATCAAAACCCTAAAAAGTTAATATTTTCTTTTGTTTTTTTTCTGACCAAATTTTGAATTTTGTTAATTAAAAATTTTAAATTTTTTTAAAAAATAGTAAACAAATTTAAATAGGAAATTCCCAAAAAATCCCACATAAAAATTTTTGGTAAAAAAATTATTTTATTTTGTTTGTAGCGACTGGTTTCGGCATGTTTTTTTAAATCCTTTATATGCGATTCCAGTGAGGAATTACAAGCAGAGCAATATGCTGTTTTTGAAGACATACGGGCCAATTTATAAGAATTTGGATCTTGTTCAGTCGGTTTAAGCCATCTATAAAATCAACAATAAAAATACTTCATATCCGTCGTTTATTTAATACTTCGAATCATAATAAGAACTAACCAATAGCCCAGTAGTGTGATTCTGTAACTTTTAACAATAACAACAGTTGTTATAATTGTCAACCTGTTTTGTTGTTTGCACTAACGGTTATGTGATTCTGTAAATTGTTGTTCACAACATAGATAAAAATTAACGTGAAGTGGCATCACTGTCAAAAAAAAAATGGCAAAATAACAAAAAACACAAAGAGGAATAAGAAAAGAAAACAAATAAAATTATTAAAACTAAACAGATTTTTTTTGTAGTTTTCTGTGTTTTTAAGAAGATTAGCCAAACATTTTACTATTAAATTTAATGCAAATTATATTTTCAAGTTATATTATTTCTTTAAACTAATTTTTTTTTTCGAAATTTAACAATAAATAAACAACACTTAAAAAAGTTGTCACTTACTTAACACAAACAGCTGACTTAACGATAGCAAGTGTTGTTTAAAATGTTACAGAATAGCGAAATCGTTAATTTGCTTGTTAAATTTTTTAACAATGACAACTATTGTTAAATTAATTACAGAATCGCACAGCATTCCTTTTCCCAAACTTTATTATACTGTATTTTATATTTGTCACCTAATATGCAAAAGGCCCTTTCTAACAAAACTATTCAAAATGATAAATTAATCACCCTTATTGTGTTTGGCGTATTTAAAATACGCCAACGACTGTTTGGTAATAGATTAAAACCTTCCAGTTGTTTTGGCAACTGACAATGTTGCATATTATGCAAACTGTCAGTAAGGCCTTTTAAGGTAGAAGTACATAACACGCGTTAGTGCGCGCGCGCTTAGTAGACTTATGTCAAAAAAAGTTAAACTAATGTATTTAAAAAACAACCCAATAAAAAATGGAGCTTCCAACGAAGCAGGTTTGTAAGGGAGAAACATAAACGTTTCGCTTACCATTGCGCTGACGGAAGACATGAATTTTATATGGCGAGTTCCCACTTTGAAGAATACATTTTTGACACATAAAGCGCATTATTCAGCGCATATAAAAATTGTTGTATGTAACGATCGACCTTAAACACTGAATGTTTTGATACAGTTATTTTTTAGTTCTCTCCCTTACAAACCTGCTTCGTGGTAAGGGAATGCCGTAGCACTTGAAATGTTATTTTTTTGTATAAAAGTTGTTGAGAATTCTTTCACTTACTTTACTGCATTTTTGTATGTCTTATTGCGTAGCGCATAATAGTGCGCTTATTTTTTTAAATGTACCATTAGTGCTTCGCAAAATGATAAAAATTTTTATTTTTTTATATTTTGACGCGATAGCGCCAGAAAGTTTGTACTCTTTAACGTGTTGTATATTTTTGACAAGTAATCAGCTGACAATAAAAACAAAAATTTAACAAATTTGCGAATAGTAAAAGAAAAAAAGAGCTTAAAAAACATACAATATTTATATAAAAAGAATAAATTCAAAAAAATTAAAAAAATCTTGATATACTTTCGAATCCGTTTTCAATGCACAAATAAGTCAACAAATTAAAAACATCTGGCAGGAACGGCTTTTTAACGTGCGTTGTGTAACATGCAATTTTTCATGCGCTTAAGTTTTTAAACGCACAACAAACGTCGACGAATTAACGCGAGTTATGTACTTCTACCTTTAGCGTTTACCATAGTATCTTTTGTAGATATGGCCTTTAGCAATTTTAATCGAAAGATTCTAAATTTGTGGACATTTATGTTGATGCATTACATCAGGATCAATGAAAACGTTGATTTTTAATGTTTCGTTAGTTAGGGCCTTTTGCGTTTCAGGTAACGATTTACTTATTTTTGGGAAAGGCACATTTGCATGAAAATTGTCTTTAAAAAATCAAAAATTGTATGTTTAACACTCAATCAAGAATTTTTTAAGTTTTTAAGTACATTTTACACACTTAACAAAAATGACAATCTTATGGTGTTTTCTCTTCTACAAAAAAATGTGATATCTTATTTAAAAAAATGGAATTTTGTGTTCGTTTTTAAAAAATGTTTTGCTCTCTAAAAGGGAAGCATGTTTTATTCTAAAACAATCACCCTTACTTATGGCATAAGGCATTGATTGCACTTTTCACCCCAAATAAATTGATAGTGTTGTTTGTGCCCCGTAAAAAAGGCGATATATGATGTTTATATATTCTAAATTCTTACTTCCTAACACGCAACTATGCTAAAAATAACTTACATAACAGACTAAAATGGGAATTCGCCTTTTTACGCGTAAATAGAAAAATTCTTCACTTGTGATAATGACTTCTGTGGACAAAAATCCAATCGTATATAGCGACGCAAATCTTAATCAAAACGACTCAAAGCGGATTTAACCAATTTTTAGAAAGCGATGCAAATCGAAAATCGATTTTCTACTGATAACCAACCTATTTGTTCAAGCTTGGAAACTTTTACTGTAACCGTTCTGTAGATAGCTGATCGTACACAGTCTGATGTATTTAGTGTGTTTAACCGCGCTGCCATCTATATGATGGTTTGCTATGTTGGCGTATTGATTTTTGCGTGCTTTTTTTGCACCATATGTTGGTGTGATTTATTTTGCTGTCTTTGTATGAGAGGTGCTACTACGCTCATTTGAAAATTTACCAAGATTAATGAAAATCTCAGAAAAATCGGTTTTGTGGTTAAGGAGTCTCTAGGGAGCAAACCAACAAACACGCAAAGAAACGCATTTTTATATGTACGTATTTTTAACTCTATCCATCTTTTCTTTCTACACTCAAAGTTAAATATGAATGATAATTTCATGTAGGAAATTAACTTGTTAAGATAAAATCTTTGTTAGTTGTAAATAGTTGGGGAATTTGTTTAAACTCATTTAATAAATTAAACCAGTTATTACACTCTTGGGAACCTATTTGGCTTAATACTTGCACTATTAGTTGTGCGTATGCTACAAAATTGTAATAATACAACTCATTCTGAAGTTTAATGATGTTTTGAATTATAATGTAGTTTAAAAAACTACATTACCTTAAAATTTGTTTACTATTAATATAAATAGTACTCAAAACAATTACAGCAGGAGCAGTTGTATTGTTTTGTAGCGTTACCTTTTAAAGCACTGTTGCTACTTGCAAAAAATAAAACTACAAAATGCGGTAGCATCAAAAAAAGTAACAAAAATGAAGTAGCAGTTAAAAAAACTAAATATTTTACCGTTGCACAGTGAGGTGAATGGTATAAAAAATGGCGATTAACTCATATAAGTCGTAATTGTAAAATCTTGTTATTTTTAATTGATGAATATTAATAAATACATAAAAAACCAACATTTAAAAAAAAATTGTTGAAAAAAGATTTATGGAAAAAAATTTCTATTTTGGAAAAAATGGTCTTATTTGATAATTTTTGCTGTAACTTTTGAATGAATAACGATAAATTAGTAAATTAAATTGTCAATTAGAGCATACTTTATGTGCTTTTGTTTAAATAAAAAGAATACATATTAAATATGTATTTATATTAGCAAAATTTTAACATAAAAGCCTTCTTTTTTCTCAAAAATTACTAACTCCACAGATTTAACTCAGAAAAGTCACATTTGAAAATATTATTTATTTTTATTTATTTATTTATATCATCTTTTGAATTAATCGCCACTTTTGATGGCTTTCGCCCCTCTGTGCGTTGGCTTGATTGAGGGGTTCGTTTTAAAGCTACTACTACATTTGTTGCCGTTTTCATAAAAAATTAAAATGGATTTGAATTGCATTTTAAGAAATTTTTTATAAAATTATTGCTTTAAAACGCATTTCAAACTTATTTTATTTTTGATGAATACGGAAGGAAGTCGGAATTTAATTTTTTATTATTAAACAATTTTGAGGTAGTAAATAATTAACATCACGGTAGTGGTAGAATAACATTGAAGTAGTAATATTATAACAAGCGTTTTTTTTTTTATTTTATTGCTTTGTAAAATTTAAAAGATGACTGCAACTATTTTTGACAAAGAATTTAATTTTTTAATTTTAAAACGTCTTCAATGAAATATCATTAATAAGTCAATTATATATTTAAAATTAATAAAATTTTCTAGTTGTAAACAATGTTTCTAAGAACTTTATGGCATGAAATGGTTGCCAATTTGTTAACACTTTTGTCACTGCAACATAGTCGGCAACGAGCTGGCTGATAAGTTGGACAGATAGGTTGCAGAGAGGGAGGATCCTAAATGTATGGAGTCGGTTAGGCCTCCAATGTGCTTCTACTTTGGAAGGGTCACGCAATAGATTTAAGGCGCGACCATTCGGGCCTGGGGGAACCGAACGGACTGCTGGGTATCGCGAACGCTGTGGCCGGTGCTTAGAATGTCCGATTCGGAGTCGCTGCTGGGCAGGAGTAGGGTTTGCGTTAGGACCATGCTAGCAATTATCACGGGCCACTGTATGATAGGCAGGATGACGGTGAGGTTGGAATCCGATTTGTCGGATATGTGCGGGTTGTATGAGGACTAGGGATGCCAAACGGGAAATCCCGAATCCCGAAATCCCGGGATTTTTCGGGATTGATAAATCCCGAATCCCGGGATTTATTTTTTTTAATCCCGGGATTTTTCGGGATTTTCGGGATTTTTAATATATCAACAATTATGTACAAAAATTTTCGTTTTTATTAAATTTTTATACTTTATAATTATTCAATGTCTTAATTTGATTCTGTGTACCAATTAACAATTTAATGAATATTTGTAACACATTGTTCAAAAATTATTTAGAGAAAACAAGCAAATTTGATACTTTGTTACATGAATTCTATGTACGTATTTGTAAAAAGCCAACGGAAAAAACTTTTCTTTATTAATGTATAAAAAATACCAGTTGTTATAAATAAGACAAAATGAATTTTGAAGAGCATAAAACAAAATGTAATGACAAAAGTTCTGTGTGGTATTATTTTTTGATGCAGTTTAAAGGCGCCCCTCAAGCAAAATGCAAAATATGTAAAAGGGTTTTGAAAACTAATGGCGGTTCAACAAAAGGACTAATAACTCATTTAAAAGTAAGTTAATTAATTAAAACTTTCATATTTACTAAACCGTGTTGTTTAGGTTCATATGACAAAGTTGGAGAAAAATGATTGCAGTGAGCCTGAACGAAAAATTTTAAAAATGACAGATTAAAATTTTCTAAAGCAAGAGGAGTCTTTGTCTGCTACTATTGGGCGCTTGACTGCTGTTGATAATTTGCCATTTTCCTTATTGGTAACGTCTACAAAACTAAGAAAATCACTGAAAGCTCGTGGTTTTGAAGTTCCATAATCTAGAGAAACAATAAAGGCAAAATTTATGGAATATTTTCTTAAATGTAAAATGGACATAATAGAAGAAATCGTCGAATTAAAGTCAAAAGGAAAAAAATTTAGTATCGCGTTCGACGAATGGACGTCTACCTCAAATAAGCGTTTTATGAACATCATTATTCACACAAATCAAAAAAATTTTAATATTGGTTTGGTAAGGATGAAGAAGTCTGGCACTGCTGTAAACTGCATTCAATATTTAGAAGACAGACTGAAGGAATTTGGAGTTCTATTGCCTGAAGACGTGGTCAGTTTCACCACTGATGGAGCATCAACAATGCAAAAAATCGGAAAGTTAATAGTTCCAAAACAGCAATTGTGTTATGCACATGGTCTGCATCTTGCAGTTGTAGATGTATTGTATAAAAATACGCCAAGTGTTTGTACCGAAGAAGAATTGTCTTCATCAGAAGACGATGATTTTTTATTTGAATCTTTAGAAATGGGACTAAGAGTCAAGCACAATAACATAACAGAAAGATTTTGTATAAAATCTGTGATTGAAAAAGCTAGAAAAAAAGTAAGAATGTTCAGAAAGTCACCAACAAAAAACGATATTTTGCAATCGTACGTAAAACAAGAAAAAGGTAAGGAACTAAAATTGATCTTGGACTGCACAATAAGATGGAATACTCGGTTTGAAATGTGCCAACGCTTTTCCAATTTAGAAATTCCTCTTAAAAAGGCCTTAATTGATTTAAAGTTGCAAGCTTTTTCTGGCGAAGAATTTTATTTAGTAAAACAAATAATAAATACTTTAAATCCTGTAAAAATCTCACTTGAAGTTCTATGTCGCAACGACATGACTTTGTGTGAGGCTGATGCTGCATTGGCTTTCATGATAAAAGAGATTTTAACAACTAACTGTGAGTTAAGCAAGGATTTATACAATTCTCTTAGCAACCGAATTCAAGAAAGAAGAACTATGTACTCAACACTTTCAAATTTTTTAAAAAATCCAAATAAGATATCAGATTTTGACAACAAATTGGACATGGTTTTATTAAAAAAGGAAATAAAGTTACTTATCTCACGTTTTACAAAGAGTGCTGTTTTAAACAACTCCATGATATCACACGAGATTGATGATAGCATATCAGACGAGGATTTAGAAGATCATGACGTTTCTATTGTTAAAAAATTAAACAAAAGTCCAGTTAAATCTTTAAAGTCAGAAGTTAATGACATAGACACACAACTTACCAAAGAAATAAATTAATTTCAATCAGAAGCCATTAGAGGTAAATATTTGCAGGATGCATACAACTATTTAGAAACTATTTTACCAACAAGTGTAAATTGTGAAAGATTTTTTTCTACCGCAGCAAATGTTGGAAACAAATTCGTTCTAGATTATCTGATGAAAAATTGAACACTTTGATATTTTTAAGAAGCTACTTACATTCGACAAACTAATTACTTAAACTTAATTTACGTGATGAACTTTTTCATAAAAAAAAATTATATTTGGAGTTATATTTCTTTTATCGTAAATAATTATTATACCCTTCATTTTTGAGTTACATTCTTTTTTTTTTGTTGGCAAACAACGATTATTTTAAGACATAAAAACAATATAATAATTTAAAATTTTTATATAAAACGAATGGTTTTGTTAAGTTTTCTATAAAAAAAAATATATAATTAACTCTTGTTTATAAAAAAAGTTGTAACAGAATTGTTTTGTTAAGTTTTCTCTTTTAAAAATTCAAAAATAAATCAATGAAATTTAGTTACTTAACAAAAGTTGTTTATGAATTGTTCTGTTAATTTTTCCTTTTTTTAATTCAAAAATAAATAAAATTTAGTTACTTAAAAAAAAGTTGTTTATGAATTGTTTAATTAAGTTTTTTTTTTTAAAAGTTCAAATATAAATAAATAAAGTGTTGTTTATTTAAAAAAAAATTGTATATTAAAGAAACACATTGATCCCGAAAAATCCCGGAATCCCGAAAATCCCGGGATCCCGAAAAATCCCGGAATCCCGAAAATCCCGGGATTTCGGTATTCGGGATTCAATAATCCCGAATCCCGGGATTTTTTAAAACCAATCCCGTTTAGCATCCCTAATGAGGACCCGGAGGAGTTGGAGACAGTTGAGCACATTCTGTGCCACTGTCCCAGGCTACATGACAGCAGGCTGAGGTTGCTGGGCAGTAGATTCCTGGGAGAATGAGGGGATATCTCGGGTTGAAGACTCGAGGGTCTGATAGGATTCGTTATGTTGATGGCCTGGCTGCGCGAGAGGAGATTGGGTAGGGCGAACTGACTGAGGAGGATTTCTCTCGGTTTTGGTCCAAAACTTCCTTTTCCTATCTATCATTAAAATCTATCTTATGCATTCTCTCTTTATTTCACCTTCTTTCTATCTTAATATCTATCTCAAACACCAAATATATAATATTGTAAAATTAGAGGATTATACAACGAATACAACGACACTACGAGCTTGTGAATTGGACAATGTTAATTTCTTAAACTTAATGCATTTTTCAATCTAAGTATTGCCACACAATTTGTTTTTGTGCAAACCATTTATATTTGTGAACAGAAATGTATGAAGTAGAACAAATTTATGTATAAAGTAGAACAAATTTAGGCGGTGGCAACGCAAACCATGTGCGAAAACAGGGTTTTTTGTTTTGTCATGCACACCGTGCCATACTTTAATTAAAAAGCAGAGGTTTCATACATTTTTGGATAAAACAAAATTCTTTGGTATTTGATGAACCTAAAACAAAATCGATCGGAATTTAAAATACGGAATCAAACTAAACCCATCGGAATGTGTGACATGCCTGTATATTACATTAAGAGCTTTTATTTAATATTTCCTATCTTGAAAAATCTAACTTTTTAATAGAGGACAAGTAAAAGCAAGGCGAATTCAAACAGGTAAACTCATCTCTACAACTACAAAAAGCCTCATGTATTTTGTTTATACAATTTTCTGGTTGGTTGTCAAAATTTTTTTATTGCAAATTAAAATTATCACTTTTTTATAAAAGAAATTATTAAATTCACTTCAATCATTCGCAGTTTTGAAATTTTTTTATTATAAAAATAATATTTTTAACACTTTTCATTCAACTTCTTCTCAAAACAAAATCATATTTTGACGTTTGACCATATTTTTTAATTCGCCGTGGAAACAGCTGATAAACGGCTGACGAGATGAGTTTACCTGTTTGAATTCGCCTTGAGTAAAAGTTTCCATTTCGTTAAGGTGTCAGTTAGTTGTTATAAAAAAACCAATTAATTGTTATAGAAAAATAAACACAGAAAGAAAAATACTCGGAATAAATCGCACTGTATAACTATTTAGAAGTTTTTGAATTTCCTTTATACAATCGGTATTTTAAGCAGCAAGCTCGGCGTGCAAAGGTGTTCTACCCATGATGTCCTACCGTTATATAAAGATGTATGAGAGTGATCGTGGATTCTAGGGCATCATATAATACAGATTCTGTAATAAAAAAAAAATAGAGATACGATTTTATCGAGAGTGTAATGGTAATTTTCTCAATGTAAATATAAATTTATTATACCGATAAACTTTCTGTTAACAATTTTGGGTTTCTCAATATACCGAGTTGAGTTGGCAACATCTCCCAAAATACATGTAAAAGTTGGAAGTCAGCTGATTGAGTATATCTGTACGGCAAATAAATGGAAAATAAATAATTCGCTGATGAGTGTCGGCAAGGCGAATTTAAAAAGGTAAGTGCAACTCTACAACTACAAAAAGCCCCATGTATTTTGTTTTTGCAACAAAATTGATACCTGTCATAATTTTTTTATTGCAAATTAAAATTATCATTTTTTTATAGAAGAAATTATTAAATTCACTTTAATCATTCGCAGTTTGAAATTTTTTTATAATAAAAATAATATTTTTAGCACTTTTCAATCCACTTCTTCTCAAAACAATTTTATATTTTGACATTTACGATTTTTTTTAATTCGTCGTGGAGACAGCTGATGAACGGCTGATGGGATGAGTTTACCTGTTTGAATTCGCCTTGAGTGTCGCTTAGCTTTGCGACAGAATCGAGGCGAATTCACAGGAAGGTGGGGCAAGTCAATAGTTATATGGTGTTTTTTTCGGTGGTCGACTTGTCAAAATTTGTATACAAATTAGTTTTTTATGTAAACAAACCATTTTTTTAATAACAATATTTTTGACAACAGAAGCAGTGTTGTTGTAGAATTTACCTCACCTTCTACTTAATTCGCCTTGGACAGAATAAAAGCAAATGAGACATTGAGGAAACCAAATTTTTTTAATGTACAGTTTTTCGTTGGGAAAAAGATAATCGTATAATGCGAATTCGGCTATAAGACTCTTAAAAATTATAATAAACTGAACAGACATTTAAGTGGACATGACTGGAAATTTGCTACGAAGAAATTTCCAAAATTGGATAGAACTGATACTTCCTTAATAATTTTAATTTTAAAGTTTAAATATTTTCAGATTTGCTAATACTCACCCATATAATTGTTATCATCTAAAATTTCCTAAAGCTTTATCAATTGATTCATTATACCCTTCACCAAAGGTGGAAAAGGGTATATATAAGTTTGTTATTCCGTTTGTAATTTCTACAATATTGATCTCAGACCCTATAAAATATATATATATATTCTGGGTCCTTATGAGGACAGAAGTTGATTTAACGATGTGATGTCCGTTTGTCCGTCTTACGTTTGATATGTGTTTTCCGGAGACTCCAGACATGATAGCGGCTAGGTTGTTTTACATTTATGTCACATATAGTCCACCATTTCTTGTGCTAAATTCCCATTTCATACTACATATTGATAAACTGAAATTTATTGCTGATGGGATAAGCTATTCCCATGCGCATTTTAATGTTTTGGCAAAATTTTATGCTAGTTAGTATAGAATTGATTATAGATCCCATATAAATCGCTCCCTGAAATCCATTTAAGTCAAAATAAGCTCATATGAATGTCTAAAAAATATTCACAAAGAATTCTTATATGAATCTTAACCTCAGAAAATAAATATGTTTTGCCGGGTCCATGGGTCCCAAATTAGGTTTACTCTCGTAAATTTGTCTATATATACTTGGGTTATCAGCTTATATGGTAGTATTTAAATTTTTTCCAAAAAATCTTCAAACTAACTTAACTAATTGTATAATTCTGCCATTTTTCAATTATTATTCTTTTCAGTATTTATTTTTAATTAATTTTATAATTTTGCTTTTTTTTAAACTTAAGTTTAGTTGTAGAAGCTCACACAAATAAATAAATAATTAAATGGTAGGATGTACCGAAAATTAAGTTTAAAATTATTATTTTAAAGTTTTTCAAATTTGAAAAAATTTGTAGGAATTTATGTTAAAAAAAAAATTTAGTGTGCAGGGATATTTGTCGCGTTCCAGGGGAAAGCTTCTTACATAAAAACAATGGCCAATTATGAAGTAACCCATGAGGTTAATTTAACTTATTGTCCAGATTTTCCTATGGATACAATAAAATTTGTAAGAGCAAAGGACTAATTTTGAAATATTTTTGTAAAAATGCTATTTTTAGGTTGAACATTTTTTGTGCCAATTTTTCTATATCGATGTAAAAATTATTTAAGGTGGTTAAATATGCTTAAATGTGAGCGTGTAAGTATTAAAGTGCCTTCCAAATGTTATTTGTTCCTTTTCCCAAACATTTTTAATCACCAATTTTGGCAACAAGTAAATAAGGTTGAAAAGCCTACCAGAGATAAGTTGATATATTTATAATATAATTGGGGTATTCACAAGGTTTGCACTCATGTTATATTGTCATAATATTCTTACATTTTACAATGGTTTAAAAATATTGTTGTTGCTTTGTAAACAAAAAAGTGTCTTAAATTAATAGAACTTTGCTTGCTATGTTTATTGTGCTGTCGTAATGAATCAGAAGAGACCTGCGCTGAGCGGCTGAGCAGTGCCGCATTAGGTTTTGTAGCCGTCGCCGTTAGTTGTATAGTTTTATCCGGCTAGCGTCCATATTTAACCTGCGGCTAGCAATTTTTGTAACAAATCACTTGCGGCGTCAAAATAGATCGCCTTAGGACTCTGCTGTTTGGTAAACAAACCAAATAAAATTTATTTTTAATTTGCGTCTGAAAAACAGTCAGGTAAGATCTAATTTAATTTATTAATTCATGGATTAGAATTAATAAATATTTTTATTTTTTATAAATATTTATTTTTTATATTTGTTTTAAATCAGCTGACTTAAATTCAAAATAGCACACTAAATTATGAGAGGTTGTTCACAACAGGCGTATTTTTTCATGTTATTATTTTAAGACATATGACTTTATGACACCTTCTGAATCCTCCAAATGTATTTTTAACAAAATTTGCAATTATAAAAAAAGGGAAAACCCCTAATAATGAAATATCGGTTTTTTTTAAATTGTTTGTTCAAAATATAATGTTTAAATGTTTAAAAAAATATATGTACATTGGGGGTATGATTAATTTCTTGCAAAAATGTACCTATCACCACGTGATTGCCAATACTACATTGGTGATAAAGATCGTGTTTGCTGGTCATTTTGACAGAAAACAGCTACCGCACCAAAAGCAATTTTTAAAAATGTACACATAAATATTTTTTACTAGATTAGCGAAGTTCTGAAAGAGCAAATGCATAAACTCGTAGGTCTTCTGTTAAATCTAAAAACAAAATACATGTTGTTAGATTTCTTAAAAGAGCTACGATATACTTTCGCCGTTTTAACTTGTGACAATGATCAATTTAATAGTTAATTTTTTTTATATAGACCAAATTTCATCTGCTTTTTTTAAAGCAGCGAAACAGAAATATGGCGTTTTTATTATATATTTTTTTATAAACATTTTAGATACGACATGTACAATTTGATATGTCAAAAAAAAAAAAAACAAGTAAGAGTGCTATATTCGGCTATGCCGAATCTTATATACCCTTCACCATGGTGCAATAAGAACAAAAAATTATGTGAACACCATTCTTAAGATATAAATAATTATATTTTGTGCCACGCCCACTTATCCAAACCGTCCACGTTATGTCGGATGTTGTGTTTCAACAATCAATTTTTTGGGAAATATGTTCTACTAAAAATTGCCGATGTTTTGATACATAAGTCGTTTCCATAGGTCATATGGCAGCCCAAAAATGTAGGATTGTATAAAAATTTTGATGGTTTTTAGCCCATTTTTGAAGTATTTTGCTAATAAATTGCCCATTATCTAACCGATTTGATTGTTTTATATACCGGCGTGTTAAGGAATAATTAAATTACATTTATATTTTAACAAACTTAATTATAAACAAGTAAGAGTGCTATATTCGGCTGTGCCGAATCTTATATACCCTTCACCATTGTGCGAGCAGAATACATAGCAATTAGACAGAAACTAAATAAAACTGGTAAATATTTTTTTTTAAATTAGAGACAACCAGTTTTGAACTTCGCTTTTCGTAAGGGCCCAGAATATATATACTTTATAGGGTGTAGGATCAATATTGTAGAAATTACAGTTATACATATATACCTTTTTTACCTTCGGTGAAGGGTATAAAAAGAGTAATTTTTGGGGATTCAGTATTTCGGTTGTAACTCAGCCATTTTATAACCGATTTGGCAGATTTATATACCGACGTGTTGAAGAAGAAATTTGCCATTTACTTTAGTTATAAAACTTGGACTCGGGGAGATCTATGGTTCCCGAAAGTGGGTATTTAAAAAAAAAAAAATTTTATTTTGGTCATAACTTTTTTGTATCTGAACCGATTTTCCCGAGTTTTTTATAAAATATGTTCTTCTTAAAATTTCCGATATTTTGATATATAAGTCATATCCATAGGACATATGGCAGCCCTAAATTTTAGGTTTTTATACAATTTTTAATTTTTTTTTGTATGGGAGGTACCACGCCCACTTCCCCAATCCCGCCCACATTTTCTAGGATAGTGTGTATTGAGAACCTAAATGTGTGTACCTAATTTGGAAGCTTGCGCTTTTGCCGTTCCCCAGATATACAGCAAAAAGTAATACAAATACAACAACCACAAGGGATTTTTGGGAAAAATTAGAGGTAGTCGTGGTTTTTTGCTCATAACTCAGCCATTTTATAACCGATTTGGCAGATTTATATACCGACGTGTTGAAGAAGAAATTTACCATTTACTTTAGTTATAAAACTTGGACTCGGGGAGATCTATGGTTCCCGAAAGTGGGTATTTAAAAAAAAAAAAATTTTATTTTGGTCATAACTTTTTTGTATCTGAACCGATTTTCCCGAGTTTTTTATAAAATATGTTCTACTTAAAATTTCCGATATTTTTATATATAAGTCATATCCATAGGACATATGGCAGCCCTAAATTTTAGGTTTTTATACAATTTTTAATTTTTTTTGTACGGGAGGTACCACGCCCACTTCCCCAATCCCGCCCACATTTTCTAGGATGGTGTGTATTAGCAACCTAAATGTGTGTACCTAATTTGGAAGCTTTGGCTTTTGCCGTTCCCAAGATATACAGCAAAAAGTAATTAAATTACAACAACCACAAGGGATTTTTGGGAAAAATTAGAGGTAGTCGTGCTTTTTTGGTCATATCTCAGCCATTTGTGGACCGATCTGGCTGAATTTCAATAGCAAAATTATAATAAGAATACCTGACATAAAGATACCCCAACCAAGTCCCCATCATATCTGGGGGCTTCGGAAAACCCATTTCAACAGACAGACGGACAGACGGACAGACGGACAGACGGACAGACGGACGGACGGACAGACGGACAACCGGATTTGAACTTCGCTTTTCATAAGGACCCAGAATATATATACTTTATAGGGTGTAGGATCCATATTGTAGAAATTACAAACGGAATGACAAAGTTATATATACCCTTTCTACCTTCGGTGAAGGGTATAAAAAGAGTAATTTTTGGGGATTCAGTATTTCGGTTGTAACTCAGCCATTTTATAACCGATTTGGCAGATTTATATACCGACGTGTTGAAGAAGAAATTTGCCATTTACTTTAGTTATAAAACTTGGACTCGGGGAGATCTATGGTTCCCGAAAGTGGGTATTTAAAAAAAAAAAAATTTTATTTTGGTCATAACTTTTTTGTATCTGAACCGATTTTCCCGAGTTTTTTATAAAATATGTTCTACTTAAAATTTCCGATATTTTGATATATAAGTCATATCCATAGGACATATGGCAGCCCTAAATTTTAGGTTTTTATACAATTTTTAATTTTTTTTGTATGGGAGGTACCACGCCCACTTCCCCAATCCCGCCCACATTTTCTAGGATAGTGTGTATTGAGAACCTAAATGTGTGTACCTAATTTGGAAGCTTGGGCTTTTGACGTTCCCCAGATATACAGCAAAAAGTAATACAAATACAACAACCACAAGGGATTTTTGGGAAAAATTAGAGGTAGTCGTGGTTTTTTGCTCATAACTCAGCCATTTTATAACCGATTTGGCAGATTTATATACCGACGTGTTGAAGAAGAAATTTACCATTTACTTTAGTTATAAAACTTGGACTCGGGGAGATCTATGGTTCCCGAAAGTGGGTATTTAAAAAAAAAAAAATTTTATTTTGGTCATAACTTTTTTGTATCTGAACCGATTTTCCCGAGTTTTTTATAAAATATGTTCTACTTAAAATTTCCGATATTTTTATATATAAGTCATATCCATAGGACATATGGCAGCCGTAAATTTTAGGTTTTTATACAATTTTTAATTTTTTTTGTACGGGAGGTACCACGCCCACTTCCCCAATCCCGCCCACATTTTCTAGGATGGTGTGTATTAGCAACCTAAATGTGTGTACCTAATTTGGAAGCTTTGGCTTTTGCCGTTCCCAAGATATACAGCAAAAAGTAATTAAATTACAACAACCACAAGGGATTTTTGGGAAAAATTAGAGGTAGTCGTGCTTTTTTGGTCATATCTCAGCCATTTGTGGACCGATCTGGCTGAATTTCAATAGCAAAATTATAATAAGAATACCTGACATAAAGATACCCCAACCAAGTCCCCATCATATCTGGGGGCTTCGGAAAACCCATTTCAACAGACAGACGGACAGACGGACAGACGGACAGACGGACGGACGGACAGACGGACAACCGGATTTGAACTTCGCTTTTCATAAGGACCCAGAATATATATACTTTATAGGGTGTAGGATCCATATTGTAGAAATTACAAACGGAATGACAAAGTTATATATACCCTTTCTACCTTCGGTGAAGGGTATAAAAAGAGTAATTTTTGGGGATTCAGTATTTCGGTTGTAACTCAGCCATTTTATAACCGATTTGGCAGATTTATATACCGACGTGTTGAAGAAGAAATTTGCCATTTACTTTAGTTATAAAACTTGGACTCGGGGAGATCTATGGTTCCCGAAAGTGGGTATTTAAAAAAAAAAAATTTTATTTTGGTCATAACTTTTTTGTATCTGAACCGATTTTCCCGAGTTTTTTATAAAATATGTTCTACTTAAAATTTCCGATATTTTGATATATAAGTCATATCCATAGGACATATGGCAGCCCTAAATTTTAGGTTTTTATACAATTTTTAATTTTTTTTTGTATGGGAGGTACCACGCCCACTTCCCCAATCCCGCCCACATTTTCTAGGATAGTGTGTATTGAGAACCTAAATGTGTGTACCTAATTTGGAAGCTTGGGCTTTTGCCGTTCCCCAGATATACAGCAAAAAGTAATACAAATACAACAACCACAAGGGATTTTTGGGAAAAATTAGAGGTAGTCGTGGTTTTTTGCTCATAACTCAGCCATTTTATAACCGATTTGGCAGATTTATATACCGACGTGTTGAAGAAGAAATTTACCATTTACTTTAGTTATAAAACTTGGACTCGGGGAGATCTATGGTTCCCGAAAGTGGGTATTTAAAAAAAAAAAAATTTTATTTTGGTCATAACTTTTTTGTATCTGAACCGATTTTCCCGAGTTTTTTATAAAATATGTTCTACTTAAAATTTCCGATATTTTTATATATAAGTCATATCCATAGGACATATGGCAGCCCTAAATTTTAGGTTTTTATACAATTTTTAATTTTTTTTGTACGGGAGGTACCACGCCCACTTCCCCAATCCCGCCCACATTTTCTAGGATGGTGTGTATTAGCAACCTAAATGTGTGTACCTAATTTGGAAGCTTTGGCTTTTGCCGTTCCCAAGATATACAGCAAAAAGTAATTAAATTACAACAACCACAAGGGATTTTTGGGAAAAATTAGAGGTAGTCGTGCTTTTTTGGTCATATCTCAGCCATTTGTGGACCGATCTGGCTGAATTTCAATAGCAAAATTATAATAAGAATACCTGACATAAAGATACCCCAACCAAGTCCCCATCATATCTGGGGGCTTCGGAAAACCCATTTCAACAGACAGACGGACAGACGGACAGACGGACGGACGGACAGACGGACAACCGGATTTGAACTTCGCTTTTCATAAGGACCCAGAATATGCTTTATAGGGTGTAGGATCCATATTGTAGAAATTACAAACGGAATGACAAAGTTATATATACCCTTTCTACCTTCGGTGAAGGGTATAAAAAGAGTAATTTTTGGGGATTCAGTATTTCGGTTGTAACTCAGCCATTTTAAAACCGATTTGGCAGATTTATATACCGACGTGTTGAAGAAGAAATTTGCCATTTACTTTAGTTATAAAACTTGGACTCGGGGAGATCTATGGTTCCCGAAAGTGGGTATTTAAAAAAAAAAAAATTTTATTTTGGTCATAACTTTTTTGTATCTGAACCGATTTTCCCGAGTTTTTTATAAAATATGTTCTACTTAAAATTTCCGATATTTTGATATATAAGTCATATCCATAGGACATATGGCAGCCCTAAATTTTAGGTTTTTATGCAATTTTTAATTTTTTTTGTACGGGAGGTACCACGCCCACTTCCCCAATCCCGCCCACATTTTCTAGGATAGTGTGTATTGAGAACCTAAATGTGTGTACCTAATTTGGAAGCTTGGGCTTTTGCCGTTCCCCAGATATACAGCAAAAAGTAATACAAATACAACAACCACAAGGGATTTTTGGGAAAAATTAGAGGTAGTCGTGGTTTTTTGCTCATAACTCAGCCATTTTATAACCGATTTGGCAGATTTATATACCGACGTGTTGAAGAAGAAATTTACCATTTACTTTAGTTATAAAACTTGGACTCGGGGAGTTCTATGGTTCCCGAAAGTGGGTATTTAAAAAAAAAAAATTTTATTTTGGTCATAACTTTTTTGTATCTGAACCGATTTTCCCGAGTTTTTTATAAAATATGTTCTACTTAAAATTTCCGATATTTTTATATATAAGTCATATCCATAGGACATATGGCAGCCCTAAATTTTAGGTTTTTATACAATTTTTAATTTTTTTTGTACGGGAGGTACCACGCCCACTTCCCCAATCCCGCCCACATTTTCTAGGATGGTGTGTATTAGCAACCTTAATGTGTGTACCTAATTTGGAAGCTTTGGCTTTTGCCGTTCCCAAGATATACAGCAAAAAGTAATTAAATTACAACAACCACAAGGGATTTTTGGGAAAAATTAGAGGTAGTCGTGCTTTTTTGGTCATATCTCAGCCATTTGTGGACCGATCTGGCTGAATTTCAATAGCAAAATTATAATAAGAATACCTGACATAAAGATACCCCAACCAAGTCCCCATCATATCTGGGGGCTTCGGAAAACCCATTTCAACAGACAGACGGACAGACGGACAGACGGACGGACGGACAGACGGACAACCGGATTTGAACTTCGCTTTTCATAAGGACCCAGAATATATATACTTTATAGGGTGTAGGATCCATATTGTAGAAATTACAAACGGAATGACAAAGTTATATATACCCTTTCTACCTTCGGTGAAGGGTATAACAAGTAAGAGTGCTATATTCGGCTGTGCCGAATCTTATATACCCTTCACCATTGTGCGAGCAGAATACATAGCAATTAGACAGAAACTAAATAAAACTGGTAAATATTTTTTTTTAAATTAGAGACAACCAGTTTTGAACTTCGCTTTTCGTAAGGGCCCAGAATATATATACTTTATAGGGTGTAGGATCAATATTGTAGAAATTACAGTTATACATATATACCTTTTTTACCTTCGGTGAAGGGTATAAAAAGAGTAATTTTTGGGGATTCAGTATTTCGGTTGTAACTCAGCCATTTTATAACCGATTTGGCAGATTTATATACCGACGTGTTGAAGAAGAAATTTGCCATTTACTTTAGTTATAAAACTTGGACTCGGGGAGATCTATGGTTCCCGAAAGTGGGTATTTAAAAAAAAAAAAATTTTATTTTGGTCATAACTTTTTTGTATCTGAACCGATTTTCCCGAGTTTTTTATAAAATATGTTCTTCTTAAAATTTCCGATATTTTGATATATAAGTCATATCCATAGGACATATGGCAGCCCTAAATTTTAGGTTTTTATACAATTTTTAATTTTTTTTTGTATGGGAGGTACCACGCCCACTTCCCCAATCCCGCCCACATTTTCTAGGATAGTGTGTATTGAGAACCTAAATGTGTGTACCTAATTTGGAAGCTTGGGCTTTTGCCGTTCCCCAGATATACAGCAAAAAGTAATACAAATACAACAACCACAAGGGATTTTTGGGAAAAATTAGAGGTAGTCGTGGTTTTTTGCTCATAACTCAGCCATTTTATAACCGATTTGGCAGATTTATATACCGACGTGTTGAAGAAGAAATTTACCATTTACTTTAGTTATAAAACTTGGACTCGGGGAGATCTATGGTTCCCGAAAGTGGGTATTTAAAAAAAAAAAAATTTTATTTTGGTCATAACTTTTTTGTATCTGAACCGATTTTCCCGAGTTTTTTATAAAATATGTTCTACTTAAAATTTCCGATATTTTTATATATAAGTCATATCCATAGGACATATGGCAGCCCTAAATTTTAGGTTTTTATACAATTTTTAATTTTTTTTGTACGGGAGGTACCACGCCCACTTCCCCAATCCCGCCCACATTTTCTAGGATGGTGTGTATTAGCAACCTAAATGTGTGTACCTAATTTGGAAGCTTTGGCTTTTGCCGTTCCCAAGATATACAGCAAAAAGTAATTAAATTACAACAACCACAAGGGATTTTTGGGAAAAATTAGAGGTAGTCGTGCTTTTTTGGTCATATCTCAGCCATTTGTGGACCGATCTGGCTGAATTTCAATAGCAAAATTATAATAAGAATACCTGACATAAAGATACCCCAACCAAGTCCCCATCATATCTGGGGGCTTCGGAAAACCCATTTCAACAGACAGACGGACAGACGGACAGACGGACAGACGGACGGACGGACAGACGGACAACCGGATTTGAACTTCGCTTTTCATAAGGACCCAGAATATATATACTTTATAGGGTGTAGGATCCATATTGTAGAAATTACAAACGGAATGACAAAGTTATATATACCCTTTCTACCTTCGGTGAAGGGTATAAAAATAAAAATGAGTAATTTTTGGGAATTCAGTATTTCGGTTATAACTCAGCCATTTTTTAACCGATTTGACAGAATTATATACCGACGTGTTTAAAAAGAAATTTACCATTTAGCTGAGTTATAAAGCTTGGACTCGGGGAGATCTATGGGAGGTACCACGCCCACTTCTCCAATCCCGCCCACATTTTGTAGGATGGTGTGTATTGGCTACCTAAATGTGTGTACCTAATTTGGAAACTTTGGCTTTTGCCCTTCCCCAGATATACAGTAAAAAGTAATAAAATTACAACAACCACAAGGGATTTTTGGAAAATATTAGAGGTAGTCGTGGTTTTTTGCTCATATCTCAGCCATTTGTGGATCGATCTTGCTGAATTTCAATAGCAACCGATGGTAGACTATATGTGACATAAATGTAAAACAACCTAGCCGCTATCATGTCTGGTGTCTCCGGAAAACACATATCAAACGTAAGACGGACAGACGGACGGATTTCGTTAAATCAACTTCTCTCCCCATAAGGACCCAGAATATATATACTTTATAGGGTCTAAGATCAATATTGTAGAAATTACAAACGGAATGACAAACATATATATACCGTTTTCCACCTGAGGTGAAGGGTATAAAAAACCAAAAAGTCATAGCCCTTTCTTTCATAGCTTTCTTTTTTTCTGGTTAATTTTTAGGTTCCTCTAATATTTTAATTTATTTTTTTCTGATTATGTACGTCGATTAGGGCTGACATGGTTTTGGGTTTTGTCCTTGCTTGATTTGATACTTTCCCGTAACTAAAATTTTAAGCGAATGCAAGCAGATTTAATAGGCTTTCCCGTAACTAAAATTTTAAGCGAATGCAAGCAGATTTAATAGGCTTTCATATGTGATAATTTAATTCCAGTCCATTTGTTTATGAGACCAACGGCGTTTTAAAGATTATCATTAGGCTTCCATTCAATGAACAAGCTAAATATTGTTTTTGTGTAAACCTGGAATGTTCAATGTAGAGGACGAACAAAACCCGAGTTGCTGACTTTGGCGACATATCAACAAATCTGTATTACTTATTACCAAGACTTTGGCTTAAAATATTTATTTTTCTTGTTGTGACAAAGAGGAAGATTTTTAAAAATTCATTATGTAGCACACTCAGGAGGGTGATTATGGCGACCATAAAATTTACGAACTGCCCTTTAAATGTGTAAATGTGAAAGCGTTATATTGTTAAGCTCAAGTTTTTAAAACTTAAGACCTCCTTAAGGCTCAGTTAGTCGGGAGTAATAGTAACGTTGCAAATCAGCTGATTCATTTTGCTACATGTAAAGAAATAATAACGATTATGTAAGAAATAGATTGGTCTTACTTTTTTATGTTAAGGTTACTGTTACTGTAAGTTAGGTTAGGTTAAGAAGGGTTATGAGCCCGAGGGCACATTTTCACTTAGAGACCAATGCGGTCCATTGTGAATCCCTTCAATGATAAAAAGAGAAAAGTAAAGAAAAGAAGTATGAGGTGGATAGAATTAAGAAAGTTATAAGAAAGTCAGAATGTTAGTAGGTACCACGTAACACTACTGTTACTGTAACTCCCGGCTAACTGAGCCTTTACTCGTATGTACACTAGGGGAATAACCAAAAAAAATACCTATCACGACGGGGTGGCCACTGATGTATATATCAAGAAAACAGTTTTATGAGATCAATTTGGATAAAAAACCTCCCCCCCAAACCGTTTTTTCCATTTTGTTCAAAAAAAGAGTTTCCGTGTTATTTTAACATAATTTTAACTGTTTGGATGTAGTATAATTGGTGGTATAAGGCTTATTTGTGAAATAGTAAAATAGAACTGAATGTTTTTTGTTTTTACAATAGAGATATTGTATTTTTAATTAACAAAAAAAATACAAATACTAAACTTCAAAGTGATTTGGGGGGGAACTTTTTTAACGCCCGCGAAAAAGTGACCCCAATTTTTATCATAGATTTTCATGGTCTATATGGCATGGATAGGTATTTTTTGATAATTTAAAAAATTGTTCAAAAGTTATACCCCTAATGTACACGTTGCAGATCATCTCTTACGTATTCCTTGTTTAACTTTTGTACAAAAAGGTACTCGTACGTAAACGTGACGTTGCTTTGCCAACGAACCTAATAAAACTAATTTTTTTTCCGTTTTTTTGTATCAGCTGTTTAAAAATTTAATATTTGTGTTTTTATAATTTAGTAGATCGAACGTTTGATCGACGTACACGACACGAAGTTTGTTTTATATTTTTATACAAAACCCAGAAATACCAAAAGCTAAAATTTATGAATAGTCTTCAAACAGCTAGTAAAATTTTTTTAATTTATTTTTAACACATTTCAGCATACACTATCCCACAAAGTCTTACGCATTTTTTACAAATGCTTCCCTGATCTAATTATTCTTTGAACATTTTCAAAAAAACTACAACAACTTATCATGACGGTTGCATTTTCGTAAATTACTAAAGACTGTGGAATAGTGTAAAACGGCTTTAACCATTGAAATTGACAGCAATGTTTACGTGAACCCATCATTTTCGTATGAGTAACAAGGATTTTACTGAAAAGAACCGTTAAAACAAATAACAGTTTAGAGTTTGACATAGAGTTGTTATTCCTATCAAAAGTTCAGACATGCTAAAAATATTTTTGGTAATACACTCTTCATCGCATTCAGACATTCATGCATTAAAGTATTTTTGTTTGTTTTATTTTCATTTATAAATATTTTTCTTAACATTTTTAGCCCTGTCTACTTTCTGACGACTACTTGTTTGTTATTTATTTAAAATATTTACACAAGTATATGCACATACATACATACATATTTTTTGACAACAAATAACGAATTTATTGCCCACCAAGTTTAACAGCAACATGTGAATGCTAAAGAAATACTGGGCGTTGTTTATAATTTCAACAATTTGCTGATGAGAAATGTATATTTGTTTACTATAAAGAGCACATAGTAGTTCATATATAAAAAAATGTTTCCTCTTTAATAGGGGGTTCTGCCCCTGACACTTTGTATAGACTTTTTTAGGTTTAACCCTAAATACAATTTTGTTATTGTAATAAAAGTATATAAATTAATGATTGTAATTCTTCTGTTTAAACGTGATATTTGTAACAACCAGAGAAAACGGAAATATGTTCTTAAAAAAGTGTTATATGCCATTAAATACCCAGTCAAAACTTAAAAATATGCTGTAAAAGATGTTTTAAATATGCCTTAAAAAACAAACAAAAAAAAACAATTAACAATATTTGCGTACAATAAACAAGTAAAATAGTGCACTCAGGAAAAAGCTGCAACTTAAAAATAAGAAAGCGCCATATTAATTCAATAATTTTCAATATAATAGGAAACTTATATTGAAATACATTAAATTTTTAGCAAATTCTTTTATAAAAATTCAGCAAATTTTAAGCTTATTTTTTTACGTTTACGAATAAAAACGGGGCGAGAAATTTTAACACTAAAAATCATATTTAACCCTATTGTGAATAACAAGTGAAATTTTTGTTCCCATGAAATGTTCATTCCCCTCGAAGGGGAAAAAGAAATCGTGAATCTCATGTGAAAAAATTTGTTGCTTTTCATTTTCTTGACCAATATATCGGTTTGTGCCTTGTTAACGGATATAGCCCTTAACATTCGTTTTATAGGAGGAACTATTTACTAATTAAGCGAAACGAGAACAAATTATGAGGGAAAAACTTTTTACGATAAGGAGAATTTTTTCCCGTGAAAATTTTTTTCACGTTATTATTCTCCTTTGAATTGCCTTTATTTCATGGGAGTTTTTCATGATCGCAAATATGTGAAAATGGAAAAATTATGAGGGAAAAATTATTCACGATAGGGGTGATTAAAAATTCAAAATGCAAAGAATAATAATTCAGAAAAAAATTAAAAAAAGAAAATAATTTATTGTTTAATTATTTTGCTTTCAACATTTTAATAAAATATACGTCGCACTTTTGCAAACAACACACATTTAAGTCACATTTTATATTATTTGGTGTGCACATGCCATGGCCGACACATGCATTTTCGCCGCCGTCGTTGAAAATGTTTCTATTTTAGTAAATGTTGGTCGTCGTCAACGATATGTGTGACTGGGCTCACAACGTCTGCAATGTCACATCGGCTTCGAGTGAAAGGTTTTGACATTTATAACGTAATGATGTAACCTCTTTTGATAGTTTTCGCCATGAATTACACACACACTTTTTTCTCACTTTTCGAGGAACGATGGAATCACTCAGTTTTTTAAGGATCTAATTTTGTAAAACACAACGGACGCCAATGTATTATATTGAAAGCAAAAACAAATTCATAAATATTTTGTAATTTTGTTGTTGCTTTATACAGAAATTTATTTACCGTTTTCAACACCACAAGCAATGAGGCGTATGAAATCTTAAAAACCAATGCCAATTTCTGTTAGAGGCAACAACAAAATTACAAAATATTAATGAATTTGTTTGTGCTTTCAATGTAATTCTTTGTCGTTGCGTTGTGTTTTACAAAATTAGGGCCTAAGTGTTTTCACATAAATTTTACTACACAATCAATTGCTTGACACCTGGAAACAACACCGCATTTTGAGTTTTTGATAGGCTTTAATTAAATTTTTTCTCTCTTTATTTTCGTTTAAATCACTTTAGTCTGGCACAACTACTTCTTATCGTTATCATCTGCTCTTAGGAAAAATGTCTATGAAATACACCAAATAAATGTTTTTATTTAACATAACGAAAAACTACTGTTTCTGACTTAAGACATTTTTGCCAAACGCCAAAGAGATGTCAGTTCATAACCGATAATTAATGCAATCTTTAATGCTCAGAAATTTCGATACAAAAAGAGTAAAAATGTACGGAATATTTAATTTGTTTAAAAACCCAGAAAGTTGTTCCCAATTGCTTAAATCTAATAATTTTATAAGCAGAGCAGTTGCATAAAAGATTTTTCGGATTAGATTCTAAGATAGATTTGATGACAAAAGCTATTAATAAAAAGACGCTTATTCGATTCGAAGAAAATAATTTTTTTTTTACAGCAATTTCAAGTTTTATGAAAACTGAAAGTAGGTAGAGATTATGTAATGTTTCTGTGATTATAAAGGCGAACATCCGTAGAAACCTCTTTTCTTATTGAAATCTTCTTGACAAAATATAAGAAATAGGCTTTCAAATGATTCTGAACTAAAATCCTATTTTAAAAGAAATATTTTGAAATACCGTATTTAGACTATGCAATTAACGCCGAGTTTTTTTCTTTTAAAGTAGTTGTTACGAAACTCTTTTCACATTTAAATTTTTTTCAAGCATTTTTTCAACTTTTTCAACCCCGTTTTCTTCCCTAGACCTCTTGCTAACAAACAAAAAGTTGCATGCGAAAGTTGCGGCGTTAATTGCATAATGTAAATATGGTCTAATACATAATTTGTTTGAATAATTTACCTCTTTAGTTTTATACAAAATGCTGTTGGCTTTGAATAAATTCTGTGGTAATAAGTGCTTAAGTATGTATATTTGTTTAGTTTAATAAGAGAACAATTTAAAACTTTAAAGGCGGATTTTGGAAATTTACTCCGAAATTAATATAATCATCAGTTCTCTGCAGTTATAGTTTTTTAAGTTTTTATTCCTAAAGACATCTTAAGCACTGTTTTTCTTTTTGTCACAGAAATAAAAAACTTGAATGCAGTTACAAACTAATTTAATTGATTTCAGGAAATGTAATTTGTTTAAATAAATTAAATTAAATAATATTATGCATCGATTTGTATTGAGCGGGAATTCCCGGGATTCCGGGAAATTGAAAAATAAATCCGGGGAATGAAAAAGTCCGGGAAAAGAAAAACCGTTATTATAATGCAGTACGCCCATGTATGATCGTCACCAATACCAACATTTATTAGGAAGTTATGGAATTAAAAGCTATTTTTGGGAGAGATATTTGTATGAGAGCTTTGGTAAAATTTTGGCTGGCTCCAATAAATTTTGATCAGATGGTATAGGTGGCCAAAAAAATATTGTTGTGGCCAAATTTTATCTAAATACCAACATAATAAGATGGTTTATGATTACAAAGACTCCATTTTGCAAAGAAGTTTGCATGGGGGATATGTAAAATTACTTTTTTCAAAAGGCTTCGTCCCTATGATAATAAAAATGTTTCAATCAAATTTTATCCATTTATCTTTAAAATTGCGACCTGTACTTTTCACCAAAGTTTAAAACATTTTTTTGTTCTACTTGGGAAGCACCATTAAAAAAAAACAAGTATTCAAAATATGCTTCAACACGGGGTATGAACATCAAAAATGCTACATTCGATATCAATCGAAATTCCCAATTAAATTGTATTGCAATTTCGATCGATATCGAATGCGGTAATTTGGCCCCTGTTTACTTAAATATGCAAAAACATAATGCAAAGGGTAGAATGTGCAATAATACGCACTAACAAATCGATGCCAAAATTCATAAAAAGCTCTTAAAGGCCTTTTGACACTACATTTTTAATGCATTGTTCAAGTTTTGGTAAACAGTGCAAATATAATGTTAAAGAAAAATTTACCAAGTGCAAAGAGTTCAGCTGTATTACGATAAATAGCGAACTGTCAAAAATTTTAAGAAAGTTATCGATAAAAAATTAAGTTATGTCAACAAATTTTACAGTTGTCTATCTTAAAATTGACATTTCAAGCTTGAAATATTAAAAGTGTAGCTGAATCAGCGGTTTATGGGCAAATTTGGTAATTTACCGCTTTTTGTTTGTTTTGGTTTTATGTTTCTCATAAACAAAAAGTTGACAACATTTAACAAAATAAACAAAGTCATAACAAAAAAAAAACGGGAAAAAATTTTGTTTAAATTTTTTATGGTTTGCTCTTTCCAACATTTACTGTTTCTTTCTATCAATTCAATGAATAAAAAATTTAGTGTCATAAGGGCTTAAATGCCAAAATATATGTTTTCTGCCTTCATTGGTCGCACAAGGAAAAACTTGCAATTGCATATTTTCGGTTTCCCTGATTACAACTATGAAACGTGTGTTATGGCGTGCTTATTTTAAATCTATATACACATGCATATGCGTTTTAAAATTGTAAAAATATAAACATACATATGTATATATATTAATATATGTATGTATGTACATATTTTTAATTTTTTTTTTTCCTTTTTCACACAATTTTTCTTAGGGGTCAATAATAACCGCACGCATCAGTTTGAAGTCGTCAATTATAGTTTTAAATTTAGATAATAACATATAATATATATGTAATATACACATATCGTTAGCTAAAATGCATAAAGACGTATTTAACAAAAAATTCAAAATCGAGTTTTTGATTGATTATAATGAATGCCATTAAACTACATGTCTTGACAAAATTTAACACTTCTATGATCAAAAATTAAGCTTTTATTGAGAAAAAACAAAGGGACGTAACTACAAGTGTGTTAATTTGATATAAGCAAAACGACGTAATTACACATTTTTGTCTTACAAATATAATGAAATGGGGTTCCTTGAAAATTGTGTGAAGAATTACAAGGACAACTTATCAATGCATGTTTTTCTGGCTTGTTAATAGTTTTCACTTTTCAAATTTGTTTGCTTATCCTGTAAAATTATATTTTTGTTAGTTACGCCTTTTTACATTTTAGCTAACGATATGTATGTTTATTTATAAATGCCAAGCATGATATTATCATATCACTCCTACTCTCGAAAACACTTTAACTTCTTTTAATCCTGTCTATGCCTTAAATTCAATATCAATCCCGGCAAACTTAAATTACAACATCAAACAATGTAGTAATCGGTCTATAATGGCCCATGGATATGCTTGTATGACCATTTTGGTAACAACTGTAAATTGTTATACGATTCAAATGGCAGACCGAGTTTTTCAAAATATATAAAATTTAAATCGCAATCGCAGGATTTTTCTTACGCTACTATTTTTCTTACTTGCGTCAACACTGATGACAAGTAATTATACCAACACCAAAATAATGAAGAAGGTATAATGCGTTAAGGCTGATGTTTGTAATATAATGTTAGTACGTATTTAGATTAACATATTAGTTTTGAAAGCAATAATAAAAAACTAAAATTTGTTTTTGTTTTCAATAAAAATATACAAAAGAAAGGTTCTTGTCGACATGGTGGCCCAGGCTCATAATATGTCCAAACTTATTTTATTGCATTATTAATCATCTTATTAAATTTAAATGGAATCGGTCCGTTTTGAACCATAGCTACCATACAAAAACTACCTTCTAAAACAGCTTTTAATACCATAACTTCCTAATAAATGTTGGTATTGACATACAATTTTGCGACCATTACTTTAACGATAGCTGCCATATTAACCGTCTTCCTTAAATCGCAAGTTTTTATATGCAAATGCATGAAAAAAATATGCGATTTACAAGTTTTTCCCAAAAATATATGCTTTGCCTAAATTTGCATATTACGCAGATTGTCAGCCCTTTTAACAAAAGAATTACTTTTGAGTCAAACTGTTGCAATTATGTACAAAATAATAATGTATTGATCCTTTTCCTTCTTATGCATTTTCTTATATCAAATTTGTAACAAAAACTAAAAGTAAAGTAACCCTGAATAATTTTGGATGTTTTGCTTTTGATAGTGATTTATTTAAAAAATGCCGAAAGAAACTAAAGAAAAGAAAGATACCCCAAGAATTTTTCTCGTTCTGTTTTGTGCTGGTTTACACTCTTCAAGTTGTAGCCGTCAAGTCTTTAGCTTTAATGAAAGAAGGAAAATAAGAATGCAATTTTTTTCTCTCTCTCTCTCTCTCTCCTAAAAATTTAAGACTTGAAGGCAAAAAAATGTTCCAAATATTAAAAATAAAATATTTATTGAAAAATTTTAACAAAACAACAATAATATGCACCTATAAGTTAGCTTAAGCCAACCAGACATTTTGGCAAGACAATTGGCTGCGAATGCGGCGGTAAGACAAACGGCAACTAAAGCATGGGTGGATTATTATGAAATAAATTGACACATGCACATTGATTATGTCATTCCTGAGCCAATCTTTGATCCTGGCTTCACCACAAGCGTTTCGAAAAACCTGATTCACTATGTTGACCTACAAATTCCCGCGGATGCTATTCGGATATTCATTGACGGCTCTAAAACACTGTATGTTGTCGGTTCTGGCATATACTCCAAACAGCTTAACTAGAGCATTCCTATAGCCTGCCGGACCACTGCTTAACTGGAGCATTCCTATATATTCCAATTAAAAATACTTTAAAATATGCCAAAAGACTTTGAGCATGGCTTTTAATTAAAATAATAATTAAACAATATTTACTAGTAGACAACCTAATTTTTAATCTGCAGCACAGTGTAATTTTTTTAATGTATTATTTTTAGTACTCGTTTAAATATTTGTCTACTATTTTTATTTAATCGGTTTTATGTGTTTATGGTGCGTCGTCGTACAGAGTTTTATTATAATTGTGTTTTTGTTTAAAAAAAATATATACATATAAAAAATTGTATTTCTTTTCAGTTTAGAAAAAATTACGTCATTTTTGCTATTTTAATGCGAATTAATTTTATAAATTCCCAAGTGCAACGCCACAAACAACAGCAATAATAAAAACTTAAATAGAATTCAAATGAAATAACAGCAAATAAAAAAAAAAACCAAATTGAATTGTTTGTAACCAAAAATAAATGTTGGCAAGAATTGTTGATTTCCGTTTTGTTAAGGGTTTAAAGTTCAAAATAGTAAAAGGAAAAAGTAAGTAAAAAAAATGTACAAAGACAAGATCATAGACTAATGGTCAATTTCACCAGTTAATTTAAATATAAATTTTTGTTCAAAATTCATATTTCATGTCAATTAAGAATAAAATTATATAAAAAACTATATTTAAATATAAATTGATATTTAAACACAGATTTGGTGAAACTGGCCAAAATAAATTATAAAATAGTTTTGTTCCTAGAAAACAGACAATAAAATAAAAAACTTTAATTCTTTATAACAATTTAAAAACGCTCTATGTACTTAGGAAGATAAATTCAAAATTGACACCACACCGTCGGTTTTCCAAAGTGGTCTTTATTTTACAGAGAATTTGTAAACATTTTTTTTTAAAAAATTAAGAACATCTTGTTTGTATTTTGTCGGTATACTTTTGTTTATGTTTGGACAACATGTTTTTTTGCTTCGACAACATGTTGTTTTCATTTTTACAACATTCGGTTGATGTTTTGTCAACGCTCTGCTATTGTGTTTGAAACAAATCATCAGTTGCCATATTAAAATAACAAAAAGCTGATGTATATTTTTAGAATCTTACATCTTCCAATGTTGGATAACCCGAAAGTTTAAAAAAAAAATTGGTAAAAACTTTTGACATATTTTGATATCATTACCGTAAATTCTTGTATTAATTTAATAGTAAAATTTGCTAACAAATAATATATTTCTATTGTTCTGCTTGATAAAATCTGTTACATGGAACTTAATCCGAGATTTTTTCTTATGCCATATTTCACTTTTAACGATTGCTAGGGATACTATTTTTGCAGGCTAATAAAATTCTAAACGATTTATAAACTCTCGTCATCATAAAGGTTGCATAATAATCGAGCAAGGCAAAAAGAAATTTGTTTCAGATGCCAATGCACACGCAGAGAAAAAACATGTTTTAATACGATAACCTCCAACAAAACTATTTTTAAAGAAAATTT
The DNA here is from genome assembly GCA_949318255.1 of Pollenia labialis. NCBI lineage: Eukaryota > Metazoa > Arthropoda > Insecta > Diptera > Polleniidae > Pollenia > Pollenia labialis. Next base: position 139,905,954 of record OX439141.1, on the reverse strand, counting down.
TAAACATAATATATTCAATTTAACCATATTATTGTCCCCTACAACCATTTTATGGTTATGGACTCCATCAAGAAGCTACAACCATATTATGGTTACCTTTAAACATGTTATGGTTAAATATGACAATAATTTGTTACTGAACTAACAATAGTATTTTTCTCTTTTCGAAGAGCAACATGCTTTGGTTAAAAAAACAACCATGCTATTATCAGTGTTAAGCATATTTTAGCTATTATTAACCATAACTTGTTTGGAGGCAACCATAATATGGTTGTGGCTTCTTGATGGAGCACTAGTTAAACAATAATATAGTTACAGGGGACAATAATATGGTTAAATTGAGCATATTATGTTAAAGATTTAAAACAAATGTGCTTTTTTCACTAAAAGTATCTTGATTCCCTGCCAGCATTAGGAAGATCTTTTTGTTTCCAAAAATTATTTTGTTGATTCTTTTCTGAGTAGATTTGATGATCCAAAAACTGATTAATCAGTTACAGTTACACTTACAAAAAACCGAATCATCATGAAGAGTCGCGGGTAGGGTACTATTTCTCCCTACAAAATAATCTTTTATAATCAGAAAATAAGCGCATATTTTAATCACGCTGAAGACTCAAAAAGACTCGTATATGATTAAAAATGTATCATAATTGAATCTTTGAGGAGTCAGCTTCACGAATACAAAACAAACGCATATGAGCTCATTTTCCAATTATACATGTTACACTCGCTGTGAGAAAATTGTACCCTACCGATTAATCACCTCAAAGAATCATTTGTGGTACAATTTTCTGATTCCTTACTCATTTGTCAATCCTTTTTCAATGATTTCATATGATAGAATAATATATGAATGCTTTTTCAACCCAATCGCTCAAGTGATAAATCAGTTTTTATTCATCAAAAGTGATCTGAGATTTAAAAAAAAAAAAATTATCACCCAAATGCTAGCTGGGTTGTAGCCAATAGAAAAATTCTTTTACATATCAATATATCAACTCAAAATTTTAAAATTTTCACTTTTTGCAAGAAATCGTTGTACAGTAGAGATGAGCGATCCCGTGATTTTTAAGGAACATCGTGATTAGTGAACGTGATTTTAAAATCACTGTTATTTAAAACTGTGATTGTGATCACAACTTTTATTTTTGTTCTAGGATATTTGAAAATTTTTTGTTATGGAGTTTGACAAAGAAATAAGGCAACAAAAACGATCACCTATTTAGTTGGACATACTTGAACAAATAAACATTGGCTGTAAAAAAAATTCTAAAAAGGAAAAAGAGAGAACAAAAGAAAAAATAGCAACAATTACATTCATGAGTGCAAAAAACGCTATTACCCACACAAACAGTGAAATATCATAAATTTGAGTATGAAACAAAATAAGAAAATAACAACTTAGCAAGTACCTGTTACTTAACAGATTTGGTCACAACTGTGATTCGTGATTTTTCAGTAACAGTGATTAAATCACAGGTACGGAAATATCGGTCATCTCTATTGTACAGTGGTCATATCTAAGCACTGTAAAAATCTTAGATAAATTTCTCTAGTATTTTGCCAAAAAAAAAGAAAAATTCAACTGTTTCCCTCTTTGTATAAAATAAAAACAGTTTTTTCTACTGAAATTGTATAAATGTTGAGTTGACTCTCTTTAGAGGAACCAGTGCGATATGTGTATGTAGTTTTATTGGGATATTATCAAAACCGACAACCGAACCGAAACCGACCGGTTTTAATAGTTTTTAAACCTAAACCGCATTTTCTCATTTTAACGGTTTTTAGCAAACTCTTAGTTACTTTGGCTAGCAATGAAGAAATATACAAACAAAAATTCTAATAGTGCATAGATAATATTCCTGCAAAGTATTGAAGGAATAAGACTTTTAAAATATGAAAGCTTTTTAAATTTTAATTTGACTTAGAAAACACATTCGATTCATATTTAAATTTATCAAATAAATGCTACTCGCCATGAGAAATAAATTCTCAGATTCTTTTAGTTTTTTTTTGGTAAAAAATTTCAATTTAATTAAAATTAAAAGTTATTTTCGGGAATACAAAATTTATTATTAATAAGATTTCTGTATGACGTTCTAAATTCTCAATTTTTCATATTTGATAAATACACTTAAATTTATTGTCGAGGTAAAGCTAGCTTCTATTCGCATTTCACTGGTTGCTTAGGCCAGCTCATCAGGAAACCTTTTCCAGAGATTTTAGAAAGGCCAAAAATATTATACAAATAAACCCTAAAGCGAATAAGAATTATAGACACTCAAAGTCTTACTTGCAACAATATTAAAACTTAAACAAAACACCAACAATAAACAGTGAGTTTATCTTTTCTTATTTTTAGCTTTTCTAAAATCTTTGGAAAAGGTTTCCTGATGAGCTGGCCTAATCAACCAGTGAAATGCGCATAGAAGCTAGCTTTCCTTCGACAATAAATTTTAGTGTATTTATCAAATATGAAAAATTGGGAAATTTAGCACGTCATACAGAAATCTTATTAACATTGAAAGTTTCTTAATATTTTCCTAAGTACACGCTTTAATAAAAAAAAAACTCATGTTTTGAAAGATAGATGACTTTTAATGTAATCCTTTTAGACTTAAATATTTCCGCGTGAATATTAACACTGAAAAGGTTCCTCCATTTTCTTGATTAAAAATTATTATTGTATCTTTCGTTTTATAAATTGCTAAAACCTGACAACTAAACCATTATTTATTGGCTTCAAAATATGTTAAAATATGTTTTAAAAAGTTAATTTCTATAAATATTTATTGGAAAATGAAATTTGTACCACAATAAAACAAAAAGTGTTACAAAATGTAAAGTAACGATAATTCAAAATAAAAATGTTACATACAAGTAAGTGCGTACGTGTTTATGTAGTAAGAATAATAAAATGTAGCATGAATAAAAATTATATGATGATTGTCATATTCATATTTATATTGACTCAAAAAAATACCTAATAGTGATGTTACGAATATTAATTTTTTATATTTGCGAATACAAATGCGATACAATATTCAATAGGGATTGCTGTTCGGTTTTAACCGAAATCGAAACCGCGGTTTCAATGCCCTAAAACCGAAATCGAAACCGAAAACCGGCCAAAAAACCTCGGTTTTAGCTTTTACTTTAAATATATATTTATGCTAAAAGAAATTGCAAATTATTCATAATAATCGTTCTTAATTAAAAAAAAAACTTTATGCGTAACAGCCTGGAGCAATGGCAAGGTGTTTCAAAATTCTTTAAATTTAAAATAAGTATGTACTAAGAAGAACAAATGTTTCTTTTTTTTTTTTTAAAGTACCAAGTTGAAACAAATAAAAAAATTTTATGCCATACAAAAAAATATATTTGTATGTAGTTTAACTTGGATATTTTCAAAACCGAACCGAAGCAAATTCTAATATTCTGAAATTTAGCGCCACTTGATAATTCAAATTTAATAGAAAAAATTTCCTGTTTGAGTCGATGATAACAATAAAATTAAACAAAAAAAGACGAAAAATATATTAAAGAAAAAGTCCCATATCTACCCAGTTTCTTGCGAGCTTTGATTTTCTGATATAAGGGTTGTACATTAGGGCGGTACGAACAAAGATTTGGTGGATAAATACTAGAACGAGATACTTGACGTCAATTAAACATTGATAAAACATACTTTAAGATCGGACTGTATATGACTAAGATAAAACGAAGAATGTGAAAAGACGACCCCTACGTTCGGCATAACATTTTTTTTCGAAACCTTGCAAAAATACCTAATATTTGACGGTGTACAGGGAACGGTCTACCGTAAATACTTTAAACGAAATATAAATTAAGGAACGTCTTGTCTAAATACTTTAAACGAAATAACACCACTGTTGTCAAAAATTAATTTTCTTTTTCATGAACCTCATAAAAACACATATGCTTTCTTTTAGCTTACGACACAATTTTATTGCGGGTATTCCATATTTATCACAAAATATCTTATTCAGTAAATCAATACTGATACTCAACAACTTTTTTAGCACAAATTTATTTTTATGTCTAATAAATCAATGAATGTTTAAACGTTACGATAAAAGTTGTCAAATTCATATGGTTTGTATTGGTAGTTTAAAGGCCTAATTGCATGCGTTTAAAGATGGTTTAAATATTTACAGAATAATCGATTTGCTGGTTTAAACACATTTTAAACCAAAAAGAGAGTTTAACTTGCACTGTTTTATTAGCCCTAAAGGCCATGCCAGATAAAACTTCATCGCTTTGCGTGACGATTCTAACTTAGATAGAAAAGCGTAACGCAAAAGGTGTATGTCACAATAAAAACTTTGACAACTCACACGAATTGTTTGTTAAAAATAAATAAATAAAAAAATTATACTAGCAGACTGTCAAAGCGCGCAAAAAGATGAGAGTTGCCTAACTTTTCGCTTCGCTCTGCGTTAAAAGTACTTTATGTGAAATGTTTCCTATAAGTATGAATATTTCATCTTTGACGTCAAAGCGAATCTCTAACGCAACGTGAAGCAACGTTTTATCTGACATGGCCCCAAGTTATACATAATCCCTTTGTTTACAATCTTAGATTTTTTTTAAATTTTATTTAAAATCTCAATCGGAGGAGTCATAGAAACCAAGTCGGTTTGGCTTTTTGTCGAATTTGCAAACCAATATTGGTTTAATTTGGTGTCATGAAAACGTTTTGCTTTTTCAATTTTAAATGAAACCAATGCAGGAGACAGCTGTTTTTTGTTTTGCTTCATTTTTTTACAATTTTTAATGGATTGTTTTTTTTTTTAAAGTTTGGTACATTTTTGTGCTTGTGCTAAAATATTTTTAAAAATTTGTTTGTTAAATAAAAATTAGTAAGAGTGATTTATTCGGCTCTGCCGAACTTTATAAACCCTTCACCATGGTGCGATAAAAACAGAAAGTAATATATTTAAATACCGTTCTTAAGTAGTAAATAAATTTATTTTGTGCTCACTTCTGCAATCCCGCCCACTTTTTGCCGAATGCTGTCCATTGATAACCAAGATGCGTGTACCTAATTAGGAAACGTTGGCTCTTGCCGTTCTCTAGGTAGACCGATATAAATAATGTCTTTGTACGCCCACTTCTCCAATCCCGCCAATATTGTTAGACAAGTTGTGTAACCCAGCTATGTGTACCAAGTTTGGACAATTTTTCTCTTATCGTTCTTGAGGTATAAATATATGTATATACATTTATTACCACGCCCACTTATCCACTACCGCCCACATTTTGTCGAATGTTGTCTATTTATAACAAAGATGGTTGTAACTAGTTTGACCACTTCTCTTATCCCACCTCCATTTTTCGGATGTTGGGTATTGGTAGCCAATATGCTTGCACCTAATTAGGAAACTTTGGCACTTGCTGTACTCCAGAAACAAAGCATTTATTAGTAAACCATATTGGTTGTATTTGCCATTATTTTATGACACAAAAGAACATTTTGTGAATGTCCTTATTTATTTATTAAATAAACATAAATTGACTTACATTTTTGTTAATTATTCAACTAGAAGAATTAAAAACTAAAGCCTGGAAATTAATTTTGTCAGCTTCTTGGTTTATTTCGAATAGAAAGTTCAATAACAATAACATAACAAGATCAAACATAAAATCGGTTTAAAACTATTCACCCCTATCGTGAATAAAAATTCCTTTTGATTTTTTCCCTTTTCGCATTTTTACAATTGCATTAACATAGGAAAAATGGAAAAAGAGAAAAACTCCCAAGGAATTTCTTATTCACGATAGGGGTGATTATCTTTTTTACTTTCAATGATTTTTCATAAATAATGTTTCACTTTCACCCGAACTCTTATATTTGCTATAGAGTGACAACGAAGTTATTGACAGCAAAAAAATTAAATCTTAAAAAAGTGGAATTATTGCATTTCGTTATGGAACTTCTCAATTGTCTTTTTAAAAATACACACAATTTTTTTCTCTTTTAGTACTCTTAAATTTTTTTTCAATATTCTGCATTACAAAATAAACAAATCAAATTCTAAAGGACATGAAACAAAACAATACCACAAACTCTTCTTTCTAAATATATGTAAGTTTGTGCGCGTCAGTGAGTAAATGTGCCACAAATTATACTTGAAAACAATGGCTACACAAAAAAAAGACTGGGTTAAGGGTGTGGAGAAAATTAGTACGAGTAATAAATAGTTGATAGGGTAAGGTCGTGTTATGAATGTTTACTAAAAGCCAGACAGGCAAACGGTTTGAATTAGTTATTTGCACATTTTTTTTTATACCCAGCAAACATTGACTTTGGATTTCGCTTAAATTGTAAAGTCATTAACGAACTAGGCTAATTTATTATAACTTGAATAAATATTAACCCTTTTTCAGTCAACATTTTCTCAAACAAACGATAGAAAAAAAACAAAAGTTATCATGAGCTATAAAACTGGTAAGGTAAAACTTTAAATTAACTATTTTTGAAATTTTGAAATAGTTTCAGCTAACAGCATTATTTGTGTCATCAATCCTTATGTTTACTGGGTTGCTTATTCGCACAGTCTACGGTGTGTCATTTGTTTTGAATGTGTTGTACTTTATGTTGAATATAACATCCTTCCTTGCTTCCTTCCTTCCATGTTCACTTTCTGACTGACTTGTGGCCTGTCTTAAACAACTTAACACAGACATGCCTTTTACTGATTCAGGTTTCATTATAGTTAAGAACCGAAAACATGTGTCGTTTCACAGTATTTTCCTGCTTTCACAATGTTTCACAATTGTGTACACAATGAAAAGTAGCATAATTTCCTTTCGCTACAGTATTTTGTGTTTGTTTTGTTTTTTTTTCTTTCTGTTTAAACGAGTTAATATACACTTAAGCATATTCCAAAATTACAACATTAGGACAACTGTAGTGGTTTAAATCTTATTTTAAATTCTTCTTATAGCTTTTAGAGTTCAGAAAACCAAACCGCTTCAAAGAACTTCAAAAGGTTTTAGAGAGATTTTAAGCCCCATTCGCCTTGATTCTAAAAAACTTTATTCTAAAATTTTACCATTCTTATATTTTGCTGTGAGTTTTTATTTTTCTCGCCAAAAAGGCAATTACAACCGGCGTGTTGTAGCATAAAAACGCTGTTTGTGCAGTAAAATGACTACAACTTTTAAACAAAACAACAATTTACAGATGACAGTTTAATTTGAATTTTTATGTACTTAATGTAGTTTTTTTTTTAATTTAAGTATATATTTTCTTTATTCTTTTTTTGTATTTTTTTTAAGGGTGGGGTTTTAACATGGAGATTAGAGATTTAGTCATCTTTAATCTGTGTTTTTAGCTTTTAGTTTTTAAGATTTTCCAGTTAAAGCGGCCAATGCTGGTGGTTTAAACTTAATCATTAAATGTCAACACATACACATGTATAACAAAAGCAGCTGTTAAAATTTTTTTTTTTTTTGGAAAACAGAAAAATGAATGATTCTAGTAAAAATGAAGACTAGTGATTCTGAAATATATGAAAACCTAAATAAAATAATTATAAGAATTAATTTTCTCTTTATAAGATTAAAAAGGGCGAAAATTCTTCTTTTGTACAAAATGCTAAGTGGATTGATAAAAAGTTGCCATTTGGTGCCGGTTCACACACGTCAAGTTTGACTCGTCAAGTCTTGAGTTTTTTGGAGAGAGGGGAAAAGAAATGTCATTCTCTTTTCCCTTCTCTCTTAAAAGCTCAAGACTTGACTTGTGTGAACCGGCACTTGTTGTTATTCAGTATTGCAATGCTGCGAGGTTTAAACTACCTTTTAAAAACGTCAAACACAATTAGTACTCAATTAAATTTATTCTCAGATTAATTACTTATACAGGGTCCGCAAAATAACTTTTTTTTTTGAAAATGCTATAAAAAAAAACTACTGAATATTTTCTCAAATTTCTTTTTATATTTGAAAGTACAATCCTTCCGGTTAATAATGGAAAATAATTTCATTCAAATGGCTGCCTCGTCTGGCCATGCAGTAGCCTACACGATCGGTCCAATTTTAAAGCACATTATCGATTGTGTGCAGCTGTATTTCACTTATCTTTGACGGCACCCCACAAATAATAGTCCAACGGTGTCAAATCGCAGCTCCGAGGGGGCCAAACGACAACAGCTCTGCGGCTGATGCATTATCTTCAAATCAGGGCGCAAAACATCGAGTGTCCCCCTCTTCAATCCCCCTCTACAATTTTTGTGAACAAAAATTCGTTCAACATGGCCCGATTGCTCATTTTCGAAGAAAAATGGCCCAATTATGCCTCTGGACCAAAATCCGCACCAAACAGTGACTCGTTTTGGGTGTAACGGATTTTCAATGTACGCGAGCGAGTTTTCTGTGATCCAAATGCAACAATTTTGCTTGTTTACATATCCGCCAAGATCAAAATGAGCTTCATCTGAAAAGATGATTTTTTTTGGCAAAATCGGCATCTTCTGTACGTTGGCCGCAGGCCCACTTAGCGAAGCGAAAACGCATTGGATGGTCAGTTGTTCAAGCGTATACACAACCATATTCGTTCAGCGGAAGGATAAAAGTAATTATCTGTCAAATCAGACATGAGCTAAGTGTTACCATTCACGAAATAAGCACTAGTTAAAAAAAAACTTTAGATGGCGGACCCGTTATCATTGTGGGTACACAAACGTCTTGTACACTCATTTGATTTTTGTTTTGTGTTTGATTTTCAAATAAATTTATGCAAGCCTTTAGCTCCCAGTAGAGTCGACAAGAAGGATACATTTTTATGAAAATGCAAGTTACAATGTACTTAATTTTCCAACCATGATTAAGGTATACAAAACCATTAAAATTAAAGTTTAATATGACAAGAATAAACCTATCCCAGTTCTTTTTAGCCTCAATGTTTGCATGTATAATGTATCTTCTGTTAAGGCTGAAAAGGAAGTGTAGCCATTGTAATTGTTGACTTAAGAATAATTAAAAGTGTGTTAATGTTTTGTTTCCTACTAATAATTTTCAACAAGCCTTCAGCAAAGGCAACTAAATTAAACATTTTTAAAGATAATTATTAAACTGTTTTTTTTTTATTACGAAAGAACTTTTCTTTCGACAATACGGTTGAGAAGAAAAAATATGGCAAAGTTTTGTTGATATTTTATTATTTAAGCAAATTTTTAATTTTCCTTTATTTTTAATAACAAATTTGGCCTCGCGTTTAGTGTTTTTTTTTTTGGCTAGCATGTTAAAAATATGCATGACAGAAAGTAATTCCTTTTTTTTTGAAATTATTTTATAAAAGCAAAATTATCATTTTAACATTTCGTGTACTCTCGATTTAATAATAGATTTTGAAGATGGTGAGTACTTAAAAGGGAGTGTGTTTTTTGCCAAAAATTAAAAGTGAATACCTTAAGTGTCTTAACCTTACTAGAATAAGGGTTCGGTAACAGGATTTAAATGTTTTAACATAACTAATGTGGCAAAAATGTTCATTGTTTTAGGTATATTAAATGAAAGAAATGTGAGATAAACACGTTTATGCCCAATTTAAACTGAGTAATTACAGCTACAAGTTTTTATTTTACATATATGTGACCTTCTCCGAGAAAAACTCATTTCATCTTATTCTACACCCTTTGAGGTACCAGAATCCACTCTAAAGTCCAAACCCTTTTTTGACTCACTAGGTCCCTTTTCTCGGAGAATGTCACATATTCATAGATTAAACATGTACAAATCTTTTAGAAACTATAAAAAGCAGGGACCGCAAATAACAGTTATCCAGAAAATGAAGACTCGTAAATTCTTAATATTAGAATCAACGGAGACTTATAGTGTCATATACCAATAGATTCGTATTGACGTTCTTTTTCAGAATCTATGGTGTTAAAAAAGACGATCTCAACTCCACAGTTAAGAATTATTTTTCAACGAAGGAATAAAAGTTAAGACAAATCTCCTAAAAAAATGTTTTATTTATCTGTCATAAACTCTTTTGACGAGGTTTATTTCCCCCTTTATATAATAAAACTCTTTTAAGGAGTTTAATATTTTCCACCTTAATACCCAGCGGGAAAATGTAATCAATAGGAATCGAGAATGTAATACATATCGTGTATAATATTTGATTCCAGATTATTAACACGGAACATGTCCTAGGATTGTAATAAATACTTTTAATGCATCCTGCGAATTAATTAAATAATGCATCGTTTATGATCAACATTCATTAACGACATAAAGACAGCAAAAAATAACGAATTTTTATTAAAAAAATACATAAAAAACACGAAAATTAGTCACGAACAAAAACAATACATTCCTTGTTCTGCAAATGTTGGAATATACGTGGTAATCAATGCCAATTTATTTTGTCTGATAAAATTAACTTCTCGATTCCAATGAATGCATTATTATTCTTTCAGAAATCAATTCCTCATTTTCCCGCTGGGTAAAAACTCATTTTGCCGTCATAAAATAAAATTCGTGAGGGGGTTTTATTTTTATGTCTTTCATTAAACTCAATTTGTTTATTATATTAGTGGTTTTCAACCTTGGTAGTAAAGTCCCTTGTAGTCCTTGTGAATCTTATTACTTTAGTTAAAGTACAAAAATTTACAACACTGCAACAACAAAATGTATTAGACTAAAATTTACTACGGTGTGGTTGAAAAATCCAACAAAAAGCTGTAGTAAACACGTTTGTTAAATAGCCCAGAATAAAACAGTTGAACAAACTATATCTGTCTCTTTCCCTCACTCAGCAACTTTATTAATTTACAATACTAACGTAAAAGACACTCATGTCTTGTAGTTTAAAATCGAATTAGGAAAAGCAGAGTTGTACACTTAAAACAAAGGGTGAAAACCGCAATTCTTTTTTTTAATGTCGATTTATTAAAATGTAATCTAAGCTGACAAGATTACACTGCTTTACAAATTGTAATGATCTGACCAGCGGCAAGCTTTGGGTGTCGATTTACATAAAATAAGTTCTATGTCTGACAGGGAAATCCAGCTCATCAAATGAGTTTTATTTATTTTGTCTTTTATATCTCAACTGAGTTTTATTTTATGACGGAAAAAATAAAACTCCTCAAATAAGTTTTATTTTATGACTGACGGCTCAATAAAACGTTCTTTTTAAGAGTTTAATTCGACCTTTTATTTTCATGTTAAAAAATGACTGTTTTAGATGGATTTTTTGTCTTAAATTCACAAAATAACTGAACAGTTATAACATTATAAAATAACTTTTTTGAAATCAATTATAACTGTTACGGTCCCTGATAAAAAGTAAAAAAAGCCATATGCCTAAAATTAAATATTTATAATATGATTTTTTAATAGCAATGCCATGACATAAAATTAAACAAACTTATCAAGTTTCTTTTTTGCATTGTTTAATAATTATTTTTGAACATTCCTGAATTTTATCGCATTTCGAATAAAGTGTTATATATATATGTATATATATATATAAACATACTACATATATGCCTATACATATATTTTTTTATATTCCACTATTTTCTTTTGTTATTGTGCCACATAACGTTGCCGTCGTTGCTATTTAAATAAGCGAATTAAAAACAAAAAAAGTGAAAAACTTAAAAGAATAGGAAATTTGTATACATTTCCATGTGACTGGTTGGCTGGTTGGTTGGGTAACAAGGGATCTACTGACTGCAATTTTATGTCGGTTTTTGTTTTGAGCCTGGTGTGCAAAATTGTTAGCAACAATTTATATTGTCAACATTTTCCCTTTAACGTTTTAACCTTTACATTCATTCATAGTGCCATTTGTTCTATTGTTTAAAAGTTTAGATTTTCTTTGAATATAAAAAAAACAACAACAAATATGTACGAAAATGAGAACAGACGAAGGAAAGTGAGTAGAATATGAAAGGGAAGAATTAAAATTTATTGAAATACTGATATGTATGTATGTATGTGTATGTTTATCTTGCTCTAACAATTTTACAATAATAATGTGAAACTGCGAGAAATAAAAACGGATCCGTAACTCGTAAATGTTTGCCTAAACCACAACTACCACCATGATCTCCGCTTGCAGCACCTTGCTTCATCAACAGACAGGTTAAACTCAAGGTTGTAGGTGCTTCTTTCTACCCTGGTATTATATATGGGCTCCGGTCAGACTTCATGTCGCAATTTTTACCAGTTGACCTAAAAATAATTCGTTACTGTCGACCATAGCAATTTGCGACAGATGTGATCAATATTTTCGTGAGTACCTTTCATAGTGGTCAACGCCACCGTGTAGGAAAATGCTTTGGATAACAATCAGGGTGTAATAAAAAGCCCACCACTGTATTAATTATGTGTATAGCCTTGCCGTTATTTACACTTACAAAAGCGACTTATTATTCTGGTCGTTGCTTAGACGACATCTAGTGAATTTGCAAATGTTAGGGCATTATCAGGTACAAAAGACTCAAAATAAGATATTTATATATCCATGATAAAGTCGTCGAATATTTTTAATAAGCTTGTACTCAAGATAAGCCAGATGCTTCTTTTTAATTACTTGCAGGTTTTATAGAATTATTTAAAGAAACCGAAAACGCTTCGGTGTCAAATTGATAATCAACCAATTCATGAGTAAAAATTTCCCTTTTCCCTGATTCTATTTTTACAATTAAATTTCAATAGAAAAAAATGGAAGGGGGGAAATACGTCTGGGGTATTTTTATTCGTAATTAGGTTGAATATATTTTGTCGGCCTGTTTTTAGTATTTGTTTATCTCGAAAAAATGAAAGCAATGGGTTGTCAAAATAAAAACGGAATATTTTAAAAATGACAAAAGTACGTTGTTTAAATTATAGCAATATGTTGTTAATATAACAAAAGTTATTATTAAAAGGAAAACGGTTTTTGGTCAATTAACCAAAAGTGAAATGTCAAAACGCAAACAATTGTAGGCAAAGTGACAGTCAGGCATTTAAAAACGTTTTGACATCATACAACGTTGTCAAATTCAATATATCGCCATTCTCAAATTATTTTGTTCTAAGTATGTATATGAATATATTTTATACACACATAAAGAACACAACAATTTACGAACGACAATATTGTGTAAAGTTTGGTAATTTTTATTACCGATTTTTTCCCTCTGTGTACGTACATATTTTTGTAAAAGCGTAGGCATCAATGACATCTGCCTTTGACTTAATGAATGACTGACGATGTATAGAATTTTAAACGATGGAGGAGATGTGTAAATAAACAAAAAAAGATATGAAAATTTCTCTTGCACATTGCTACAAATAACAATTTTTAAAGCAGCAATGAATAAAATGCACAACACACCTAATTTACTACGTTTACGGCTGTTGTGTCTAAGTACCCGAGTGCATGAGTAGACGTTTAGTTTTTATTTTTTGTCTCTTAGGCAGACATGTAAAAAATTGCATTCTCAAAAATGTTTGAATTGGGTGTTGTTGATAGAAAAATGAAAATTATATATTATTATTTTAACTGCCGTATTCATAAAAAATAAAATAAGTTTGAAATTTGTTTTTAAGACAAAATTTTCATACAAATTTTTCTTAAAATGCATTTCAAATCCATTTTAATTTTTTATGAATACGGTAGTAATTGTGGTTGTGCCATTCGGAAATTTAACAAGACTCGACAACTATTTGCCTTTGCTTTTCCGTGCTGCATGTGATAATTTTTGGATTTTTTTTAGGTGTTGGACTCAGAAACATAATATTATAGGTGTAAGGTCCTGATTGAATGAGCATCAATAAGATGAAAAATTTTGGTACTTTTTTGTTTTTCATCTGGTACATTTAAAATTTTGTTAATCTATAAAGACAAAATAAAACATGCATGGTCCTGAGTGAATAAGAATATAAGAATAATAATGTTACTTTTTCTTTCTACATCCGTTTATTTGATTAATTTTCTTTGATATTAGACATAGAAACATAGAATTAAACATGCCGTGCCTTAGATGATGAGAATCTTAAGACTCCTCTAGACTTTTTGTTTTTCAATTGATATTTTCTGATACTTTTTTTATTTAACTTACAAAATTTAATTAACTCGCGAGGAAAATAATATATGAACCGGCGGTTGGTCCCTCGCTAAATCGATCCACTTAGAAGAAAAACATAAGTTCTCAAATCATGTAAATTCGTGTATGCTTAGATGTATGTATATATGGATCATGCGACAAAATGTCGAATTTCGAACATTAGGCAAACCCTAGTTTATATAAGTGGTTTAAATGTCCAATTATGTTTAATTTTTTTTAAGACAACTACTCGATTCCATTACAATAGAACAATTACGGCCAATTTCACCAAGTTCAGTTATATGTAATTACACTGGTTCACAAATTTTAAACTTTTTTATTAACTTTGAGAAATTTTTTAAATTTTCAAAAATATTTTATGGTTGAAGTGGGTAAAAAAGGGGTAATTTTTGTTTTTTTCTTAATAATAAAAAGTCTTTGAAAGTACTGAATCTTACAAGTGTGTAAGTACTTTTCCGCTGTTTAAATTAAAGTAGTGGGATAGTCTCAAACGCTTTTTGCAATTTTCTATTATGCACATTTTTTATACATTTCGTTTTTCTTTTAACTTTTAATTCTATACATTAGTTATATTAATTTTTCTTTCATTCTTTCGTTTCTTAACACTTTTATTGTGCATTTAACTCGCAAATTGTACAGGGTGTTTCAAAGATGGATTTGCTGCCTTCTGTACAATAACGTGCCGCCATCACTATGTTAAAACAACAAACCATTTCTTGTTAGTACAAGAATTTGGATGGTGAAGACTGCTTTTGTCGATGTTTTGTTCTTGTTAAAACAATTGTTTACGCAACGATGTCTAACATCACTGTAGTATTGCCATATAAAAATACGCTATCTTGATTGTTATTGTTGATTTTTTTTATGGGTTTTATTGCCATACGTTTTCCCCATATCGAAGAACAATTTTGCTTCGCTAATTCCGCCAACGTTTTGTTCTTGAGCAAATATAACAATGGAAGGTCTGGACGGCGTGAAAAGTTAGCTGGCTATCGAACATCGAATGTTAGCTTTGTATTGAGTTGACCAAGGCAAATTCATTAGAAGGTGGGGTCAAGTCAACATATCGACACCTTTGCGCGAAATTATCGTATACATATGCCAAATTTTTTGAAATTGAGTTTTTGATGCAATCTTGTTCTACATTCAAAGAGACGTCACTTGACAAAATATTGTAGGCGAATTCCACTTCGTTGCTCCAAAAATTGAATGTATATTTTAATTTTGATATTGCAAGCGTTAGCAAAGAAAAATGGCTGTCCTGTAAAATTTGGTTTTTGTAACATACGATAATTTCGCGCAAATGGGTCGATATGGTGTTTTTTCGGTTGTCGACTTGTCAAAATTTGTATTCAAGCTGGTTTTTTATGTAAAGCTTCGTACAGACGATGCACTGTGGCGCCTTTTCCCAAAAACCGTGGCAAACATACAAAATTTGATGACAAAATTTTGTAAAATGAATGAACACATCGTATAAAGACCATTTTACTGATCAGAATTCAAAAACGTTTTTCTTAATTGGATAAGAATTATAGCTGGTGGAGCTGTTTAAAGTCGACAGTTTTTTAGAAAGTCCAAAAAAAGGTGATTTTGAGAAAATAAAAGACATTTTAGAATTGAAGTGTCAGAAATATTGCCGTGTGATCACTACTTTTTTGGTATTGTTTTAAAGGTATATCTATTGTTTATTAAAATAAGTAAGAAAATGTCCACCAGATACCCTACTTTTTTTAGCAGTTGCCGTTTTTTAGACACCCTATATTTAGGTACTTTTTATAAAATATTTTTGCAACCAAAATTAAAAAAAAAATTGCCAAATAAGGAAAAAAGCTACCAAAATTTTAATATTTTTTATATTTTATGTTATCTAACAGCACAAAAATGTAAATATAAGTGGAACTGACTGACATATTTCTGTTAATGTATGCATATGTGCCTACTTATAAATATGTATGTAGCCTTATTTATAAACAATATTTTCTTGTGTCAATCAGGTAGGCATAATTATTAGAATTTGTTTTAAATTTAAGAACACATTATGAAAATAGGCAGGTAGTTTTAAAACTTGGTTTTTATACTAAGTAAAATAAAAACTGCAGTTGTATATAATCCAGTTAATTGTGGCCAAGATTTATGTTTCGCAAATCAGGTAGCTTGAACCTTTTTATTTTTGGGTATTAATTAATCTGCAATTGTGTAATGCAATCAGTTAAAGTTTTACTTTGCAAAAGTAGTGATCAGTACCAGAACTCATAATGTCATTTCAAAATTCGGAATTGTTCGAGTTATTTAGAAAATCACATAATGAAAATGTTTTTAATTTGGCTATTGTGGAAAAATTGCACGTTTTACCAGGAAAAGGATGTTAAAAACAAAATTCACTTCGTTTTCTTGGATATTCGTAGAAAATGGCTTGCCTCAAACAGTACGACAAAAACCTTTATGGAAAAGTACTCAGACTGGCTGAATGGAGTAAAAACTTTTGAAAAAATCGAAGAACCGCATACATCTTTGGACAGCAGAAAAGGAAGACCTGCTAAAACTATAAACGAGTGTTCGGAGTACACAAAAAAACGTAAACTTCAAAATGCTACAAAAGATATATCTACATCGAATCTGTCAAAAGCATTACTTCTTAAGTACGTCAAAGATAAAGATAAATCTAGGTCTGATATTACAAAAGCTGTGGAGCTTGCTAGCCCAGATCGACTGCGAAGGATTAAAAAAAGTATTCCAACTCCTCCGAATGCATTACCCACAAAGTATAGCATAGAAGAAGCCTTAGCGTTATTTATGGACTTGGGATTGTCAAAGGAGAAATATAATATTTTATGAAGCTCTTTAAAGAATCATAATGTGAATATATGAATTTTGCGACAAGAAAGGTCAAACGTGTCATCGTGTCCAATGCCTATCACAATAGGGAGCACTTATTTTGATCCTAAAAGATTTAAAAATCCAGTGTTTTTTCCCCATTACAAATTTCTTGGTAACTTCAAAAATTATGATGTTTTCAACAAAAAAACCACTGTCGAAAGCAGACACTGTGAACAGTGCCGCGCCTAACCTATGACCTTGCAAATCATGTATATTAAAGCTAAAGAAGTTTCCTTTCAAATGCTTTTTCAAATTTTTAAATATCTTTATCAGTTCAAAAGTTATGATTTTTGCAACGAAAAAAGTCAAAAGGCGCCACTGTGCGATGGTCAGATCTGAAAATCTTGTAAGCAGGCGTTGCCAACAGCAATATTTTTCTGACAATGGTGCAATTGTCAGATGCATTAATTTTGCACTTCTGCAAATACAAATGAGCTTACAATGTTCACACAGCTGTAAGATATTTTAGCCAATTTTAATGCAGTTTAAGCAACGCTGCTTACCAATATCATCGACCATCGTCTATACGACGATTAACACTGTAGTTACATATACTGTCTGTCGAAATTTCCAAAAATTGATAGGTGGGACGTAGTCTGCACGCAATTTTTGATGAATTTACTTTCAATATGTCATCATGAAAACAATATACATATAAATACAAACGAAGAATTTGCTCACTTACCTTGAAATCAGCTGTTTTCTTAAACGTAAATTGAAACACTCACTGAAAAGAGAATTTTAAAGGCAAGTTCGTTTCAATTTTTAAAAGTGTGAGTGTATTGGTAAAAATGTGTGAGTGTATTGAAATTTAATAGGAAAAACTTGATTAAACCTTTTTTTAATAGTAATATTTTTGACAATCCGACCACAGAAGAAGTGTTGTTGAAGAGTTGAACTTACCTTCTAGTCAATTCGCCTTGAAGTAGACAGTACTATCGAAAATTTCCTTGATGTTGCAAATAAATTTAAAGAACTTGTTGAAAATTTAAATATTAATACATTTTTCTGTTTTATTATATTAAATACAACATTCCTTATTATTTTTGTTAATTTTATGCAAATCTTAGGTCGTAAACAGCCATTAGAAAGGCTTGTTTTCCTTATGGAACAAAATTCTTTTTAGGAAAAAGGGATTTGCATAAAAGTTCAGCCTGTAAAAAAGTATGATGAAACCGCGCAGAAGCTTAATTGTTTTGTACCAACCATTATTCCATCGTGGTCATGCTTAACTTTAATGTTATTTTTGAAATTTGTAAACAAAAATTTTTTTAATTTAATTTTCAGCTGTTAGAAATTTTCTACTGTGAATAAATTAAGTAAAAAAAAAAATTCGTTCGATCAGCTAATTCGACTGCTGTCGAAAATCGAATTAGTTTATAATAGGCTCCTTAGCAACACCAAAAAAAAATAATTGACAGCTGACATTAAATTTCCCAGTTTTTCCTATCGTGTTAAATTAATTTTTGTTAAAGATAAAGTTGAATTTTAATACAGTTTCAGTTTTTAAATGCAACTTGATTAATGAAAAAAATTAATTAAAAAAGTAGTATGTATGTATGTACTACTGAATATCAAAAAATATTATAAAACAACTATTGATGCCACCTTGTCAAGTAAATGTACAATGGAAACTAAAATAGACTTTAAGTGAGCAACGTTGGCTATTGAGTGCCCTGGTAGGCTAGTTGGTAGTGAGCTAGGCTATCAGTGCCGGTGTTGCGCGTTCGATTCCCGCCAGAGATTCTGGTCTTCTACAGACACGCTTAGAGCTTTGCGGGATAAGCTTAGGATAAAATTGCTTTTTTGTGTACTGTGTATATGTATGTTTTAAAAAATCTAAAAAAAAAAATTTTTATGGCAGCATCAATTTTTATATCGTTTTTATTAAGTCAATATTTGGTTTATTGACATAATTATCTTTCTGTTCACACATACACAATTTAGCTAACTTAAGCAAAATGTAAACAACTTTTTCATCGTTAAAGAAGAAAACAAAATAAACAGCTGGCTTTTGCGCAGACCTAACGGATGGATCTTTGTGTTTGTTGTTTTGTTGTTGTCAAAAATGCCAAAACACTTTGCTTAGTGAGTTGGGTTTTACTCACTTAACACACTTGTGACAGTGTTGCATTTTAATTTTACTCAATATTTATAACGATTTCGTATTAATTAAGCAATAACTAAATTGCAATTTTTTATGGATAATTGAGCTCAATAATGGCATTTATTGCGTAAAACTCAATTAAGGTGCATATCGAACACGGTATAAGGCAACTCCGCTCATGTTGGATTGAGTTTTCTTTCAATGTTGAATTTTCCATCGGGGCAACCCCTAATATGTGCCAATAGGAATAGAAAATGCGATTGACAAAGTTTCAGCCCAATTAGATAACGCTAACACGTGTCTTATTGAGCATAAATTAAGGAAAAACAGCGATTTTTCACTAAAATTCGTATTTCTTTGTCTTTATAACCGAAACCATTCATTCTAGGAACCTGAGTCGAGTCTTGTTTTATAGGAAATTTTCCAATTTCTCTGTTCTTTTTCTTGTTTTTTTTTTCTAAAAAATAGCCTTTCATTTCATTATCTCTTTTTGATTTATTAACAATTTTAATAATTTAAATAGTTTTGTTAGCTAACCCCCCGTTTCCACATGCAAGTGCAAGTTCGAAAAACTCAATACACTCACACTTTTTCACTAACAATTCAAACAGCCAATCGTCTGTTTCCTCGATTTTTCATTGATAGCACTATGCACCTGATCACGAATATGGCATTCATTTATTTTTCTCAAGAAGTGTTTTCAAGATATACGCGAAAATCGTGTTTTTCTGTAGTTGTTTTACGTATTTCGAAAAATCCCGAGAACTGTTCAACTGAATTGTACAAGATTTAATATTTTGCATAGACATCTCTTTTCCCTTTTAGAACATATCCAAACTGTGTCGATCGGATAAAGATTAACTGAGTTACAGGACTTTTAACTTGAAAAGTGATTTTTCATGTTTTTTCAAAATTCACCATTTTAATTCGCTCCATTTAGGCAATAAAAACATTTTCAAAATTTTTTTTACATGTATCTTAAATAATATTTTGTTAGAAACGTAGTAAGCGTAAAATTGTTATCGTCGGACAAAGAATTAAGAAATAACGGCATATTTAGTGAACAAATCCGAATTTGAATTTTCATAAAAAAGTTTTTTTAAGAATGCTACTAATGTCTGGAATTTGATTGCAAATTTTTACTAATTTAGGTCGCTGATTTCAAATCTAATCTCCATTTTTCTCTATCAGCTCTAGTTTTCGAGATATACAGTTAGGTCCAAAATTAAGGCACTTTCACTACATACATTTATTGGAATAACTTAAAAACGGTTGATCATATTCAGTAAAAAACAAAAAAAGTCCGAAACTTGGCAACAATAAATAAAATCTAAAAACTTAAGCCTGTGTTCTCTATTTTAAATCTTGCGTTAATTTTAGAATACCCTTTGTTTATTTAGTCAGTAAATTTCTTAAAGAAACTGAAATAGAAAAATTATACGGGTTAAGGGTATACAAAGGTTTTTGGCAACAAATGTCATTGACTCCTTTAAAAACTTGTTTGTATTTTATTTTCAATTATTTTGCTATTTAAATCACTAAAAGTACTTATTTTCTAGATAAAGTGAACAAAAAAAATTATTTATGTAGGTATAAGTAAAAAAAATATACATAGTTCCAAAATATTTACAAACTTTCGCAATAAATATAAAAATATTTGTAGAATTAATTCGAACCATTTCTGTATTATTTCATGACAACTTCTCTTATTAATCATACAATGTTTAAGCAATTTAAATTATCTATCTCGAGATCCTTTACCAAAACCAAACTATGGTATTATATGGTTGGATACAATTAATTAATTTTTGGTAAGCATATTTATCACTAGGACATTTATGAAATTACTGTGGGCAACCATGGTTGTGACGGCCATTTATAGGAATGGTCTGGTCATCGTGCGGTACAGTTTTATGGTGTATTAGGGTGACCGTTAAAATCAAAGGTTGGATTTCTTTGGATCTCACCAGCCAATTTGGTGGCTATTGGTAAAAAAACAACGCAAAAACAAATTTAAGACGATCGGCGAAGGATAAGCCGTCCGACACGCCCACCAAAGTTTGAGATAAATTATATTTTCACATGAAATCTGAGTTTTATGGTTCATAACTGAGAAAATATTAATTTTATAAAAAAGTACTTAACAAGTTTTTCCTACATCTCTCATTAAACAAAATAAACTGAAAAATATCGAATAAGCCATTAAAAAATTTAATTTTTAATTTATTAAAGAAACGCATTTTCTATCTATCTATTCTACGTATCTTTAATTTTGTTGAAAAATTTTTTTATTTTTTATTTAAAATAAAACCGACCAGCCGTGAACCTGGTGTTTTAACCTTGTTCGGGTACGCTGAATCCAGTGGTCGTAACCGTTTTTTTTTAGGTTAGCTCTTGTTTATGAGATATACCGTTATTTCAAAAAAGGAGAAGGTTCCCTAACATATATTCGCGTTACTCAAAAACGGTTTATTATTGAAAAAACTAAAAAAAAACCTATATTCCGCAATGAAATTACCTTTAAAAAAACGCTTAAAGGTTTTTCTTATATCCGCAGTCATTTAAGAAACATAATTTTTTTAACCAAAAAATAAATGATGTTTTAGCAAAATTTAAAATTTTTTTGTTCTTTAAAAAATCATAAAAAATATGAAGATGCAGGTGTGCTTAAATTTTTTTTAGACATATAAAAAATTAATTTGCAAGCAAAAAAAAAAAGAAGCCATAAGAGATTGAAATCTGTTCACAACTTATTAACAAAAGACGAAAAATTTCCATTAAATTTAAGAATTTCATAATACGCAATATTTGTATGGGACCCTCCCTAAAAAGGGGTGATAAAGGGCAAGTATGTTTTTGGAAAATGCTAAAAACAAACAACTAATGGAGGTCCGTCATACATTGTATCCCCCTAGGGGCGATTCCTTGGCAGTTATGGGGGGTTTTCTTCAATATATTCCTAGTCTGTATTGAAAACTTTGTATGGGAGCCTCCTTAAGGAATAGGGATAGCGGGTAGGTATGTTTGAAATATTTGAGATTTTCATTAAACCACCATATTTTTATAGGAGCCCCCCCTAATGGGTGGAGATATATCGCAAGTATGTTTTAAGAAAATGTTAAGCACAAAAAATGAAGGGTCGTCATACATTTTATGTCCCACGGGGCGATGCCTTGGCAGTTATGGGCCTTTTTCTTCAATATATGTATTTCTGGTCTGTATTGACAATTTTGTATGAGAGCCCCCTTAAGATATGGATAAAGCGGGTAGGAATGGCAGAAACAAATGATAAGCGTTTCACTATTTTTTTTGTAAGCAAACGCACACAAACGCAAATATTGAAGCTGAATTCACGTGTGTAAGGGCACTGCTACACGTGTAGCATGCAATATTGATGGATTGCGATCCATATCGCAGAATGGCCTAAAATATGAAATCCAGAAATCCAGATCGCGGATCGAGGATCGCGTGATAAATATTGAACGTGTAGCATTTTCATGATATTAAATAATATTAATAAAAATTCATACGTCAGTAAAAAGTGTAAAAATAAAAGAAATAAAATACGCAGTGGCAAAAATTAAACAAATAAAAAGTAAAATAATTGACAAAATTTGTGAAAAGTTTATTGAAATAAAGGGTAATTCTTTTGGTTTTCTCGCGAAATTGATAATTGACCCGCACAGCACAAAAATAACATAAATACTGGCGCGATAAATATTGAACATGTAGCATACGCTCGTGATCCATCAATATTTTAAAATGATCGTGATCCAAATATCACGATATTTATTGAACGTGTAGCAGTGCCCTAAGAAAAAATAGTTCTAAAGAAAAAATTCGGGACAGTTTAGATGATTTTTTGAGACGAATGAAATCAATCTTCTACCTGACCTTAACAAGACTATTAAAGGTATTAAAATTGTTAAAAAAAAAATCAAAAAGAAATTCAAGTGGTATATTTGAAGACTATAAATTTTTAGAAAAGACAAGAAACATAATAGAGAAATTGGATATGAATGATTTATAACGTTTTACTTTCAATCTCTCTAACGTCAACAGTATGTGAGAGAATCTTTTCTAAATCAAGTTTCTTCCAAACAAAGAAAGAAATCGTTTGAAACTTAAACATTAAAAAATTTCTTATTTCAGATTTATTGTTTACAATAGTTATGAAACACTTTATGTTTTATAAACCATTAATAAAGAGTCTGATTTATGAACGTGTGGAGTGGATTAACAATTAAACGTTTTTATTACTTTTGTAGATTTATGTTGGCAACAATATGTTATTTTATTTGTCATCTTTGTCATAGTGATGCGTTCAACAAACGAGTTTTAAGTGAGTTTCTGTTTTGTTTTTAATTTAAAAGGAATTTCTGTTTTTAAAAGGTAATATGTATTGAAATAATTTTATGTTTTTGTTGTTAATAAAATAACAAACTAATAAAATAGATGCGAAATGTGTAACTCATTTACATATTAGCAATAGCAGATTTCTACTGCTTAAACTCTGTAGGTTCCAAAAGAGATTATACAGCTTTATGTATAATGAATAAAATTAAGCCAATTTCAACACAGATGTTTTGAAAATAAAACCTTGTAGGTCTTAACAAAACATTTTCAGCCACATATAACAGCCAAAATATTTTAGGTTCAAAGGTTTTTACCCGGAACAATATCATTTTCAAAGTTGTAAAGTACTGCTAGGGCAATAATCAATGTTTTCCCTTTTGCCAAATTAACCGTCAACCCATCTAACAAGAAGCAAAATCGTTGCTTCCAAACCCCGAAGCATCAGAGTTTCAAGTGCAGCTGTTTGAAAGTTGACTCATTAAAAATACGGCAGTCATGAGTGGTAAAAGTTTTGTTAATTATTTATTTCTAAAACATAATTTACCTGAACATTTAGGGAACAGTAACCCTTCCTCGGGCTAAATCCCTGTCATTTTTTTCGATACATATGTGCGTACCAATAACACCTGGGAAATTTTTAATTGTCTTAAATTCCCTTATTAGGATTGCTTCCTCTATAAGAGATGAAAGCATTTTATTAATTATATTGCCTTAGCGAGCTAAGGCACGAGCCACTCTGGGTGAAATTCTACACACTATTGCCAAGGAGAACCCATGAAGATCGGCCGCATCATCCTAAATCTACAAACATAATTTCCGGCTTAACCATTCCAATAATTTTTAAGGGTGGATGTGTTGAACCGGTATTTTGCTTTGAATATCTCCTCTTCCTAAAAGTTTTGGGACGTCTTGCACTCAATGTTTCGATGATAGATACTAAAATCATCGGTTGAAAAAAAAATGATTTAAATTGCACAAATTTATTATACTCAATAATTCTGGAAATTAAATTTACTATTTAATCCATTGTTATTTTTGCTATATAACTAAAATATAACTATCGTCGGGGGGTTTCTGGTATGCCAAATGGCATGCTTTTACAATAATTTAGTTTAAAATCAATTCTATATAATAAATGTGCCCTCTTTTTAACATTTAACCCCTTTTTTGTTATCTCGAATATATTAAGAGATATCAATTCTCAATTTTACAGTTCTCTTAATATTGTAATGTAAAGTTAAAATATTATTGTTTGTAATTGCTATGCTGCATTGTCTATTCAAAACATGTACAAAGAACAAAACATTTTTGTTTCGTGCGGCAAACCAGTAACCAACACATGATACACTATGTGGTTTCTACTTTGTTTTTGCTTTAACAAATACTTTGACCTATTTGGAAGACATTTTCAAATATAAGTGTAATAAATGGTAAATGGGGCACAAAAAAGGTTTGCATTATTTAAGTTATATCTTATATTAAGTTACATAAGTTAAGTTATATATCGTTGTTCGATTAAGCAGCATTAGTATTTCAAGATGTTAAAAAATGATTTTTTGCCTTCCAACAATTTTGGGTAACTTCGGCCAATTTAGTGAGTAATTCTCATTTTACTCTCATTAGC
The DNA here is from genome assembly GCA_949318255.1 of Pollenia labialis. Classification (NCBI taxonomy): domain Eukaryota; kingdom Metazoa; phylum Arthropoda; class Insecta; order Diptera; family Polleniidae; genus Pollenia; species Pollenia labialis. The sequence continues at coordinate 139,880,891 of OX439141.1, read as the reverse complement.
CCGAACTTTCCCGACTTCTTGTGGATTGCACTAATTATTGAGTACTTAATTGATGTTAATTTGGCACTATGCGCCCACGATATGGCACAAAAGCGTCGCACTATAATAAGTTGCGCAATTTAAAAAAAATATAAATGGCGCAATCCTAAAATTTTTTACAGCTGAAATTTCTTATTATAATTTATAAACAAAAAATTTAAGATTTTTTATTTTTCGAATTTATTCTATGAGTTTCTATTTGTCAAAAAATTTAAGGTTAAACAATATAAAGCTAAAAAAAATTAAAAACATTTTATAAAAATGCTAAGGCGGCATGAAATAACTCCCCACGAAATAACTCCCCAAAAATAAAATGAAATAAGTCCCCAATTCAGAAATGAAATAAGTCCCCAAAGGAATGAAGTAACTCCCCAAATCAAAATGAAATAAATTCCCAAAAATTGGGGAGTTATTTCATTGGAAATAAGTCCCCATTTCCTGAAATGAAATAAATCCCCAAAAAGTATTCAAAACATCCAATCAATTCAAAATAGGGGGGGGTGCTTTTTTACCATGGGAGGTAAGGCCATGATGGCTTTATTGCTCAATTTTGCGAAGTGAGAGATATAGCCATATTTTTTTTCCCAAATAAGAGGCAAAGCCATATTTTTCCAGAATATGGTTACGCATGGGTGGGGTGCTTTAAAACCATGGGAGATAAGGCCATGATGGCTTTATCTCTCATTCAAAAGGGAGATAAAGTCTTTTATTTTTTTTTTCATTTGAATGGGAGATAAAGCCATCATGGCCTTAGCTCGCATTAGCGATATTAGAAAATGGCTTTATCTCTCATTTCAGTTTTGAAGAACTTTTGCATTTTACATTGATTAATAGTTCTCACTTCCGGAAACACTAAAGTCAAGTATTGAAATCTGGCTTCGCATACTAAAGTTTTTCTGCGTGCGTCACAAGAATAAAAAAATGTTTTTCAATGATAACTAAGGATTTTCCCTTTTACAGAATGTTTACACCATGCATAACAATATTCTGAAAACATATGGCTTTATCTCTCATTTGCAAAAAAAAAATGTGGCTATATCTCTCATTTCGCAAAATTTTAAATATGACATTATAGCAATAAAGCCATCATGGCCTTATCTCCCATGGTAAAAAAGCACCCCCCCCCCCTATTTTGAATTGATTGGATGTTTTGAATACTTTTTGGGGATTTATTTCATTTCAGGACGTATTTTAATTTTTTACAAGTTTTAACTAATTTTGAAAATGAAATAAGTCCCTAAAAAATGAAAAAGGTCCCCAAAAAACGTTGTTGTTGTTTCCTGTATATTTTTTTGGGGAGTAATTTCATTTTTTTTTGGGGAGTTATTTCGTGGGGAGTTATTTCATGCCGCCAAATGCTAAATATGTATAATCAGAAAGTGGTCAACATGGAACTCGTAGGCAATTCTGGGGCGACACGAAATAACCCCACACGAAAATTACGAAATAATTCCCCAATTTTTGGGGTCTTATTTCATAGGAAATAAGCCCCCAATTTTAAAATGAAATGAAACGCCAATGAAATGAAATAACTCCCCAAATCAAAATTATAAAAATAAATACCCAATTCCTTAAATGAAATAAATCCCCAAAAAGTATTCAAAACATCCAATCAGTTCAAAATATAGATTTATTTGCAATAATTTTAAATTTAAACAAAAACTTGCATCTATTCGTCAACCGTTTGAGGGCAACAGGGGCAGATGTATTTTTGCAGCCCCATTAGAAATGGCACCCGCCATTAATTTTGCATCACATTCGTTGCATATTTTAAGTTGCTTGCAGGGAATAAGAATAAAGCACACAGGTTGTTGTTATTGGAAACTGGGACTCTGAAGACTCTTTAAAAATGTGTTCTTTTGTTGTCATATTGATACAAATTTCGTTTCCCTCACACACTATTCTAGATAGCAATTCAAAAACGGTTAGTTTTCCTACCTGCAATAAATTTGATGCACTTTAAATTTTAATGAATTTGGCAAATTTGTCCCTTTTCTCTGTTTTTGGGCCATTGCTCCTCCACTTTCGCATAACATAGCAAAATTCCTACTCTTAGAAAATTCTTCGTTGCGAATTCATTTCAAAAATTTGAAAAAGTGACAATTTTTTTTTTGCGAACCGACCTAAAACTCCATTATTCATTAAAACAAGTTTTGTTGGCTCCACGAAAAACCCCCCAATGAAATAACACCCAAACGAGAAATGAAATATTCCCCAAATTTTTTTCATACATTTTTGGGTGTTATTTCATATGAAATAACACCCAATTTTTTGGGCCCTTTTACATTTTTTTTTGGGAATTATTTCATTCCTCATTTGGGGTTTTCAAATTATGAAATAATCTCCAATGAAATAACACCCAACAAATTTTTAAAATTCGGGGCTTGTTTCATAGCGTGTATAATTTGGGTGTTATTTCATTTTTTATTCGGGGGTTATTTCATTTTTAAAGCTGTTGGTTTTTGGGGGTTATCCTTGCTGAAACTGACTCTTTTATGAATTTTAGGCATAATTTCATTTTTGTTGCTGATGGGGTTTATTTCATTGGGGTTTATTTTATTTTCATCATTGGGTGTTATTTCATATGAAATAACTCCCAAATATTGGGGGTTGTTTCGTTTTCGCTTTGGGGTTTATTTCATTTATTTTTCGATGTTATTTCATTCACTGTTTTTGGGTGTTATTTCCTATTTTTTGGGATTTATTTCATTGGGGGTTATTTCCTGGGCGTTATTTCATTGGGGGCTTTTCGTGGAGCCGTTTTGTTTACATATTATAACTGGAAATAATTTGCATTCTTGACGATTTTGGAATAAATTTGAAAATTAAATAAGTCCCCAAAATATTTTTAGGGACTTGTTTCATTTCAGATTTTTGGTGACTTATTTCATATGAAATAACTCCCCAATATAAAAATTAAATAAGTCCCCCCAAAAAAATTAAATAAATCCCAAAAAAAGTAATTGTTGCCTCTCATATGTTTTTTTTTTGGGAGTTATTTAATTTCTGTTTTGGGGACTTATTTTGTTGGGAGTTATTTCATGCCGCCCAATTCTGGGCCTACGAATTATGAAAAGTTATGAACTTTAAAATTTAAATAAGATTTAGGTGTATATAAAAAAAATGTATGTATGTATTTAACTAAACTTATTAAACAATTTATTTTTGTATCTCCTTTCAGATCCACTTTCCTGTATTAGGGGAGAAAAAAAAACTATGTTTAATATTCTACTAGAAAGTGTTGCTGCTGCTTTTTGCTAGAATGACTGCTGAATATTAGGCAGCTCACTTTGCAATTAATACAGCAGTGTAAATCCTGTAAAAAAATACAACGAGTAAATCTCTTCCATTTTCTCCTATATATGTACAACCATTCACACACTCCACAATTACTATAACTCCAACACAATGGCATTCAGTTACGCCTGCCTTACACTACAACGTGTAGTCCTACCAATTATTTTAGTACTGGGTAAGTCAAAGTCAAGTTTCACTTAATCACATATGTACACATATATGTATGTATATTTGTATGTATATAAACATACATATACATATGAACATATTTATAAATTTGCTTAGTCAGTTTCTTTATCTGACTGGTGAAAAAAGTTAAATATTAATTTTAATCTTCTACTTCTAAGAGCAGTGGGTAACATTACTTTATTTAAATTTTCTATTATTTTTTGCATGTTAATAAAACATTAATTTTCACGTAATGCCGCCGTATTCTTAATTACATTTTACATTAAGTTAATCATTTAATTTTTGTTGTATTTGTGTGTTAACAAAGTTAGAATGATATTAAATTTTATTCTGTTTTACATTTTATTTTCAGCTGCATTATATCGTCCTGTTGGTATATCATTTGTGTACCTGTTGATGTTTTTTATTTCACCTTTTGTACCGGTGGCTACAAAGCAGAATTTCAAAGGATCTGTTACGCCGTACTTTATAATTTTAATAGCATTAAGTACCATACTATTACTATGTCATATAGGCTTACAAGTATCCATACTGGCCCTTAAAATAGGTGACAGTTTTGGCACATGCACTGTAATTGAACGGTTGCTGAGACATGTTGGCTTTATTGGTTTTAAAAATTTAAAGTGAGTATTTTATTGTTTGTAACCTCTTCCAGTGAAATTGCAATTAGCCTTAATACGAAAGTCGTTGTCGAAGTCGTTTAAAAGGTTTGTCGTTATCATTTAAATTTCACGACAACGACAATGTTGAACACATATAAAGTTTGTCGTATTTATGTCTTTTACGACAACAATACATAATACCAATTTCGAAAAACGACTAGTTTTCGATTACGACAACGACACTCATATTAACGCCGAATATTAGGAACTATAAAAACAAATTTTACAAGAATCTAAAACCATTAAATGACGATTCAGAAGAAAACAATATCAAGAACTACAGCAACATGTACACGTTTTATATTCGCCACCTAAATGAAGGGAAAGTGTTTACTCAAAGAAGTAACAGACAGAAAAAAATTAACTTTCAAGACTCTGTACGCAGAAGGTTTGGCTAAAAATGAAGACTTGGCACAAACTTATATAGTTCGGTTAAATTTAAATTACTTTTGATTTAATTTGCTTTAAAAAAATTTACTACTATTGATACCAGAGGTCAGCAATGAGTAATAAAAAAATGAGTAGAGTTGAATCAATACTCATAATTTCTTCTACTAAAACGAATTCATATTTATTGCAATGGTATCACTAATCATTCTCCTACTTAACAATATTGATGAAAATGATCATTTTAAGCACGTCCGCCAAATTTGTCCACGAAATAGTAAAGTGACATTTACATTTTCCTCATATTAAATGTATGAAGTTGACGATTTTTCTGCAAATTTATCTGGCAGCCCTGATTATGAGGTTGTTAGCAGAGAACTGCAACGAGCACCCGTTTTTATGATTGATGATACTCGCCTTAAAACGAGTTGCGGCGTAGTTAATACAGCCTATTGTTTTTGTATGTGCCCGCCAGGCTCGTAAGAAATTGTGTTTTCAACATACGAGCCTTTAGCAAACGCAATGAAATTTATATGAGTTCTGTTTTGTATTGTTCCTCAAATATATTATTGCAACATTCGGCAATAGCATTCGTACTTCTGATAAATCAACTAATTTACTTTCTTTTATTTAATCGTCTCTATCTGCCCTTCGCTGACCTAGAGTTATAATTGCCTGAGTGCACAAGTGTTTACTCGCAACATTCGTCATTCGTAGTAATACATAAAGCAGAGTTGCCAGATGGTTTAGGAAAAAAACAATGATCGTATATTTAAGTAAACATGTGAAAAAAAATGAATTTAAAAGTTATTATAAGAAAAATGTTCGTGGAAAATTTTATTAAAATATATAACGAATGCGACAGGCTTATGAATCACAATTTTTTTATACGTCAATTTCATTTATATGTAAATATTTTTACAAAAATATTGACCAATGGCAACGCAGCGCAGTTCGTTATTTCATTGCGCGACGTAAACACAGAATTTACTTTTTATATATTTATAAATTTTTGACAACAAATTTTGCAACAAACACTATGATGCTAAAGATGCACATAAAAACATTTTTTAAATGGCTGAGTGCGCTCTTTGTTAACGGTAACTATCGGCTGCTAATTGAGTTTTTTCTTTTACTAGTTTTCATCGATAAAATAAATAACAAAACATGCACTAAATCATTTAAACGCCTAAAATCGTCTAACCTAGGACAAATCATAAAATCTGGCAGCCACGTTTTCATTTAATGTTGAATTTTAAATACACGAACATATACTAAATGAATATGCCGTGAATGTTGTTGTTACGAGCTGGTTGTAACACCTAAGTCAAGGCGAATTCAAACAGGTAAACTCATCTCGTCAGCCGTTCATCAGCTGTTTCCACGGCGAATTAAAAAATATGGTCAAACGTCAAAATATGATTTTGTTTTGAGAAGAAGTTGAATGAAAAGTGTTAAAAATATTATTTTTATAATAAAAAAATTTCAAAACTGCGAATGATTGAAGTGAATTTAATAATTTCTTGTATAAAAAAGTGATAATTTTAATTTGCAATAAAAAAATTTTGACAACCAACCAGAAAATTGTATAAACAAAATACGTGGGGCTTTTTGTAGTTGTAGAGATGAGTTTACCTGTTTGAATTCGCCTTGACCTAAGTCGTGTAAGTTAAATACAAAAAAGTTACCGAATATGAAAATAGAAAAAACACGAAACTTAGCTTTGCGTGGTTGTGATATTGTTCATACATTTTTCTGGCCTCTTACTACTTTATGTAGTTAACACATGTACAAGTAAAAAGTTATTTGTAATATTTTCATGCATGAAGCTCGCTTTGTATGAAGAACGACCCAACGAGCCAACCATATCAGTAAAAGCGAGTGTTTAAAAGTACATATTCGAGACTAAAAATGATTTAGTAAACAGCGAGTGCGCTCGCAAGTATTATGTATTGTTGCAGTTCTCTGGTTGTTAGCTTGCTCTGTTGTGTTAAAACGGTAGGTGCAGGGTTTAAAAAGCTGCAGTCAAAATCAAAAAATTGCTTTTTCTTTCACTTTGTGATTTTCCATTGGACGAAACTAAACCGTTGCCTTTACTTCTGATTCATTAAATGAAAACAGTCGTAGTGAAGGCAAAAGCAAAAAAACGAAAAGTTGAAAACAACAAAGAACATCGGCACTCGACATGTTCGGAAGTGTTTCGTTTGACAGACTGAAACTTTTAATAAATACCGAAGTTAACGAAGATGGGACGTTGTGTTTTCCGCATTTTTTTTTAATACATGCCCTGCAAATAATAGGACCAGTCCAAACACGCGTGTAAAGAGTAGTCCACAAAGGACCAGGACTAGTCCAAAAGTAACCCAAACGTATGGAAAAAACCTGGTCTATTTAACATTACAATGTCCTAGGAGAGGATCATATAACCCACCTTTGGACCACTAAGGAGTAGTTTTAAAACTACTCCATGGTATATAACCCACCTTTGGACCACTAAGGAGTAGTTTTAAAACTACTCCATGGTATACTCAAGAGGATTAGATTTGAAGTCGTTTAAAAACGAAAGCACGTCGTTAAAAAACGAAGACATGTCGTCTCACTACAAACACTTTTTAACAATGACATGGTCCATGCTTGCATTACATCGGACCAGTCCATGGAGTAGTCCATTTTATCAAAATGGGTCAGGTGGTCCAATTTTATTTGCTGGGTGTGTATTAATTTAAAAAGATTGTTAAAGGTGTTATGATACTTGCTATTTTTTGTATTGGATTTTTTTAGGATTGACTGAATGAAACAACAAATGCGAGAAAGAACAAGAAATACAATTTGATAAAATGTAAACAAAACAAACAATACTGCCCACGCTTTTTCCCCACAAAAACCCGTCATTTAAGTTAAAAATCGCAAAAAAAAAGTTAAAAACCGTTTCTTTCGATCAAAAACTAAAAAAATTGGCAACAGTGCTAAAAATTAATCTGGAAATGTCAATTTTAAGTAAAAAAATTTTATATTTTTTTTGACAGTCTGAGATTATTAATCGATAACACATGTATATTTGTTTGACATTTCAAGATTTTTTATGATATAATCATACTCTTTACACTTAGTCAGTTTTCCTATGCAAATATATTTGCACTGTTCTCCAATATAGAAAAAATACAAAAAATAGCAAGTATCATAACAGCTTAAGCATTAAAATAATTACATATGTATGTATTTATGTACACATGTATTATTTAAAAAAAAAATTCGGAAAAAAACACAACGTCCCATCCACGGTAACTACGGGATTTTTTAAAAGTTTCAGTCTGTCAAACCAAACACTTTCGAACATGTCGACTGCCGATGTTCTTTGTTGTGTACAACTTTTCGTTTATTGCTTTTGCCTTTACTGCGACTGTTTTCATTTAATGAATCAGAAGTAAACGCAACAGTTTATTTTTGTCCAATGACAAATGAAGATGTCGAAGTTACAGCACAATCTTATGACTTTTACTATCTCAACTGCAGCTTTTTAAACGCTGGGTAGGTGTATGAGTTCATCGAGTTATATCAATTGTAAAGGGGGTCTTCAAATAATCAAAATGCTTGATGTCAAACTCGTGTACGTTTGCTTGACGTAATGTCGAAAGACCTAAATACACTTATCAAAATACTCATCAAGCATTGTGGTAGGATTAGTGAAATTGTGTTCACAATAACTTTGACTTATAGGCTACAATAAAGTAAAAATTCGTTTGTATGCTGAATGGAAAATCATAAAATTTAGATATGACGGCTAATATTACGTCAAGCATACGCACACTAGTGAATTCGCCTGCTGGAGAAGCATTCGACAATTGTATTTGGCCCTTTTGTAAAAAGGTTGATTTTCCATCCAGCATAAAAACGAATTTTTACTTTATTGTAGCCTAAAAGTCAACGTTATTGTGAGCATAAGTTTATCAGAATAGTTGATTTTTAATGATGTCTACTCACTTATATTTTATATTTTAAGAGTTAGTATTTATCGAAAGTTCAGATTTCACTATCGATATATCGTTGTTACTATCGACTGAATGTTTGTACTTGAGCATGAAAACTTTAACTAGTTTTTTTATCAGGGTACATTTCGTTGTTTTACTCACTTTATTGAACGTATGAGACGTATGTACGCACGTTATTTTAGATGACAGTTTTTAAAATTTGTGCTGCTGAAAAGCACCTTTCTAAAGGAAATGAAGTAGCATGGACTGACTATAAGATATTTTATTGCAACTTTAGATAATGTTCTAAATTGGTTTTGATTCTCAATCCAAAAGGCATTCAATCTAGCGGATTTTTCCTTTAATGGTCGATCATTGCTATATTCTATACTCGCAATTGCAATTGCATTTGTATCTGCAATTTTTTTTACAACTTTACAAAAATATTTGACTTTTTTTTCTAATTCCCAAAATATTACCGAACATAGAAATTATATTCTTTAAAACGCAATCAGTCATCAAATAGTTTTTTTTTAGCAGAGGAACAAAAATTAGTGCTGCCAAAAGTGGGAATTTGCCATATAAAAAGCATGCCTCTTATAAGCAGGCTACAAAACTGCTTACTGCTGATGATTTTTAATTTTTTTTTCATCAATTTTATTCTAATTTCTTCGACCTTTTTAAAATATTATTCTTCTTTATGAATAACCGAGCTTAAGGTCACTTTTATTTCAAATAGTTCTTTTATTTTATGTATCAATATTTCAATATCCTTTGAAAATCTTCTTCAGGATGTTATTTTTTTTATCACAAAAATTTCTTAAAATTATTTCATAGATATTTTTCGATCGCTTAAACTCAGCCTAAGTGAGAAGCTCAGGTATCGCAACATTAATAAGGCTCTATTCTTGAACTAGGCAAGCACTACTTCCACCTGTTGCAGATGATGGCTTGAATTCTAACAGCCGTATTCATAATGAAAAATTGGCATGAAGTTGGCACAAAGTTAATTCATAATACACAACCAAACTCTGGCTAAACTTTTGTTAACGAGCTGCCAAACGTTTGACAACTTGTGAAAAATTTTGTTGGTTTTTTTTTTTAATTTAAAGGCTGTTTTTGAATTCGCTTTCTTTTTAATTAATTTTATTTTAAAAACTTCTTAAAATGTTTATATGTGAAGGGGGGAAAAATAAATTAAATTACAAAACTAGCGGTGATTAATGCAAAACGTGTTGGATTTTTCAACAAAAAAATGTGGCATCATTAATTAAAGTTCAGAGTTGATTTATACAAAATTCGAAAGTTTGTTTTTGTTTTAAATGTAGTTTTCTATGCGAACGTTAACGTTCGAAATCGACGAACAGGCTGTATATTTCTGTTTATTTAACCAACGTGGCGATGCGCCACACCTTCTCTTTATCCGATACCCATAATTTTTTGAATACCTTTTTTTAAGCAAACATTTCTTTTTTGTTTATATTTAGTGTTTTTGCTATTATTGAATGGCTGGTGCCAGAAGTTGCTGTTTTCATAACCTCCGTAGCCGTTTATTTAGTTACGAAAAAAATTACTCAAAAGGTCGAGGTGTTAGTCGAAAATGGTATTGTTGAAGGTACCGAAACTGAAGAATCTTTGGAAGCTGGTGGTACAGCAACTGCTGGCGAATTGTCAGTTGTTAAGGTGAATAATGGACTAGCGAGAAAGCAACAAATAGAAGATAATGACAAGCCAAATTTTGATGGCCTTATTAAAATATGTAAGTAATAATTTGTTTAAAATGTATGACTTGCCGAAAATGCAATTAGTTTTGACTTTTTGACTATAAATTACAGCACCCCTATTTTGTTTGGCCACATTATGCTTTTCGGCTGTCTTAAGACCAAGTATACCAGGTGGTTTTTATTTTTTAATATTTCTACTATCAGGATCATATTGGGCAACTTTCCAAACATTACAAAGGTAAGATAAAACATAATGCCCTATAAAGTATTGTACCAAGAAAGAAAAAAAAAATCAATTTGAATTGCTAAAAAATAAGAATTTTTAAACAATTTTTTTTTAATATTGTTCTGGTTGGTTCTTCCTTTCTTTTATTGTTGTTTTAGGAAATTTGCCATTCTCTTACGTTTAGTGATGGTGGTGATTGTGCTTCATACTATTTGCATAGTGGCATATCAAACTCCATGGATGCAAGTACATTTAGATAAAACAAGTTTAACAGCAAGGTGAGTTTTTTAATATTTATTTATATTTTTTAAAGGTTGAAATAAACGGGGTTCCAAAATAAACGCGAGTTTTGAATTCAACGTCATTTATGCACTTAATTGTTGGTTACTCAAGAAAAATTGATAGATGACTGTTTAAGATTATGTTCCTAAAAACCGTGCACAACGAAGGGCTTTCTGCCAAAATAAAATGATATTGATGTTGCCAATCAGTAGCTTCAAATCTTGCATTCATTTTGCAATACCCCTTAATAAAGGTTGAAATCACGAAGTAAGGAATAAACTTTATTTTCAACCACTTTTATTTATTACGTTGAAATAGATTTGAAACAATTTGCCTTAAAATTTTTTATTTTTTAGATTAATTGGTTTGGAACCCCTCATCACATCGTCGTGTTCCAATAATAATGACATCAGAATCATTGTTTATGATACACAATTTAAAGCTGATTCCTTCCTAAATCCAATTGTTTTGTTCTTTACTTACTATGCATTAGCATTGACCACCAAAAATCTCATTAAGGCAAGAGTAAGTACAAAAAATTTTTACAATAGTTATAATCTAAAAAAAAAACATTAATTACATATTTTGAAGTACGAGGTGCATAAACACACTTAATAACCAAAAATTCAAAAAAATATTTAACAATACTTTTGTTTTTGTTTTTTAGAGGAAACCTATCCAATTAAACTTAAATATTAACACAAAAAACAACATTTCTTTTTTGTTTATCTCTTTTTTAATGCTGCTTTAACTGCTGGCTTCCTTAATTTCTTCTTTTTTTTAACACTGACTGAAAACAATAAAACTGATTTACAACCAAACATTTTTCTTTATTTTTAAAACCGAATTAAATTAATAAAAAAAAAATCACAAACAGATCATTGCTAAACCAGCCACTGCTTTTGGTCATGAAGTTGATAATAGTAGTACCCATAAAATACAACGTCAAATATCGCTGATCACACAAACATCACGTAGTAGTAAAAAGGATGGTAGTAGGAGTAAATCCCAACGTTTGAATGTAAGATTTTCCTTAAATCGTTTCCATTTCTTCTTCTTTTGATTTTTGCAAACAAAAAAAAATATATACATAAAAGTTGTTGTGTTTTTATTTGATTTTTTAAGATTTATATAAAAATAAAATATTTACATAGTTTTGCATAAACTGTAAATGATTAAGAAATATTGAAAAAGCATGTTAATTGGCAAAACAAAAAATGTTTATATGCATTTTCTTTTTCATTTAAAATCACTTTTTTTAATGCACCATACGAATTATATAAAATTTTTTCCAGATTTCTCAAATATTTTTTAACCCTTTTATGCACCAAACGTCTTTGGGGCACCTTTAGTTTTGTTTCAAAGTTAAATATGAAACAAACAAAGCATTTACTTATGTATGTATATGCAAGTTGAAAGTAAGGGATTACAAAATTTAAAATATGTAACGTAAGAAATGAGAAATTTGTCCATAAAAAGTGTTGTTGTACGCATACAACAAGTACATGAAAGGGTTAGGCCAAGGCGAATTCTTATTTCAGATGGCATTGAAAGCACAGCTTTTCTTTCTTACTTGGATAGAGGAATGTCAAAAGTTGTTTGTGTTTTGACATATCGACCAACGAAAGCAACAAATAACAATGTTGTGTTTTTGGTTTTGTACTTTTTGTAGGATCGACACCACCGTTTACATGAATTCGCCTTGGGTTAAGGTTTAATTTGTCAACTACTTCTATCATTTTAAATAAAGAGTCAATTCGCGAATTTAGGGCAAGAAAACGAGTTATATATCGTATAGCTCTAAAGCAACGATATAAAAATTCAGTGCGCCGCTGCGCCTTTTGTTTTCTCTCTTATTACGTATGTGTCAGTGCTGCCATTTAAGAAATGTACAAAGTATCAAGTGTCTTGTAAAAACGCGTTATTAAAAAAACGGTAAAAAGCACCAAGAAAACATGAATTTGAATAAAAACTTTTCAAATGTAAAATTGGAACAAAAAACTTTAATTATAAAAAAGGATATGCAAATTTAAAAAAAAATAATTTACATACATATTAATTTTTTAAAAAGGTGTTCAGAATAAAAAATAAGAAGGTAGCGAGTAAAAAAAAAATAAAAACGTCAAAATGGCAACGCTGGTTTTTAAGATAATTGAAAACGGACTAAGTAAAGCGATTAACAATATTCAACCCTAAAGTAGTGTTGGTGCAAATATAACCATCTTGTTCTAGGGTCGCGAATTAAGAAAGTAAAACACATTTGATATGCTAATTATTTTGAAACCAGTGTTACCACTTTCTAAATGTGTAATTATTTCGGTAATTTTTCAATCCTAGTATTTTTTGTTACTTTTGTGTAGTCATTGAATTAAAAAAAAAATAAATTAAAGGCCACTTCATTGGAAGTTTCTCAAATTCCCATTTATTTTTGGTCATACCGAAATTACTGGTGGCAACACTAAATGGATTTTACTCCCTTTATTGTCTCTTAATTTATTATCGTTAAAGTAGTTGACTACTTAAATTTTCAATTCAGTTCTTGGAGTATCCGAAGCTCTATATAAAATATTTATAACTTACATATGTATGTCTCAAACATTTGAATTAAACCAATTTGACCAAGTTTTCTAACTTGTGAATTTAACTTTTCTAGATTTAATTAATTTTTACCAACTAACGCCTGTTTATGGCTTGATATGTCTAATTCACTTTAAATAATTTTTTTTAAAGAATATAAGAATGTATGTTAAATTAATTGACATGCTAACTATATTTGTTTAACTTGGATCACAATTTTGACAAAATTTAATAGCTAAAATAATAAAAAAGTCACTTAAATTTTGATTAGTGTTTTCAACTCTTCACGACCAAAACTGGCTAAACTTTGGGTAAAAATGGCTTAATACTGGCTTGATTAACAAGATTCTATTGCAAAAACGCAGTTTTATAAAAAAAAATTGTTAAAATTATTAAAAAAAACTTAAAAGCAAATTGAGGTTAATAAAAATGGCGAATGGCTAAATTACTTTTTCAATGGATAATCAAGATGGAAAATAGCTAAATTTTGGCATTTAAGTCACTGCTTTAGAAAACTTCAAGGTGCTTAGCGAATAATCGAATTAAATTTTTGCGAATGCGAATACTTACAGTACGTTCAGAATTTATATAGAAATTTATTTTAATTTTTTCTTTTGTCGGATTTTTCCAACAAAATGAAGAATGGAACCTCATAATGGATATGGGCCATATAAGTTTTCACTTAAGTGTTAAGGATAGTGCCCAGGGGAGCTAAACCTCCTATTCTCAGAAATTATTAATTATCGTTTTAGAAGAGATCTATTGCAGCAATAGTTTCCATACTCAAAAATAAAAACAAAGCCATTTTAACGCGAGTACGCTGTTCACCCTCCATTCCACCTTTAGTCTATCTGTCCGCTATACCGTCTCCAACCAGAATGCGAAAGTGACTTGCGTATGCTACGCTTTATCGGCTAATTAGCTAAACCAATTTTGATGAAATGGGAAATATAGGATTTTAATTGGAGAATTACTGCCACTCCGAGAATATCTTACCAAATTTGATGGAATTTGATATTTTTTTTCAAAGCTAGAAATATGAAGTTTAAAATTTGTCAAAAATTAACTCTGGGCTACGTGTTTTTACCTTCAGTTTTCCTTTAAAATATGGCAGCTTTTACACCATAGATTTCTACGCACAGCTAGATTTATTTTTATAGAAATTACGGGCATTAGCAGTATTGCGTTAGGAATCCAAAATTTAATAAGCTTAAACTGGCCTTTTTTGATGTTTACTTATAGGTATTTTCGCGTTTTTGACGTTTGTGACTATTTTTTATATGTCAAAAAAAATTGTTCAGATGCTATTAATATTGCCATTATTACATGCCGTCTACAACTGACATGAAATGTTTAACATTAACACTAATATGATGGTAGTGTTAAGTATAGACTCATCATGTTAGAGGTTTTCTCATGTTATAACACGGTTGTTAATGCAAATGTTTTAACAACGCTTTTATAACATAATGTTATAACAGCAAACCATGTCAGTTGTAGACGTGGAGTTAGGTGACTTTATATATTCGAATACATTTTAGCGAATTCGATTTAATAAAAATAATTTGCAAAGGCGTAACCGTATATTCGCCGCACTCCTATAAAAAATAAAACACGATTTTAAGGTCTGCGTGGCCAAGAACAAGTTTGTGTAAATATTTTTTAATCATCGAAAATGTTTGGTCAGAAGGTTGGACAGATTCAGGTTCTTTATATATACTGTTATATGGTACTTCAAGGTTATCTCTTGCTTGATTTATAAAAGGTTTATAAAACAAATTTTTTAATAGCAAATTCGTTTAAAAAACCTTTCTTTAACCACAAATACTTTTTTTAAATTTCTAATTTTTAAACCTTACGCCAGTATCTATAAAAAAATTTTTATATTTAATAAAGGTTTACAAAACAAATTTTGTCTGAAAATTTGCCTTAATAAATGTTTGTTAAATTTAATAATCGTTTAAAAATAAGGGGGTAAAAATACACATATGGAACTAACAAAAAATTAAGTTTTAAAGAGAATTTAATAAACTCCTGTAAATAAGGATTTTTCTTGTAGATTTCATTTTTAAAATAAACACAAAATGGATTACTAACAAAATTGTCGTACTGTCATTTAATATAAAATATAGATATAATTTAAAAACCTATTTAATTACACAAACAACTAAAAACAAAATAATATGTCTAACCTCAAAAAAGAAAATCAATAAAACTTGTAAGAAACTAACAGGGTGCTTTTGTCAATAAGATTATAAAAAATTGGGATGATATTATGCATCATAAGAAATTAACCCTAAAAAGAAAAATTTGATTATTATTAATACATTAATAATTTTTTCCAAAAACAATAATAATTAAGGGTAATCACAGTTGGTTATTAAATTTTTTGTTAGGTAAGTTACTTTTTAATATAAATAAATTGTTAATCGTAAATAATTTACAATTAAAACAAATATGTAAAATATATCAATCTTGTCCCGAATTGAAGCCCTACTGTAAACCAATTTGCTTCGAGTACACAAAAAAATCAGCAATTGAAATTTAAAATATGATAAACAAATATTGAAGTAACAATAAAATGTTTGCAACACGTGACTTAAGCTGGGATCACACGATTGCCGCAAATGCACCAATATGACACAATTATTATTGTGCTTTATTGACGCACAATAATGAAATTGCCCTAACCAAATTTTCTGAAATCACACGATTGCCCTGTTTTATACAAATTTAATTGCTGCTAGTTGGTACAAAGCGAAATGGTTACAACAATTGCCGCAGAACAGTCACACGATTGTTCTTACTTATGTATATTAGGGTGTCCCAAAAATTTTTTTTGTCAGAGGCTCGTGCATAATTTGAAAGCTTATAGGGTCCAGTATTTTTGAATTTTTTTTTAGATTTTTAGGAAGAGGTTTAGAGGTCGCGCAATTCAAGTCTTTGTTAAAAATCTGGGGTTTCGGGCTTTTTTCAAACTTGACTCATAACTTTGTCAATAACCACGTTCATTTAATTTTTTGACCGAATATTTCTAAAGAAAATTTCCCAAACTTTATTTCCATATGCAACAACTTTAAGTTCTGGCAATATTTTTGTCCATTACGATTCCACATATTAAGTATTTTTGTAATTTTTTAACAAATTCTGTAAAAAACGGTTTATTTCTTTCCAAATTTATATGAAAGGTATAAAAACTAGTGACGCGATTTTAAATACCGATAAGTTCTAAACAATTAAGAAAAACAAAAATGAAATTTTGTCCTACAGTTTCCGAGTTACACTATTTTTATAGTTTGTACCTTAAAAATGGTGCTACTTTTTTCGTTATAATTATTGTATATTTCCATAAATTTTTATAGTTGGGTTTTAATTGTCATTAACTTCTGACATTTATTGACCTAAATCGTTACACGCTGTCAGTTTCACTTTCTATTTTATGTGTATTCTCCGCTATAATATTGTCGTTATACGATTTTACATAACACAATTTTTTGATTTAGCTGACCGACGAATCAAATAGAAAAGTTTTTTGTGTATGTGGCAGCGCATAGAGAAAGGGACCTAAGGGTAAAAAAATTAATTTTTACTTTTTTTTTTTGATGGGGACATCATCTGAGCATCGAATGAGACCGATCCCATGCCCCAAAAGTGTTCCCTCCCAGAGATATGCGCGTTTTATGAAGTGATGGTACACCAAAATGGCTCTCCTGAACAAAACCGGGGTTTTCCCTTAGGTCCTTTTATATTTGCGCGTCACATATATGTATAAAAGTTTTTGTCGACGTACCGGTAAGAATTTTTTTATTTTATTATTTTTTTTTGTTAGTTCAAAAATGTGTAATTTTATTCAAAATATATATGAATTTTGTGAAAACAAGAAATGTGTGGCTTGTGGGAAAAATTTTAGATGCCCTTGAACCCTCCAAACCGCCGACAAAAATGCAAATGCTGCAAAGATTTTTTAATAAAATATACTGGGTATAAAGATATAAACGGGTATAACTCAGGAACGGTAAGAATAAATTTAAAAATTGTTTATTCATATTAATAAGAATTAATTTGTCTTTCAAACTGCATCATTAGTTTTTTTCGTTTTCATTTAAATTTAAAAAGTTGTAAAGCGTTATTACAAAATTTTTGAAAAAATTACGAAAAATTGCAATTAAGGGTATCTAAATGAGTAACCTCATCACCAAAACTTATAAGATTTTCACACAGGAATAAAGCTTGGATAATTTTCTTTAAAACTGTTTCCTCAGGAGTGCAGAAACTCGTGGTATTAACCAAGTTATCAGTAAAGTTAAAAAAAAGGCCGAAAACTCCGGTTTTTTATGAAACCTCCATTTGCGCGACCTCTAAACCTATTCCGAAAATTCTTAAAAAAAAACCAAAAATACTTTACCCTATAAGCTTTTAAATTTTGATTGAGCACCAATGAAAATCATAAATAAATCATTTTTTGGGACACCCTAATGTATATTAACTGCGAAAATAGCTGTTGTGGTAGCTTTGTTATTTGTTTGAAAGTTCTTGTTGGATTGTTCATTGAAAAAAATAGTTTTATTTAATTTTTTAAGATATTCCAAAAATTAACAGTCTGTTCAACAATTTCGTATGTTTAGGTTCGAATAGAAATACAGTACTTTTCGCTTATAGTCCACTACTATAGTTGCACAACTTTTGTGGACTATAAGCGAATTTGGACTATAACCGATATTTTTTATAAGCCATTTAATGGCTTATAAGTGTATAATCCACATTTTGGACTTTATAAAAATTATTTTCTTCAATAAAACTGCTCTTTTTTAAACAAAACAAAAGTTTATTTAAAACATAACCAAATTTTGATTTAATTTAAATAAATAGTTAAAACAAAAAATAATACAATAAAAACAAAAATGGTCAGATGAAGACACCATGTTATGAAATGTAAATTGCTAAATTTGGTATTTATAATAGTTACCAGAAATGTAAATAAAAACATGTTACAAGTTGATTAAAAAAATATTAAAAACAGAGTGGACTATAAGCGAACATTTTTGCATAAAGAATTATATTCGTATGCTAAGAAAATGTGGCTTTTAAACGAAAATGGACTACATGCGAAATGGACCTTAGGACAAATAATTTGTATGAAATTCGAAAAAATCTGCATGTGAATATGACAGTTTTGGCTTATATCCGTTTTTGGCCTTTAAGCGGAATGGACTATAAGCGAAAAGTACTGTATCTTCAATAAAAATATTCGCACAGAACAGCTCAATATGCTTGTGAACATACATACTTAAAATAATTAATTAAAAAAATTTATGTGCTGTTTTCACAACACAAGTGACTGAAGGTTTAGTGAAATTTATATGAAAAGCACTCAGTTTTTTGAGTGTTTTCCATATAAATTTTACTACACGTTCAGTCACTTGTGTTGTGAAAACAGCACATTAAATGCAAAATACATAAACACATACATATTTATTTTCATTACCTACTAAAAGAAACACAAAAAAGTAAATCTAATAAAAAAGGCAAATATTGGCGCGTATTGTGTTGTTTGATTGCAGCACAAGAACACAATAAATATTGGTGCATTTTTGTCATTTTTATTGACGCGCGGTTGCATAGCAAACAGTCACACGATTGCCGCACCAGGGTTGCATTTGATTGGTAAAAGTAAGCACAATATTTTCCTCGATTGGTACAAGAGCCATTTGGTTGTGCAGTCACACGATTGGGGTATTAAAAAGTGTGAAAATTGGTGCATTGCGGCAATCGTGTGATCCCAGCTTTAGTAAGTAGTTGATGTAAATTTCCTTATTCATTAATTAGGGACATGTTATATATAAAATTTCGCACAAATAATTGTCTATTTGGTTGTTGTTATGTTTTTGCAATTTTGCTTTTTCGCAAGAGTATAACTTTTGATCAAGGACTATTTCAGAAGTGCCTGGAACTCGCAGTGATTGCAATTTTAAATTATTTTAGTTAAGATATCTTGTTAAGTAAATACATATAGTTACCATCACTCGTAAAGAGCTAAATCCAATTTTATAAATTTTACCGGAGATGGAAAAAAACTTGCTTAAATCTTTAGTTCTCAATTATTTTTAAATCTGTAAATGCAGTTTAGTTTAATTATCATCTCTTTTTTTTCTGCAAGACTGATGGAACTTTGTTTTACAAAGAGTTTTGTGACTTAGCACCTTTTCTGTTAAATATTTTATGTGGACTTGGCAATTTTTCATTAATAATATTTCCGTAAGACGTGATAAATTCCCAATTTTCCACATTAGATAAATACACAAAAATATATTGTTGAGGTAAAGCTAGCTTCTATGCGCATTTCACTGGTTGCTTAGGCCAGATCATCAGGAAACCTTTTCCAAAGATTTTAGAAAAGCTAAAAATATTATACAATCAAAACCCTAAAGCGAATACGAATTTTGAACACTCAAAGTCCTACTTGTAACAATATCAAAACTTAAACAAAACACCAAACAAATTTTCATTCACTTGTATTAAACGAAGAACGTGTTTTAGATGGGCCTATTGCTTACAATGCTTGCAGATTAACCATTGGCAGGAGCGGGGGACTCAAGCCGTCAGTAGATAGTAGTGGATGGATATACACACTGTGGTTAGACCCATACTTACGTATGGGTGTTGTGTTTGGTAAGAAGCAATGAGGCTGGCAAGGAGGATAAACTCTCTGTCTTAGGATCGGAGGTGTGCTTCGATCGGCATGCAACGGGCCATTGGAAGACTTCTCAAGAGGCATTGGATGTTATTCTATATCTTCTGCCTTTTATCTCAGACTGAGGGAACTGTTGGAAAACGATAGGTCGCTTGCCGATCTTGGATTAGTTCGGCATTCGTATTTATTACCTGGGCCTGCTATGGTCCACGGATAACGTGGGAAGTAGGGTTTACTTTGTTGGAATTACTCTCTAGGGAGATCTTATCAGCTCAGGGCAGATTGTATGAGGGATTTACTATCTTTACTAATGGTTTAAAGATAAGGAGCTTACCTTGAGGATATAGATATTAAAAGGCTTTATAGACTGCAGTGGATTTTTGGCGGAGGTCCTAGAGGATTTGAAGTCCGTATTGGATGATTGTAGAAAGGCTCTAAGGAAAATCTTATGGTAGTATGTATTGAGGCTATGATATGTACCGCGTCACCGGGAAATAGGGGATACTGACTATGTGGACACAGTCAAACCTCCAATAGGCTTTTATTTGGGGAAGTTTAGGGAATGGGATATAAACTTTACATATGGCAATGTAGTCAGCGGGGACATTAATTTGTTTTTACTTCATGGTCCTTTAATTTACATAAGGTAATTTTTAAGAAACTTTTCCTTAATAGATACTTTAATTTGGACTTATACATTTAGCAAAGCGTCACACTTCGCTATAAAATATAATTTTTAAAGGAGTGTTATTTTCCGAAAGGTTTTTTTTCGATAAAGTTAACCCATACCCATACTAAATTAAATTAAAAAAATGTTAAACAAACATACAAACTTAAAGTCAAAATCAGTTGAGTTGTGGCACCGTCTTTTGAAACCACATATCGCCCAGTTCATTATCTTCAATTGCAGGCCAAAAAAAGTCGGTTATTATACGGCCATAGCGCCCAATTGCCGAGAACGCCGTGAAATCAACAAATTCGGATTAACCGCAACATTTTCACCAATAAAAGCGATATTTTCAGCAGTGCGCACATTGATGCACAGGCCCAACCGAATCTTTAAAACTTCCAGTCTCTTCAAATTTCTTTATAATGTTGCTAAGTCGGGCCTGTTAGGAAATGCATCACATACATAACAAAAGCAGATGACTCGCAAAGAAATGTAAAACACGCATCACAAAAATGGCTGATGTATAAAATGTCAAACATTTAACCAAACTGCGCAACAAACAAGCATACATATAAGTATATCGTCAGCTCATTATTAATTTGACCTACCGACCATTAAAAAAAAATCGAGTTAGGTATGGGGTATATATATTTAAAATACCCCCTTTATAATTGAAGCCGGTTTCACCACATTGTAAATAACTCTTTTTTTTTGTGAAAATGCTATAAAAAAAACACTGAATATTTTCTCAAATTTTGTTTTTTTATTTGAAAGTACAATCCTTCCGGTTAATAATGGAAAATAATTTCATTCAAATGGCTGCCTCGGCAAGGTCTTTATGCAAAATTCGTCTCAATGATGTCTTCGAAATGTTCAATTGTTGAAAACAACGGTGAATTGACTTTCTGCCACAGCAGCAATATTCTCGGGAGTACGCACTGTTTTTGGCTTTTCTCGCTTTGGTTTATCGATGAGGATGCCAGTTTCTTTCACTTTTTTCACAAGATAACGAACATACTGAGCTAACGGTGCTTCTCTTCTTCCAAAATCCGTACGCAATTTTCGCACACATTCTGCAACATTACCATGATTTTCAAAGTAATGTCGCAATTTTTCCCAGCGTTGTTCAAGTGTATACATAACCATATGCGTTCAGCGGAAGGATAAAACTAATTATCTGTCAAATCAGACATGAGCTAAGTGTTACCATTCACGAAATAAGCACTAGTTGAAAAAAAACGTTAGATGGCGGACCCGTTATATGTTTTCTGAGGTATTTAGCATAATTTTGCTCCATATCAACTATTTGAAAGTTTATTAAGTATTGTTTTACTCTACCCGCCACTGTTTGACAAATGCAGGAAATTCCGTATACAAAAACGTACAAAATAAATTTAACTCTTGCATTGCTTCATTACCTTTAGAAAAAAAGTAGTTAAACCGAAATAATAATAAAAAAAATGGCAACAAGAAAACAAACATCACCCTTGCTTCGCTCATTGCAGTAAGAAAAGAAAATTGTTAAAGCAAAAGCAAATACACAGCTGTAAGTATACGTGTGCAACACAAAATATACTTTTTAAAAAGTGGCATATGGGGCACAAAGCAATAATTTTCTTTAATTCGTTAATGAACGTTCAAAAAGTAAAAGCAGTAGTGAAAATACAAAAAAATGTATCGGGTATATTTTCAGAAAACTTTATGTAAACCATTATTGTTGTTTTTCTCCACTACGACTTTTTGGCATATGTGTTGATAATAATGAGTTGACGATATATTCCTCTATCTCCCACTGGAGCATAGGGCGTCGCCAAACAAACAAGCATTGGCATCAGCTAATTTACATGAGCATTGCAAAAAATCACAGATGCTCATCTAATGCAGCGCAGTGATTCATTTCCGAACAGAGCCTTTCTTGCACAGTAGGTCGATTATGAGGACAAAGATCGAAAAATGACCAAGTATGAACCACCACTTTTTATTAAGCTTTAAACTATTTTTACGCTTTCTTCGGTTGTTAAACGATCCATATTCGTAAATGTCAAACCGTTCACTAAATAAATTGCACATCAGATGACAGATAATTAATAGCTGACAGCTTTGCCAGAATGTCAGTTTTACACCCAATAAATGGATAAACTTAAGGCGAATTCAAGTAAAGGAGGCATCGATACTACAACAATCCAAAAACAACAGAAATAACACAGGGTTTTTGCATTTCTTTGTAAGTATTTACGGCTCGAAATGAGAAAAATTCATTACAAAATACTAAGCCCCGTATTTATAAACGATTATTAAATTTAACAAACGTTTATTAAGGCAAATTTTCATACAAAATTTGTTTTGTAAACCTTTATTAAATTTAAAAATTTTTTATAAATACGGGTGTAAGAAATTAAAACAAATTGGTTTGAACTGTCAAAATCAGATGACAGTTCCACACCACCTTCAGTTGAATTCGCCTTGGATAACCCTGTACATTCCTCTAACAAATTTATACAATCGGTCCAAAAATAAAGAATTCTGGACAGTTTTTAAATTTTATAATAACTGAGGTGCGTAACATTAGCAAATTTCGAAAACTTAACTCGGCACAAGTTTTTATTTGCTAACTGAAATTTTATTCCTATCGGACTAACCGTTTACAAAATACAGAATTTTCCCCAATTTTTTTTCCAAATTCTCCTAGTGTGCGATGTGAAGATTTCTTGCCATATTTAATATTGATTTTATCTCCCGACAAAATAAACCAAAATAAATTTTCACAAATTGTAAGCTTTGCTAAAGCGTAAAATTATTATTTCTGACTTGCAAAACCTAACTGAAAAGACACGTAAATCAAATAACATTGTATATTATTTATTTCTTTTTAACCTTCGCCTTACCAAAACTTGCATGTACTTCATTTACCAAAACCCACCCGGGTGGTCCTGAACGTGCGATGAACAAGCGTTTGTTATTCAAATGTTATTTTTGCAGTTTTTGTTTTTAGAACTTAACAATTTGCTAAGTTCGTTAAAATGTCCTTTTAACTCAAGCAAATGTAAGTAATTGATTAAAGAAATAAAACCGAAATGATTACCCAGGTGGGTATTGGTAAGGCGAAGGTTAAAGGTCAGGCAAGTTGAAAACACCTTTTTAAAAGAGAAATTATGTGATATGACGTTCTTCATTCAACAATTTGCATTGAAACTTTCTGGCAAAGTTATTGAAAGCTTTTATTTAACTTGCAATATATGTTTCTCAACCGATTGAGTAATTTTGTGCTCACGCTTAGGTTGGATGAAAATGCATGGCAAACTGCGTCTTTCTAAATCCAACATTGCGGCACACCCAAGATGTTGGTCTAACTATTTATAATGCACTCCTACAATATGGGTATCAAATGAAAGGACTTGCTCAAAATAATTTTAAAAATACAGTGACGTCACTCTTAATCCAATATGCCGGACTTGGCTTTTATTTATTTATTTATTCACATATAATCGTAAGCCAATATAGGCCAAATTGATTAAGTTACATTATTTGACAATTTAATTATAAAATATTAATTTAACTTATTTTACTACATAATACATTTTCAAATACATATGTTTTACTATCCCTATCACGAATATGGGTCCCAACTGTTATGAAAGTGGTAACCAAAATATTGTAACATTCTGTAAAAAAAAACCTTTTGACTTAATAACAATAAAAGTAGTCTTTTAAATTATTTAAAAGTATAAGAAAAATTCCTATTTTCATATGGTAATATTTAATTCCACAATCTAGTCACACGAACTACAAATGATCTTTGCATAACCATTGTATGAAAACGAGGACACAACAAACAGTGAGCTATCGTTGATTGCGAGAAAGTAAACATTGACACAAGAAAAGATGGAGAAGAAGTTTTAAACATTTTGTAAAACAATATTAACAACTTACGATTTACAAATTTTCTACAATATAGGTATCAAATGAAAGGAATCACTGAGGATATGAC
Source organism: Pollenia labialis (assembly GCA_949318255.1). Lineage (NCBI taxonomy): Eukaryota > Metazoa > Arthropoda > Insecta > Diptera > Polleniidae > Pollenia > Pollenia labialis. The sequence goes on along the minus strand of OX439141.1, from coordinate 139,856,191 downwards.
TGCGAGTTTTAAATAAATTAAAAGAAAGAAACTCTTTTTCAAAAACAAGCATATAATTTAATGCGCTGAAAAGAAAAAAAAAATAAATTAAAAGTAAAAACATTTTTAAAAAACAAGATTTTGTATAATATAAATTATGTAATGACGTTATAAGTTGATAGTAAAAGTTATAAAGTCAAAGTTTTTTTTTTCTTTTTAGGGCATTTAAATTAAAGCTTGTTTTTTGAAAAGGTTTTTACTTTTAATTTTTTGTTTTAAAATTAAAAAAAAAATAAAATTTTTTGAAATTTTTTAGGGTTTGTTTTATTTAAATTGTGAAATAATACATAAAATATATATTAAAACGTACATATCGTCGCAAGAATTAAAGAACACTGTAACTGACAAAACATGAAAGAAAGTAGAAAAAAATTCATATCACAAGAACTATACAACTTAGGAACATAATATTAAAAACATATTTTAATCTTTTCTCTCTTGATATATTGTCTGTAAACATTTCCTCTCAAGTCTATTATTCCCGGTGATTCTGCGGGACGAATTTTTTTTTTCATCATGCAAGTATGGGACCGGGACGCAGTATTTTTTTTCTGACAAAAATTATGCAAAAAAACGTATGTATTTTTTGTCAGTTACAGCGTTCTTTAATTCTTGCGGCGATATGTACTTAATGCCATTATGAAATGCTTACCATATTAAAATAAGCAAAAATTTTATATTTATCTAAAAAAAAATTAGCTTTAAGTTATTCAATACTACTTCATATTACTTTACCAATTGTGATTACCTCTAAGATCCCTAACATTTTAAAAAGTCCTCCAGTTTTTTTATTTATAATTTGCATATTATTTTTATGTTTTAACTTTTTATATATTGTATGTTGCTCTTTTTTTTACTTCCTGCTTTAGGTAACTTTGCGCCGTGATCAACAACGTCCTCAAATTATAACTGAACCGACTGAAACGACGCCAGTACGTAATTAACTAACTCTTCTACTCCTGCTTTCCCACTACTATACACTAGTATTTTCTATATAGTCAAAATTTAAATTTTCTATATAGTTAAAACTTTTTTGAAACATTTGCATCGGTTGAGGGCTATCGAGTTATTAGTATCCCTACTAACATGATAATAAAACCTAAAAAAATTTTTTAGTAGTTTGCAGCAGTAGTTGATGATGGTTTTAATATTTATTATATAAAATTCATTAAAATGAAATAAATAATAATAAAATAGTTTGTCCCGTCCCATTAGATAATAATACTCGTATTTATTTGTATTTAACTTTCACTTATTAAGAGTAACACTTTAAGCTTATCATTTTTAATGTGTCTACGTTCTATGTTTCAAAATGTAACAACAATAACGACTACTATAATTAAGAACTTTACGGTGGTTAATTTACACCATTTCCAATTTTTGTTTTGAGTTTTTCCATGATTATGAAATATTTTGAGTGGTATTAAGATAAATCGCAAATTTTTTTGTGTTGTGAAAATTTGGTTTAAAATATATATTCATTAACCCTGTAACTTTAACGTTATTTTTCGTATACGTAAGCACTAATCATTAAAAGAAACGACGAACGTGTATATATGTTTAACCGATTATTTTCTGTATCTATAAAAAAATATATATAATTTTTTTGATATTTATTAGGAACATTCTTATAGAATACAGCATGAAAATGTAAATCGCTATTAGTCGCACCGACTAACGTTAGGTTTAATTTAATGTATTACTTTAGGCCGTTTTACACTTTAATACAAGTCTTAAGTATTATGACTAAATTGCTTCTCTGAATTAATTATTGCTTGAAAATTTTCAAAAAACAATAACTTTTTAATATTTAAGACTTGTAGTTGGGAAACTGCCTTTAACAAAGACCCTTTTACACTATAATACAGAGAACTAAGACATGTCAAAAAATACGTAAAGAAATAAATCAGTCGTATGGCTCTCACAATTTTTTGAAATTATTTTAAACGATGCTGCTTTGTTCACTCTTAAGTTCTTAAACGCGTTTGAGCAACGCGAACGTGATTAAGCTCTAATCACATCAAAATCGAGATAATAAGCGACACATTGTGAAGTGATTTGTTAATCATTTCAAATTGAAATGATTACAACTAAATCACTTCATTAATAATCACAAAGAATCCTCTGAACGTACCTCAAACTGAGTATAATGTAGGATCGGCCACCATGAACGTTCCCCTCACGTGTACAATCGATCACGATTTCTTCTTAATGTTTTTCTTTTGTCCTTAAATAATTCATAAATTATCACAATTTCATCATGAATATATGTTAAAAATAATCTTCTTCAATGTATGGCTAATCATCTCGAATTTAATGTGACCATGCAAATAATAGAACCAGTCTAAACTAGGACTAGTCCAAAAGTAACCCAAACGTATGGAAAAAACATAGTCTATTTAACATTACGATGCCCTAGGGCAGGACCATATAACCCATCTTTGGACTACAAAGGAGTAGTTTTAAAGCTACTCCATTGTGTGCACAAGAGGATTAGTTTTAACTTCGTTTAAAAACGAAAACATGTCGTTAAAAAACGAGTACATGTCGTTTCACTACAAATACTTGTTAACAATGACATGGTCCATGCTTGCATTACATCGGACCAGTCCATGGAATAGTCCATTTCATGAAATTGGATCAGGTGGTCCAATAATATTTGCAGGGTAATTTGCTGATATCAGCCACTACTGGGCATCTTTGGATTAGAGCTTAATCACGCTCGTACCATAAGATTTTTCTTTTTATCAGAGTTGTATTTTTAATGTACAGGAAGAAAATCAGGGATGGAAAATAGAAAATTTTGTTCAAAAATTTAATATAAATATGAAGTTTAAAGTGCTTTCTTTTAAATTTTAAATAAATCGCTGATATTTGTTGTAAAACCTTATTAAGTACCGTACATAGACGAAAAAATAAAAGCACATTCGAACTAACTTTTCTACCCTTGATGAAAATAACAAAAACAACTGTTGAATTATTTCTGGCGGCAAATTGTTTATTAAATATTAAAAAATTATTGCATATGATGCTGTTAGCCTCTCACTTTTATTTAAAAAAGTGCTCCTTAAACGAAAATGTAAATATTTTTTATACTGAACAGCTGTTTATATTCTACAAAGACTTTACTTTTTACTAGCAGTGTGATAGTGTAGATGCAAAATCTAATGAAAAAGATTCTTTATTTGATTTTGTGATAATCAGACCAAAAATCATTGGGTTTTGTGAGACCAAAAATCTTGAAACTTGTAGAATAGTGTAAAAGGACTTAAAGTGATATTACAGTTAGTTTTCATGTAAAAACGTATCTAGTATATGGAAACAAAAAAATTTTACATAGAGTGTGTGTGAAACTGTTGCAAAATACTAATGAAAGTAAAATTTTGACACTGTTGAGGTGAATAAAATTTCACTAGTCCCCAGGACATTAGCGTAGAAATTCTTGACAATTTAAATTCACTATAGAACTTTGTAACCGTTTCACAAACACCCTTAATATTGAAAAGTAAAAAAAAATTAATTTGCTTAAGGCTAGATTACACTATCTCACAAACCGTACGTATTCCATAATACTTTGTGAGATAGAAATATAAAGAGTTTTGTTGCGACTGGCAAAAAATCTAATTTAACATGACAGTTTGTAATTACACCATCACACAAAGTATAAACACTCACACATAAAATAAAATGCAACCCTGATCCAATGAAAAGTATTATTGTTTTGAAATTTGAATGAAGTCGTATGGGATGTCAAATTGTTTTCTTTAATACTTGTCATTTTCATCACACATGCATTCATACTATCAGACTTTTACATAATACTTGAGTGTTTGACATGTATTAATACAAAGTATAATAGTGTAAACTAGCCTTTAGTAAGCAAACATTTATTTAAACTAGTAAATTCTAAAACTCTTTAAAAGTTGGATTTCGGTTCTACGAATTTTTGTTAACAAGTTCGCATAGAAGTTAAACTAATTTCAAAATCATACCAAAGTCGGTTTTTCGTTTCCTATGTATGGTTTTCGTAGAACTTTTAAAATTGAAAAAAAACAAAGCTTAAAATTGTTCTTCCAATGAATTTGAAGAATGAAACCACGTTTTCTGTTGTTCATTTATGTTAACGATAACTTGGTTTTTTTTCGATTTTTTATAATTTTTCCTACATATGTAAGTGAAAAGAACGTTAGCAATGCTGCTTTTTCTTATTGTTGAAGTTTTTCGGCAATAAGGACTTAGAGTATTTTTTAATTAAGTTTTACAGATTCAATTAAAAATTACATAACATAAACTGGAAATGGTGTAAAATGTTTTCCTTGCTGTTATTTTTTTAATATTATATATCTTCTTTATAATCGTATCTTTCGTAATGTGTTACTAATTAACCCCCTAATAACATTTCATTGTACATTATTATATTATAGTTATAGTATGTCCGTCTTAATAATCATTCTATTGTTTTATATGTGTGTGCTCTTTCTTTTTCTGTTTTTGTCATAAAAAATTCCTTTTTAAGTTTTGTAAAAACTAGTGTGTCTATATGTATGTGCAAAAGTGTCATATTTGTGTGTTTTCTGTTGCCATTAGCAAAGAATTAAAAAAAAAAAATAGAAAACTTTTTGTATAAAAAGGATGATGTGTATGACACAAGGTTCTGTAGGTCGGGGGTATTTAATGAAATTGTTTTAATACAAAGCTGTTTCAGTAATAAAAGACAATTTTTTGAAAAATAAAAAATAAATTTAATAAAAAAAAAAATAAATTAAAAAAAAAATAAAATAAATTAAAAAAACAAAGATAATGTATTTTTATGCCAAGATGAATATACATATTTTTAAACTAAAAGATTTAACGAGCTATTTAGCATTAAGATCTTTTAAATTATACTCTCAGCCGTGTCACAAATTCCGTTCGGAATGCTGCCAATTCCGTATTTGCCATTGCATTCGAAATCATTTTTGGTGCTTTAGATTTCAATCGTTTTCATCAATCCGTAAAAAATTTGTTTAATCGATTTTTATGTAACCAGTGCCCAAGTTCTGCAACTCTCGCGTCGAGAAACTTTTCGATTGAAATGTGTGAAATGAAACACAAATGCCATATATTGAAACAAACATCTGTTTTTCTCTGTCACGTTAGGAAATTACTCGCCAAATTACTGAAAAAGTGTGTCTGTAAAATTTTTGTCATAAAAGTTCCCGCTTTTAACTGTCAAATAAACTCACGAAATGGGGCGAGAAAAAAAATAACAATTAAAAAACAATTAAAAATGCAAAAAACAAAGAATAATAATATTTTGTTCTTGGCCCATTTTTTTATTGTTTAATTATTTTGCTTTTAACATTTCTATAATATGTACGCATGTTTGCAAACGTGTCAAAATAATACAACACTGTATGTACACGGAAAGAATTATTTACTAAATATGGCTTGATACAAGCAAATTTAGCATGATTCTCGTCCAAGCCAATAATTACTTATTTTAAATATATGTGTGGCTTGATTTAAACAAAATGTTTCTTTATTTAAGAAAGTTTTACTAAATAAGAACAGAATCAAGAAATTTTTGGCTTTCCGTGTATTAAACAATTAAAACAAACATGTCATCTTATTTTTATTTTTAATTTTAAATTGTGTTTTGAAATGTAATAATTTAGAAACGTTTTAGATTTCTTAATTTTAAGTGAACATTGAAGAATTTATGAAAGATTCCCAAGAACCACCAAAACGGTATACCGGTTTGATACATTATCAGCCGTTGCTTACGTAGCAATCTAAGGTCACCTGTGTGAATTCGCCTTCGCACAGTAGAACAAGTAATCAATATTTAATTCGTTGATTGGAACCAATGACAATCTTTGCTATATGCAGAGTTCGTTAGAACCGCATGTGTTGTAACTGAGCTCTACTGTAGTATGTCTGTATAATAAAAAATCGTTATTGTCGTCTAATGTATTGAATGAGCACATTTTAGCAAAATTTCATTTCATCATTTTACAAATTTCATTACCAAATTAATATTTTATTTTCGAAACAGGTATCCTTAAAATTAGGGATGTAACCGATACCGATAAATCGGTGATGTCTGGTATATAAAATTTTCTAAAAGAAATATAACAACGATAAAAAATAGTACAAAGCTTCGTAAGCTTCGGATTTTTTAGGAGCTTTTAGAACTTGAATTGCTTTACTACAGAGTAGTATAAAAGCTTACAAGTAAGTACTGTGAGTTGTACAATTAAGTTGGGGATTTCCTTAATTATTACCTTTATAGGCTGGATTTTTGAGATCTCAGTTAAACTAGGCTTAGATCCGTGCCGCCATTACCAAGTTTGTGTACAAAATGTTGAGGGACCAGCTTAATTTTGCTTAAAATGATGGTCTTTAATAAAATAATAAACAAAAAATCACATTTCGCCGGAATAATCCTAGTTTCAGACTACGTTAAACTTATCTCTTAATAAACTAACTATCTATTAATACAAATTTAAAACTTTTTGTGTAGAAAGCACACTTTTAAATAAAACCATTAATAAAATAGTTATAGTTATTTTTGAAAACATCGAGCAAATCGCAACAAAAAATTTAAAATGGTAATACAACGGCCTTCAGCTTCTTCACTCACGAACTAAGTTTTATTTTGCTTTTCGAAAACAAAAAAATTAATAGGGTTTTGGCCGAAATCTGCCACTGAGCATAGTAGTGTAATGTTCTCTCATTGCGAAATCTTATGTATATTTGTAAATTTTAAGACTTATCTGCTTATTTTCATTAATTTTTGTGAGAATAAACGCTTTTTTGCTGGAAATTTTAGGTAACTTCAAAGAGGCTCCAAAATCCATAAGAAAAGGCACTACTACATTGTCTAATGCTATCCTGCTAGTTAATGTTCCAAAAATTTGCGACATTAGCTGTGAATGAGAGATTGGATGGTTTAGAGTGTAATGAAGCCCTTTGTTTATATTCAATTCTTGACTAAAATTGGGCGTTTAAACTACCAATATGGTCTATATGAATTTGACAAGATTTATCGTAGTGCTGCCACATGTTATTTTTTAACTACTTAAACATAATGCATGGGACACTGATTTATAGTTGTTGACTTTAAACTAAAAAAAAAAAATCAAGTTTCGTTCACCTAAACCAGCGTTTAAACAGTCACTAATATTTTTAGCTATTAACATGACTCTGCATTTAGAGAAAAAGTTTTGGGCCTTCAAGAACAGGTCTGTAGAGCGTTTGTGAAAAAATTATAAAAGAGTCCGAGGAGGATGAGCCTCTGTCCATTCCAGGCGCCGATCCAGCTCGAGCCTTAGGGGGGGGAAAATTTTTTTTGATACGAAAAAGTAAAAAATTTGTTTTTAAAAGTTTATTAAAATTAATATGTGTATATTATATTAAAAAAAACTTAACAATACGGTTAAATGAAATATAAGATCAGTTCAATATAAATTAATTTTTTTAAATAAGCAATTTATGATTTCCTCGTGAGGCAAATTTAGATAGTACAGTCTTTCTTCTGTCATTGTTGATCTGAGCCATGTTTTTATTAGACGACGGGTAGGAAATGACCTCTCTCTCGTAGCATTACTGACGAGCAGGGCAAGTTTTTTATGGCATATGCCATTTTTGCCATTTCTTCAATTATTTTTTTAAAAAGCAATTTTTGGTCCAGCTTGCCAAAGAATACCTTTTTGCAACATAGAAAAAAAATTTTAAATAAGCTTGGCGAATATGAGACAGAATCTTTTCGAAATGCTAACTGAATAATGCAAAAATCGGACGTAAAAAGTACTTTCAATGCATCTGCTCAAGCCTCTTGAAGTTACAAGCGAAAGAGATTTCTATGAATGAAAGCTTTGGCTTAATTGACAGTGCTAAGGAAAATAACACTAGATGTTAGTAAAAAAGATTTTGTTGAAAAGTTTAAAAACGTTTTAGATAGTAATACGTGTGGTAAATTATTCAAATCTATATGGATTGGCATTTCAATTTTAAAAAGGTGTTTTAATCGATTTTCTCACAATTTTGTTTTAATGAAAGTGAGACGGATGAATTTTTTGACAACCTTTCTCCATCTGAAATTTTAGTGTTCAAATATGCTCCAGTTACATCTTGCGATGTTGAAAGAGTGTTTTTCATTTATAGAACTGGTTTATGTGATAACAGGAGATTATCAGGCGTGTTCTAGAAATCGAAGATTCAAAACGCAACAATTTTAAACGTTGTTCTTTAATAAGATTTCCCTGATAAAAAAATTGTATATTATAAAAATATTTCTTTATTAAACAGAATTTTATAACAAAAATTAGATTAAAAGTGTATTAAAAACTACTTCTAAATTCTCGTTTTGCCCCCACTATTTTTTTTTTTGACAATTTGAAGAAACATACTACTGTACTTACAAAAAAAACTTAATAAAAAAAAGATTCTTAAATAAAAACTTTATTTTTGCCATTTTTCGTGCCATTTTTTATACTATTTTGTGCCATTTTGCCAGCATTTTTAACCATTTTTCGCGCCATTTCAAACTTGCCCTGCTGACGAGCATTGAAACGAAAATATGAAATATTTTTCTTAGATATCTTCATCACAGTTTATTGAAGCATCTACAACGTTATCTGATAGATTTTCAGATATTTTTCATGTTTGTTGCAAATGCAACAGTTCAGACTCAAGTTTAGATGTTTGTAGGTGTTAATCTATTACTTTTATCAAACATAATCAGCTCGTCAGCTAGTTGTGATTTTAAAAGTTTTGTATCTGTATTTGACTTGATTACACTTTGAAGTAGAAGTTTAGGTTTTTTTTAATACATTTAGGATACCTTTTGGGAAACCTGTTTTGAGATCTTCTAAAATAAATTCAATGAGAGGAATGCAACCTACAACTCGGTAGTAATCTTCAACATTTTGAATGTGATTGGAACCACGATTTGAACGCAGATAACTTTAACTTTTTCAAAGATCGCTGTAAATAGTTCTTCGGCTTTATTTCTTTTCTCTTCAAGGCACATGATTTAAGTTTTGATAAGGCTTGATTGCATTTTTTGAAGATCTATATCGTGCTTTTGTAAAATGATACCAAGCGGCTGTGATACAATAAGTATCACACTTTATATGTTTATACCGTAAATGAATTCAAAAGTACTAAGCGAGTTCCTTAATATAAGGCTTTTGATGAAGTTTCTCTACCTTTCCACTCAGATATTTTTTCCAAAGCTTCTACTATATGATGTACACTTGTAGCAAAGTGAAAAATTGAGTCGTGACGGTCCAACCATCTTGTCTCGCAAAATGTAGAGAGTTTGGCTCCCAAATACTTTGCTAAAACTGCGTTTCGCTTGGGATGATTATATTAAAAAAAAATTGTCGTTTCTTTAACAAATGATATAACTTATTGTATTAATGGCACTTTGTTGCTTTTTAAAATTGAGTTGTTTGATTTATGAGAATAGCAAGGCGTTTGTTTTGCATTTGGCCAGAATTTTATGACAGCTCCACTTTCTGCTGACGTCAGAGAACACCCATCTGTTCCATTTCCTACAAAATTGTTTAGGTCAAGACTAAAATTTGTCAAAACTTTTAGAGCTATTGATAATAGTGCCTTCGCATCAATTGTCACATCACATTATCAATATCCTTTGAAGCCTCTTCAAATGCGTTTACAACAAAGCTTAAATGCTTTCCTAATAATTTTTTTTTGTATGTTGAAATATCTTTAAGATAAGGAAATCTGGGTTTTCCCCGAAAAATCTGTGTTTTCGTAAAAAATTATCGAATAGAATTTTGATTCATTTTCAAGTCAAGCGTTTATTCTTTGGATATAAATAGATGGCACCTGCTGGGATTGAATGTAGGATAATAAATATTTGAATACAGTAAACTAGATGTTTCATTGCAAATATCTAATAAATAACTATTAGAATTAAGATTTGGATACTAATTGAAAATTTCGTTAGATTCAATAAAAAAAAACAAAAAAAACCTTGCTGGGATTTCCTAAAATTTTGTGCATATAAAAAAATTTTATTATTGGGAATTCTTGTATTATCGATATAAACCAAACATATTTTTATAATTTAGGGGGGGGGAAATTTCCTTATTCCCCCCCCCCCTGAATCCGCGCCTGGTCCATTCCAAGCTGTTCTGCTAATGAAGAAATCGAGAGATACCTTATATCTCCAAATATACATATCTAGAGGCGCAGCTCCGCTTGTTTACACGTACAATGACATGTTGAACCGAAACTTGAAGAAAATGGCGCAGAAATACTTAAGTTTTTAAATTAGTTCTGCCGCATCTGAGAGACTATTTTCAACTGTAGTTTAATAATATATTTTTGTTGTGGTCTGATTCAAACGGATTTGCGAGATTGTCTTTCTCCGCAAAAGTATAGAGTACTTTGTTTTTTTTAACAATTAATTCTGACAATCGCACGTTTTGAAATCGGAGAAGGCCAGACTTATTTTCGTGCATTTAGCTTGCGATCTGTCATAGCTTCTTACAAATAGTTAGTTTCCTTGAGCAAGCTTTTGCAATTTGTAGTCGCCAAACTTCTTGTTATTGCGATTAACTGAACTCCTATTATGCGATTTCGAGTTCGAATCGCCAATGTTCAGCGTTTTGCGATTGTAAGAACATGCCCCGGTAGGCTAGCTAGTAGTGAGCTAGTCTATCAACCCCGGGGTCGCGGGTTCGATTCCCGCCAGAGACTCTGGTTTCTTTCCTGCAGACAAGCGTAAAGCTTCGCGGGGATGAGCGTAGGGAATTAAAAAAAAAAAAAAAAAAAATGTCTGATAAATGTACAAATAATTTATTTTTTGTAAAGTTTATAATGAATTCAAATTCAATTCGTTATTAATTTGGTCTTAAGCCTATAGTACACGGAATGTAAAAAGTCACATGCGCATGTAGTTCTGACGTAATTTTGTCGTCATCACACAACACGAACTTGCTTTTGTGGTTTTGTAGTGCCGTCAAAATTACGTCAGAACCACATGCGCATGTGGCTTTTTACATTCCGTGTACTATAGGCTTTACTTATTTCAATGTTAATTTAAAGTTTCAAATACAATATGCGGCGTATCAGTATCGCCGATATTTCCTTTTGAGTATCGGTACCGTATCGGTTAAAAAGCGTATCGTTACATCCCTACTTGAAATAGAGGAATATAATTTAAAATTTATATTATTTATGGATCAAATCATTCTTACTTAGCTTAAACAAAATAATTGGTAGTTAGTATAAATTAAGCAAACCATTTGAACACTATCAAAATATATGTATATACTCATATTTATGTCATTGTGTTCACTTTTAACTGTAACAATTTGTTTATTGATAATTTATGTTACTAATCACTAATACTATTTACTTACTTTAATATACAGACATAGATTGTGTTTCATTAATATTTTCTGTTTTTTAAAATTCATTTTGTGAAAAAAGGAAAAAAATAAAAATATTAAGTAAAAACATTATTTGTTTTTGTCTGCCATCATCTTTTTTCTATTGCATTTCATAAACACATTAAAAATTTCTGAATTATAGCTTATGCGTTCAGGAACTCGTAAAGCAACAACTACAACAACTGACAATAATAGTGGTATTACAGCACCACAACAACAAAATCACCCAAATAATGATATACCTTTAAGTTCCATGGATGCTAATAATTCTGCAGATGTAGAATATAAATCGGGGATATGCGATCAAATATGGTATGGCATAACAGGCATAGGAGGATTTATTTATCAAAATAGTTACATATTTACAAATGTCTTAATGATGGTAATTGGATATTTTTCATTTACACGTAAAACCACATTAAATTAAAAATATTTATTTTTTACAGGCCTGGTCCATTGTGTATCACAGTTGGCTGACATTCGTTTTACTTTTATGGGCCAATGTTTTATGGATGATACCAAATCAACGTAAAGCCATGATGCGTTCCAGTCCTTTTATAGTAATCTATGCTGAATTATTACTAATAGCTCAGTATATCTATGGCATGGATTTAAACAACGATGAATTGCCTTCCAAAGTAGATGTAAGTAGAATAAGGGTTTCTAGTAAGTAGCAGGGTTTTTAAAAAATATCATTAACTTTTTTTAGATCTCTGGCATTAATTTAAAACAAATTGGTTTTGAACGACCTCAGGAGAATGGCATGCAACCCTGCATACCGTTAATAGTGAAAACCTCATTCCTACTTATGTTTTGGGTCACATTGAGACAGTTTTTCAAGGAAAAAACTGATAAACGTCGTGACAGCACACTAGCCGATATCTTTGCACCATTGCAACTGAGTGTGGGTCACTCTATTGGTGATCAAGGTCATGTTGGTGGTAAAAAGACTTCCAAGTTCCTAAAAAAGATGGGCATTGTTATAAAAAATCTCCTAGTCAGATTATGGATCTGGCTATTGGTTTTAGTAATATTTTTATGCGCCATGACTGGTGAGAAAATGACTGGTTTTCGTATATGCTATATGGCATTGTTCCTATTTTTCCTGCTGGTATTTCAATCATCCTCGAAAGCGTGGGTTAAACTTATGTATGGATTTTGGTTATTTTTAATCTTTTATGCCATGTCCATATTGATATTGATTTATACCTATCAATTTGATAAATTCGATAAGTATTGGGAACAATATCTTAATATATCCACCACATTGTGAGTACTTAAATTTAGGTTATTTAAAAAAGTTAATTAGCGTTACATATTAAATTCATTTCAATGATACATGTATTTTTTCGTTAGGCAAACCGATATTGGTTTGGAGCGTTATAAAACTAAAGATTTATTTTTACACCTGGTGTCTCCCACTATTATTGTCATCTTAACCGTGATACAAGTACATTATTTCCATAAACGCTTCATTGCTTCTATGAATCAACCCACTGAAGCTGTCGAAAGTGATCCCGAAGAACCTGTAAGACATAAATCACGCACTACTTCCCGTGTTGCTGAATCGGAGGGTTTAGAATTTGTTGAATCTGCAGGCAACTTAATACGCCTATTTTTGAAACGCTGCCGCCATAAGACTGAGGTATTCTTTAAACATTTTAAGGGTGTAATTTGGAGACTATTGGAATTGCATTGGATTAAAGTAGTCTATATTACAGCATTTGTATGTGCTGTCAGTGAGGTGAGTGAAAGATTTTGTTACTTATTTGGCCCTTATTTTTTAATCTACGCGATTACTTAAAAAAATATATATTAAAACAAACAAGTTTGTATAGTTTTTTGTTCACAAAGTTTAAAATTTAATTCAAAATTTTGTAACTATTTTTTTTTTTTTATAATTAATTACAATCTTAATTAGTTTGAAAAATGACACCAAAAAACCTTTAACCAATTATTATTTCTTTTAAGGTCTCTTTACTACATGTTCCGTTTGTTGCGCTGTGTGTTGTGGGAGTTGTTTCAAATGTACGCATAAATTTCTTCTTCAGTCGTCTGATCTCTTTGGTTGTCACAATAATTGTTTTGTCCAAAATGATTTATCAAATCGCCTATTTGAATCATGCCAAATATGACTATAAATGCCCCGATGACAATGGAGAATATAAAGGCAACAATGCGGAATGGTTTGGTCTCTATAAAGCCAGTCCCGAATTCGGTCTAATGGGTCTACTCAAGAGATATATTATTTATATGGTTATTGCTACTTTACATGCCGTTATATCTTTACGACAATATCAAATGCGCCGCTTAAAGGGCGCACAAAATGATCCCCTACCGAAAATGGCGTTTCCAGGTGTGGGAAGAGAAGACGCCGAAAAGAAACTGGAAGGCATGATTAAATATTTATTAAATTATGGCTTTTATAAGTTTGGATATGAAATATGTTTGATAGCCTTAGTGTCGACCATAACCTATAGACAAGATATAGTTGCAGTTGCTTATTCAGTGTGGTTGATGCTGTTATTGTTATTTAAAAGAAAAAAGAATGCTCATATATGGGGCATTTTGCAGGTGTTCATTTTAACTTCAATTCTAGTGCAATATGTTTTGCTTGTGGAATTTCCTCCCTCGATGTGCGTGGGTAAGTAAAAATATAAAAATATTTGTTAAACACATTGTTTGAATTGTAAAATTTATTTTTAGAATATGTCTGGGTTAATACAAAATACTCTGAAGCTCTCCAACGATGGGCCATGTTACCCGGTGACTTGCATTATGATCATACAAAAAAACTAATCTTTGATTTTATATTCTTACTCTTGGTTAATCGTCAGAAGCGTGTATTTACCTTAGAAAATGTTTCCAACTATCCTGGTGGCAGCAACAAATCTGTGATAAAAGATATTGCCAATTTGGGGAAAGTTGATTTTGAAAATCCCACACATGATTTCTTATCGCATATACGCAACTATTTGGATATCTTTAAACACGCAATACTCTGTGGATTTTATTGGGTCACTTTGGCCGTTGTCTTTTTAGCTGGTACAAATATCTCTGACTTTTTGGCCATTGGTTATTTGATTGGTGCATTTATGTTCCTATGGGAGGGTTCTGACTTTTACCTACGACCCATACGTTCGATTACAACTCGTTGGAAATGGTTGTTGGCCTATAATGTGGCCAATATTGTTATAAAAACTAGTTTACAAATGGTAGGCTGCTTGTTTATGGATACTTTACAAATGAAATGCTGTTGGGCAGTCCATTTATTAGGCATAAGTTGTAGTAGCAAAGATTTCATACTGGACTTGGCATCAGATCCATCTATCGAATGTCCCGCCATAACCGTTCAATCGGTGTTATTATGGGATGCCATTTGTTTTGCATTCCTTATTTTCCAACTTAGAATATTTAAATCACATTACTTCTGCCATATTATCACGGATACTAGAGCCAATAATATATTGGCTTCCAGGTAAATTAACTTTTTGATTTTACATTTGAAATAAAGTTCTAAATTATATACCATGTATTACAGAGGTGCGGAAATTATTGAACATTTACGGCAGAAGCAAATTGAAAAACGTCAGGAATACGAAGAGGAGGTTTTGCACAAAATCAAACATAAAATGGAAAAGATAAGAGCAACTCAACAAAAAATGAGGCCATCGGAAAAACCCTCTCATTTCGATGGTATGTTAAGAAAAAATTCAAAGGTTTCATTAACGTTCAGTTCAGATTTAGGTTTATTTACCACCAAATCGGTTTTAAAATGGTGAAATTTGATCAGACAGAAACAGAGCTTTTTAAATTATGCTGCATTGCAGCGAAATCCCGTTTAAATATGTCCACTTTTGCAAGCTGGATTAAATACATACTTAAATTTATTTTGGTATTTCATACTGGCTAAAATAAAATTTTGTAATTATGATTAAGGCGCAAACTTAATCAAAAAATTCACTCTGGGATGTGAATTCAATTTCTATATGAAAGCTAAATGCCAATTTGGTACTCTATCATTTTCGCAAAGATTTTTTGAAAATGAAGCAGCACTGGAATTAAAATTAAAGATAGCGCAGATTGACAGTTATAAAATGCCAAAATATGTTAAACAAATTTGATGATTCCAATATCTTTATTGGCTACCATTTTCTTTCGCATCGCAATAGAAAGGAGTCTGTCAAAATGGCCTCATCCTAGTATCCCTGGGACCGGGGCATTGGCAGAGGAATTAAAACACCGTTTCCTACTCCTCCTCGTTATTATGACAACTTCTGCAGTAGTCACAACCTAGCATGCGAGTTTTTCCCGCTTCATAACCAGACCATAGAGTCCTGGCCAACGAGCAGGTATTCTCACCCTGCCATCTCTCCTGAGCCTTCCAATATGACTAACGTTTAATGAGAGCTCTCCGCTGTGCCCTGCTTCCGATGAGAGTGTTACCCTAGAATATTTTGCAATCTCATTTAAAGGAAAGCGGCATTCTACAGTTAACTTTGATGTCGTGAAGAAACCAGCCAGAGAAGGAATGGCAGGATTGCTCTCCTTAAATATGCATATATCTCTTGTTGTACGATAATACCTCATCCAGTTCGCCGCCTGTCTTACGACGGAGATTTCGGCATGCAAGACACTGCTATCACTCGGTAGAACCCAAAGCTAACCAATTTTCTTCCATTAGAGATATATGGAAATTTTTATATAGTAACTTTCAAAAAAAAAACTATTTAAACTGCAAACTGTTTATTCAAACTAAATATTAATATGTATATAAAAAATTACAAAATACATACAATTTAAAAGAAAATATAAGTTTTTAAAGCTTTACTTTTCTGTTTCTGTTTGATGAATGTATCTTTGATTAAATGATTCGTGATTTATTGTATTTTAATACTGAGTGAAATTTTAATTGCAAACAAGTGATTTTCAAAAACAAAATTTATATGCATGTATATTAGTCAACAAAGAAGCCGCTTTCAAAATGGCACCACTGGCCCAATCCAATAGTTTTCTTTCCTTCCAAGGTTCTGGTTATCGTGCGCCAGAGGACGATGCCAGTACAGCAAGTATTACAAGTTGTAGTAGTAATAATTGTTCAAATGAAGATTTAAGTAAAATCTATATAAATACACAATATGCCGATATTAAATCGATTAGTGATTATAGAGAAAACGACAATAAAAATACAAAACACTATATAAATTTACCGGAAATTGAAATAGAAGGACACTCACAGGTATTTTTTTTTGTTGTTGAAATTATGCGTTCACAATTTGAAATCAATTTATATTTATATTCATCTAATATAAAAAAATTAAGGCAATGACACCAACATCGGATGGGTTAACTATACCCTCTGAAGGATTTTTAGAAGCTCCAAGATTATCTATGTATTCTCATCGTACACCTTCGGATTTATCGCAATCAAAGTATGACACTTCCGAAGGATCCAATGAAGTATTTTATGTGGTAAATTTTAAGTTTAACATTCTTATAAAGTGTGACTTACAAAATATATAAACTTTACAGAAAAATAATCCACCTAAACCCTCGCCTATATTATTATCAGCACGAACTTTAGAGGCTGATGTTTCAAAAGGCACCGATAGCTCTTTTATGTCATCCAATATAACAAATGATCGCAGAACTTCTTTGGTAACCCATCATCGTAGACAATCTTCAGTAAATGCTGTCTCATGGAATGATACTGTAGCCGTTAAATGTTCTACTCATAGTAAAGCTATACACAAACCAGAAGAACTGCATGTTACTATGCGCAAGAAGCTAATACATCGCCGTCATCAAAGTGTGGGTAATGCTAAGTATTCAGTAGAAGATTCCACGCATAAACATCAAGATTCAAATAGACGTTTGAGTAATTTGTCATGGGCTAAAGAAGAGGTTCTAATGCGTTATTCTAACAGGCCTTATAGTTGGGGTCCTGCTGGTACGGATACATATGCTACGGATACTTCAATGCTATACGCGAATGCCTGTTGTGATCTACGTTTGCATGGACAATGTATTTTTGATTTATTATTAATAAAACTACAACTTAGCTTTTTTAAAATTTTTTATATAAAAAACTTTTTGGTATAGAAATTTAAATAAAATGAATTTTTTAACAGAAATAAAGCCACATTTTTTATTGTAAATATCACTAATTGGCTTTAAAAACATTTTATTCTAATATTTTTTTCTAAAAATTTCTTGTTAATAAAGTCGCAACAATTTCTACTCTACAACAAATTTCAAATTCTTTTCAAAATAAACTAAAAATAAAAAAAAATTAATTTAGAATTATTTTTGAAATTTTGAAATGTTGCAGTTTTAATTAAACCTTTGTAAAAATTTAAGGAATGCCCGATAATTTTTTTTAATAATAATTTTTTCTCTTCTAAATGTTAGTTTTTCTTCCAAAGTTTTAGATTATTATATTAAGTAAATAATTAAAGATTTCTTTTTTAAAACACTGGATCTTAAAACTAATCCAAGATTTCGATTTTCTTTTATTCCGCTTTATTAAAAAAAAACTTTTCTATGACTTATTTTATTTTGCTTTTATTATTTTAAATTGTTTCTTTATTTTGCGTTTGTTTTCATTTTATTTTAGAACATGGAAATCCCGTTTATGGCTCAAGACCTCATAAAAGGAAAGAAATTAAACTGCATCCACAGGGTAATTTATTATTATTGGTATATTTTTTATGTTTAAGTATTATTTTATAGTTTAATTACTATGGCACACTTATATTAGGATTTTCAAGGCATGTGTTTTGAATTTTAAATATTTATATATACATCTTAACAACTTTTTATGGTTTGTAAATTTTGGAACATTTAGCATGATT
This sequence comes from Pollenia labialis, assembly GCA_949318255.1. Lineage (NCBI taxonomy): Eukaryota > Metazoa > Arthropoda > Insecta > Diptera > Polleniidae > Pollenia > Pollenia labialis. The sequence goes on along the minus strand of OX439141.1, from coordinate 139,837,887 downwards.
TAAATTCTGTCTTAAATTGAAATAATAAATTTAATTATTTTAATTTGCTCTATGTATATTTATCACAACAGCATTTGGTTTGGTTAATTATTGATCAGGTTATCAATGAAATTTTTAGTATGACAACGGTTGTCTGTAAAGATTAACTCTTTCATCGTAAATTCATTAAAGGTAATTTTTTCAACATTGATGCGAATCGAAATGAAATAAATTAATCTAAAAAAGTATGGAAAAAAATAAAAATGTTGTAGTGCTCAAAACTTAAGCGATTCGATATAAATTAATCTTTAAAATCGAAACTGTTAAATTAGAACAAATGTCAAAATCGTTAATTCAGTGGTATCTCGATTAAACGAAAGATATCATGTCTTACATGTAATAATATCAAAGCTTAAACAAAACAGCAAAAAAAAAACAGTGAATTTAGTTTATCTTTTCTTACATCCCCCTACAATTGATTGGCTATTTTCCGACTCGAATTGTAGTTGTAAGTGGGTAAAAAGAAAAAAACAAAATTAAAAACCAAATTGCTTCATTTTATTGTTTTCGTAAGAGAACAACCAAAACCCCAATTTGCCAGTTCAGTTTTTTTGCACGGGCACATGCAAGTATATTATCAAAGCTATTTTTGGGAATACAAAATTTATTGCTAATAAGATTTCTGTATGACGTGCTATTTCCCAATTTTTAATATTTGATAAAGACACCGAAATTTATTGTTAAGGGAAAGCTAGCAAATTTATTTTATATTAATTTTAAAAAATTTTTACTTTGACGTTCTTATATTTTTACTGATATTTGTCGTTAATATTGCTAAACAAAAGTATTTGTTTATTTAAAATGGAGAATAACAAATTCATTAAAGTAACCGAGACTTCTCGTTACTTAACGATATCGGTAGTTAAATTAAAAAAGCTACAGAAATGTTCGTTAGAAACTTAAATCTTTTTTTACTTTTATAAAAAAAAAATTACATTTCCATTTTTTTCTCCACACCACAATTGTGGAGAGGGTTTATGCATTTGCGCCGATATAATGTAACACCTTAAAATATTGCTTCTAGACCCACCTTTAAGTATACCGATCGGCTCAATCACTTTCTCTGCTTGTTTTTAGAAAATTAAAACAAATGAGTGGGTGAGAAATTATATTAAAAACAAAAACCAATTTTCGTTTTTTATTCTTGTTTTCAATATAATTTCTCACTCACTCACTCGTTTTAATTTTTTAAAAACAGTTAGTCTGAGTCGAATTAACGATGTCCGTCCGGCTGGCTGGCTGTCCATGTAAACCATGTGCACAAAGTACAGGTCGCAATTTTGGAGATAATTTGAAGAAATTTGGAACATGGTTTCTAATTGGCACAAGGACCAAGCCTATTAAAAATGGTTCGAATCGGTCCACAATTTCACATAGCCCCCAACAAGCTTTATTTCCGGAATAGGGTATTTGTGTTCAACACCTATCTTACTAACTAATTTTATTGCAATCTAAATCATTCATCCATATTTGACCATAGCCCTCATACAAATAATACTCCAGAAAACAGTTTTAATGCCATAACTTCCTTATAAATGTTGGTATTAACATAAAAATTTTAGATAATAACTTTTATGATAGCTTCTATGTCCTGGTAGGTCCAAAATTAACCATAGTACCCATATAAACACCTTTCTTTAAAACTGATATATATGAAGATACCTAAATAATATTCGGCACAAAGAACTTTTACATGAATCTTAACCTCATACCATAATTTTGTTTAGGCGGGTCCATGATTGCCCATGGGTCCCAAATAGGGTACACTATCAAAAATTGATTTTTATATAGACCTCTTTCAGACTCAAACTTGCGCAACTTACTTGCCAAGTACAACAAACTCTGTACAAATTTGGTGTTTTCCTTAATCCGACCTTACCGCTGACGTCTAAAAACCAAGAGTTGCCCAAGAGACTTGTGCAAGTAACATGCCGAGTGTGAAAGGGATGATACTGTGGTGTAGCGTATCATAAAGGCTTTTGCAAAAGTACAAAAAACAAATACTTAAACACATTCTCTTTTATTCGTTTATTTGTTTTATTATACCTTCTCTTTACAAAGCAAATTGCAAGTTATAAGCATGGTAAGAAGTAAGCAAAATAAAAACTAGCTAATCTGAGAATTTTGAAAAAAACAAATGTTTTTTAATTTAAGTATACTTAGTGCACAAGCCTAGTATCACATGATCGGGCTTGACCGACTATACTTTTTTACTTGTTTTTTGTATTTTATTATTTTGTTTCTAAAAAAAAATTAAAAAGTAATTGAGTTTCCAACGTATTTTCATTTTGTTTTCATTAATTGACTACAGACATGTTTACGAAAAAAGGAATTTATCGTGTTTTCTTTTCTGATAATAATGTTCCATGTATGCTAACATTCACGTGGGTTTTTGTTCTATTATAAAAAATATATGCAAACATGTGAAAAGTTGTCGTTTTCCTTTCCCGATTTTTTTATTTATTCGTTATAAAATGAGAAAGAATAAAGCATTGGTTTTTGAATCGCGAATTCGTTAAGCCGGGATACCACTGTAATCGAAATATTTGAATCGCTGGAGTCAATCAGCGAAACTTAAACCAAAATAAGTCGTTAATTCGACTGACGCTATTTAAAAAATTTTGACAAAAAAAAAAATTTTTTAAATTACTAAAATCAAAAACAAAGAAATCACCCAAATTTAAAAAATAGCTGATAACGGTAAAATTTATAAAATTACACCAATTTAAGAAGAAATTAAATGTTTATTTAGAACGAAAATACATTAATTAAAAGTTATTACCAAAATCGAAATGAACTGGAATTAAATAAGACTATAAAACGTGTAATTTATTATTTGAAAAAATACATGCTAAAGGGTGTTCCATAATTAACGCAAGAATAAAATTAAAAATACATACATAGTTACATAATATGTATATATCGAATCCTAACAGCGAAAATAACGTAAGCGCCAAAAATTGAATTTTTCAGGAGACAGTACTTTTATTTTATTTCATATAAATGTTGTATGAAATTTGTATCTTACGATAAAATTGTTCTTACTATAAAATCGTAACGATACCTTATGTGACAATGATATTTTAGGAGATGATGCAAGTGCCAATAAACTCAATTATTAAAAAAAAAAAAAAAAAAAAAAAATTTAAAATGATGGTGCTTACGTTATTTTCGCTGTTCGGTTTTTATTGAATCATACAGAAAGATTTATACATTTTATATGAAATTTTTTTCCGAAAGACCATTTTCATAATTGTGACAGAATTTTTTAGATGCAGCATTTAATTTTCCCAAAATTCACGGGTGTTTTTCGGTTTGTCTTGGCATAGTCCGTTCTTTGATAACCAAATAAATGGAAATATAATGGCGTTTAACCACGCAATCAAGGGGTGAATACTGAATATCGAAACGAGACTGCATTTAACAAGAACATTAGTTCATATGACATGAGGCGCCATCTGCTTTAAAGAATGTATATTTGCCACATCAATGTCAGACAATTTCATGTGTGATAGTGTGAATACAAACTGTAGAGTTAAATTAGACTTTTTGACAGTCTCAACAAAACGTATTATACCATGTTCGCACGACAGCGTTTTTTCGTATTTCACTCTCTTATTCGTAATTTTGAGAACGGATTATCACATTTGCAAGTAATTCAATTTTTATTACCCTGTGGATTACTTTAAAATCAATTTGATCTATAATTTTTATCGGTTTTTTTCCATCACCAGCTGTCAAAGTACTAAAAAAAACAAACAAAATATAACATAAACGCTACATTGAGTCCATTTGCTAACAGCTTTTCTATTCACTAGGAAAATAAATATTTTATATCGTTGGTCTCATGTAGAAAGGCCCTAACTCACATTATTGTAACTTTAAAGGAGAACGCAAAAACATAATAGAAACTGTATGTATCATAATGTAAAATGGCTTCTTCAATTGGTTGTTAAACTTATATTTTTGATACTATTGCATTAAATTTTTGTGACGAAATGTATTTGTGGCAAATGTATTGAAATCACTAAAAAACTCAATTTCGAAAAATGTCGAGTTAGGGCCTTTCTAAATGAGACCGACGATATGTATGTATTTCTATGAAATAATTTATTTAACTTTTTTTTTCTTTCCATTCTTAATACAAGTAACCGCCAACAAAAATTTAAATTTAGCAGAAAACAAAATTAATAAAAAAAATAGAAAAAGAAGAACTGTCAAAACCGATTAGGAAAATGCCGTGCGAACATGGTAATTCAAATAAGTAATAAAAAACAGAGAGCGAAGTAATCCAAAGCACCGTGCGAACATGGCATTAGAGTTCTATGTATCTAACTAACAAAGTATTATAAAATTAGACTTGTGTAATAGTGTAAAGTAGCCTAAAATAAGGTAGAATGATACACGTTACTAATTTTGTACTTGTACGACTTGTCGTACGATTTGTAGTGACGTGTATACTCAGCATTAAGCTGCTATCTGTCAAATTGTCTTATGATTTTGAAGTTAACAGCAAATACAAATCTTGCGTTAGTTTGGGACACTTTTTATAAAATCGTCTAAGAATTGTCTTTGTACTTTATGATTTCTTTTGTAAAATTTTATTTTTTTTTTTTATAATCTGCATACATTTTTCTAGATTTCAATACAGATTTAAGCCCTGATTTCATACAACATTTATTTTTTATGTTCTATAAAGACGCAAGTATGTATTTTCGATTTACATATTATAAAAAATAAAAGCAAATCAATGTAAATTTAAAATTTATAATAACAAAGAAACTAGAAAATTGGGAGCATTTGCATATTTTATGTATAGAAGTAAAGATATACTAAAAACAAAACTTACTATGTATGTACATATATATAAATGTTGCATATTATTTTTTCTTATTTAATTTTTATGTGATTTCCTTCTTTTTAATTGTAAAAATTTGATGTTATGTATGTAACCAAATTTAAAAAAAAAATATGTTTTAATAAAATTAATATCCATATTTTTTCTTTTAAATAAAGCTGTACGTGCTGGAGATTACTATATGTTTGAAGATGTCGATGATAAATTTGAGCTAGAAGTTATCACCGATTCTGAAGGGCTTTTTGATGCAGACAATGACAATATAACGGACAGTGAGAAAAAAATGAATCGCCGTAAAACTTTATACGATGTAAGTATAAAATTATAAAGTGTTTCCAAAAGAAATTAATAATTTGGCTAGATTTAAATAATAGACATATTTTTTTTTTGATTTTGAAAAACAAAAAACTAAAATTAATTTCAAAATTTTGTGCATGCATTGGATATTGTTTGAATTGAATAAAATATTTTAAATACAAAAAAATATTACAACCAATTTATATACAAATGCGTATGTATGTTTGTTTGAAACAAAAGGTTTGGAAGGATATTAGTAGTGTTCAATATCGTCGTCAAATTTACTTAAGGCAACGTTCTTATGCCTCCGCACCACCATCTCATATTGGTTTGATGTTTGATGACCAACAAACCGTTGTTGATATAGATGCGGGTGTAGGTAATCGTATTTCAACTTTATCCGAACCTTTATGTTACGCCCAACGCTCAACAAGTGAATATTTTGTGAGTTTTTTTTTTTTTTTTGTTTAACTTCCAGAATTTTCAAAAGTTTTTTATACATTATATCAATGTAAAGTTTAAACACTTCAATATAAAGTTTTTTTTACACACAATTCAATAATTCTATATATATTAACACTTTTGATAAACACCAAATTTTTCCTTCTTTGTTTTTCCTTTTATATAAGCGGAATTCACGGTTCTATTAAATTAAAAAACCTTTTAAATATAAGACATACTACGATTTTAAACATCTAAGTGTAAGCGACCAGCAACATTTTAACTTCCGCAATATACCATCTTTTGCTTGAACTTTTATCGTGTTTTCTTTTTATAATTGTTTTTATATTTTCTATCTTTTTGATAGTTTCCATTTTTAATTTAAGAAATGTTTATTATTGAAAAAAAAGCAAAAATACAGTATGGCGCAAAATATGCCAGCTGTTTATCAAACTTGTAAACATATGGAGTTACATCATCTACTACATTTTTAGTATTGTAGATGGTGTAAACTTAATTTTTAATATAAGCGGTTTTCACTCTGGGTGGTCAAATACCCTTGTAGACCTTGTAAATCTTATTATCTTATATTAAATTACTAACAACAACAAAATGAAGTAAACTTTTATTTACTACGCTGTGGTTGAAAAATCACAAAAAGCTGTAGTAAACATGTGTGTTAAATCTATTAGAATAAAACAGTTGACGAAGAAATATGATTTTTTGTGGAAGAAATATTCTTAGTACATATACATATGTATATACATTTATGAAGGGTATTCATTTCAGTTTTTTTATATGTTGAAAAAATGGAAAAGTGGAAAAATGTAATTTTTGTTACAACAACCACAAGAAAAAAAATTCCACCAAAAGTTACATTTTTGTCAAACTATAACCAAGTGTAAAAAAGTCAGGATAAAAAGATGTAATTTTCCACTATAAACGACAAACGAAATGATGTTGTCATTCATAAAAAATTGCTAATTTTTAATACAAAGTACGAAAATTTACATCTCTTTTTTTAAACTCTTGAATTGTACAACTCTGATTTTAAAAATTATTTTTTATAGTTACAACATTTTAAACATAACTTCTTTCTCATTTAACTTTCAAAAAGAAAAAACACATATTAAGAATGGGTTCAATAAAAAAAAGTTATTAAAAAAGAATTAAAAAAAAGAAATGAAATGAATGAAGTAAACATTTCTGCAATTTAATATTTCAAAGTTTATATTGTATTGTTTTCATGAAAATGTATCTTTACATACCTTTATTTTCGCAAATATTATCAATTTTTGTTAATGATGTGACAATTAATTTAATTTTTGCACTTATTTGGCATATTGAAAATATCAATTACTTCCACGAATTATTTGGCAGATTTTTTTTGACAGTTTTTACTTTTTACAAAAAAAAAAATAAAAAAAACCCCCGTTCACGTCAATAAGAGTGTAATTTTTCTTTTTTCCATTTTTCCAACCAAAAAAACTTTGAAATGAATACCCTTATGATGATTTTTGTATCAAAGTATATTTTGCCACAATTAATGGAACGTGACCAACCATTTCAACTGAGAGTAGACTGACCGCCCTTTACAAAACGTTTTTTCTCAGTTGATTCATTCATTCATCGTATTAAATCTAACAGAGTTGTACACTTAAAGCAAAGAGTGAAAGCCGCTATTATAATTTATCAAGATTTACCAAAGCTACAAGATGTTGTAAGAGGTCTACATCAGGAAACCGTGAACTCTGCTATTGTTTTAGTTAATAAATTCAAACAGAATTGAAAAATATACAAATGGCTAGCTTATAATAAGCCGTTTTTTATAATTATTGCAATATTTATTTGTGTACATATACAATACAAAAAATATATTTAAAATGTTAACTGTAATATTTTCCCCTCAAATTTAGCCCATTCTAGTGAAAAATACAGGACTTTTTTTAACATCGAATAATCCAAATACATGTTTAATTGTAGTTATAGTTTAAAAAAATTAAAATTTGGAATTTTATTCCCCTTTTTTTAACTACCTTAACTTTTCATTCTCAAATTTAAAGTCAATCTCGTAATAATTTTAATGTAGATTAACCCAAAAGGGTTTTAAAATTTCAAGGGTGTTGTCAGATTTAAAATTTGAATACAGTGAGACTTTGATTATCCGTAATGGACAGGTAGCATTCTGGATAATCAATTTTTCCGGTTAATTGAGTAACAATTTTATAGTTTATTTGTGTTTTTTATTCAATTATAAAAGAATATGGTTGAATATACATACACACATATTTATAGAATAACAAAATTATTTAAATTGTATAAAAAAGTAACGTTGACAGAAAATAGTGAACAATACATGCTTCGAGTTCATTGCGAGGGAATTCCCCTTCATTTTTTTTCATATTTTTATTGATTGTTTAAAAGTCAACAAAGAAACATCTGTTTTAAATTCCGCAAAACGGATAATAAAGTTGATTGTTGCAAAAAAAAATTAAATCGATGCTAAAATATTCGGCCATGTTCAGATAATCGCAAAGCGCTTCAAATCGCATAATAGGCGTTCTGTAAATCGCAATCGCAAGAAGTTTAGCGACTTCAAATCGGAAAAGTATGATCAAGGGAACTAGAATGTTTTAAAGAAACTATAGCAGGTCGCAAGCAAAACGCATGAGTTGTAGAACACCATTAAATAAATCTGGCGTTTTGCGATTTCAAATCGTGCGATTGTCAGAACATGGCCAATTATTTTTATTTCCCGGGTAATTAATGTTGCCGGAAACTCTCTCCACGTATACAGGCCTGTTACAGAAATTGTTTCCGATCGATAGTGATTTCTTTTTATGATACGAAATCACTTCCACTTTCGATCGGAATTGATTTCTGTGACAGGTCTGATAATCGAGGCCTCACTGCATTTAAATCAGTATACGAAAAACAATCTTTTAAGTTGATGTTGCGTTTAACTTAATATGAGCACATTAGCGTAATTTTTGTTAACAATAGATTAACTAATTATCCGAACATACAGCGTTTTATGTGGCTAGAACGTTATATAAATGAGAAAATTTTTCTTAATAAAATTTAAAAGTTTTTTAGATTTTTTACACAACATGGGTTAAATCTAGTGACAGGAAATATGTATGTATATGTAATTAGAATACTTATATAATACGTTTTATTAAATATTATAAATGGCACTAATTATATTATTTTATTTTCACTTCAGTTACGTTTTAATCAAATCGTTTTAATTTTTATTCTTTAAGGAGAGTCAAAAACCTAAAAATATTAAAGATCCACAAACCGAGATTGGTCCCTCAACAAGTAAAGGCGGTGACATTCCTTCAAGAGCATATGCTAGTGAAATAAAACAGAAAACTGAAGTAGATAGCGGTGACACTGGTGAGGACTCTGATGCTGGTATGTTGTTTCTCTTAATTGACACCATAAATAATTCACATATTTTTAAATAATTGAAAAATTTTTCTTTAACAGATTTCCAAGCAAATCCAATTATACGTTTAATGGAAGCATTTTTAGTTTCGTTAACCATCCGTTTAAATCGTTTCTCTCGTAATTATCGCTATGTCAATAAAATTTTAGCCGATGAGAAGAAAGCTCTTAAAGAATCCAACAATATGTATATGTTTAAAGGACGTTTTAGTGCTAAAAATGCTGCTTCGTTATTTAGTATAATGAAACGTAATATCGCCAGGTATTTACATTATAATGTCTTTTACAACGTTAAGCAATTGAAGCAAAATTTTTATTGTATGTATTGAAGTAATTTTAAAGTTCAATTGCATAAATATTAAAAAAATGTTGGTTTTATTATTTTTTTTTTTTTTGTATTAAAATAATTATTTATTAGAATACTTATTATTTTTGAAACTTTTTAATTTGTTTTATTTTAAATCAATTTCTGTTTTTTGCTTTAATTTAACGAACATAAAAGAGTCATTGGAATAAAAAACTGACGGTTTTTTTTTTCAAAAAAAAAAAAAAAAATAAATATTTAAAAATTATTTTTCGTTTGCGAATTTACATTGAAACAACAATAAAAAAAACTTAAATTTATTTTGGTTTTCAATATAAATTTCTGGGAATTGTTTCTCAAAACTACAACTTAAAAAAAGCCACAATTTAGCAATTTTTGTTTTTATTTTAAATATGTTTTATTTGTAGAGTTGTAACTTGTAGTTTTGAGAAACAGAGCCCTGGTCGAATTTTAAAAACAGGCAGTTAATATATTTACGGCCAATTTCTCCAGTTAATAATGTTTTTTTGCCTGGTTAGGTAGTTATAAATGAACTTGGTGAAATTTGCCGTTTTACTATTTTCTAAAAAAAAAAAAAAAAAAAAATCAAGCGTTCTATTAATTAATTAAGCAATTATGTTAAATTATAAAATTCAAACATTTAAACTTGCAACACAATTCAACTTGATTAGGTATCAATTGGGATTCTAAATGACAATTCACAATTAATCGATTTAAACAAGTTCACTATTTATGTTATAAACTTTCGGGAATGTAGGAATGATTTACATGAGCCAACAGCCACCGCTGTTTAAGGAATAGCCAGCATCATTTGTCGAATAGCAAAAAAACACCTAGGGATATCCGAACCGAACTTTCCCCTCGAAACCACATCTCATGATTATAGTCAAAAACTAACGCACACCAGGCAACAACCAACGCACTTCGTTACCTCAACCTTTGATATTCTGTAAATTTTAAAGTCTTCACTAGTATATAACCAGTCCCTCGACCTTAATCTAAACTAACAGACTACTAAATCTTCATTATACCAACACTCCCATTTTGACTATATCACAAAACATGACACGAATGTGTAAAGTTCGACTGCCGTGTGAATGTCTCCCTTCCCCCGATTTTGGGTATAAACCACGGTCACTACGTCATCCATGAAAATATGTCTTCTTAAAGAAAGCACCCTTCTGTTGCCAATGTACATACACGCAAGTGTGCCGTACACTCATCTTCTGTTAAAGGCAGCTTTCCATTAGGAGAGCAAGGCTCCCGCAAAGGCGATAATCCGAAAGGCAAGGCACTCTGGTCTTTATCTTTATCCCAGGTAAGCATAAACCAGATACGCTCATAAATTTTAAATGTCCGAGAAGAAAACATCGACACAACAAAAACTGTCATGCTCATCCAGCCCACCTCTTTAAAGAACTCCATGGGAGAACGACCATACGGCGGAAAAGATACATAAACCTCTCAATGGCTTCGCTATGAACGTTTCCTGTTGTCAGGCACTAGATCAATTTTGAATCCTTTCAGATTCCTGCCGTTGACCATACCTGTTTTCCCCAGCGTATTGATGTTATATCAAACCATTGTAGTGCACCACATCCCTCAGTGAGAAAGTCCCGAGCGGAATTTTGTTGTAAAAAGTACTTTTAAACAGCGATTATTAAGAATAAATGATAAGTGTATGCATTACCATATAAAAGTCAGTGGTTTGTCTTGTTTGGGATTATTTTGATAGTAAAGTGGCAAGTGCACGGCCTTAAAAAAACTGACTGGCAACCTGCTTTATATTTTTTTGCGAAAGCAATAAAGCAAGTTGTTTTTGTTTTTATTTTGTTTTTCTTTAACCTACTTAAAACTACAGTTAATGTTGGAAGAATTCCAATCAATTGTAGTGGCGAATGTAAGAAGAGATAAAGTCACTGTTTATTGTTGATGTTTTTTGTTTAAACTTTGATATTGTTACAAGTAGTACTGTTGCTTATAATTCTTATACGCTTAACAGTTTTATTTGGTTTAATATCTTTAGTTTTTCTAAAATCTTTTTGGATGAAGTTTCCTGACGATCTGGTCTAAGCAACCAGTGAAATGCGCATAGGAATAGCTTATCCCATCAACAATAAATTTTAGTGTTTTTATCAAGAATAAAAATTGGGAATTAAGCACGAATAACAAAATCATTTACATTAAATTTTGTATTTCCACAAAAATTATTTTGATAGCAAACTAGCAAGGGCACGGCCTAAAAAAAGTTGAATATTTTGTTTTATTTCTGCTGGTCATTATTTTTTTTACCAATAAAACAAACGTCTTGGTTTCGTCCAACACTTTTTAATCAGACCTGTTCTGAAATCAAACCTCGTACGGTTTTAAAATCAAGCATGTTATTTTGTGTTGTTCTGCAAGATACCCGCTTAAAATTTTTAACAAGAGATTTTCAATATACATTTAGCTGAGCGGCATTTTAAAATATTAAATCACACTTATTATTTACAAAAGTAATGGTTGCGCCTATTAGGTCAAATATTTTATAAGTGTGACCATAGCTTTAGAGATAAAGGTTCACCGATTGTGCTGTTAATGTTGCATTTGCAGAGAAGATTAAACTGTTTCGTATCCTAATCATGGAACTGATGCAAGTAGTCATATGCTTAATTTGGCAACTGTGTGTACACATAAGGGCAGAGGTAGACGAATAAGTTAAACCAGCGTTTAAAAAGCCACAGAATTACACTTTGTACTTAAAAGCCCACATTTATCTTGAACATATGTATTTGGGCTCTTCAAATATTATTGGGGGATTCACAAGGTGTCATAAAGTCACGAGTGTTGCAAACAACCCCTCATAATTCAGTGTGCTATGAATTTAAATTAGCTGATTTAAAACAATTTTTAAAAAATAAATATTCACCAAAAATAAAAATATTTTTTAATTCTAATCCATGAATTAATTAATTAAATTAGATCGTACCTGATTATTTTCCATTTTTCAGACGCAAATCAGAAATAAATTTTATTTTGTTTGTTTACCAAACAGCAGAGTCCTAAGCCGATCTAATTTGACGCCGCAAGTGATTTGTTGCAAAAATTGCTAACTGCAGGTTAAATTCGGATGTTAGCCGGATAAATTGTACCATCAAAAACTAATGCGGCTCGGCTCAGCCGTTCGTCGCAGGTCTCTTTGGATTAATTCCCTGCAAATTATAGGACTAGTCCAAACACGCGTGTAAAATGTAGCCCACAAGGGACTAGGACTACTTCAAAAGTAACCCAAACGTATGGAAAAAAAACATGGACTAACGATGTCCTAGGGCAGGACCATATAACCCAGCTTTGAGTTACAATGGAGTAGTCTTAAAACTTCGTTAAAAAAAACGAAAACATGTCGTTAAAAAACGAAGACATGTCGTCTCACTACAAACACTTTTTAACAATGACATGGTCCATGCTTGCATTACATCGGACCAGTCAATGGAGTAGTCCGTTTCATGAAATTGGATCAGGTGGTCCAATAATATTTGCAGGGTGTGAATGGATTGAGTTTTTCGAACTGGCATGTGGAAACGGGTGGTAAGCCAATTTTTGTTTACAAAGCAACAACAATATTGTTAAACCATTGTAAAATGTTAGAACATTATGATAATATAACATGATAGAACACCTTGTGAATACCCCATATGTGTTTAATTAATAGTACTGTCAATTACAAACAAATTTGTTCAACAGTTAGATTTTCTGTTTTCACACAAGTCCTAGTTTTTTTGTGATAAACCCTTTCCCGATTTCCTAAATTTGCAATTTACATTATTTTCTTTTTAAACCAATACTTTAATAAAGGTACACATAATAGTCGGATTGGTAACTATTACCATAATAAATAAAAAAACTACTTTTAAAATTTGTTAAATCGATTAATTGAAGAAAAAAAAACATGTTGACATTCAAATTAAACGTTAACAGAGTATAAGTACATATATCGCAAATCATTGCAATAACCAGTTATTGTATCATGTCCCACATAAAAACGTAAAGCATAACAACTTAAATATACATAGTAATAGCAGGAGAATTAAATTAATCATTAGAATCTTATATAGTGCAGGGTTCATACAGTACAATTTTAATTTATTTTCGAAAAGAGTTTGAATTGCGTTTGTGTTGCATACCATAGTGATTTTATAAAGTTCATATGTATTTTTTTTCTAAATAAATTTAAAAAAATTGTTTAATACATAATTATAATTATCAATATAATTTTATAATTTCATTAACGTATTGTTTTGTTTTCTCTTATTTTTTTTGCATTTTTAATATTATTGCTACATTTATTGTTTGCTCTACCTGCCCTCACCAATCACCGATAAATTACCGAAATCAACATTTGAAAAAAAACCATCGTTAATATTTTCTGTAAAAATCTGTTACGCAAAATTAATTACGTTTCTCTTTATTTGTATATTTTTTATTGTTTCTTGAATGGATTATGATTTTTAATTGAATTGATTGATTAAATTTTGTGACAATGAGTAGTGATGAAAGTGAAGATGCCGCCGCTCTTTCAACATCATCTAAACGGAATTCAAATAATGCACTAAAAAATATTATAAACATACAAGAACCGCCACAAAACAATCACAATACTTATGAACCTATGCAATCACCAAATCCACCACAACCACCACTGCCAACATCACAACCTCCACTACCTACCACAGCCACCACCTCCACCATACAATCATCTGATATACAACAGTATAACGATGAAGTCTTAGACTCATTAGATGTCGTTGATGCTAGGTAAACAAAATAATTGAAAATTCTTTCTTTCCTTTTTTGTTTATTTCTATTTTTAATTTTTTGTATTTTATCAATTCAAAATTAATTTTTTTAACTTTATAATTTTCTAAAATCCAAACAAACTAACAAAAATCTACATTAACAACAACACGATAAAACGATATTATTAACCCACTACATATTTTTATTTTTCAAAATTTTCGAAACAAAATTTGAAATCCTAAATATCTCTAAATTATCCCAAATTTTTATGCATTTTTTTTTCATATTCAATTTTTATTATAGAAGCAAAGAAAGTATTGCGGATCGAAATAGTAAAGTTTTGCGTGGGTAAGTTTTTCGCCATTTATTTATTTTGTATAATTTGTTGAAAAAATAAGAAAATTTTTGTTTAAGTTCTTAATTATACATATGTATTTATATAAATACCATTTGAATAACGAAATTGTACAGCAATTTAATGAATATGTTTTAATTAATACATTTATAAATATTAAGTAAATTTTTATTGTTTTATGTTTTGCTCAAAATATTTTGTTTTAACAAAAAAAAAAAAAATGTTATTAATAGTTGCTTTTCACTAGCTCTGTTCCACGTGCATAACAAAACAGTCCGAACTTGCACAAAGTTACTCAAAAGCGTTCCACATACCAATTTTTGTGTAATTAAGAGAGTAATTTTTTCATTTCTTTGGGTAAGTTCGGACAAGAAAAAACAATCAGCTGTTTTTGAAACTGATAAATAATTCAGGAAATTTATAAGCAAAAGAAAAAGTTTAGTTTTTATTTAAAAACATATTAAGAAGCAAAATTTAAGCTTTTTGTGAAAAAATTAAAATGCTAAAAACGTTATTGCATACATATTTCCCTTAATCTTTAATACCTATAAAAAAAACAAAATATAATAAATTACAATGATGCAAATGGTTTGGTTTTATAACGTTATGACTTAATTTGAAAAGTAAGCAGCATTAGTATATGAAGAAATGCCAAAATATTTTTTTGCGTTCTAGCAATTTTGGGTTGTTTCGGCAAATTCAGAGAGTAATTGCCATTTTATTCTCATTAGTCCCAACTTGTCCGAGATCTTGTGAAACACACCTACTATCACATAAGTCTTACGTATAACTGCAGAATGCAATATACCTCTTAAGGCCGATGTATGTAAGTAGTTCATCCTATAAATCGAATATTAAGGGCTAGATCCGTTAATAAGGCACCAACCGATATATTGGTCAACAAAATGCAAAACAAGAGGTTGATTACCGGTGGATTTGTAAAGCTTTCGAAAGACGTGGTGGCAGAATTTTGGGAAATATTTTACTACAGAAAATTTAAAAAGTGCAGAAAACTAACGTTACAATCAACCTATCCCTCCTATACTAATCATTTAGCTCTATTATTTTAACTTTTCTTTAAAATATATAAGTGGATATTTTTGAAAAAAATGTCTATGATTTTTAATATTTTCTAATCTTTCTTCTTTTTTGTTACATTCACTGGAACTGATAGCGTGAAAAATTTTTCACATGAGATTCATGATTGCTATTTTCCCTTCGAGGGAAATGAAAATTTCATGGGAACAATAATTCCACTTGTTATTCACGATAGGGGTTAATATTTCTTATTTTTAACAGTTTGTTGTTTCCAAATGTTCAGCCTCATTTTAGGACGTTGAACAGGGTGGCACAGAATGAACTTTAGGTTTTAAATTGAGTAAAACTTTTTTTTATGCTATTAAGTGCTACTATTTGTTTTGTTTCTTAATATATATATTATTGGTGCATTTTGTTTGATTAGCTTTCAAAAATGATATCCTGTAGGTAGTCACCATTTCCTGCTTCGCACTTGCGTTCTCTTTTTACAATATTTCCCATAACTTTTCGCAAAATGTCGGATGTAATGGACATGATTTTATTTTGAATTTCGCGTTTTAGTTGGGGGATGGTTGTTGGCTTGAAAACATACACATTTTCTTCAAAAATCCCTAAAGGAAATTGTCAGGAGCTTTTAAATCCGATAAACGTGGAGGACAGTTTAAATCGCTCGTGTGTTCAATAATGCGTTCGCATATTACGTCTCTTTTTTCCAAAGCAATTGATGTATCTGCGAAATGTGCTGTGGCTTCATCTTGTTAAAACCACAATGTTGGATGATTTTCCACAGCTGGCCTAACAAAATGTTCCAACATTGTCCGATATACCAATACACCAATATAATTTTCAATAAAAATATGGGCCACTTATCCTTTCAGACGATACACCGCATCAAACAGTAAAATTCAATAGGTGTAATTGTCGCTGATAAACTGCTCTTGGATTCTCTGTTGCCCAAAATGTCTTTGTTAATTTGTTGTAAACGTTATGGGTGCAATCTGTTCTTTAAAATGACGATAAAATGCACGGTGTGTCAACGCAATGGGTTGATGGCTTAAAAAATAAATATCAATTGTTTGGATACCTGTTTGATTGTGTAGTTTTTCACATTAAATTCCCCAAGTCTTTTTCACAAAATGCTGA
Organism: Pollenia labialis; assembly: GCA_949318255.1. Taxonomy (NCBI): domain Eukaryota; kingdom Metazoa; phylum Arthropoda; class Insecta; order Diptera; family Polleniidae; genus Pollenia; species Pollenia labialis. Next base: position 139,821,162 of record OX439141.1, on the reverse strand, counting down.
AATAAAAATAAAAAAAAGTTAGAGTACTATCTTTGGTTGTGCCGAATCTTTGATGCCCTCCACCGACAGTTAGAATATTTCAGGAGTAGGCTTTAGAGGGGATCTATGGTAAATTATCAACCGATTTAGAGAAATTTGACGAATTTTATTACAAAAGCATTATTCGTTACCGTTGTACGCGTTTAAACGGTTTTCCGAGGATAAGGTTTATCTTCACGAAATTTAACCGTTTGATTCTAATTCATATGAAACTATGGCTGATCAAATTGTGTTACAATAGCATTATTCGTTACGGGTTTTTTTATTAATTGTTTAGGGTAGTTGTTCCACATTTGGATTCATTTATCTTATGCTACTGAACCGATTTTGCTGGATTTAAGTCCCAAACCGCTTAGGAGAACTAGAAACAATTTGACACCAATATTGTTCTTTTCTTTTGAGTCGTTGGAAAGTGGGCGTGATTTCAATAGAAGGACAGACAGACGGACATAGCTAAATCGACTTAGAATTACTCAAGGACCTATAATATATTTACTTTATAGGATCTTAGATGAACTTTAAAAAGGTTTCTGTGCTAACATTTGACATTTTTTTCTGTTAAGCGGGGCACCTGGCGGGTTAAACTAATTCGGGCGCGCTGAATCCAGTGGTGCTAACCGTTTTTTAGGTAAGCGCTTCGAGATACACCGTTATTTTGAAAATGAAGGAAACATAATTTTTTCAAAAAAATAAAAAAATATATATATAATTTATATTATTCATATACATTTACCCCTATCGTGAATAACAAGTGGAATTTTTGTTCTCATGAAAAAAGCAATCGTAAATCTCCCGTGAAAAATTGTTCACGCTATCGATTCCAGTGAAAGTAAAAAGGAAGAAAGATTTAAAAAACTTAAAAATCAATGAAATTGTTGTTTAATAATATACAAGTATATATTTTAAAGAGGGATAGCTTGATTACAACGTTAGTTTTTGCACTTTTTAAATTTTATGTACTAAAATATTTTCTAAAATTCTGCCACGACGTCTTTCGAAAACTTCACAAATCCATAGGTAATAAACCTGTTGTTTTGCCAAGCAGACGGATTTTCGGTTTTTTTAAGTAATTTCCATAAACTAAGGTATGCAGTGTAACCTCCTTCATTTTCGAAATAACGGTATATCTTGAAAACAAGAGCTAACCTAAAAAAAAACTGTTAGCACCACTAAATTCAGCGTGCCCCAATTAGGTTAAAATGCCAGTTGCCCGGCTTGTCTGTTTTTTGCAACTAGCACAGTGAACTTATGGCTCAAAATTACAATACATATTAAAATTCTATTTTCAGATTATTTTTTTTAAAAGTTGCGAAAGAAAAAAAAAACACCTCCTTCAAAGTTTCAGGATTTTTAAAGAACAGTTTGAGGTATTATATAAAAAAAATCAGACAAATAAAAAAAAACAAGTTTTTGACTTAGTCCGTTTTTAAAATTTATAGCCCCAAGTATTAAAGAAATAATCTCAACACTAATTCGGCGATATTAGGTTATTTTGAATATGACATAACTTTTGAAAAAAAATTTTAAATTTTTTTTCGTTCATATATGGTCCTTGTAGGATAAAAGCAACCTTCTTACCAAATTTCATTAAAATCGAAGGGGGTCGGATCCCACTCTTGGTCGATTTGACATGGAAGTACCCATATCACAAAATTGTATGAAATTTTGTCTGGCCATATGAAGCTAAGTTGGAAAAAATGTTACCGCAATATCTATATCTGCTACGGTTTTATTTTATTCATTTACCAAAGTGGGCTTTATATGGGGCCGAGGGTAAATTATGGATCGATCTTCCGAAATTTCCCAGTGTAATTTCTAGTACTATAAAACTGTGACGTGGTAAATTTTATTATGATAGCATTATTAATTACTGTTTTAGGCGTAGGGTTTTCCGAGAATAGGGTTTATATGGAGCATAGGGTAAACAATGGACCGATCTTCATAGTGTGATTTCCAGTCAAATACAACGAATTTGTGCAAAATCTTAAATCATTACGTGCATTATTCCACCATTTATGTTAGTTTTTGTAACAAAATGACCAAATTTTTAGGTTTGCGGTTCCAAATTTTGATTCTCTGATACTACTGAATCGATTTTGCTGGATTTCAATCCCAAACTGCTTAGGATAGCTACAAGCAATTTGACACCAAGTTTGTTTATTTCTTTTAAGTTTTTCGAAAGTGAGACTAGATTCACCACTAGTGGTGGTGGAGTGTATACAAAGAAACAACTAGCACAGTGTAATAATTATACAAGTTATATAGAATTCAAACCATCAAGCTCATTCTGCGCCACCCTGTACATCATAGTTTGCTTTTTGTACAATTTTACATATTAAGGATATAAATTTGTTCAAGTTATTTAAACTTAATGTTTTTTATTTATAAATTCGAAATAAATCGTGGTGTTATTTTGAATTTCAATTCAAATACATGTAACTTCGTTTTGAAGCTTTTATTTTGTATATCGAAATTGTTTTTTTTTCGAATCGAAAATATAAAATAATTCCTCTGCTCATATTTCCTGATCTGTGTTAATTTTCTTAAATTTATTATCTTAGAAATATTTGTTAATACTGCTATAATTACCATTAATTTATGCGTATCATGTGTAAAATAACACGACAGCAGAGAAAATTCATTCTTCTAATTTATGTACATATGTATAATGAAATTATTTATTTGTGTTTTTTTTGTTTATTTAAAAATATTTTATTCAAAATTATTGGTGTTCGCTTTTGGCTTTTGTGTTTCTAATACTACGTTTAACTATAGACGCAAATCAGAGCCTTTACCCGAAATACGTATTAAGGCTCCTTCGTTTGATCGTGGTCATCGAGGCTCAGGCTCTATTATAAGTAAACAATGGTCTCAAGAGAAAGTAACCAGGTAGCTTGGCATATTCTTTTTAAATCATAAAATGCAAATCATTTTCAATATGTATGCATATGTTTTATTTCAATGTAGCGTTGTTTAATTGTCTAATTTTTTTCTTACTTTAATTTTTTTTATCGCTACATACATTTTTCTCAAACTTTCTAAATATTTGTTTTTGAAATATGTACATACATACGTACATATATCATTATATGCTTGAACAAGTTATTCATTATCTGCACTATTAAAACCGGAAACTAATTTCTTTTTCATGCAATTTAGATACATTCATACTTGTATTTTTTTTTTTACTTTTTTTTCTTATAACCGTCCATGTGCTTTATGCTTGATATTTTAAAATTTTATAAAAGTCTTTTCTAGTAAACTTAATACATAATTCTGAATGTTAATTTTAAAGAATTCTTGCATGTTTTTTCTTTTTAATTTTGAACTCAAGTTTTTTTTGTTGATTTCAACGTGATTTTTTTTTATACTTCTTAATATTTATGAATTAATTTTTCGCACAAAAAAAAAATTTGTCTTTAAAAAGATTTTTTTTTTTCGAAAAAGAAAAATATAAACATAAGTATGCAATATTATAAATAGGAGTAATGTATCGGAAGTATTTTTTCTTTTTTATAAATATTTTATAGTATCTATGTTATTCTAAAACTTACTAACTATACAACTTACATACATACTTAGCAAATATAAAATCCACATAATTTGGGTTACAGTAACACTATTGAATTTTTTTTTTTTATTAATTTATTGTTCAGTTTAAGAACCAATTATTTTTATTTTATTCATGAATGTTGTAATACGCGTATCTATGTGATTTTTAATTTTGGTATATCGCGACCTTAGGACAACAAGGTTCTATTTGCACCTAAGCTACATGTGAGATAGAACTTTATTGTCGTCAGGTCACGATATACTTAGATGTGACCTTCTCCGTGAAAAGTGAGCTAGTGTGTCAAAAAAAGGGTTTGCACTTAAGAGTGGATTCTGGTACCTAAAAGAAGGAATGGGCAAAAATATCGATGGTATATCAAAATTAGGGTGATCGATCGAATAGTATTCGGCCGGTTTTAACCGGTTATTTTAGTTTTGCCCAAGTCGAATATTTTAAAATGTCCATTTTTCGAATATCGAATAAACCGGGTTATTTTAGTAAAATTTCCCGGTTATTTTAGTAATTTGTAATTTATATACGTTTTCCTTACTTTTGTTATAAATGCACCCGTAATTTAAGTATTTTTCTAATTGAATATTTGCAAACTTAAACTTTTTATAAAAAATGTCAAAACAAAATGAAACAAAACTCAAAAAAACATTATGAGCAATGTAAATACAAATCGCTTATATAAGCGTGTGTTCTTGTAACAAAAACCAAAAACAATATAAAGTACTACAAAAAAAGTTCAGCTTAAAAAGTAATAAGCAATTGGACAGTATTATAAATACTATATATATCTTTATAAAGATGTCATTTCTGGTGATATTTCGAACTGACTTCAAAGAAAATTGTGCTTAATCGGCCCTAAAATGATAAGTTACAAAGGTTCTTTAACGTCACGACTTATTAATCACTTTTGATTAGTATACAAGCTTGACATAAATATACGCCAAGTAAAACTTAACAGGGTCAAGTAGTTTTTAAGAGACTGCAAGTAATTCTTTACTAAAATATGCTGCCAATAATGAATGAAAAACTCTTAAGTAGTTCAAGCACATCGTCATGCTTTAAACAAGAACATACCGGCGGAATCAACGTTATGGAAAAATTCATCAGTTTTATTTATTAAAACACCAAGAACTTAAAACAAAATTAAAGGAATCAAAAATGTCCTGGAAGGGTTTAAGTTGTGTGATCGACGAATTGACAGATATTTCATACAAAAGCATGTTCATATTACTATTGTTTCTATAATACTGAATCAAAAAAAATTGAAATATATAATCCTGGATAAGAGGTTTTGTTTGCCACTTTTCAAAAATATGGCTGAAGTTTACTGCTTCATATAGACAATAAATAAATTTAGGAAAATATGTCAAATAATAAATAAACCAAAGCTTTTAAAAAATTCTAAAGCTATGTGCACACCTTTTAATATTTGACTCCTAACGTAACCACTAGTTTTCTTAAAAAATTGTTTGCTTTTGCAAAACGTTTGGCTAGAGCAAACATTATTTAAGGGTTTCGTAACTACATTCTACATAAATGCAATTATCATCTTAGACATAAAGTTTAGCAAATAACAAGAAATTATTTAAAATAATGCTTAAGTTTAATCAATTTACTGGTCAGGCTTTTTTTTGATTATATCGTCAAATATTTGTTAGGCCTAAACATACCTTAAGTCATATCTATGTATTTTGCCCTATGCTCCCCAGAGGAGTAAAAGGAACATATATATGTATTTTGTTGGTACCTTACCTTCGTGAATTGTTTTGTTTTTATTCTAATTAACTTTTTATTACAAAAACTAATTTGATTTTTGTATTTTTATGTATTCGAAAAAAAACCGGTTAACCGGTTATTTTTAAAATGCTTTACCGAAACCCGGTTTTTTCTAAATAGCAACTATTCGGAATATTCGAAAACCGGTTATTGAAAAAAGTCGAATAATCGATCACCTTAATCAAAATATCGATATTTAAAAAAAAATAATCGATGTTCGAACCGCTAATTCATTTGCCATTATCTTTGTTCTAGAATCGTGCCCCCATAAACTTTAGCATAGATAACAATGATTTCTTAGTGCTATAATTTAAGGGTTAAAAGAACGAAAAAATATTTGTTGTTAAAAATGTCATTGCATTTTTGATGCGTACGACTGTCACGTTCAACAGTTTGGAATTACCCATATATCGATATATCGATATTTTTGAAATAATAGATATCGATTCGATATATATCGATATATTTTTTCAATTTGCACATCCCTACCTAAAAGGGTGAAAGATAAATAAAATCATTTTTCTCAAAACATCATTTTTACACACTTTTCTCGGAGAAGGTCACATATATTTTGTAATTATTTCATATTATAAGAAAGGTTTAACAGATTGATATATGATAAATCTTTTCAAAAAGTAATAATGAAAAACATGCACTGAATACATAACGATTTTTTTTATCAAACGATACTGTTGATACCTTTTTCATAATAAGCAATTAAAATATAATTAATATTACTATATAAGTACAATGTAGTTGAATAGACATTAATATAGGTACTGTTCTGTTATTTATATAATTTATAAAATAATGATGCGGATTCTATTTTACATTTATTAATTAGTACTAGATGACCCGTGCGAATATTTCGCACCATTAGTTGTCATTTTTGTAACATAAAATGAAAATAATTTTAGTAACTCTTTTACAACTTTATATATAATGTAGAACTGCATTACTATTAAGCGACCCTGTATTACCACATTTGAACAAAAACATATAATCATATTGACAACAGCATTATCATGCAGTTCTTTATAAAATATAATTTGTATCAATGAAAATATAAATTTTTCAATTTCTAATTATTTTTCGTCATTAGTGTTAGAAATAAGCTTTAAAATGAGATATCATTCATTAAATTTGATGCGGTGGTATGGGCGATATTTGCAACAGACAAAAAAAGTGCTTTAGAAATAATATATTTTTTTTTTTTTTTTTTTTTTTTTTTTTTTTTCAATATTATTTATTGAATCTTCATACATTTAATATGAACTAACAATAATTAATCAAATCTTAACCTAATACTTTATTTTATGTCCTGCCAGTGCCAGACAAAAATTTTCTTTATCACGGGTTCTGTTCACTTATCTATGTAGGTGTTTATCGCTCATCTAATTGGACAAGTGCTGCAGTGTCTCTTCTTCTTAAGCGAGTGTGGCCGCTATCATTTAAAATATTTCGAGCTAGTGGGTTCGGATGCAATTCGAGCCTTTTTAAGTATTTTACTGCATATTTCGTAATCACAGTTTTAACTAATGGAACATTGAGATCCTTGTGAATATTTGAATTTTTAACATACCAAGGGGCAGCTGTGATTATTCGAAGAAGTTTATTTTGGCGCCTTTGAATTTTTTCGATATTAGAAGCCGAGGCAGTGCCCCATAACTGAATACCGTAGCACCAGATAGGCTTTAAGATAGAGTTGTAAAGTAGGAGTTTACAGTCGAGACTAAGGACAGAGTTTCTTCCAATAAGCCAATGAATTTGTATGGCTTTTAGTTTCATTTGAGTTAATTTTGCCTCTATATGGCTTTTCCACGTCAAACGGCGATCTAAATGTATACCGAGATATTTTACATGCGAATTTTGAGGTATTATTTGATTATTGATTTTAATAGGGGGGCATGATTCCCGACGCAAGGTGAATGTTATATGTACGCATTTTTGCTCATTGACTTTTATCCTCCATTGTTTTAACCATATTTCTAGTTGAAATATATGATCCTGTAAGTAACGAGATGCTTCATAACTGTTTTCGTGGACGCTTAGAAAAGCTGTATCGTCTGCAAATGTTGAAGTTTGTGTGTAGTTGCTCGTTGGCATGTCCGAAGTATAAATTAAGTATAATAGAGGCCCCAGAATGCTTCCCTGTGGGACTCCAGCGCCAATTGGCTGAGGTGAACTAAAGAAATTTCCTTCTTTTATAATAAATTGACGACCGACTAAGTAGCTTTCTAGTAGCTTGTGTGTGTTTGCTGGAAAATTTTGCTTCAATTTATGTAATAAACCTTCATGCCAGACTTTATCAAAAGCTTGAGAAACATCGATGAAGAGAGCGGAACAATATTTTCTTTCTTCAAAGGCTTTTCTTATGGCGTTTACTATACGATGGGTTTGTTCAATTGTGCTGTGTTCTCTTCTAAAGCCGAATTGGTGGTTAGGTATACATATATTTTCACTCAAAATTGGAGTTCATTTTGACACTAACAGCCTCTCAAACAGCTTTGATATATTAGAAAGTAAGCTTATAGGCCTATATGACTCAACTTTTGTGTGATCCTTTCCTGGTTTAGGTATCATGGTGACTAAGGAAACCTTCCATTTTTGAGGATAGTATTGAAGACGTAAGATAGCATTGAAAATTAAAAGAATAATTTTCTTTGCTGTGCTGGGTAGCTCCAAAAGCATTTTGTTGCTGATCTTATCAAAACCAGGTGCTTTTTTGGGGTTTAATTCACAAACAGCCTTTTCGATTTCTCTTATCTCAAATCTTAGGGAAACAGCCGCTCTAGCAGGAACAGGTGGTAACACGACCGCAGTATCGTGAGATATATTTGGGGTAAATACGTTTTTTAAGTGATTAACAAACAGATTTCCCTTTTCGTTATCATTTCTTGCCCAACTTCCGTTCAAGTTTCTTAATGGTGGCTTAGAGGCGACTGGCCTTTTTAGATTTTTAGCTGCACGCCATAATGAGTAGTCTGATTGCGGAGTTCCATCAAGTTCCTTAAGATATTTTTGCAGAGAAGCCGTTTTTTGAGTCTGTAGTAACTTTCTTAGCCTTTTTGTACAATCTTTTAATAAACTCTTTAGTTGAGGGGATCTGTGCAATTGCCACTCTCTTCGAGCTCTTCTTTTTTCAGTCAGGAGACGCTCAACATCTGTGGAATAAATTTTAATATTTTTAGTTTTTTTTGGGGTATTACTGGAATGTTGCACAGCTAGCTTCAGAAAACTGTCGAAATTAAGAATTGCGCGATCTACGTATTCCGGTGTACTAAGCAGAATATTTTCTGTGCAGTGGGTGCTGAGATATTTTTTATATTTTAGCCAATTGATTTGTGTAGCTGGCGTCGCTAAGTAACCAGTTGGAGATACAATTTTATTGGGGTTCATTAAAGTAACAATTGTTGGTGTGTGGTCGGAAGATAATTCTAAGGAAGCTTCAACATAAATCGTTTCTAAGGGAATGTTTTTAACCACGCCAAAATCGATGACATCTGGTATTTTTTGCATATCAGTAGGCCAATATGTTGGTTGTCCGCTCGCTATCACATTCAAATCCATTTTAGAAATAGTATTAAATAGAACACGACCCTTTGGTGTTATAAGTCGGGACCCCCAGAAGGTATGTTTAGCGTTATAATCGCCAGCGGCCAGGAAACAAGGTCCTAATGATTTAAAATAATTATAATATTGGCCTTCAGATATTGAATATCTAGGTGGGGAGTATAACGATGAGATTACTACGTTTCTATTTAATTCTTCAACGCAAATGTTTGTTGCTTGAAGATAATCTGCACAATGATCACCCATGAGGTAGTGTTTGACTCTGGTTTTTATTAAAATGGCAGAACCTCCACAAGCTCTATCTCGAGGGTCCTTGGTATCATATAGTGTATAACCATTAATTTTAAACGTATTTCTTGAGGTCAAATGAGTTTCAGAAACCATCATGACATCAATTTGTTTATTTTTAAGAAAGTATTCTAATTCATTTTTATGTTGGCGGATGCCGTTTGCGTTCCAAAAACAAATTTTTATAAGTATATGATTAATTAGCATTCTGTATTTGACTCGAGCTACTTGATCTACAATTGTTTATTTTTTTATTTTTCACTTAAATCTCCTAAAGTTACGAAAAATTTGTCCTAGTTGCTATCAGAGAATGGCAAAACGTACTTTAAAAAAAGTACTTAAGTATTTATTAATTCTTTTCGTCAACATACTCAAATTTGTAAAACATAGAATTAGGCATGCCAGATCGGCAAAAAGTTTAACATTCAACAAAATAGGCTTTAATTTTCTTAAGAATTAAAAATTAGGTTAAATTGATAAAACATTATAATATTTACACAGGTGGAGGGGAATACATTTTATAGTTTTGACAATATTGATCTAAGACCCTTTAATATAACGGGAGTTCCAACCAAAACGCACAATGTTAATTGTAGATAAAACAAAAAGTTTTCAGAGAATATTTATATTTTTTTTTTTTGATAGAGAGATCTATGACAATTATGTGTGAAACAAAATATCGGCCAAATGCTCGCCACGGCTTCAGTGGCATACCTCTATCCGATTGTCCATATTTTCAATGACTCTGAGGCATAATTGAGGTTGAATGTCGTTAATGTGCCGACTTATCATCTCATCCTTTAGCCCTTGAATTGTTCTTGGCTTTTTGACGTACACTTGTTCTTTTAAATATCTCCAAAGGTGTAAAATCTCATAATCGTGGCGGGCAATCGACATCGCCACGACATGAGATAACACGGCCATTGAATTTCTCGAGCAAAAACGCCATTGTTAAGTTGGCTCTTTTCTAGCAACTTTTCGAAATATACCGTTATGTCCAAAATAACTTGAATACCTTGAAAATTCGACTACAATATTATTTTTAAGTTGTGCTTACATTGGTCTTTGGGGGCCCATATAAAAGTACATGCCATTGGGCAAAATTGGAAGAACGGGCCTTTTTTTTGTCTTTAATCACGTAGTGGTGTCCGCATATGGTTACATTTTTTGTGTTGCACTGTGAAATTTTTACTGAAGGAAGGAATTTAAAACATTTTTTGATTATTTTATCCTTGACTGAACACGGGATTGAACGCGGATCGAATTTACTAGTTTCGAGAACAGCCACATTCTCATCATCAGAATTATTTGCCGTTCTACCGTTTTACACCACTGCGGCGCCTGCCTGTTTCACAGATATCGTTGAAGCTTTGAAATAAAAAGAACAATTAAAAAAAAATGCTTGTTCGCTCGTCCTAGTTGTGTTTCTAGCATTACTCATCCATTTTTTTTTGCGACTTGCAAAAATTTTATTGTACCTGCAACTTAAAAATGCGAGCTGATGGAGAAAAATGGATATTAGATTTAATATCAGCGAACTCAAATTAGTAAAAAAAAAATGCATTTCACTGGTTGCTTGGCCCAGATCCAAAGATTTTAGAAAAGCTAAAGATATTGAACAAGTAAAACTCTTAAGCGATTAAGAATTATCTATGAGCAAAAGTCTTACTTGTAACCATATCAAAGCTTTACCCAAAATGAACGGCTTAAAAAAAACAAAACTCTGGCTGCATGGTTTATTTTTGCGAGAGCAATAAAGCAAGTTGTTTTTGTTTTTATTTTGTTTTTTCTTAACCTACTTACAACTGCAATTAATATTGGAAGAATTCCAACCAATTGTAGTGGGGAATGTAAGAAGAGATACACCCACTCTTTATTGTTGATGTTTTTGCTTAAACTTTTATATTGTAACAAGTAGAACAGTTGCTTATAATTCTTATATGCTTAACGGTTTTATTTGGTTTAATATCTTTGGTATTTCTAAAATCTTTTTGGATGAAGTATCCTGATGATCTGGCTTAAGCAACCAGTGAAATGCGCATAGGAATAGCTTATCCCTTCAACAATAAATTTCAGTGTTTTTAACAATATACAAATTGGGAATTAAGCACGACTAACAAAATCTTGAAAATTTTGTATTCCCAAAATTACTTCAATTGTTACGTATGTATTTGTAATACTTTTTAGTAAATAAACACAGCTAATGTTTAAACCAGTATTTTTAATAAGACTTTTGATTTAAAATCAAATGTTTTAAAATTTACTTACGTCAAATGGTCAATGAAAAAAACTTATGATTGTGATGTTGGTAAGCAATTGCATAAAAATTAGTCAAAACTGACTTAAAAAAACAGGTAATACATGATCACTTAACCCATTTTTTGCCGATCGGTGATTAAAATTACCAGCATTCTTACTGTTTTTTTTTTCAATGTTTTTTTCTATAAATTACTTCCCTGGAAAAACTTTTTGAAACGTTACCTGGTATTAAGTTGTTATTACAATTGTCATTATTCTGAAAACTTCAATAAGTACTTACTAGTAATGACCTCAGCAACTACTTACTACTTTTATTATTTTCACTACTTATTAGTTGTGTTGTTTTCAGTACTGAATATTTACTTACTGGTAACGTAATCAATAACTACTTATTAGGTCTATTAACTAGTGATTTTTTGGCTTCTAGTAAGTATATTGTAAGTACTTACAATTCATCTTACTCGTAGTTAAATAATAACTAAATATTTTTTGACTTCTAGTAAGCGTATTGAAGGTACTGATTTCTGTGAACAATTCGAACAAAAATAAGTAGTGTTTATTTTCTCCAACATTACTTGCTATCTTACCAGGTAGTAAAGTTTTTGCTGGGTTAGAATCTTATTTCGTTATTATCTTTAACATCGATCAACAGGAATACGGCGAAAAATGGGTTTTGAAGAGTAGCACATAGTGTAACATTTTCTTTTATGAACACAAGCTTAGGTCAATCAAGGTTCAATCAAGCAGAGGATGCAAAATCCCTCTTTCATGATCATCAATATATCTGTGGTCATAAGGAATATCCGCCAAAGTCGAAATAGTTTTAGATTTTGATTCTTACCCCCCACAATGCGAAGCTAAAAAAATTGTAACAAAAGTTGTATTTATTTCAGAATATTTAATAAAAACAAATATAAACTCAATTGTTTCTTAAGTCGACTTAGGCGGTTATCGCTTGTGACCACAGATATAAAAAATTCTAATGTTACTGACTGAATTTGGACAGGAGGCTGGTCTCTCCCCAAATCGATCCACTAAGACGGTATTTTGTAAAATTCAAATGTTTTGGGGAAAAAGGGATAAAAACGGTTAGATTCGGTAACCTTATAACTCCATAACTAAAAGAGATAACAAAAATGTAATACTTACCGTTGTTATTTTAGGGAGTTAACGGGTAAAACCTGTATTTTTGAACTCTTTTGTCACCTCATCTATCTTTTAAGCCAATAAACATAGAAGTAAATTTTATTTTACATTTGTAACTGATCTAAAAAGTACAACTACGAATTCGCTACTTTTTTGAAATTCGAACGTTTAAGGGGCGAAAGTCTTATTTTTAGTACTTTTTTACAAAACATCTTTTTCATTCATTGACATATACGTATTAATTTATGGGCTCCCACTGCAATATTGAAATTCTTGATACTTTAATGGGGAGAAGAAAAAAAGTACCAAAAAGAGGGAAATACGGGATATTAAATTCCTTTCTTTAGCTTTTTGTTTTACAACTAGTACTTTCTTTAATTATATCTGATCTTTTACCTATAAACATAATATTCAACATACAATGTCCTTAGTGGATAATAACCTGTAAGTGAATTTGTTGTTACTTTTTTTCTTTAACTTTTGAATTTCCGTTAGTGTTGGACTTAGAAACATAAAATTAAACATGCAAGGTCCTCAGTGAATGAGAATATGTAAGAGGAATGAATTTTTGTGGTACTTTTTTGTTCTCTGGTACTTTTTGATTTTTGTTAATATTGCATAAAATTGTACATGCAAGGTCCTGAGTGAATGAGAAGCTGTAAAAGAGATCTTTTTGGAAATTTTTCGTTCTTTAACTGGTACTTTTTCAATTTTCATTTATATTGCATCTAAAAACATTAAATTAAATAATGTCCTAAGCGCATTAGAATAACTGATTGGTACTCTTTGTTTTACATCTGGTCGTTTTTTAATCTAGAAACGTAAACTTTGGCATATACATAAATATGTCCACGAAAGAAAGGGAGACCCTCACGAAGTAGTAGCTAGTTAACTACATATCGTTACCTAAAACGCGAAAGGCCCTAACTAACCAAAAATTAAAAATCAACACAAAAAGCTTTGGAATCTTTCGACCTAAATTTCCAATTTTATTAGCAAAAAACAAACGGCTCTATCTAAATAAGATTGTATGATAAACGCTAAAAGGCCTTTATCAATGGTCAAAGCAACTGGAAGGTTTTAGAGATTATAAACAGCTTGAGGCAATTTATCAATTTATCATTTTAAATCGTTTTTGCTCCACCTGTAAAATTTTCAAAATGTTAGATAGGGCCTTTTGCGTTTTAAGTGATGATATATAAAATTTCAAAAGTTTTAACAAACTATGAAATTTTATAGCGATCTGGTAGTTAAAGCGATTTTTTTTAATTTATTGAAATATTCATTTTGTGAGATAGAAAAAGATCCTAATAAATATTGTGTAATAACAGAACAGTGCTAAACTTACTTACTGCCTACGTTATTAATACATATCTTCCTACATATAACCACTTTACAGCACGGATATAGCGTTTGATGATGAAGATTTTACAGCTCGTGATCACAACATTATTGTGGAGGTATTAATATCTGCTTGGTATGCGATATTATCAAATACTGATTTAATCTGTTATATAGTAGTGTTTATAAATCAAGTAAGTTTTGTGAAAAAATTTAATCCATGAACCGCTTATACATTAATTTCTTTTATATTTTTAGGTGGTTAATGCAAGTTTAATTTCATTACCTCTCCCTTTGATGGTCTTCCTGTGGGGGACCTTGTCACTGCCCCGTCCTACCAAAACTTTTTGGGTTACTTTGATTGCTTACACCCAGGCAATTGTACTTATAAAATGTATCTTCCAATTTAAATTGATCTGGGTCAATTATCATTATAATTTACCAAATAACCCGTTGGGCATTGAGAAATTATTTGGTGTTGAGATGTCTTCAGATTACGCTACATATGATTTGCTTTTGTTATTAGTATTATTTTTCCACCGGTAAGTTGTTTTGATGATTTGTTTTTTTTTTTTTTTTTAATTTCAAATTACTGACAAATTTTTTTAGATTTATTTTGAAATCGCATGGCTTATGGAAAATTGATATGTACAAACCCATAGTGATTTGTACTGATGATGAATATGATTCAAAATCCACCTTGTAAGTGCAAAAAATGAATTTCTATAAAAAAAATAAAATTATATTTACCTCTAAGATCATATTAGAAAAGTAAAAATAACTCATGATAAAGCCTCAAATACAGAACCATTTTCGAGCTCAAGTTCAGATACAACGGATACTTCTAAAGATATAGAATTCCTTCAAGATTCAAGATTTCCTTATAAAAAAGTTGTAAAATTTCAAAAGAAAAAACGAAAAAGTTTTTTAATCGGCAATTCATTATCAAAAAAAGATTCACAATATAGTCTTAATTCTATGCAAATTCTTTTTTTGAGTACTGAATTAATTTCAAGTCAAGATGATAATTTTGTGAATGTGAGGTATTTCTGTATTGAGGATTAACAAATTTTGCTGAAAACATTTTTGAATAATGATTTTTTAATTCTTAAGGAATGACTCAAATCCTGATGACGATACCAATTCTGAACGTCGTAGTTCGGCCGGCGCAGAACGTAATAGTGAACAACTTCTAACCGTGGCACCTAATGATTTAGTAAAACGAGTTGAAAATTTGCAGTAAGTGTTTTCCACTCTTCTAGCTCCTTCGTAAGATGCCTATTAATTTTTCTTAATTTTATAGACGTAATAAATACCTCTCCGGTTTGACCAAATTTTTTCACAATCTTGTGCACAAAGCTCGTTTACCAACTGATGTCTATGCCCTAATGTTCCTGTGTGATTTTATCAACTTCTTTGTTTTACTATTTGGCTTTACTGCCTTCAGTGTAAGTTTTAGATGCTAAAAAAATATTTAAGAAAACAGACAAATAAAAAAATATCACAAAATTTTCATTTCAATTAGTCTAAACAAGCTGATGGCGGTGTTAAAACGTATCTGGCAGAAAATAAAGTTCCCATACCTTTCCTTATTATGTTGCTGGTACAATTCGTTTTAATAGTAATTGATCGTGCTCTGTATCTGCGCAAGGCTTTGGTTTATAAAATTATATTCCATTTTATATCTGTGGTGGGAATACATGTGTGGATGTTCTTTATTGTACCGGCCGTAACGGAAAGAAGTTTTTATGCATCCGCTCCACCCATAATATTTTATATTATCAAATGTTTCTATTTGCTGCTCTCGAGTTATCAAATAAAATGTGGCTATCCAAATCGTATATTGGGCAACTTCTTGACTAAGAGCTTCTCAATGATAAATATGATATCGTTCAAAATGTAAGTATAATAACACAAAAATCAAAAATGTTTGCCTGTTATAGCTACAACTAACACGTTACTTCTGTTTACAGCTACATGCTCATACCATTCCTGTATGAATTACGTACTATTTTAGATTGGTTGTGTACTGATACCACGATGACCTTATTTGATTGGCTAAAAATGGAAGATATATTTGCAAATATCTATTCTATTAAATGTTTACGTCAAATGGAAACCGATTTTCCTGCTGTAAGGGCACAAAAAAAGGCCACATTTATGAAATTGTTAATGGGTGGTTCTGCTATACTTCTAATTGTTTTCGCATTATGGGGTCCTCTAACATTGTTCGCTCTTTCTGGTGCTGTAGGACAATCGAATGTTCCTACAGAAATTAAGGTTTCAATACGTGTTGGTTCGTATGATCCAATTTATGTGGCCAGCACGCGTGAAAGTACATTCGCATTTGATGAAGGCATGTTTTCGGCTATGAAAAATGCGTATATCAAGGATAAGGAAGCTTTATCATTTTTATTAAACTATGATGCCTCGGACGTAGCCGGTATTAAATTAAAACGAAATTCACCCTCAATGTGGAATATAGCACCACCCGATAAGGCAAGATTGTTGGCGGAACTAGAAAGTAGTAAGTAAAAAACTTTTTTTTTATATATTTTTTGGGTAAAAATTGACGTTTTTCGTTGCAAGAAAATGTTATTTGAAGTTAAAAGTAAATTTTACTGTAAAAGGTAACTGTTGGTATCTATTTGGACTTTAAATGTCAATAGCGTCAATTATTAAATCGTCGGCTTAATATTTAAACCTCCTAACGCCCTTTCAGCACATTTTACTTTTTATATTTCATATTTGCAACTTGCGAGGAAAACCAAAAATATAGTTGGTGTCACACACTCCAAGACTCAATTAAAGAAAAAGTAAATGCTGGTCGACGAGGCGTATCTTTCTCTATCATACGGCATCAAAATCTCAATTCACTTAAAAAGTGGATTTAGCAGGTTTGCATATCGTTACCTAAAACGCAAAAAATAAAAATCGCCTTTGCATTGATTCCGCTGCATTGCACCAACACAAATTATGTGGTAAACGCTAAAAAGCCTAACTAAAATTTTGCATAATATGCAACATTAGCTGCGTTCGCTTACCAATATTTGCAAAAATTCGTACAAATTTGTACTGGATTTTACTGAAATGCGTTCGTGTACACATAAATTTGCAAAAGAGAGCATCTACTGAGAGAGTAAAGTGACAGTTGTCTGCAAAGAGCCTGTACATTTTAACTGAACAAATTTTTGCCTGTAAAATCCAGTACAAAACAAAAACATATAATCACATACATGTAAGCTCATGATTTCCGTTCCCACAAATTAGCAGACGCAAACGTCAGCTCATTTCTTGAATAATAATTTTAATAAACAAACTTCTACTGTTTCAGTATGAAGCGACAGCAAGTAAATGTGCTTATTGTGCACATTTGTTCTTTCTCGCCAACAATTCCTATTGTTAGTTTTAAGTTTAAGTTGTATTAAGTTATTTTTAAAAAAACAGTTTTTAATAAAGACTCAACAGAAACAGATGAAACTGTTTTAATTATTAATGGCGCAGTCGGTAAACGAAATAAACGAAATGATCGGTTAGAAAAGGAAATACTATCAGTGAAATAAAATAAAAAGTTATAAGTCTAAGCTGCAGTATTTATAAGTAACTAAGTGTAAGAAAAAAAAAAAAAACACAAATGAAAACTTAATATAAGAGTGTTAAAAGAAGCATTAAAAAAAAAAAAAAAATAATAATAAAATAAAAATTAAATGCAGTATAAAAACATAAAATAAATTAACAAACTAAACAAAGTAACTAAACTAATAAAATCTAACAAAAAAAATAAATAAATTAAAAACAATTTTGAATTAATTTCAAAACAAATGCCAATATGCAAAATATTCGTACTTGAAACAATTCGTACGCAAAATAAAGAAAACTGAAAAACTAAAGCCAAAGCGAAAGAAAAACGTCTTTTACCTAAAATAATAAAAATAAGTTAACAAGAAAGAAAAAGATCTACAACAAACAACATTTTGAATTAATGTTACAACAAATGCCAATATGCAATATATTCGTACTTGAAACAATTCGTACGCAAAATAAAGAAAACTGAAAAACTAAAACTAAAGCGAAAGAAAACGTCTTTTACCTAAAATAATAAAAAATAAGTTAACAAGAAAGAAAAAGATCTACAACATAGAAATCCTAACTAAGAGACATTTTCCCAAATCATTATCTAAACCAAAAGAAGGAAGGAAGCATCAACGTTAATCATTTTCCAAAATTCAGAAGTTTAAGCAAAGAGTTTAAGCCAACCAAGAGAAGAAGCAGAATTATTTTTAACAAGTAAAGTAATATTTTTTTTTTAAGGTAGTATTTAAGCTAATTATCAAAAGAAATAGTTTAAAATTATAAAAAAAAAAATAATAATAAATAAAAGAGTAACAATAATAATAAAAAAAAAATGGATCAATTTGAGTTAGCTAGGAAGTGTATTTGTTCGATACAACAATTTAATGGAAATACGTCAGACCTACCAAACTTCATTAAGCGAATAGAATCATTAACCTCCATTATGGAACCCCTGACAGTAGAACTGAAAAGAATTTTATTGGGTTACATAGAAGACCGATTAGTAGGTAGGGCTAGAGACTCTCTATCCAGGAATGGGCAAGTCCAAACCTGGATGGAGTTACGAGCAGTGCTAATTAGGGAACATGGTGATCATACTCCGAAAGAGAGAATTTTAGACGAAATAACTCTGTGTCGATGCACAGATGGAATAAACAAATTTTATTGTAAATTAAATGAGCTTCTAGTTAGACTTAACAATTCCTACTTGCTGGATGACAGCTTAACGTCACTTCAAGCTACAAGAAATAAAAATCTGGTTTTAGAGACATTCAAACGAAACTTACCTGAACCGGTAAAAGGAATAATCATTAGTAGAAATCCAACTACCATGGCAGAAGCTTATACAATAATAGAAGAAAATGGTTATTTAAAATTTTCCGGACTCTCATTCAATAGCGCAAATCGACATAATAAGAAACAATTTCAAAGCAATAATACTGATGGCTATAGAAGAAATGATTCAGGAGTAAGAAATTTTCGTTATCCACAACGAAGTGGAAACTTTCGGCAAACGGATAGTTTTCAGCCAAGTAATCAGAATCTAAGAAATAATTATAGAAATAATGCAGGGCAAGGATCTTCGCAATCACGTAGAGAAAATTTTTCCGGACAATCACGAAGGTTAAACATACCACAATATGTTCGAAACGAACCATATCAAGCAGTGGAACCAATGGACATTTCGAATAATTTTCAAAATTTTCGGACAAGGGGCCTTCCAGATACATGCCCTATATAGTTATCGATAACCCGATTAGGAAACTTAGATTTATAATAGACACTGGGGCGGAATTTAGCATTATTAATCCTGGAGTATGTAATGAAAAATGGAAATCGCCCATAAATATAACACTTAATGCATGTAAAAATGACATTATTATTAGGAAAAAATGTACAATACCACTTTTCAAAGAGTTTGGACTCGAAAACTTTTACGTAGACTTTTTAGAATACAATTTCGCTGATAGATTTGATGGGCTCATAGGTAATAACATTTTAGTGAGCCTTGACGCCAATATTTCCTACAAAGACCGAGTAATTTCGACAGAAAATAGCATAATTAAATTATTCTTTAACAAAGAGGAGGAAGAATATTACTGTCGTTCTGTTAATGAATCAAGTATTTTGACAAGTGAAGAAGCAAATATTTTTCATAACACTATACAGTCAAAAGATTTGATGCAATACATAAATGTAGATCACCTTAACGAAAGGGAAGTGAAAAGCTTGAGAGGTTTACTCTTTAAATACACGAATACATTTTATAAAGAAAATGACGATTTGACCTTCACCAATGAAATTAAACACAAAATCAAAACTACAAACGACATTCCAATTTATACCAAACTATACAGATACCCCCAAGTACATAGGGAAGAAGTTGACAGACAAATAGCAGAAATGTTAAAGCAAGGTATTATAAGACCTTCTCGAAGCCCGTATAATGCACCTATATGGGTAGTACCCAAAAAGAAAGACAACTCAAACGTTCCTAAGTGGCGTATAGTCGTTGACTATAGGAAGCTCAACGCTTTAACTATCGACGATAAATTCCCCATGCCAAACATGGAGGACATGTTCGACAAATTAGGACGATGTAATTACTTCACCACGATTGATCTGGCCAAGGGTTTTCATCAGATAGAAGTGGATCCTCTGGATATACCTAAGACAGCATTCTCTACTTCGACAGGGCATTATGAATTCTTGAGGATGCCCTTTGGGTTAAAAAACTCTCCCGCTACCTTTCAGAGAATGATGAACAACGTCCTTGCTGATTACATAAATAAAATTTGCGTCGTTTATCTTGATGACGTTTTGGTATTTTCGACATCTATTGAAGAACACTTGAATTCGCTAAGGCTGATTCTTCAACGCTTAAGTGAAGTTAATCTCAAGATACAACTCGACAAATGTTCATTTTTACAAAGACAAACTGAATTTTTGGGACATTTGGTTACTGATAAGGGTATTAAACCAAACCCTCAGAAAGTAGAGGCAATCCAAAGAATAGAGCTACCAAAAACAGAAAAGGAAATTAAATCGTTTTTGGGAATTACTGGTTATTACCGGAAATTCATTAGGGACTACTCGAAAGTAGCCTATCATATGACGAAGTATTTGAAGAAAGGTGTAAAAGTAAATACCTCTGACAAAGATTACATTAATGCATTTAAGAAACTCAAACAGCTCCTGATGAATGACCCAATTCTCATCTATCCTGACTATTCAAAGAGATTCACCCTTGTCACAGATGCATCAAATTTTGCAATTGGCGCTGTTTTAATGCAAGCCGAAAAAGTTGTTTCATACTATAGTAGAACATTGAATGAACACGAACGTAGGTATTCTACAATAGAAAAAGAACTACTCGCTATAGTAGCAGCAACTAAGTACTTTAGACAGTATTTATGGGGTAGAAAATTCACTATTAAAACGGATCATAAACCTTTAGTTTGGCTGGATTCATTGAAAGAGCCAAATCTTAAGCTACAACGATGGAAAATTAAATTAAATGAATTTGATTATGACATCGTGCATGTTAAGGGAAAAACAAATGTGGCGGATGGTTTGTCAAGATTACCAAATTTAGAAATAAATAATGGTGAATTGGTTTCAGAGGAAGAAAACCAAAACGACACAAGTTCAAATTGTGCGACCATACATAGCGGTGAAGAGGACAACTCTTGCCATATTTATATTACGGAAAAACCGATTAATGTTTACAAAAACCAACTATATTTCCAAAAGGGATATACAGAAAAATTCGTTATGCAAATTAAGAATAGAAAAGTAAAAAATTTTATTACACTCGCTGATAATAGTGACATATTAACGATACTGAGGAAAGTACTGAAGGATAAAGGCGTCATGTGTATTTTTTGCGAAGACGATCGACTTTTTGTACAACTTCAGGATGTTTATGTACAATTTTTTTCCAGTAACAGAAATTTAAGAGTGCTAAGATCCACGAAAAAATTAATTGAAATTACAGATAGAGACGAAGCCTTAAAGATAATAAAGGACGAACACTTGAGGAACAATCATCGTGGCATTAATGAAGTATTTGGAGAACTGAAATTTAAATATTACTTCCCTGGATTGGTGAACTTAATAACGAGATTTATAAATAATTGCGAAGTTTGCCAATTAGCTAAATTCGATAGAAGACCTGCAAAAGTTCCATTTCAGGTGACTGAATCACCAGGCTGTTTTAACGACATTGTCCACATGGATATTTGGTTCCCATTTCGAAACGTAATGTTTTTAACAACTATAGATAAATTTTAAAAATACGCAACAGTACATAAACTAACCGATAGAACGTGGCTTTCTATACTAACTGCACTCAAAGAGAGAATACGATTTTTAGGGAAAATGAGAAAACTTGTCTATGACAATGATAGGTGCATGCTTCACGAATCTGTTAAATTGTTTTTAACCGAAAATAGCATTGAAACTCATGTAACGACCGCTCACCACAAGACGGGTAACGCAGACGTCGAACGTCTACATGGCACACTAAATGAACACATTCGAATTATTACAGCTGATACAACGGTCACAGATGAAGATACTGAAGACAAAATACATAGGATAATTACAATTTACAACAACAGTATCCATTCAACGACTAAACTACGACCCATTGATTTCATTGAGAAAAATTTCGACAAGGAAAAGATCCAAGAGCTTGCAGAGAAATTTAGGAGAGAAAAAACTTTTAAAATTAATAGATTAAACGAAAATCGAAACAAAAATTTTGACTTGACCGATACAATTGTACGGAACAGAAACATACAGAAAAATAGTCCTAAGTATAGAAGACTCTTACAGTTCAAGAAAGATGGTAATTATGTAATAGACACTAGTAATAAGAGAAATAAGAAATACTACAAAACTCAAATGAAACGCAAGTTCAAACAACAGTTTTAATGTTTTTGCAGAATGGACTTCTTCACTATTATCATACTGATACTGGTGGCAAGATCAAAGGCAAACAAAATTGAAACTTATCAGATCAACCCAGATAATGGATTTGTGATTTATAAAATGGAACCCGAAGCAGTGGTAGACAAATACTTTAATGTGTTGCATATTGTGGATTTGGAGGTTTTCGAAATTTGCTTAGAAAAGATAGAGGAAAATTTGGTAAAACTCAACCTTATTGACGAACACGATATAGACTTGATTCAACGAGAAATTAAACTGGCAAGAACAGCTCTATCAACACTAATTCCACACTCCTTTAGAAACAACAGAACAAAAAGAGGACTGATTAACATTGGCGGATCGTTTTTAAAAATGTTATGGGGAACAATGGACGATGATGACGCAAAGGAAATTTATAATCATCTGACAACATTAGACGACAACGCGAAACAGATAACGGACCAAATGAACAAGCAAGTAGAAATCAATAACAAACTAATTAAGAATCTTGATACTGTGGTAGCAAGTGTTAACAAGCAGCAAAATAAATTGAATGAGTTTTTGTCAAATATTACAGCTAGAACAAATAAAGCCTTGAATGTTGTGGAAAAGTTTAGGTTTGTTTTGCAAACATATGCCGATCTTAATATTCTGAACAAACAGATAGAAAAAATATCAGACGTTGTTATGATGAGCAAACAGAACATATTACCACATGACATACTGACTGAAGAAGAAAAGATTAGATACAAAATAACAGTGGAAACTTTACCTTACCTTAAAACAAGCATAATGTTTTTTGAAAATAAACTAGTTTTCGTACTCCAAATTCCGAAATTTACAACAGAAACATACTTTAAGGCCCTCATTATACCGTTTCCAAATGATCGCTATGAGGAATTAGACTTGTCAATAGAAGAAGTTTTGGTGCAGGGTAATATGGTATACAAAAACAGAGAATAATTAATGGTAAAGAAAAACCTTTTGATCCATGATAACAATTGTGTAAGAGATTCTTTCAAGCAGAATAATGAGTGTAAACTTAGAATAAATAAAGAACCAATAATTAAAGAAATTAAGGCGGGCCTTGTTATAACAAAGTTAATTGAATTTACCAAAATAGATCACAATTGTAGTTATCAGCCATATTTTGTTAAAGGAAATAGTATTATTAAGTTTGATAACTGTACTATTAAAATAAAAGAGCTTGTGTTTGAAAATTTGTTCCATAGATTTAGTCATGGAGTAATTATACCTTTGAACTATGTAAATTTTACAAAAAACATTAATAACTTTACTTTGGAAGGACTTCATCTCCAAAGTATTAAGAATAGAGAAATCATTAAGTACATAGAATTTAAAAATAACGTAGCACAGGGTACTACTATAAGTTTGGTCGTTATACTTTTAATAATAATTGTAATTTTAGCCATAAAAGTTAAGTGTTGTAAGGTGAGAAAGAACAAAATAGAACTAAAACTGAAAGACTACCCTGATCCATTTGCCCGGAGAGCAAACACTAAGGGTGGGGAAATCACATACATGTAAGCTCATGATTTCCGTTCCCACAAATTAGCAGACGCAAACGTCAGCTCATTTCTTGAATAATAATTTTAATAAACAAACTTCTACTGTTTCAGTATGAAGCGACAGCAAGTAAATGTGCTTATTGTGCACATTTGTTCTTTCTCGCCAACAATTCCTATTGTTAGTTTTAAGTTTAAGTTGTATTAAGTTATTTTTAAAAAAACAGTTTTTAATAAAGACTCAACAGAAACAGATGAAACTGTTTTAATTATTAATATATGATTCAATATAGTAAACAAGCAAAAAACATACAATTTGGAAACAAAAAGTCTACAATTTGTAAAAAAAAACATTTGAAAGAATAAAAATTGAATTAAAAGTGCAGCATAAACTTAAAACTAGTTTTCTAATAGGTACTTTTGAAAAGTAAATTAAATTGAATATACATAAATCAATATGTATATGAATACTTCTTACTGCATATTATTCAGGGTACCGAATATCAAAAATCAAGTATTTATGTATTTTCGTATGTTTTTTAACTACAGTTCTTTTCGCTTATAGTCCACTACTATAGTTGCACAACTTTTGTGGACTACAAGCGAATTTGGACTATAACCGATACTTTTTATAAGCCATTTTATGGATAATAAGTGAAACCTAGTATAATCCACATTATTTCACCCTGTGGAAACATGCAAGTAATTTCTTGCAAGTAGTGTATACGTAATATCAACGAAAAATCGAGGAAACAGCCGATTGGCTTAAAGTACAAAAATTGTGTTTTTCGAACTTGCACTTGCATGTAGCAACGAGGGGTTAACAAAAGAAAATTTTATTTAAAACATATTATTCGTGCTCAATTTCCAATTTTTATTCTTGATAAAAACACTGAAATTTATTGTTGATGGGATAAGCTATTCCTATGCGCATTTCACTGGTTGCTTAGGCCTGATCGTCAGGAAACCTCATCCAAAAAGATTTAAGAAAATCTTGTATTTTATTATTTTGTTTTGTTTTGCGAAAATAATAAAGCAAGTTTTTTTTTTGTTTTTATTTTGTTTTTTCTTAACCTACTAGGGAGATCGATCGAATAGCATTCGACCGGTTTTAACCTGTTATTTTAGTTTTGCCCAAGTCGAATATTTTAAAATGTCCATTTTTCGAATATCGAATAAACCGGTTATTTTAGTTAAAGAAACCGGTTATTTTAATAATGTGTAATTTCTATACGTATTCCTTAGTTTTGTTATAAATGTACCCGTAATTTAAGTATTTTTCTGATTGAATATTTGGAAAACTTTAACTTTTTCTAAAAAATGTAACAAAAGACAAAAAACAATCAGCCTTATTCCGGTTGTCGTATTCGTAATCGATCAAGTTGTTTTTTGTAAGAGATTAAAGAACGCTGGCTGTGTGTTACTTTAATCTCTGACAAATAACGAATTGATCGATTACGACAACGACAACTGGAATGTAAATACAAATCGCTAATATAAGCGTGTGTTCTTGTAATAAAAACCAAACACAATTCAGTTTTTGTTTCTCATATATTCTGCATTCCAATATAATTTTTTCGATTTCAATGTCATCCATCTTGAGTAATTTTTCTTGAAGTTTTAAATCTGCTATCTCTAAAACGATTCGATCTCTTACAATTTCTGATACATTTCCAAATTCACAGCTACTAGATATTTCTTTTAAATCTCTAACAAAATCGTCACTAGGCTCATTTTGCTTCTGTGATCGGTTGTAAAAAACAAATCTTTCATTTAAAATATTTTTCTTCGGCGTAAAATAATCATTTAGACCTTTTAGAATTTTTTGGTAGTTGTTATAGTCTTCAACGGGAATATCCAATGTTCTTATTATTTCTTTACCATCAATTCCTATTTGATTTCGTAGAATAGCGAGCTTGATATTATCGCTTAGTTTTACATTTTTCGTTCTTGGCTTTATTTCCACATATTTTAAGTCAGGAATTGGTTTTAAATCCATTTTCAAATATATTCTCTACAGAAATGTCTAAGATATTTTAAATTTTTTATTTACGTATGTAGGTAAAAAATTTTATTAAAAGAACAATTAGTTTCTATTTTAACAATTTTTTTTTTTATATTTTTATATGAAATATTTAGAACAGAAAATTCAAAGAACAAAATATTAAAAACTAATTGTAAAGTAAAATATTTTAAAGTATTTATAATACAACAAGGGTATATATTTGTTCTATTCTGTAAAACTGTAAAGCTTCGTTCACAATGGCAGCAACATTTTCGCTTGATGTTTATAATAGAGCAACAATTTTTTTTAAGCAACCACACACATAATATCAACGAAAAATCAAACAAAATTTTGGTAATTTTTCCCTCAACAATATTTCATATTTATATTATTTTTTAAAACATTTTGTTAAAATTGTCATTCAAAACTAAATAAATTTGTTGCTGAACAACTTGCGAAAAAAATTGTTGCTTTGTGAAAGAAGCTTAAATTTTTCATGTTTTTCTCTTTTGGTTGTAAAAATTATTTTAAGTTTTGCTGAGAAAACGCACTTTTGTTATAAAAGATTATTTTGTCATATTAATATACACTTATGGCGTCAAGTGATTTTATTCAATGCAGAATTAACAAAAAATCGTTTTTTCTTTTTAGATGTAACACTGGTTGTGCGTTTATCTTACGAATTAACAAGAACACCGCCAGTTAAAAATCAAGTAGGCACTGTTGGCTCTGAGATAACATGGGAAATGAATGGTGACTACGCCGACAGAAAGAATTTAGAAACTATGATAAGTACGGGCAATGAAAATGACACAGACGCCACCATTCCCAACATAGTGCCGAAATTTATAAAAGTTTTAAATTCCGGTGATCCCACATATATATCGGCACTTGTACCTAAAGTCAATAATACTAAATATTCAGGTTTGTATTTTAAATAAACATAATATGCATTAGCGGTTTTCACCCTTGATAGTAAAGTCCCTTGTAGTCCTTGTGAATCTTATTAATTTTGTTAAAGTACTAAGGCTTACAACACTGCTACAACAAAATGTATTAGACTAAAATGTACTACGCTGTGGTTGAAAAATCTAACAAAAAGCTGTAGTAAACACATCTGTTAAATAACCCAGAATAAAACAGTTAAAGAAACTATATCACTCAGCAACTTCATTAAATTACAATACTAACGAACAAGACACGCATGCATTGTAGTATAAAATCGTATTAAGAAAAGCAAAGTTGTACACTTAATACAAAGGGTGGAAACCGCTATTCATATGTAAAAATAATTATGTACATACTATTTTGTATTAATGTAATTGTTTCAGATTTTACTAATATGAGTATATCTATGAATTCTGCTGGTAATACTAGTTTGTGGTGGGAAATAACAGACTACTGCGGTGGTGATGATGCTGTATCAACGTTACTAAAGAAATTACCTCTATACGATTGTTCATCGGGTATAGTATTTTACACATTTAACGATAAGAAATTCCCATCCACATGGACATTTTTAACAGGAGGAGGGTAAGCTTATGACAAATTTATAGGTGTATATTAGTTTAATGATACATTTTTTTTCTTTCAGTATTATCGGTTTGTATACCACATTTGTATTATTGGCCTCTAGATTTTTGAAGAACTTCTTGGGTGGCCAAACGAGAAGAATTATGCATGAAGATTTACCAAATGTTGATAGAGTTTTACAATTATGCCTTGATATATATTTGGTAAGTTTTATTAAATATTTGAGATGGTGACGAGCAAATGTTAAGATTTCAAATATGTTTGATTTTTTTAAATATCCTGCAGTTCTTAAAAACAATAGTTAACAGATGTGTTTCCGTTCTACACCGATGTTACCCAAACGTTCGACTACACAAAAATTGGGTTAATGTGAAAGTAATTTTTATTTGTCTCTTTAAGAAACTTAAACAAAATGTTTAATCGGTCACAGTGTCTTCCAGGCTGAGATCCTAGCGATCTGGAGGGCGACGGAAGTGATACTGGATCACATCGTGGGTGGATCTGTGGTGACAATGTACGTCGATAGTTAGGCGGCGCTTAGGGCATTGACAAATTATACGGTGCGATCGTGCCTGGTCGCTCGGTGTAGGAATGCTCTTAGGGAACTCTTGGAGTCATTCAATGTAAGGCTGTGTTGGGTACCTGGACCCTGCATGGTTGATGGAAATAGTTCTAAGCCGTGTTCGAAAATTAACATTTAATATTGTTTGTTAGTGTTCGGCTCGGTAGACTTGTGAAAAACACAAATAGTGTTTGTATAGTAAACCACTAAAGAGAATAACGTTTCTATTTTTGTGATCTGCAAACACAAAAATAATATTGTAAATATCTAAAACATTTTATTTCGGTCAGCTTTTTTTTGTAGTTATACATTTAAGACTTTCTTTGTTACAAGATTTATAAGTAAAAACTTCGTTGTGTTCGGTTCGAACATTAATGTTTGTTCGTTTCGGTTGTTTTTAGCACACTTTTGGCTGAAAATAAAAAACAAAAAATGTGTAACGAAAACAAAATGCCTGCATATAGATACGAAAAAAAAACAAAAAGCCAGCAAAAAAGTTTTACACAAACAATACATGTTTGCAATACACACACAAGCTATTCGTGCTGTTAGGTTAAAATTTTTTTGTTTGCTAATTTCTTTATCTTAAAAAAACACTATAGAACATTAAAATATAATCTATATCCACAGAACCGTTACAGTTGTTCTTTTTAATAGCGAAGAACCGCATGTTCGTTACTTTCTTAAAAATAGTTACGAACGGTAATAAGGGTTGTGTTCGTATACACAAACACTAAAAATGAACATCGTTTCTGGGTTTTCGAACAAGGATTCTAATTGAAACCACCAGAACGGTTACCATTTTGACATATCATCATTGGTTTGACCTACCGACAACTTTTAAAAAAATTGACTGAATTCAAAACCGGTTTGACCAAATTTTTTGTGGTTTCTGAGATAATTAATATTAATTTTGCTCCATATCAACTATTTTAAAGTTTATTAAGCATTGTTTTACTCTGCACGCCACTGTTTGGCGAATGCAGAAAATTCCTTATACAAAAACGTACTTAATAAATTTAACTCTTGCTTTGCTTCATTGCCGTAAGTAAAAAAGTAGATAAAGCGAAATCAAAACAAAATGACAATAAGAAAAAAATTTCACTCTTGTTTCAATTCATTGCTGTACGAAAAAAGTAGTTACAGCAAAATAAAATGTCAACAAATCAATACACAGTACTATACGTATGCAGCGCAGAAATAAATTTAGAAAAGTGGCGTATGCGGCACAAAACAATAATTTTCACTTTCAATAAAATGCTATTAACTTCTATGTTAGTTAATGAACGTTCAAAAAAAATGTTTAATTTTTCTTCAAAACATATGCCAGAAGCAGTCGTGAAAATATTGAAAAATTCTATCGGGTATATTTATAGAAAACTTCATGTTAGCCTTCATTGTTGTTTTACTCTACTACGACTTTTTGGTATATGCGCCAAACCAATAATGAGCTAACGATATGGTCAAGCTAAGGTCAACTGGTGTGAATTCGCCTGTGTGTTTACCAAATATTAGCTCTGTTTCTTCAATTTTCGGGTACAGTTCGGGCAACTGAGAGTTAAAGCAAACAATTTCTTTCAAAGAATATTAAAAATGTTCAAAAACAAATACGGGAACGGAAAACACAAAATTTTTAAACAATTAAAAAACCATTAATACAAACTTATTGATTTTTGCAAAATATATTTATTGTTTTTTGTGTTTTTTTTATATCCATTGTTTTGTTTTTCTTATTTATCTTGTTACTAATTTGTTTTACAGGTAAGAGAAGCTTTAGAATTCATGTTAGAGGAAGATCTCTTTGCCAAATTAATTTTCCTATATCGATCACCGGAAACTATGATTAAATGGACGCGACCGCGAGAAGAAATTGCTGACGATGAAACTGACAGTGATTCGGTACGCAGCCGTATGAGTAGTCGTCGTAACGATCATCCACAACCAGCTAATGTTCAATAACCTTAACTGACTGTGTCTTAAAATAGAAACAAAGAAATTCAATATTTAATTTAAAAAAAAAAAAAAAATTATAAAAAACTTCTTTAACAATTACAAACAACATGAAAAACACTTCATAATTCGTTCATAATATTTTATTTCTATTTGTTTCTTATTTTTTATTTAAAGTTTTCAATCAAAACTTAAGAACTGCCTATGAATACAACTATGTACTACTATATTTATTGTTGATATTATTAACGTATAATTTATTCTGTATTTGTCAAATTTTAAGCAAAAAATGTTTTATATTTAATAATGAAAAGAGAAAACTATAAAATATTAGTTTTTAAATAATTTGATTTCAATGTTCTTCTTTTAATTTAACCAACACTTATTGCCTGATCCTCAGGTTTCGAACGAAGATTTCGTTCGTTTAACTTTCGTTTGAAACGAAAACAAATTTTAGAATATTGTATTTGTTTTAAATACAAAATAACCGAACGAAAAGTTCGTTCGAAATCGAGAGATTTGCAAATAGTAAATTTTTTTTAATTAAATTTTTATATTTGGGGGATTCACAAGGTGTGCTATTAAGACATGGTCATAATGTCCTAAATAATATTTTACAATTGTTTAAAAAAAATATAGTTGTGTTTCAAACAAAATAAAAATGTGAATGCTGTGTTCATTGATTCGTCATAACTGTACAGTAGAAATCTAAATTATAAGCGGTTGCCCACAGCACTCATATATTTCTTGTAATTATTTTAAGACATATGACTTTGCAACTACCTTGTGAATCCCCCAATTGAGTTAATAAAAAAATATTAAGGGTCTCCATTTTAAATAAAGTTATAATTTATAAACATTTTCCTTACACAATTTCATCTCAAACAGAAATGTGACAAAAGAAAATTTTGTTTTATTTTTTTTTTATTTATATAAAATTAAGGAATTAATTTAAATGCTATTTATACTGTATAGTAAATATAATTATATTTGTAATAAAATGTGAACTCATATTCAGGGATTTTAAGCATTTTTTTGATACAAAACATTAAATTAAAAAAAAAATTATTGTATAAAGTAATTAAAAAGAAAAGAAAACAATTGATATAAACAATTTATGTGTTTGATATTATTAAACTAGTTATTCTAAATAAGTGATAATACAAAGAGTTATTCGTATTTTTATATTATTTTTAATTGATTTTTTTTACTAATTGCAATACTATTAAAACGCTTGAGTAGAAAATTATTTTAGATATATTTTGAAGAGAAATTGTATAAATAACACTGGAAAGTTTTGGAAAAATCGAAAATATTTCATTATGTATTAGAAATTAATTAGTTCCTAACTGAAATAATAAAATCAACAAACTTAAACTTGGGGATTAGTGGGCATTTCAATACGAAAAGAAAATTTACATTATTGAATCAAAATACATAATCAGTCCAATTATGAAAACAAATTCCCCGGGAGTAATTTTCCCTTTTCCCATTTTTAGAATTCAATTTACATAGGAAAAATGGGAGAAGGGAGAAAACTCCCGGGGAATTGTTATTCATAATTGTACTGAACAACCCCTCAGATAAAATAGCATACACTCATGTCCTGGAAAACACAGCGTTTTCAAACCGCTTACGGTTTGTAAAATGGAAAATCAGCATTTTCTGAAATTTCTATTTATTTATTTAATTTTCTAATACAACAAGACACAATATTTTATAAATTACAGCATTAGAATCAGACAAGTTAAAGTTTTTAAACCGGGCGATTTTCTTACGTTTTCGAAGTTGCGTTTGAGAAATTAAAACATATGTAAGTATGGGTGCGTTCGTAAATGCATCACTGCGCTGCATCAGTGATTTCAAATGGTTATATATGTATCAGTGAAGTAAATTTGGACCAAAAAATTGTGAAATACTCCACAAAAATAATAGTCACACAATAAAAAAAATTATAATTATTTTTTTATCTGCTTTAAAAAAAGTTTGCTTTTCTGATGCAGCGCAGTGATGCATTTACGAACGCACCCAACGTGTGTCTTATCATAACAAACAAATAAATTTTAAAGCTTTCAAAATAATAAATCAAAAGAAGTGCATATCGCCGTGAAAAAATTTTAAAAGTTTTTCTTCAAATAGAACGAAATCATATTAAATTTTTATTACGCATCAATGAAATAGTCCAAATCGTTTTAGTAGACACTAGCGGTTTAAAAACGGTAAATTGCAAGCGCTTTCGTTTGTCGGTGCACCTGTTTGGCGTTTTCAAATCGGAAAAGCGAATTTTAAGCAATTTACGTTTTTCAGCCCATGGACGATAATAATCCTAAAGATAAACATTATTTTCATTTATGGTATAAACACAATTGGGACACAGGACAGATGCTTATGTCAATTAAAATTAATATATCGTTAGCTAAAACGCAAAAGGTCCAAACTAACGAAAAAATTTTAAATCTACTTTTTCATTCATTCTGATCTATTGCATCAACACGAATGTCCAAAAAATGTTTGAATATTTCGACCAAAATGTGCGATTTTATTTAGTAAAAAAAAACAGGCCCACTCTACAAAAGATTATATGGTAAACGCTAAAAGGCCTTACTAACAGTTTGCAACATTGTCAATTGTGAAAACAACTGGTAGAATTTACAAGAAAAATAAATGTCAAACAGTTTAAGGCGATTTATCAATTTCAATAGTTTTTTTCTTCTCCTGTAAAATTTTCAAAATGTTAGATAGGGCCTTTTGCATTTTAGTTGACTAAAAATGATTAAAAAAATCGAGTAAGGGATTTCTACATAAGATTACCGATATATAAATCACTTTATAAGAAATCAAACATCTCCTAATTAAAGTTACTTTATTTACCTAAACAATTGAACAATTTAAAAGAAAAGCTGTCACTCTGTTGGTTCGTCAGCGTAAGAAATATAAATCATCATTTCGCAGAGTTCGTTATGTACGATCTGCTTTGGCCGATGCACTGATTGTGTATTTTCATAAACACAAATCGGTTTTATTTCTGATTTCAAATATTCGCTGCGAAAAATTCGTCATTCGTCCCAATTGTTTTAACACCATTATTAATTTTTTATTTTTTTTTTATTGATTAAAAAAAATTGTTTAAAAAAGTATTTCAATTTAATTATTATGTTTTTTTAGTTGAAAAAAAAATCGAAAAAATAATTTTGATTTAATAAACATTTCAGTTGTTTTAAAATAATTTTTTAATTTAAATATTAATTTAAAAAAAAAAGTCTTAATTGAGTTTTTGCTTAAAAACCTGAGCTATTAGGGCCCCTATTACGGCTCACAACTCAGTTGATTGGAATTTAAATAAAACAACTGGTTGTGTGCAGTTGATGTTTTTTGTTTTGTTTTATTCGCCGCAATATAGAAAAGTTGTAAACCATACCACAAAAATTAAAAAATTACATCTCAACTAAGTTGAGTTGTGAACCGTTATAGAGGCCTAAATCAATTAACACATTGTTTGAAATAAAAAAGTTTTTTGATAATGTTTTTGATTAAAATTAAAAATATCTCTCATTGAAACAAAAATTCACAATTTTCAATTTTTAGTTATCAATACATATAATCATTTTGTTAATAGGTGCAAAATAACGAATTGTCTGCTTGATTCTATGAATTTAATGATTAGAGACAATTTTAAATTTTTTCTGTGCAGAATTTATATATAAAAAAAAAGAATCTCGTTTATCTAAACTTTTCTAATACAAAATTTTCATATTTATTCGATTGTGGATTCTAAGTCAAATTACAATTTTGTTTATGCTTTTATGCTTTAATAGTCTTATTCTTGCTAAAAAGGATAGCTAAAGTAAGCTTCGTAACATCAATATACAAACGTTTAAGTCTGATAGGGCATAGAAAATATGCCTGGAAAATATTGAAGGAATAAGGCTATTAAAGTATGAAAGCTTTTAAAATTGTAATTTGACTTAGAATACACATTCGAATAAATATGAAAATTTATACAAAAAATTTTACTCATCTTTAGAAATAAATTCCCAGATTTTTTTCTACTACTCTTTACAATTTAAATTTCAAGGAAAGTTTATATATTTTTTAGTGAAAAATAAAATTAATATTATATTTTTTTAAATAAAAATGCCAACATATTAAAACGCCTTAAATGTTGTAATTAAAAAAATATTTTTTTATTAAATAAAAATCAAAAAATACAATAATCTAAATATGCTTAAATACATACATATATAA
The DNA here is from genome assembly GCA_949318255.1 of Pollenia labialis. Lineage (NCBI taxonomy): Eukaryota > Metazoa > Arthropoda > Insecta > Diptera > Polleniidae > Pollenia > Pollenia labialis. Next base: position 139,786,846 of record OX439141.1, on the reverse strand, counting down.
TCAAAATCTTTCATTTATAAATGTCTAAAATTTAATATCGAAAAAAAATACAAACGCTAAATATCATAAAAAAATCTCATATCATTAAAAAAAATTGGTCACTCCATATCGTTAATTGTAAACCTAAAAATTCATTTCATAATATTTTTATAATCGGAATTGAAAATCAAAATGCATAATTATTGAAGCGACGAAAACTAACAAAACAATTATTATGTACTTGCTAAGTATATTTATTTATATGTAAATACATACGCACATACATTTGTACGTATGTATGTATAATTAAAAATTAATAATTTTTGTTTAGTCTTTAGGAATTTTTTATATAATAAAACATTTTTTTGATATTTAATACAAATGTAATGAAAGAATTGTTTAAAAGCAAAATCAATGTTAAAAACAAAGAAGAAAAAAAACACAAAAAAGTTAATGTTTTTTACCTTTATTAACTATTTATTATTAAAAACAAATAAAGAATGGTACCTATTTTAGTGTTTATTATTAGAAAAATTTAAAATTTAACAAAAACAATAATATATGTTTATTTAATTATGTAAAAAAGTTTAACAACAAATAAAGTTTGTATTTTTTTAATAAACTAACGACTTGACTAAAAATTTTGAAATTAACCATAAATTATATTTTGTTTGAGATTTTTTTTAACACGTGTTGAACATTTTTATACCCACAATAGTGGAGAGGGTATTATGCATTAGTGCTGATGTGTGTAATACCTTAAAAGTATACCGATCGACTTAGAATCGCTTTCTGAGTTGATCTAACGATGTCCGTCCGGCTGGCTGGCTGTCCATGTAACCTTGTGCGCAAAGTACAGGTCGCAATTTTGGAGATAATTTAATAAAACTTGGTACATAGGTTCTATTGGCACAAGGACCAAGATAGGGGGCAATTTCTGTCTCTCAGAAACTATCAAAGCGATTTTAATGAAATTTTAAACATAGATGGATCCATATTTGTACGGACATAAAAGCTATGCATTATTAAAAAAATTGGACCACGAGGGGAGATGGGGTGCAATATTTGCCTCTCAGAAACTATCAAACCGATTTAAATGAAATTTTAAACAAAGATAGATCCCTATTCACATAGCCATACACTTTCGAAATTTTTTTTTTAAATACTGTGGTGTTGGGTATCATATTTTCGGGCTTGACTGGCTATACTTTCTAACTTGTATTTTTTATATTCAAATTATTAATACATACTTTCGAAATGCCTATTCATGTATTTCTAAGGTTGTCAAAACCGATATCCGAAGTATTCGAAAAATCGGTTTTTTTTTCTATTTTTCCAGTTTTCAAAGTATTCGAGAAATCGGGTTTCTGGTCTTGTATTTAATTTTTTAATTATCTTGCATTCGATGACATTTTTAGTAACCCCTTTCGTTTTTTAAATTGAATCGTTTATTTCAGAAACCCGTCTAGTGTGCCTATTTTCAATGAGAGTTGACGGGTTTCTGAAATAAACGATTCAATTGTTGTCACCATACAAGCACAGTACCAAGCTATTGAACTTGCAGAAGAATTTTACAACACAGACTTTTGTATTATTGCAAGCAGTATGAGTTAAGCTACAGTTCCGACTTGGGCTTTGGTTTCTGGTGTACAACTCAACTCAGTTGAACTAGAGTTGAGTTGTAAACCGTAATAGAAGGTCAAAAACTGGTAATAACAATGACTTTAAAGAGGATTCTGACTACAGAGATACATTTTCTAAAACATCTTCCAAATTGGATATGCTTTAAATGGAATTGCTGACAATTGACCCAATCTCAACAATTAGGGAACGTGTTTTTCAGCATTGTTCTATATAAAAACTCATGTGTTGTTTCCAGTTTACACGCAAGAACTCAACAAATTTTGTGATTTTCATATAATTGCTTCTCACCTGGAAACGGCACAGTAGTTGAGCAATCGAATGCCGCTCATTTGAGACGATTTATGTTGCAATAAAATATTTTTGAGTCAACTTTAATCTAATTACTAACATAATCACCCCTATCGTGAATAATTTTTCGCTCGTAATTATTCCCCTTTTCACATATTTGCGATCATGAAAAACTCCCATGAAAAAAAGTTATTCAAATGAGAATAATAACGTAAAAATATGTTCACGGGAAAAATTTACCTTATCGTGAAAAATTTTTTCTCTCGTAATTTTTTCACATTTCCCCTAGATTTTCTCACTTTATTTTTGCTAGGGAATAGAACATGTTAAAAGTAGTTCCTCCTATAAATCGAATATTAAGGGCTATTTTCGTTATTAAGGCACAAACCGATATATTGGTCAACAAAATGCAAAACAACAGATCAATTGCTTGCGGATTTGTGAAGCTTTCGAAAGACGTGGTGTGGTGGCAGAATTTTGGAAAATATTTTACTACATAAAATTTAAAAAGTGCAAAAAACTAACGTTGTAATCAAACTATCCCTACAATACTAAATATTTGGTTTTATTATTTTAACTTTTCTTTAAAATATATACGTGTATATTTTTCAACAAAAATTTCACTGATAGCGTGAAAAATGTTTCACATGCGATTTACGATTGCTTTTTTCCCTTCGAGGGGAATGAAAATTTCATGGGAACAAAAATTCAACTTGTTATTCACGATAGGGGAAATTGCAACCTGCACTTTACATGGGCAGACAACCAGCCGATCGGCATACTAAGAGGTGGGTCTAGGACCAATATTTTTTAGTGTTACACACATCAGAACAAACGCATAATGCCCTCTCCACTATTGTGGTGTGGGTATAAAAACAAATAATTTTTTTGTTTTATTAAACAGATCTCTACATCTAATTTACATTTTATGTAGTAATATACCTAACATGTAGAATACGTTTTAGTTCTGAAGTACATACATACGTACGTAAAAAATTGCTTGTTTTGTTAAAATTTTTTATTAAAAAAATAATTTAAAAAAAAGAAAACCAGATTATTCGAAACCGGTTTTTAGCTAAAAACCGAACTTCGGCTTTTTGCAGAAGTCGGGGTTTCAAAATATTCGAAAACCGGTTTTTGGAAATATACTTGGGTATTTTGATTTCCCGGTTCTTAAATTCCCAAAATCGTCGCTATCTTGGCTCACGTACATTTTTTACCTGCATAAACTTATCCTCTTGTGTACACAATGGAGTAGTTTTAAAACTACTCCTTCGTAGTCCAAAGATGGGTTATATGGTCCTGCCCTAGGACATCGTAATGTTAAATAGACCATGTTTTTCCATACGTTTGGGTTACTTTTGGACTAGTCCTAGTCCCTTGGGGACTACTCTTTACACGCGTGATTGGACTGGTCCTATTATTTGCAGGGGAGCAAATTGCAAATACATACATTTTGTTGTTGTGTTGTGCAAATGTGTATATTTTTGCACGCATTTGCATCGCTTGCACACTTTGCACTTCCCATCGTGATTTCCCTTTTAGATTGTAATGCAAATACGTACATACATATCGTCGGTTGATAATTTAAATGTCGTATGTGAATTTTTACCTTATCTTTCATTTGGCGTAATCAGTTTTTCGATACCTCATACGGTTTCCGAGATATGGAGTGTTGAGTTTGTCGTATGTGGGATATGCTAAATCAAATTTTCAAATTAAATGTCGTATATGTATAACTGCCAAACGCCACATACGAATTTCCATATAAAACGACCAAAAATTTGATTTATTATTTAAATGTCGTTTGCGGATTTTTATAAGAGTTTAAACTTCAAACTCTATTTACTCGAAACTATCGGAATCCAAATTTCAAAAGTCGGCGTCATTTCTATTTCTCCTCCATCGTTATATGGGAACGACGCATAGTAGAACGTGAACAGAATCCTGCAGCAAGTAGAATTTTATTAGGGGTTTACTGAAAATCTTTAAACTTTTCAAGATAATGAAAAAAAATAATTAAACTCCGTTATTAGATGTTTTATAATTTATTTAAAAGTTTTTGTAAAAAAAATGCGATTGGGCGTAGTTTAAACAATTGTTGAAATATGTTCCCCTTTACACTTGCATGTTATTAATTACACACACACCACAAAAGTGGAAAGGGTATTATGCATTTGTGCTGATGTGTGAACCACCTTAAAATATTGGTCCTAGACCCATCTTAAAGTATACCAATCGACTCAGAATCATTTTCTGAGTTGATCTAACGATGTCCGTCCGGCTAGCTGTCTATGTAACCTTGTGCGTAAAGTAAAGGATGCAATTTTGGAGATAATTTGGAACATTGGTTCTTCTTGACCAAAATTATTGAAAATGGGCCGAATCATAGGAACACGAGGGAAGACAGGGGGCAATTTCTGCCTCTCAGAAACTATCAAACCGATTTTAATTATATTAGTTTCATAGATAGAAACATACGTATGTATTTATATGGACACATAAGCTATGCAATTTTTCAAAAATAGGACCACAAGGGAAGGTAGGGAGGGGCAATTTGTGCATCTCACAAACTTTCAAACCGATTTCAATGAAATTTATAAACATAAATACATTGATCATCCATATGCATAATGTATTTTAAAATACTGTGGTGTTCTATGGTCCGGCTTGACTGACTATACTTTCTTACTTGTTTTTTTTATGAAATACTTGCTTCTTATAATTCCGCAACAAATTAAACAACTTTATTTTGAATAAAATTATCGAGATGTTTTTATTATTAAAAATTTCGTTTACTTTTTATAAAAAAAAAATCTGTTAATATACAAATTTTGCAGGTTAATTTTGTTGGAAAATTTTCCATAATACATCAGGAACTTTTTTAAATTCTTTATTCCTGCGAACATCATCTACATATTTTTTTACACACATTAAAAAAGTTATTTAATTAGTATTTTAACTGTTAAAAAAATTCTTAAAATACACTTATGTCTAGTCTAACACTATAATAATTTCAATGACACAAAAATGCATTCTTCATATCTAAAGATAATCAATAAATGATTTTCCCAAATCAATTTTTAGTTCTTAAAGCATTTACGTAACCCTGGTTGAACAATTACGATAATATGCATATTGATGTGGTTGTGAGTTTTTTGTATCTTCATGTATTCCAGGGCGATTGACATTTACATTCGGATGCACTTCTTCCCATTCGGACTGTGAACAGCCCAGAACAACTTTTGTTCCCTCAGATAATCTTCTTTGTGTTGGTTTACCTATACGATCTTCAGGAGGCAAAGAATTATTAAGCATATGTGTTACACTTTTTGATAGACGTACAGAATGTATACGATTATATCCCGAACCAGCAGGTTTATAACGTTCCCACTTTGAGGATAGACGTTCAATTTCATGCGACATCCATTTTTGCACTGAAGAGGTGCCCATTATATAGAGTGTTAGTTAGAAATTAACGAAGACGACTGGCTAATGTTAGCTCGTATTGGGGCTTTAAAATGTACTAAAATATTTTTCTTCTTAGCCTGGTTGTTTTATAGACATTTAGTTTGGTTCTGCTGCTGGCATTTTTACAATTTTGTTTTGCTTTTAAATTTTACATAAACTAAAACATTTAATCCCCTGTATGTCCGAACTGGTGTTTGTCTAGTATGCATTATACATATTTTACTTTTTTGTTTTCGTTGGGTTATTGATTTTTATTATATGTTATTTAGTTTTATGTTTGCGGTTTTGTCTAGATAGGTAAACATTGTATTAGACACAAGTTTACAAAAAAAAAAAAAAAAAAAAACTAGCATTTTATGAAAGGGTTCAAGGTTGTTACTTAACACCTAAAAGGTTTCCGCTATTGCATAATGCAAAAAACGAATTAAGAAAGTTTTAATAATCCTTTTAAAGAATTCATTAAAAAGATTTAAACATAAGATTCAGAATCCAATACGTGTTATTTTATTCGTATACAGAAAATATGTATTAAATATTACTTTATACCATAGTAAAGTTAGTAAAAGTTTCGAGAATATGTTAGCATGGTTTTCGATGGAATCTAAAAGGAACCTAAACTTATTTTACAACGATTGTAATAAAATAAGGAAAAAACATAATAAATTCATAAATATCAATGTCATAAGAGTCATGGTGTTAGGATAATTGGTAAGGTGGGATTTAAATTAAAATTCTTAGACGAGTTTAATAAAATAAAATTAATAAAAAATTAGGATACTTTGCATGTTTCGTCATGTAAATTCTCATCAGTAAAATCATCGTTTTGTGTGGAAAAGGCTCCGCCTTGTAAAACTTTATTTACTGCTGCTCTGGCTAAATAACCAGTAGTTTCATTATACACCAAAGCATAGAAGGTTGTCATGTCATTTTTGTGATCTTGTATATTGTTATCCTGAAATTAATTTTTACATAGCAAGTTAAAAAAATTGTTATTATCTTATTCTTCTAACAAAATATATATGTACACTTCTTACCTTGCAATACATTAAAAAGGCTTCCAATAATATTTCATCCAAATCTAAAGCATGTTTAAAATGTAATTCAGGATTTCTAACAATGAAAATTTGAATTTGTATACTCTTAAAATTGTTTGTAAGTTGTTTAATTTAAGACTTACCTGCTGAGAATTGTTGCTATAATGCATAATAGTTCTACAGTTATTTGACGTCTTTCGGGGTTTTCTATACATATTAGGGTCTCTTCGACTAAAAGCGAAAAGTTGATTTCTCCTCTACTCATATTAATTAAAGTAGGAGAGGCTGGCAATAAATGGCCTTGGGTAGTTATACCTAAAGGTGTACGTAGTAAAATTTCCCAAATTTTATTGTAAAAGTTTTTGGGAACTCGACACAAACAGCCCTCCAGTTGGCGTTTTTGTAAAGTAGTAAGTCTATAAAATGAATTTTTAAACATACATATATTATTAATCTCAGAACATAGAATATAAGCCAATTTTTTAAACCTTTCTTCTGTAGCCCACTCGCTAACCGTTAAAACTTTCTGTAATAAGATGCGTACTTGAAACGGAGATAAATTATCGACATCTATGGATTCCTGGCCAGAAATTTGTAAATAAATACGCATGGCTTCTAAAACCCAACCAATACGAATCTGAATATATGACAAACAAATATGTTATCATATTTAACAATTTAGGATTAAATATCGCTTAAATGTTACCTTTAAAATTCCCCTAAACATCGAGGGATTAGTAGCTATCAGTCGACCACAATATAGAACAACTTCTTGTTGCAACACAGCTTGAATAACATTATAGGGTTGCACACTGTTATACATAACATCTCGAATTTCTGCTGGTGTCATGGGTTTATCAAACACTGTTTCTTTTTGCCCAATAATACCAACAGTCAGTTCTTTGCCATTCACTAATACAGTCGTTATAAAGGGACTAATGGAATCAACAATGTGATGCAAAAGAGAAGAACAATAACGTACGGCTCGCCAATAACGCAAAGAACCAGCACGATGATACAATTGTGTTAAAGCTTGATGAACAGACAGGCCGTTTACTTCGAAGTTAGAACCTTCACGGTTTAGTAAAATACCCCAAAGTTGACAGAGGCAATAAAGAGATTCAGTACTGCGTAGGGCATCGATTATTTCATGAGTCGGCTTCTGATTAAAGTGCTGGAAACACAGACGAAAAATATAGCAAAAATATAATTTTATCATAAAAAAATATATAAAATAACAAAAAAAAAACACATTTCATATAAAATCTAAAAATTTACAAGAACGTATCGAAATGCAAAATAAGGGTGATTAACTATTTAGACAGTCTGGCGCCGAACTACATATGTACATAGTTATTTGACTTACCTCCACAGTTACTTTTTCCTCTGTGTATGTTTGGGCTTTAGGTACATCTGTTAATGATTGATATCCAATATATTCATGATTGATTTGGGCAAAAGCATTTTCTTCGTCGGACAAATCATTTTGATTCATAAAATCCAAATGTTCTGTAAACAAATAAAATAACTTTAAATTGCAGTTAGCACTTTTTGAAAATATGCCCTTGGTATTATTTTTTTTATTAATAAAATGTATTTTGTATTTAAAATCAGAGACTGAAGTGCTTGCGAAACTAACAGAACCCTATTTAGGTTTTGCAAAAAAAAAAAAACAAAAATTTTTATTATTTCAAACAAGCCATCAAATTGATTTAAAGTCGCTAAAACTATAAGGAATTGCAAAAATTCGGTAAAAATTGTTAAATTAGTGGAAATTCGCAAACAGTGGCTATTTATTAAAAATCGTTAAAGCTCTAAAGAACCATAGGAAAAAAAATCGCTTATATCGCGAACATGACTAACATTCGCGAAAAATTGCAAACTTGGAAAAAACCCTTAAAATTTACTTGAAATCGCTAAATCGCTTAAAAACAAATTGTCGGAATATATGATAGTAAAGTCTACTATTTATTAAAAATCGTTTAAGCAGCAAAGAATCAGAAAACTTACAGGAATAAATAGCTTCTACCCCGAACGTGGCTTTAATTCGCAAAAAATTGCAAACATGGAGAGAAGCATTAAAATTTATTTGAAATCGCTAAATCACTTAAAAACAAATTGTCGGAATATATAAATTTTTTTTTGCAAAAATAGCGAAAATTCGCGAGATTTTTTAATATTTCGAACAAACCATAAAATTGATTTGAAGTCACTAAAACTATAACGAATGGCAAAAATTCGGTAAAAGTAGCTAAATTAGGGGAAATTCGCAAAAATTGGTTAACAACGGCATGATAGCAAAGTCAATTTATTAAAAATCGCTGCAAAGAATTAGAAAACTTACAGGAATAAATAGCTTTTACCACGAACGTGGCTTTAATTTGCAAAAAATTGCAAACTTGGAGAGAAGCACTAAAATTTTTTTGAAATCGCTAAATCGGTTAAAAACAAAATGTTGAAAAAAAACTACAAATTTAAAAATAAACAATGACAAATATTTTGCCGTTAAGTTAGCTTTAATACCTGACGTTAAGAAAGAAGAACAAAACAATAAACGTTATTGTTAGAAAAGTTACTGAATAAAATTAACGCTAACTTTCCTGTTAAATATTTTTAACAATTTAAATTATGTTAAAATTGAATAGAGAATCGCACTACAGGGCCTCGTTACAAGTTACAAATCTACATGTAAAATATATTTGAAACAATAATAAAAATTTTAAAATTGTTGCTTTTTCAATGTATTTTACTTGTAGATTTGTAACTTGCAGTTTTTAGAAACAGGGCCCAGAAATCGTTTTATTCATTCAGATAAATACACTCAGGTCTCGTTTTGTGCGGATTAAAATTTATGCGATTTTTAAATTTACGATTTTTTTTTAGAATTTTAACAGATTTTGAAATCTTAGATGTTTTATAAGCTTTTTTACCGTTTTTAAATTAAATCAAGTTTGCAGCACTGATATAATCGTTATAGTTTGTTTTATTTTGAGTTTTTTATATGCATAGCCAATACGTATGTATCAGTGTTTTCAAACTTATGAAGAGCACATATTAAAAGTTTTACAATATAGTTAATGAGTACGCCGAAGTCTAAAACTCGTTATTTTCTGTATTTTACGGTACAACATTGCAATAACCACATTTACGAGTGTAAAGAAATTTGCATTACTTTTAAACTAATTGAGGTCTCATAATAAAACTTTTACAATTGGGGTATTCACAAGGTAGTCATAACGTTGTGAAGTCATATGTATTAAAATAATTACAAGAAATATATGTATATGACTTATGTGGGCTATCGCTTATAATTTAGATTTCTACCGTACAGTTATGACGTACAGCATTAAATTAAAACATTTATTTTAAACAATTGTATAAAATTATTTAGGACATTATGACGATATGACTTGATAGCACACCTTGTGAATCCCCCAAATATAATAAGGACACTATTGGCAAATTTAGGTTAAACGGCAACACTTTACCACCCCGTAACTGGGCAAATAATAATAAGCAATTCGAACAAAATTGTTTTACTACAAATAATGCCCCAAATATATTTTTGTTGATTTTTTTAATGCGATTTTGTTTTGATTTTTTAATTAAAATTTGAATTTATGCGGTTTTTCAGAATTTTGGAAAGAACTATTAGTTTTTATATGAAGCTAGAGTATCGTTTTATGTTCAATATATGCGATTTTTTTGGAACGCATCTATCGCATAAAACGAGACCTGAGTGTTTCTTGTTCATATTTATGTTGTTCAAAACAAATTTTATTTGTACAAAAAAAAGAACGATTCTTTATTTTCAAATACAAATATCTACCTATGCCAATTGAAATATTCAATATATACCAGATATTTGCATTAAGAAATTATGTCAAAATCTACCCATGGAATGTCGAACAATGAAATCTTACTTAACAGGAAATTTTTACATATGTATTTCGCTTTTGTTTGTTATTGCAAACCTACTTTTTTTTATAAAACTATAAGGCTAAACAGTTCACATATTTTATTTTGGTTGCAGAAAAGGAAAAATGGAAAATTGATTCATGTTGAAGTTACTGGTCTTTCCCAACAAACATGAAGTCAAACCTTTTATATAAAATTCCTTTATTATTTGACAATAATCAAAATTCTCAATAATTTTTCAAAATTTTCAATAATTTGATTTTAACATTTGAATTCAAATTGATAATGATATAAACAGGGTTGTCATGCTTTTTTCTTAAAAAATCGTCAGAAGTTTTAACAAAATTTGTCAAAATCGTCAAATGATTAAATGTTACAAATCATAGTCATTTTATTGTACCATTTTTTTTATTGATTTATGATAAAAAAAAAAAGTGATATGGTTACGTTTAAAGCTTTGTTTACAATTAGAGCAACAATTTCGTGTTTTTTTCTATCTTATTTCTTCCCAAAGTATTTCATATATTTTCCTTTCATATTTCAAGCTCTACTTCAACTTCTACTTCAGCAACGTTAAAATAATTTCATTTAGTTTTGAATAAAAATTTTAACAAAATGTTCCAAATAATAATAATAAATACGTAATATTGTTCTGGACAAAATTTAAAAAACGGGTTCTTTATTTAAATTTTATGTGGTCGCAAAAAAAATTGTTGCTCTATTATGAACACCAGTGAGAATGTTGCTGCATATTGTGAACAAAACTTTATTCTATTTATTTAAGCAAGTGGGCTTAGATATTATAAAATATAAGTAAAAATATAATTATCATTTGAAAATAAATAAATACATTAGAAAAAATATATTCTCAAAAAAAATTACAAAAAAAAATATTTATTTCAATTATAATAATCTATCGTTTGCTCAAACGCAAACGGCCCTAACTTACGCAAAATTTAAAAAATTTAAAATTTAGACAATTTGTTTTTTTTAATCGATCTCAAATTAGTTTTTTCGTTTGATTAAAATTTTGAAATTTTTCGCGAATTTTAGCCATGCTCGCAAAAGAAGCGATTTGATCTTGTAAGTTTTCTGATTCTTTACAGCTTTAATATTTATAATAAATAGTAGACTTTGCTATCATGCCGCTGTTAGCATTTTTTTGTCATTTCCGCTAATTAAGCAATTTTTACCGAATTTTTGCCATTCTTATAGTTTTAGCGACTTTTATTTATTTATTTTCTTAAAGTCTGGATTTACAAAATATCCTTACAGACTATTCGCTAAAAATATTATTTGACGAGCTTATATTAAATTTTTTAAATATAATTTAAACTTAGTTTTAGAAAAACTTAAATCTTTTAATAAAAATGTTTCAAATTTTCGCTAATTTTGCAAATTTTTTATTATTATTTTTTATTTTCCGACATTTTGTTTTTTTTTTTTACCCATTTAGCAATTTCAAATAAATTATAGTGTTTGTTTAAAATTTTGCAATTTTTCGCGAATTTTAGCCATGCTCCTACAGCTTTCAAGATTTTTAATAAATATTACCCCTTGCTATCATGCTGCTGTTATCAAATTAGCGATCTTTAGTTTAACTAAAGTGTTTTCAACCAAAAACTTCAGATACCAAAAACATGCGGACTTGAGAACACCAATTTATGAATTATGCGGATTCAAAAAATTTTTCGTTTTCAATTCGAGTCGAAACCTATATATAAAATTGTAACGTTACTGACTGATTCATCATCGCACAGCCTAAACGCCTGAAGCTAAAAACTTGAAATTTGCACCAGAGATTGGTCACTTCCCAAATCGATCCACTAAGACGGGATTTTTGGAAATTGGAATGTTTAGGGGGTAAAAAGGGTAAACATGCGAAAATTCGGTTATCTTATATCTCCAAAACTAAGAGGTACGAAAAAAAAATGTAATACTTATCGTTGTTCTTTAGAAAAATAAGCAGACAGGTGTCTGGTACTTTTTTGAAATTCGTCCCTATTAGGGAGTAAACGGGTAAAACATGAATTTTGGTACTTTTTTGACACACCATCTAACTTTTGAACCAATAAACATAGAAACAAAGTTTATACCACATTCGAAAGTTATCATAAAAATACGAATACGAATTTGGTACTTTTTCGAAATTCGAACATTTAAGGGGTGGAAATCGTAACTATTTTTGGTACTATTTTTTACAAAACATTTTTCTCCATTCATTGACATATTCGCACTAAATTATGGGCTCCCACTATAATACTGACATTTTTAATACTTTATACATATAGGGGAAAATAGTACCAAAAAAAGGGGAATAATATTGGACCACCTGATCCAATTTGATTAAATGGACTACTCCATGGACTGGTCCGATGTAATGCAAGCATGGACCATGTCATTGTTGAAAAGTGTTTGTAGTGAGACGACATGTCTTCGATTTTTAACGACATGTTTTCGTTTTTTAACGAAGTTAAAACTAATCCTCTTGTGTATACAATGGAGTAGTTTTAAGACTACTCCTTTGTAACCCAAAGCTGGGTTAAATGGTCCTGCCCTAGGACATCGTAATGTTAAATAGACCATGTTTTTTCCATACGTTTGGGTTACTTTTGGAGTAGTCCTAGTCCCTTGTGGGCTACATTTTACACGCGTGTTTGGATTAGTCCTATTATTTGCAGGGTAGTCCCTTGTGGGCTACACTTTACACGCGTGTTTGGACTAGTCCTATTATTTGTAGGAAACAAGAGAATGATGACGAAAAACATATCGAGTCGAGCTAAAGAAAGGATACAACAACAGTGAGTGATGAAGAAAAACATTGTGTGTATAAACAAGACAACACTTCGTTTAAAATTTATTCCAACAAAAAAATGTGTCTCAAAGCCAGCAGCCGCTCTGCTCTGCCATCATCTTCTCTTTCAGTGATTGCTTGGGTGCGCGTCATTGCTTGTGCAAAAACTTTTTGTTTGATTCAGCATAATTATTTGTTTGAAATTTTATATGAATTTTAGTAAACTTTTTGTTTGATTCAGTTTAATTATTTGTTTGAAAAAATCAGTGTTTTTTTAAGTAAACAAAATGCAAATAAATTGTTTGAATATGCGAATTTGTTTATAAGACCGATTTCAGACAAAAAATGTTTTGATTCTACAAATTTTTTGTTTGAATTGGAAAAATAATTTTTTCTGTGCAAGATCTTTTTTTTAATTCGTTTAATTCCAATTACATTCGTATGTATTTGATTTCCAAAACATGGCTGATAACTTATATATATATCTTTTTGCAAACTCCTTTTAATTTCCTTTATTTAATAATTCTTCTCTATAAGTTTGGTTAATTTGTTTTTTAACGTATTCGTATTTTACGACAAAAATTCGACACTTTGTTTTAAACAATGACACTTAGGGTTTTAAGCTGGATCAAATGTCAACATCTAGCCGATTAGAAGATAACGAGATAAATTAGAAGATACGAAATAGATAAAACAATTGACAGTCGGGTAGTTACCAATAATCTGACATCTTTAGAAATTTGACGTTTATAGACAGCGTTTAAAAAACTGCAGTCAAAGTAAAAAAAAACTGTCATTTCTTCCACTTCTTCATTTATCATTGGCAAAAAAAAAAACTGTTGCTTTTGCTTCTGATTTATTAAATATAAAAAGTCGTTATCAAACCAACTTAAAAAGCGAAAAGTTGTACACAAATTTTCATTTTTTGTTTCGACTGCAGTTTTTTTTGTATAGTGATGAGATTTTCATGCACTAAAAAATCGAAAATATGCGGTTAAAAAATGCAATAAAAAAATATGAACTAAAAACTTAAAAAATTTCTATTAAAACTAATTTTTCAATTTTATTAATTGAAAAAAAAAAATAAAAAATTAAGTCTTTTGTTATTTAAATATGTTTAAAAAATTTAAATAACAAATTAAAATGTTTGTTTGTTAAAATAAATAAGTACTGTTTCATTAAAAGTAAAACTTTGTCTTGTTTTTGAAGAATGTTAATGCATTTTGAAAAAAATTATTTTCAGATCCCACTTTAATTTCAGATCAGATTTATTTGAAATTTAATTTAATTTTTTAAATCCTTAATTTTTTTGCAAAACGTTTTGGATTTTTTTTTTAATTTTCCGGGCTATTCTTACTTCCACAATGTTAATTTGCCCATGTAAAATATGTAAAATATTTTTACCGATTCGAAGCCTTATAGTGTTTTCTTTTCTACAAAAAAATGTGCCTTTTTTTAAAAAAAATTCAATTTGGTGACTTTTTCTTAAAAATTTTGCTCCCGAAAAGGGTGGCTTGTTTTATTCTAAAAAACTCATGCTTTTCGGGAGCAAAATTTTTAAGAAACAGACACCAAATTGCATTTTTTTTAAGGCACATTTTTTTGTAGAAAAGAAAAAACCATTAATTTATTTATTTTAAAATTTTTTTGGAAGATTTGTTTTCTGTATTTAAAAATTTTTTTAAGAACTTTTTTTATTATATGAAAATTGAAAAAAAAATCACTTAAAAATGTCAAAATATGCAAAAATATGCGTTTAAAACCTAAATATGCATTTTCATCAAAATATGCAACAACAAATCGATGCCATTTTAACGCAAATTTAATGATTCGGAAAGAGAATTGGTCGACATCGTTCTTAGACTATCGACAAAAAAACATGCATTTGCATGGAAATCGCATCCCTAGTGATTTATATAATTTGTCACACACGCTCAAATCTAAAAATGGGCTAAAATATGTTTAAAAGTATGAGTAATTAAAATAAATACGTGACAAAGTATAAAAACGTATTTTTAATTACAAATATAATATAAATATGTATATGCAGCAACTCTGGTCCATATTTATAATTTGCTTCTTTAACAATTTTTCTACAAGTGTAATAGCTTCGCTGAAATTTTCATTAAAACTTAATATTCTTAAATGACTGAAACGGTCCCAGTCTATTCAATAATTTATAAATTAAGATTTATATCGATCGCTTAAAATAAAAAAGGCGTAACTCGTATTTTTTTTTTAAATAGCTTTTTTTGTTTATTCTGATAGCTAATGCCACATGTATCTTGATTTAAACATTTTAAGGAGCTGTAGTACAACATTTGCTGGATATTTTTATCAACTATTGCGTTAAAACTTTTTGTATCTACAATTTTAGGGGTTTTATTTAAGTTTTTTTCTTCCCTGTAAATAAACATTAAAATCGAGTTAGGCCTTTTTAATATTAAGCCATCGATATGTAATAGTTAATTTTAACTGAACTATATTCACTGCAAGGCGAATTCATAAAGGTGACATTTTCGAGTCATCTGTTTAATGTTTATTTCCTTGTGTGTATACTAAATGCCAAGCGTTTTTACATTTTATGAAAAAAATTTGTTAAACTTTAAAATTCAATAAAAATATAAATTCTTGAAAAAACTCTATTTTAATGTTATAATACAAAAAAACACATTTTTAAACACAAGGATTTGGAAAAGGCGTAAGGACTAAGTGGAGCCACAAATAAATTTGCAATACAGGAAAAAATATTTACCTTCTAAAGCAATATATTTTATAAACAAATAATTTTGAATTTTTACAAAAACAAAATACATACATAGTATTTTTTTAAAAAAAGGGATAGCTAGCATATCTCTTTCTCATGATACGGTCACCTTTATAAATTCGCCTTGATTCACCGTAAATATAATTTTTACATATACAGAGAGCGTCAAAATAAAATGTACAACTTGTTTTCCAATATAAAAAGTATTATGTTAATTATAAAAAGATAAATTTCTTCTTTGCCAAATTTGATTAGACTTCAAGCTTTCTATCATCTGTAAATAAAAACGTTGCTCCAAAATTTGACAAAAGCACGTTCATCGAAAAAAAACAGTATGTACAGTGAAGATTGGATTTTGTAATAAGTCCTAAAACAGCTTGATCAGCCCAATAGTCGCAAAATATCAACTCAACTAAACATCTGGGAGCATTTGACCAGACAAATTTATAAAAAAACAACATAAGAAGCAAGCACTCTTCAAAGAAAATTCCGCAATCGATGCAAAAAGGAATAGGACGGCTTGACCTAAATGCAAAAATAAACTTTTCTTAGTATTTTAAAACTACACTTCGGAGTAAGTACTGTTTTTGTTGTGTTTGAAGTATAGGGCATTATTTATGAAGCCGACAACCCAATCAATTTTGGAATTCCTTTATATTTGGCATAACTATGGTTCTAGTATATATGAATAAGTTTTTTTCAATATTTATTTATTGAATCTGCATATATTAAATATGAACTAACAATAATTAATCAAATCGTATCTTAATACTTTATGTCCGGCCAGTGCCAGGAAAAATTTTCTTCATCACGGGTTCTGTTCACACATACAGGTGTTTATCGTTCATTTAAATGGGTAAGTGCTGCAGTGTCTCTTCTTCTTAAGTCTGCTTTCACACGTTTCATCTTTTGATGCTCAACTCTTATGTTTTTAGGTGAGAGAAGAAAGAAGAAAGGGGGTTAGTACAGAGATTCCTGTACTCGGTCAGTAAGCTTTGTGTTTTTATTCGTTGGTATATGCACAATGATGGCTGCATGTAATTTTTTCTTATCTTTTTCTCTTTGATTCGCTTTTTTGTCTGTGCAATGGGTACTGAGATATTTTTTTAACATATTTTAACCGATTTATTTGTGTAGCTGACGTCGCTAAGTAACGAGTCGGAGATAAAATTCTATTGGGGTTCATTATAGTAACAATTGTAGGTCTGTGGTCGGAAGATAATTCTAAGGAGGCTTCAACATGAATCGTTTCTATGGGGATGCTTTTAACCACGCCAAAATCGATGACATCTGGAATTGTTTGCTGATCAGTAGTCCAATTTGTTGGTTGTCTGCTCGCTACCACATTTAAATCCATTTTAGAAATTATATTAAATAAAACCCTTTGGTGTTATAAGTCGCGATCTTTAGCGTTATAGTCGCCAGCGGCCAGGAAACAGGGTCCTAATGATTTAAAATATTTACAATATTGGCTTTCTTATATTGAAAATCTAGGTGGGGAGTACAAAAATGAAATTAATAGGTTTTTATTTAATTCCTCAACGCAAATGTTCGTTGCTTGGAGATAGTTTTCACGATGGTCACTCATTAGGTAGTGTTTGACTCGGTATTTTATAAAAATGGCAGAACCTCCACAAACTCTATCTCGAGGGTCCTCGGTGTCATTTAGTATATAACCATTGATTTTAAACGTATTTCTTGAGGTCAAATGAGTTTCAGAAACCATCATGACATCAATTTTTTTAGAAAATTTAAAATATTCTAATTAATTTTTATGTTGGCGGACGCCGTTTGCGTTCCAAAAACATATTTTTAAACAGTTCATGTCTTGTTAAGTACAGCTTGCAATAACATCGATTGCATTCCAAGAATTTCCTGCATCATAATGCCCATTGTGTTCGTAAAGTTATTTACTGTTTACACTAATGTTTCGATTGTTTTTTCTAGACGACTTAGATTAGAAACTGGAGTTCATCATTACTTGACGCAGCACCTTGCATTGGCACATGGTTTGATTTTAGGTAAGTTAGCGTAAGAGGTTCTGTTATTACTAACCTGTGTAGCCTCAATGCCATTATTGTTTACTAGATTTGTTACTTGCATTTGAGGGGGATGCGTTTTCGGTCCACACGACTGCTTGACGATAGTATATACAGGGCATTCTCTATAATTGGCAGTGTGATAACCGCCACAGTTGCTACATTTGGCAGGCTCGGCAATACTTGCAGGCTCGGCAACACTTGTTTCAAATGACAGGTTAATATTTTTTAATGTATTACAATCAACCGTTTTTGTAAACACCGAGGGTGAAAGGGAACGTGTGCGAATAATTGGCTTTGCCGTTAGGTAGTTATTATTGTTTTCTTTTGTTGTTTTTTATTTCAGCATTGCATTCTTTTGCATTTACTGTTACGTATGCATTTCTTTCATTTAGTTTAATTGTTGTTTCATTGTTTTTACTCATATAAAAAGTTGTTTTGGTTTTTCACTTTTTTGTGGTGCTTTAAATATTTTTATTATTTATTATATTTTCAATAACACCAAAAATAAGAATTTTAAAATAAAAGTTTGACATTTTGGCCATACAGGTGTTCTTTATCATCCATGTAACTTACTACCTATTGGTGTTAGCAAAATGTTGGTCAAATAGCTATCTAAGCTACTTGGGACAAATTTTGCTAGAATCAATAGGTAATAAGTTACATGGATGAGAAATAACACTGCATATGCTAAAAATTTAAAACCCTCGTCTCGAGTTAGAAATTATTTTTTTATATACATAACCCACTCGCATCCCAAAAAGCGACCAAAACTACCTTAAAGGAAAGACATAAGCTTTCTTTTGAGCAAAAAAAAACATTCCCGGTAACAAAAAAAAAAAAATTTTTAAATTTTTTAAAAAAACAAAAACAATTTTTTTTTGGTGTTAGCAAAATGTTGGTCAAATAGCTATCTAAGCTACTTGGGAATAAGTTACATGGATGAGGAAGAACACCTGTACGGCCAAAATGTCAAACTTTGACCCCCGCTAACTCGGAAACTTTTTGACCGATCTTGATGAACATTTGTGTCTAAACAAGTCCCTTGGATCATCCAAATCGGAAGACATCGATTTAAAAATTGGGTCACTTGACATTAAATCCCCTATACATTTTTTTATTTTTCATTATTTAATTTTTCGTTTTTAATAATTGTTCACTTTTAAGTTAAATAATTTATTTAAAAATAATTTATTTTTTGCGTCCATTCGCTAAATGTTTACATTACAAAATCAAATGTAATTAATCAGGGGTGTCATGGAAACCGAAAACGTAAAACGAAAGAATTTGGCAGTTCTGTTTATTAAACTTTTAATCTAATTTTTACAATTTTTGTTAAAGAATTCTGTTTAATAGAGCATTATTTGTATAATAGTTGTCATACAATTTTTGTTATTACAGAAACCTTATTGAAAAACGACTCTTAAAATTCTTTCGTTTTACGTTTTCGATTTCCATGACACCCCTGAATAATTAATAATTCAAATTGTATGTGGGGTTAAAAATATACGTCACAACAAAGCACAAACCATTTTTAAACTTTGGACAATGTTATTACAATATAAAATTGAAATGGGGCCATTATTTGTCCGCTTCACAAATATTGCCACGCATTTCAACTTTTTATTTTAATAACGTTGTCCAAAGTTTTGTTAATGATAACAAACTTCTTAAATTTATGTTGTTATTTTTACTAAAATAACACTTTTTTGTTGGAAAATTATTTGTGCACTTTATTTTGACGCTCACAGTAAGTTTGTCTTTTGATTACAAAAAAAAACTGTATAAAAATACGGTCTTTGTTTTATATACACAACTTGATTTTATGTTGTATTTTACATAGTATAATAAGTACCAGTAGTGCGATTCACTAACTTTTATAACGATCATCGAATCGTTAAAATATATATAACGATCATTTATCGAATATGCTATTCAGTAACATTTTTAACGATATTCGCTGTCGTTAAAAGTCAGCTGTTATTTTAAGCAATTTTTTGTCGATATTTTAGCGACACTAATTTAGGTTTATTTCATCGATAACATGTATTTTATGTTTAAAATAACTTACATACATACAAAGATATATTCATATGCATATGTATGTATCAACAAAAACAAAATCCTAAATTTAAAATTTACAAAATAAGCAAATTAGGAACAAAAACAAAATTCAAAATGTAAAATTTGCAAAAAAAAAAAATAAAACCACAAATTAACCCTTCGTCTTACTCATGAGTCTGGCCAGACCTTTTTCAATGTATTTTGAATGAAAAACATGAGTAACACGGGGGGTTAAGAACAATTTCATTTGTTTTTATTTTATTAATTTTTGACGCTTGTTTTAATTTTTTTCCATATTTTCTTTTATTTGACGTTGTATGGGTTTTGGAATTGAGAACAAAATTTCTAATGACTATACCTTGTACTTATTCTACCATGGTATTTTAAATACACCAGATAAATATTTTCTGTATTTTGTATACACAAATTAAATGTATTTTGTATTTCAAATACATCAATGAATGTATTTAGCCAAGGCCTACATATTGTACTTACCTATGCAAGAGCTACTTATTAAATTCTGCAGTCTTCCTATGCGAACTTTCATGCCATCACAATAGCCCTTTTTCAGCATGGCTAACAAATCCAACATTTCCTTGAATTGAGGATCGCGCATATGTTCTTCGCGTATTAAAAGACATACTGTGGGTCTACCTGATAAACGCCAATATTTACCAACAAATTGTAACTCTGTTTTAATATCATCGATCAATAAAGCCATATCACGATACAAATAAAAATCAGATACTTCAAAAATTAAAGGATAACAGAGTACTGACATGCCACAAATACGATAAACTTTGCTAGTGCCCAAAGAACCTACAGGTCTTGGGGGACGTCCTGAAAGACCAACTTTATTATTAACACCCAAATGTTGATAGACTTTAATTAATTCAGTGGAAGACCAAATTTGTACAGGTTCAACCTGGAACAAGTGGAAAAAATCATTACACAATTGAAACAAAATCTTTACTTAGGTGAACTATGTAAATATTAGGGATGCCAATCTCGAATACCGAAAACCCGGGATTATTCTAAAAATTTTAGTCTCGAATCCCGGGATTTTTTATGCAAAAATCCCGAAATTTTGGATTTAGTAAATATGTGGTTTTTTTTATTTTTTTTATTTATTTATTTATTTAATTTATTAAATTTCAGTAACCTAGCCCTTTGGCCATAACCGGCTTACAAATTTCTACTCAATAATAATAAAAAATTTAAAAGAAATTAAATAATTTAAAAATAAATTAGTACATAGTACTTAACCACAAAAATTAATTACAATTATATTTAAAT
The DNA here is from genome assembly GCA_949318255.1 of Pollenia labialis. Classification (NCBI taxonomy): domain Eukaryota; kingdom Metazoa; phylum Arthropoda; class Insecta; order Diptera; family Polleniidae; genus Pollenia; species Pollenia labialis. The sequence continues at coordinate 139,765,552 of OX439141.1, read as the reverse complement.
AAACGTGAGTCACCCTGGTGTCTAATCACCGCATAAGATATCGAGCAAAATTGATCGAAATTATTTATTTTGGTATCATGACTCTCGATATCGAATGAAATTTTAAATAATAGCATTCGATATCGAGTAACTCGACATTACATTTCTCGAGTTTTCATTCGATACATCAGTGTCTAACGTATGCAAGTTGTGCAAAAAGGTCTTACAAACTTTAGGGGATTTTACCAAAAAAGTCTTTCGACACATATTTGTTTAAGTTTATTTTATTAGATTACACTTCAATATATTCTATGTATATTTCAGATACAATTAATTAAATATTGTTGAATGCGAATATTGGTTTCCTCGACAGCATATGCTCGCAATAAAATAAGGTATCGATTATCAGACGTCATTAATTTGTTTTAGAAGCTTTTAAAAATATAAGTTTTAATACATAATTCGTCCATATTACTTTAAAAGAATACATTAAACTGTTTTATTTTGTAATGAGTTTAATATTCTTCATGAATTAATTTGTTTTAATACTTATACATAAACATTAAATTATAATTATGTATATGAATTTTAAAAATTTGCTATTATATATGAAATCCCGAAAAATCCCGATCCGTCCCGGGATCCCGTTTTTTTGAATAAAAAATCCCGAATCCCGGGTTTCAAAAAACCTGGTCCCATTTGGCATCCCTAGTAAATATACATATATTAAATACATACCTCATGTGGTGTTTGTGTTTGTATACCATAAGTAGCCATCATTGCTTGCAGACGCATAGATTCAGCAATTAAAACAATTTGAACTACCAAATCGGTAGCAGTACCCTAAAGAATTGAACAAAAAATTGTTACTTAAAAATTAAAAATATTTACGATTTAATCTGATTGAGAACAAAATGTTTTTTGAAAAATGTAATGGAGACAAATATATTAACAATTTATCTGAATAAAAATCAATGATTGATAAACATCATGCAATAATAATTACATAATTTTATTAATTAGCATTCGAATATTGAATAAAACGTATTAATAATTTTATTGATTACAAAAAAAAGTTTGAAATATTTACACTTGGGGAACTAATTTTTTTTTAAAAATCTAAAAAATTTACCTTTTCTTTTTCCTTTTAAAATGTACATTCTTGCATTTCGAAAATTTTTGTTTGTTTGTTTTTTAAATAAATAGAAAACGAACTTTAAAAATACAATTATTTAAAATTATTTTAGGCAACCTCTGCAAAATACGAGATTATATTAAAAGCTTTAGCATTTTTATAATAAATATATGAATTATTAACTAACTTCATATACCGCCGGTTGTAAGGATTAATGTATATTGAAGAAATTAATATTATATATTTAAATGCAATTTTAATAAATAATTTGCAACATTTTAAACTTAATATAATACTAGTGATGTTTCGAATATTCTTTTTTAATATTCGTGAATACGAATATCTTGTCGAATACGAATATTCAATCTGAAAAGTGTAGACTAGATTAACTAAAATGTACTAGTGATTCTATGGTTGCAATGGCTCCATATGTTCGCAAAAGAACTACCTTGTCAAAGTTCCAACGTCAGTAATAGATTCTCAATGACACGCACATGTTAAATGTCTATTGTAAATTATTGTCTGGTGTATCACTAGTCGTTAGCACATAATTGGTTTGACCTACCGACCATTTAAAAAAAAACTGAGTAAGGTATGGGCTATATATATTTTAAATACCGCCTTTCTGAATCCAAACCCGATTTCACATTTGTTTTTATCGTTTCTGAGATATTAGGTATTAATTTTGCTCCATATCAACTATTTTAAAGTTTATTAAGTATTGTTTTGCTCTACACGTCACTGTTTTGCGAATGCAGAAAATTCCTCATGCAAAAACGTACAAAATAAATATAACTCTTGCATTGCTTCATTGCCGCAAGAAAAAAAGTAGTTGACAAATCAATACACAGCAGTATGCATCACAAAATAAATTTAGAAAAGTGGCGTATGCGGCACAAAACGACAATTTTCACATTCAATAAAATGCTATTAACTTCCTTGTTCGTTAATGAACGTTCAAACAAAATGTTTCTTCAAAACATATGCCAGAAGCAGTCGTGAAAATACAAAAAAAAACTATCGGGTATATTTTCAAAAAACCTCATGTAAACCTTAATTGTTGTTTGTCTCCACTACAACTTTTTTTTTTGGCATATGTGCCAAACCAATAATAAGCTGACATAGTGCTGGTGACTGTATCGAAAGTGAATCAGTACAGATTCACTAGTGACATTTCTAGAGAGATCGATTAATCGAATTTTTCAAAACCCGGTTTTCGAATATTCCGAATAGTTACTAATTTTAAAAAACGGTTATCGGTTAGGCATTTAAAAAATAAATAAAAACACAAAAATCAAATTAGTTTTTGAAATAAAAAGTTAACTTGAATAACAGCAAAACAATTCACAAATGTAATTAACCACCAAATTACATAGATATGGCTTAAGGTATGTTCGGACCTGTAACGATTCTTTAAAAAAATAAATAAGGTCGGGGAACTATGCTACCTTTTAACTTCGGCTGTGCTCGTCGGATGGGTATGGGTGAAATGCTCCCCAATGACATAAATACGCAGTTTGTGAATCAATTACAGTGGAATTTAAATTAAGGTAGCTAACTAAACAATAACAAAATACAACGATCAAATTATATATGATAAAGAGGAGCTAAACATTGATGAGTAGTGTATAGCTTTAGATGCAATTTGCTATACAATTTCTAAACCCTCCCGTGCCATGCTGACAGAAACAAAATTATCGTCAGCCCAAATTTTACTAAAACCAGAATTAATATATTACCCCATACTATTCACTTCACTTTTCGTAACTAAAAATTATAAGCTTCAATATTCCATGTTTAACAACATTATACAAAGTTAGAATTTATTTAAAAAATAAATAAACAAAAGGAATGCAAATATAAAATCAAATGAAGTTATAAACCTCTGGTCACCTATCGTAAATCTCTTTTGCTAACTCGTTTATTTTACAATACGTGTTTATATTAGAGTACGTATTAATAAAATAAATAAAATTTTAGATTGGATTTCTATTAAATAACAAGAGGGGTAAAAACAAAATAAAAAAATTAAGGATGGCAAATCTTAATTTCGATTATCTACCCTCAATTATAATTAAACTAAATTAAATAACATTTAACATGGTCGACAATCATTATAGAAATCCAACCTTGATTTTAGATTTGAATAAGTGTTTATAATAAGTTTTTCAATATGGTTGATATAAATAAATAAAAATTTAAGAACTTACATTACTTCATCAATCGTTGTCATCAGGCGCCGGAAGACCGTGGATTTTAGACGTATTAGTATTATTTATGTATATTCAACCAATAAACGAATTGTTATGATAGTTAATGGGGGTGAATATTTACGGTTATATTCATATGCGTGGATTGTAATACTATCGAATTAATTTTCTCGCTGTATTACAGTCCACAACAAACAAGAATAAAAACAAACAAAAAAAAATAATTATAAACGCGTTTCAATTTAAAGAACCAACAAAACAGATAAATTTTTAGGTGACAAAAACAAAAAAAAAAAATAAATCTCAAAAGAAAAGTAAAACACAAAACAAAAAAAAAATAATAATTTAGAATTAATACTAAAATTAGTAATCAAATTAAAATTCAAAGTCTTGAGGTCCAATTTTGTCCCCCCCCCTTTTCTTAAAAAAAAAATTGTGTAATTTTTTCCCAAATAGGTCACCCAATTATTGTTTTGATATTCTTCTTATCAATCTGAATACGATTCTCGATGATCTTATTCGGCTATTATATTGTTTATTTTAGTTCTGTTGGCTTTTATAATTTACAAGATATTTTAACCGGAATACAACCTCCACAGGTTATTCCTTTCTCAACCCAAATAGGAAACTATTGTTAGGATATTACCCCTTCTTGAACCTAGTGCGAATATAAAAATCTATATAAGCCAAATAAAAAATGTCAACACTAAAATTATCTTACCAATTAATTATCCTTATCTTCGGATTATAACTAAAAAAAAGAATTAAGTCTTGAATCCCTGTTCCTTAAGTTATCCTTATAATTAAGCTTCCAATGTATATTCTTTAGAAAATTGAAGTTAAAGTTCCGATAGAATTTCCCTTGACTTCACTTAATGAAAATTTTCAAATTAATGAAAAATTTTTGAATGAACAAACCATTTTCCCTTCAAACTTAAAAACTAGCAAACTTGATTCAAAAAAAAAAATTCCAAATATAAATACCCATAGGAAAAATAGTTAGTAAAAAAAATTATTTCCATCACAAAGCAGATTAAGAACCAAGCCTGCTGCCGATCTTAATCTGAAAAAGAAAAAACAATAATTTAGCTACCAAGAGATCAGGTCCAAATATCCTTAAGGTGATATACACTAATGTATCCACTATCTGTCTTGTAGCTCGTAATTTGTATTACCAATTTTCTTTTTGACCACAGCTTTTATTCCCGTTGGCGCAAGTTTGGCATTAAATTGATTGGCCAACGAACTTTGAGTAAAATTGCGACGTACCACCTCTTGACCTACATTAAATTCTCTCCTTCGAGATCTCAAATTATAGAATTTCAAATTGCGTTCATAAGCCTCTTTTATTTTTACCTGAATAGAGTCGCGTAAAATCGTGAAATAATCCTGTCTTACTATTTCCGAGTCCGATTCCGCTAAAATTTGGAGGTTACGTAATATTCTATAGTCCTTCCCATTGCCAATCATCGTTTGTCCAAATACCAGTTCATATGGGGTTCGTCCAGTAGTCTGATGTACGCAGTTACGAATTGCGCAATTAATATTTGGCAAATAAATATCCCATTGTCGCTGATCATTACGGACGTACGCACGAAGAGCTTCATTAATAGATCTATTAACTCTTTCACAGGCGTTAGATTGTGGACTATGTATCGCTGTAAACTGATGCTTAATTCCAAATTTTTCTAATAGCTTTTGAAAGTCTTTTGCCTTGAATTGACTACCATTGTCGGATATTATAATTTCTGGAATACCGAAACATGTAAAAATTTCATTCTTCAAATATTCCACAATAGGTTTTGTAACGAATTTCTTCAACGGTTTTAAGAAAGTAAACTTGGTAAAATGGTCTAAAATAATTAATATCCCAATGTTTCCATTAATTGTTCGTGGTAGTGGTCCAATGAGGTCTATATAAAGACGCTGAAATGGCCTCTCTGTAATTACCATTTGTCCCATGGGTGGTTTAATAGCTGTTGTTGGCGTTTTAGATGTTTTGCAAGACATGCAGTTTAATACATATTTTTTAATATCTATAACCATTTTTGGCCAAAAGAAAAACTGTCGAATCCGATGTAGTGTTTTGGCAATTCCACCATGTGACGCATTTGGCACGTCATGAGCTGCATAAATGACATCCTTCCGTAATTCTGCTGGTACAAATAGCTTCCATGCATTTGATTCGTCTTCATTACCGGAGGTAAATTTAGTCCTTTTATAAATATATTTCTCAATAACTTTATAATCAGGTAATTCTGTTTTCAAAAATTCATTACGTAGTCTTAAATATTCTGGACTTTCGAATGCATAAGAATTAAGATCTATTGAAGGTAAAATTTCTAAATCAACTTCAGCCAAAATATCTTCATTTTCATAAGTTCGCGATAACGTATCTGGAACAACATTGTCCTTTCCCTTGCGATGTTCAATTTTAAAGTCAAAACCTTGTAACTTGAGTGCCCATCTGGCTAAACGTCCATTCAAATCTTTTTGCCTCATTAACCATTTAAGGCTTGCTTGGTCAGTTATGACTTTAAATTCATGGCCCTCAATATATGCTCTGAACTTTTTGATTGCTAAAACGACAGCCAGGCATTCCAATTCTGTTATTGAATAATTTCTCTGGGCCTTATTTAACTTCTGTGACATGAATGCTATCGGCCTCTCGTTTCCTTCATTATCAAGTTGGGCCAATACGGCACCAATCCCATACAAACTAGCATCACACTGAAGCATAAATGGCTTGTTGAAATTCGCGTGAACTAAAACTGGCGCTGAAGTTAATTTTTGCTTAATATGCTCAAATGACTTTTGAGCTTCGTCGTTCCATATAAAGGTTCTTCTTTTAGATAACAGTTCTGTCAAAGGAAATGTAAGTGTTGCATAGTCATCAATAAACCTCCTATACCACCCTGACATACCAAGAAATTGACGGAGTTGACGAACCGATTTTGGTACAGGAAATTGGGAAATTGCTTGTACTTTATCAGGATCGACTTTTAGACAGCCCTCTCCTACGATATATCCCAAATACTGAACTTGTCTAATGGCAAAGCTGCTCTTCTTAACATTAATAGATAAATTTGCTCTTCGAAATTGTGTTGCCACTTCCTGCAAATGTTGTAAGTGCTCGTCAAAGTCTTTGGAAATTATTAAAAGGTCATCCAAGTATACGAATACATTCGTTTTCAAACTATACGGAACAACTTGGTCCATCAGTCTACACATCGTCTGTGGGGCATTGCACAATCCAAACGGCATTCTCGTAAATTGGTACAAAGGCCGGTTAGGGATTGTGAAAGCAGTTTTCTGTTTCGAAACTTCGTCCAACTTAATCTGCCAAAATGCATCTTTTAAATCCACTTTAGAAATAAAATAAATTGGAGGAAGTCTTGATATCAGTCCGTCTATGTTCGGGATGGGATATGCGTCTTTTGTCGTCACAGAGTTTAGCTTACGACTGTCCAAACAAAACCGCACTTTACCAGGTTTTACAATTAAAATCCCAGGAGGTGACCATGGGGATGTGGGACATTCTTCAATGACCCCTAAATTTATCATACGGTCAATCTCACCACATAATAGTTTTTCCCTTGCAGGAGATATTGGATAATATCTTTGCTTGATTGGTGTGGAATTTCCCGTATCAATATTGTGTTCAATTAAGGAAGTACATCCTAGCCCATCGCGCTCCGAATTAGGAAAATAGTCGATAACTTTCTGAAGCTTTTGTTGTTGTAAAACCGACAAAGGAATCCTATTTGGGTCTTCTTGAGAAACAATTTCGCTAATGGTATTGATTGCTGCAATTTGTATACCAAATTTTTGACAGAAATCAATTCCACAAATAATTTCCTGTGTTATGTTTGGAATTAATAAAAATTCCATTGGTTTTGTCTGTCCATTATAGTTTACATCCAAAAACTTGGTTCCTAACACACGTTGTCGATGTCCGTCAGCAGTTTTAACCATACCACTACTTCGTCTAAAATTTTTAGTTTCTGCCATTTCGGAACATAATTCTCCTCCGATAACACTTACGTTTGCCCCACTATCTAGTAATGCAAAATGATTTTCATTCTCAAAATTTAATAAAATGTATGGTCTATTATCATTGATTTTAGATAAAATTGATGAAATTACGAATGTCCTTAATTGTTTTTTCCTTTTGTAATAATCTCGTATCCTTCTTGAAGATCTATTCGGTTTACGTTCTAAAACAGTGACATTAAAAATGTTATTTCTAATGCGATTATACTCCGCTAACCGAACATGAAAAGGCCGTTGCAAAGGATGTATATTATTAAAATAGATTTTATTTGTCTTATCTGGTGAATTTACTATATCAGGTGTATTAACTTTTGAATCCAGGTTAGCTGTGCAAAGAGTTGGAAAATCTGGATTTCCTAATTTTGTATTGGATGCCCGTCCTTCTTCGTACGGACATCCCTTACTACGTTTCCCTTCTTTTGTAAACAGTTAGGACATTGCGGTTTATATATATTCTTCGTTCCGCATCCGTAGCAAAATATACTTCGTGACTCTAAACAATCCACAAAGCTGTGACCTGGCTTATCACAATTCCAACATTTGCCTTTGTGTACTACAAAACAAACTTCTAAACTTTCATCCAAATCAGAATTTAAATCCAAATGAGAATCATCCTTAACAACTTCTGACACTTACTTTTTACAATTGAGCGCCTTGACATTCCCATCTCCTTCATAAACTGTTCATGTTTTCGTACAGCACGTCGTAACTGAGCAACTTGGGTGATTTCCAAGTGCAAAAGCTCATGTCTTACCTCAGGTTTTAAATTACGTTGTAAAGTTTCACAAAGGTCAATATCTGATAAGGGTGTTCGTAATCTGTCGCAAAGCACCATAATTGAATCATAAAATTCATCAAATGGCTCGTTGGATTTTTGCTTTCTTCTCAAAATTTCGTCCTTTAGATCATAATCTGTTTTATAATCTTTATAATGACGTTTCAAAGCTTTACATAAGTCACTCCAATCTATAATATCATAACTACGATGAAATCTCCAAAACCATTTTAACGCTTTGCCCTCAAAAAGTATATGAGCATGCTCACTTAGAAGTTGATAATCACCACGTAAGTTTGCATTTGTTAACGTGTTAACTCTATAAATAAAATCGTCTACCGTAATCTCTGAAACCTCACCAGTAAAACGTATTTTCCAATTCCGAATTAAGTTTAATGCCTTTTCCGAATTGTGTTCAAATTCCCGAGATCTACGATTCTCACGAATGTCTCCATTTGGTGACGATATATTACGATCATCCCGAACTTCGTGATCAGCCCGCTCATTCGGAAAATCATGTACATTTGGTCCTATATTCTCTAAGGTTAGATTTCGAAAGGTGTCCTGAATCATATTACCTATTTCATTTCTAAATCCCCTTAAAGAATCCTCAACGATTCTCCGAATTCGAGAGTCGCTAAAACTGTCTTGTAATATTGCTTCCCTACGGGTTTGTAACCGAGTTCGTGGTCTGCCTATTCTATCATTCGGAGTATCTGCATCTCCACCAGCGCCCTGACAATCAAAATTTATTGACTCCTGCTCAATCTGAGCCGGAATATCATCACTGCTACGTACCAAAGGCATGATAACACAACTAACTAAATTCAAGCACAAGTGCGGACAAAAGTAATGGGAAAATACAATAAAACTTTTAAAAAAAAAAAAAATCGTCAAAACCAGGTGTAAAAAAAAAAAAAAAATTATAAACGGATTATAATTCCCTAATATATAATAAACAAAAGTTATCAATAACCAATCACAAATAAGTACTACTCAGTGAAGTTTTCTAGTAGGAGTAATAAAGAAAAATAAATAAACAAAATTTTAATTGTATACTACATCAAAGTTAGCATAAAGAAAGTTATAAAATATTAACTCAAAGACGTTGGTATAATTTTGACGTATGCCAAAACATATTAGATCCAAACAAATTTGAGTGAAAGATAAAAAAAAACACTTTTTTTTTCCTAATGCAGGGTAGTAATCAATAGAAATCAATGTACATACTAAATATCCTTTACATCAGAAAAACCAAAATAAAGAGAAAAAAAAAAAAAAAAACTTAAAAAATTATAGAGAAATCAAAAACAATAATTAGAATTAGATTCAATCGACAATTGAACCGTTCCCAAAACAGAACAACTTCTCTAGATCGAACCCAAGCCCTCAAAATGTCCAAATCATATAATGCTAATAATGGATTGAAACTTGCATAAGCCAATAACAATTATGTCCTTATTAGCACTTTATGAAACAAAAGAATTAAAGAAATTAGGAAGTTTACATATAAGAGATCGCCACCCATAAAAAGTTCAATGGCCCTCAGTGCCTAGATGAAAAGAGCACATAACAAATCTTAAAAATAACGAACACTGAGGCCCCACGTTGGGCGCCAAAATTCTCTGTAACGATTCTTTAAAAAAATAAATAAGGTCGGGGAACTATGCTACCTTTTAACTTCGGCTGTGCTCGTCGGATGGGTATGGGTGAAATGCTCCCCAATGACATAAATACGCAGTTTGTGAATTAATTACAGTGGAATTTAAATTAAGGTAGCTAACTAAAACATAACAAAATACAACGATCAAATTATATATGATAAAGAGGAGCTAAACATTGATGAGTAGTGTATAGCTTTAGATGCAATTTGCTATACAATTTCTAAACCCTCCCGTGCCATGCTGACAGAAACAAAATTATCGTCAGCCCAAATTTAACTAAAACCAGAATTAATATATTACCCCATACTATTCACTTCACTTTTCGTAACTAAAAATTATAAGCTTCAATATTCCATGTTTAACAACATTATACAAAGTTAGAATTTATTTAAAAAAAAAATTTAAACAAAATATCTAAGCGTTGAGAAATAGTTTAACAAAAGGAATGCAAATATAAAATCAAATGAAGTTATAAACCTCTGGTCACCTATCGTAAATCTCTTTTGCTAACTCGTTTATTTTACAATACGTGTTTATATTAGAGTACGTATTAATAAAATAAATAAAATTTTAGATTGGATTTCTATTAAATAACAAGAGGGGTAAAAACAAAATAAAAAAATTAAGGATGGCAAATCTTAATTTCGATTATCTACCCTTAATTATAATTAAACTAAATTAAATAACATTTAACATGGTCGACAATCATTATAGAAATCCAACCTTGATTTTAGATTTGAATAAGTGTTTATAATAAGTTTTTCAATATGGTTGATATAAATAAATAAAAATTTAAGAACTTACATTACTTCATCAATCGTTGTCATCAGGCGCCGGAAGACCGTGGATTTTAGACGTATTAGTATTATTTATGTATATTCAACCAATAAACGAATTGTTATGATAGTTAATGGGGGTGAATATTTACGGTTATATTCATATGCGTGGATTGTAATACTATCGAATTAATTTTCTCGCTGTATTACAGTCCACAACAAACAAGAATAAAAACAAACAAAAAAAAATAATTATAAACGCGTTTCAATTTAAAGAACCAACAAAACAGATAAATTTTTAGGTGACAAAAACAAAAAAAAAAAATAAATCTCAAAAGAAAAGTAAAACACAAAACAAAAAAAAAATAATAATTTAGAATTAATACTAAAATTAGTAATCAAATTAAAATTCAAAGTCTTGAGGTCCAATTTTGTCCCCCCCTTTTCTTAAAAAAAAAATTGTGTAATGTTTTCCCAAATAGGTCACCCAATTATTGTTTTGATATTCTTCTTATCAATCTGAATACGATTCTCGATGATCTTATTCGGCTATTATATTGTTTATTTTAGGTCTGTTGGCTTTTATAATTTACAAGATATTTTAACCGGAATACAACCTCCACAGGTTATTCCTTTCTCAACCCAAATAGGAAACTATTGTTAGGATATTTCCCCTTCTTGAACCTAGTGCGAATATAAAAATCTATATAAGCCAAATAAAAAATGTCAACACTAAAATTATCTTACCAATTAATTATCCTTATCTTCGGATTATAACTAAAAAAAAGAATTAAGTCTTGAATCCCTGTTCCTTAAGTTATCCTTATAATTAAGCTTCCAATGTATATTCTTTAGAAAATTGAAGTTAAAGTTCCGATAGAATTTCCCTTGACTTCACTTAATGAAAATTTTCAAATTAATGAAAAATTTTTGAATGAACAAACCATTTTCCCTTCAAACTTAAAAACTAGCAAACTTGATTCAAAAAAAAAATTCCAAATATAAATACCCATAGGAAAAATAGTTAGTAAAAAAAATTATTTCCATCACAGACCTAAGAAAAATTTGACGAAAAATCAAAAAACAAATGGTGACTAGTAAATTGTTCAAATTTTAGCATTATTTTTAAAATGTTTATTGATTTACAAAACTTTATTTGTAAGAAGATATTTGTACAATATTATTTAGAAACCGTTGAATGATGTTTGATAAAGCAAACGTTTTGTAAAAGCAAACAATTTGTTTAATAAAACTAGTGGTTATGTATTTATAGGACGTTAAATATTTGATAGGTGTGAACATTTTTTAAGAACATTGTTTAAAAAAAAACTTATAGAAATTTAATCAATTTATTATTTGAGATATTCTCCCAATTTTATTGTAAATAAATTATAATTTGTTGGTGGTTTAGCCTGTCAGTATGAATCAGTAGACTTCGACCATTTTTTTTAAAGCTACAATCTAAACTTCTTAGCCAGGTTTATATACATATTTCAAATGATTTTGTTTCAGCATTATAGACAAATAGTAATATAAACATGTTTTTTGTATAAAATTTCTGTCCATTCGTCGACCACAATTTGAAACCTTCCATGACGTTAATTGACTTCTTCAATTGTGTTTTTTCGTTCTTGGTGTCTTAATAAATAAAACTGGTGAATTTTTCCCATATCGTTGATTCCGTCGGAACGTTTTAATTTTTAGCATGAATATATGCTACACTAATAGAAAAATTCGTCTTCATAATGCCCTAAAGTAACATCAATCCAATGACTAACGTCTTTGCACAATTTTGTAATTTTTTACTTGTCATCTATTTTATGACTATAGTGACATCAATTCGGTGCCACATTTTGTATATTATTAACATTATTTTCATGATTACAATTGGGGAATTCACAAGGTTGGCATAAAGTTGCAGAGTCATATGTCTTAAAATAATTACAAGAAATATATATGACTGCTGTGGGCTACCGCTTATAATTTAGATTTCTACTGTATAGTTATGACGAATTAATGAACACAGCATTAAAATATTTATTTTGTTTGAAACACAACAATATTTTTTTTAAGCAATTGTTAAATTGTATTTAGGACATTATGACGATATGACTTGATAGCACACCTTGTGAATCCCCCAATGTATTATAAGAAGCAAAAAATCATCCAATCGCACTAGAAGAGGCATCAGGTGGGGTATGAATAGTCGATTAGAGAATCTGGACTATGCTGATGATATCTGCTTACTCGCGCATAACTTTACCGACATATCAGACAAATTGGAACAGATACACCAGCTAGCATCGGGTGTTGGTCTTCATATTAACATCGACAAAACAAAGGTTATACGCACAACACAACTAATCTCTCAAAGCTCAGGGTCAACAACATAGAGCTCGAGGATGTGCAGTCGTTTTGCTACTTAGGAAGCATAATTTCCTCCACGGGTAGCTCCTGTGAGGATATTGGATATCGCATAAAAAAGCAAACCAGTCATTCGGAGCATAACAAAGAATATGGAAATCACCACAAATACATACAGATACTAAGCTGCATCTTTTTTCCTCAAATGTTCGCTCTACCCAGCTATATGGATGTGAATCCTGGAACTCTACGGCAAACGACATACAGCATCGGCAGGTATTCATTAACCCTTGCTTGCGGAAAACATTGAGAATTTTTTGGCCGAACGTAGTTTCCAATAGAGACCTGTGGCAAATTACAGGCGAAACACCAATCCGCATAGAAATTGCAAAAAGGAGATGGAGATGAGTTGGCCATATCGTAAGATGATATATCGAAGATGGCAATTGACTGGAATCATCAAGGCAGCAGGAGAAAAGGTAGACCCGCTAACACCTGGAGAAGGCTACTAGAATCCGGGAAAAGCAAAACGGGAAAAACATGCACAGCCAGCCAGCCGGACGGACATCGTTAGATCGACTCAGAAGGGATTCTGAGTCGATCGGTATACTTTAGGACCAATATTTTAAGGTGTTACACGCATCAGCACAAATGCATAATACCCTCTCCCCATCTTGTGGTGTGGGTATAATAACATACAGAGATAATATAGGTTGTTGGGATGATATAGTACAAGGAAAACACAAAATATTACCAGAACGATGAACGTTTTTTTTTAACTAGAGTTGTAACAGCACAAAAATGGTTGATTTCTTTAGTATTTTTAAAAAAGTTGCATAAAAAAACACGATTTTGCAAAAATTTATTAAAAAAGTTCTTTTCGTATGAAAAAATAAAAAATTATCCTTAAATGGCATAATAAGCAAAAAGCCGATATTGCAAAAATAACTAAAAATAAGCCGATATTGCCCAAATAAGCAGCAAAAAAAAAGCCCTAACATATATAGCTTTTTTTATGATCGGAATTTGTTTTCAATCAAAAACATTCTATCTTGTAAACCAAATAATAAGTATTTGCTTTTTTTTTGGTTGGCCTAGTAATCACATTACTGAATTTTATGCGAATCTCTTATTATTTGAGCATTGCTTTCAAAGAAGAACGACTCCTAAAAATTGCTTTGAGTGCCACAAACTCCATTAAAACGTTGATATTGAGCTAGAGTTTTGCATTTTGTATTATATCTTGTAACTGTAGACTTAGAATTGACCTAAAGTCTAATTTGGCCATCTACCGAAAATCTCTAGTTTGGAAAAATTCTCACAAATAACTTTTATATAGTAAGTCTAGATGTCATAACAAAATTTTATTCTTATAGTTCTTTGAATGCTCATTTGTCTTTAAGAAAATCCTCTCGACAATTATTCTGTTATTGACGTATTGACCACCTAATCTATACTTTTTTACCTGTAAAAATTTTTCAATTGTTAGTGTTAAATATGTATGTATAAATGCAAACCACACATCATAGTTAACATATTTATACAAAATTAATTTTGATATGATTTCCTCTTTTGTCTTGCAAAATTTTGGGGTGGGTCAAAATTTATTTCTGAGTAATGGTTTTTTCGACATTTTATCTTAAAATTGTATGCGGAATTCATATATGCTATATTTTTTGGTCAAAATTCTTACTAGACACACACACATAAATGGAAAATATGAAAACAGAACTTAAGTTAAAGATGACAACTAGATTGGAAGCGGAGAGTTAACATACGTAATGCAGCTTTTAAAACTTGATACTTAAAAATTGTAAAATGTTCTGGAAATCGAGTTAAAATAAAATTTTTAATCAGGCAAATCTTTATTTTATTATATCATTCTGCCAAAAGCAAAGAATTCCAAAAAATTACTTTCAAGTTACAAAAAAAATTTATACGATTTTAACATGGTGAAATTTCTAAAGGCTTGTTTACACAATCTCACAAGTCTGATGAGTGTTGTTGCATGTTCGCACCAACAAATAAAGTATAAACACTTAAATATGTGACGCGCAAAATAGAAAGGGACCTAAGGGTAAAAACCGGGTTTGTTCAGGAGAGCCATTTTAAAGATTTAAATACGTGTATCTTTGGTGTACCATCACTTCATAAAACGCGCATATCTCACTTTTGGGGCATGGGATCGGTCTCATTCGATGCTCAGACTTTGTCCACATCAAAAAAAAAAGTGAAAATTGATTTTTTTTTACCCTTAGGTCCCTTTCTCTATGCGCTGTCACATATGAAATAAAATGCAACCCTAATCCAATGAAAAGTATTATTGTTTAGAAATTTTTCCAAAAACGATGAAATCGTATGGGATGTCAAACTTTTTTCATAATAAAGGGTCCGCCAAATAACTTTTTTTTTTGAAAATGGTATAAAAAAAACTACTGAATATTTTCTAAAATTTCTTTTTTTATTTGAAAGTACAATCCTTCCGGTTAATAATGGAAAATAATTTCATTCAAATGGCTGCCTCGGCTGGACATGCAGTAGCCTACACGATCAGTCCAATTTATAAGCACATTATCGATTGTGTGCAGCTGTATTTCACCAATGGCTTCATATTGTCCTTTAAAGCGTCAATTGTCTTTGGCTTGTAGGCGTAACACTTATTTTTGACGGCACCCCACAAATAATAGTACAACGGTGTCAAATCGCAGCTCCGAGGTGGCCAAACGACATCAGCTCTGCGGCTGATAATGCGATCTTCAAAAACAGGGCTTAAAACATCGAGTGTAGCTTCGGCTGTGTGGCACGTAGCGCCGTCTTGTTGAAACCAAATGTTGCCAATATCCTCCTCTTCAATTTTTGTGAACAAAAATTCGTTCAACATGGCCCGATAATGATCGCCATTGACTGTAACGGCCACTCCTTGTTCATTTTCTAAGAAAAATGGCCCAATTATGCCTCTGGACCAAAATCCGCACCAAACAGTGACTCGTTTTGGGTCCAAGGGTTTTTAATGTATGCGTGCGGGTTTTTTCAGTGCCCCAAATGCGACAATTCTGCTTGTTTACATATCCGCCTAGATCAAAATGAGCTTCATCTGAAAAGAAGATTTTTTGGCAAAATCGGCATCTTCTGTAAGTCGATCGCAGGCCCACTAAGCGAAGCGAAAACGCATTGGATGGTCAGTTGGCTTCAACTCCTGAACCAATTGGACTTTGTATGGCGTCATACCAAGGTCTTTATGCAAAATTCGTCTCAATGACGTCTCCGAAATGTTCAATTGTTGAGAACGACGGTGAATTGATGTTGATGGCGCTTCACGCACACTTTCTGCCACAGCAGCAATATTCTTGGGTGTACGCACTGTTTTTGGCTTTTCACGCTTTGGTTTATCGATGAGGATGCCAGTTTCTTCACTTATTTCACAAGATAACGAACATACGGAGCTGACGGTGCTTCTCTTCTTCCAAAATCCGTACGCAATTTTCGCACACATTCTGCAACATTACCATGATTTTCAAAGTAATGTCGCAATATTTCCCAGCGTTGTTCAAGCGTATACAGAACCATATTCGTTCAGCAGAAGGATAAAACTAATTATCTGTCAAATCAGACATGGGCTAAGTGTTACCATTCACGAAATAAGCACTAGTTGAAAAAAAAATCGTTAGATGGCGGACCCGTTACTTGTCATTTTCATCGCATGCATGCATTCACACTATCAAACGTTTACATATTACTTGAGTTTTTGTCATGTATTAATACAAAGTATAATGTAAACTAGCCTTAAGAGTCGACCTCGTTAATACAACAAACACAATAATACAACATGTACAGGCAATTTGTTTTTGTTTATTGTGTATCATCAACGTCAAAAAAGAAAAGAAAATATTTATGTATTTAAAAATTTTGAAAAATTGACTTTTTGAATATGACATTAAAGCTATTCACGTCCAAAGTTTCACTCTTGTGAAAAAGCAAAATTGCATAAACATAACAATCACATAGACAATTATTTGTGCGAAATAACTGTCTATGTGGTCGTTGTTATGTTTTTGCAATTTGCCTTTTTTAACTTTTGACGTGAATACAATTATTTGTGCGAAATAATTGTCTATGTGATTGTAGTTGTTTTTGCAATTTGGCTTTTTTAACTTTTGACGTGAATACCTTTATTATTTCTTTAACTCCAATATTTCTTTTTTTTTTGTATTTTAGATAAATAATAAGGTTTTTTAGGATAAATTTTCCTTTGAAACTTTAGTTATTATGATTTTTAACTTAATCATTATTATTATTAACAACATTTTAAAATATTCCACAATTACAACACACAACTTAGAAAACATTTCTGTACTATTTGGACAAAACATCTTGAAGTCGAAATAAGATAGCAAAAAAGTTTAAAAAAAATCGGTGAAAAAATCTTTTTTATCAAATAATAAAATAAACAAAATTAAAAACTACGCAAGGCGAATTAATTTTTCAGGAATGTCAAAACATGCTTGTGTTTATGACATATCGACTAACTATAGCAGCAAATAAAATACAATGTTGTGTTTTTTGGTGTTGTTCTTGTTGTAGTATCGCCACCACCGTCTACATGAATTCGCCTTAAAATTACGTTTATAACACGAAATTTTAAAAACGTAAACAAAAATGGTTTTTTGAATAAAACTTCGTATGATAAACAAAATTTTTTTTTAACTTTTTAAATTTGACTTAAGATGTTTTGTCAAAATGCCACAATTGAGAACAAATAAAGGTTTAAGTAAAACAAAATTAAATAAAACCCAACTAAAAATTTTTTAAAAAACATTAAGAAAAAATAAACAACGAAACATTAAATAAAAGCAAGGATTTTTTGTAACCCAAATTACTTACAGTGCCAGGTTTAGCCTAATAATAGAAAAATATATAAAAAAAAATATTAAAGAAAAAAGTTTAAATAGGACATAAAAGGCGCTAACAAAAAGAAACAGAAATTTATTACAGAAACGATATTAGTGAAAATAAATGCGCTATGTTTAAAAAGAATTACTACATGGTAAAATAATGGTGTTTCAACAAGCCAAAGGATAATTTTAATAAGTGATCTAATTAATTTTAATTATTATATGTAGTATATGCATGTATATTGTGTACTTAATACACTGCTTTTTAATAAAAAATAATTCAATTTTGTTGAAAAAAAGTTAAAAGCACTTACGTCGTATTTGTCATCGAAGGCTTTTCCCTGGATATTTTTTCAATTGTTTGTGTTTAGTTTAATTTTGTAATACCAATTTTATTATATATTTTTTGTTTTATTTGTTATTGTGTAAAAAAATATAAATACGAGGATAAGGACAACAAAGTTTTAGACATTTATTGGACCAAACGTAGCAGGATAAATAAAATATATAGAGAAAAAATTGGACAAAGCTTATTTTAATATAGGCATAAATTTATAAGTAATTTGTTTATATAGATATTCAGATGTAAGCCAATTATAAAAAGAAAACTAAAATGTGTAAGGCTATTAAGGTAAAACAAAAAAGACCTACAACTGCAAAGTATTTTCAAATAGTTTTCAAATTGTTTTTATATCAACGTACCTGGAAAGCGGAATAACGACCAGCTCGTCTGGGTCTATTATAACTTGGTAAATAACGTCGAATTGGGTCTAATTCATTAATGTGTAATAAACCTGCCGTTAAAAGCTGAGCTATTATAAACATAGATTGGCCCCACAGAAAAAGTGTTTGGGTAGGTGCTTTTAAATAGGAACCTTCACCGTCCGGTGCATAACACATTGTAACCACTGGATCGCCATAGGAATCAGCATACATGCATTTCCTTAGCTCATTTTGATACTCCTCGATTTGATCATTGTTATTTTTAAATACACCATCAATTATCATTTCAATAAAAAACAAAGGCCATTCACATTCATAACCCTCGAAATCTTTTAATTCACCAGTATGATAATATCTGTAATAATAAAAAAATTTTATTATTTATGCATCTTAATCGATTTAAAAATGTGTACCAACCTTCTGGTTTTATCTTCTACTTTGCTTAAGAAACCATCGCGACTAAAGCGTTTGAAACCTTTTTTGACACGCAAACGATTGATGACATTTTGTTTAGTTTTTTCTACCAAACTGTCTTCATGTGATGCGAAAGCAGGAAAGGATAACGTAAGTAAAAGTGAAGCATCAACACCCTGTAGAAAAATAAAATTCACTACCTTGGTTTGCAATTTAATCTAAAGTATAAAATTTGCCTTTGAGCTAGATTCCCTTGGAAGCATTGTTTCAAAAATACTGCGATTACGATTGTGGGCATCAATATCAACATAAACAACGCTCCATGAAGCCCCTTTTTCACCAAACAAATTACAACCGTTAATAGCTTCCAAAGCCGATTTGGCCATACCTTAACCAAAAATAGTTTTATTAGTTCCCAGTGTAAAAACAAACATTTACCAATTTTAACCTATTGAAGAAGCATGTATTTCGGGAGTGCCATTATTATACTTCGAACCACGTTCCCACATACCAAAGTCAGGTGTGCGATAAGCACGTTCGACATAATAAACTAAATTTTGAACAAATGCCACTTCATCCTAGAACAAACATTTAAAACTTCAAATGTTTAAAAAAGGTTGTTTTGTACAGTCATATACATATATACAAGGTACATTTACACAAGGTAGACTCATTTGGGAGAACATTACAAAAATACCCGACTTGTCAATTTAACGTACGCATGCGCATATGTTGGCTTATTCATACGAATTTGACAACTGGGGTATATGTCCGACCGCTAATGAGTCTACCTTGTGTATGTGATGAAAATCGATTTTGAAAACGATATTATATTAGACCGGAAATTTTGTATTCAGTATCTTTACAAAATTTCTAAAACATTTTACAGTCTAGTTAAAAAGTTAAGACTTTTATTCAGAAATTGATTTTAAAATTCCGCGTAATTCATCACATCTTTTAAAAATGATAATTTTAAAATCGATCGATTTTCTTACATATCTGTTAAAGTTTTCTTTCGAATCGAATATTTATTAAAAACTTTTTCTTACCTGTGTATAAATAATTTGCAAACCAGATGTTATCATTTGAACCAAAAATATAATATAAAGAGAGACTACATCAATTTGTAAATGGTTATAAAAATCATCGGAATAAATTTCTTCTCCTGTATGCAAATGAAACTTGCTATGCAGAGCATGTTGATTTGATTGTCTCTGTTTGAAAAGTTCAACACGAGGTGCTTGTTTAACCCAGCACTCCAATATACCACGCATACACTTGACCGTAGACTGGCCAAGTTCATATGATTTGCCACGATCATCATCTATACGTCGATAGGCTTGATATAAACTCCACACAGCTGCAGCACAATACACACTATCTCGGACGGAACCAATTTCTTGATCCGTACTCATAACTGGAAATAATCCAGTTATGGGACTTTGAAAACGTAACAGTTGGCGTTTAACTGGAAAAAAAAGAAAGCAATGAAATGATCACAACAACAACTATTGCGTTTTAACGGTTGAAATAAACTACAGATTGATTTATTTTTTTTTTTTTTAGTTCACCACCTTAAAAAGAAAAATTAGTTTTTTTATTATAAAGGGTGTGTGTAAAACGGTGGCAAAGTACTCATGGAAGTAAAATTTTGACACTATTGATGTGAATAAAATTTCCCTAGTCCTGGGGGCTAGTATAAATTTTGACATTAACGTAGAAATTCTTGGCAATTTTAATACACACACCCCCAAAAACAATAATTTTAATTTTAACCCATGTTTTAAGAGTTGAGTTAGTTAAAAAAAATCCAATAAATTCAAGTTGATTAAAAGCTGTCGATTAGTTTGTGTTTTTTTAAATACATACTTTGTTAAGAAAAGACAAGTCGTCAGCTTATTATTGGTTTGACCTACCGACCATGTAAAAGAAATTTATTTAGGTATGGGGTATATACATATATTTTGAATGCCCCCTCTCTGAATCTAAGACAGTTTCAAATTGCTCATATGTATTGGGTATATGTATATATTTTGAATATCCCCTTTCTGAGTCCGAAACGTACAAAATAAATTTCACTCTTGCTTTGTTTCATTGTCCTAAGAAAAACAAGAGGTTAAACCGAAAGTAAAATAAAATCACAAGAAAAGAAATTTAACTCAACAACTTAATACACAACAGTAAGTATATGTACTACGTATGCAGCACAAAAAACTAAATTTAAGAAATAAATGAAGAAAAGTCGCGTATGCGGCAAAAAACAATAAATTTCACTTTAAATAAAATACTTTAAGCTTCTAAATTCTTTCACGAATATTTACAAAAATTTACATTTTTCTTCAGAACATATGCTGATAGAAGTGGTGACAATACCAAATAATTTCTATCGGGAATATTTTCAAAAAAGTTTATGTATACCTTCATTGACGTTTTTCTCCACTACGACTTTTTGGCATATGCGCCAAGGCAATAATGAGCTGACGAGGTGGCCCTAAAAGTATATGTATGTATGTATGTATGTATATAAAAAAATTTTGTGATTTTGGCAACTTCGAAAGTAGTATCGTGTTCAAAATTTATTATAGGTAGGTATTTTATTTTCACCTAACTGTGATACCTATTCAGAAACAGTTATTAATTAATTGCAATAATTTTTAAAACTTAAAAGTGACATTAATTCTAGAAATTTATGTATATGGTTGAAGAATTTAGGGTATAAAATAGTTTTATTTATTTTCAATTAATTCACATTTCACTTTCCTAACAAATTAATGAAAATATTTTATTTATACCTACATAAATAAAAATTTAAAACAAACCATTTTTTATAATTTTGTTTGTAAACAAAAATAATGATAACAACGGTAAATAAAAAATTGTTTATTTATTTATATGTAGTTAGTTAAGTATGTATAGATTTAGATGCGGAAATACAAATTGAGTCTTGTGTTGCATTATTAAATTTTTAAAAATAGATCTTAAATGCATTTCTGCACAACAAAGTGCATATTCTCGAATTAAAACCACAATATGTGTGTGATTCTACTAACATACAAATATTACACTAATTAAGGTTATATAATTAATTTATTAAGAGAAATTTCCTATTTGTTAATTATAAAATTTATTAATTAACTTACTTACCAATGCCATAATAAATATCTAATTGTTTTACGGTGTCTTCGTAGTTAGATGTTTTCAAAAATTGATCCAGATTGATATCTTCTAAGCTATTTTGCCTTCCTGAAGTAGATGGTGCTCCCGATGTAACAGTGCTTCCCGGAGTAGTAATAGTTATACCCAAACTGAGAAAAATTAAGGAAAATTTTATATAAAACTACCTATTCACATTAAGTAAAAACTTACCTTTTGGGTGGATCTTTCATTGTATAAATTTTTTAATAATGTAAATATTTGTTGCCAAATTAATTTTCTTGTATTGGCATAAATAAAATTCTTTTGCTATAATAATAAAAATACCCTTGGAGAGTAGTTGTAAAAGTCAAATATGACATTTGTTTGACAAGCAGCTGATAGCAACTCTACAAAATTAACGGTATTTCGTCACGTTAACAGGGTGTTTCTAATAATTAATGTCCAAAAATTTTTCGTTTTATAAAATGAACGAGTTTGTAAATTAGTATCAAGTTATATTATAAATATACCTTGATTACTATACTACTTTTAAAAATGTATATATATTATAGCCTCAAGGCGAATTCACTTGAAGGAAATAATTTACGAGTTCGAACAATTTGTACTGTGTATTACAATTTTCGCAATCGTAAGAAACGATGGCAGAGGTTGTATTAAAAAAAAAATGGAAATTTGATGAAAACTTTTTGTTCGTAATAGAGTGGCTGTTAAGAAATGGATTTTTTGTTCTCAAAAAAGTATAACAAATGTTCGTTTATTCGAAACAAATATTACGAAAATCGTAATACACAGTACAAATTTTCGAATTTGTATATGATTTCTTTCGAATCGAAATATGCGGTTACCTCCCAGGGGTGTCATGGAAATCTTATGGGCATTGGATTTGAAACCGACAATAAAAAAAATACGTTGGTGTCATTAAATCCATTGTCGGTTTTTGTTCGAACTCAAATTAGTGTCAGTTTTAGGTGTCACAGAAATCAACGTTATCATGTTTTTATTGAAAAGCAGCTTACAGCTCTTGTTTTTTTATTTGAAATAAATATAGTTGTTTTTTATTTATTTTGTTCAACAATCTGCAAACAGCAGTAACCATTCTATTTATTTAGAACGTTAAACAGCAAATTTGTTTATTTTCTTAATAAATTTGTTTTATACTTACATATTTTTACAAAACAATAACATTAAACAAATGTAAACAACAAATGCATTGCAAGTCATACAACGATGGTATTTATTGCATACATATGTTCACTGTATTACTACTTATATTTTCATTTATATAATTTTCTTTTAATTATAAACACAGGTTTAAACAATTTTTTACCGCAAAAATCCTAATTTACAAAATTGTCAAACAAAAATTGCATTTAAAGCTGTAAACACATGAGCCAAAACATTTACCAGCTGATTCGAATATCAGTTTTTTTGTATTCCAAAAAACCAAATCCAAGCATGAAGATATGCTAGAACTACTGGAGTTTTTCATTCACTTTCGGCAGCATATTTTAGTAAAGTATTATTTACAGTCTCTTAAGGACTACTTGGAAGAGAGTCAAATGACTCTTAAAACTTAAACTTAAGTTTTACTTCAGCGCCTCATACACTCGCAATAAAATTGTTCAATTTTACGTATTGTACAATTATATCGCCAATGCGTATGTGATATTCGAAGGTGACACAATATATAGCAGCAATCAAGACTTTTGATTTTTATTGCACAACGAAAAGAAAGTGAAATGTGATGGCAACATTGTACAATGCTGTTTATGTTATTCCTATAAGTTATGTTCACCTTTTTATTGAATAAATGAAATCATTGTGCGACTAATTGCATAATATAGGACAAAATGGAAATAATATGGCGAATATCATATACAATAATATTGCAAGTTTATGTACCGCTTTAGCGTATATGTATGTCAAGCTTGTTGACTAACTAAAGGCGATTATTAAGTCGTGACGTTGAAGAACCGTTGCAACTTATCATTTAGCATTTCAGCACCAAAAAACCGGTTAAAACCGTTCGAATACTATCCGTTCGATCTCCCTTATTCTAAGGTAAACTCTGTTACATTACAAAAATGAACCAAATAATTTATTTGATATTTGACAAACCATTTGTTTCAGCTCGAAATGAGGGTTTTTGACTAATACTAAAAGGTTAACATTTTGTTCATAACTATATGCTTATATTCTCACTATATATCACTTATTTGGTATTTATATCATGGACCCATCATTGTTTTACCTGCCTTTATAAAAATTAACTTTTAAATCAAATTTTTTTTTAATAAATCTACGTTATATAATAAATTTTTAATTGTCATGAAAAAGTAAAACGGATTTTAAAATTTAAGCAAGAAGTACCTAAAAGTTGATATAAATCTCTAACTTTAAATATGATTTGGAAATTTTGCTAAAAATTCAACATTCCTATTTCAAAAATCTTCATTGCTGAAGGATAAATAAGATTCGGCAAAACCGAATGAAACACTCTTACCTTTTTGGTTTACTTCTCTACTTGATGTTTAATTATTTGACATTAAAACCGGTAGCAATTTGTAACACATAACAGCAGTTTTAAGAACAAAAAGGGCTAAAGCAAAATACCTATATACATAGGTTTACAAAATTTCGTTTTTTAAATCGATTTTTTTTTTAACAATTTTTATAGTTTTCTAATTGATGGAATTAATAATTTTTTACAATTTATCTGATTCAGTATTCAAGAGACGAAGATTGTTTTTCTAGATACTGGTTTCAAAATTGCAACTAACCGAAACTCCTGTTTTAACGAAATAAATATTATATTGTTTGTTACATCTTATACCTAACCTAATCATACGTTTCAACAAATTGTCAACTTCCCAACTGAATTGTTTGTTTTTATATTGAATACTAGCATGTGTTTTAAGCATTTGTATACAAACATCAACACCTGTTTAGGTAAACAAAAACCACAAATTGCTCTTTATTTCACAAAACAACAGTTCATAAATTTTTGCGAAAGCAGAGAACGAAAGTTAGTAAAACATCCACTCTCTTTGGTAAACAGAAAAGTAAATAGGTAAAAAGTAAAAAACAAATATTCACATATCCCACAAATATATGAGAGTACATACACAGCTCACAAATGTATCTACATTTGTATGTACCTAAATTGAATTATCGGTAGCATAAGCAACCATTAAACTAAACAAATGCCAAATGTTTCTTGTGAGCAAGCAGCAGACATAATAAAATTATAAAGCTTATGTACACACAACACTAAACGTATAAACAAAAGAAGTACAAAAACTAAGCAAATGCTAAACCAGATTTATTTTATACCTTCTAAGGTATATTCATCAGCTAGCCAGTCACTCGCTCAGTTGGTGAAGTTAAGCGCATCATAGCGTACGTTAAAAGAATAATTCAACAATATGATTGATATGATAAAAAAAAAAGTTGTGTGAATAACATATACATAATTATGAAGTTTACTTTAAAAGCCGGTATATGAATAACTAATAATAATAGTGCGGAGGCAGTAAACAAATCAATGAATCTCATTAAACAATTAAAAAAAAAAAGATAAATTTAGACACAAACTTTAAAGCATCGAAGCAAACATACTTAAGATTATTTTTGGATTCAAGTGTGAGGTCATCACGTTTAGCAAAAGTGCACAAAAAAAACGTGTTATACCTTGCAACACGAATTTCAAGGCCATAATTACTGAATGTTTCTTAAAACTTTTATATAAAATTGTGAATTCGATGTGTTCTTCTGACATCGCGTGGAAATGGAAACAAAATTTAAAAAACTAGTTTACTGAAAAGAATATTTAAAGCCATAAACAATGGAGAAATTTTTAATACTCATACCTATATGGTATATTTTAATACTGTCATTTGTTCACAATTGCGGATGTGAAACCAAACATAACAATTTACCTGATTTACCTCTCGAACATCTTAAGCGCTATTTAAATACTTTCGTCGGATTTAAACAACAGTTTGAGCAAAGTAAAAATTTTGGAAAAGAATTTTTGAAAGTAGCAAATAACAATGCTTGTTGGGGATATGAACCCGATTGCGAAACGAAAAATCGTTTTCAGACTCCTTCTTGTCCTGGAGCACATACAGGATGGGTTAGAAATAAAGAGATCCAAGTAAATACATTTTACCAACAGGCCGATTTTGGTTATGTTAAACATCAAATAGATGAATTGATGTTAATGTGTGAGCCCAAACTCATTTCGGATTCTTCTTTAGAATGTACTAAATATTTAAGGTTTTGTCGAGGAAGACATTTGATGTTAGACTTTCGCGATTTGGCGCAAAGAAATGAACGAATACGTTATCATATGGACGTACTCGGTCCTGGACAAATCAAAGGATATTGCAAACTTAATGAAACAAGACTAAAAAATGAAAGGGATCACATGGGTGCCCTGCAATCGTGGTCACCAGAATTAAGAAATTTTGAGCAAGCATTAAGTACTTTCAATGAAGATAATGAAGAATGTGATATGTTCATAAATACGCCTACATTTTTAATGAAAATCGATGCAACATACAATATGTATCATCACTTTTGTGATTTTTTTAATCTCTATGCTACACTGTTTGTCAATCAAACTCACTACACATCATTTGATACAAATACTCAAATAATTGTATGGGAAACTTACCCTTATGATTCCCCATTTGCTGATACATTTAAAGCTTTTTCTCATAACCCAGTTTGGACATTAGACCAAGTTAAAGGAAAACGTATTTGTTTCAGAAACGTTGTCTTGCCTTTGCTGCCCCGTATGATCTTCGGTTTATATTACAATACACCAATCGTAAGTTTATATTATAATAGTAATTCATTTTATTTAACATTAAAAAAATTTAATAACAGATTTTTTCTTTTTATCTCCTTTTACTTTAAATTTATAGATACAAGGCTGTCATAGTAGCGGCTTATTTAGAGCCTTTTCAGAGTTTATTTTACATCGATTGAAAGTACCTTTTGAACCTCCTCGAGAAAAAATTAGAATAACTTTTCTTTCCCGACGAACAAAATACAGACGCGTTTTAAATGAAGAAAAGTTGCTGGAAGAAATAAAAAATGAAAATTTCATTGTTAATAAAATATCGTATGAAAGGTAAGCAACTATTTAAGTACATAGTTTCTAAAGTTAGTAATGAAGACAAACCATTTAAATTACATTGTATTTGTAGAAAGTTTCGTGTTAAAAAAAATTCAAATGAATTTGTATGTGTGTTTTTAATTTAAGCCTAGAACACTAGTGAAGTAAAATCGTTTCAAGCATCTCAAAATAAAGCACTGAAATGTGTTTTAAATTAAATATTAGCTGTCATATGCAAACAAAAGTAAAATTTCAAATTAACCAATATATTAAGGCTTACCGATGATTAAACGTTGGATTTTATCGGCCCTATAAAAATTTTAATTTAATCTATGAGGTAGGATAAAGCTTTCTTTAAATTATCGCTTACTTTAGGTTAAAAAGAAGTTGTAATAACGGAACACTTTTAATGCGGCCGATAAAATCCAATCTTTAGTGGTGAAAACAGGCCTTAGCCTAACAAAAGTGAATGGGCTTGATGTACTGGTTAACTAAAGTAATCTTTAACTTTGTTTGCATAAGACAGTAGATATATATGGTTTGTATATTAAATAATTTTTGTATATTGTTTAAAAAGTATGAACCACTTTCGATATCCCAGAGCAATAAAGTTTAGATTAAGAAAAAACAGTTTCAGCATAAGTGCTTCAAATCTTTAGAAAGTTAGATATAGACTTCAGAAAACAAGACAAAGAATAGAATGTGCTGCTTAAAAATCAATTATCAGTTTTTAAGAAAAGTGTCGAAACAAAAAAGGTTTAAAAAATAATCTCCCTCAAAATAATATATAATGCTTCTTAAATAGTTTTTCCAGTTAACTTTTTACACTTTAAATGTTAAAAATCGACTTGAAAAGCACCTCACAGATTAATGTTGGAGCCTTAACCGCTTAAGGAGAAGAGATATAGCAGGGCTTATTTGAATAGAAGAGAGCTAAACGTAGAAGTACATAACACGCGTTTATGCGCGCGCTTTCTGTAGACTAGAGTCTAAAAAGTTAAACTAGGGGTTTTTATAGAATAAGTAAAAAAAAAAAATTGACGCGTACGCGGCAGATAATTAGTTAACTTTGAACTTTTTAACGCGTTGAGTATTTTTGACAAGTAATCATCTGACAATAAAAAAGAATAATTTAACAAAATTTTTAAATCATGGAGGAAAACTTATTGAAAAGTTTATAAAACATACAGTATTATATTAAAATAAGAGCTGAAGCTTGGAATTCTATTAAAAAAGTTTTAAACGAATAAAAAACAGCTGAAAGAAAAGGCTTTTATAACGCGCGTTGTATAACTTGCTATTTTTCATGCACTAAAGTTTTTAAACGCCTTTATGGAAAAGACTCTTGATTAAGAGAATTTTCATCCGGTCGTAAACTTAATAATAATTAAATTGATTAATTTTTTTTATTTCATATACATACTTTGTATATGAAGATTGTGATTACTCGTAGTTTTAAGCAAAAATCGTGTTTTCGTTAAGTAAATCGATTGATCGAAAATAAAAGTTTATTTTGTGATCACACAAACTTAGCGTATAATAGAATAATCACCAAAAATCGTATTTTCATATAGAAAACACAAAAATAATAAAAATGGCTTATAACTCCTTAAAAAAGAGATTGATCGAAAATAAAAGCTTGTCTTGTGATCAAACATATTTTTTGGAACAATTAGTTTTTTTCATCACTCATATTTTTAATCAACAACCAATTTTTTATACGTCCATGTTCTGGAAAACGCAGCGTTTTCAAATCGCTTACGATTTGAAAAACGCAAAACGCATTTCAGCATGTTCTGAAAACCAGGCGATTTGCTAGCGTTTTGCTTTTTTTCGAAGTTGTGTTTGAGCAAAGAAAACATATGTTTTATAATAACAAAACGTATTCAAACAAATAATTTACAAATTAGTTCTGTGAAATAAATTTAAAATTAAAATGCCTATAGCGTTATTACATGTTTATTAGTAAACTACTGCGACTAACAATTGACAAACTCAAAGCAAATTTTTAAATTGCATTTTTTTAATTAAAATCTTGAAAAAATGTAACAAGTTTTTCCTTAAATAAATAGAAAACATATTAAATTGAAATTGTGAGGCCATTTCCTTTTCTCTTTAAAGTGCAGTTTTAATAAAATAGACCAGATCGCTTAAGTATACACTAGCGGTTTGAAAACGCCAAATTTCTAGCGTTTTCGTTTTTCAGAACACCTGTTTGGCGTTTTCAAATTGAAAACGCAAATTTTAAGCGTTTTGCGCTTTTTAGAACATGGGCGATAAAAACATTTATTAAAACGCTCGTTATTCTTCGAATAAGTTTTTAAATTAAAAAATTCGCTCATTTTGGAAGTTTTTATTATAAATTTAAAAAAAAAATGTCTGTGAACTTTTAAAAAATTCATTTAAAACATTAATTTAATCCAACTAGGACATTTTCAATGGAAAATGGAAAAGAAAAATATGAATTAAAAGATGTTGTAGCTTTTCCAATCGGTAGTTCTTGGGAACATTGGTAGTTGTCAGCAAACTTTTTGCTTTTCACTGCAAAAGTAGAAAAAATTGTTAAAATGTGTTTATAATTGAATTTAATAATTATATTTATGTAGCTTATTACAGTCAAATACCGATAAATCATAATTTCCGATAATTCGTAATAAACTGTCGGTCCCTTGAAAAAATTTCGTTAATTCGTAAAATTTTCATACAATTTGGCCCCCTCGCTAATTCGTAATTTTTTTCAAATAAAATCTTCTTTTCCTCTTATACCTAAATCGTAATTGTTTGCTAACTACCACTTATAAATCGTAATAAAAACAACATAAGCATCGAAAGAATATTTTGTTTGCTGCTATTTTGTTGCGTGGGGTTTTGCTTGTGTGTATGTTTATTTTCTTATGATCAGTTTTTTACATGAATTATAAAGAAAAATGTTAAAAAAGTATTTTATTTTAACCCCGTTAAATCGAAACCCCGCTAAATCGAAAACGCCTATAATTCGTAACAAACGGCCGGTCCCTTGCGATTACGAATCATCGGGATTTGACTGTACTAGAGTTTTTTAAAGTTTCAAGATTATCTTGCTATTATTAAATGTAATTTTAAAAAAATATTGTTTACCTTAATCTAAAGTAGTAAAGCGCCAATATTTTAATGTCTTATTTGCTAGTTCTCAGACGAGTGTAAATGCAAGTCTTTATACATAATGTTCATCAACGACGAGCTTGAAAGGTGCAATTGTTGGGCACGACGACGAGTTGAGGTGGACGGTTCTTCAGCTACACTATCGCGAACAGCAGCAATATTTTTTGCAGAGCGAACTGTACGGGCATGCACTGGTTTTTTCACATCCCCTACAGACCCGGTTTGCTCAAATTTTTGCACGATTTTTCCGATCGTAGGCACATTTGGACGATTAAATTGACCGAAAAAATCACGAAGTGCACGATATGAATTTTGATTTGAAAGCTCATTTTCATAATACACCTAAATAATTTTAACGCGTTGCTCGATTGTATATGTACGAGCATTCACTGGTGTTTTGACCTCGCCTACAGACCCGGTTTGCTCAAACTTTTGCACGATTTTTTCGATTGTACAAACATTTCGACGATTAAATTGATCGAAAAAATCACGAAGTTCAGGATATGCATTTTGATATGAACGCCCATTTTTATAATAAGCCTGAATAACTTTAACGCGTTGCCCGATTGTGTATTTTTCCATGGTTTAAATTGAGTAAGTCTGAAATTGAGAAATGTCAAACGAAATGAAGAAAAAACTTATAATGTGGCACCATTAAACAGAGTTGGTTTATTTAAAGTTAGCATATGGACAAAAGTTTGTTATGAATAAACTCTGTGCGAATAAGCTGCCAAGCTTAATCGACATTCTATTTAGCAGCTCGTTGTACGCAGTGTACTGTGGCTAACTTTTTGTAACGAATACGGCTGTGTTCAAAAAGCGTTTTGATTTATCTTGTAATACACATATGGCTACGTACGTTTTTGTTGTATACCGCAATGGTTCTTTCGAAAGTAAATGTCAAGTGGTCTAACCGGGCGAACCTAGTAAAATATAGTAAATTTTTCACGAGTCTATTAACAGTAGCGGCTTTCACCCTTGATAGTAATGTCCCTTGTAGTCCTTGTGAATTTTATTAATTTAGTAAAAGTACCTACTAAGATTTACAACACTGCAACAACAAAATGTATTAGACTGAAATTTACTACGCTGTTGTTGAAAAGTCCAACAAAAAGCTGTAGTAAGGCGAATTCAACTACAGGTAGTGTCGCAACTACAACAATCCAAAAAAATAGAAACAACATATGGGGTTTTAACTGTCAAAATCAGAAGGCATTTCGACACCACCTGTAGTTAATTCGCCTTGAGCTGTAATAAACACGTTTGTTAAATAACCCAGAATAAAACAGTTGAAGAAACTATATCTGTCTCTTTTCCTCACTCAGCAACTCCATTAATTTACAATACTAACTTTGTTGTATAAAAGAAAAGCTGAGTTGAACACTTAATACAAAGGGTGAAAACCGCTACTGAATTTCTGGCATTAAATTATTATAGTTTTAAAAATAGTTAAACAAAAAGTAATACAAAGCAGTATTGTGAGCTATCTAGGGCAGTGTTGCCAATTTAGCCATTTAGTGGCTAGATTTAGCCATTAAAAAATGAGTTTAGCCATTATCCATTTTTTTTAGCCATTTATCAACTTGTTTAGCCATTAAATTTTTTTTGCCGTTTTTCTTTTAAAAGAATAATTTTTATTTTATTATAAAAATTTATAAAAGTAAATTAAACATTTTTAACAATTAAAACGCCTTTAAATTAAATCAGAACTTTTATAAATGTTGAAAATCGCTATAAACGATGTTGATGAAACATCTTTCAAAATAAAGGAACAGTATTCCAATATTAAATTTATAAAATGGTACAACACAAACATCGGTGTTTCTTTTTTTAGAAATTTCAGAATTGACTAAAGTTGATCTTACTTCCATGGACTAATGCTAAAGTAGAGAGTGTATTTAGACAAATAAACATCGTTTAAACTTTAAAGTAATTTGAGAAATAGGTTACATTTAGCAACCATTAATTCGATTTTATCAATTAGGTAAATATTTTTACCATTACAATAAAATATTTATACCCCCACCACAATAGTGGAGAGGGTACTATACGTTAGTGCTGATGTTTGTAACACCTTCAAATATTGGTTTTAGACCTTTAAGTATACCGATTGACTAAGAATCACTTTCTGAGTCGAATTAACTATGTTTGTCCGGCTGTCTGACTGGCTGTACATGTAAACCTTGTGCGCAAAGTACAGGGGCTTTCGAATCGAGGAAGTACTCGATCACGACTGCCAGAATTAGGCCCCAGGTTGCAGTTTTGGAGATTATTTGTTAAAATTTAGTACGTAGGTGCTAATGTGGTCAGGTTTGACCGACTATACTTTCTTACTTGTTTTTTATTGTAGATCTGGATTCAAAACGTTGGGTAAATATTGTCGTGATTATGATTTACCTCAAATTTTTTAGAACTAATAGACACGAGTGATTTCTATGAGATGATCAATAACGACATCGAATTTATTGATGATTTAATTTTTTAAATATCTATCAAAATATTAATTAACGTTTATTCTTATTTAACAAACTTAACTTACAATTTCATCGCAAACAAATTTAAATTAATTATTTCTGTTTGTTATTAAATTTTAATATGTTTTTATTTAAAAAAGATTTCAGCCATTTTTTAGCCCATTTTTAGCCACTTTTTAGCCATTTTTCCCCGAACATTTAGCCATTTTTGGTCACAAAGTTTTGGCAACACTGATCTAGGGTATAAGATCAATATTGTAGAAATTACAAACGGAATGACAAACTTATATACATATGTACATAAACTCTTTTCTACCTCTGGTGAAGGGTATAAAGAAAACCAACGTCTGCAAGGGTATTTTACTACCAAGACTGAATACCGCTTAAATAAAACTTCTGCAAGGGAAGACGATTTAAAGACGTAAACTTTGGCAAAACAGGATACAGACTTAACTCAATTTGTTGATATGGTGAAAAACTACGGCACGACGAAATTAAATGTGGGGATAGCTCAAAATAGATTTGTTAGCATCAGTGTTGCCAAGTTAGGGATTTTCACCCCAAATTCGGGGTTTTCCTTTGCGTTTAGGGTCAGTTTTAGGGACTAAAAAGTTGTTAGGAAGAAATTTAGTGTGTTTAAATAGCATTTGGGGATATTTTAGGGTTGATTATTAAATATTTTCAACATTATAAAAAAGAATGGAACAAACCAAATGAATTTAAAGGTGATTATTAAATAGTTTCATCACAAGTAAATGTTCAAATATTAGTAGGATAGCATCTGCGTTACTAGCACTACCATTTTCGAACGCAATGTTTAGTATTATAAAAAATAAAATAAGAAACCAACTGGCAACATCAACAGTTGAATGTAATATTTAAAGAGTTAGGGCCTAACCATAATATGCATAGCGTTGCTTAAATGTATTTAGAAAAACAAAATAAAAAAACATTTGATTCCGTATGGCATGTGCGATTTGATTCGCATCTTGCTTAAGCAAATGACAGTTTCATTGAACTTTGCAAAAAGTTTCCTTAAGTTCAAAATATTTTTCCTCATATAATTAACATGTATTCGCTCATTTGCTTAAGCCAACTTAAGCATATTATGGTTGGGCCTTTAGATATTTTTATTTAAGCAATGAATTTCAATTTTTATTCCTTCTTCTGAATTTTAATTATGAAGACATGCACGTGGACGAGAGGTATGAAAATGTACTAGACGTTTTTAATGAATTATAATAATATATTGTTTTTCCAAAAGCTTTTTTTAAGTAAGTATATGTAAAAATATAGTTACATGCAAGGTATATTTACACAAGGTAAACTCGTTGGCCCATATGTGTGTCAGCTGTTTACCTAAGTTGGAACACCAATGCAGGGATGTTAGATGTGACGATTTTACGTCATTTTGACGATTTTTTTCGATGAATTTACCAAAATGACGATTGACGATTTTTGATGTAGAGTCACTTATGTTTTGACGATTTAATCCTGTCAATAAATTTACTTTAAACTTAAAAATCAATTTTTCGAAACACAAAATTTTTTGGAAATTAAACAAAAAAATTCCTCCCCCATCACAAACCAGGTGGATTTCATTAGAACAATTAGTAATTCAAATTCTACAATTATAGAAATGCCATCAATGCTGCAAAAAATGTACACTAGAGCCCTAATTTGCGTCTGTTCTATTTGGTCCGCTTTGTAAAAATTGGTTACATCCGCTTTGCGTTTTGATGATTTCGATTTGCGTCGCTACATACGAATGCATTTTTTGATGAAGTCATAATCCCATTTAATTCTGTTAGGTAAGTTATTCTTAGTAAAATTGCGTGTTAGGAAGTAAGAAGTTACTTTTTAATAAGAAGTTGTGTAGAAAAATGAGTGCAATGAGGAGAAAATTTATTAGTTTGGAACTAATATTGGACGTAATAAAACGTTTCAAGTCGGGTAAAAAGACTGTTGATATATACAGAATCCTTGGTTTTTAGAACCTTTAACAATAAAAATAATTTGCAATAGAGATAGCGCTAAAAGTTTATCATTTAAAAATAGCTCGAGTTAAAAGCAAATGAGATTTTATTAATTATTTAATATTTTTCTGAATATGGATAAATGAAATAAGAAAATTTTTGTTATTCATTTATGCAAATATATTTTTTCTTATGTTTTCTTTTAAAATGATAAATATATTCAGCTCACTTGCTGAAATAAATAGAATAAAACTTAACCATATCACTTTCTTCATCATAAATAGAATTTCTTGCTAAAAATTTATATTTTCGAACCAATCCATGCAATAAATTGTCTTTAATTTGTAAAATTTATACATTTGACGTTTTGTTGACGATTTTGTAAAATTTTAGTGACGACTTTGACGAATTTTGTTAAAACTTTTGACGATTTTTGAGGAAAAAAGTCTAACAACCCTGCACCAATGTCAAATTCCGTGTATATGAGCCAAAATTTGTACATGTGTGCGTTAAATTTATATGAAGACAATTTTGACAATTCCTTTCCACTCGGTTATTTTTATAGAGCAGCATGTCTACACTCCCAAATGAGCCTACCTTGTGTAAATATACCTTGGTTACATGCATACATATGTAAAAAATTAAATGAAATAAAATGGCATGTACCTATGTTTAAAAAAATATTTAAAAAATTATTCTGGCTTAAATCTAGTTTACCGACGCAGCTCCAAATAAAAAAAAAAGTACCTAGGGGGATAGAAAATTGAAAAATAAGAAGAAAAAATTAAATAAAAATATTGGCGCAAACGCTTAGTTTTCGAGTTATGGACGTTTTTAGTTTTCATAGAAATATGTGATTTGGCGGAAGTGCAGGTTAAAGGGCTACGAAAAAAAATAAAAAAAATTTGCCACCCAATTCAGAATAAAAAAGAAAAAAACCAAAATTAAAATTTAAGGGCGCTGAGGCCCGTGGGCCCCCCTGGAATTAAAAAACTGCCCCACCTACTTAGTGATATGTGTGGGTACTCAAATTAAAGGTAATTTGCTCACGATTGCAAATATGTATTTTGTTTTTGTATTCGCATATTATTTTCCTCTTTAGGCTAATTTAAGCATTTTTTAGGTGCAGAAAAGTTTTAGTTAGCGAAGCCGGTGTTTGTTATAGGTACCATAGAGGAGAAAGTCCTTGAGTCCGGCCGAAGGCCGGCTATGCAGAGAAGCTTTAGTTAGCGAAGCCTGTGTTTGTTATACCATAGAGGAGAAAATCCTTGCGCCCGGACGAAGGCCGGCTATGCAAAGAAGCTTTAGTTAGCGAAGCCGGTGTTTGTTATACCATAGAGGAGAAAATCCTTGCACCCGGCCGAAGGCCGGCTATGCAGAAAAGCTTTAGTTAGCGAAGCCGGTGTTTGTTATACCATAGAGGAGAAAATCCTTGCGCCCGGCCGAAGGCCGGCTATGCAGAGAAGCTTTAGTTAGCGAAGCCGGTGTTTGTTATACCACAGAGAAGAAAATCTTTGCGTCCTTCCGAAGGGCGGCTAAACATGAAGTGTATGTTTGCGACATTGGTGTTTGTTATTTTATAAAATTTGTACCTATTACACTTTTATTTAAATATATGTATTATACACTAAGTACACAAAAACTGTAATGTGAGCTTAAGAGTTAACAATTTTTAAATAAATTCTATATATCCGGAAAGATCTAGTCAAAACCTTCAAAATGATACCAATATTGGCCATATACCTTTAGAAATGTAGTGGAAAAATTACACATTTCTATGAAAACTAAAAACGTCCATAACTCGAAAACTAAGCGTTTGCGCCAATTTTTTTATTTAATTTTTTCTTCTTATTTTTCAATTTTCTATCACCCTACGTACTTTTTTTTTTATTTGGAGCTGCGTCGGTAAACTAGATTTGTTCCATTATTCTTTTTATTTTTTCTCAGTACAATACTCAGTACAGTACTATAGTTACATACATTCATACATATGTGAAAAATTAAATGAAATAAAATGGTATGTACCAAGGTATATTTACACAAGGTAGACTCATTTGGGAGTGTAGACATGCTGCTCTATAAAAATAACCGAGTGGAACGGAATTGTCAAAATTGTCTTCATATAAATTTAACGCACACATGTACAAATTTTGGCTCATATACACGGAATTTGACATTGGTGTTCCAACTTAGGTAAACAGCTGACAAACATATGGGCCAACGAGTTTACCTTGTGTAAATATACCTTGGTATGTACGCTTAAAATATTTAAAAATTTATTCTTTTTATTTTTTCTTAGTACAAATTTATGGGGTATTTTTTTATTTGGGGTAATTTCTTTAAATTTGCTTGGCAACACTGGTTTGCATCTAAAGAATGCAATTTATGTAACTTTCTGTTCTTATCGAACCATGGTGAAGTGTATTTAAGAGTCGGCATAGCCGAATATAGCACTCTTACTTGTTTTTGTCTAATTTGGATTTACATCATCTTATAACTTAAAATTTGACATAAAACCATAAAAATTAATAAGACAACTTTTCTTTTTTCAGAGGCCTATCATTTCTGCAGCAGTTGGAAGTTACTCGTAATACTGATATTTTAATAGGCATGCATGGAGCTGGGTTAACCCATCTACTATTCCTTCCCAACTGGGCAACAATATTTGAATTGCATAATTGCGAAGACCCCAACTGTTACAAAGACTTGGCTAGACTACGAGGTGTTAACTATATTACCTGGGAACATCGTGATTTAGTATTTCCCGAAGATGAGGGCCATCATCCTGAAGGTGGAGCTCATGCAAAATTTACAAATTATGCTTTTGATGTTAAGGAATTTTCGCGTTTAGTTGAAAAGGCTGCCAAACATGTGCAGAACCATGAAGAGTTCCAAAGTTATCAAAACGAGGCAATACTTAAAGATGAATTGTAGCTATGTAATGTGAAATCATTGTACTTACATTGTTAAAATTTTAAATATTTGTGATGTGATTTTATTAAAAATATATTTTATAACTTTTTTTATAAGTATATAAATGGACTGTTTCTTTTAACAAGCCAAGCGCACAATTGCTGCATATTGTAAAAGAGTTGGCATCTCTTGTTTGGTATTGTTTACACTTAACAGAGTGATTCTTACATTATTAATTTTTGTTTAATCAGTATGGTCGTACACAGACGAGATTAATTTTGAAGCGAACATTCATTTTCCATCACATACGGTAGTAAAATTCACTGGAATTATATGTACACTTTCAATAAAATTATGCAATTTTACGTATGGTACAATTATATCGCCAATGTGTATGTGATATTCGAAGGTGGCACAACATATTGGATACCACCCCATTTTCCTGCCTATCTTTTAAATCTAACTTACTCTTTCGCACTTTATTTCACCTACTTTCCATCTTTACACATCTATCTCTAAATAAGGCGTCACAATGGACCACATTGGTCTCTGGGTGAAGGTGAGAACGAGGAGACTTCACACCAGCCTTTCTACCTACCTATCTATTGGCAACAATCAAAAGATTTTTATTGCACAACGAAAAGAAAGTGAAATGTGTTGGCAACATTGTACAATGCAGTTTTTATTATTTCTATGGGTTATGCTCACCTTTTTATTGAATGAATGAAATCATTGTGCAATTTATTGTATAGTAAAGGACAAAATGGAAATAAGATGGTGATTATCATATACAATAATGTTGCACGTGTATGGGCCATTTAAGTATTTTTCTTAATGTTTTTTTAATGGGAAAGTCGGTTAAATCTCTACGCTAATTTGTGTTGACAGTTGTGGCATAGGTTGGTTAAGATATACATTTTTCAAAGACAACCAATATTAATTGTGATATTGAAATTTAATGTAAAATGTTCAAACAAATGGAAATGTGAATTTGGAAGCAATCTTGTGGTACATTTTAAAATGTTTAAGTGTGTTAGTAACAAAAGTGTTAGTGTATTGCAAATTTAAAGGAATTGAAAGGCAAAACTTGATCGTGTGAACACCAAGTTAATTAAAAGAATGAAAAAAGTAAGGAATGTAAAAAAAGGTTTCAACATGTAGTAAAGAGTCCGCCTTAAGGCCGGGATTCATTATTCTATACAAACTTACGATTTATTAACACGAAAATCTGAAAGAATATCAACATAAAAAATCTCTTGTTAATGCCACACTATCACACAAAATAGATGCAAAATCATAAATCAGATATTTTACAAGAATATGCATTTATGATCGCATAGAATCCATAATATTATAAAAGCTTTTATAAACATATGCAAGTCGCACAGGTCACACCAAGCCGGCTTGGGTCACACTATAATACTTTATGAGCACACACGATTTTCTTGACAAATCGTACGACTGAATAGAAAAGTGAATCACAGACCCTAGTATTACTAATTTAAAAAAAAAATTAGAGAATGATAAATTATTTTTTGAATTTTTATTATTATTGATTTATATTTCCGTCTTTAATGACATAAATACAAATATTTATGTTTTCTCGGTTCTTAAAAAACATATTTTCAATGCTTTCATTAAATACTAGATAAGAAAATGTTTTTCAAAATCAGTTTCAGGAAAATTTAATTATTGCAGTAAGAAAATGTTTAAAATCTTAAATAAATAAAACATATTTTCTTTTAAGACTATCAAATCAAATTTTTATATTGTCCAAACTACTTTGAAGTCGTATATATGGAGTGCGATAGATATACATATGTAATGTTTTAAAGGTAAAGTCACATTTGATATAATTTATTTTCACATGATAAATGACATAACACATTTATATGCGCAAGTAGCACGACTAAAATATTCATTTAGTCAAAAATAAAGTTAAATGTGTTTTTATTTCTATAATTTCCTAAAAAGTTTTGCAACTTAATGATAAGGAAAAATTTTTATTACTAGAAAAGATCAATGAAAAGCTCCTAATTCTTTAAATATTTGAAAAATGTTTTGATATCGAGGATTAGAAATATATTTTTACATTTACTATTAAATTGTGAACATAATTTTTAACCGGTTTTCCGAATTTTCATATTCTAAATTCAAACCCAAATCTGTTTTGAGTCTTACAATTATCACCTTGAAAGAGAAATGTAATTTCAGGAAACCTATTTGTAATAAACATATGTCCATACTGTAGCCTATAGTCAAAAATTTATTTTTAATTTTTGGTTTTTTGGGAATCGTGGAATTTTCATTACCATTCTTTGCACCTTCTAAATTATTATCTAAGTTTCCATTATTTTAACAAGGCAATATATAGTCAGGTTATTATTGTTTTAGCCTATAAGCCATCAAGTCGGTTTTGAGATAAACGATAAAATAGGTTTACAATCAATTTTTTAAATGCATATGTTTTTAACAAAACTATAAATTTTAATGAATTTACATGCAATTAATTGAAAGTTTTATGGTTTTTCTAAAATAACATTTTGTCGTTTTGTGCTCCATATCAAATTTTATTTCGTATTATGATGCTTTCTTTGACGTGGAGCAAAGTAAGACTATGGCAAAAACAATGAAGTTGATAGTTAATAAAGGCTTATAAGGACAGGTTGGTGTATTTTAGAATGGTGATAATTTCTAAACTCTCTCCTATTAGCCCCGAACTGCAGATGCAACATAATATGAAAAGAAAATATATTATGGTTTTTAAATTTTGCAATATTTATATTTTATTGGCAATATATCACAAAAACAGTTCTACTGTTATGATTAAAAAATGTATAATAAATAATAGATTTTGAACTTAAGTCTATAACGACAGCCTTTTTTGAGTAAACTATAAAAGTTATAAATAAATCTAAAAGTATCAAAAACTGAAAATTTTATGCAAATAATTTTTACTTAGGTTAGGTTAGGTTCAGAAGGGTTATGTGCCCAAGGGCACACTTCCACTCGGAGACCAGTACGGTCCATTGTGAACCCCTTCAACATGTAGAAAAATAGATAAAGAAGATAGAAAAAGAGAAAGGTTAAGAAAAGAAGTATGAGGTGGATAGACTCTAGAAAATAACTATTACTTATTATTGGTAAATTTTTGAAATATTCTTTATCTTCAGATGGAATGAATATTACCAAATCTTTGATATCTTTTTTCCTTTCATTGAAAATAGTTAGTTAATAGATGCTGATTTTATTATTGTTACTTTTTGAAATTGTATTTCTCCTACTGAAATTTTTAAATTTGATTGGAAATTCGTTAAATTTTTTATATACTAATAATTTTATTTTGGAAAATGGAATTAATAGAAAACTGGAAACTAAAAGAAATCAGGGCTGCTTATAATATTTTGTGTAAGCTAGCGCAAATCAATATTCAGCAATTAGTTTTGCGCTCAATATTCATCTCAAGTTTTACACTGTGTCCAATAAATGCTTAAACAATAATCACCTGACGATATATATATTAACAGAGGTTAATTTGGATTGAAAGCGGCCCATAAACTTGCAATATTATTGTATATGATATTCGCCAAAATGGAAATATTTTGTCCTTTATTATGCAATAAGTCACACAATGGTTTCATTCATTTAATAAAAAGGTTAACATTACCTATAGGAATAACATAAACAGTATTATAAATTGTTGCCTATATATTGTGTCACCTTCATGTATCACATACACATTGGCGATATAATTATACAATACGTAAGATTGAACAATTTTATTGCAAGTGTACGAGCCGTTTTAGAGAAATTTGTTTATTAGGCAATTTTTTTAAGCTTCTTCCATGTTTCTAAAGTTTTTTGTTTTGACAATTTAATTGTTAAACCGATATATGTATAGTAACTATAAATGTCTGTTCCTGTATACAGATATAATAAAATCACCGCAAAATTATCGATACCATAGTAACAAATATTCAACATTTTTTATTTTTCGAATTTATTCTATAATAGTCTGA
Organism: Pollenia labialis; assembly: GCA_949318255.1. NCBI lineage: Eukaryota > Metazoa > Arthropoda > Insecta > Diptera > Polleniidae > Pollenia > Pollenia labialis. Next base: position 139,723,763 of record OX439141.1, on the reverse strand, counting down.
TAGTGTATAAAGTCATTTCTGAAAAATTGAAGGAATATGACTATTACAAAAAAGCTTTATAAAATACATAACTGAAATTTAGCTCATAGAATAAATTCGAAAAAATGTTGAATATAATATAAAGTAACCTTCAGAAGGACATAATTCCCAGTTTAATACTGAATTTCGTTTCGGCTGCCAACTTTGATAAAGTTTATATATTGCTTAACTGAGCTACCTAAACAAGAGCAGCAAGCGTTTTTTTAAACATGAAAATTCTTTTGCCATTACAATTTCAATAATATAAAACGACAAAGCGATCTATTAAATAAGATTTTCTAGTCCGGTGGTGTTAAATTCTCGTTCTAAAGATTTTTCGTATAAACCGCGTGGAAATAAAAGTGTTGACATAAACAGACGCTTGCCGCTCTTATTTACACTACGTCTTCAAGCGCTATCGATTTGACCATTACGCCGGCTGAGCAACGGTATTAATTTGTTCATGTTCATGTATGTGGCGAATACGTGCTGATGATCATGTTCTGATTGACCAACATTTTTGTTGTTGTGGCGTTTGGTTGTATACAGAAAAAAAATTGTGTGGCCAACATCTTGGCGCACATGGATGCTAAGACGAATGTTTAGGCAACGATGGCAGCACATGGACGAAACATGAACATGAACAGTCTACACGAGTAGAATTCATGTGCGACATGCTGTTCTTACCAAGTGGATGGATAGTGGAGACGGGTAGGTAGGTAGCCCAGTAAATACGTTTTTGAAGAAAACATTTTTTCTGTCACAAAAAATTTTTTATAACACGCAGTCTACAACTAACATAACGAGCCCTAACCGCGAAAATAACGTAAGCGACATAATTTTCAAATTTCGCTTTTTTGCATAAATGACTTTATTGGCAACACTTGTATTATATCCTCAAATGTCATGGTCACATAACACCGAGTCTACAACTGACATGAAATGCTGTTAAAACATGATGTTAAGACTCCATGTAGAATTTTTAATATGTTAATGGTGGAGTATAGTACTCATGTTAATGTTAAGAAATTTCATTATTTTTTGATTGTCGTCGAAGCATATTCCAAACAATAGTGTGTGTGAAATGAAAAAAAGCAACAAAATGGCTTCTGTCAAGCTTAAACGTCATTTTATGTTATAAAAGAATTGTTAAAACACATGGCTTAACAGCCGTGTTAAAACATGAGAAAAACTCTAACATGATGAGTCTATACTTAACACTAACATCATGTTAGTGTTAATGTTAAGCATTTCATGTCTGTTGTAGACTACATGTAACACGCCGTCCAGACTTTCCATTGTTATGTTTGCTAAAGAACAAAACAATGGCAGAATTAGCGACGTACAATTGTTTATGTTCTTCTATGCGGAGAAAACGTATGGCAAGAAAAACCCTATAAAAAGCAACAATAACAATCAATATGGCGTTTATTTATATGGCAATACTGCAGTGATGTTAGACATAGTTGTGCAAACAATTGTTTTAACAACGCTGTTTAAACAAGAACAAAACACCGACAACAGCAGTCTTCACTATCCAAATTCATGTGTGCACAAGAAATTGTTTGTTGTTTTAACATAGCGATGCCTAATATAGACGGCCTGTAAGGTACCGTACCGATTTTAAAGCAAGAACAATTTTATCGTAAGCGACAAATTTCATACAAAATTTATATGAAATAAAATAAAATAAACTCCCTACTGTAAAATTTGATTTTTGGCGCTTACGTTATTTTCGCGGTAAGGGCTCGATAAAATGCTTAACATTAACACTAATATGATGTTAGTGTTAAGTATAGACGCATCATGTTAGAGTTTTTCTCATGTTATAAAACGGTTGTTAATGCAAATGTTTTAACAACGCTTTTATAACATTATGTTATAACAGCAAATCATGCCAGTTGTAGACGTGGAGTAAAAATTTTAAAGTATTATAATTTAACAATGATAACAACTTAGCAGAATTCTTTGTTTTTACAGATTTTTGTTAACTGTTAAATGCATTAAATTTATTAACAAAAAAAAAAATATCCATACAAACCGTATGTGTTAACTCGGGTTTGCTGCTGTTGACGTTAAGTGATTTTTCTGCTGTTGACATTAAGTGCTGGTTCACACACGTCAAGTTTGACTTGTCAAGTCTTGAGCATTTAGAAGAGAAGGGAAAAGAGAAGGCCATTTCTTTTCCCCTTTCTCCTAAAAACTCAAGACTTGACGAGACAAACTTGACGTGTGTGAACCGGCACTAAGAGATTTTCTTAAATCAACTTTGGCAACTCTTAAGCCTAGTAAACACATCTTTGGTTTTATCAGCTGTTATTGTTTACAATTTTAGAAAAACAACAAACTAAAAGACTCTTTTTTAATTTTTTATACTATTTTCTATTGAATTCTTATCAATAGATAAATACTTTTAGCTTACAACTGTTTTAATGCCAATATCGAACCAAAGTATTTTACTTTCAATAAATGCGAACACACAAGCAGCTTTAAGTACACTTCAGTTAAAACGAGGAAAAAATACAATTCAATTATACACAAACAAAATCTAATCATGAATGCTAATAAAATTCTATCAAATTGTTTAAAAGAACATTGTGACAATGACGACAATTACAACGTCGATAAAAATATAAGTGGAGTACACGATACAGTGTACTATTGTAATGCAACACCATCAGACAATCGAAGTCTTTCGTTGGCCGCACAACTACTGTTATGTTCTACGGCTGATCAACGTTCGTCGCAATTTGTACAATTACCAAAGTGCTCAATTCGTGGAACGCTTAACGCAATGGAAACGTATGATAAACATTCAGTTAAAAGTTTCTATCTAGTTTGGCATATATTATGTACGATTATTGTATCGTTAATAGCTATCGCATTAGCCCGGGCTTTCATTCGTATTCGTGTGAATGACGGTAAATCTAATAAATTTCAAATGTGGCTACGTTATATTCTAGAATTCGTTGTGATATCTTTGCCTTGTATTGTAAGTGTAAATGTTGCCAATGCTTATGTCGAATTTATAGTGCTATTCGCCTTCCTGCTGCTAATCGTAATAATATGGCGCACAAAATGTTGCCAATTGGCTGCCAAAAGAAAATATGAATTCGGCCGCAGACCTTCTCTTTTTACACTTATGCGTTCTACAATAAATTTTCTAACGGCGCTCTGTATACTAGCAATAGATTTTAAAAGCTTTCCTAAGAAATTTCGTAAATCTAGACGTTATGGTGTAGGCCTTATGGATGTCGGCATAGGATTGTTTGTGTTCTCTATGGGTTTGGTAACATCAACACCACGCAAAGTATCCGATTTTCGTAAACTTTTATTTACTGTTGGCTGTCTGATGGTGTTGGGTTTAGCACGTACCATGGTTATAACGGCCATAGATTATCATCAGGATGAACATGAATATGGAACACATTGGAATGCATTCTTTACACTAGGATTTACGAAATTTTTTGCAACATGCTTAGGGTTTCTAACAAAAAAAAACAAACATTTGCTAATATTGGGCTTGGGTAAGTAATTTTAGATTGGAACTATAAAATTTTCAGTTAAAACAATATAATTTTTAATATTAAATGCATATGAAAAATAATTTTTAATCCAACCGTTAAATTACCAAAAAGTAGACTTTGGGACGATATTTTATAAAAAAGTAAAAAAATAATAAAGCAAATTTAAATTTCAAAAGATTTTGTTATTCGTGCTAAATTCCCAGTTTTTATTATTGATAAAAACACTTGAAATTTATTGTTGATGGGATAAGCTATTCCTATGCGCATTTCACTGGTTGCTTAGGCCAGATCATCAGGAAACTTCATCCATAAAGATTTTAGAAAAACTAAAGATATTAAACCAAATAAAAATGTTAAACGTATAAGACTTATAGCAACAGTTCTACTTGTAATAATATCAAAGTTTAAACAAAACAACATCAACAATAAACAGTGCGTTCATCTCGTCTTACATTCCCCGCTACAATTAGTTGAAATTCTCTCAACATTAATTGTAGTTGTAAGTAGGTTAAGAAAAACAAAATAAAAAAAACAAACAACAACTTACAAAAGATGTTGTCAATGAACGCACTGTTTATTGTTGATGTTGTTTTGTTTAAACTTTGATATTATTACAAGTAGAACTGTTGCTATAAGTCTTATACGTTTAACATTTTTATTTGGTTTAATATCTTTAGTTTTTCTAAAATCTTTATGGATGAAGTTTCCTGATGATCTGGCCTAAGCAACCAGTGAAATGCGCATAGGAATAGCTTATCCCATCAACAATAAATTTCAAGTGTTTTTATCAATAATAAAAACTGGGAATTTAGCACGAATAACAAAATCTTTTGAAATTTAAATTTTGTATTCCCAAAAATTGAAATTACTTTTTGATAATAAAGCAAATTTTTTTTTCACAACCACACACATTTAAAATTATGAAAACGTTTGCAAATTTTGCCCGCAACGATATTACGTAATTATTTAGAGCTGTCAAATATTCGTATGTATATATTTCAAAACCGGGTGTCGAATTCATACTTCAAAAACCCGGCTTCTGAAAAAATCGGATTTTCGGTTTTGTAACTAAAACCCGTTTTCGAATAATCGGGTTTCGGTTTTTTTTAATTATTTATTTAATAAAAAAGAAAACATAACAAGCAATTTGTACGTACATATGTACTTCAGAACTAAAACGTATAATACTTGTTAGGCTTATTACCACATTAAATGTAAGTAAGATGTAAATAGAGATCAGTTTAACAAAACAAAAAAATTGCTTGTTTTTATACCTACACCATAATAGTGGAAAGGGCGTTATGCGTTTGTTCTGATGTGTGTAACACTATAAAATATTGGTCCTAGACCCGCCTCTAAATATGCCGATCGGATTTTTGTCTATCCATGTAAAGTACAGGTTGCAATTTTGATAAAATTTAATACATACATTTCAATTGTCACAAGTACGAATCCTATTGAAAATGGTGAATTGTTTCCAGAATAGTCTTTGTGCCCATAAACCATCTTATTATTGCAACAGATATCGATTTCTCAACTAAGTTTTAATAGAAAAATACGTTTACTAATCGTTGAGATTGGATTACTTGTCAGTAATGCCATGTAAAGCAGATCTAATTTGGAAGCTATTTTAGAAAATTTACCTCTTTAGTCAAAATCCTCTTTTCAGTCACTGTTAATAATTGTTTTTACCTTTTAGCTGGGTTTTGCATTTTGTTTAAGATAGCCTTAAGCGGTTCTTCTATAACGGCTTACAACTCAACTCTAGTTCAGTTGAAATTTTGCAGTTTTTGTATTATGGCTAACAACTCTTTTTTTACATCGAAAAAAACATCAACTAAGTTGAGTTGCTCACCAGAAACCAAAACCAAAGTCAGAACTGTCTCTTAACTCATACTGCTGAAAAATATAAAAAAGTCTGTGTTGTAGAATTCTTCTGCAAGTTCAGGAGCTTGGTACTGTGATGAATATGTTATGTATGTAAAAACCGAATGTGAGTACTAAAAAATGTCATCGAATGTAAGATAATTAAAAAATTAAATATAAGAAAAAGTCGGTTATGTGATACCAAAAACCCGGTTTCTCGAAAACTTCGCAAACCGGCCTTTTTAAAAACTCGGTTTTATAATACCGAAAAATAGAAAAAATTGATTTTCGATTACTTCGGAAATCGGTTTTGACAACTCTAGTATTTATTACAGGACTGCCAGTTTAGGGGTTTTGACCCCAAATTAGGGGGTTTCTTGTTGCTAAAAGGGACAGAAAATTGTATTTGGGGTTTGCGGTTTGCATTGGGGATATTTAAAATAAAACTTAGGATTTTTTGGGGAAAAAGTGGCTATTTTTTGCAACATTACTTTATATCAATGAGCACCGGTCAAAAAAAGTTTCGTTTTTATTAAAAAAAATATTTGATAAGTTTGAAGTTATTCTGCCAATAATTCGATTATGTACAAAACAAAATGTATTAACAAAGTGACCTCAGTACTGCAACAATGAAACAATAAAAAAACAACAGGCATTTTGTTGCTAGAATTGAGACGGCAAATGTCAAAATGCTTTTATAAAAAATGTAAATAAACAAAAAAAAATACGCCAAACGTCACACACGAAGAAAATCACTGCAAACAGCTGCGCTTATGAGGCCACTTTATTAGTGCATTCTGGTACAAAATGTCTAAAACTTGCATTTTCCTGAACAACTTCATGTGTATAAGAGGTGTTCAAAAATTAAATTAAATTAAAGTGAAGTGAACTCTAAAGCCAATGAATGGGCGTATTGGTTCATTTGTATATAACAATATTTAATATGAAGTTTGGTGACGATTGGGTAAAGAAAAGTCAATTGAAATGTAAAAAATGTGTACAAGGCAAAACAATCACTTATTTAAGTTTATGAAAAATTTTTTAAATGTAAAAGTTTTTAGTCTAGATTATAAATAATTCGAAATGAACATACCATTATGTTTTTAAAAAATAAATGAAAAAAAATCGGTTTAGAACTAGGAATAAATGATGGCCCCAGACCACTAATGTGCCATTTATAACTTGACCTAGAAATGCGATCACACACCAAATTTGGAATGCAATCCAAACTAGAATATCCTCATTTTTTTTTTAAAAAAGTGTAAATAATATTAATTTTGTATAATAAACTTTCTTAAAAAATAAGTAATTTCGTGGTCCCATGCAAATTCATTATAGGAAAGTTCGACTGTATATAGATATTTAAAAAACAACTACACTTTTCCTTTCGATAGGATTTGGGGGGGGGGATATTTGGGAAAATTTGTTTTTAAATTTGGGGAGAACGAAAAAAAGTACCTGGCAGCCCTGTCGGTGATCATGTTTTTTAAACGAAAAAAGTATATTTCGAAATGTAGTAAAAATAATAAATAGTATCAAGGTTATTGGATAGGTTTTAAGATAATGCAAACAATATGCTATTATTAAAGGCCAGTTTACACGGTAATCAGTTTATTTACTCTGCCACATGCATATTAGCTATCAAAGTTTTTCTTGGGATTCAAAAATTAATTAACAAGGTTTTTTCAAATGTGATAAATTCCCATTTCATACTATTGAGAAACTGAAATTTATTGTTGAAGGCAGGGTTGTCAAATGTGGCGATTTCTCGCCAAACGTGGCGATTTTCAAACTTGTTTGGCGACCTCATTTTCGATTTGGCGACATGGCGATTTTTTGGCGATTTATAAAAAAAGTTGGCGATTTTGTTGGCTATTTCTGATGAGCCATGAATTTATTTTAAAATTTGTTAAATTCAATACCTACGAAGTAATAATATTATTTTTATGAATTAAATGTGAGGCATTCATATGTATGGTCAGAATTTGAAACTTAATTATGCTGAAATGGCTGATGAAGATAATGAAAATCTTCGAGAAAATAGTTTTTCATATTTATAAATGCTCTTGAAAGAATCAATAGATAAAATTTTTCCATTATAAAATGTGGCAATTTGTTATTACAATCAATTCCTTATGTTCCCGCTGGGTTAATACTAACAGAATTTTTTTTTTTTTTTTACTTTAAGCAGACTGCTGTAAACTTTTATAGTAAACAGTGTACCATTTTTGTTTCTAAATAAAAATCGAACAAAATATATATCATGGCGACTTTTCTTGAATTTTTGGCGTATTTTAGCAATACGGAAGAAATTTATTTTTTTAGGCCTTAAAAAATTATTTTAAATAATTTAAAAAATATGTATTTTATTGTCAAAAACTACAAATTAAGGCTTTGGCGATTTTGGCGATTTTTGACTTTGAATTTGGCGAAAAAGGTCAAAATCTATCTGACAACCCTGGTTGAAGGGATAAGCTATTCCTAGGCGCATTCCACTGGTTGCTTAGGCCAGATCGTCAGGAAACTTCGTCCAAAGATTTAAGAAAAGCTAAAGATAGTATACAAATAAAACTGTTAAGCGAATAAGAATTATAAACTTCAGTTTTACTTGTAACAATATCAAAGCTTAAACAAAAACAACAACAATAAACAGTGAGTTTATCTTTTCTTACAGTCCCGACTACTTAAATTCTGCACAGTCCATTTGAAAATTGTACTTTGTTATTAAAAGTGATTCTTAAGTAAACACTTACACAGTGGCGATAAAATATTACTTAAAGAGGATTAGCCGCTGAGAATTCTTCAGAATTTAAACACTAAATGGAACATTTCTAGACGTGAGCACTTTCAAATTTCGAAAAATTTTTTTTGCAATACATGTATAGACTCCTTTTAAATTTAAGTGCGCGAAAATTAAGCAACAATTTACTCAAGTACTAATTTTTTCTAAAATTATCGAAAACAAATCTCGTCATTTATAAAAATTCTCAATTTAGATGAAGGATACGCTTAGCTCAAATATGTTCTTTTTAACTCGCTATGTAACTGATGTTTGTATTTGGCATATTGCGAACTCATGATCAAGGCAATTTAAAGCGACCAAATATCCTTTTTCATAAAAACTAAAAGTATTTGCTTATTTCTTTGTTAAAGTATTTATAATGCATACATATACATTTATTAACCATTTCCTCTCATTTAACATATGGGCATTTCCATGTCATCGAAAATTTGCCAAAATAGTATTAACTGGACATTTTTTTTATCATTATGTTTCATTTAGAGGGTTCTATATATGAAAAAAAATAAATTCGGAACCTTGTTGTCCAAAATATCGAGCAAAGTAGGTGCATATCGTACGTGACATAAAACGGAAGTGGTTTTGGGGTGAATGTAAAAAAAAAATACGAAAATCTGCGAATTGTGAGAGGTTTTTCTTCCTTTTTTTAATTTTTAACATTAAACCAGATATTTTACCTTTATAATCCGTAATTGGAATTTTTTTTGATGGTTTAATAATGAACAAACTGTTATATCGTTCGTGACATACCGTACGTGACAGATTTTTCTTTTATAGTATTTACAAGGCATGAACAATATATTTTGTAAATATATGTATGCATATAAAAACTTAAAACAAAGAAGTTAGAAAAGTCGGTCAAGCCCGACCATATGACACCCTACACTATAATATTTAAAACAATTTTTTTTTGAGAGTGTACCCTATTTGGGACCCATGGCAAATCAAGATCGCCAGAATAGAATTATGCTATGAGGTTAAGAATTATATAAGAGTAATTTTATTATATTATTTATGTATCTCCATCTATGTATATGAGATTTGTGTGCCCCTAGCCGATTTAAGAAAGGGAGGTTATATGGGACCTATGGTTAATTTTTGGACCTACCCGCGCAACATTTTATCATGATATAGTACCTATCGCAAAAGTCATTGTCGCCAATTTGTATGTAAATGCCAACATTTCTAAGGAAGTTATGACATTAAAGCTATTTTCGGGAGTAGAACTTGTATGGGAGCTATGGTCAAATATGGACCGATTCCAAAAAAATTTTGTTAGACGCTTTTGATTGTAATAAAATAAGGTTTGACCACATTTAAACTTAATACTAAGATAATAAGATGATGCATTTAGTTGCATTTTAGTACTTACAATATCGTACGTGACGAGCTTTAAAAACTTATAAAATTTTGATTATACCAATTTAAAAAAAAATTCCGATCAATATTTTTTTGCAGCAAATATCTTGCTTTGAACTTTTATTTTAAAACACCTAAGACTGGCCAAATAGAAATGACAAAGACAAATGTTGTTTTTGCACCACGTACGTGACGTTAGAATAGCATCCAAAAGAAACCAAAAAATATACCGCTAATCGAACTTGGTCTTTCCTCATGGATCTTGTTCATTGTTGTTGTAACACTAATTTTAAAGCATAATTCCAGGGTTGCCAGTTTCTGTATTTAATCGGAAGAAAATTGAAAATTGTTAATTGCAGTTACTTAAAATGAATCAAAGAGAAAGTCAGTTTAAACTTTTATTTTTTGCTTTTTAAAAATTGTAATAAGCTATAAGTACGTCTGCATAGTAAAATTTGGGTGTTTTATTTCTCTTTACCATATTTGAAAAAAAGTTTCAAGCGTTTTAATTTTTTGAGTCGTGGTTGACATTCTCATGGAAATGCCCATATGTATTTATGTACGTATGAATAGACGAATGCATGTCTATAATACACATGCATACTGCATTCCATATATTTTTACTCCATTATGCTTAGCAGTAATCAGTATAGATAGGATTCTATTCCTTTTATGGAAATTTATTTTGGTATTTATAATTACAAATTCATATGTCAATCATTTACTATCAATAAAATTAATTAAATTAAGCACTAAAACTACAATAAAACGGAGTAGTACATACATATATTGATTTAAAATTGTGAAGAAGGTATGTGTTTATTAGTGAAGCTAATTAATATTGATTAAATTAAGCAATTAATTATTATCAAATTTTGTACAAAACGTTTATACCCACCCCTTTGGGTAAATACCAGTGTGTATTTAGCAATTCTTACTCAATTTTCCTATTAACCAGGTATTTACTAATTGGGAATTAACCTTTTTCCCATCTTTAGTAATACGTAAATTTTTATTGCTCCCCGAAAAAAATTTCAGTAACCAGTAAAATTTTAGTGGTTCGTAAAAAAATCAATATGTTTTGAAAAATATAGCAATAGGTATTTTTTACAAGTATTACATAAATTATTTTTGTGTTTGTTGCTTATTACTAGGGTTGGGATCAGTGTTGCCAGTGAAATTTCGAGAAAGATACATTTTAGTTTCCAAAAAGATACATTTTTTCCCCAAAAAAATAGATTTTGAAAAAAAAAAATTTAAAATCCATTTTTAACGTTTAACATTTATTAACATAACATTTTTATTTCATACTAGCTGACCCGACAGACGTTGTTCTGTCGAAATTAGGAAAAATGTTTGCGTTAGATTTTTAAAATCCGCTAAAAATAGGAAAAAAAGTATTTTTAAATTAAAATGTTGTTCATATACATATGTATGTTCGATTTACATTTGATTTGAAAATACATATTTATGTATATATATGCTGTGAATCTTATAGTATTCTATTTACATTTTAGTTGATAAGATCAATATTCAGGTAACTTAAAAAAGTTTTCCCAGTTTCACCGGGAGCGTTTAGAAAAAATCCCTCCAGCTTCATCTTTCACAGCTTTCATGAGGGTGTCGTATGCCTATTTTTGTTGTTGATTCAAGAGTGGAAATTGTGCTCGAACTGATTCCCTTAGGGCTTCGCAAAATCGGTGCAACTGTTTTCCGATTTTAGATAAATAGAAAAAGTAGGCGTGGTAAATTTTTCTTTCGATGAAAACTTAAAATGGATTAATACGAACATTTGAAAGAAAAATTAGTCAAATCGATAGAGCCGTTTTCTGATTTTAGGTAAATCGAAAAAAGCGGGCAGGGCAAAATTTTCTTTCCGTAAAAACCTAAGTTGGACCATGGCGATCATTTTAATGAAAAAATCGTCCAAATCGGTCAAGCCGTTCTCAAATTATACGCTTAATAGAAAAAGTGGGCGTAAAAGTAGGCGTGATAATTTTTTCTTTCGTTGAAAACGTAAAATGGATTAATACGAACAGTTAAAAGAAAAATTTGTCAAATCGATGGAGCCGTTTTCTGGTTTTTTGTAATTCGAAAAAAGTGGGCGGGGCAAAATTTTCTTTTCGTATAAATCTAAGTTGGACCATGGCGATAATTTTAAGGAAAATCGTCCAAATTATATTGATGTCATTGGTGGTGCAATATGAAATTTGGATTTTGCCACGCCCCTCCGCCCGCAGACCGAAAATCAAAAATCAGACTTTACAGTGTCTTCCGCCTGAATATTCTGAAGATTTTGGAGTTCATACGTTACATACATACATACATACACACATCCTCTTTTATATATTTAATATTTAATGAATACTGTAAAGAAAATTGTATCATATACGGGACTGTTCTGAAAATCACGTGCTTTTGAAATCACACGTGTGATCTTGTAGTGGTCTGAAAGTCATACCGCTTTTGTAATTCTTGGTATGCTTTTGGCAATTGAAGATCACAACAAACACACAAAAACGGGACGCTGAAATATCACACGTGTGATTTTAGTAGGCACATTTGATTTGAAATCACTTTTTTTTGAGTTTAATTGATTTTCAGAACAGGCCTGATAAATTCAGTTTTATATTTATTTAGGTCTTAAATATAAACCCCCGTTTTATTGAATTTAACAAACGTTTATTAAGGCAAATTTTCATACAAAATTTGTTTTGTAAACCTTTATTAAATTTAAAAAGCTTTTATAAATACGGGCGGAGGTATGTAATTTTTAAAAATACAGTAAGCAAACTTTAAAATTAATTATATGTAACTATATTTGGATGTTATCAAAACAAATTCATCTTTGTAAAAATTAATATACGAGTTAAGGCGTTTATACTAAGGCGATTATATCAAAAAGTTCATATAAATTTCCTGAAAATAAAAAAGGTGTTCATATTTCCTCAGAACAACTTCGCACTACTAGAATCTTAATCTTTTCTTTCACCATTATTAAAGCTGATATTGTATTAGCATTGATTCGGTTACGATGATCAGTCTTAGTAAGCTAAAAATTCTCTAATATTTTATTTCTGTACAATTTGCGTACAGATTTAAAAGATACGTAAAATGTACCTAAAGTTATTAAAAGATACGAAAAATGTATCTTTCGTATCCTAATGGCATCACTGGTTGGGATTTTCATGCACCTAAAAATCGAAAATATGCACTAAAAACTTTTAAAAAATCTTTTTTGATTTTGCTAAATACAAAAATATAAAAAATTTAGTCTATTGTTATACAAAAATCTTTAAAAAACTTATATAACTAATTTAAATTTTTGTTTGTTTAAATATGTAAGAAATGTTTTATAAAAAGTAGAACTTTGTCTTGTACCTAAATAATAATTAAATGAATGAGTATTAAGTGAACTAAATCTCTTGTACATGCACCTTTTAAAATGTGGAATTGTTTTTTTGTAGAAAAGAAAACACCATTAAAAAATGCTACAAAAAGGCTCTTTTAACTAAATTATGCAAAAATATGTTCCTAACGGTAAAATATGCCAAAATATGCACTAACAAATCGATGCCAAAATTCATAAAAAGCTTTAAAACGTATAGATATATTATTTCTGTCTTCATTGGTCGCACAAGGAAAAACATGCAATTGCATATTTCTGGTTTCCCTGCTTATTACAAAACAATTGTGGTTTAAATAAATTGTTACCTTTTTAAATCATTTGTTTTAAATTTATACCTCGTTTAATACAAATTGTTTTTATTTAATTTTAATCTCGTTAAATCAAAATCTTTTTATTTCGTAAACTCCTCTACTTCGTGTAAAGCAGTCGGTTCCTTCGATTAAGAATTATCGGGTTTCTACTAATAAAATGCAAGCTATGCGACGAAAAAAACTTTTCAGTTATGTGCAATGAAAAAAAAATATTCTTGAGAATAATTCTTATTAGGAAACGTAAAAATTATTCATTGGCCTATGACTAACTTTTTTAACCTCAAAAAAAATTTTATAACAGTTATTATTGGTCTCTGGTAAAAAAGTATCTCTTTAAAATTTGTTATTTCTTTACAGTAATTCTTCTTGTACACGAAGTCAATTTACAATGTGGCGTTTGGAAATATGTAATGGATCCGGATTTAAAACGCACCAGTTTAATAAACTCAAATCGTGAAGGTCTATGTTCCCTACCAGGATTTATAGCATTGTATCTACTATCACAATATTTTGGACAATGGATACAGGCAAAAGATGTTTTAAGTTTTGAAGAAATTAAAAATAAATTTAAACTACTTTCCCTAACAAGTGTAGTCTTATGGTTGTTAGTATCATCTACAATATTTTTAACTGGTATAGCTAGAGTTACCTGTAATTTGGGTTATGTAGTCTGGATTTTGGCCATATATGTTACCATATCAACTTTGTACCTATTTGTGTTCGATATTGTTTTAGATACAATAAAACCTGTAGATAACGAATGGAAAAATATCAATTTAACTGAAATGGGCAATAGCAAAACGTTAGTTAGTTCAAACTATAAAATACCTCTAGTCATTGAAGCTGTTAATTATAATGGCTTAACATATTTTTTGCTGGCAAATATTTTGACTGGCTGTACAAATATATTTTTTGCGACCGACGAAAGAACAAATTTAGAAAGTGTTTACATTTTATTTATTTATATGCTCATGACAACAACATTTATTTTTGTATTGTATCTTTTTAAAATAAGAATTGCCTAATAAAAAAATTTATATTTTGTATTCATTTGAGTCCATTACTCACTTAGTTAATACTTGTGATAATAATTTTAATGTCTTATATCTGGATTATTTATTTTTGAGAAACTTGTGACAAATTAGTGTATTTTTTAATATAAGTTTTTTTTAACAAAAACTTCCCTAAAAGCATGCATTGTTTTATAAAAAAAAAAATGTAATTATTAGTTTAAACAAATGATTATTATGTATTAAAATTATATTTGTATTCAGGAATATGTATAACTTTGTAATATTTGGGTATTTTTTAACATAAGTTTTTTTTATACCCTCCACCACAATAAGTTGTGAAGAGGATATATTAAGTTTGTCACTCCGTGTGAAACTTTTTTATTATTCATCTCAGACCCCATAAAGTATATATATTTTGAGTCCTTGAGTGATTCTAAGTCGATTTAGCCATGTCCGTCTGTCTGTTCGTCTGTTGAAAACACGCTCACTTTCGAACAACTCAAAAGAAATGAACAAACTTGATGCCAAATTGCTTGTAGTTATCTTAAGCAGTTTGGGATTGAAATTTAGCAAAATCGGTGCAGTAGGACCAGAGCTATGAATCAAAATATGGAACCACCACCTAAAAAAATGATAATTTTGTTACAAAAAATAACATTAATGGTGGAACAAGGAACGGAACCTACTTACAACTACAATTAACGTTGAGAGAATTTCAACTAATTGTAGTGGGGAATGTAAGATGAGATGAAGCCACTGTTTATTGTTGATGTTGTTTTGTTTAAGCTTTGATATTTTTACAAGTAGAACTGTTGCTATAATTCTTATACGTTTAACAGTTTTATTTGGTTTAATATCTTTAGTTTTTCTAAAATCTTTATGGATGAAGTTTCCTGATGATCTGGCCTAAGCAACCAGTGAAATGCGCATAGGAATTGCTTATCCGATCAACAATAAATTTCAAGTGTTTTTATCAATAATAAAAACTAGGAATTAAGCACGAATAACAAAATCTTTTGAAAATTTTGAAAAAATTTGTTTTATTCAACTGGAAATCACGCTGTTAAATTTAGTGAAAATCCGTCCATAATTTACCATAAGCCCCATATAAACACTACTCCCGGAAAATAGTTTAGTACACCTAAAACTATCAAACAATGACATGGTCCATGCTTGCGTTACATCGGACCAGTCCATGGACCATTTTGATAAAATGGACTACTCCATGGACTAGTCCGATGTAATGCAAGCATGGACCATATCATTGTTAAAACGTGTTTGTAGTGAGACGACATGTCTTCGTTTTTTAACGACATGTTTTCGTTTTTAAACGAAGTTAAAACTAGCCCTCTTGTGTATACAATGGAGTAGTTTTAAAACTACTCCGTTGTAGTCCAAAGATGGGTTATATGGTCCTGCCCTAGGACATCGTAATGTTAAAAATACCATGTTTTTTCCATACGATTGGGTTACTTTTGGACTAGTCCTAGTCCCTTGTGGACTACTCGTTACACGCGTGTTTGGACTGGTCCTAATATTTGCAGGGGGGTTGTTTTTTATACCCTACGCCGCAACTGCTGGTTATACTGAATTTGTCATTCCGTGTAAAATGTTTGTATTATTCGAGCCCTAAAAGAACGTAAGAACCTAAATCAATTTTACAGGAGAGAGTTTTTTTATTTTAATTCATATAAATTTTGTATTAAATTTGTCGCTCACGATAAAATCACGGACCAAAAATAATGGTTATTATATTTTTAAGGTTACGGGAAAATTTCTTTTATTTTCAATTGGCTATTTTTAACCATTATCGTTACATATATTTTATATTTGATTCGTAACCAATTAATGTAAAAAATGAATTTTTTTGGTTACAAATAACCATTTTAACTACAGCTTTATTACGAAAACTGCTACCTATAAAGCATCTCGATAATTACAGAAACATATATTTCAATTGGAATATTGTTTAAACAATTGAAGATAAACATCAATGAAGAAATATATATATTTATATATACAAAATCGTTTTGTGTTAGGATTCAATCATTAAACAAAAAATACCTCAACCAACATTAGCATGTAAAATATCACGGTATAAATCTTGATCAATTTTTTACATGGGAATGCTATATACAGACCCGTCACAGATATAAAGTGGAAGTAACTATTGTTTCTCCAAAAAGAGGCAAAATAAACTGAGATAAAAGTAAAATCAATTCAGATGACTTGGCTCCTTGAGCGAAATTCTTCCCTTAGTCTATATTGTAAACTCCCGCTTTACAACTCTATCTTAAAGCCAATCTTGTGCAATGGCATTTAGTTGTGGGCTTCTTAAATAGAGAAAATGCAAAGGCGCCAAATTACAATTTTAGCTTAATATTTACAAAAATTTTTTACCTATACATTAAACTTTTCAATAGGTTAACATAGTTAAGTCTTAAAAATAAAATTTGTATTGAAATTTTGCTTATTTCACAGCCATTTATAAACGATTTTTATATAATAAAAGCAGCTGCTGACTAAGGGATCATTTCTATCCTAAGTTCGGCATATATTTGGGCACTCATTATAAACTGTTCTGACTATGAGGTAAACCTATTTCAGACTAACTTCTTTTTGTACTGTTGTCAAGAGAGGTCAGTAAAGAAACATTTTTGAGAATTTTAGCTTAATATGACAAAATAATGATTTTCCAGTAGTCGGCATAATGATGTCGAAGATGAAATTCGCAAAAAAAAATCGTTCCAAATTCCGGAAGCCATCAAAATAAGTTAAAATAATATTTTTTTGAAGATTTATAAATTAAAGGCAATATTTGAACATATTTGTATCTTTAAAACCCGTGATGGTAAAAATATTATTTATATTAGTACGATTTCCACTTGTTCTAGTTTGCCTAACAAATTATTTAAAAACCAGGCACTATTGGGCGTGTAGAAAGATTGACACTAAATAAGGACCAGTATATATTTAAGTTCTCATTCTAGCAAAATGCAAATATTACATAATGGGAAATGAGTGTATTTTAAATTAAAGCTGAATTCGAAATATCCCTTAATGACATTTTTGTAATTCTTATATATTTAAGTTTTAATTCAAAAATGCCGATTATTCTTGCATGCCGAACTTAGGGGCTTTCACCATAATAAGTTAAAAGTAGTGTTGTTGGTTCTTGGCAATTTCTACGACCACAGAACAAGCAGCCTGTGTGTTTTGTTTTTGTAAATATTTTTGTTTGGCTTTTTTTTCGCTCGAAATACATTCACGCTCTTTTTTTTTTTTGTTGAAAAATAATTGAAAATAACGGCATCATACAATAAGTAACTTATTGTATTCCATCAGTATCCACTAGTATCTGCTTTTGCGAAACAGATATTAACAGATATGATACTCTCTTTCGCTTTTGTATCAACTTACATCCACTCTTTTACAAATCATATCAATATCAACTCATATCAGAAACACAAGAGCACTCATCCATATGCATTCACTTTAGAAAATACACAGAAACAGATAGGTATAAACAGATGTATCTGTGCAGGTCTTTAGTTTGTATTCAATAAAAAACCGATAATCAGGCATGTTCTGAAAATCACAAAATTTCAAATCACTTGTGATATTAAAATCACAATTATTATTTAAGGGTGTTTTGAAAACCACAAAAGTTTTAACTTGGTGGAAAAAATAAGCATGTAATTTTAAATCGGTGACCACTTAGCTGAACGGTTTAAAATCACAATTATGGAAAAAGTTTTTTGGCCAGAACACCTTTCTTGTGATTTCAAATCACTTTCACAAAAAATGATTTTCAGAACATGCCTGAATATTGGTTTCTGTGACACCTAAAACCGACACTAATTTTAGTTCGAACAAAAAACCGACAATATTGGATTTCATGACACCAACGTATTTTTTTGTCGGTTTCAAATCCAATTCCAATAAAATTGGTATTGTACAGTACATATTGATGGTTTATTTTATGGTTGCGCATGCAGATTTTGCAAAGGGGCACCTCAATGTTGCAAATGCTAAAAGCAAGTCGAAGAATTTGTGGCAAAGACTGTCAAAAGATTAAGATGCGGTTGGTCCACCGTATCGTGAATTGGAAAAATAGAAAAAGTGAGTTTTGATTTAATCGATTTTGTGTTAACTATTTTTGCAAATGTGCTATGAAACAAGGTACGGAAAGAGTATAACCAACACGTTAAGTTAAATGTCTGTTTTCAGTTGAAGTATAAATGCTCATCCAAGGCGAATTAAATACATGTGGTGTCGGAACGGCATCTGATTTTTACAGTTCGAGCCTATTTGCTTTGATTTGTTAGTGTTTGATAAGAATGGTTGACATATCGAGCCGTATACACTAACAATGCAATGCAATACCCTCTATGTTGTTTCTGTTGTTTTTGGATTGTTGTCGGAAAATCGACACCACCTATAGATGAATTCGCCTTGTGCTCATCGTTACTTGGCCTTATTAATTGAAAGTGAGTGCCGTCTACTGCTCCAATAACTACAGATATTCCACATTCATTAAAAAAAAAACATCTCTTCGCCTCCATCTTTTTTTCTTCATTCATTTCAAAGATAATATGCTTCGGACAAAAATGTTGTTCGATTATTTCGCATTCCTTAGATAAGTATATCGTGAGATAAATTGCAAAAAGGCGCAACAAACAAAAAATGCAAAATCGAGTTTTTGATTGATTATTATGAATGCTATTAAACTAGTACATGTCTTAGCAAACTTTTACACTTCTGCTGTTTCTAGTTTTTATTTTACAAAGTTGTTTGCTTCGGCTGTAAAATTCTATTTTTGTAAGTTGATGAGTGTGAAAGTCCCACAAGACGATCTCGGCCAATCTGATGTTGGTATCCACCTAGTACCAAACATTTTAATGTGGAAGGTAATTGTTTCAAAGGTGCAATGGCTGTCGATCTTTCAGATGGCTTTAAATCACCATTTACACAAATAAATTTTTATTAATCCGAAAGGTTTTCACGTAACGTAAAGTAGTATTTTTATGATTAAATTATCAATGCCATATTGTCGGATATATCTCTTATTATTTTCCGTTGAATTCTTTCTGCAATTGTATCACTTTCTTCATCGCTATCCTCCAACCAAAATGCAACAGAATCCATGTTTTTAAACCGTTAAATTTTATTAATAATTATTTGTTATATTTTTATTTGCTTGAAAGTTTTTACTAATATTTACTTTTTGCGGAAAATTTAACGTTTTTTTATAAACGCTTGTTTTTCAAAAAAGTGCTGTCAATATTGACAGGTACTATTATATTTATCGCGTATAAATTTGGCAGCACTTTCCCTTTTTTTTTAAAAATACAAATCTGTGGGTCTTTCGAACGGATTCGAATATACCATTTCATTTTCGATACGGAATCTCTTTCGAAAGTATTTTCGTTTCGAATCGAATTATTTAATAACCCTCCCTGGTACTCTGTTCAACATTTCACGTGAAATGCTGTCAAAACGCATATAAAAAAAACTTGTGCGGAATATCTGTGAAATAATGTTAATAGAGTTGTACTTTGTTCATTTTGTGAAAAAGTTCCGAAATGTTTCTGGCAACATTTTTTTACAACTGCGAAATAATGTAACCTGCACTTATTTCACGTGGAATTTTAAGCAAAAAAGCACATTATCGATTATGTGCAGCTGTATTTCACCAATGCCTTCACGAATATTGTCCTTTCATTGTCTCTGGCTTGTCGGAGTAACACTAATCTTTGGCGGCACCCCACAAATAATAGTCCAACGGTGTCAAATCGCAGCTCCGAGGTGGCCAAACGACATCAGCTATGCGGCTGATAATGCGATCTTCAAAAACAGGGCGCAAAACATCGAGTGTAGCTTCGGCTGTATGGCACGTAGCGCCGTCCTGTTGAAACCAAATATTGCCAATATCCTCCTCTTCAATTTTTGTGAACAAAAATTCGTTCAACATGGCTCGATAACGATGAGTTCGATTTTGACTGTCATGAGAAACGGACGTCTTGCGGATAGTGAAACAATTTTGCATTATTTATGTACAAGCATTGTTATTTTTTATTTAACGCATTTCTGATTGCGTTTTGCTTTAACTAGAGATAGAGACTCTCAAAAAAAAAATAACAAAAAATTATGTCAGAGCTTAATGCTCTAAAACCATCAGTTAATAATTACAAAAACAATTTAAATATAGAATCGACAAAAAGTGATTAAAAAAAAGAAAATGATAGGAAGAGAAAAAACAACATATTAGCTCTGTTTCTTTACTCTACTTTGGGATCCCTCGGGATCCCAATTTGCACGAAAAGCGTTCCCGTACTTTTAATTTGTGTAAATGAGAGCGGATTTGAGAGAATAAAATTCTTCTTCTTCTTGCACGAAACAGCCCAGACTTTTTCTTCGTGCAAATTGTGTAAATTGTCAAACAGCTGTAAAACATAAACAAAACCAAAAAAAAAAAGGAAAAAAGTTCATAATCCAAATTCTGGAAAAAGTGTTCTGGAATAAAACAATGTACTTAAATAAAAAGTTTTGTACTGAAGTATAAGGGAAACATAATGTTAGTTATTGTTGTTTAATTCTAGAGCCAATATAAAATTTTTTAAAAGTGGCGCAATTTTTGTTGGCGTTGTAAAGACTATCAAAACCACAGAATTTTTAATTTCGTGCTTAAAATTTGGTTTTTTCTGTTCCCGTACTTTCGTGTAATGTTGTCTTTTTATGAGAGAAATTTATGCTTGCTCTCATTTGCACGAACTTTACCCAAAAAGTAAAGAAACAGAGCTATTAAGTGATACAATGGCAAAACATTTACAAATATTTGAAAAGCATGTGCAAGAGAAAGGGAAAACAACATCATCTCGTAATGTTGCCAAAAATATTACAAATCAACAAAATTCTGAAAACTGTGAAAAAACAACAAACAAAAACAAAAAAATTCCACCGATCAATATTTTTGACGTGAATTCTAATGAACTCATAAATTTTATAAAAAAGGGTCTAAAATTTAGACTCTAAATATTAAAGACTTTAAAATAAGAGAATTTTATAACAAAAAAATCTCTCTCTATTTGTCAACAATTGATGATTATAATAGAGTAAAAGTTTATTTACAAAAAAACTAAATCCAAATTTTTTACCTTTACTCCAAAGAACATAAAAACCTAAACTTACATGTTAAAAGGTCTTAGTCCTAATATTGACAATAACGAAATACTTGCAGAACTGTGTAAATTCCAAAATGAAAACTTAAAATTCGTTAAAGTGAGCGATTTTAAAACTAAAAAATCAATTAAAGAAAATTACTCTTTACCAATTTATTTAGTACAAATTAGTGCTGACAGCAATCCTAATGAACTTCACGCTTTTAAAGGGTTGCAACATCGTTGTGTACGTTGGGAACCTCTGAGAAAACCAGAAATCACTCAGTGTAGAAACTGTCAAAATTTCTTCCACAGCGTATCCAATTGTTACTTAGCTAAGAGATGTGTTAAATGTAATGAGAACCATGGTGTAGGTGAATGTGCTCTGAAAAGTAACGAAGATCATGAGAGAGAAAAAGTATTCTGTGTGCTATGTGGTAAACACGGCCACCTAGCATCGTATAAAGGTTGCGAGAAATATAAGGAAATTCAGCAAAAGCTTCGTGCCAAGAGGCAAAGTTTTCAACAGAGAAGATCAAGAAATACAGCATATACACCATACACTGTTAACCAAAATATAAGCTTTGCAGATACTGTAAAAAATAATAATCCACAAAATGTAAATTATATTAACCCTATACAAATAGCCTTAGAAGAGTTTAAAAACTCAATGCAAAATCTATCTAACCAAATTGTAAGCTTACAGAAGCATCTACAAATTCAAACATCGAGAATTGACTCGATCTTCTCGATGTTGGAAAATTAAGCTGTCATCATGGATAATACTATTGTTAAAAATTTAAATATTATTCACATTAACGTTAATTCTTTGATTAGTTTAAGCAGAAGATACGATTTGTATGACTTTATAAATACACATAAACCTGACTTAGTACTTTCAAATGAGACTAAATTAAATATACGACATAAGATTAACTTTAGTGGTTACCAAGTCATACGTAAAGACCGTATCAATAATAGGGGATGTGGAACAGGTATCTTAATAAAAGGCATACCTATATTTTACCATATATATAGAAGAGCAAATACGAAAGCAATTCATTGCAATGAACTGACAATTGATAATACTAGATTTGACAAAAGTATATATTTCGATGATCAAAACATACTTCCAAATATAAATAAAAATAAATATTGGTGGCTTACCTAAAGTCCTCCCCTTTTTTTTTGCTTTTTACCCACTGACTTATTATTAACCCTTTTAGATAAGTATATAAAAGTAATGTTTTTTTAGAAGATATCTTTTCGTTACATAAAATTTAATTGATTGCATAGAAGTAATAAATTATATGGGTATATATACATATGTACATATATAAAATTTCCAAAAAAAAAAAATTTAAATAACTTAAGTATACTAGAGGGCTCGACTATGGGACTGTGTATAATTATAATTTATAAATACTATTTGTTTATTTGTAGTTTAAGTAGATGAATTTAACTTAAATAAACATTATAAAAAAAGGCCCGATAACGATCGCCATTGACTGTAACGGCCACTTCTTGCTCATTTTCGAAGCCATACATAGCGACCTTCGAATACCCACAATAATAAACAAATATAAGAACATTCAGTGACAGATATTTATCTAGATTGAACACCCACGTCAATGCGTTGGCTATTTGTTTTTTTAGATGACACAGACGAAATATAAAGACTTGGGAGATACCATGTCTTAGACCTTCCATTTCGAAGATAACGACTAACATTTGAATTATTTTTAGATGTATTTTGTACAGTTTTGTAATTTATCTTATAGTTTTCTGTGCATTGCGAGTTTATTTGTATAGTATATGAATTCATTTTCCGTATTATTATGTTAATATTATAATATTATTTTCAAAATATTACTTATAAATATTTCAATTAATGCTAAATATATATTATATAATAGTGTAAATCTGTACATAAATAATTGTAATATTATAAATTTGCTATTAAGTTATTTGTATTTCTGTTATTATATTGTTAGTTATTTACTGTGAAACAAGAGATGATTCTGAACTTATATTTGTACTTATAAGAGTAAATCTATTAATGTATACTGTTTAACTAAATAATTTTAATCCAAAGAATACGGGAATTTTTTTTTAATTTTTATAAATTATTTTGGCAGTATGAAAATAAAAAACAAAGAAGTACTTAAAAAGTATTATATGTGTAAGCTCTGTTACGATGAAACGCCAATACGTTTAAAGGGGTAAGTTTTTTTTTTATTAAATTTCAAGAATTAAGTAAACCAAAAATTTGTAAGATTAAATTTAAAAAACCAAATACTTTCAGATTTAGTGTGTCTACTTGAACTTCAAATCTGAAGAACCACTTGCAGAACGTTCATAATATAAACGTTACCTCAAAATTAACAGCGCTTGTTAACAAAAAAACTAAGTCACTTCTTTCCGATCGTACTCATTTATTGCACAATCCAAAAACGCAAAAATTTGCCAATGCTCTTCTCCAAGTTTAAATGTGTTGCAAGGATTTGCACAAACATAAAGCGGCTCATACACTTGCAATAAAATTGCTCAGTTTTACGTATTGTACAATTATATCGCCAATGTGTATGCCATATACGATGATGGCATAATATATTGGCAACAATCAAAATACTTTTGAATTTTATTGCACAACGAAAAGAAAGTGAAATGTGTTGGCAACATTGTACAATGCTGTTTATGTTATTTCTATAGGTTATTTTCATCTTTTTATTGAATGAATGAAAACATAGTGCGACTTATTGCATAATATAGGACAAAATGGAAATAATATGGCGAATATCATATACAATAATATTGCAAGTGTATGGGCCGTTTAGAGTTATTTTTGTTATCGTTTTAAACCAGTTTATATAACATTAAAAACAGAAGTGTTTCTACATCCGCATAATAAGTATGCAATTGCTGAAAATATAAATAAAACGTTAAAAATGTCCAATTGGAGAAAAAGGAGATTGTTGTAATAAGTGATGGTGAATCGAGTACGCGGTCAACACACCAATACTACCCTTCAACGTGATCGAAATTTTGGTATGTCACTGTACCACATTTTGTCCTTTTTTAAGAGACCGTTTTCAAGCCGAAAAAAAAGATGGTGTGTTTTAATTATAATTATTTTATATGTAAAAAAGTTACATTTCTTACCTCTGGAATAGCTTATTATTCAATTAATGTTTACCCTAGGTCTACACTAAAGATAATTATCTCAGCAAGTTGGCAATAACGTCGGCAGAATAAGAGAGCAATATTTCTTATTGCTCAGCTTATGTTAAAGGCATGAGAAAACGTATTTATGTTAACTCATAGTTTGAAAAAAATCAAGAAAGAAGGTGCAGTGTAAAAAATGGCGGTATCTAACAAGAATTATTATTATTAATATAAATTCTTTCTTAGTCGACCTTATTATTTCAATTTATATTAATTTGCTTAAGCTTGAGGTAATTTTTAATACAAAAATATTAATTTTCTTAATTTTTTTATTTTTGTTAATGTAAAATAAGTATTTTTTTATAAAAAAGAACTCGAACTTAAACAAATTAATATTAATTTTAACAATAAAGATCGAATAAGGAAAAAATTATAATTTTTGCAATTTTATTTTAGTGTTTATTTAATTTTTTAATTTTATTATCCTACTACAATTATAATTTGCTGCAATTTCAAAAACTTAATTTCTTTCTCACACAATTTGCTTTTATTTTTTTTTTCTTTTTTGCTTCTTTCTTTCAACTGACAACCAAATTGACGTTTTTTGTAAGCAATAATTGTCAACGAAAATGGACTAACATTTATTGCAACATAAATTGTTAGCAATAAATATGTACAAAAAATTGCTGTCTACATTAAAGATAACATAATTTTGACAATTACTGCAATATATGTCGCAATAATTATCTCTGGTATAGATGGGCAGTTAATTTCCTGTGTCATTGAAATTTGATTCTTGTTTAAACAAAAACATATTATTCTGCAGAGTACCGAAACGTTCGCTCATTTTTCAGTCATGAGCGAGCGTGAAAAATTTCAAATTGTACTGCTTTTTCACATTCATGAGGGTGAGGAAAAAAAATATTTTGAATTTCCTCATTCATGAAAAATGAGCAAACAAAAAATTCATATGTGAATTTGTCAGATATGATAAATTTAAAAAAATTCAAATTCCTCATAATGAAAAAAACGCGATTTGCCCAACCATTAACAGCGGGAAAATGAAGAAGTAAAGAGGCCTTAAAGAAGGCCTTATCGGCGATATAAAGTTTTCCAGTCGCATTCCAACTGTATTTCTAATTTACACGGTATGTCATTGGATACCAAATCCTTGGCTTCTTGCATCTACTTTAAAGGCCTTCTAAAAATAATTAAGAATAAAGCTTTATCCCAGTGTAATTGTTGTTGCTAATAATGTGAAGTGAGTAAATTAATAATTAAACTTGCTACAAATTCCAACATAGCTACTAATAAAACGATTTCGACAGGCCTTATTTTAGAATAAAATATCTTAATTTCTAAAATATTTAATAAAAACTATTCTAAAAGATTTTTTAAAATAATGCAGAGTGGAATAAGTAAAAGTTTATTAAAAATACAGTTGTAAACCTTCTTTAAGGCCTGCAAAGTGAAAGTGCTGGCAATTTTTCCCTCTGGGCAACGCGATAGCATGTGTGTGTGTTTTGTTTTTTTCCTACAACAAATTCAACAGACACTTTGGCTGGTTGCCTTTGCCAAAAATATTTTACACAAACAAATACACACACAGGCATTTCGAGCTGTAGTCATGCAAATTGACGAGCAACAACAACATTACTAGTGAGGATCGTGACTGAAGAAAGGCAAAATTGGATTTTTCCTCAAAAACATGAATGAATTTGGCGAAATATTAACAATTCATTTATGACTGTGAAAAAAGTTACATAGTTTACATTTTTCATTTATGAAAAAAATTCAAGAATGGTTGAATATGAGCGATCACATATGACTTTCTCTGAACTCTGATATAAACACATACAAATATGTTTACACAAATGTAGATACATGTAATTTTAATATACATATCCCATCGGCTAACAGCCGGAGCGAGCCGCCGCCGAGCACTTTTTTGCGTCAGCCGCCGCCGCCGCCGATGAAATCCTACGGCGCAGGTCTCTGGCCTGTTGTTGTTGTATTGGTTTAATATTGAGACCACCTTGCTCAGTTTTTTCCTATAGAAACTTAAAACGAATTTAAATTTACCACATCGGTGAATTAAGTTACATTTAGGTGTTTGGTGAAGAAAAGAATTTTGTATATATGTACATATGCACAACTATTTTTAACATAAATGTGTTTTAATATCAATCCAAAAAATTGGGCATAAGAGATTAATTATGAAGAACTCGACAACGCATTTCATTAAAAAATAATTTTTAACATCGAGCTAAAACTAAGAATTAAGGATCGTTATTAGTTTTTGTAATACCCGAGATTTCCTACTTGGAGAGCCTTTGACTTCTATTCTAGTAAGTCTATAGACTTCAAATCAAAAACGTAAGCTCGACTACAACTCCTTAATTGCAACCTCAAATTGCATTCCAATCGGACCAATATTTTACTTTTCCATAATGTATTATGTATAACTTAAATTAAAGTCTCAATGTTCAAATCGATCAAAGTTTAATTTGTAAATAGTGCTATTAGACACACATATAAGTGCGAATATCTGAAATCTATAAATATAGAGCAGGATGTGTGTATGTAACGTATGGATTCCAAAACGGCTGGGCCGATTTTGATGAAATTAGCAGGGAATCTTCAGAATATTCAGGCGGGTGACACTGTGAAGTCTGATTTTTAATTTTCGGTCTGCGGGCGGAGGGGCGTTGCAAAATCCAATATGTAAAAATGGTGTAAAAAATGTATAGTTATTCATAAAATTAGAACGGCTGGGCCGATTTCTGTAAAATTTTTTGTCAGTTGTTCGTATTTTCGAGGAAAAGGTTTTTCCCTTCGGAAAAGTCGGAAAATTGGAAAAAGCGAAAATCGAGTTTTTGTATGAAATTTTCTATTAAATTATTTCCTAATGGCTTTCCAAATCAAACAATATAAAGTTCTTAGTGTAAATCAAGGAAAATTGCAGAACATGCGAAATGCGGAAAATTGGAAAATCTCTCACCAAAAGTCGGAAAATTGGAAAAATCGAAAATTGATTTTTTTTGTACGAAATTTTGTGTTAAATTATTCCTTAATGGCTTTCCAAATGAAAATATAGAAAGTTCTCAGCCAAAATCTGATAGATGGCGTTATACGTTGACTTAGACTTTGCGCAATCTGACAGTTGTCATTAAAATTGGGGCGAGGCGAAGTTCGCCGGGTCCGCTAGTCTATATATATAAAATAGGATGTGTGTATGTATGTATGTATGTATGTAACGTATGGACTCCAAAACCGCTGGGCCGATTTTGATGAAATTTTCAGGGAATCTTCAGAATATTTAGGCGGGTGACACTGTGAAGTCTGATTTTTGATTTTCGGTCTGCGGGCGGAGGGGCGTGGCAAAATCCAATTTTCATATTGCACCACCAATGACATCTATATAATTTGGACGATTTTTTCTTTAAAATGATCGCTATGGTCCAACTTAGATTTATACGAAAATAAAATTTTGCCCCGACCACTTTTACGCCCACTTTTTTCGATAAACCTAAAACCAAAAAACTTCTCCATCGATTTGACAAATTTTTCTTTTAACAGATCGTATTAATCCATTTTACGTTTTCATCGAAAGAAAAAAATACCACGCCTACTTTTACGCCCACTTTTTCTATTAAGCGCATAATTTGAGAACGGCTTGACCGATTTGGACGATTTTTTCTTTTAAATGATCGCCATGGTCCAACTTATTCTTTTTTGATTGAGCCCATATCTACACCATATGTAAGTTATTTTGTAAAAAAACTTTATGGTAGGTATTCCATGGATTTTTATTTTAAAGGCCGTAAATTTCGTTAAATGCTCAATTTAAATCGTGTGGTAATACAACACTAATGATTGCTTAGGGCCAGCAACGTGGACCGGGTCAGCTAGTTATAAATAAAAATTAATGCATGACTTAGACCCCTAAAGTTTTTGAATTTTTTGAAAAGGCGTTTGGTATAAGTCAAAAAATTTATACTAAATGTACATACTTCTGAGCTTAAAAATAATTTCAGATGTCTTCATTAGAATCGTACGGCGATTCTTTTCTTAGAATATATTAACCCTCCAACACTCATTTTAATGGGTAATTTTTATTCTAGTTCTAACTTCCCCACAAAAGTATACTAAAACGGCACTTTAGAGGGTTAAAATGTACCATGAATATTTTCTGCATCAAATTTCACTAGGGGTCTTCTAAGACCAAAAGTTTGTGCAATGTATGTAAAACATAGCATAGAACCTCAATTATGCCTAAGCGTCGTCAAAAATTTGGACCATTGGATGGAGGATTTGTGATTTATTCAAAATCAACATCGGCCCTTAAAATTTAACCACCCTTTATATTGTAACACTTTAACACTTTAATCAAAATATTGGATCCTCGGTGAATATTTTTATGTTTTCTTTTAAAAGAAAACAGTTTTTTAATATAATTATAATACAGATCTTATTTTATGCTGTAGGACCTTGAGATTTGAAAATAAATGAAAATCGATTTTATAAAAAGAAACTTGATTTGACTTTTTGAAAAATGCAATTTTAAGGTTTCGTATAAAAACAGTTTTGTATATTTTTTAGGTTTCATATAAAAACTGAAAACAGTTTTCAATACTTTTTTTTATAATCAAAAGTATGTATTGATATACAAAAAAATGTTTCTATAAATAAAGTATTAAAATATTATCTTTTATTTCCTATGTTGTTGCAATAAAACAGAGTTTTTGTCATGGTTACATTAATAGAGCTTCCAGACATCTTTTTTTTTTTTTTTTGGTAATCACCATCATAATCATCAGCAGCATCAGATATACATCATTGTTGAATGCCTTAAATTGTCAAGAGGAAGGGAAGTTGAGATTTGATGTGGCTGAAACCATTTAAAATGAAATAATACAAAAAAAGAATACAAGAGGAAAACTGATTATAGGGATGCCTCTGTTTAATCGACTGGAAGGTGATATGATTATATGTATGCGTCGTTATAGAAGAACAAAAGCATTTTTGGAAACATCCATAGACAATATACAAAAACTAAAATAAATAGAAATCAAACATTTTGAAACCATAGAAATATGAGATAAATGATAGACAAGTAAAATAACAGTTTGGAAGGAAAAAAGAAAAATTTTAAATAATTTCTAAAACTTTTATTACCATGCTAAAACTATTTGAAAATATATGGAAATTACGTTGTTTACTTGAAAAAAAAAACAAACCAAAATTAGTTTATTTTATTCTAAAATCACTTAAGCTTTGTATGCTCACACCTATTAAATATTTGACGTCCTACACGTTCTCCTAGTTTTATAACAAACTTTATTTAACAGTTTTTAAATTACATTGCACAATTATCTTCTAATAAATAAAGTTAAGCAAATCAGTAGAAATCATTAAAAATAAAGTTTGATTAATTTACTGTTTGTAATATTTAGTAAGTTTTAAAAATACTAATTATTGTTAAAAGCTAAGGCACGAACTCTATGTTTACATTTGTACTTCAAGTTGTGCTGAAAAAGGTCTGCAAAGAAAAGAAAGACAAAAAATGAAAAACGGGAAAAAGTGTACTTTGAACTTCGAGAAGAATTCTTGTCAAAAAGTACGTAAAAACAGAAGTAAGGAAGAGAATGTAAATCAATTAAAATAGATAATAATTCAAAAGCAAACTTCGATCTACCAAAGGTTAAATACAATTTGGTTTAAAGATTGATGTTTGACTATTGACTGCCAGTGTATGTTAAACGGCAAAACCCTCTGAAGAAATTGAGTGGTTACGATTGAAAAATTTAGGGGTAACCTGTCCGTGAAAGCCCGGTTTCGAGCCCCGCGGCAGCCAAGACTAAAAAATTATCAATAAATTTTAATTAATTTCATGTTGTAAAATACCTTTCTTCATAAAAATAATTTAATGAAAATTAAATTTGATGAACTTTAGCCTAATTAAAATATCAAAATTTGGTTTATAATATTTTTTAAAGCTTTAATTATACCCACGCCGCAATAGTGGAGAGTATAGTAAGCGTTTGTTCCGATGTAGGTAACACTAAAAAATATTGGTCCTAGTATACCCATCAGTATCACTAAGTATCAGTATCACTAAACCGATCTAACGATGTCCATCCGTCCATCAAGCTGCCTGATTGTCTCTCGATGTAAACTTTTTATCGAAAAGTACAGGTCGTAATTTTGAATAAAATTTGATGAAATTTGGTTCATACGTTTCAATTGCAATAAGGACGAAGCGTAGTGGAAGTGGTGAAAATCGGTCCATAATTTCACATAAGCCATCTAATTATGTTGGTATTTCGATTATATTTATTATTTTAATCATGTTCAAAAATTTTATTGGAGGCGATCCATATTTACACAAAGCTCTCATAAAAATACTGCTACCGAAAATACCTTTTAATGTTATAACTTCCTTACAAATATTGGTATTGATATAAAAATTGGCAAAACTAACTTTTGCGGCAGGTAACGAGTTATCCATTTAGTGTTTTCAAAAACGCCGCTCTGGCAAGGGATTTAACAGCCTGTCATCTGAAGTGTCATTTATTTAGCAAAAACTTTGCCATTTACGAATATGGATCGCTTAGCAACCGAAGAACGCGTAACTTACTTCAGAAGTGGTGGTGCAAACGTGGCCACTTATCGAGCATTACGGGGTGATTATGAGCATCATAATCGACCTACTGTGCAAGAAATTAGCGCAATTATAAAGACATTTTAAGAGACTGAAAGCGCTACAGAAGTGGTCAGGACTGTCAATTATCGTTAATTCGTTAGCCGTTTGACTGCCGACTTTTTAAGGCTGCAATTCAAGATTATGAACTGAACCATATGTGGTTTTAACAAGACGACGCCACGAGCCACACAACACGACCGATTTTGGCTTTATTGCATAGAAAGTTTCCAGAGCGCGTAATCTCATGTTTTGGCATAGTCAATTGGTCACCAATTATTTATAAAAATAAAAGTTGAAGTTTGTGATAAAAGCTTCGTTCACAATAGACAAATATTAGGTAAGTGTGACCGTAGCTGAAATAAAACTATTTTAAACCTTATTTTTAATTTATACAAGTTGTAGCTGAAGTAGAAGTAGACTTAACTTTTTAAAAAAACTTTAGTTACATTTGGTAACATAAAGGCAAGTTACATCATGGCAAGGTCGAAGCTTTAGTGTTGGTTCACACTCTTCAAGTTTTAGCCACCAAAGTTGTAAGGAGAGAGAGAAAGAGGAACAGAAATTGCATTCTCTTTTCCTTCTTTCCTAAAAGCTAAATGGCTAAAATATGAAGAGTGTTAACCAACACTTAAGCCTGGTACTGTGTTAAACATTTCACGTGAACTGCTGTCAATACGCATATGAAAAAAACTTGTGCGGAATATCTATGAAATAATGTTGATAGAGTTGTACTCTGTTCATTTTGTGAAAAAGTTCCAAAATGTTTCTTTCAACATTTTTTTACAACTGCGAAATAATGTAAGCTGCACTTATTTCACGTGAAATTTTAAGCAAAAAAGGATGAACTGATTATTAAATAAGAAATCAAAAATTAAAAAAAAACACAACCGGTAACAGTTTATTTATCCACATTTACTTTCTTTTTTATTAAAAAAAATATTTTTTTTTTTGGCTTTACTTAAAACTAAAAGTTTATATTGCTAGTATATCACACTAATAAAATTTTTGGCTAACCAATTTAGGTTATATTGCCAGTGTATCGCCCAATTTCCAGAGCCATAACCACAAGACCTCGTTCGACCTAAGCCTTTGTATAGGAAGGCGGGAGCTTCCAGAATCCTCTCCGGAGTATTTTTAAAACCGTCTGAGTTATATTTGGTTCTCCACTAGTCACGTTGAGTTGTTAATGGTTGTCCACCAGACATATACCGTTAAATTGAGCTTACAAGACGAATGCACAAAATCAATGGTGACAGCCGCAAAACCCGTAACTCGGTACAGTTATACGACATTAACATGTCAACATTTATACATGGCAACATTTTCGTGTGAATTACTTAATGTTGCTCAACATTCTTCACAAATTTGAACAGAGTAATAGGCTTTACAATAAAATACGACCTTCTAAAAATTAGAGTTTTTGGGAAGAAATTACCGTACGCAAACATTAATGTGCTGTTTCCAAATGACAGGCGATTGATTATGTAGTAAAATTTATATGAAGGGCACTCAGTCCATCGCCTGTCATTTGGAAACAGTACATAAGAGCAGTATTCATAAACCATTAATTTAAATTTTAATTGTGTTTTAAGAAGATAATTTTTATTTTAAGAAATTTTTTTTAAATTTTTTATGCCGAAAAACTTTGGAGTCGGAGTCGCGAGTTTTTGTGGGTACTACGACTCCGACTCCGGCACAAAAACCTCAACTCCGACTCCACAGCGCTGACTGGTAGGTCCAAAATTAACCATGGGTTCCATATAAACCCTCTTCCTAAGATCACTTAACGGCAAACAAATCTCATATAGATGAATACACATATTTAAATAATATTTGACATGAATCTTAATCTCATAGCATAATTGTTCTGGCGGGTCCATGATTGCCCATGGATCCCAAATAGGCTTTATTCTCGAAAATTTGTTTTCAAATACTATTGCGTAGGGTATCATATGCTCGGGTTACTCGACTATACATTTTTTTGTCGTTTTTATAGAAAATGTCATTTGCAATAACTAATTAAAAAAAATTCAACATTACAATACAATTAACGCAGTATTTCTATAATTTTTTGGTCTAAACATTTTTAAAACTTGCACAACAGTTGGCTCAATAAATGTGGCTAAATTGATTTTTTCACAATATAATACAAAAAACAGCTAAATTGGCAACACTGGTAACAGCGTAAAATACGTATTTTTACAGGAAATAATATTTTTTATAAGTAAAACTGCTATGAAACTATTTGTAATTTTATAAAAATTCCATTCTTTCGAAAGCAGAACAAAATTACCTATTTCTCCTTTCTCCACATAAAGTCCGATTTGGTCGGTCACTACGCAGTACGTACCGTACCATACGTTTAGTATTTATCAGATGTTAAAGAGATTACCATTAAGCTGCTTTATATTGTGATGATTTTGTTTTTTTTTTTGTGTTTTCTTTAACAGTGATTTTTAACAACAGATAAAATTTCTATTAAGGAAATGACAAAAATTACAATTGTCTATTGTTCTGGACTTGGAAGATATTAAAGGTTAAGAGCTAGAATATTTTAAGAAATAACAGTAAAGGAAACGGATAAGAAAAAGAGGATATTTAATTTACTTAACAAACAACAAAACGAAAAAGGAGGAAAAGTTAAAAAATTTAAGGGATAATATTAAACTTAGAAAAAGGTGTGAAAAAAATAAAACAAAATTACCAGTAAACAAAGGAAGTTAAGGATAATAAGGACAAAAAGTTGGACATTAACTACTGATTAATGATTATACTGGATTTTTTTTTACTTGGTTTGTGCCTTATTCCCTCAAGGAGTTCAAAATGTAATTACAATTAAACTAGTTATTGATAAGAATACCTAACTTTTTTATTAAAAGAAAAAGGTTTTTGTTACATTTAAAAAGAATACTTGCCCTAATTTAATTTTTATATTTTAACAATTTTTTTTTAATTTCCTAACGGGCCAAAAATTCGTACTCATCAATTTTTATGTAATTTATAGCTTCAATTGTTCAATTTTATTTATTGGTGCTTTTAAAGAAAGTATAACCTCTTAAATTTATTTTTTTTTTATTTTTTTCTATTATCCTTGATACAATGACACAATGAGCCATAAAGACATGTGGAAAAAAATGTATATATTTAGTGGAGGCTTAAAAACATTTTTTTAAAAGGTTGGGTGATTTTATTTCTTAAAAAAAATGAGAGTTTTTGATTTGTATTTCGTATAAAAGTTTGTAAAAATAACAACATCAAAATTAATCTTCTTAATGTAATATTTAGGTTGTTAAAAAAAGAAGGGGAATAGCTGAATGTGATCCCATTACGATTTTGAAATCAGTTTTAAACGTACAATTGTGGTAAATGCGTGACAGTAAATAAATCAAAAGAATTAAGTTAGAACGTAAGACAAGTTAAGGTCAAATCATAGCTACCCTTCAGTATTAAATACAGAAGTTTAGAACTAAAAACAATTCAAAATATAAATTGGATATCTACTCGGTATCAATATTTTTTCTTCCACAGTCTGTTTAAATAAAAAAAAATTGGCAACCGTAAGAAATTTCAGTATCGGTATTGGTGTTTAACTATTTTATATATCGGTATTCGTATCGATAGACATAGCAAAAAACGTTATTTTTAAGATGTGGTATTATAATAAAAAAAAATATTGGAATTAAGGGAAATGATTATTCAGTTTGCTTGTTGGTCCCGTTTTTTCGTCAAATATTTGACAAGTGTGACCGTAGCTTTAGTTATATATATTTTACTAGCTGTTTGGTCCCGGCGCTGCTCGGGATTTGCTAAATAAAAATAAAAAATAAAATACTGGAGAATTTTGTTAATAACTTGACCCCAGCGCTACCTACCATCAATAAAAATTTAAATATCACGGCAACAGTGCCAACTATCGGTAGTTTTTTTTATAAACCATCAGTGAAAGTAGACCTTTCCAACGCATGTACTCGTTTGAAAATCGGTTACATGGTTCTCGAGTTATTAAATATATCACGAACACAGGACAACTTATTTTTATGTATGTACATTGTACATATAGATAGTTTTATATATCGGAATTACAATTAAGTTAACCTAACAAAAAAAATAAATTAAATTAAAAAACAAGTATTTATAATAAACTAGCTGACCCGGCGAACTTCGTGCAGGGAGATTCTAAGACGATCTAGCCATGTCCGTCTGTTGGTGAGTTGAAAGCAGGAAAGAGCTCGCAATTGAAGACGTTTGGCATTCCCTATACAAATGTTACTTCGGGATAAGACTTTTGGGATAATAGCGATACAGCCAGTGCTGCCAATGAAGAATTCGGAAATTACAAATCACTGTGTTCCAAATTACACATTTGGTGAAAAATTACACATATAAATTGAAAAAGTATTTTTTTTAATCATTTCAATATGTAATGCACAGCATGTTTTGCGGGCATATGGTGTTAGTTTAGATTCACACTACTTCTTGGAGATAGCTAATGTTTATTGTTGAGAGGAAAAGATAACATATTATGGCAAGTGAAAAAAAGTTATGGTTTAAAAAGCGAGTTTAACTGTGATGGAAGCTGAAAGAAAAATCCAAAACTAAATGTTCGAAAAACAAATATTGGCTGTCAAAAATTAATGGATAAGTAGAACTTAAATTCAAATTACACACAGATTACACATGGAACTAATTAAGCATGGACTACACATGCAAGTAAAAGTTACATACAATATGTGTAATTTTATATGGATTGGCAGCACTGCATACAGCATAAATTTATGGTGTTTTCTTTTCTACAAAAAAATGTGCC
Organism: Pollenia labialis; assembly: GCA_949318255.1. Classification (NCBI taxonomy): domain Eukaryota; kingdom Metazoa; phylum Arthropoda; class Insecta; order Diptera; family Polleniidae; genus Pollenia; species Pollenia labialis. The sequence goes on along the minus strand of OX439141.1, from coordinate 139,687,622 downwards.
TTTTAAAAAAAAAATTCAATTTAGTGTCTTTTTCTTAAAAATTTTGCTTCCGAAAAGGGTGGCTTGTTTTATTCTAAAAAACTCATGCTTTTCGGGAGCAAAATTTTTAAGAAACAGACACCAAATTGCATTTTTTTTAAAAAAAAGGCACATTTTTTGTAGAAAAGAAAACACCATTAAAGCTTCGTACAGACGGTCATTTCTTAAAAAAAACGTAAGGTCTGGCAATGTGCTGACAATATATAAAATATATATTAATACTGCAAAAGAAAAATTGCCACCAAAAGTAAATTGTTAGTTCAGACGATTGTAAGAAAACAACTGTCTGACAATAAATTCATGTGCCAACAGAAATCGTCAGTTCAGTCAGAAAATTACATGCCAAGAACTCCTGAAAGTTATAAGTCTGGCAATGGCAAGAATTTTAACTTTTTTTATGTTGTTTTAAATAGGGTTTATTGATGTTTATTAAAATTATTTTAATTTTGCAAAAATTAAACTTTTTTGTTCTTTCTATACGCTCATGCATATCAGAGATGGAAGTTGTGGTGCAGTTGTACTTTTTTTTGATACATTGGTTGGGTATCTTTAAAAAAAAATCGTAATTAATAAAAAGTTAATTTTCTAACAACCAAGGTACATTTACACAAGGTTGACTCGTTAGCGGAGAGACATATACCCCAATTGTCAAATTCGTATGTGTGAGCCAAAATTTGTAAATGTGTGCGTTAAATTGTTTTTTTTTTATATGGAGACAATATTGAGAAGTCGGATATTTTTATAGAGCAGCATGTCTACACTCCCAAATAAGTCTACCTTGTGTAAATATACCTTGCTAAAAACACATGTATATCAAGAGATGAGCCAGAAAGTATAAAATTCCTAGGAATGATTCTTAACACCGTTTAGGTAGTCGCAAAAGTGAAAAATTTCCCGAAACTTTTTTAATTTTATTGGTTTTTTCTTTACTTTAACATTACCTACCTAAACGGTGTTAAGAATCATTCTAAGGAAGTTTATATGCTCTAGAAAGTTGTTTATTGCGATCTTAGGTTCATTTTTGTACTTGATTGTTTCCTTGAATTTTGAATGGTTTGCTACCTATGGACCTGAACAGGGAAAAAGGTAAAAAATAGAATTTTCGGGAAATTTTTCACTATTGGTGCTGCCTAAACGGTGTTAAGAAACATTCCTAGGAAGTTGATGTGCTCTAAAAGTGGTTTATAGAGATCTTAGGTACATTTTTGCAGTTGTTTCTTTCCTTGAATTTTGAACGGTTTGCTACATATGGACCTAAACAAGGGAAAGAGGTAAAAAAATCGAATTTTTTAAAGTTGTTTGCGATTTTGATCTGGAAGATGAATTTTTTTTAGATTTAATATGTTTACAACTTTTGTTCTTTATGGCAAGAGCTACAATTTTGTATCAAAATTCCGAACGTTTTGCAAGATATGAGCCTGAGAAAATTATCACTTTTTTCCAAAAATGGCACCGAGACCCCAAACCTTTAAGGGCCCATAAAAAAAAGTGCATGACTTTGGGCAAAACTGGGGAACACGGGTAATTCTCAATCTCAATCAAAAGCATTTTCTTACTAAATGCTAAAAAACATCAATGTTCAACTTTGACCTTAAATAAATAAAAAAAAAATAACTGCTAAACCGATTTTAATAAAATTAAAACTGTAGGAAAGTTCAAGAAGCCTTCTCTTCAGAAACAAAATTGCAAAATTATCTCTATCGGTTCAAAAGTTACAGATTTTTGGCCGATCAAACACGATTTTCAGCCCCTGTACACCGTCTGCACGAAGCTTAAATAACAAAAAATTTAGATCATATTCCTATTACGTAAGAAAGTGCTTGGTGACAATTGAGCCATTTCGGTCAACTATTTTACTAAGTCCGCATAAAAAGGCTTCTGACGCAAAATTTCTCATACGAACAGTTCAATCGAATTAGTGTTAGCTAACATGGGGTCTTCACCTGACAATTTTGTGTCATAATAAATGTCAAACTTCATATTAAAAAAAAAACGCTGACAAAAATTTTAGTTTTTTTATATGGACTTTAACGTTTGGTATGACAAAAAATTGTCAGGTAAAGACCCCATGTAACAAAAATTTTAAATTTCCAATAGTCTATTTCTTTAAAATAGTTTGAAACAAAAATATTTCCTTTTGTATGTATTTTGTACTATTCCGCCGTTTAATTTGGAATAGTGGTAATGGGTATTATAGATTCGGTACGACCGAATATTGCCATCTAACTTATTTTAAACTTAATTTTTGGAACTAAAACACTGGATAAATAAGGAAATAATCTCTTCAATACCGGACTACGAAATCAAACAATTTTTTTTCATTTATTCTTGCGAATATGATTTGTGGTCCTGTATTAACACCGTTCTCCTATCTCCTGGACTAGTAAAAGTTATTATACATATAATACAGTGTATTTTCCTTAGCGGGCATCTTCATAAAGCAATCAATTCCAATATGAAAGTACTGTTGCTTAGTCTCATCAGTGTTTAATTAGGACCGATTTCAATAAAATTTGGTAAGATGATTTATATTGCAATAAAATTAATTTGAACCAAATTTAATCTAAATACCAACAAAATAAGATGGTTCATGGGCATAAACACTATTCCGAAAAGAAATTTGTATGGGGGATATGTGAAATTATGGACCGATTCAGACAATTATCAATAGGTTTATTCCTTGTGCCAATTAAAACCTTTGTTTCAAATTGTGGTGTAGGTAGAAAAATATATTTTGTACGGAAATTATTTTTTCGAACCCAGTGTTTTGTTATTCATGTTTCCTATATTGTTCCACTTTTCTTAACAAAAAAAAAAAACCAAAATTTTGTTCAGTGTATTATAAATTATCTATCAAATTAGTTTTTTTCTTATTTACATCAAACAAAATTAACTTTTTTTACAAAAATATTTACCTTTTCCAACAACATGCATTGCAAGTCTCTACCACCAACTCCGAAGTGTTCATTATATGCCAAAACCTTTAAAAAAGCTCAAAATCCTTTATACGATGCATTTGGTCCATTTCCAGACGAACCTTTAATGACAAGTATAGACCGAGTTCTTTTTCTCTTTGGTGGAAGAAAAGTACGAAAATATTTCAATTCTGAGTGTTCCTCAGTAGGGGGAAGCAAAAGTGATTGTTGTTCTATCAAAAATGAAATGGAACACAAGCCACTTCATAATTACAGCCATGGGCAATGTTATGTAAAAAAATCACCAACCTACAGTGTACTTCAAAAATTAAGAAGCTCAAAATGTGATGAGCTTTCCAATAAAAGCTCATGTTTTCAAGAATCGTTGTTAAGCCATCGTTCTAACACGCCTAGAATAAGTATTAACGAAAACTCTTGCAGACAAGAATTGGGGAAAATAGGCATACCTTTGCGTGTTTTAAAAAGATCATTTTCTTTGTGCTCCTTGGCTTGTCGTAAACTAAAAGAAAAATTATCACTCGCTCAGCCCACGTTGCAATCAAGGCCTGCCATTTCCCCACAGTGGTTGTGGACTAAAATGGAAAATTATGCGGATGGTTGTCAGATTTTTGAAGTATTCAAAAACTCCAATGCTGCCGCACATCCAACAAAATTTGACACATGTAGAGCATCAAAAATTATATTTGTTATATTACCGACGGGCATTATAATGCCCTTTGAGACCCTACCGCGTCATTGAATTATTATTATTTTCTGCATTACATATTTTTTTGTGCATCTTTTAATGGAGTGTAAATTAGACGGTTTGAGTGAGTAAAGTTTCTATGATTTTAAAGTTTGAAAAGATTTTATTTTTTTTAATAACGATTTTTCACAAAAAAACTTGTGATTTTTTTAATTAACAAGATTTTGTTTATCGTGCTTAATTTCAAATTTTTATTCTTGATAAAACACCTAAATTTATTGTTGATGGGATAAGCTATTCCTATGCGCATCTCACTGGGTGCTTTGGCCAGATCATCAGGAAACTTCATCCAAAGATTTTAGTAAAACTTTAGATATTAAACCAAATATGTAAAACTGTTAAGCACCAGTTTTACTTGTAACAATATCAAAGCTTAAACAAAAACAACAACAATAAACAGTGAGTTTATCTCAAGGCGAATTCATTTTTCAGGTGGCGTTGAAAGCACAGCTGTGCTACTTTTTTTTTCTTAATTAGAGAGAGGAATGTCAAAAGTTACTTGTGTTTTTGACACATTGGCCAACGAAAGCAACAAAAAAAAAAATTGTTGTGTTTTTGGTGTTGTTACTTGTTGTAGTATCGACACCACCGTTTACATGAATTCGTCTTGGTTTATCTTTTCTTACAATCCTCACTACAATTAGTTGGAATCCTCCCAATATATATTTTTAATTTTTCTTTAAATAAATTACACAAACAGCTTGGAAAAAATGTCATCATTTTACGTTTGTACAAACCTTTTGCGTTGTCATTTGGGGTGCTTAATTGTTTGATAAGGCATGTTTGTAGAGACAGTTCGAGCTTATTTGTTTTGATTTGTTAGTGTTTTGCTAAAAATGGTTGACATTTCGAGCTAATGACACTAACAATGCAATGCATGTCGTTTCTGTTGTTTTTGGATTGTTGTAGTTCCGACACCACCTGTAGTTGAATTCGCCTTGTATTTTTCAAACTCTTCTTGCTGACAGTGATAAATTTTGTATTTTTTGTGACAATTTTACAGAGTGAAAATGGGGAAAAAGAAGCATGAACAATTTACGAGAATAACCATTTTTTTATTATAAATTATTGAAAAAAATAATCATGTTTGTGTCATTTATTTACAAAAGGAAATTGTGTGCTAGCAAAGCCGCTTATGCACAAACTACATGTATTTTATTTGGCCCTGACCTCCCGTTTCAACATGCAAGTGCACGTTCGAAAAACTCAATACATTCACACTTTTTCGCTAAAATTCACAAATTGTTTGTACTTTCAGCCAATCGGCTGTTTCTTCGACTTTTCGTTGGTAATACGTATACACTACATGCAAGTAATTATTGCCATGTGGAAACGTAGGGTTAAATGTTCAATTATTAATTTTTTTTTAATTGTAGTCAAGTGTGGAAATAGTTATGGGCAAGTTAAAAAATATATCGATATACATATATCGTATCGATATTTTTTTTTGGAATAACGGTATTTATTAATTAAAAATATTGATATTTACATAAATCGAACGCATGTATTAGGCCGAAATTATTGTTACCAAATTTAAAAAGTAAATAATCGCACACCTATTTTAAAAGTGACTCAACTCAAAAAACTTAATATTTCAGAAATCGAAAAAGCTGGTTTTGACCTATAAATAGTTAAAACCAAATCTTTGAACCATTTTGGTAATGAACTATTTGTAGTTGTGTTACTTTTGATGATGTATATTTTGACAAATTTTTTTTTTAAATTATGTATGTCGTTTTAGCTGAATTCTTTTCAAGTTTTGACACTTTTGCAAAATTCTTAAGTCTAATTAATATAAATGCCAACAAAGATTTATTTGATCAAAAGTGTCACAATTCAAAATAAGACTATTTAGCACTTAGCAGTAGGGATCCACTGCCGTTTTCCGACACAACTAATAATAAGTCACTTTTTTGAATTGCAACTTTATTTCGATTGAAACATAAAGAAATACATAACTGTTATTTTAGCAACAGTTAACAACAACACCACCACTCTCATCAGACGAGTGTCGTACAGGAGGGCTCAGGGGAGATGGCAGGGCGAGCATACTTGCTTGATGGCTAGGACTCTATGGCCTGGCTATAACGCGAAACGCTGGGACACGTATAACTTCTTTTTTACCGATATTACATTTCCCGTTGGTTTCATCCCCTCCCGATTTCGACTGTCGCATAGTGTAATTCACCTCACAAAAGAAAAAACGACAACTCAAAGATTTATATCAATTTATCGGGTATGTTCTTATTTAAATTCAATTACTATTTACAAAGTGACCTCAGTTATTCGTGGTTTTAAGTGTTGTTATTGCAATAATAATAGATACTTAAAAGAATGAAGTTGATAAAATGGAATATTTTTTATCAACTTTCATTACAGGGCCGTTATTAAAATTTGCTCGATTTTAAATCGACTTCATTTCGATTTCTAGAACTTGCGTTTCTCTCTTTAGAATGAGTTTGGTTTAAAATTAAAGAAAGAAAAATCTATTTATGCTAAATGAAACAGGTGTCCAAAACGATATAAACGTAAATGTTATTCAACAACTTCACTAATTTACCACTTACACAGTGACTTAAACATAGTACTTGAAGAAGATGCTCCACCAACCAAATCCAATGAATAAATATTTTAAACAAGATACTTCGATCGATTCTCTAGAGGAAATTATTTGCAGAAGCATAGCAGAGGATGGAGTGTCCGTGAAAAGTTTCAACAAATCCAAGGTTAGCGAAGCAACAACTTGGAGCTACATTGACAAAAGCAGAATCTTTATTTGCACAAGTATTAATTTTTTCTATAATTATCGAAAAAAATCTTGTAATTTATAAAATTTCTGGATTTCGAATTATTCGATTAATCGATTAAGTGTAAAATTTTATTTGTTTAATCGAATAAGTTAAAAATGCCAAACACCGATTAATCGTTTAATCGAACAACAATAAAACCCGATTAATTGAATACCCTAGTAGGTACCGGATGAGGACGGTGATATCGGTCATTACGGGTTTCTGGGTGATAGGGACTTGATAACTATGACTACTGTCATGATGAGGAGGAGAAGGAGACGGTGTTTCACTTTCTCTGCCAATGCCCCTATCTGGGGGACATTAGGTTTAGGCATTTTTGGGAGACCGAAACTACCATGTCTGGACGATGTGTCTAATGTGGGACTGAAATCTATCTCTCTGTTCTGCAGGGAATAGGGGTGGTTGGAGGCTGCAGTGACCTCTGGGGAATAGTCTGGTTGAAACTGACTGACTCTTGTCACTTTCTAGGGGTATCACAAAGGGACCGCTATAAGGACCCAAGTGAGCCGTGACGCCTGCCCATTGAAATTAACCTAATCTAACAACAACAAAATAAACTGATATTTGTTTATAGATAAACAAGTGCATTGTGCATAGTTTAAGCATATAAGCCAGAAACCCAAAATTTTGAGTTGATTCAATTTTGAACTACATGTGCGACATGTACAAACATTTTACAAGTAATTCCATTGTAACTTTTTATTGGTTTTTTAAGTTCAAATTTAATTCTACAATAAGAAAAAAACTAAATTACGAAAAATTAAAATAAGTCAGGAAAGTACCAATTTCCCTTAAAATTTTAATAACACTACAAATAGTACCAACTTGAATAAGCAATTTTTTTGATTGTTGAAGTCAAACCAGAACTCATCAGATATGGACATTAGAAGCACTCTCTGTTTTATGTGTTCTTCTGGCAATATCTTCTTTTATCTGGCACTGCTTAATTTCAACAGCTGAATCAACTGCTTCGAACATTACTGAGGAAGCCAAATCAAAAATTTTAAAGCAATTTTTGAAAGAACAGTCGTCAAATGTTGGCATTTCGGCCAAAACTTTACATGATCTGATTTTCTTTCTAAAAGTGTTATATGTCTTTCTACATACGTAAATTGCAGGAAGTAGTTTCGTTATTTCCTTTTTTTTAAACTTCCACAGAGAAGACATATTTTTTTTACCAAAAACTATTGTTATAGAAAAATCACATAAAAAATTTTTTTTTAGTTTCTTCGCCATGAATGTGTAAATTATGTTAATGTACAATGGAAACCCCTCTTTTTTTGTTAATATTATTTAAAAAACATATCCTGCAATTGAAAAACGGCTAAAATGTTGTATTCTCTTATAAAAAGTTCTTAAAAATATCGATATATGGGTGCTTATATATTGGCGATGTATATCGATTTTTTTTGGCAGCCAATATTTATTGCTCATCTCTAGTAGAGAAGAAATCAAAATTTTTGTGTTTCGACAAAAACAAAAAATTTATAAAAGAAATGACAATTTGTATAAATTTTCAAAATTTAACACATATGTTTTGGACCACAATTATTGCTTTAACAATATATATTATATGGCTGTTATACTGCGTCGCAAAACAATATCGCCTAGACCGGTTGGAGAGAATCAACGCTGTACAAATTCTAAAACAACGAATAAATTTGAAAAGAGAACAACACCTAAAGGTAAAGGAAAATTTCTCAAAATCCAAAAGTTCTCCAGCTGCAATGTCTGCAGTTACTAAGTCAATTAATGTACCACCATTGAATTTTGATAACCCAAATTAAGCCTACACTTTAATGTAATCTAGATGCCATACATACTTATGGAAATAACTGCTAAACCGAAATCAAATCTTTCAATGACTTCTTCATCGAGTGGTCCTGCGAAACAATAGTGGCTTATTTCCTATAAGCATTAAAGTGTTAAGGATCCAACTATTTCTTTTGGATTATCAATGATTACAAAGTACCAGTTTGTCCATTTAAGTCGATTTTCCTTTTGATTACAATAATTATAGAATGAAGTTTCAAAATATTATGGACAAAATAGATTAAATTGGTGTTAATATGGAGCCAATAAAGTTGAAATTTACAGTATGTTTTGCTTTGCGTAATGTTTAAATCAAATAAATGTTTAATTAATATTTTTTTGAAAGTAACGGCTAATTAATCAGTCAATGTTTTAACGCTGGTTTAGTTGAACTTAACTTAAATGTAGCTTAAACAGGGCTGCCAGACTTGGGGATTTATCCCCAATGTTGGAGAATTAATGCTAGCAAAAAGGACAAAGAAAGTCATTTGGGGATTGTAAAAAAATTCGGATATTTTTCGGGGATTGTACACATTTTTAATATATTCAGGCATGTTCCAGACATTGATATGAAGTGGATTTAAAATCGAGCAAATTTTAAAAGAGACCCTGTACTAAAAGTTCAATTAAATATTCCATTTAATGAATTTAATTTTGTGAGTACCAATTAGATTTACAAGAACAACCCTTAAAATCCGAAAAAACTACGGTCATTTTGTAAATAATTGAACTTAAAATCTCGTTCGATTTCAATTTCACTTCATTTCGATTTCTAGAACATGCCCGATTTTCCCTTTTTTATTATTTACGCTTATTTTTCTTTGTTTCGTATATAAAATAACAATACAAATTAGCAAAACCTTTATCTTTCTTTTACTTAATAAACTTATGTTTTTATCTATTCTGGAGTGAGTGTTTTAAAAAAAACCTTTGACAACAAATACAATTTTGATTTTTAAAGACAATGTTTAAGTAAATATAAGTAAATACGAACGGCAATATAATAAAGTTTGAGAAAAAGAATGCTGGGTTATTGATAAGTACTTAAGATGCATCGAAGTATTATATAAATGAAGGACATATGTTTGTATTTTTATTGTTGATTTAAAGGATATCTAAAACCGATCGAACAAACTCCAAATTCTTATAAAATGGCTCATTCGTCTTCAAAAACATCATATTCGGGTGTGTTCTAGAATCCGAATCCACTCGAAAGTGGATTACTTTAGCATTATTGGTGTTCTGCATTTCACATCCACATGTTTTTATTCGTTTTCAATTAGAGTAGATATGGGTTGGTGAAAGTAAACCGAATCGACTTTTATTGTAATATGTTATAACATTTTTAACAAAAAAATTAATATTGCTTTTAGCTTAAAATCTTCTTAATCCAATTTAATCAAAAATATATCGTTATCTAAAACGCAAAAGGCCCTTACTAACCCTAAATTTAAAGTCGACGTTTTCATTGATATTGTTGTAATTATACCAAATTTTTTTGAACGATTTTTATGTTATTTTCAGACAATTTGTTTCTTTAATCGATTTAGCGATCTCTTAGTTTTTGGGTTTGTTTAAACTTTGCAATTTTTCGCGAATTTTAGCCATGTTCGCGATATAAGCGATTTGGTCGTGTAAGTTTTCTGATTCTTTACAGCTTTAACGATTTATAATAAATAGTTGACTTTGCTATCATGCCGCTGTTTGCAAATTTTTGCGAATTTCCTTGAATTTAGCAATTTTTACCGATTTTTTGTCATTCCTTATAGTTTTAGGGACTTTAAATCAATTTTATGGCTGGTTTGAAATATTAAAATTTTTCGCGAATTTTCGCTATTTTTGCAATTATTTTTTTTGTTATTTTCCGACATTTTGTTTTTTTTTAACCCATTTAGAGATTTCAAATAAATTTTAGTGTTTGTTTAAAAGTTTGCAATTTTTCGAGAATTTTAGCCATGTTAGCGATTTTTTTTGTGATTCTTTACAGCTTTCACGATTTTTAAAAAATATTAGACATTGCTATCATGCTTCGGTTAGCAAATTAGCGATCATTAGTTCAACAAAAGTTTTTTCGAACAAAAACTTCGAATACACAAAAACATGCGGATTTGAGAACACCAATTTATGACTTATGCTGATTCAAAAAATTTTTCGTTTTCAATTCGAGTCTAAACCTAGAACATACCTGATTGATCTGCTTTTAATTAAAAATAATTTTAAATTTGGTCAGAAAAAAATATTAATTTTTAAAGGATTTGTTTTTTAATTTGGGGATTTTTGGGGATTTTATTTTTATTTTTTTGGGGTCAAGGCAAAAAGTACCTGGCAGCCCTGAGCTTAAACTCAACAGCTGTTAATCATCCCTACAAGAAATGAATGAGCGAGCAGTCACATTTTTCATTTTGGTGTTAAGAAAATGATAGAAAGAAATGACCGAAATTAAGTTATCGGTCACATTCGGTAATTTTTTTCCTATCATTTTCTTAACACCAAAATTAAAAAAGTGACTACTCGCTCATTCGTTTCTTGTTTATTGATGTTGTTTTTGTTTAAGCTTTGATATTGGTACAAGTAAAACTGTTGCTTATAATTCTTAGTCGCTTAACAGTTTTATTTGTTTAATATCTTTAGTGTTTCTAAAATCTTTGGATGAAGATTCCTGATGATCTGGCCTAAGCAACCAGTGAAATGCGCATAGGAATAGCTTATCCCATTAATAATAAATTTCAGTGTTTTCATCAAGAATAAAAATTGGGAATTAAGCACACACAAACAAACAAAATCTTGTTAATTGAAAATTCTGTATTCCCAAAAATTTCTTTGATGATTAACTTTTTATTTCATAAAACCGAATAAAACCGGTTAATCTGTTATTTTTTATGCTTAACCGAGAACAGGGTTTTAAAAATAGCAACTACATATTCGGAATATTCGAAAACCGATTTTTGAAAAAAGTTGAATAATCGATCTCCCTAGTAAGTAAGACGCTATTTCTATGCGATTGTTCAGACCGATTGAATCCAAAAACAACCTGAATTTTAAAATTCTTTCAGGACACTGTGCACTTATTTTACGAGTAATAGAACTTAAACCAATAGTTACTTATATTAAATAAAACTATAGCTTATAACCAGGGAAACCAGAAAAATGCTCTAAAAACACGTTTTATGCGCATTAAATATGCAGTAAAAACTGGAAAATATGCCCTGAAAAATGTAAAAATATGGCCTAAAAAATAAAAAATTGCTCATTTGAAGACAAAATATTCAACAATTTAACAACAACATTTCAAAAACCAAACCTAAAAATATTATCGCTGTTATATGTTAACATTTAAAGGAATCTTAACTATTTTAGCATGGGAGCTTTGGACAAATATGAACCGATTTGAAATGAAATTAATTTTCAGTGAAATATTTTTGGGGTAAATTGAATCTAAATACCAACGTAATTAGATTGCTTACGGACACAGAGAGTTAAATTTTGGAAGATGTTTTGATGGGAAATATGTGAAATTATAAACCGATTCGTACCATTTACACAGAATTGGAATTTGTACTTTGCGCTCAAGGTTAACATAGGCAGGCAACCAGCCAGACGGACGGATGGACATCGTTCGATCACTTTAAAAAGTGCTTTTAAGTCGATCGGTATACGAAAACATTGGTATACATATTATGTCTTACACACATCGCATAACATTTATCCTTAATGACAACCTGCTTTGTCTTACAATTTAAGAGTAAAAATTAAATGTAGATTGCGAAATTTAAGTATCAGAATTTCGAAAAAATTTTTTTTTTATTTGCTGCGAATCCTTGTAGGCATCTAAAAAAAATTAAAAAGTCTCAAAATATGCATTAAAAAGTCAAAATATCCGCTATAAACCTAAAAAATGCTCGTTTAACTTAATTATGCTCAAAAATTCAGCAAACGATAATATATGCATGAATATGCATTAACAAATCGATGCAAAAATTCATAAAAGGCTCTTAAACGGTTTGTGTACCTTCATTGGTCGCACAAGGAAAAACATGCAATTGCATATTTATGGTTTTCCTGCTTATATCTATAACTATAAATAATTCTTAGATAATTCAACTTTTGTAACAATATGTTGAAAAAGCCATAATTATACATTACAAAAAAATATTTAATATAATGATTTAAATAAGTTTTTTTTTAAACGATCTTAAAAAATCATTTAGATCAATTTGAAGTTTATTCCCAAGGTATATTTACACAAGGTAGACTCATTTGGGAGTGTAGACATGCTGCTCTATAAAAATAACCGTGTGGAACGGAATTGTCAAAATTGTCTTCATATAAATTTAACGCACACATGTACAAATTTTGGCTCATATACACGAAATTTGACATTGGTGTTCCAACTTAGGTAAACAGCAGACAAACATATGGGCCAACGAGTTTACCTTGTGTAAATATACCTTGTTTATTCCGTAAATATTTTTTAGACATTCGATAATACTTTATAATTTCTTTGTGAAATCCAAGAAAAATCCAAAAATTTATTTAATGTATGTAAATACATACATAAATGTGTACCAAAATTACCCCCACAGTATATTTTTGTTATTAAAACACTAGTAGTGATATCATTCACTACACACATTTGTATTACAGCGTCAGAGCTATAAATGATTTTGTGCAGCCAAAACCCTCTTTATTAAATGTATTGTTACATTTCGAAGAATTTATTATTGTGTACACTTTTTAAAAAAAAAATTCTATAAGATTTCTCATGCATATAAGAGAAATTTTAATAAGCGTGTTATTAACGTTTTGAAAACTAATCTTATCTACTTATTTTTTGACTCTTTTTTGCAAATACATACATATTTTTATAAAACTTTAAAGCGTAAAAGAAATATATTATTTTTTAGGTTATTTTTGGCCAAATTATAGAGGATTTCTTTTGGGACATCGCGAGCAAAAATAAGTAATTTTTCCAGTAGAAAAGTAAGTAATCTTCTCGTCAAGTTCTCATTATTTTTCTGCTTATTTTGTAAGCAAAGTTTTTGCTTGGTGGTCATACAAAAGAGTAGCTTAACTCGATATAAGACAAAATAAATTTATTAGAAGTAGAAAAGTTGTAAAATCTTTTATATTTACTTAAATTCTCTATTGAAGTTGTTAATAATATACAGACTTAAAGCAAAAAATTCCTCGATTAAAAGTTCAAAAAAAAAAATAAGGAAACCTCGAAACTACAATATTCGACATAAGCGACTTTTCCATATTGCCATAGATTTCTAAAAAAAAAAAATCATTAATCAAAAAGCCTTTACATAGCAAAAGAAAGAAAAAACAACTAAGGAACAATCGCAGCAATAATCACACAACAATCTTATCAAGAAATTAAATTAAATTTCCTTGGCAATTTTTTCAACTTCCTTTGTAACCCTTTTTTCTGCCAAAGGACATTATAATGTTATGTTTCCTCAGTCTAAGTACGAGTGTATTCTACTAAATAAAGTGACAATTTATATCGAGTTAATAGTTAAAGTCACAGGATATAAAAATAATCATATTCATTAACTCGGCTTGTATATGACTATTATTTCTATTGCTCCCCCTCTGACAAAACAAAAAAAAAAAAAAACGAGGAAACGAAGTAAATTCACATACATGAAGACCGAAGTTAACAACGCCCACCTGTTTTCAGGTTTAACGAAAACACAAGGGTGGTTACTTCAAAGTGTTGGGCTGCTAAAACAGGGTGGCAATGGGTAAGACTCGTACTTTTTCCGTCAAACAAACATATGAGCAGAAGCCGTAGCTGATGGCTGGTTGATGATTTTGCTTTGATGACAGATTATATTCATTACATCGGTTTATGTGCGTCTAGGTTGATTTGTGTGTGTTTGTTTTCATATCCATGTCCAAGTCACTGTGTCTGTCCTTTTGAACGTCCGTCTTATTATCTCTACTCACAGCTATTTCATGCTACTTTTTTGTGACTAAATTATTATTTTAATTTTTGTTGTTGATGAATGATAAGAATTTATTTGATTTTTCTTTTACATACAAACATTTTAAACGGGGGTTGCCTTTTTTCGTCCAATTTTCCCACACAGAAGGGAATTTCGTTGTTAGAAATATTTTGTAGTATGAGAATGTTGTCATGTTAATTATAATGTTTTTCTGGTTTTAATTTTTTTCTTTCTGGTCTATTATGTAAAACATTATAATAAACATTTAACAAAAATGCTTTCCTTATTAACCACAAGAGGAGGAGGGCAAATTCTATTCAAATAATTTCCATTTTAAGTTGTTGGTAGCGTTTACAAAAGAAAATTAATCTGCAGACAAATGATTCATGTTTTTATGATTGATAATAAATATCAATTATTAATAAAAAATTGTTTTTTTTTTTTTTAACAATTTACAACAAAATTGATTTATTTTCGTTGTTATTTAGTCTTTTCTCCAATTTAATAACCCTAAAATCCGATTTTATTCATTAAAGTACTTTTCTGCGAAAGTGTACTTTGCTGCAGAGATGGGATAAAAAAGCATTTTATGTGATACTTTCAGTTTTGGAAAGGCTGTTTGAACAAATAGTGGTATTAGAGGTTTTTACATAAAATAAATTATATGACTGATTTTAGAATTAAAATGTTTTTTCGAAGCCGAAGTTCAAGAGATGGTCTTAAATTGTACTGTTTTACGCCATTAGAAAAAGGATTCGTATTTAGTTTCATAAACATGTCTAATTTCATTTAATTATTTTTTAAGCTGTGAAATGTTTTTCGATTGCTTAAATATTTCATTAAAATTAGAATAAGGATAGGTTAGGCTAATATGACAGCCGCCTCAAGGTACAGCTCATTAGGGTTCTGTGTAACACGCCACTTTACCCTAATCAAACTGTTCAACGTCGCTGCCAAGATATTTCATTGCCCTAATAAAGGCGTGGATATTGCCCAGAGCTCCTTCTGATAGACACGTATTGTCTTTAAATTTTCGGTGACCAAACCCTTTCCGTCTTAAGTCATCATAAGCAGGGCAATGCCAGAGCAGATGTTCAGTCGTTTCATATTCTTCATCGTTTATCTCTTTAAAAAAATCATTGTATGTATGTTTCAATATTAGCCAACCACAGTGACCACTTATGAATGCTATAAGGTTTTATAGGTGGAAGTAGGCTGGTTTAGTTCATATCGTGTCATCTGCATATTCGTGGAAGGCCAAAACTTCTTGGCCGCTGTGCAACAACAAACTTTTTTTTATCCTTACGCAGTAATAAGTTGAAGCTTTTCCGCATTTTGTTGATTACCAATTTAAAATGGAACACCAATGTCACACGGGACCATACTCAGATCTGAGTTGGCGACGGCCTTAGCAAGTGGGTCGGAACTTTGATTTCCATAGACTGTCTCGCTATCTCTTAAAGAGAGGGTGATCTATACGCTCTCAAGGGATCCGATGGCCGCTTTACTGTCAGCTTATAGATTTTATGTTCCTATGACACTGAATTTGTTCTGCAGCTATTCTTATCTGTTAGCCTAATAGACGGCTGTATATGCAACTCGTCCGAAAATATTTCACAGCCGACTCTTTCCTGTGATTTTTTCTGAAGATTCGGATGACACCTTCTCCAAAATGGAAGGTATTGTCATATTTAGGTTAGGTGGTCGATCATAAAGACCCGGCATAGACCGTGATGGTCCCTAGCATAACTACGATGTACGATTATCCTCAATTGAAAAGCTTAGTTCGATGAGAGGATACCCAGAGTACTCCTTTTTGGTTAACTCTAGGAGTATCAAAAGTTTCTCCAAACCACCTCAGATTTCCTTTGTATAGTAGAGTACGTATCTTCCTTAAAATTACGAATTGGAATGCCAATTACTCTGTTGAACGGTAATTGAACCCCCCGCTTTACTAATTCGTCTGCCACCTCGTCACCTTTTATGCTCCGGTGACCACGAACCCAATAGATGTGTACTGTCTGTCCTGTTGGAACCAAGTCTATCCATTGAGTCCTTACAGTTCCGGACGATCAAACAATATAAATATTTAGTGGATATCGCCGCCTGACTATCTATAAAGAAGTTTAAATGTGAGTTCCTAGTATTCGAATAACGAGCCAAACCAGCAGCCATTTTGGCCGCAAATATTTCCGGCTGTTATATACTGCTGTGATCAGGAAGCTTATAATATTCCTGAATACTTAGTTGCTGTCAGTTCACTGCAGCTCCAACACCCTCTCCCATTTTAAAACCATCAGTATAAAAACTGTATAAATTTATACGCGGTTTCCTATTAAAAATTAATCTCGGAATGATGAATATCAGTCAATGTCATAGTAAGTTCTAGCGGAAATATTTCTCCCAAAGACCGGATCAAAAACAGGTCTGTGTGAGATCTTTTCGGGATTACACCCAGTATTATGGAATGTCCATAGTCTTTTCACTGCCATTCCTTCGTAGCATATAGACGCGTTCAGGTATCCATTGTAAACAGTCCCTTAGTTTGGGAAAATAAGATTATAATTAAGTCGTTACTAAATTTATTTTAAGTTATGCATACGGTATGCAGTAGTCCGTACTAAATTTATTTTTAGTACTGCTTGCGGCATGTAGTAGTCATTACAATTAAATTGTTAGTTTCGTTTTATATAATAAATTTAAACATTTTTGAAAATCCCAAAACAAATATTTGTTTAATATTTTGTACTTTTTACAATAACATATCTTAATGTAACACCTTTGTTTTTTGATGGATGTCATAATATTGTAGATATACAGTCGTATTCAAGCATGTATACATGCATACAAACATACTTCACACATGTACACATGTTCTTAATATCGCTGTGTATTATTGTATTTTTGTTGTTTGTTATTATAAAACTCAGGAGTGGGAGTAGTTTCAAGAGACTTAGTCAGTCTCGAGGGAAATTTATTTAAGCCGTTCATAATAACAATTTTTACCACATGTTAAATACAAAAGTATTATCTTCTTTTTTAATATTTACTTTTTTTTTTGTTCAAAATTTATCCAGGTTCCATTTATTTTTTTTTGCAAACGAGCACTTTTTTGATTTGAATAGTCATTTATCCGTATAATCTTCAATTAAAATTTGCAGAGAATTCTTGAGAATTTTAATGCTTTATGTAGAAATTTTTTTAAGAAAGGGTTCGACACTACGCAATTTTCCATTTCTCCCAACTTTGGAAACTAAAATGGAGTTATTGCTTTAAAACTTAACATTTTTTAAATTTCTTGCTTTAATTACAATTTTCCTCAGAGATTAACTTTAGAACAGATAATCATGATTATTCCCAAAAGTTTAATTTAACACCAATACCATGAGAATAAGTTAACAAGAAAACAATTATATTACAATCTTCGAGATATGGCAAACTTCAAGTCAATGGCCTGAGGTCAAACGCATGTTCCCCTAACTATACTACTGATGAAGAAAATCAAATTTAGAGAAATCTCTCTCTTGTTTTCAACAGATTCAAACTGTCAATCTATCAAACCACCCACTCAATCATTGATATCATTTTGTATTTGGTTTATTGCTAAAGTATTCTTAGAAAGATTAAAATGATTTCTGGTGTATAAGAAGAAATAAAAAAAATTTCTAAATATGAGGAAAAAAAGTATTAAAAATAACATGAAGTCTAAGTCTAAACAATTTGTTTTTCGCATTTTATAAGAAAACGTTTCTTAACTCGTTTATATTATTTAAAGTAACATGTTAAAAATTTTTCTCTTAAAGGGTGTTTTTTTAGAGGCATAGCATTTTTTTCAAAGTAAAATACTACAATTCAATAGAATGAATGTTTAAAAATAACTTCCGGCATATGGCATCCGCGACTGTGCCTGATGAACGCCATTATATCGGTAAAATTTTGCACCACTTTTTCGAGCATACTCGTCAATATTACATCGAATGTTGGCTTCTAAACGCTCAATCGTTGCTGGCTTTTCAGCACAGATCAGAGATTTGGTGTACCCCACAAAAAGTGGTTTCAAATCCCATGAACGATGTGGCCAATCCACAAGTCCATTTCTTGAGATAATTCGGTCACCAATCGTTTTGTTCTACAAGGTGATGATTACAATCTCTGTATGGCATATTGCGTTGTCTTGTTAGAACCATTTCTCCTTCAAATTATTTGCAATGACATAAGGAATAAAAAAATTACACATCATTAGTCTGTAGCGTTCGCCATTTACGGTAATGTCGGCACCGGTTTCGGATTTAATGAAAAAATTGGCCAGTGACGCCTTCGGCATGTAAACCGGGACGAAGTCTCGTGAGGATTTTCAACGTCAATTCTGCTAGTTCACATACCCGTTGGGCCAGAAATGTGCCTTATCGCTGAAGATGATTTGACGGTAAAAAATTCAACTTTACCGAACACACGACGCAATTGATTTTTTTTTTTTTAATTTCCTAAGCTGGTGCACTGACGTTAATTTTTACATCAGTTTGATCTAAAATTCGAGTCCTCTGTCACTCTTACCTCTAAAGTGGCGATGGCTTCGCATGTATTTACGGTACGGGTTCGATTCGGATGAATATTATCCAAAAAAGTAAATTTGGTAATAAATCGATCCATAGTTTTGCGTATTAGCTGCTTAGGTGGGCGACTATGCGCACCTTTAACTTGACGAAGTGCTCTATAAGTTCGGCGAATAGAGCGCGAATTTTAGAAATAAATTTCCACGATTTGTAAACCTTTTTCTAGTCTAACGTAGTCACAAAAAAATTTTTGATTTAGGCTTATGAAATGAATTTTCTTTAAAAATTTGTTCAATAAAACTTTTATAAATCTGAAATTTTTTATAAATATGGGGGTAAGTCTTTGCATGGTGATTTGCGAAAGCATACTGAAATAAAAATCAATCACACTTCATTAGTATAACAGCTAGTCGTACAGTTATCCGTCTCAAAAATAAAATACGTCTAAAAACCATCCTTTATTTTTATCACTCAAAAAATTTCAACGTCATGCAATGGTATTGGATTTTTTAGATCATATATGTATGTACGTACATATTAATAAAAACATTTTTACGAAAACTTTAAGGAGTTAAATCATACACAAGCATATATCCTTTTCTAGATTAAAAGTTAATTATTATTATGTCCTGTGGTACCTATAAGGAACAAAGGGCCACCACAAACTGATTCCATTCAGTTCTATCAGATGCTTTATGCTTTATTTCTCTCCAACTAAGGCCACTTTGAGAATTTTGGAGTTGGCGCCTCCATGTGTGCAATGGACGGCCTCTTCTTCTTGTATTACCCTGGGGTGCCTAGTCGATGGCGGCTTTTGCTATGTCTCCTGTGGGCCTTCGCAACGAGTGGCCAATCCAACGCCATTTGCGATTAAGGATTTCAATCTGGATTGGCTATTGATTAGTTATACTCAATAGCTGTACGTTTGATATTGTTGGGCCAGAATATTCGAAGAATTCTTCGCAAGCAGCGGTTGACAAACACCTGCACAGCATTTATATCACGTGGCAATGCGTTCCACGCCGCGCTGGCATATAGGAGCACGGATTTCACACAGGTGTTGAACAACTGGATCTTGATGTTTAGAGAGATTACGGTTGATTTCCATATTTTGCTTAACATGCCGAATGCTTGATTGGCTTTAGATATTCGGTATACCACATCATTGCTAGAGCCGCCAGTGTTTGTAATTATACTACCAAGGTAGCAGAAAGATGTTACATTCTCTAGTTCTACGTTGCGTATTTTAAACCTATTAAAATTAATAGCATTACTCGCATGCTTTTTCTCTTGGTAGTGTTTATTTTAAGGCCGGCCTTTGCGGCTTCAATCTCTATAGATTTAAGTTTCGCCACCATATCTCTGTGGCTATGTGACACAAAGCAGATGTCATCTGCTTATTCGAGGCATTCAAGACGTTTATTTAGGCCCCATCTTATTAATGGGGATGATGGCATATTAAATTATTTTTAAAACTTTTTACGAAAAGAGAATGGCATTCTCTTTTCACTTCTCTCCTAAAAGCTCAAGACTTGCACTAATGCATCACTTGTAAGAAACTTGGCATTACTCTCATATGTCAAAAGTTTTTTCATGCAGTGAAGCATCAGCTCTGCAGCAAATGTTGGCAATTATTGCATCAGTTACTTTTCTGATGCAATGACTTTTAACATAAAAAAATCGTTTTATTTTTCTATTTTGATGAACATATGTATATAACTTTTTGGTTAAATATTTTTAATTAAATTTGCCATTGTTATTGTTAATAACATTTTTTTATTATTATTTTATGTTCGCTCATAAAACTTTTGAAATTTAGCTCGTGTTCAAAAGTTCAAATTTTGAGCAGGTGTTGTGCAGATCATGCATCAGCAACAAAATTTTGCATCACTGCAGCAGTGATGCACAATTTTGATGCATTTACGAACGTACCCTTTGTCTTTTATCTTTTGTTTTTAATGACAGTATTTACAGAGTTAATCAAATAAATATTAAAGATCAACATTGTGTTGACTATCCTCCAAGGGGAAATGCCATGCTGAATTTCTTTTTATAAAAAAAGATAAAACCAAAAAAAAATTTAGTAAACAATTTCGGGATTGAATAAATCCGGAAAATTCTGGAATTAAACATTTTCGGGATCGGGATTGGCAAAATCTGGACCTAATTGGGTCAAAACTAGTAAGACACGCTACCAAAGAACTCTTAGACCAAGATTTTGACTTTAGGATTACAACAGGATTTATCTTATAACAAAATTAATCTAACATTAAGCCTCTTCGACGTTTTTGCCTTATGCAAAACTGGCTTAAGTTCACTTTAGTTTACCGATACACTTAGGCCCGTTTTAACGATAGCTTTATGTAAAATGAAGATACAAGATATTTTGGTAGTGTAAATAATCATTCATAAGTATATCGAGCCCTAACCGCGAAAATAACGTAAGCGACATAATTTTCAAATTTCGTTTTTTTGCATAAATGACTTTATTGGCAACACTTGCATCGTCTCCTCAAATGTCATAGTCACATAAGGTACCGTTCGGATTTTATAGCTAGAACAATTTTATCATAAGCGACAAATTTCATACAAAATTTATATGAAATAAAATAAAAAAAACTCCCTTCTGTAAAATTTGATTTTTGGCGCTTACGTTATTTTCGCGGTAAGGGCTCGATATGTATATGGGCATTTCCGTCAAAAGGTCCACCGTGACCGAAAATTTAAAAGTTATTAAAAGCTGATTATTTTACGATATTGTTATAGAGAAAAATTTAGATTTTACTAATTTTATTAATTTACCCATAAATTTGTTCACTTAGATGAACAATCAGACTGCAAAGTTGTGCAAACGTAATTTCTTATTTGTGAGAATGTTTTATTGTATGTTTTCTTTAATATTATCTTCCTTAAAAGAGGTGATATTTGATAAAAATTATTCCAAAAAAATTTTCTTACATGGTCTGTAATCTAAGGAAGAGTTCGAAGAGAAAAATGTTATTCGGATAACCGGTAAATCTTTATTTTGTTTTAATCATTATTTAGTTTAATTATTATGGAAAAAATTTCACGTTCGAAATGTCACGTATCGACCCAGATTTTGGTTAAAAAAAAAAAATACATAAGATTTTGGAATCAAACCAAAGACATTTCAATGTAACATTGCTACGTAAAATTCTGAATGTAGTTTGACAAAAAAAATTGTTCCAGGTTTCGCTGAATTACGGCTTTTTATACATGGCCACAAAAACTACTTCTATTTTTTTCACGTTCGAACCGCTACTTCTTTTGCCAATATCTTGGACCTAGTATCGCGCCATCCATAAACTTTAGCATGGATAACAATGCCCTCTTAGTGCTTTAATTTAAGGGGTAAAAGAACGGAAAAATATTTGTTGCTTAAAATGTTATTGCATTTTCGATCCGTACGACTGTCACTTTCAACACTTTGGAATTACCCATATATCAATAGCTTCAATGTTAACCAAAGGTTAGCTTAATAAAAAAGTATGTAAAATATTGAAGAAATAGGTATATTGCAAGAAAGCTTTATAAATTGAAATATGATTCATTGAACACATTCGAAAAGTAAATATAGTTAATTTTTTAATTTTAAAGATTTTTTTTAAGATATGTATATGCTACACCCTTTAGTTGCTGTTATCTATACTTAACTATTGAAAATTCATTTTAGTTTTCATCATTTTAAATATCTGGCCATTTAGTATAGAAAATATGTTGAATTCCCTTAAAAGGTTTCAATATCATCAACAACTTTCATTCATAAAACAGCAACAGTCTTCACACAAAAAAGTACCTTTTAACACATGAATGCATTTACATTAAAAACACACACACACACAAACTAATGCAAAACATTACAACATACAGGAGAAAGGGGAGAAATTTAAACAAGAAGCAGTAGGAATACTTATATGAGACTAAATCAAAACCTAAAACATTTTGTGGTAATGGTTACGATTTACATGTTGTTGTTGTTTTTGGTTGTATGTATTGTTGTTGTTACTTTTGTTTATTATTGTGGGTGGTAGACCGCATCAAAAGAATGCCTTCTAAATAAAATCACGGCACAAACAACCACCTCGATTTTTTTTAAGTTTAAAAAACTCATTTCATTTTACGCTCGATGTCGATTTAATTTTTTTTAATTTTTAAGAAGTAAAAAAGTACGATTTACTGCAGCATCAGTTTGATTTTATTTTGTTATTCTTCTAGATATTGGTAACGTTTCATTGAACTTCCGCTTAATGTTGTAAAACAAACAAACAAACAATCAACTTTATGGTTTGAAAAATATTGAAAAAAATCAATACACAGCCATTTGCAAAAAGCAAAAGTTATTGATACAAATTTAATTAGTTTGAAATAAATAAACCGTTATTTTTTGTTATTTTAATTTTTGTAAGAACTCTAATAGAGTAATTATTTTTTAATATTAAGTGTTATATTAACAATAAAACAAATAAATAAATTGAGTAATAAATCGCTAAAAACTTATTAAAAACAACTACAAAAAACTTTAAAATAATAAAACTTTAATAGTCTTATTCCTTCAATATTTTCCAGGAATATTTTGTATGCACTATAAGGATTGTAATTTGACTTAAGCTACAGTCACACTTATTAAATATTTAAACAAATAAGCGTAACCCCTATTTTTGTTTATAGTTAGGGAAATTTAATATTGTCTTAGTAACTCAAAACAAACAAATTATACTATTACACATAACAAAAAATTGATTTTGGTAAGATCTGGACTTTTAATCAAAATAAATATTGGAATTAAAGAAAATTATTATTTACTTTGCTTGTTGGTCCCGTTTTTTTCGTCAAATATTTAACAACTGTGACCGTAGCTTTAGAATACACATTCCAATAATATGAAAATTTTGTATAATAAAAAAATCTTTAAATGAGGCAAATCTAAATAAAAAATTATGCTTCAAGCGAAGCAGGCTTGTAAGGGAGAAATGAAAGAGTTTCGCTTACCATCTCGCTTACGGAAGGCATGAATTTAATATGTTGAGTTCCCACTTTGATGCAATACATTTTTGACACAAAGAAACCGCTTTGTTCATCGCATATAAAAACTGGTGAACGCAGCTGTCAGAATTACACACTGACTTCCGTATTCATAAAAAATTAAAATGGATTTGAAATTAATTTTTAAAAAAATTGGTATGAAACTTTTAGCTTAAAACACATATCAAACTTAATTTATTTTTTATGAATACGGTGATGAATGTTTTGTTATCTGCTTCGTAGTAAGGGAATGCCGTGCCACTTCAAATGTTATTTTTTTTTAAAAAAACTTGTTAAGAGTTCGTTCACTTAGTGCTGGTTCACACTCTTCAAGTTTTAGCCGTCAAGTCTTGAGTATTTAGGAGAGAAGGGAAGAGAGAATGCCATATCTTTTCCCCTCTCTCCTGAAAACTCAAAACTTGACGAGTCAAACTTGAGGTGTATACACCGGCACTTAGACTTAACCACAATTACCAGTCCTATAGTGCAATTTAAAATCGAAGTAACAAATTTTAAGAGTTTTACTTTATGAAGACAGTAAAAGAACACAGATTCTTGGCCCAATTTACCGAGATAATGACTTTAAGAACGCGAGAGATGCACTGAAGGATGATAAGGAGCAATGAGGAAATTTAGCGGTTTAAAAAATTCCTTATTCCTTATCTTAAGTGAATAGAAACTGTAAATGATGAGAAAGGTCTGTTAAAACATACAAGATTTCACAACTATGATTGTCTAATAAAATTTTTATAGTTAGAAAAGATTGTTGGCTTTTACAACACCTGAAGTCCGATATTAAAAACACTTTCAACAGTTTTTGGTAAATGTCTTTCTTTCTTTTTTTTATTTACTAAACCCATCTGAACACTTCATTTTCGATTAATGTTTCAAAACATTTCCTCACACCGTTTTTCAAACGTTTTACAAACCAATTGTTGAAATAAATTTTATGTTTTACGCATTATGAAAAATGACACAAAAGCCAAAATGCCATACAGCTAGACCGACAGACCCTTCAGTAAAAAATGCATACGAATGCTTTTAGCTTTAAAATAAATACGGAGCAAAAGAGAGTGAGTGATGGGCAAATATAAGGGAACAACACCGGAATAATGTTTTATTTTAAGGAAGAGTGCACACGGCACACTTTTGTCAAGCTCCTGCATAAGCCCAAAGCCCAACAGAAATGGAAGACTTTTTCACTTTTTTTTTTAATGTGGAATAAATGGAAAACACGTTACAAGCGGAAGCAACACTTTTTTTTTGACTAATGCATAAAATGTCCTGTAGTTGTTTAGCCCAAAGAGGAAAAAACTCCTGGTGACGATTATTATTGTTGTCATTGCATGAGTTTTTTTTTGGGTTGGGGGGAATAAAACAAAATGTACAATATTGTCCACAAGTCATTTAACATTAAAAATATTTCTGTAAATTTTTTAAACAAGTGGGAAAGTTAATAAATTCGTAATGCCAGTACAAAAGTACTTTTTTTTTAAAGAAATAAAAACGCGTGAAATTAGTTTTTGTTTTACAGCAGCCATTAAAAGTTTTTTTTTAAACTTGAATTTATTAAATAGATTTTTTTTAAAAATTTTCAAATTTGATTAATATGCACGCAGAGAAAAAAACATGTTTAAATATGGTCACCTCCAGCAAAACTATTAAAAAAAAAAAAATTCAAATATATTATGTTTAATTTAACAATATATTATTGTCACCGACAACCATATTATGGTAAAAATAGTCCTCCATCAAGACGCCACAACCATATTATGGTTGCCTGTACACGTATTATGGTTAAATATGACAATAAATTGTTGTTAATTTAACAACAGTATATTCCTCTTTTCCAAGAGCAACATGCTATGGTTAAAAACCAATTATGCTATTATAAATGTTAAACATATATAGTTATTATTAACCATAACAATTTCGAAGGCAACCATAACATGGTTGTGGCTTCTTCATGGAGGACTAATTTAACCATAACATGGTTGTCGGTGACACTAATATGGTTAAATTAAACATATGTTTGAAAATGTCATTCAAAATAGTTTTGTTGGAGGTGACCATAACTAAACATGTTTTTTCTCTGGGTGTGTATTTAGGAATAATTTTATGTTGTTACGATCGTGATAAATTTGTGTCTTCATTGTTTTTTGCAAACTACTAGACCAAGAAGTTCTAGTAGAACCTGCTTTGATCTGCATACTATCATTCATTCTAAAGCGTGACTGGTGCAATTTTTTTTTAAATAAAAAAAATGCTAATTTTTGAGGCATACAATTTTTTTGGCGCGTACCAAAAATTTGATTTTAGAGGGGAAGGCTCGGAGATGACATAAGTGGCGCCCAGAATTTGCTGTCGAATTAAAAAGACAACAATGGTAAAAATGAAGCCAATATAAAAAAACCATTATTATTTTTACTTGTGAATCACACCATAACGTCAAGTTTTTGCCCAACTTAATTCGACATTTCTTTGTTTCAGTGTTTGAGGTACACAATTGAGCATCGCGTTAAGATTGTTGAAGCTTTTTACAAAAATGGGCGTTCAAATCGAAATGCATTTCGTGCACTTCATGATTTTTTTTGGGCAGCATAATCGAATAAATGTGTCCACAATCGGGAGAATTGTGCGTAAATTTCAGCAAACCGGGTCTGTAGGAAATGTGAAGACAGCTGTGCATGCTCGCCTAGTTCATTCTGGCCTGGCGACGTCTCTGGCCGTACTTCTTCGGAAATGAGGTCGGTAACCATGAATGGTGTTCGCTATCGCGAGATGATAACAGACTTCTAGCGGCCAGAATCGAGAATATGGACCTTGACAATATGTGGTTCCAAGAGGATGGTGCCACTTGCCGCATAGTCAACGAAACATTGGCTCTTTTGAGCAATCGTTGCGATGTTAATTGGCCGTTACGATTATGTGATTTGACACCGGTGGACTTCTTTCATTGGAGATATTCAAAAGAAAAAAGTTTACGTCAATAGGCCAAGAACAATTCAAGAGCTAAAGGATGAGATAATTCGGCACATTAACGATATTAAACCTCAATTATGTCTCAGAGACATTAAAAATGTGGACCAACGTATAGAGCTATGCCACCGAAGCCGTCGTGAGCACTTGGCCAATAATTTGTGGTTGGACGCCCTATATTATATTCTATCTACGTTATACTTTTGCATCTCCCTTATTGATTTAGATGTTTTTTCGATTAAATCTAGATTTTTGATGTTTTTTTTAAATGATTTTTTACAATTTTTATAAATTAATTAATTTTTTTAAATTTAGCAATTTTTCGTTAAAATCGTTTTTGGTTTTAGGTAAATAAATAAATTTTGCTGCGATTTTTACAAATTCTACTTTTTTTTAAAATGATTTGTTCTCTTTTATTTCATTACAATTTTTTATTTTAGGCGTTTTTTTTGTTTTGAAATTTAAAGTTTCTTTTTTCCTTTATTTAATTTTGTGAATTGTTTTATATTTTAATTTTAGACATTTTCGCTTTAAAAAATTGATTAAAAGTTTTGATGATTTTCTTTTAATTAGTCGATTTTCTACTCCTTAATTATTTTTATTTCAAAATATAAACGATTTTTTTTTTTTGTTAATTTATTTCCAATTAAACCAATTTTTGTCTAAAATTGGTTTAATAGAAATTAAAAGAAAAAATAATAATGTCGAATTTTTATTAATAAAAATTAATTAAGTTTCTCTGTATATTTTTTATTATCATTGATTTTTTTGATGTTAACACCATTTCGTGTATACAAATTTTTTTGAATGAAAAATTTCTTTGTTTCACTACAAACAGTCTAATTTTTTTTTTATAAGTGACCAAAATTATTTATCTTCAGACTTAACGAGCACACTAAACACCTAACAAAAGGATGCTTAATTCTCCACATTAAAAAGGGACAACGTCTCTTTAGCTCATTTAAAGTATTTAGCATTCAAATATATGCATCTGATACTTTATAAAATACTTCATTTAAGTCACCCTCTTATTTACCTACAACTTCAAGGATGAGTTTTTCCATATATTCATACTAAATCGAAAGAATTAATACCTCTCTTCCTAGCACAAAAATGTGTGTGAGGAGTATGAAGCATGGGAGTACAAAAATCATAAAGCTATCATCTTCATTATGATGACGTAAACAAAATTTTTTTATTTTAAATTACAACATCGTCACGGCTGTCAGTCATTTAGTTAGTTGGTTTGTTGGTTGCTTGGCTTTTTAGCAAAAGTCGAAGTAGACAAAGGACATTCTTTCAACATAGACAATCCTTGTGAATATCGCATACGAACGACGATACTCATTTACTCGCATTTGATTTTAACGAATAAGCGAAGAACAACCATGGGAAGGCAGACAGACAGACAGAGGAGGAACAATTTGTGGTGTGGGATTGAGTGACGACTACTACTTGATGATAATAAATGGTAGAAACATAATTGATGCACTCAGGCGTAAGTGATTAGATTCATTATGGCAGGAAAGAGAACAATAAAAAACAATCTAAAAGATGAATCAATATCTTTTATACACATCGTATTGTATTGCATTTCATCTAAATTTTTCCATATTAAACTAGAAAATAACCAAAGTTAAAATATTTTTTTTAAAAACAAAATTGTTTTAAAGTGTCTTCTTTAGTTTAGTTGTCAGCTAAAAAAATTGTTTTAAAAATAAAAAAAAGTCTGTAAAATGAATGTTAAATTGTTTCGGATCATAGATCATAAGGTGCTATGATAGACCGATATAAGTAAATATATATCAAAGCCTCACTCTACGAAGACAACCAACTTCATCTATTTCCTAAAGTGTTTATTAAGGAGTTAAAAAATCTCTCTGACTGTCTATTTATTAAACAAAATCTGTCGTAAACCACAACTTTTTTCATCTGTCTGGGATTAAGTTGGATGAAGAATGTTCCTAATCGAACCAAATTATTATCGAAATTTTTCTTAATTGTATAAAATTGTTTTTTGGAAGATGAACTACTACTACAAAAAAACCTTCCCAACCCTGAAATAAAGCAGTAAATACGAGCAGCGTTACCGTTGAATATTTAAAAATCAGAACCAAAAAGGGGTTATTAACAAAAATAAAAAAACTCCACGAAAATTGGGATTAAAGACAAGGTGCACCTCCTTTTAAATCAAAATAAGTACACCAAATTATGTTTTTTCACACACTGCAAATACTATATATAAAAAATACCGTTCGGCAAAAACAAAAATTATGTGATCTTAATTGATTTTTGTGTGCTGAAGTCAAACCTATTCACAGAATGGTTTTATTACGTCCAGTTTTTTTCAGTTTTTTTATGGGCTAGATTAATATTTCGCCCGAAATAAGGGGCTTAGGCTTATACATTTTATCATAAGTCGAGAACGATTATTGGGAATAAAATTTCCTTTAAGTCATCCAAATAACATTTGTTTGCAAAAATTCATACAAAAGTTATAAGGACAAACATTTTACATTTTTTTATTTATTTGAAAGCCAAGTGGATTACGAATATATCATTAAAATCAGTGGAAAAATTTTAGTTTTATGTATAACAGTATAACCCGCTTAATTACCTCACGCTTACATGCCTTTCACGCTTATCTGTCTGAGTTAAAAATTCCGTGTTTTTTTCTTCTGTTTTTCAAACAAAAATACACGTTAAACTGCAATACGTTTAATAAGTTATCCGTGTCGGGTAATTGCCTTCAAAATTAAACTCCCAAAATAAAATGTTACATAATTTTCATTCGTTTAGTTGCCTCAGTACTATTTTATAGCAACTCTGCAAGTAATTCAACCAAGTTAACAAGTTAATCATAAGCAAAGCAAATATGATCTAAAAAAGTGTTTTATGCCCATTAAATACTTAAAAATGTACACTGAACATTGTTAAAAAAATATGCCTCAAAAACAAGCAAAATATTCACCAATTTAATATTTGCATTAAAAAAAACAAGTAAAAATAACTATAGTAAATTAAACATCTGCATGAAACTTAATAATGATGTTCATGAAACCTTCATTATAATTTTGTGTTCGCTTCATTCGTATTCAGTAAGATGAAACACTATGAAATGAAAGCAATGAACACTCGATATTTAAAAGACGAATAAGAAAAAATAAGTTTATTTGCTTATACAAGAGAATATGAACATTAACAACCATGAAACAGAACAACCATTGAACAAATCTCGAATAAGTTCATGGAAAAACTGTATGATTTAAATGTCAGTGTTGCCAGTTGCAGAAAAATAAAAACATAGGAAAGTTAAAAAAAAAAAAATAGAAATAACCATGAGGGGTAAATGCAACAAGTTTAAGAGATACATTAATATGGAAATAAAAACTCAAATTTATTTTGGTTTTCAATGTAAATTTTCAATAAAATTAAATATATTTAATTATAATTTAATTAATAATCTTAAACAGAAAAATATTTACTTACATTCATTTTCAAGTTTTTAATATCTTTCGAAAAAAAACAACCACGTGGTCAAACTCCTAAGACACTTACAAAACTAACAATTAAATTTTGCATAAACTCATTCCTCCTTTTGATTTTCATCTTTCACCTAAAAATGTGTGTTTTTTATGAGTTCGTTTCATTTCAGGGCCGTGTACAGTACATTACAAGACAATAAAATCTTGCCATTTTGTATTATTCCAAAATGCAAATGACAAACAAAAAAAAAACATATTTTGCATATTATTTATTGTTTATATTCCAAATATGTATACTATACATGTATGTGCATAGGTATATCTACATATGTTTTAAAATTTAAATTACACATGGGCAACGCATGCAAATAAATACTTGAATTTATTGAAGTGGCAACGTTGCTACGGAGTATTAATAAAAATAAATGAGAGAGAATGAAAACTATGAAACAAAGCCGGTTTCATTGAACAACCTCTGTGTGTTTACGACATGAAACGAAATGTGTTCATAGCAGCATTAATAAAACAAGAGTTTGTTCGGTAATCTCAATTTTATTCGAACACGACTTTCAATGAATAAACATTTCAGTATGTTTATGAATGAAGTTGTTCATGCAGCCCTTTATAGTAAATGTTGACGCTAGTTCTTAAATACCAACTCTTTTAAAGAATGACCGAACATTCACGGATCCGGTTAAAAAGGCTAATTGTTTTGCCGAATTATTATTTGCAAAACCACCACTCTAACTCGAAAAAGTATCGGTAGTTATGTCAAAAATATTTATTCGGGCTCGAGCTTTTAAAAGTCTACTGTACCGGATTGTTTACCTGCACTGGTCTTGAAGCAGTGCTCTTGGACGCTAGCCCGTCCCTAAGCACGTTAAACCATGCCGGGGAGTTACCGCTTTGTTGGAAAGTTGCTAATGTAACGCAAATTCTTAAAAAATCAAGTGGCTAAAAACCCTGCAAATTACCGCCCAACTGCAATTTGTTCGGCACTCTCCAAAGTTATGGAGAGTATGGTAAATTACCATCTTGTCAAATTTTTAGAGTCAAACTGTCTACTAAGCGACACCCACTATGGCTTTTGTAGAAGCCGCTCTACTGGAGACTTACAGGCTCCATTTTTGCGAAAGTATGGTAATTGCTTTAGATATTTCCAAGGCGTTTGACAGAGTCTGTCATGGTACACTCTTGTCAAATCTTATTGCATTTGGTGTCGGTTAAAATTTTTACGATGAGATAATTTTTACGAATGATTTTACGATTATACGAGTTGTTAAAGATGGGTTTTCATCAAACTAGTTATATATGCATTCAGGGGTTGTGCAGTGCTCCGTTCTTTCTCCTACACTAATTCTTATTTTTCTAAATGACCCCATGTGTCAAACTTCCAACCCTGTCTACTCTTTTGCAGATGTCAGCAACCTTTTGTATTCGTTTGATATGATGTTGGTGCTATGAAGCAGAACATGAATGACATAATCTCGGAATTTGCTGACACATAAACGCGCGACGGATCAATGTGCCTCATCTGTATATATGGGTGGTATAATTATTGAGGAATCAGAATCTCTTGATGTGCTGGGCATGAGGATACAATGTGTTGTCCGATGGACAAAACATATATTCAAGGTGTCGGAAGAAGCATTCAAGTGCCTCGGTTTTTTAAAACGGCGTAAAATATACTTCACTCCGTCTGATCTGCTTACTATTTATTAGGGGGTTCAGTAGAATAATTTTATAATTAATTAATCGAAACATTTTTGACGATTAATTGTTCAAATAATTTAAAATTGCTATTTTGATTAAAGGATTAATCGAAGAATTTATAACGATTAATCGAATGATAATAATATACATAATTTTTCTATTAAATGTATAATTTTTTTTAAGTTTTAAGTCGAATAAACAAACCAAATGCATGTGTCCGTTGGAATTAAGAAAAAAACAGTCATGTTTAGGGAGCAATTTAGCTAATATTTTTGTTAAATTTTTTTCAACAAAATTTAATAATTCATTTCACAAAAGAAAAATGATCCACCAACTAAATCAAAGGGGGATAAAAGTGGTCCAATGAATAAATATTTTAAACAATATACTTTAATCGATTTTCTAGAGGAAATAATTTGCAGAATAATAGCTGAGGATGGAATGTCCGTAAAAATTTTCAAAAAAGAATGTTTATTTACTCAAGTACATTCTAATTTTTTTTAAAATCATCAAAAAAAAAAAAATTGTATTCGTTTAATCGAATAAGTTAAAAATGCCAAATATCGATTAATCGTTTAATCGACCAAAAATGAAACCCAATTAATTGAACTGAACACCCTACTATTTATATTACCTATATTCGACCGGGTATGGAATGCAACTCTCATGTGTGGGCCGGGCAGGTGCTATGTTGGGGCTTCTTGACCGCTTGCAAGAGATGGCGAAGGTTCTTAATGGTGACAGTAGGGTATCCAATTTTATTGACTCCCTTGAGCACCTTCGCAATGTAGGTGGGTTTTTTCTATTTTATCTTTACTACAATGGTATGTGTTCTAATGAAATTAGGAATATTTTCCTGAAACCCGTAGGTTTGTTCGTAAAACAGGTTTCTCTTTAAGAGCCCATCCTTTTGTGGCCGATTGACCGGTGAATGGTACAATACATTACAGAGAAAATTTGCAATTTTGCCGGACTGCTCGTATGTGAAATAACCTTCCTGCTGATGAATTTTTCCCTCTCACTTTCAACAAGAATAAGTTCAAGTCGAGTGCTCACAAACACTACTCCCTTAATTCTCCTCTATAGGTTTTGCTAGTTCCAACACAACGCAATGCATTAGTAGGGGCCATCCCCTTAGTGCTGGTCAAAAATAAAATTATTCGCAAGATCTTGTAATATGTGTACAATTGCTTTAATGCTTATGTTTGTATGAATCAGGGTTCTCTGATTTTATTTGACCAGTAAAAATACATAAACATATGTGACCTTCTCCGAGAATAGGGACCTAGTGTGTCAAAAAACGGGTTTGGACTTAAGAGTGGATTCTGGTACCTAAAAGGGTGTAGAATAACTTTAAATGCGTTTTTCTCAAAACTTCATTTTCACACACTAGGCCCCTTTTCGCGGAGAAAGTCACTCATACTGAATCCGAGACACAAAATAGCGTTTAAATGCTTTAAAGAAGGAACGAGATTTTAGAAAAGATTCCAACCACAATAAAAATTTAATATCTATTTCTTTGCAAAATAATACAACTTATTATCGTGAAATAATAAATAAATAAATTTCAAAAATAAAAATCAAATAAAATAAGGATTATAAAACATATACCTTCACACATCTTTTAAGCCGAAAGGAACAGAATTTATACAAATATCCACAAGAGAATCTGACACACTCAACAAATATTAAATATTAGAGAAATCATCAACTCATATTTATTTGTACAACAACAGAACAAGGCGAAGTGACTGACAGGACAGATACAAATAAATAACAGAACAGTAAAATTTTGTATACCGTTTCTTTTTTTTTTTTTTGCTTACAAAGCCCTTAAGCAACAATAACATCAGTAAAAACAAAATCTCTTCAATCCAAAAAGATATTAAATTTCAAAAATGCTCCTGTTTCTTCTACTTTATTCAGTTATTTCCGTTTTGACGTGCGTGCTAGAAGAGGAAAAACTTTTATTTGCTTAATATCATAGAGCAGGACTAAAAAAAGTAACAGGAAAAGGAGAAAAACGAAAAAGTTTTATTATTTAAACAAAACGATTAAGGGTGCATTAACCCTCCTGAAATATAAACAAACAAACAAACAAACAACATTTTAGGAAATAAAAACAAACAGTAAATGAAACAATATTTTTTATACAATTTTTTTTTCCTTTTTTGTATTTTTTTCTTTAACTAATAAACTGAGGGAGGACTAATCTTCTACTTTAAGAAAATAATGCCGACTTTAGCAGCTCAAAATTAAAGTAATTTCCGCAAATTTGGACATTTTTCTCCTTGATTGACATAAATGAAGAATAATCGAATTTCAGTGTGGTGATAAATTTTGCTAAAAACTTTCTGTTCTGTAATTTACTCAAAGACACTAGATAAATGTCATAAATTATAAAGTAAGAAAATGTGTCAAATGGAGTTTGACAGCTTTACAAAGAACAACTCCAGCTTCCCACCAACAGACAACATCAACAGTTCTTTTTTTTTTTTGTTCGAGTAATTAGTGGATTTTAACATCATTTCTTTCTATACCGTTTAAGTACTCTTCTAATTGTATACAGCGCAGCATGAAACCTTAGAAAACTTCAAAATACTCATCATAATCATAATTTGTTTGGTATCTTTTCTCTGCTAAAGCTCTCTAATTACTTTTGTGTTATTAGAAAAGAAGTAGTTTGTAAAATGTTTTTAATATTTTTATTTTCTTATATACATGAATACATACATACGTACATACATACATATAGATATGTATATCTATATATATATTTTTGATGTTGATGGCTTTTGAATGCGGCCATTGTTTTGTTGGGATTATTTTTTGTCAAAGTTTTGGAATATTTTTTTTTTATTGAGAGTTTTTGTCTTGGTGTTTTTGTATTTAAGATTTTAAAGATTAATGTGGTTATCATGTTGCATTCAAATTTAATTACTGAAATGTTTATTGTTGTTGTTGTTTTGCTTTAATCACATTGATGAAAATTTAATTAAAAAACTTTTATGGAAAATAATTAGAACTCGCGAAAGCACTAACAAATCTTAATAAGATTAAAGGGTGGTTATAGGTATTACAAGAAATCGAAAAGGTACAAATCTGTAAAATTACTTTCTAAATTTATTTATGAAAAAAAAAAAATAATTATAATTGTGGTTATTTTGTTGAACTATTTATGGTTTTTAATCCAAATTTTTAATATTTTAATCAGGCTTAAGTTCATCAAATTTAATTTTCATTAAATTATTTTTATGAAGAAAGGAATTTTACAACATGAAAATTAATTAAAATTGTTATTGATAATAATTCATTCTTGACTGACCTGAGATTCGAACCCAGGCAAAAAAGCAAATTTCGTTCTACCAAAGGTAAAAATACAATTTGGTTTAAGGATTGATGTTTGACTATTGACGTCAGCAGTCGTCGATGGCTGCGGGTGTAAGACGGCAAATCCATCTGAGGAGATCGAGTGGTTGCGATCGAAACATGTCATGGTAACCAGCCGCCTGGGTTCGAATCTCAGGTCAGTCAAGAATGAATTATTATCAATAACAATTTTAATTAATTTTCATGTTGTAAAATTCCTTTCTTCATAAAAATAATTTAATGAAAATTAAATTTAATGAACTTAAGCCTGATTAAAATAATAAAAAAAAATAATAAACTGTACTTGATATTATAAAGCTGGAAAACTTGTATGTAACTATGTTTTATATGATATTAAAAATTGTTTCAACAAAATGTAGAATGGACTCTTCAAACGGACATACATAGGCTTTATAAGGTTCTACTAAAGTGCTTTGGATAGGCACAGGGGCCATAACCCACTTATACTCAGATAATATTAATTATCATTTTAGAAAAGATCTATTAAAGCAATAGTTTCATGTACTCAAAAGTACAACAAAGCCATATAAACTTCATTCCGCCCTCAGCTTATCTGTCCGCTCGATCGTTCCCTGACCGAATGCTACGCTTTAACGGCTAAATAGCAAAACCAATTTTAATAAAATGGGAAATATTGGTTTTTATTTTTTTAAAACTAGGACTAAGAGGGGGACATTGGGCGAAATACTGCCTCTGCAAAAATATCTAAACAATTTTGATGAAATTTAAATCATAGATAGATCAGCGCTAATAAAACATACAGGCCCATAATCATAGTCATACACAAAGCATACTTTAAGAGTTCTAAAGTTAACTTTTTTTAAAAAAATGCCTTTGATCTACTACCAATTAAACAAATTTGCGTTTTTTTAAGCACTTAAGCGAACAAGCGCATAATCGAGCGCTCCAATAAGAGTTCTTTTATACAGCAGTAAATTATAAAGGATAAAATATACAAAAAAGCTGCAATATAAGTGCTGACAACGAAGAATGTTTTAAAGCGAACAAAATAAAAATATAGAATGGTTTACGAAAATTATTAAAAAAGGCATTTAAACAAGTAAAAGCAATATATTAATGAATATGTTAATTAAGTAAGCCCTTAAAAAAGCACTTTAGGAGTGCTTTGTCTGCATGTTAAAAGAAGCTCTTATTGTCAGCAGAAATTAGTCCTCCAAACCGGGAACACCCCATACAAAAACAAAAAAAAAAAAACTGGCATCTCATCATTGTTGCAATGAGTGCCCCGGTAGGCTAGCTGGTAGTGAGCTAGTCTAGCAGCGCCGGGGTTGCGGGTTCGATTCCCGCCAGAGACTCTGGTTCCTGCAGACAAGCGTAGAGCTTCGCGGGATAAGCTTAGGGAATTAAAAAAAAAAAAAAAAAAAAAAAAAAGTTTAATGCGATTTCATGTATGAGTACATGCATAAAACCTGCTCCTTTTTAGCACATTTTTTACTGGGTATAGACAAGCAAAAGCATACTTTACACGTTTTAACCGGTTTTAATATTAAAACAATCAGAAGCTGTTTTTAACTTATTGAACAAGACTTTAAACAAAAAAGGAAAATACTTGGTATAAATTAAGTTTTTAATACTTATTTTAAGTACGAGTCGTTCTTAAAATTCAAGTACTAATAACACTAAAACTTACTTAACACAATCCTTAATGGGGTTACTTTCGAAAATCAATCCTTGAATTTCTTAAAATGAGTGTAAAATTCTTAAACCAAGTAAAAAAAGAATGAACTTTTCGTTAAAGGTGCAACTCTGAGAGTTAAATTACAAAGTGAGCTGCGTTTTAATCTCAGTTAACTTATCAAAGTTTGTTGCAGACACTACAACAACACCACAGAAGTAGTTAAAAAAAGATTTGCTTGTTGTGTGTAGAAACAACAGAACACGACGAAAACACATTATTTTAATGTTTTGAAAAATAAAATAAAGAAGTTTTGCGTCTCATTTAGTTTATATTTATACCCACACCACAGCAGTGGAGAGGTGATAATTTCATAAAATTTGGCTTAAATGTTCTTATTAGCACTTGGACCAAGCCTATTGAAAATGGGCCGAATCGTAGGACCACGAGGGGAGATAGGGGAAATTTCTGCCTCTTACAAACGTTTGATAGTTTGTAAGTTATTAATGAAATCTAAAACATAGTTAGATCCATATTTTTAAGGCTACATAAGCTATGCAGTTTTTAAAAAGTAGGACCACAAGCGAGGTATGAGGCAATTTTTGCCTCTCACAAACTTTCAAACCGATTTTAATGAAATTTAAAGCATAGATAGATCCCACTCTTGGTCGATTAAAATCATTAAACAATGAAACAAAAACATTTATTGAATATCAAAAAAAAAACTGCAAAAAAGAGATAAATCTGATAAAGCTTTGTAAGGACGCAAATAAGTACACATTTATGAAATATGATTGTTTAGAATAACTGCGTTATTAAATTTTGTCGATTTTGAATTATTGCTGCCAAATTGTATTAACTACTTTATATATTGTTAAAATACAAATTTTCATATTATTCGAATGTGTATTCTAAGTCAAATAACAATCCTCAAAAGTTTTTATGCTAATAGTTGTATAAATTTTCTTTACAAATTAACTTTATTGCTAGCCAAAGGATAGCTAAAGTAAACCGCGTAACAGAAATATACAAACAAAAAGTCTGATAGCGCATACAAAATATTCCTGGAAAATATTGAAGGAATAAGACTATTAAAGAATTAAAGCTTCTGAGGATTGTAATTTAACTTAGAATACGCATTCGAATAATATGAAAATTTGTATAATAATAATGTTACTCAACATGAGAAATAAATTCCCAGATTCTATTTATTATTAAAATACTTTAAATGTTAATAAAAAGTTTGGAGAAAAATATTTAAAAATTTCCTTCATTTTTTTACTGTGTTGATTTTCCTTCTAAACCTCACATTTCAGCAAATTACCAGATTTTTTTTTTGTCTTATGGTTACATAGATATCGATTATAAAAAAATTGCGTTATAAGAAAACTTTGTTCAAATAAATAGGGATAACTTTTTCAATATAAGTCCAAACAGAATAATTGTTCCAGCATTAGAAGGAACCATTGAACGAAGTGTTTGCGTTCCCGGAATTGATTTAGCCGTTTCATACCGCAAATGAAAAGTTTGCTTTGCGGTAAAATAATGCTGTTCTGGAGAAAATTTTACTTCAATGTTTGGGAAATTACTCGTTTCGGATGTCCATTCATGCAATTCCAGAGCTGTAGTTATTTGTTTATGAATTTGTCTCTGAAGACACTCTTCCGGAAATTCTTTTCGATGTGGCTCTAATACCGCCACATGGTCCCTTACAATGTATGGTTGCAAAATAATGCCAGTCTGCAGCAATTTTAAAGTCTGACTTGTGGAAATATAGGTTTACACAATTTTTAAATTGCTGAGTAGTGCCATCAGAAATGTAAAATATTTAAGACGCGTTTGATAACAATTTTTTTTACAAAATCAGTAATAATCCTTAGATATACGTAAATATACAGCAATTGCATAATGATTATTGCCATCAAAAATTATATCCAGACTTTAAGAAGTGAGCTCTTCATTATTCTTGAAATAAATAACTATCGGGAATATACTTGCCTGATTATAATTTCAATGAAAACAGGGTGCTGCGTTCTGTATAACAAATGCGTTACTATGAGCAAAATCACAAATCACCACAACTTCATCTTGTTTTAAGGGTTCTTTGATTTGTTTCAAAAAAGCTGATTGTTTTTTTTTTTTTTGCTATAAAATCTTGTGTTAAAAGACTGCAAGATGATTGCAAAATATATCAACGAATTCCGAAGTGTTTTTCACAAGTGTCTCGATGCTGCAGGCTAGATATCCAATACTTATACGTTTTATTTTCAATATCATTGTTTTCAAATACGTCGTCTTATATATTTTTAAGGACATCGATTCCTCGACAATCTAAACATTTCCCAAAATAACAATCTGATGATAGAAAAGGACACATAATCCGTTTGAAGCAGTCACTATATTGCACTAGAGGTACTGTTTCGTTATTAGTTAATACTGCTAAGTCTGGGATCACACTATGAAAGATTTCTTTCAGAAAGTCTGAGTTTATTGGTGAGAGGGGAAGAGAACATGCTTTTATTTTCTCCTCACTCACCCATAAACTCAGACTTTCTGAAAGAAAACTTTCATAGTTTGAACCCAGACTAAGTAAGCACCTATCGTGAAATAAAATTATGTGTGCACGAAAATGGCGAAGGTTGCTACGATCATGAATATATTTAGCTTTTATGACTATTTAGACATAGCCAATGCAAATAACAAAATAAATGGATTAGTATTGAAAACATATCCTGAGAGATCCTAGAAAATTTTTGCACACTGGTTTATATTGAATTTTTTTTAATAAATTTCAAAAAATCAGAAGAAATAGTGGTTATTTGAATTTCACAATCGAATGGCTCCTAACAATTGTGGAAAAATCATAATTTAATACAAACGAAATTCAAGAAAACCAAAGAGTACAAACAAAGCAGTGTTCGAAAATAACCACTAAATATTGCTCCCTAGTGTTCTGTTCGGTAAATTTGTGGAAAACACAAACGCTAATAGTGTTTGTGTAGAAAATCATTAAAAAAAATAACGTTTCCCTGTTAGTCATCTTTCGAACACGAAAATAATACCGTTTTTATCAAACTTAATAAATGATGAGAACATTGAATTCCTTTCGGTGTTTTTAAATCTACAAACTTCATGGTGTTCGGTTCGGCTCATTAATGTTCGTCCCATTTGGCTGTAAAAAAACAAAAACGAAAAAAAAACAAAATAACCAGCAAAATAATTTTACACAAACATAAGATATGCAATATACACACACAAGCTGTTCTTGGTGCGGTCGTTGCTAATAATTTTTTTTTGTTAATTTTTAATTATTTTTTTTAAATTCCTAAGCTATTCCCGCGAAGCTCTACGCTTGTCTGCAGGAAAGAAACCAGAGTCTAAAAAAGAAACATTATAGAACATTAAAATATAATGTTTGTCTACTGTACCACTACAATTGTTCGGTTTTTTTATTGTTTGGCTCTTTCTAGTTACGAACGTAATTAAGGATTGTGTTCGTGTACACAATTAGGGTTGCCGTTGAAAATTTCGAAAAAGTGTCATAAAAAGGGTATTGAAGAAAAAATAGGGTCAAAAAAGGGGTATTTTAAAGTAAAATAGGGTCAAGTTTAAAGGTATGTATTAATTAAATATTTAAGACTAAAATAAAAGTAATTAAACATACTTGGATTATAAATCAATGTTAAAACTAAGAAACAATTCAAGGGTAGATTCCAATATGAGTCATACATATTAACAAAAAAAGAAGTTACTTTCACAAAAACCTTTGATTATGTTTATCACTTTTTAGAAATACTTATTCTATATTTTGTAATTAATTCTTCACTTGGAGTCCATTCTTCCAGCTCCGATTCGAGCAAATTGAGAGAGGAAATCATGGACTCACAAGTTTCTATTTTAAGTTTGTTTGCAAATAGTGTCCGTGGTCGTTATGACATGCTACTAATTTTCACATGTATGTTCACAAAACTCATGAGAACTTTCGTAAGGTATATGGAAACTTGTAGTTATTTTCAAAAAGGTTCAAAGTGTCGTAAATTTTGTTAAAATGATACATAGGGATAAATTAATAAAAGGGTCACAAAAAGTGTCATTGACATGAAAAGGGATCAAAAGTGATACTTTAGTGTCACACCGGCAACGCTGTACACAATCACTAAAGAAAAAATAGATATCGTTCTTGGGTGTGTGAGCCGAACGCTACATCCCAGCGGGGAAAAGAAGGAGTACGAAGGCCTTCTAGAAGGCCTCTATACCCCTTCTTTTGGATGTACAAGCCCTTCTTGCTCCATTCCATACTCATATCTTTTTTACACGTATTGTCATTGCGGAGAAGGCCTTCCGCTTTCCTTTCTTTCGCCAGAGCTTCTTAAAGGCATTCAAATATATGGCTCTTAGAAGGCTTTCCAGAGAAGGACTGTTAAAAGGCTTTAGAATAAAGGTTATCTTAAAGGGGTTTTAAGAAAGGTATGTTTAAAGGCCTTTTAATTAATGGCTCTTAAAAGGCCTTTCGGACCATCCTTGTAAAAAGTGCATCGGTTCTAATGGAAATTGGCTGACCATTTTCATTCGCATCGCATCGAAAAAAACATCGATGTTTTTTTACAGTGTCCATCCCTACACAGAACCTTCTTCTTCAATGAACAAAACACAAATAAAAAGATTTACATTATTGTTTTCACTTGGTATTTTAATATGTATGTAATTTTATTTTTATAACGGGATCTGAATACTTTCGCTTTTGCTTTGGCGAAAAAACAGAACAAAAAATTTTACTCTTTCTCTTTTTAACATCAACTAAAAAGATTTACGTTATTGTTTTCATTTGGAAGTTATTTTATTATGTATGTTACTTTGTTTTTGTAAAGGAATCTGAACTCTTTTGCTTTTGCGTGTGCAAAAAAACAAAACAAAAAATGTTACTCCTTCTTTTATCGCTTCTCATAGAAGCGAGTGTGGAAGGTGTATCTTATCTTTTATACCAAA
The DNA here is from genome assembly GCA_949318255.1 of Pollenia labialis. NCBI lineage: Eukaryota > Metazoa > Arthropoda > Insecta > Diptera > Polleniidae > Pollenia > Pollenia labialis. Next base: position 139,645,541 of record OX439141.1, on the reverse strand, counting down.
GAGCCGAGGCCTTCTATGAGGCATTCTTTAGCAGTTACAAAAGAATAGTAATTAAATCAAAAAATTTTTTAATCAGGCCTTCATAAAGGCCTGAAGTAAGAAGGTCTTCTAAGTTTTACCGCTGGGATATTGTACTGTTTATTTTCGAACACTGGTACAAACAGAGAAATACAGTGAATAGGAGACAAAAAATACAAAAATAAATTATTCTATTTCGACTAATATTGGAAAAGTTATGCGTATTTATTTGAACATAGTTTTCATATAAAGCGATTTTGTAATATTCGATATACATACAGAGATAATCGTTAGAAAAAAATCCGAAAATTTGCTGAAATGTGCTGTTAAGAAGGAACATCAACACAGTAAAAATTAAAGGAAATCAAAGCATATTTTTCTCCAAACTGTCCGCTTTGACTTGGATTGCCTCATATATATTTAGATTAAATTTTTCTTTATTAAACTTTATTTTTATATAAAAAATACAAGCCTTTCAGCCAACATTTTAAAGAGTAAATTTAATTTATTTTTACCTTCTCCTTTATTAGAATGAACTTTTCTCAAGTTTAATCAATTTAAACATAAAATATGTAAATATTTTTTCAATACATTTTTATACGAATATCTTTTATTTAAGATTTTAATCAAATAATCCTCTAAAATACTCGTTACAAAATATCCTTGTTCATGTCCTTGTATAAAACATTATTTCCTTAGCAGAAACAAACATGTTTAAGCATTTGTTTTGTGCTTAAAATGCCACTAAAAACTCCGATGATGCCCTATAAATCCTTGTTAATATCCTTTTAAGAACGTTGTGATGACGCTGATGAAGAAGGCGACTAAAACTTCCTATTTTCCTGCTTCCCCTTTTTGAAACGTTTCTTGAGCAAACAAATTTTTGCTGAATTCAAAGACATTTAAGTAGATTAAGTCACAAATACGACGACTGCGACTACTGAGTTTTGTAGAACGATGAAGGGAATAGAAAAAAAGTAAATTAATGGGGAATCTCTTTAAAACAATACATTTTATTAATGTCTGGTTGTCTGTAAGAGTTATTTTGGTATTTGGAACAGTGAGGACAGGTTATTTTTTGCCTTAAGTAAGAAAATATGTGGTTTCTTATGCATTTCCTTTCTATGGAATATGCAAAACATTCAAATGAATTTAAAAACATGCTTTGGCATGCAAAATCCTAGGAACATTTTAAATGAGAGCATACTTTTAGGCAAGTCGACAATGTGTTCTACTACAATAGTAATTTGATCATTTTTCGATGATATATACATACATATTTATACAGTCATGTATACAGTCATATTTAAAAAGTTGAAAAAAAATTTTGTTAATCATACGGATTTTTATTCAAAACACAAAAATTATTTTTCAACCGAGTTTTTTTTAAAAAGTTTTTGCTATCTTATCTCGACTTCAGATGTTTTGTACAAATGCCACAGATATAAGCTTTGAGCACTTCATACTCTTGAGAAACCGACGTTCAACTGTCCATATGAAAAGCAAGGGGACTCTAAATATGAATATTCCGGCCACTGGACCATATGCAATATGTAACCAAATTTATTAAAAATTGCCAAAAGTACCAATAAATTCCATTTTTACATCATAAAAAGTACCATATATTTTAAACTGGGGCATATGCTATCTCTATACCAAATTTTTCGAAAAGAGAAAAAGTTGCAAAGGTAAAAGAGTACCAGCTTCTCTTTATTTTAGGCCCCCAGAAAGTAAACCGCTTGTAAAAAAAGTACCAAAAGTACCAATTTTTTCCATCATAAAAATTACTCTATATTTATATCAGGGCTATACGCTATCTCTACAAAAGAATTTCAAAAAGACAAAAAGTACCAAAGGTAAAAGAGCACCAAGAGCTTTGCTAATTTAAGGCCCCCGGAAAGTACACTGTATGTTAATGAAAACTTGAATCTGTATGTATATCTAATTTATCGAAAAGAGTAAGAGTTCGAATTTTATCACGTTTTTATTCCATAAATGTACCAATTTTTTCCCTTAACAAGTACGCTATATTTAATCCAGGCCATATGCAATCTGCATACCAAATTTATTAAAACGATCAAACGTACCAAAGTATCAATTTATCCCTGTTACCGATTAAAAAAGAACACTAATTTGAATCTGGGCTACTTGCTATCTGTCTACCAAATTTCATCTAAAAAACCGTTTTATAGGTTTTTGCGTGATTGACCCACAAACTAACGAACATCCAAATATTCGAACATACAAAGAAACGGAGGTAGGTCTCTCGCCAAGTCGATCCACTTAGATGGGATGTTTGGAAACACGCTAAGCTCATATCTCCTTAACTAAAAGAGATAAAAAAAACAATATATTCGTTGTTCATTAAAAAAATAAGCGGACAGGTGTCTGCTACATTTTTGAAATTTTGGGGAATGAACGGGTAAAACCCGTATTTTGAAACTTTTTTTGTCACTCCATCTATTTTTTAACCAATAAATAAAGAAATAAAAGTTATCTTACATTCGTAACTTATCTAAAATATACAAATCCAGGTTTGGTACTTTTAAGAAATTCGAACGTTAAGGGCGGAAAATCGTACCTACTTTTTGTACTTTCTTTACAAAATATTTTTTTTTCATTCATTGACATAGTTTTACGTATTAAATTATGAGCTCGCACTACAATATTGAAAATTTTGATAATTTTGTGGGGGAAAAATTTATCAAAAAGGGGAAGAAATATGGGAAATTAAATTTTTTCATTTACTTTTCTGTTCTACATGTGGTACTTTTTGAATTTTCTATAATATTGAACATAATATTACAGGTGCAGGATCCTGATTGAATGAGAACTTATATTATGAAAAATATTGGTACCTTCTTGTTAAAACCTAGAAAACGTTGGCATAGAAATATGCCCAGAAAAGAAAACGAGACGCTAATGAAGTAGCGGGTTAAATGCTGGTTTCAAATAAAATTCAAAATGAATTAAATTGAATAGTTGTTCATATTGTATTATAACTTGAACAATTTAATAAAATTAAATAATTTGAAAATCGTTCTGCAAATAGTGTTGAGGCGAAATATGCATACCAGGATAAATTGAAAGAAACAAGAAAGAAAGCTTTATTTAATGAAACTTGCATGTTGTAAGAAAAAAAGTCCAAGTCTTATGCTCCAAGTTTCTTTAGAAAAGTTAAATTTTTTTAAATTTAAGCCATATTTTTAAGTTGGCTGTGCATAAGAACTTTTTATTAAGCTATAAATAAAATGTGTCCAAATTTGAGGTTTCAATGGTCAATGGAAATCGCTACACGAAGATTATCCGAAACTTTTTGTGGCGGATAATTGATGATTTAGACTTAGAGAATATGTAGTTTCAACATGGTGATGCCACTTGCCACACAGAAAGAGAAGCAATGGATCTTTTGAAAGAAGAGTTCGAAAATCGCATAATTTCTCGTAGAGGAAGATTGAATTGGCCAACAAGATCGTGCGATTTGACACCTTTAGACTAGACTTTTTATTGTGGGGTTTTTTGAAATCGAAAGTGTACAGCAATAATCCAACAACAGTTTAAGAGCTTAAAAATAACATTATCGAGCAGATATAAACCATTGACAACAGTTTATTAAAAATATTGATTGAGGCTTTTGGTTAAAAATTGGGAGCCTGCCGAGCCAGTAGGGTTGGCATTTGACCGACATAGTTTTTCTTTTTTAACCGAACCCTATTTGTAATAAACTAAAATAAAATATTTTTAATATCTTAAAACAAATCTATTTTATTAAAATGATACCTCAATTTTCGTACACCCTTTACTATATAACTCATCCTTTAGTTAACCCACTATACTGTGTGCCTAAATGGGTGGTATATTTTGAAATGAGGATGGTTTTTTCAAACAAATTTCATTGATTATGTTCTTTGCCACATTCTATTTTATTCATTCGTATTATGCTAAAATTTTTTTCTTCTTTGCCACAGCATTTATCCATCCCACTTGAGTTTCAATTTCACTTAAGTATTCAGTGCATTTTTATCATCAACCCACAACTATACATACATTTTTATATTCATAAGGACATACGTATAATTGAGACTTTGGTTAGATGATACAAGTATATGCAGCAGTTTTAAATAAAAGTGTTACTATCGATTTAATTTTTTTGTATGTTTTTTAATAAACGCTTTGCGTTTTCGTCGGCTTTTTATGCCACCCACTGTTTTTGTTGACTTCTGCCGTCGTCTAAACCAGCCTCCCCCAAGAGAACGATTTGTAATTTTATGTTAACGATTGCTCTTTTGTCAAACTTTTGTTTTCCCTAAAATTCAAACATTTTGTAAAAAAAAGTCCTAGTGGGAGTTTCCACTTTAAGTGTTTCCTTTTTATATTCATTCGATACTAAAATTGTCAATGCAGCAAAAAGTACTAAATTTGCATAAAATGCTTTATTTTTTTTTAAAGAATGGCTAAAAAGATGACTTTTTAAAGTTTAAATATTAATAATAGTTTTATTAATAAAATATCTTCAGCCTGTTTAATAAATTACAAATAAAAGCAGATAGGAAAAATAGCAATAAAGATCTTAAATTATTACTGTACTGCTTGCCTGGCCGGCCCCGCTTCAAAAACCAGTTAAGGAATAATTCTATGCAAATTAAGCAAGGAAGTATAGTATGTATGTATAGGTAAATGCAGACGGCCATAAGCACCACGACCCAGAGGAAAAAAAGAGTCTAATAAATCAGAATATTTGCAGATAAGGAAGTATACTAAATGGACCCATAATTCAATTATCATACTTTTTGGTTACTAACTATAGAATTTTTCTTTTTCTGGTAATGTTGTTTTTATGTTACGTGTCATGGTTAAATTTGTTTTAAATGTTTAATGAATCCACCCATAAACTTAAAGTATATTAAAAAGTCAAAACTGCAAAACAAATAATAAAATAATATTAGGGCTATGTGAAATAATTATTATTAGACCCATTAGCCCCAGGCGTGGTCCTTGTGGCAATTAGAACCTATGTGGTAGCCGGCCAGACGGACATCGTTAGGTCGAATCAGAAAGTGATTCTGAATCGATCGATATACTTTAAAGGTTACAAACCCTGCAAATATTATTGGACCACCTGATCCAATTTTATGAAATGGACTACTCCATGGACTGGTCCGATGTAATGCAAGCATGGACCATGTCATTGTTAAAAAGTGTTTGTAGTGAGACGACATGTCTTCGGTTTTTAACGACATTTTTTTCGTTTTTAAACGAAGTTAAAACTAATCCTCTTGAGTACCAAATGGAGTAGTTTTAAAACTACTCCTTTATAGTCCAAAGATGGGTTATATGGTCCTGCCCTAGAACATCGTAATGTTAAATAGACCATGTTTTTTCCATACGCTTGGGTTACTTTTGGACTAGTCCTAGTCCCTTGTGGGCTACACTTTACACGCGTGCTTGGACTGGCCCTATTATTTGCAGGGAACATCAGCAGAAATACATAATACACTCTCTTTTATTCTGGTGTTGGTATAAAAATGTTTAAAATGAATTTAAAAAAAAATCTACAGAAAAATTAAAAACTGTTTCTAATAACCAAATCCATCGAATCAATCAAACAATTTTTACATTTTGCACCTTTTACCAGAATGATTATATTGATTACTAAAAATTTAAAATTGTGAATTTTTTTTCAACAAACGATATTTTTAATTTAAAAAATGATCAAAAAACTTTGCCATTTCAAACAATGTGTTTATCGATTTAATTGAATACAGTTCATATTTTGACAATTACCAACAACAACTCTACAAGTTAAAATTATTTTATTTTAAGCGAAAAAATCAATTGAGATTTTTTGTTAGTTAATTAAAAATTTATTTCACAAAAATGTTAATTAAATTAAAAATTTTAACTAAAAAAATAATTGATTCAATTATCATATTAATTAAAATAAAATAATTTTCAAACCATTTTTTTTAATTGATAAACAACTACTGAAATTTTCTTCTGTATATGAAGCATAACCACTTATTCTATACAAGATATAAATTAAACAAGTAATGCCGAATCTTATATACCCTTCACCATGGTGCGGTAAGAACAGAAAGTTATATAGATAAATCTATTTTGTGTCATGCCCACTTCTCCTATGCAGGCCACATTTTTATCGGATCTTGTCTATTTATAAAGGCCAGTTGGCACTATCACACAAGTCTTACGTTTTTAAAGAGAATACAACCCTGTCATGATAAGTTGTTGTTGTCTTTTATTTTAAAACAATAATTAGATCAGGGTGCGTTTTTCTCAAAATACGTAAGACTTGTGTGATAGCGTTAGCTAGCCTTAAACTTAATTTGAAAACTTCTGCTCCTTCCGCTCTCCAGATATACAGAAAAACAGACGGACTTAGTTCAATGGTATTTTTATGGCTTTTTACACAATCGTATGACTACCAATCGAGGTCACTATTGTTTTAATTTTTACCAATAAAATGCAACCCTGTTGCGGTAATCTTGTGGCTACTTGCTATGCAAGCGCGCGTCAATAAATATAACTAAAATATACCCATATTTATTGTGTTCTTGTGCAGCAATTAAACAACACAATATGCTCCATTATTTATAACTTTTATAAATAAATTTACTTTTGTGTGTGTACCGATTTCTTTTAGTAAATAATAAAGATATATGTACATATTTACACAGTTCTTAATTATCAAATAGAATGTGGGAATTTTTTCTTATCATAATTTATTTTAATATCATAAAAATTATTTCGAATAACTTTATTTTTTAACATTTATGTATTCGGAAAAATGGTTAATATAAATAAAATAATTTATGAAACAAAAAAATAATTCCCACATTCTATTTGTTAAAATGAAATTTATAAAGTGTGACACAAAGAATGCAGCTTTCTTGATTGGCGCAATTTAGAACAAATGGTGATTCTGCTGCGACAATTATTGTATGTACTCTTTTCGCTTTGTACCAACTAGCGGCAATTTAATTTGTATAAAACAATGCAATCATGTGACCGCAGAATATTTTATTGGGGCAATATAATTATTGTGCGTCAATTCAGCACAATCGAAATTGTGTCATGCTAGTGCATTTGCGGCAATCGTGTGATCCTGCTATTACACTGTACAGCGAAGTTGGTTTAATGATGTAAAAAAAAGTACTTTGGTCCAAGCAATCATATAATAAAATTGTTACCTCTGTGCAAGTGTGCACACACGTATTTATTGGAAAATAGCAGAAGTTCAGTCTGTTTTTTTTTACCTATTTTTATTTCTCTATATTATATCGTTTTAAAAATAATATATAGTTTCATTTTAATTGTACCTGACATTAAATTTCCTCCCTGGCAAGAATGAATAAAAAAAAGAAACTACAGGTGGCAAATTTTCAAAGCTGTAAATATTTTTTACAGAAAAAACATTAGCAAAGCAAATACTCTGTACTTAAAAGATTACAAAACAAACCGGCTAATACCAACTTCCCTTTTAAAAACATGAAGACAAAAAAAAACGTGATTTCTTTACAATTCTTAGGATTTTTCTCAAAAAAAAAAAAAAAAAAAAAAATAGTATTTTGAGCCAGCAAGAAAATTGCCTGAAAGTTTTAAAGAAAAATACAGCCATTATATTTTCCAAATACTGGGGTTATGGCTAAGAATCATTATTACAACTTGATTTTTTTTTACATATCTTTTTTTTCTACTTGTCTACCATTTTACTTCGTTTTGATAGTAAAATTTTCTAAACAAATTATTTATATTGAATTGGTGGGCTTGAACAACAAAAAAAAAAAAACGCATGTGGTATTTAAAATGTTGGTGATATCGTTTCTATTACACTTTCATCACACGTTTTCGCACTTACAGCAAATATAAGAAAAGCATTGGAAAAAAAATTAAATAAATAATACTCAAGAGAATAGTGGTGACACAATAAGGACACCCGAAAGAGAAGAACTGCAAATATAAAGTGTTATATAAACATCACAAGAACTGTGGCATTGTGGTGTATTTAAGGGATTTTTTCTAATTTTTTTTGTATCACAATTGAACAGACATGCATACATGACGGTTTTGCAAATGCTAACAATTGTTATGTTGTCTTTGCTTTAATTTTGCAATTTCAATTAGTTTAATGCATTTTAAAGCCATTCGTTTAATAGATTCTTATGGTCACTCAACACTGTTGTCAACTTTTTCAAAAAAAAAAAAAACAAAATAAAAAAATCGCAAAACCAAATAAATTTAGCTAAAAAATATGTTGCTAAATTTTAACTCCCGTATTTACACAGAAAAAAATGAAAAACCAACTTCAATTAATGTATTTGTTAAAAATTTGTACTGTTAGTAAAATTATTTACTGATTTTCCGCCTGCAAACAAATTGATCATATCAATTAACACATTTGTAAGTTTGACCTTTTCTTGCTGTTGAGTTTCAATTAATAGGTTTAATTGAATCTAAACGTAAGCTTTAAACAGGTTTTTAATTAAATAAATTAAAACGATAATTGTTTTTTTTATAAAGTTTTTGACCAATCTATTAATTGGCCCAATTAATTAAATAATTGAGTTTAAAATTTTTTTTAACAAAATTCGTTAGCTGATCTAATTAAAAAAATAATTGTTTTTCTTTTCATTTTCAATTAAATGTGATAATTAATACAATCAAAAATTTAATTGTTTTTTGTGATTTTTATCTATTAAATCTATAATTGAATCAATTAAAGTGTGCGATTTTTATCTATTTTATTTATTTTTTATATATAAACAATTGTTAAATTTAACATACGTTTATTAAGAAAATTTTCATACAAAATTGGTTTTTTAAATCTTTATTAAATATTTTTATGAATACAGGAATAAATATATAAAATAATATTTGCGATTAGGAAACCAAATTGTAATACAAAGTGGTGCAGAATGAGCCATCCTTTTTGACTTTGTTATTGTTTTTATTGTGATAACCATGTAATGTGTTGAAATAGACATCTCGCATGGTTTTGGGAAATATAGGAACATGGTTGGAATGGTCGTTTGCGTTTTCTTCTGAGCATAATAATATGTTTGAGACAATAATAAGCAAAAAACATTATGTCTGAACATATATTGTTACACAAGACGTGTTTGACACAATCATAACCACAAACATTAATGATAGTTTGCGATTGTGATTGCATCAACCATGTTTTCTCTTTGCGTGTAAACAAACAAAAAAGGTTTATTTCAAGCAGTATGTTCTCCAAAACTTTATACGAAAATCTCGCAAAAAACTGAGTGCTTTTCTTGTAAATTTCACTACACGTTTAATCACTTGTATTGTGGAAACTGCCCATTAATTTAATATGTTAATTAATATTTTAATTTATTCGATAAATAAAAAATATCGAAAATGAGTGAAATTGAAATCGATCAAAATTTTCAGTTCAATTCTTTGTAAAATAAATGCGTTGTGCTTCCTGACAACGATGGCTGCATGTAATTTTTTTTTTATTTTTCTCTTTGATTTGCTGTAGAAACCGATTGCTGCGTGTGATTATATTAGCATCTTTAAAAGTGAATTGAAAAGAAGTTGAGCATCAAAAGGTGAAACGTGTAAATCCAGACCAAGCTTGTAATAAGACCCATATTATTCGAATTTTTTCTTATGTTCACTAAATATAAATAGAGTGGCGCTTTATACCAAAATACAAAAAAAGGTAACAATATAAAATAATTCTTTGAGAAACAAAACAAAAAAGCAAAAGCTATCGAAATATCGATGGCGCAATACCGATTAAATTTAATCTTTTATAAACGTGAATTTTAAAAGAATGAGGATGTTAATAGGAATGTGAATAGAAATAAGTCACTACTTCCATAACAACTTCTATAACTATGTACTTATTTCTGGATGGATGTAGGTAAAAAAATAATGATTTACTTTTTAATGCGTTCATTTTGGGACATCCGTTGTAAAATTCATTGGTTTTTTCAGTAAAATTGTAAGTAGAATTTTTAATTTTTCTTGATTACTTAACACAAGATTTTGTAGCCGAAGTTTTTACTGGGTAGTATACATATAAACACAATACAGTTTATAAAACAATTTATTAAAAAACGCTCGAAACGTACGCTAGATTTAAAGAGAAAATACCTTAGTTGTCAACAGTGTCACTTACTTTAATTTCTCTATACTTTCTCTCTCTCCCCCTCTTGACATACATCGACTGTGTCCACAGCTGTAGCATACATTCAGGGGTCATTGTCTTGAATTTTGCAAAGGAAATATCTTTGTATAAATATTTTTAACATAACATTCCTATGATTTGAAATTTTTTGTAGACATTTGTATGTTTTTATTTTAACAGGGTTGCTCATTAGAAACGTTTACTAGGTTTTTTGTACGGTAATTTTGAAAAATATAAATTTGAAAACTTATGATGTAAGTCTCACTCAGCTCAGGACAAATAACCAATTTTGTTTTAAAGTCAGCTTTCAATTATTTAGACGTAAAGATAACCGAAATTTCCTTCATGGTTGTAATCACAAAACAAAACGTGTGCTTAACTAATCCTTTCGTTTAACATGGTTTGTTATTTTTGTTTTGATCACTAAATTTGGGTTTAATGTAGCAGCCTGTTTTTACACATTGCACCTCCATACCAAAAATCACTTTCTGTCTCTTCCTTCGACAGCTGCCTTCGCAACTAATTTGGGCCTCGTTTACACGTCACTTTATTCACCTCTGGCGGCTCTGTGTATTGTAATTCACGTAGAGCCATTATTGCAACTAACAAATAGTTATTTTTAGGATGCTATCTGACAGATAAATGGTTTTAAGTTGCTAAAAGTTAACATTAACCTGACTGATAAACTAACAGCAGGTTTATCCTCATGGTTACTTTACAAGACATCTTAAGAATCCTACCATTCAGGAGGAAATTAAAAAGTATTCAGTCAAATACATAGATAAACTAATGGTCTATCACAACTACCTCGCTCGGGATCTGATACAGTTCGAAGGTCACCAGAGGCTAAAAATATCCGACACTTTGAGCTTAGCAGGCTTTTTTTGAAACTTGAATGCAGTTAATAACTAAAACAATAACAATAAGGATTTAGCTTTGAATACATATTGTAATTTTCGACAAGAAAGATTCAATAATAATAATAATAATAATAATAATAATAATAATAATAATAATAATAATAATAATAATAATAATAATAATAATAATAATAATAATAATAATAATAATAATAATAATAATAATAATAATAATAAAAATAATAATAATAATAATAATAATAATAATAATAATAATAATAATAATAATAATAATAATAATAAGCAAGAGCACGCTGAGCAGCAAGAGCACGCTGGCTATGATCATGATGGACCCAGACGTGGGTAAATAGAGTAGTCCTTCCGAGGACGAAGTTTCTGGGCCTTCCCGAAGTAATACAGATAGCAGTTCCGGGGAGGCACTTCACCAGAAAATGAGGAGGGATTGTTTTAGTGGAAACACCACTCGACGCAGTTGACGACGGTTACTGTAAGTGCGAAGGCATTTTTAACCCTACCTCACACATCAAAAAAAAAAAAAAAAAAAATAATAATAATAATAATTTTTTTTTTTTTTTCGGGTAGGGAGGGAAAATGCCTAACGCATCTCAGATACTGTCGTCACAGTTCTGGTATGTGGAGCTTGCATCCACTAAAAACCCCCCCCTTTTTCCTCGAGCCGTTTTTTCTTATGAAAATAATAATAATAATAATAATAATAATAATAATAATAATAATAATAATAATAATAATAATAATAATAATAATAATAATAATAATAATAATAATAATAATAATAATAATAATAATAATAATAATAATAATAAAAATAATAATAATAATAATAATAATAATAATAATAAAAAAAAATCTTAAGAATTTAAAGCCGCTTTATTATCTGCTCAAGATACGGTTACTTCAATGGCAGTTTTATGTTTTATTAAAAACAAAAAACAAAAAAATTAACTATTAAAAACAAAAATAAAGCACAAAAATTGACTTTTGTTTTCTTGACGGATATCACAGAATGAAATAAGTCCGTTCCTTGTTGTAAATTTAGCAGATGATTCGATCTGAGCAATCCCTAGATCTCTATCGCTTATGGAAGTTCCTTCCTAGTTTGTTTTACGAAAGTTGGTTTTTTCAAACTCGTCTTCCCTTGAATAAGTTTTAAATTGGAAAAATAACGTTACTTATGCGCTACCGTGTAGTAACATTGAGTTTAATAAAAAATAAAAAAAGATTGTAAAAGTGCGATATTATTGTTGTTGTTTGAAGTACCATTCAAGTGGTAACCACTTACATATGTTCCAGCCATTATACCCTAAATGTGTACATCTCTATTACATGGCCATAATAGCAATGATTTTTTCCCAAGATGGTACATACTTTTATTTTTGTCAGTGAAGGCTTTTAAGAAAATTATCTAATTTTGTTAATTTAATCACCAGCTTTTTGTAAATATTTGTAAACATTTCACTTGAGTTGAAAATAAAAGATTTTTTTTTTAAATTTTTAATGTAACTGCGATATAAAAAGTGCTTTGGTTTTATTTTAATAAATGTATAATATTTTGTTATTTTTTTGAAAGCGATTTTATCTAAAACTGTTTATTTATACCTTTTCTTCATAATAATGTTTTCGAAATAGTAGTGATTTAGTGTTTTACTTTTCCGAAAACTTTAATCGAAGCAAAGCCGCGAATAACGTTGTAAGTGACAAAGTAGGGAATAAGTTTTTAGTAAAACTTGTTCTAAAACCGTAAGAGGCTTTTGCTTTGAGATCAACTTTAAACTTCTTCAAAACATAATAATAAAATTTAATTAAAATAATTCGTGCATCAAATATTCGATTACAGTTAATTGAATTTTCTTAATTCTCCAAGGATTAAATAAAATATATTTTTTATATCGTTAAATTTTCAAAGAAAAATAGCGTTAAAAAACTTTTTTTCTGATATAAATAAATAAAAAACGCGTGTCAAGTCCGGACATTTTTCTATTTGTTCAAATATTCAAATTACGACATTAAGTAAAAGTTTGTGCAACTAAGAAGATACGAGTACAAGATTCTTTTGCTCACTCGTCCTAGGAAAATTTATACGCTTTCCATTTGTTTCTCTTTTATTGATTGCCCTGATTAAATTACAATTGTGTAATAATATAAAAAAAGGGAGGAAAAATAAAATAAAAATATGATACAAACAAATGAAAAATTATGGAAAAAAGCACGATTTCACATTGGAAAATAAACTAATACTTCAAAAGAAAAAAAACAAAAAAAAAAGAACAAGCGATGACAACAAAACAAAAGGCAAAGTTAATTTTAAGGCAAAAAAAGGACACTTTAATTTGCAGTAAAACTTTCTTTTCGCTTTTGGTTGCCAACAGCCCTTAAAATGTTAATATTGATTGAAGAAAGCAAGAAAGAAAAACAGAAATAAAAGTATAAAAAGAAATTTCATGAATAATTCAATTATTAACTTATAACAAGCTTAAAAAGCATATAAAAATCACTAAAACCTGCAATTACCTGTTGACAATCTACTTTTAGTTTAGTTGAGTTCTTATTTCAGACATCTTCCCTTGAATTTTTTAGAAATACTTATTCGTATAAAATACAGATCAATAAGGAATGAATTCATTTATTTGAAAAATTACTTTCTTAAAATATATACTTTTTTTTCATACACTAACGTCTTCGTATTATATTGTAAATTTTTTACGTGTCATCCATTTTATGACTAAAGTGACATCAATTCGATGCCACATTTTGTATATTATTAACATGTATTATAAGAAGCAAAAATTCCTATATTCTATTTTTTTAAATTATTTAGTTAAATACATCAAATTTTCAAAGTAGAATGATTACGAAAACCATATGGGGTATGGTGCTGGTGCCTTATTATTGAGAGTTCTGCTGTTAACAAAGGTCGTAATTCAACAAACGTGAAACGAACATCTGTAACGGGTAAGTAAATAATAATATTCTCACACTTTGACTTAAGTCAATTCCAATGAATTTGACTTAATGACAAACTGTCATTAAACTGATGCTTATGTGTTCTTTCTCCGATGTTACTGCGTCATCGCACAGATGACATGTTCGTAATTTCTGTGATCCCATTGATGACATAATTTCATTTTGACCCTGATGACACTTTGGCCATGTGAGGTTGACATCACAATAATGAAAAGTGTCATGGAATCAAAAACGAAGACACTTGTCATAGTACTGATGTCAAAATACATCAGCGTTATGACGCCTTTTCTATCAGTGTAGGTTCTTCTTTTACAAGGTACTTTTTCTAAAAGGAACTTGCTTAGAAACAATGTCTAGTTTTTAAAAAAATAATTTTTTTTAAACTTAAAAGTACTTTAGTTTTTAATTTATTGCAGACATTTTCCCTTAAATTTTCCATATATAAATACATTTTAGCACAAAGATCTGCTTTTTAACTCATTTTTACAAAATCCACTTAATAAAATGATGGGTTTTAAAAGGTCCTTTTAAAAGTAAAGGTGGTTTTTAAGATAAAGTTCACTTGCATAAAAGTAATTTTTAATGGCGCTTTTCCTCAAGTATTTCTTAAAGGGAGCTTTTTAGAATGCATAATTTTTTTTGACCAGTCGTTTAAAAGTATTTATGTATAATAAATAGTATTAAATTGTAATAGTATTATAAAATACTACGAAGTATAAGTGTAGACTTGCTTATAAATAATCGTTTAATTGTTTAAAAGTTTAAAATTAAACTGGTGTTTAAGGCGATATGTATTTAGCAGTGTACTTGAAATTTTTAGACCAAAACACGTTATAAATTCAGCGTTAGTGGTGTTGTAATGCTGAATTAAGTCAGTTAACGCGTATGACTTTTAAAATAAAAAACAAAATCAATTTTATCGATAATTTGAGCTTTTCATTATTTAAAGGTTTTTCTTATGCCATTTCTAGCCACGATTTAGCCATTTTTTTACTCAACATTTTACCATTTCTTTAAAAAATTTTTGAATTTATGGGTCAAAAAATTATCAAATTGTTTTCAAGTAGGCACTGATGCGCAATCGTTCAATGTGTTTTCAAATTCTTCTAAAAAATTTCTAGGAAGCTTGGTTGAACATAAATAGGTTAGAATCGGGTCGCAACCTTGGGTACTAATGTTTAATTTCCCTAGAGTTTGAATACAAACATTAATGGTTCGCTGTAGTTTTTTGATAGAAGCTCCAGAATCGTTTGTAACTTTTTTAACAGTTAATATTTATTTTCACAGCAGTAGCGAAGCAACGTAAAACTGAAACTTCAAAGCAACAGCTTAAAAATTCAAACATTTTCTTTTCTGCTGTTGGTTTTTTATGCTGCTTAACTTCTTAATTCCCTATTATTTACTTAATTTTTCATAAGCTATAAGTATACTCACAATATTATTACAGCAACGGACTGTAGTTTATTTAAGAAATATTCCGTTCAGTCATTTTTAAATAAATAAACATTTAAAATTCCAAGCAAATTTATTTTTAACTGATTCTAACAGTTATTCAAAAAACTAAGTGCATATTAATACGGATTTTCAGTTGATTGAATTAAAATCTTCTTTATGTTAAAGTAAAAAAAAATGTAATTTAAAGCAACGAAAAGTTCATTTAATTTTTACTGTCGAAAATTCAACATCATATTCCGTTAAATCAAATAAATATTCAGTTATTTTGTAAAATTTTACTGTCAAAAATTCAAAACCATATTCAGTAAAAACGATTAAATATTCAGTTATTTATTAAAATTTTACTGTCAATTTGTTACTGTCAAATTGACCCCATATTCAGTAAAAACAATTAAATATTCAGTTATTTTATATAATTTTACTACCAAAAATTAATTTTTACTTATCTATAAAAAATAAATTGCTTGTTTTGTGTAAGCAATGCCCATTTTCTATTTGTTAAAATAATTTAGTTAAATACATCAAATTTTAAAAGTAAAATAATTGCGAAGCCATATCGGTCATGCTGCTGGTGTCTTATAATTAAGAGTTCTTCTGTAAACAACGTGGTCAGTACAACAAAAGTAAAACAAGCGTGTGTAACTGGGTAAGTAAATAAAAATATTCTCCCTCTCTCGCTTATAAGAAAAACAAGCGGACAGGTGTCTGTCTGGAATTTTTTAGAAATTCGGCTCTTTTGTGGAGTAAACGAAAATTTAATAAAATAACTGAATATTTAATTGTTTTTACTGAATATGGGGTCAATTTGACAGTAAAAAATTGACAGTAAAATTTTAATAAATAACTGAATATTTAATCGTTTTTACTGAATATGGTGTTGAATTTTTGACAGTAAAAATTAAATGAACTTTTTGTTAACAATAAATGAAAAATAGGTAGACCGGTTTTTAATTGAACTTTCATTTATTTTATATTACAATTTCAGTTAATTTTACGTACAGAATATTGTGAGTGTAAGTTTTGAAAACGGACTTAAATGTGCATATAAAAATTCTTTTATCTTAATGTTTTCCTTACATAATTTTTTCTTACAACACATTTTTATTATATTTAAAATTTTTTATGCGGTGAAAAAAGTTAAAAATAATTTTCAACTTTTGTGATAAATATCATAAACGATTTTTATTTAATTTTTTTCGAAAAGAAAACAAATATTAAATTTTCAAATAAAAAAAAAATTCAGATGGATAAATAAAATTTTTTAATCACAAGTTTTTTTTTTAATTTTTATATGAAAAAAAAAAAAAAAGATTTAAAAGTATTAAAGTACGGTGTGTGATTTAAACTAGGCAACGAATTATAATACTGTAAGGTAAGCTGTAATAAAGATTGGCTTTTGGATGTCCCATATAAAATCCACTTCAAAATATTCGAACTCTCGGTGGAGGGCATTTAAGATTCGGCACATACGAATATGAGTGAAAAAGATTCAGTTTTAGTCTTGATTTTTAAAGATTTTTATTTAAAGGGTACTTTTGAAAAAGTACTTGCAAAAAAATGGGGTTTAACAGAGTACCCTTAACGTTTCTATTTAGAAACTGATTTTTTTAAAAAACTCTGAAAAATCCAAGTTTTTCAAATTTAATCCAGCTAAAAATTAAATTATTTTTATGAAGAAAGAAATCTTAAAAAATAACATGA
Source organism: Pollenia labialis (assembly GCA_949318255.1). Lineage (NCBI taxonomy): Eukaryota > Metazoa > Arthropoda > Insecta > Diptera > Polleniidae > Pollenia > Pollenia labialis. The sequence continues at coordinate 139,628,324 of OX439141.1, read as the reverse complement.
ATTGAAGATTTATTGATAATTTTTAAACTCTTGACTGTCCGGGGAATCAAACCCACGTTCATGGATAGGTCGATTTGATATGTTCCGATAGTAACCACACTATCTGTACAGAAATCTTTGCCGTTTAAAAAACTATAAAGATTCTTTTAAAGGTTTATTTAAAAAAAAAAATTGATTTTTTTTTAAAGATTTATTAAATTACAATAATTGTTGTAATGAAAAGACCTTTTGCTCTAAAAGGTATTTTGGAAAGGTACCTTTTAAAAGATACTTTTTTATTTTATATTTTAAAGTGTTCTTAAGAATTAATTCATTTTCACCAGTTTGTCTGCTGTAACACGAAAATTTTATGTTTTTTTTCTTCGTTAATGTATTTAGAAAATAGAGTGTTTGTCGTCTCGTAAGGGGTGGATGCATGTTTACAATGCTTCTCCAATATTTTTTCCCTCGTACAAAAAGTACGTGTTTGTTTATCAGCCAACTTGTTACCAAAAGGTAAAAATACTAAAACATGTGTGCGAATGTCGCAGTAAAGACTAAATTCATTTCGGTTAAAATTATCCATAATGTACAAATAACCAAGAATGTAGAAAGAATTAAATGAAATTCCCATAGGTCATATAAAATTTATTAAGTGGTAATTCACACCTTGTTGTTACAGAAAGTAGTACAACATGTTTCTGATAAATACGATTAACAAATAACTGATTTCTCAACATAGAATTAAATTGAGGTTAGGGATTGATTTCAATAAGAGATTTAGATGAATGAGTGTGTGTGTGTGTGTGTGTGTGTGTGTGTGTGGGAATTTTTATGGTTCCTAAGGGTTTTACTCTAGCGATGGAAATTATTTTAATGATTTGGTTTATATGTATAGAAAAATCACCTTTGACCGAAATAATAAATATTAAAACTGTTAAGCAAACACTAGCAGTTAAGCCTGTCCCTGCCTGGCAGAAAGAAAACTTCTCCGCCCACAGGCAAACAATAAAAAATCCGGCTAAGTTAAGTTTTGGCCCAGGGGTTTTACTATATCGCTACTTAAGGACAACAAGGTTCTATCTTACATGTATTTAGGTTTAGGTGCAAATAGAACCTTGTTGTCCTAATCCTATTAGTGGTGTTCAAAAAGCTCTGGATAGACAAAAAAAAAAAGAGGAGCACACAAATTTCTAAATTTTACTCACTAGGTTCAAGGTTTTTCATATTATGTTCCTTTGTCGTACTTAAATGTTTAAAAACTTTCTTTTTTTCCAACTTTAAATGCCTTCTGGCAATTTCTAGAAAATTTTTGGTTCTAAATATCAACAATATTCACGTAATTCAATTACTTTAACGTTAAAAACTTTTCAATTATCTGCCAAATTCAATTAATTTACTGAAAGAAAAAAACTTAACTGCAGAAAAGCAGGCAACACAAAAAAAAAACAAAGCAAAAATTCAGTTTAACCCAAACTTGTTTATAAAAATCAGTCGAATTTGAAGCCTTAAATTCAATTAATGTCAAGTGCTGCTGTTTAGTTTTATAGATACGGAAAACATTCATACACATACATACATTTTAAGAAAGACAAAAATATATATAGCCCTGTAGCTTATCATAGTACAATATTTAATCCGCCTTTCCCACTGCTGGCTAAAAAGAGCCATTAGCTAAAATTCTGTCTTATTGTGATATAGTTTAATTTATTATTTTTCAAAGGTTATTTTAATTTCCGAGAACTGAAAATTTTTACGATTTCTAGGAAATTTTAGTAGGACAAAATGTCGAAAGCAATCACCCATCTTCTGAAAATCGAATTCGGGTATAAATGAAATCTAACAAATTTTTAAAAGGATCCAGTTTTGAAAGTTTTATATACTTCATTCTTTGAATTCAACTTATCTTTACTAGAATTCTTCCTAAAACCAGGTAAAACTACGCGTTTACTTATTAAAGAATTTAACTGAAAATCTGTTTCAATTACACTCATTTGCAAGTTACAGAACATGGCCAAATAATTTTCAGAAATTATCTACAGTTGCAATACATTAAACTAGAGTTTGCTAAAAACCGCGTTTTCGGTTTTAAAATTATTAAGACCGGTCGGTTTCGGTTTGGTTTTGAAAATATCCAAGTAAAACTACATACATATATGTGACCTTCTCCGAAAAAGGGGCACTAGTGTGCCAAAAAAATGGTTTGGACTTAAGAGTGGATTCTGGTACCTAAAAGGGTGTAGAATAAGATGAAATGCGTTTTTCTCATTTCACCCACTAGGTCGCTTTTCTCGGAGAAGGTCACATATTTTTTTTTTGTATGTAATAAAATTTTTTTATTTGTTTCAATTCAGGTTTCAATTTTATTAAAAAGAAAACATTTGTTTTTCTTAATTTAAAGAATTTTGAATATTTTTTCCAGACTGTTATGTATAAAGTTTTTTTATATGTAGTACGAGTATTAATACATATTTAGAGTAAAATCGAAAACCGAGGTTTTTTGGTCGCTTTTCGGTTTCGGTTTTTAGCCGTTAAAACCGCGGTTTCGATTTCGGTTAAAACCAAACCGCAATCCCTACATTAAACGCTCTGATATTAGAAATAAAAATTTGAATTAACAATCTTTTGTTTAATTCTATCTCTGTAAAGAAGAATTCAAAAATCGAATGAAAATTTTTTTGATGATAAAACTACACATGCAGACATTAGTGAAAGTCAGGATGTGAAAGTCCTGCCAACATTTTTTAATTTCAACTATTACTAAAAGCGCCATAATTTATTAAAGTTGTGCTAATGCAATCAATTTCTCACCACTTAGACAATGCCAAGTCCAAGGCGAATTCATAACAGGTAAGTGCAACTCTACAACTACAAAAAGCCAAATGTATTTTGTTTTTGCAATTTAATTGTTAGCTGTCAAAATTTTTATATTGCAAATTAAAATTATCACTTTTTTATAAAAGAAATTATTAAATTCACTTCAATCATTCGCAGTTTTGAAATTGTTTTATTATAAAAATAATATTTTTTGCACATTTTAATCAACTTCTTCTCAAAACAAAATTATATTTTGACGTTTCACCATTTTTTTTTAATTTGCCGTGGAAACAGCTGATGAACAGCTGTCGAGATGAGTTTACCTGTTCGAATTCGCCTTGGACAAGTCTTTTAGCGCTTCGAAACGATATCGTTCAATCAGAATTACGACGAAAAAATAGTAAAAAACAGTTCAACAAAATAACCACATACTAATTATTGTTAACAGCTTAGGCTCTGTGTTTACATTTGTCCTTCAAGTTGAGCTGAAAAGGTCAAATGAAAATTGAAAGACAGAAAAAGCAAAAAGAGAAAAATGTACTCTGAACTTTAAGAAGAATTCTTCACAAAACGTATTAACAACAGAAGTAAGTAAGAACATGTAAATCAATTTAAATCTGTCTACAACTTTTGATTTAATTCACAAAAGATGAACAATTTTAATTCAACTTTAAAATTCCATAAAACGACCTATTTATATGGAGCCCCCTAAGGGGTGGAGTTTTGGGAAAATGTTATGGACAAAAATTAATTGCGAGCGGTCATACTTTTATCCCCCTAGGAGCGACTTCTGGGAAGTAATGGGACTTTTTTTTTAATACATTTCTAGTCTGTATTGAAAACTTTGTATTGATGCCCGCTAGTGTAAAAATCCCGGGATCCCGCTCAATTTTCGGTAAACAAATCCCGGGAAATTTGTGCCGGAATTCCCCGGATTTTTTTTAATTTAATTTTGGCAACTTTACTGCTGACATGTATAATGGAAAATTAGCCGTTAGGCAAAAAGGTCAAAAGTATGTAAAAAAAATCAAATTTTGAGTTCTTTTGGCTTTAATTAAATTATTTTTCTCTTTTGTTTTGTTTAAATCACTTAAGTCTAGCACAACTGCTTCCAATCTTCAGGAAATACACTAAATAAATATTTAACATAACGAAAAACTACAGTTTCTGACTTAAGACTTTTATGCTAAACGTCAAAGAAATATAAACTCATATCCGATAATGTTTTATGCTTTGAAATTTTAAAATTAGAAGAGTAAAAATGTACAGAATATTTAATTTGTTTAAAAACCCAGATCCGTAGAAAAGAAATATGTTTAATCATTGAAATCTTCTTGATAAAAATTAGAAATAGGTTTTCAAACGATTCTATAAATGCTTATTCTGAACTATTTCAAAAGAAATATTTAGTAATAATTTGTTTGAACAATTTAACATTTTGGATTTTTTTTGAATGCTGTTGGTCTTGAATCTATTCTGTGGCAATAAGTGATTAAGTCTATTTTTAAGTTTTACAGGAGAACAATTAAAAACTTTAAAGGTGCAATTGTCTGCGGTTATAGTTTTTTTATGTTTTAATTCCTAAACACTCCTAATGTCACACATCAGAAGTTTTTATTATTTAAAATATTATTGCACATTGGAAAAAGATAACCAAAAAGTAATTTCTCTATTACTTCCTAAAAATCCTACAAAATAAATGAGATTTTGTACTTTTTAACTTATTTAATTGATCTCAGGAAATGTTATTTGTTCAAATAAATTAAATTAAATAATATTTTTAATCGATTTGTTTTAAGCGGGAGTTCCCGGGATCCCAGGAAATTTAAAAATAAATCCCGCTTTCCCGAAAAATGAAAAAGTCCGCAAAAAGAAAAACTGTAATTCCCCCTTAAAAAAAGGAAGTACATGTGTGGGTAGGTATGTTAGAAACGAATGATGAAGATGAAAAATAAAGTAGGGTAAGTCATACATTTGAACTGTCTAGGAGCATTCTACGCGCAGCAGGGTCCAAATTTAAGAACTTTATTTAACCTCCTTATTTGTTTATTTAAAAATTTTAAATTTGGAAAGTTAAACAAACACCTTTTGTGATCTTGTCAGCATTTTATAAAATATACCGGTCACATGATGAAACTAATTTTCTCTTAACCGGCTTTTTTTTAAACTTGTTTATTATCACTTGTTTGTTTCTTAAAAGATTTTTTGTTATCTACTTTTGAAATTTACTTCTTCAGCAGCAAAGTCTGAAGAAGATTTTACCCTTTAGTTTTACATCTTGATGGCACTCGAACAAATCCAAATTTAATAGATCTTAAGCGAACTTTACGATCTCTTGCGACCGCAGCTGACCAAAGACCTTCCTCAGTTATAGTTCACATTGGTGAACCAACACATTAAGCGCAGCAAAAGTGAATGGGGTTTTTATGTTGGTTAACTAATTTGAACTTTAACTTTTTTGCATAAGGGGGCTTATCTGGTACCACGGGAGTCAGTAGCCCCCGTTGAGTTGGCGGGAAAAGCTTTCTGTTTTTAATGAAGATTTTCTTTGCGGCTGTTTTCCGTTTTCGTTAAAATGCGTTATTTTTGAGTCGACCACCAAATTGCTTGCAGGGTAGCTTAACAACTCATACACATAAACATTCTCATACATCCGTTTTTATGGTCTATTCACACCTCAGCATTGTCATCAAAAATGTGTTTAAAAAAAAATTCTGTCTGATAGAGTATATGGGAAGCTGGGAGAGGTTAATAAAGGGACTATAAAGACTTGCATTGCTTAATATAATCTTAAACGAGAATATAATACCTTTTTAGGTTTAAGGAATTCATACAAGTTTAAATACCTAGAAAATGCATTTACCGTAATATTATTTGGTACTAGTTTTAATCGAATTGGAATTTAAACAAATGGCCACTTTTATGCTATTTTTGTTAGATCCGCTCAAAACAAAAAAAAAATTCAAGTGAATGCTTTAAAGACCCTTGATCACACAGAGTAACATTTTCAATGTCATCTAATACCATTTTCGCGCGAAAGCGTTTTTTCGTAAATCACTCTCTCATTCGTAATTCAAAGCCTAATTATGATCCAAATAACATAATTCGTTATACAAAATTTTGAGAGCGGATTATCTCATTTGTATGTAATTCAATTTTTATTACCCTGTGGATTACTTTAAAATCAATGTGATCTCAAATTTTTATTGGGGTTTTTCATCACCAGCTGTCAAAGCACTAAAAAAACAAACAAAATATAACATAAACAAAGAAAAGTAAACAAAAGTAAAGTTAATAATTTTATATTATAAAATTTAATGGAATCCAAAAAAGTAAAGAAATATTTTATATGTATGCATTTCTTTGAAAAATTATTTTTACTTACTTCTTCTTTCCATTCTTAATACAAGTAACTGCAAACAAGCAATTTAATTTAGCAATAAACAAAATGAATTAAAAAAAAGAAGAAGAAGAAGAACTATCAAAACTGATTAGGAAAATGCCGTGCGAACATGGTAATTCAAATAAGTAATAAAAACAGAGGGCGAAGTAATCCAAAAAACCGTGCTAACATGGCATAATACGCACTTCAATTTCGGTTTTCGGTTACAGATAATTCTTATCGAATTTATTCCTTTGGGGGTTTTCATTTTGTTTCGACTTCTGATAATTTTTATCGAAATTAGCAAAAACTCCTTTGGGGGTTTTTGACTAAGCTCGTACGTTGATTTTATATTATCTTTAATGTTGTGGAGACATGGGTGTTTTATATACTTTAGAAGTTATAATAAATTTTCTTGAGCATATATAATTTATATATAAAATAAGTTTTAATATATAAATCAAATATTCGAGCTTAATGTCTTATTTTTTATATATAAAAAAAAACTTTTTTTATAAAGTTATTAAATTTATATATAAAAAAAACTTTTTTTATAAAGTTATTAAAACCAATATTTCGGCACTTCTTTGAGTGCCTTCTTCAGGGGTTTCTTCTTTCTTTTTAACAAAAATTAACAATTTTTTAAAACCAATTTTTAAAATATCAAAGAAGTGCCGAAATATTGTTTTTAATAAATTTATAAAAAAAGTTTTTTTTTATATAAAAAAATAAGACTTTCATTTCGAATATTAAATTCATTGTCACGTTTTTTCTTTATAAAACGCGTTTCGGTTTATTCCCTTTACAATAAACCGTTTGAGATCTTTTCATTGCAAATCATAATAAATACACGCACTTATTCAACTTAACAAACTTTATTATAACAAATTATAATTTTCACAAAATTTATTTGCTATTGTTAGTAACGAACTGAACCGTTAAATGTCTCGTATAAACATTTATGAATTAAGCTTTATTTATAGTTCACAACGTTTTGTAGAAGTTTCCTCAAACTTCCTATTCTAATTATAGTACAATTACTTTTGCACACATTCCTTTCAATTCCTTTCAATTCCTCGAAAGTTCCGTACAGTGAAGTTGAAATACTACGTGTAAAAATTTCAAAATAATGCGACAAAAAAGAATAACTTAGAAGATAACTTTTAATTGAAACAATAAATAATTCTTAGATTAATTTAATTTCGTAACAACATATTGACTCAAACTTGATTTTTAGCATTTTCCCTAACAAACGTAGTCTGTGCGATGTTACCATTTATTTTGGGCACAGTTTATCAAAGGGAATTTCTTTTTATCCAACGTCAACCTTCTAAATCTTAAGACGCATAAAGGCCATTCAGGGTGCACTGTTGCTACCAGGCTCGAGACTGGCTAAACGTAGAAAATACAACCAGGCAAAGAAATAACTGTAAGAAAAAGGACACTTTTTTATTTGATTTAAAAAAAATTTTCACCAAAAAAGAAGATATTTGTGATTATCAGGGAAACCAGAAATACGCTCTAAAAATGCGTTTCATGCGCATTAAATTTTCAGCAAAAATTCGAAAATATGCAATCAAAATTGTTAAAAATATGCCAAAAAAAGTCAATTATTGCTCATTTAAAAACAAAATGTTCAACATTTGCATTTATAAAAAACAATACTTAAATAATAATCGGTAAAGCCTAAAAATTATAGTATTTAAAGACCAATTCGAAAATTATTTAAACTGCTGTAACATATTTTTTGGCGAGTTCAATCTAAATGCCAGCATAATTAGATTGTACGTAAACAAAGAGCCTAATTTAGAAAGAAGAATTTATGGGGAATATATGATCAAATTATGTACAAAATTGCAACTTGTTCTTTGCGCACAAGCTAACTTGGACAGACAACCAGCCAGACAGGCGGATGGGCATCGTTAAAGCACTTTAAAAAGTGAATCTCAGTCGATCGGTGTACTAAAATATTGGTATTGCACACATCTCCAAAAACATTTTCCTTAATTTTTTCTTTTATATAAAATTTGAATGTTTAAAATAAAATTTTCTTTAATGACAACCTGCTTTGTCTTCATTGTAGAGTAAAAATTAAATGTGGATGGCGAAATTAAAGCAACACGTTGGGTCTGGTAGATGGATATTTAAAACTGAATTTAACCAGAATATCGGAAATGTGTTTTTTTTAATTTGCTGCGAAAGCTTACAAGAGGTATCTAAAAAAATCGAATATGTATCAATATATGCCTCAAAAAGGCAAAATATGCGTTAACAACTTAAAATATGCTGCAAAAATGCTCTTTTAACTAAATTATGCACAAATATGCTCCAAACGGCAAAATATGCAAAAATATGCACTAACAAATCGATGCCAAAATTCATAAAAAATTCATTGGTCGCACAAGGAAAAACATGCAATTGCATATTTGTGGTTTCCCTGGTGGTTAGTTTTGGAACTTTATAATGATGCTATAACATCTAAATCCGTGCTAAGCCAATTTGCCCAAGCGGATATTTGCTAGTTTCGATTAGTAATTTAAGAAACTGAATTCAAAATGCAGTGCTTATTTTATGTGTTGCACTACCTTTGCAAACGAATTTTTTTTGTTAAATTTTAAACCAAGATTTACCTTTTTTACCCTTATATGAGTTTATTAGAGCAAATTTAAAATAATGTCATATAAAACCAGTGCTGCCAGGTGTATGGAAGATTTTTCTTGGTATTTTATTGACTTAAAAAGTAGCGTAAGGAAAATCGTTCCTTTTTTTTTAATTTTTAAAACTGTTTTTACTAAAAAAGTCTATAAAATACAAACATTTCTGGCAACACTAGATAAAACAAAAACAAAATTAAAATAAACCATAAACAATAAAACGCGTAAGCCATTGTCTATGTTAGTACTTCATCTAAAAAAGAATGTTGAGTCAACTAAAGATTCCATAAAATTTATTAACCTGTCATTACAATTGATTAACTAGAAGTTTATACTCGTCGTAAAGGGTGGTAGTCTTCCCTTAAAATAAAAAGAGATGAAGTTATTATATGCCCATTATTACTGTTACTGGTTATTTTTGTTTTTCATTTACTTTTTTTGGAATTTTTTTGTTGTTCTTCTTTGTCTATTTGTTCTAATAACTTTTGGGCATGTAATTTTTCGATCAAGAGATCAACAAACAATCACTTTGGCATTACACGTGCTATATTTGCATATTGTTGGTCTAATGTAGAAAGGTCTAACTCGCACTTTTTACGAAATTGAGTTTTGTGTTTGTGATTCCAATACTTTTTTATAAATATGTACACCTCGTCACAAAAATTTAATGCAATAGTATGAAAAATTACGAGGTTTCAAGCAATTAAAAAAACACTGACTCATTTCAAAGCTCATTTTTCTTGCAAAAAGCCCTAAGTCGCCAAATAAATGTATGTATGTATGCGGAAGTTGAATTGTATGTATTTTCTGCAACATTTATGGCAAAGTATTTTAACGCCTAATACAAGTAAATTTAAAAATATGATAGTATCTACGTGATGAAAGACTAATTCAATTATTCTATGGTTGCCGGTGATAATAATATGGTTGTATTAAGTATAATTGTGGTATTCCCAGGGTGTGCTATTATGTTATATTGTCATAATGTTCTAACATTTTACAATGGTTTAAAAAAATTGTTGTAATCAAAAAGTGTCTTAAATTAATAGAACTTTACTTGCTATGTTTATTGTGCTGTCGTAATTAATCAGAAGAGACATGCGCTGAGCGGCTTAGCCGAGCCGCATTAGTTTTTGTAGCCGTCGCGTGGATGGTATAGTTTTATCCGGCTAATATCCGAATTTAACCTGCGGCTAGCAATTCTTGTGCTGGTTCACACTCTTCAAGTTTTAGCCGCATTCTCTTTTCCCTTCTTGCCTAAAAGCTCAAGACTTGACGGCTAAAACTTGAAGAGTGTGAACCAGCACTTTGCAACAAAACACTTGCGGCGTCAAATTATATCGTCTTAACACTCTGATGTTTGGTAAACAAACAAAATAAAATTTATTTGTGATTTGCGTCTAAAAAATTGGAAAATCGTCAGGTAAGATCTAATTTAATTTATTAATTCATCGATTAGAATTAAAAAATATTTTGATATTAGACAAATATTTATTTTTTATATTTGTTTTAAATTATGAGGGGTTGTTCACAACAGTCTTATTTTTTTCCATGTTATTATTTAAAGACTTATGACTTTATGACACTTTTAAAAATGTACGTTTCGTTGAAAATAGTTGTGTTGGAGCTGACCATATTCAAATATGTTTCTTTTTGCGTGTATATAGCACAACAAAAAAATTTTAAAGTTGACAGCCACTCGGTCATTAAATTCGTTGCTATAAAAACTAATTTTCGAGAAAATTGTAGATATTAGTATTTGAATATAAATCCTAGAAATAATTTGTTTAAAGCGTTTAGCAAAAAACGCCTTAACTTAAGCTTAGAAAAACGACAAAAAAAAAAAATAATATTTCGCTTAATAATCTGAACACCAAATTCAAAAAAAGCCTTCTTACTTAAGACCAATGATAAACAAATATTTAAACGTTTTTAAAAAATATTGTGTTGGGGAATTAATTTTAATATATGTACATTTTATTTTATATGTTAAAGAAATATGTTTTCGAATTGTAGGGATTTATCCCCCGTTTTCAAGATCGAAAAACTCAATACACTCACACTTTTTCGCTTATATTCACAAAATGTTTGTACTTTTAGCCAATCGGCTGTTTCCCCGTTTTTTCTTTGATAATACGTATACACTACTTGCAAGTAATTACTTGCATGTGGAAACGAAGGGGAACTTTTAACACATTTTCGATTTATTTTGCATACTGGGTAAATTGAAAAATTAAATAGCAATTCTAGACTTTTTTTTATTTATCAGAAAGCCAAAATATCGCGAACAAAATAAGCCACAAATCTTGAAAATCAGTTGTAAAATTTAAAATTTATTCAGGAAGAGGCGAGTACACCTATATAAATAACACTGTATTTAATCGTTTAAAAAGAAACGCAATATAAATACAATTAAAATGGCATAACACGTTCTTCTCTCGAACATTTTTCGTTGTTTGCCGACCTGTGTTAAAAAAAATTTTTTTTCAAGCCACTTAATCAGAAGTTTTTCTTACCCGTATCCAACAATTTAAAACCAATAAATTTTATTAAAGCATACAAGGGGTCTTCAAACATTTAACAACTGCGTTTAGAATTTTCTATCATTAGAAGGGTGATTTTGGAATTTTCATTTATTGCTTTTCTCGTTTTTTCACCCTTCACCACAGATGAATACTGTATAGACTTTATAAAGTAAAAGTGATTATGATGGCTGCTTATGAGAGGCGAAGTTAATATAACAATGTCCTTCTGTCCTTATGCATGTTGAAATCGGATTCCTAAAGACAGCAGATATGATAAGGACTAAATAGTCTTATAATTAAATCGCATATGCCCTAGAATAGATTGCCACTATAATTCAGCCAGATCAGTCTACAAATGGCTGTGATATGGACAAAACACCACGAATGCATATAATTTTTACCAATAAGCTTTTAAGACCTCGTGACTCATACTTAAACGTATACTTTAATGATCAATTCTTCCGTTTTTCTTACCAAGCTTAAGCGCATATTAGACGGTCATTCTTGGTGTGTGAGAATAGTATGCCAACATCACACTAGTATAATAAAGCTAAAATCGTATTTTTTTTTTTAATTATAGACCTAAATTTTTCGGTTTTCTTTCATACACATTACGATACCATATCGTCGGTCACAGGTTGACAACTCTTAACATGTTTTTTGTACTTTTCAGGAGTCAAAAAAAAAAAAACGTTATTACTCCGGTACTGAACCGTGTTGGAAGTAAATAAAAAAAACCAAAATTAGTAAGAGATATTTATTGTAAGATGGTGTAAAGAAAGCAAAGGTACTAACATGCAGAAGGACAAACACAGTCTTTTGGCATCAAAAACCCGATTCGATTTTTTTGCGAGTTAAGAGTTGTCAACCTGTGACCGACGATACCACACTTTTACGTATTTTTAGTAACTACCAACCATTGAAACCGACCACAACGTTTGCCGCTACATTTACTTTTGAGTAACACGGCCTTCAATAGTTTAAGTGTTCCCATTACACTATGCAACAAATTAGAACGGGTTGCTTGACCTTTGAGGACCACCATATTTTTTGACCTTTCGCTTTCTTATTCATGTTTTGCACTCCAGTCCAAATGATTGAAACAACATATGTATTTCACCACACAAAATTTTGGGACCGAACCATACTGAGAAACAGAGAAAAATTTACAATCATCTCCAATTATTACAAGAAATTATCGCTTGTGTATTTCAACTAGCTCTCAAAAGAAAATCAAAGCAAAGAAAACACAAGTAAAAAATAAAAAATCATGTTTAATACAATAAAGTAAAAATTATAATATAATAATAAATAAGTTTTAAATATTTAAAATTATTATTAAAAGATTTTGTTATTCGTGCTAAATTCCCAGTTTTTATTATTGATTATTATTAAAAAATTTTCATACAAAATCCGTTTCTTAAACCCTTTATTAACCAGGGGGCAAATTATGGCAGTCGTGATCGAATACTTTCTCGATTCGAAAGCAATTTTATTTCAGTCGATACTGAACGAATCGTAATTATTTTTCAGTTTTATCGAAACTGTTATAAATGCTTTACAACACTAAAAAAATAGTTTCGATCCGTTCAGTATGGACAGAAAGAATTAGACCTAAAATTGCTTTCAAATCGAAAAAGTATTCGATCACGACTGCCATAATTTGCCCCCAGTTTTATTTTTTTTATAACAAAGGCCGTATATTTTTAATTTTTACTTACTTTTTTTCATCTGTTTTAAGGCAGCGAGGTGTAGTCGTTAAAGTGCTTGAATACAAAACCAATTACCCCAGGTTCAATAATTACCTAGCAGAGGACGAAAAATGTTCATCTGGCTTTCGAGTTTTAAAAATGTTGTGGCTTCAATCCAACCTCCATACAATCCATCCAAGAAGCCCCCTGACCTTCCCTCTCCCTGAAAAAGATATGAATCAAAGATTATTAAGATTCCGCACCACTTCACCAAAAAAGACGGAGGGCGTTGTTTCTAGGCAACGCAATATGCCAGCGCCATTATTCTAGCATATACACACAGAAAAAAATACCACTGTTAAATTAACATGGCGAAATGTTGATTGAGAATCATAGTAAATTTCTGCAAAAGTATGCCCTTTATTTAAATTTATCATTATTTCATATTAATTTTAAATGAAAAATATTAAAATAACCTTAAATCACGTTAATTTAATTTTATTCACTGTTAAAATAACATTGTTCAATATTGAATCCATTAAAACCTGTTTTATGTTAATATCAAAATTTTATCTTGTTAAATTAACATGCATACATACTTAAGTATGTACATTTTTTATTTTCATGTTTAAAATATGTTATAAAAAGAAGATAATTCCCATATTCTTTTAATTAAAATTATTTAGTTTATTCGTAAATCAAGTTTTCAAAATAGAATGATGACGAAAACCATATCGGGCCATTCTGCTGATGCTTCTGTTGCCAAAGGAGAATACAAAATAAGTGAAGCATGTGTTGCAGGCGTAAGTGAATTGAATTATTCTTAAATAAATGCATTTGTTGTCTCTGAAGCTTCTTCACACTGTTATAACACACTCAAACCAATTTTATTCTACATGAAATTTTTATTTCAATATAAATGACATTTTTCTCTAACTTAACTGCAATTTTAAATTAACATGAATTACAGTTATTTTAAAAGAAACTAATGTTGTTGTAAAATCATGTTAAATTAACATGAAGTAACAATGGAGCAAAATCACTACCGAAAACGGTAAAATCAACCTTGTTTTTGACGATTTTATATTGATTTTTTCTGTGTGAAGGTGCTTTGTTGAATCCATAAGCTCCCAAAAGGGGTAATGGAGAAAAACAAAGAGACCAAATCAAGGCGAATTCATTCCAGGCAATCTCGGTACTACAACAAGTACAACTCGTACAAAAAACACAAGCAATTTGTTTTTGTAAAAACATTGTACAATGTCAAAACAGAAATAAAACAAAACAGAAACAACGAAAATAAAAATAAAAAAAAATTATCAGCAGGGCTTTAAAGACCACCTGTTATGGATTCGCCTTGAATCAAATATACGTTAGAGCTAAAATAAACAAATGTCAGAATGAAACAAGATTGAATTGTGTGAATAGCATGTTTGGCAATCTAGATTCAGACAGCGAAACATGTGGTTTATATCGTCGTTTGAACATATCACTATGGTTCTCTAACTACAAAAACAGTCGAAATTTAAAATTCAATGAATAAATTTTTTTTTTGAAAACTGCTTTTCTAAAATTTGGCGTTGCCCAAATTTATAACAAGAGACGCTAAATAACCAGAAATAAAATTGTATTTAAGTCGCAATAGTACAATTTTTTTAATATAATTAACGGTCTTAGAATAATTTAGAAAGCAATGATAAATTTTCGATGACGCTGAGGCATAATTGAGGTTCTATGCCATTAATGTGCCGAATTATCTCATCCTTTAGCTCTTGAATTTTTGCTGGCTTATCGACGTAGACCTTTTCTTTCAAATAACCCCAAAAGAAGAATCTTGGCGGCCAATTGACATCGCCACCACGTGAGATAACACGACCATTGAATTTGTCGCGGAAAAGAGCCATTATTTCGTTAGCTGTGTGGCAAGTGGCACCGTCCTGTTGGAAACACATATCGTCCACATCCATATCCTCCGATTTGGGCATAAAAAGTTGAATATCATCTCACGATAGCGACGACCATTCACAGTAACTGCCTGACCCAATGATCCCGCCAGGCCATAAACCGTACCAAACAGTCACTCTTTGTGGCTGCATTGGTTTTTCGACAATCACGCTTGGATTATTATTCGCCCAAATGCGGCAATTCTGCTTATTGACGAATCCATTGAGGTGAAAATTAACCGAACAAATCACGAATTGCACGATATGCAATTTGATTTGAACGCCCATTTTCCTAATAAGCCTGAATAACTTTAACGCATTGCTCGATTGTTTATCTTTCCATGGTTCAAATTAAGTTAGTCTGAATAAATTATAATTAAATAAATTATATTTAAATGTTCTATAGTGTTTCATTTTGGCATTTTTAAAGGAATGAGTAAACATGAGCGCTAAGCACCAATGAAACGAAAGAACAGTAGTATGCTGAACCGAATAAAACGAAGTTTGTGGTTGAAAAAAAACAGAACGCAATAAAATGTTCTAATCTTTTTGTGGAGTTTGATACGAACAGTATAATTTTTGTGTTTGAAGATCACAAACACAGAAAATTTTGTAATGATTTAGTACACAAACACTATTAGCGCTTGTGTTTTCCACACATCTTCCGAACCGAACACTAAGTCTGGGATCACACTATGAACTTTTTCTTTCAGAAAGTCTGAATTTATTGATGAGAGGGGAGAGAAAAATAGCCGGTTCTCTTTCTCTCTCCCCTATAAAGTCATACTTTCTGAAAGAAAACTTTCATAGTGTAAACCCAGACTGAAGAACAGTTTAAAAAGTTTATTTATATACACTGGTACGAAACCTTAAATAATGAAAATGAGTCCTCAAACAAGTGCCTTCCT
The DNA here is from genome assembly GCA_949318255.1 of Pollenia labialis. Taxonomy (NCBI): domain Eukaryota; kingdom Metazoa; phylum Arthropoda; class Insecta; order Diptera; family Polleniidae; genus Pollenia; species Pollenia labialis. The sequence continues at coordinate 139,612,425 of OX439141.1, read as the reverse complement.
AGATTTAGGCTTAAACTGACCCTATCGTACTTTAAAAACAAACTCGATGGGTTGAATTACGCTCAATTATTCTCTACCTACATAGTATTTCTTTTTTTAATTCGACCTATTAATTTACCTAGTATCCATACAAATATTCTCCCTGAAGGGTATATAAGATTCGGCACAGCCGAATAAAGCACTTTTGCTTGTTTTATATATTTTTTAAATTATTGAAAAACTTATTTACTTTTTGTTTTCATTAACTTTTATGAAGAACTTTTCTTTTCCCCATTTTACAACTTGTCGATGAATTGCAAACAATTGCATCTATTTAGCATCGTTTTCTATTCAAAGGAGGTGTTTTATTTCCATCTAACAGAGTTTGTTGTTGAGTTGTCGATGGCTCTACTGCAAACATTAAAAACAAAAAAAAAAATTGTATCTATTTAATATCGCTTTCTATACAAAAGAGGCGTTTTATTTACCATGCAAGTGTTGCCTGTTTTTGTGTCTGGCTGAGTGTGTTCGTCCGTTAATTGTAATTAACATTTCAATTTTGTTTTTTAGCATTTTAGTGTTTGTTTAAGTTGGTTGGTAAATAAATCTTACGCCCTCAATCTATTGTTGACATATGCAAATTTTATTTGGAAATCTTGTGAAGTTTAAGTGCTGAAGTTATTCGAAATGAAAGTTTTATGATATAAAAATTGATAGATTGGAATCTGAAACAATGTTTTGTTTTTTTTAAAAATAATTTATACAATACACCAATACCCCGGTTTGCGTCGCTTCGTTTCGAAGTTGCGTATTATTAAAATTTTTGTGATATCGAAGATGCGTCGTTTTTTCTCAGTTTGCGTCTTATGGCTTCGATGTGCGTCGGTAATTTCAAAATGTTTGTTCAAAGTTAAAACAGAAAAAGGTTATTTCCCGTTTAAGTTTAATGCAAATATATGTATGTATATGTATGTGAAGGTTGTCTGTTTGTTGCTTGTTGAAATAAGTTTAGAGCAAAAACTGGACATTGTGAAACGGCTTAGATCAGGGAAAAAGGCAGTTGTAATTGGAAAAAACCTTGGATTATTCCCTTCCACAATTAAAACCATTTTTTTTTTGCTCCAAAGACGCTGATAAAGTTAAAAAATTTTTCAAACCGCAACATCGTTACAACATAAACAGTTTACAAAAATGAAAAGTCCTTTAAAAAATGGAGCCACTTCTTAGCATTTGGATTGAAGATAAGCGAAAAATGCCCTTAAAACAAACAGTTATTCAAAAGAAAACTTTAATTTTTTTGAAGATCTAAAAAAAAAGTTATCCGTTGCTTAGTCTATCAAGTCAAAATTAATTTTTTTCAGCTAAAATTATGATATCGGAAACAATGAATAGACAGTCGTGGTTCGGATTGCGTCGCTTTTATCCGGTCCCAATTAGCGACACAAACTGGGGTATTAGTGTATATGGGAAAAATAAGACGTCAAGGCTGAAAATGTGTAATCAAGTTTTAAAACACAACGTATTTCTTCATTCATTGAACTAATATTTTAGTAAATTATTTATAGTTAAAGAAAGAGGAATAAAGCGCTTTTTACCATGATCGGCGATGGAAAAAAAAGTTGCTATTTATTTCTTTATTTCTGTTCGTTACATATTTAAACAAACATTTTGAAACAAAGCCCAAATGAATTTTTTTTTGGGGATTATAACATTTTTAAATTTATAACGACAACGTTTTTGGGTGCAAGGATTTTCTCATCAATGGTATTTGAAATACCGGCATCGCTATCTGAAGCTTCGGTCGGGCACAAGGGCGATTTTAGGAGCTTTAGTTAGCGAGCCGATATTTGTTATACCATAAAGGAAAACTCCTTGCGACTGGCCGAGGGCCGGCTATGCAGAGGATCTTTAGTTAACGAAGTCCGTATTGTTTTACCATATAGGAGAAAATCCTTGCGCGCGGCCGAAACTATATATTTAATTTAATTTTATTTAATTTCAGAAATTGGGGCCTTATTTCATATGAAAAATAGGATGTTATTTCATTTCTGTTTGTGGCGTTATTTCATGTTGGGAGTTTGATTTTCAAAATTTGTGGTTTATTGCAGCACCACACTTTGGGGGGTTATTTCATATTTTTTTGGGGCAAACGACGATGGTTTGTAAGCGAGAAATGTAAGAGTTTCGTTTACCATCTCGCTTATGGAATGCAAGAAATTTATGTGGTGAATTCCCACTTTGAAGCAATACGCTTTTGACAAAAAAAGCGCTTTGTTCAACGCATATAAAAACTGGTGAACGTAGCGTTTAGCTCTTCACACTGAACTATTTTTCAAGTTATTTTTTAGTATTCTCTATTACAAACCAACTTCGTAGTAAGCGAATGCCGTAGCTCTTGAAATGTTATTTTTTTTATAAAACTTGCTTAGATTTCGTTCACTTACTTTACTGCACCTCTGTATGTTTTATTGCGTAGCGCAATGATAAAAAATTTTATTGGGTTGTTATATCATGCTGTCGATTTTTATGATTTTTATATGTATGTGTAGTTGTTAGGTATAAGAATAGGTCGTAAAGTAGATTTCATATCGCTAGAGGGCGTAAAATAGGGCTAAAGAGGGGTAAAAGCTCCTCCTCAATAAATATTCTTCACAAATCAACCGGTTTTCTTAAAATTTCGCATACACATCTGAAATTAAATATTGAATAGGTCATGAAATAGGACAAGAGGGGCAAAGCTCCCCCTCTCTATATCTTGTTAACTAATTAATCGATTTTCTTGAAATTTTGCAGGCAAATAGTGTAACATCTATAGTCTATAACTTTTATTATTTAGGGCGTGAAAGGAAGTATCAAATAGGACGTGAAATAGGGCAAGAGGTGTAAAAGCTCTCCCACCCTACATTTTCTTAATTAATCAACCGATTTTCTTGAAATTTCGCAGGTAAATAGTGTTGGAGCTGGAAAGAACTATGGCCTATAATTTTTTTCACTTAGGGCGTGAAATAAGGCAAGAGGGGTTATAGCTCCCCCTCCTTATATGTTCTTAACTAATCAACAGGTTTTCTAAAAATTTGGCATGCAGACACTGTAACATCCAAAAGGAAACAGAGCATGAAATAGGGCAAGAGGTGTAAAAGCTATAGTTTTTATTATATTCTTAACTAATCAACCGGTTTTCTTAAAATTTGGCATGCTGACCCTGTAATATCTGAAAGAAAGAAATTATATGGCAAAACAACGTTTGTCGGGTCAGCTAGAATCTTATCATTTTTAGTATAAGAATCTGAAAAGTACACCAAGAAAACACAATGAGTTGAAATCACATAGGTATATTAATATAAATGATAAAACTAATATACATATATACATACATACATGCATATAAAAAAACAGAGAAATAATATAGAAAACAATTTGAAAAAATAGTAAGTTACGAATGACATTTAGTGCAGATTACGTTAGGTAAAATTAATTAACTAAATATTTATATTTACTTGCGTTGCTGATAGTTTGCAAGTTTAAAGGAAGTTGGTTCCAGAGACGAATAATTAGTATGAAAAATTGTCTCTCGGACGCCGCACTGTGGCTGAAAATTGAATTTCATCGGCAAAAAGCCCAATTTTTTGTCAACGCCGATTTCAAAAATTTTAATGCCATTCGATAGCAAACATATTAGAACTAAGGTATCCAAAAAACCAGATTAAAATATTGGTAATTATGGCTGTGGCATGCTGCTGGAAACAAATATTTTATTTTGTTTTAGAAAAAAATTAATTTTTGTAAATTTGATCAGAACTAAATTATGATTTCTCGCAAACCGTTTTCAATAATTGGTCGAATTTTTTTTTGTTATATTAATGGGATAGTAGTCTTTAAGAAATGGATCATCACATCACTGTATCATTTATGCCTGATGTGTTATTAAATGTTTCCCCAGGTTCTATATTTAAGTTAAATTTTAATTTTAGACGAGTAGAACTTGTTAGGGTCAAAAGCGGTCAAAGAGATTTTAGTACCATTAGAAAGCTGAAATTGTCCTCTTTAACCCCATATATACTTGTGCAACTGTTTGGAACTGTCTGTTGAACACTTTTTTCATTTTAATGAAATTACTCGCAACATTTTTTTTTTTGCTCTTTTTATTTAAGCTGCTCATATGTGACTGAAGTATAACACAATGGCTTTCGAGCGTTTTGTTTTGAAAAATAATTTTGCTTCTTATGAACGGCTGAACATATTTGAATGAAATTTTAAACTGTCATGGCCGGGTAGCTTTTGTGTTGAATTGGAATAACACGGGTCCATGGAGGGTCGGGAGAGTGACTTGCGGACCTCTAAAATTGGCAACCTCGGAAATTCAAACTTTTAAAAAATTCACCAAAAATATATTTATGGATTGCAAAAAAAAAAAAATTAAACTTAAGCTGAGTTACAAAAAATATACTCAAATGTTTAGGTTATCTCCTTTGCTTTTGGTGATATTCGGATAAAACGGATTTTTTGGCTTGATTTTATAACGATTTTTCTAGTTTTTTAATTGGGTAGATTATGTTTTATGTCAAACTGTTATCAATAGTGGGTTCAACATTTTTTATGTTGGTAGTAAAGCAGTCTTTAAACAATGTTATGTTGTATTACTGTACCGATTATACCTGCTGTGTTATTAACTATTTTTCAGGTTCTATATTTTAGTCAAATTGAAGTTCAGAAGAATAGAATTTATGAGGGTCAAAAGGGGTTAAAGAAATTTTAGTAGCTGTAGGTAGGTGAAAGTATCCACTTAAGACCCAAATGCACTTTTGTACCTGTTTGGATCAGCCTATAGAACACTTTTTTAGTTTGTGTAAAATTATTCGCAATATTTCTTTTGCTCTTTTTATTTTACCTATTCATATGACTGAAATATAAGTGTACCAAGCCAAGTATTTTATATTATATAATTACCAATACCTTTGGGATTTTAAGCGTATCCTACTTAAGCCCATTTTAGTATTTTATTATTATTGGATTATCGCCGCTACATACAAGAATACGAATTTTGGAGCACATACAAAAAATCAGTTACGATTTGGGTTTTGGACCTACAGGATCAATAAGAAACAATGACACCAACAAGGATTTAAGAAGTATAAAAAAGAAGCATGTTCAGGATGAATTTCGCAAATGTGGGTTGATTATAGACCTACCAAAACAAGGATCAGGCAATACGAATACAGCAAGAAGGTTCTTTTGTGATCCCAAAAAAGCAAAGCAGATGACAAAAAAATGTCGTGTACGGCCGCCTTAAATATGCAGTAAAAACTTAAAAAAAGCCCTGAAAATCGTTAAAAATTTCCAAAATAAAAATTATCATCTTAAAACACATTTAAAATTTAAATAAATGGTTTATGAATACTGCTCTTATGTGCTGTTTCAAAATGACGCGATAGACAGAGTTCTTTTCGTATACATTTTACTACATAATCAATCGCCTGCCATTTGGAAACAGCACATTAATGTTTGCGTACGGCAATTTCTTCTCAAAAACTGTAATTTTAAGAAAGCCGTACGGTAATGAAAAAATAAAAGTTAACATCACTGAGTCCCATATACATTTAGCATCACGATTATAGTAGGAGCCGGAGTCGTGAGTCGGAGTGGCACTTAAAAAATTTCAGCGTTTGGAGTCGGAGTTAGTACTTTTTTCGGACGACTCCACAGCCCTGCTATTTAGAAACGATGGGCAGTCATCGGCTCTCAAAAACAAAGTTAATATAAGAGTTATTTGTGCCAAATATTAAATATATACACACAGAAAACAAATTGGTTGGAAAACGGTTGCAGTAATAAAATATTGATCAAGAAACATAATTTATTATTGCAACTATTAAAAATGTATAGTTCTAACTGATTTTTAATTCTCTTTATTATTAAAACGTTATTCTAACTGAAATATGATTCCTTCAATTCTTTTATTAGTTATGATAACTAATTTAATTTAGTTCTAAAAATTAGAACAAATGGTTAGAATCACAACCGAATTTAATACAGGGCAATACTGAATATGGGCCTTTGCAATTAATAATTTCCTTTCGTCAATAAATTTTGTAATATAAATGTTAATTCATTTATTGCAGCTAATAATCGATTGCTAGTATAGTTTCAATTCGAGTACAACAAATGAAAATATAATTATTTGGTATTCACAACCAAAAAAAAAGGTATATGTCCCAATTGTTTACTAAATTTTCTGTCAAAACATTAAAAATAATAAAATAATTTTAAATTAATATTAAAATAAATAAGTTTGCGTTCAAAAACGTAAAAAGGTGCAAAAACTTAATAAATAGGGGTAAGTAATTTACGTATTTTTATAATTATGTTATGCACGTACATATGTATGGATTATATTTCTTATAAATACATACATATATGTACCCAACTAGCACTTTCAATTGAAAGTATCTACTGGGAATCTCATAAAGAGCATTAATCGTCGACGAGCGCAATTTTTAATCGTAAAAGATTCCTCGCACGGGAGAAACTGTTACACAAGCTGATTCCTCTGCGAGATACTTCTACAACACAGCGAATGACGCTCATATCACAGTGCAAAAAAATTCGGGTCATTGCCGCCAGCCTCAACACTTGCAACGCGAAATGAAACTAGAATACCGGTAGAGCAAATCTGCCAAAGGGTTTTGAAAAGTTAGCTTGGGTTCCTGAATTATGGGCCCTAAAGTTTTTGAAATTTTTGAAAAGGCGTTTGGTATAAGTCAAAAAAATATACTAAATGTACTTCTGAGCTAAAAAATACTTTTCAGATGTCTTCAGTAAAATCGTATGGCGATTCTTTTCTTAGGATATATTAACCCTATAACACTCATTTTAAGGTGTCTTTTTGTCCTTTTTTAACTTCCCAACAAAAGTATACTTAAACAGCACTTTAGAGGGTTAAAAATTTCCACGAATATTTTCTACATCAAATTTTAATAGTTGTCTTTTAAGACAGAAAGTTCGTGCAATGTATGTAAAACGGATTTTCGAAATTCTTGGCCATGAAATTTTTGAGTTTCATGAAACCCCGTTTTACATAAATTGCATGAACTTTTGGTCTTAAAAGATCACTCGTAAAATTTGATGTAGAAAATATTCGTGGAACTTTTTAACCCTCTAAAGTGCCAATTTAGTATACTTTTGTCGGGAAGTTAAAAAAGGACAAAAATGACCCCTTAAAATTAGTGTTAGAGGGTTAATATATCCTAACAAAAGAATCGCCATTCGATTTTACTGAAGACATATTATTTTTTTAGCTCAGAAGTACATTTAGTGTATTTTTTTTGACTTATACCAAACGCCTTTTCAAAAATTCAAAAACTTTAGGGGCCCACATTTCGGGAACCCAAGCTAACTTTTCAAACCCCTTTGGCAGATTTGCTGTTCCAATATTTTAGTTTCATTTCGCGTTGCAAGTATTGAGGCTGTTTTTTTTTTTGTTTCACAGTGTATTGATCGTGCCCGAATTCGTTGGAGATTTCTATAAATGATTTTCTAATGAGGGTTTTAGAAAGCACATCAAGAATCTTATGAGACTCTTGCAGGAATTCCCTTACAACTTGTAGAAAGCTTACACACATAACAGAGCCACCTAAACAAGAGCATCAAGCTTCTTTTTGACACAATTTATACGAAACAAACCTTTAGATCAGGAATTCAACAACAATCCTGTTGGAAAATCTTATTTGACAGATCCTTACGTCGGCTTGTTTAAATAAAATTGTATTAACTAGTGAATTTACATGTTTTAAAAACGCTCTTATTTAGGTAGCTCAGTAATTGTTATATGAACCATAAGGAGAGCCGTAAAAGGTTAATTCCAAGATGAAAAGACAAGTGTGTCAGAAAATGTATAAAAAACTAATAAATATAAAGTTTAGAAGCTTTTGAGGAGTTAGACAATCGTCTAACAAACATCATGATCAGATAATCATCAGAAGATTCTTTGAGGAGTTAGACAATCGTCTAACAAACATCATGCTATCCGGGCAATATCTTAGACATACAAAACAAATATGTATGTTATAAATACATTATATGAAAATCGCTCAGTTTTTTAGTGATTTTCGTATTAGTTTACAGCTTCAATCACTGTTCGTTTGTAAAATGCTCATGTTAATTATTCTGTTTTACTTCACTAGACACTAGAGCAAGACGACATTGATGAAAGAAATTGCATTGAATTGAAGCCATAGATTGTTTTTGTTGGTACATTAAGGGATAAGCTTTACACCTTTGGAAATCCGTTGGATGATGTGGAAAGCTGCATGCATGTGTTTGTATAAAATTAAATAAGCTGTAAACTATACATTAAATATTAATAAATAAATATACTAACAAAAAATGGAGGTTATTGGAATTATTTTAATTTCTTATCTAATAAAAAGGGAAAATGGTTTATATAACCGGTTGAAAAAAATATTGATAAAGACAATCAAATCTTTTGTTATGAACACCAATTATGTGTTCATTCAGTTGCATCTATCATATATTCGGGTGTAAGCATATTTTTGATTTCTAATAATCATACTTACAACTAACAATTTCTGTTGTTATAACTGATAGTGTACTAAAATTCAAACGTTGCTATCAAAAATATTATGCTAAGCAACGAAATTTTCAGTAATTGTAACCGAATTGTGTGATAGTACATGCAACCGACGAAATTCGATTGGCGCCAAATTCGGTTGTGATCACGAATCTGTTTTCTCTGTGTATGTTAACATCCATATGAGATTTTTTTTAAAGCTATTTATAGATGAAAGCTTTGGTCAAATGAGAACTGATTCGAAAATAATGTGGTTTGAAGTAAAATATTTTTAGGGCGAATTTAATCAAAATACCAACATAATCTGAAATTATAGACTGATTTTCACCATTTACATAGAATTCGTCCTTAGTACAATTAAAATTTATTTACCAAATTTGATCAAATTATCTAAAAAGGTTCTATTTGCACTTTGCGCACAAAATAAACATGGAAAGACAACCAGCCAGACGGTCGGATGGTTATCGTTAGATCACTTTAAAAAGTGATTCGAAATCGATCGGTATACTTAAAGATTCGTCCAGATTTCTTTGTGTTACACACATCCGCAAAACATGTTAAATAATTGTTTTTCAAATAGAATCTAGGATTTTATTTCTCATGTTAAGTAACATTTATTATACAAATTTTCATATTATTCGAATGTGTATTCTAAGTCAAATTACAATCCTCAAAAGCTTTTATACTTAAATATAATTTGTATGCACTATCAGAATTTTTGTTTGTATATTTCTGGTACGAGGCTCCTTTGGCTAGCAATGAAGTAAATTGTAAAGAAAATTTATACAACTATTAGATACCAGCAGAATGTAATGCATTTTCTGTTGTATACATTTTCTTTACAAAGGATAGCTAAAGTAAGCCTCGTAACAAAAATATACAAAACAAAAATTCTGAAGGTGCATTTAAAATATTCCTGGATAATATTGAAGGAATAAGACTATTAAAGTATAAAAGCTTTTGAGGATTGTAATTTGACTTAGAATTCGAATAATATGAAAATTTGTATAACAAAAAACAAAAAATTTTATTTGCGAAAGCTTTGTGGCATCTAAAAAAAAATTAATATGTATCAAAATATGCGCTATAAACTTAAAAATTGCTGCAAAAAATCACTTTTAACTGAATTATGCAAAAAAAGGCTGCAAACTTTAAAATGTGCAAAAATATGCGGTAACAAATCGATGCCAAAATTCAGAAAAAGCTCTAAAACGATAAATATAAAGTTGCTGGACAATTCATATTTTTTGGTTTCCCTGCTGATAACTATTTGTTAAGCCACATATAAATTTTTTTGAATGGTTATTTGAAGAATTTAATAACTCTATTACTTTAGTTGTAAGCAAAAATGTGTGAAACATTTTGCAACTATCATCAAAATTTAGTCTTATTAAAATTGTAGCCTTTATTCGGTAAAAGGAATGGATTCTTTTGAGTAAAGATTATTAGAAATACCTTAAGTCTTTTCAAATCAGAAATATTTTTCTTAAAATTTTGTAATAAAAAGATAATAATTAAATTATAAAAAAAAAAATATAATTAACAAAAAGGAATTTTTTTTATATTAAATAAAGTTTTTTATAAATAAATTGCATTTTAGCTGGAACATGGACAATAAAAAAAAAAAAAAAAATGGACAATCCAGGCCGTCTATCAACCCTAACAATACACTGATAGAAAAATTCATCTTCATATTGATGATGCCCTAACATCAGAATTGTGACATCAATGTTACTACAAATGGCATCAATGATGCAAAAAGTAACATCAATCAAATTTTGTAATTTTTTACTTGTCATATATTTTATGACTATAGTGACATCAATTCGATGCCACATTTTGTATATTATTAACATTGTTTTCATGATAAGAAGCAAAAATTCCTATATTTAATTTATTTTAATTATTTAGTTAAATACATAAAATTTTCAAAGTAGAATGATTACGAAAACCATATGGGGCATGGTGCTGGTGTCTTATTATTGAGAGTTCTGCTGTAAACAAAGGTCGTAATTCAACAAACGTGAAACAAACATCTGTAACGGGTAAGTAAATAATAATATTCTCACACTTTGACTAAAGTCAATTCCAATGACTTTGACTTAATGACAAACTGTCAATGTGTCCTTTCTCCGATGTTACTGCGTCATCGCACTGAAGACATGCTCGTCATTTCTGTGATGCCGATATGTCATCCCATTCATGACATAATTTAATTTTGACCCTAATGACACTTTGGCCAAGTGATGTTAAGGTTGACATCACAATGATGAAAAGTGTCATGGGGTCAAGAACGAAGACACTTTTGTCATTGTACTGATGTCAAAATACATCAGCGTTATGACGCCTTTTCTATCAGTGTACTTCTAATGTTTGTCTGTTTTTTACTTTAATCAAAGACAAAGGTTTTTTCAAATAAAAATTATTAACAACTAATATTTTTTGTTTCATGTAGTTATGTATTGTATTTTTTAACACTTTTGTATTTTTTTTGGAATGTATTAACAAAATATTTGGCGAATACGAATATCGTTAACCATGTAGGTGAATATTCAGTGATACGAATATTTGTAACATCACTACTCTGTATCTTTTAGTTTAAGTAAACTTTGCACCATCTAGTTTGTACTTAATTTTGAATAAGATTTTCTTTAATTATTTATAAAATTTTTTAGCTTTGATCCATTTTAAGAAAAAGTATTTTTATATATGTTTTTTAAGTATATGTATCATTTTATTTATGTACGGTTTTATAGATTTATATAGTTATTGTCATCTACTTCATTCACTTAGCTAAGCTAAAATGTACTTAAAAGTAAAATTTTATTTTTTAAAAGTTATTTAAAATTCAAATCTTAAGATACGTTATAATAAATTAGAAAATAGCAATAAAGAAAAAAGATATGAGTTGATATGATTTTTTGGTTGATATTTCCTCTTGGTTGTTTAAATATGTTGATTCGGCTTCATCTTCTTTCTTCCTTTAAATCTTCAAATCCAAAATTATTGTACATGTCTAGACAATTCTACGATATTTCTTATGCTTCTGTAGATAAAACCACAATTCCTCAGAAACGGATTTTAGAAAGTTACAATATTTTTGTCGTAAATCCATTTTATTTCGAACGTTTGCCAAATGCCGACGGTTATTTTAAAATGTATTGGTTAGAAGAAATATTTCACCGTTAATATGCTCAGTAAATCCAGTTTGTAATGCGGATGCTGTGTACTCCAGGAGTTTGGTAAGTAGAAATGAAATTCACCTTAAAGTTGCAGCGCTTTATATAGAAACTGAAATGTTGTTACGTTATAGTGGGGGTACAAAGGAAAAGCTTTCTTTTTTTCTTCTTTGGTATAAGGGAGTATTGCGCAAAAGCTTCTTTTTAACAAATACCACAGTACATTTGTACTTGTATTTGATTGTGTGTATAAAGCAGCCTGCTAAAAAGCAGGTGGGAGTCCTAAGTAATCTATACACGAAAATATGCCACTCATACTTTTAGTTTTGGAAAACATTTATAGGTTGGTTACAAATGTTGCCATACAACTAATTTATGAGGGGGCAAAATGCACACACACACACACACACATATATATACATAGCAACACATAGACAGCTTTTTAAATGAATTTTATACATTTAGTCAGTATAAATATGACCTGTGTTATGTACTGCATAGAAAATGGCTGCTCTGCACATAATATGCACATAAGTAATGTAGATATATTTGTATGTTTGTGTATATAAATGTTGTATTTTCACGAAGGAGGAGTCTTCTTCATATTTTTATTTCGATTATTTTCCAGTTTTTGTGATTATTAATAGCATTTTTATCAAACTATTGACTTGCAACAAATAAATAATATTAGTTTTTTAAAGTAAAACGAAAATTTTAAGCCAAAAGCTTAAACAAGTAGAAAGTGTAACTAGTTGGTCAAGCACGACTATTTCATACTCTACACCAGAGTATATACAAACAACTTTTTAGAGAGTGCATCATATCTGAGACCCATGGGGGATTATGGATTTGGCATAACAAAATTATATAAAAAGTTTTAGATTCATATACGAGCGAAAGGGAACTGTCGACTCTACTTGCAGCACGCCTAGTTCTGGCGATATACATATGAAACATTGACCTCAATAAAAATGGTAAAAAAACAGAAAACAAAAGTTTCAATCTTATTTTTTGTATTTAAGCAATTGATGCAAGTAACAGAGCTTTTATATTTGCATTACCGATGCAAATATGCGAGTTTTTTTAGAAGCATCGTCGATGCATATAACCGAGTTTTTATTATGCATTTTTCGTTTCTAAACCCTTAAAGTCGTGCAAATTTTAAAAAGCACATAAGCGATTATTACTGAATTGTATAAAATCTAAATCTAAATATGTACACTGTAAGAATATTCCTCACAGATGCAATGGATTTTGGCATTAATCCAATGAAAAATTACATTAAAAGTCAACCTATGCAACGAACGCTTCATTGGAATAATAACGAATGTTTGTTTCTTTTGTCCCATGTAAATGAAATGTTTCATCAAATCGATGAAAATTTTGCATGAACTTAAATGCAAAAAATTTTATTTAGACTGTGAGTATTTGTTACGGTATTCAAACGAATAACCGATGTTTGATTAATCGATTAATTAGCCGTTTGAATACTTTAAAATTGCTTATTTGCGATTAAAGAATAATTCGAATAATTTATGGCGCAATTTAATCGAAAATTTGTTTTTTTCACAGTATTAGTTTTTTTCTTCACCGTACCAAAACAAGCCTGTACGTTATAAACACCCTTTTACTATTTCTTAACTCAGGAATATTTTCTTCGAGTAAAAATTTTTTAAAATATGGGTTTGTACAAGGAATCAAACCAAAGAGTTTTGGGAATAATTGATTTTTAAGAATGCTTAGAACAGACTTTTACCACAATGATTTAGATGAAGAAGATGATTTTTTTTTGAGACAAATGAAATTAACCTTCTACCAGATCTTAACAAGACTATTAAAAGTAATTGAATTTGGTAAAAAATCAAAAAGATAATCAAGTGGTTTAATGGAAGAATAACAATTTTTAGAAAAGTCATGAAAAAGAAAAGAAAAATTGGATATGATTTATAACGGTTTACTTTTAATCTCTCCAACTTAAACAATAAGTGAAAGAATCTTTTCTAAATCAAGTTTCATCAAAACGAAAAAATTGTTTGAAACATAAACATTTGAACTGTATTCTCTTTTTGAAAGATTTTTTAAGAAGATTAGCTTTGATTTTTTGATGCGGTTTTTTTAAGTTTTCCTCATTTATAACATGAAGTACCTGTTGTCGATTATTATTCGATCAAATTTTTACCTGGAATAATTGTTTGCGCGATTAATCAATTTATACAAAAAACCCTAGTAAATGTCATCGCATTAAAGAAAAATTTCATTGACATAATGATGAAGAGTCAAACTTTTAAATACATTTTTATATTATTGTAATGAAAAGGGTTTTGCATTTCAATGAAATTTTTAATTTATTCAATGACATAAATTCGTTTAGTAAATACTATTTTTATGAAAGTATTTTATTAGTTTAATGATTATTATAGCATTTTATTTCAGCAATTTTTTCAATGTGCGTTTTGAGTTGTTTTGAAATTTATTTAGTTTTTTTCCTGTTACAAATCCAGTTGTATTAACCTTCATCAGGACTCTTTTCATTTAAGTGGTTTGTACTCCTACGTACATTTTGCGCACTTAAATTAACTGTCTAAAAAAAATTAGGTGAGAATTTGTTGCTCTGGTTTTTTTCTGAACTATTGCTAACATTTAGTTAAAATCACCATTTCGTTATCGCAATGTTTTTTTTTTTTATCAATTGAACACAGAAAAAATAGAAAATTGACTTTAATTAAACAATTCGATCAGTCAATTAGATATTTTACTAATTTTGCCCCTGGAAAAGAATTGATCATATCAATTAACGGATTTGTATTTTTGAGCCATGCCACTCAAATTTAGTCAATTAAAAAATTAATTGCATAAATTAAAAAAACACAACATATACACAAACATTTAAATTTATGTGTTTTTATTAAAAAAATTAATTGCAGCAAACAATAAATCAATTGAAAAAATTAAAGTACATCAATTCATTTTTTAATTGAACAAATTTTGGCAAACATTTTTTCTGTGAAATTATGAAACAGTAAAATTTTTCTTTTTTTTCACAAATTTTCTTGTTTAACACTAACGTCACTATTTCGTTATCGTAAGGAATTTTTATCATAGATTTTATGAAAAATGTTTTGTTTAGGCTTTAATATTGTTACAAGTAAGACTTTGAGGGCTTATAATTCTTATTCGCTTTAAGGTTTATATTTGTGTAACATTTTAAGCTTTTCTTAAATCTTTGGAAAAGGTTTCCTGATGATCTGGCCTAAGCAACCAGAGAAATGCGCATAGAAGCTAGCTTTCCCTTAACAATAAATGTCAGTGTACATATTTATCATATATGAAAAATTGGGAATTTAGCAGTTAACACGGAATTTTTATTATTAATAAAATTTTGTATTCCCGAAAATAACTTTGATAAAATTTTACTATTTTGTTTTCACAAATTTTCATGTATATTTCGTTGAAAATATGAAGATAGAAAAGTTGTTTTTTTAAAGATCAATTAAAATAATGATTAACAACCAGTTGAGTTTTTCTTTTAAAGTAGATTTTACATTTTCATTGATCCAATGACAAAATTCTAACGAAATTACAAAACTACATTTCGTAGTGATAATGAAATCGCTTCATTAAATTTGTAAAATTTCATTCCCGTAATGAATTTTTTATAGGATTAAAGAAAAAAATTTAAAGAAATTAATGCATTGATTTATGCAGCCTAATACATTCAGTGTAGGTGTTAATTGATATAATAAGCTTGCTTCGTGATTACTCTAACACTTATCCACATATCGAGAAAATTAGATTAATACCAAAAATTGATAAGTATTTAAAAATCTATGAAAAACTTAAAAGATGTAAAATTCCTTTTATTTTTTTAAATAAGCGTTAAATAAAATAGAAGCTTAATTTGTGTTTAATTCATCTTAAAATCGATTAAATCGAATTAAAAATCGATATGTTATGCACATTTTAAGATTCGTATTCCACGTTTCTGATGGGTTTGTCCAACTATACGGGGTTATACTTAGTCCATAGTCTGCTTCCATTTATCGATAGACATAAATATTATTAATCATCTTCGAAGCTAAGCACTCCTGATAAGTTTTTTGTAAACAAAAACTAATGGTAGCTAAAACATTTTTCATGTAATAAAAATCGAAACAATTTTTCTACTTACATTCCATACATCCATACACAAGTAGACAAAAGCTAAAATCATTTATAAACAACCTTGGAAACACAACCAGTTACCAAGCCATCAAGGACAATAATAAAAAAGGAAGCCACCAACACACTCACTTACCTTAAATGGGAAGAAAAAAGAAAAAAAGTTAATATCGCACAACTTCATCATGGTAAATTAACTTGTTGGTATTTGTTTTTATTAAATAACAAAATTTCGAAATGTTTGATGTCTTTGAAAGTTATCCAGTGTAATGATTCAGTTAGAACTCCTTTCATGGTTGGGAATAGTCTGTTTTTTGGTATCTCTGCCCGTAGATGTTAATATATGTGCGATTATTGATAGCACTTGTTAATAAATTTTCGTTAGTTGCTAAGAGTTTGAGTTTTATCTTTCCACCCTCGTTTAAGGATTTTCATGGTCTGTTCGTGTCTACATTCTACTTTCTGTGGCAGAGCTCATACATTTTCTACGAAGTTGTTATCTTAATTTGCATCTAAATTTAATGAATTAAATGTTTTGAAAATCTTTTATTTGCATCTCTTGAGTTTTTTTTAAGGTGAAAAGTGCCCGAATAAAAAACAATTTAGAGCTTATTGCATTTCTTTAGCAGAGATTTTGGAGAAGAGATTTAAAAGAAAAACAAAAACGAAAAATTTATTTTAAAAGAAATTTTATCATCAAGCGGTTTTGAAATATAATAAGAAATACAAATTTAATTTTAATCTTGAAAGAAAGGATTTTTTTGGCGAACACTCACATTTCCGAAAAAAAACTAAAATAAATAAAAATTAAATCGAGAAAATATTAATGAATTAAGATCACAATCAAAAATTTAATATTTTATACCCTCAATCCCAAGTGGTGACAAACTTAGTTGTCATTTCATATGAAACTTTTTTAATAGTCATCTAAGACCCCATTAAGTATATATATTCTAAGACCTTGAGTAACTCCAAATCCTTCGAAAGACTCAAAAGAAAAGAATACGGGAAAATTGTTCCATTTTTTTTCGAATTACAATTAAAACTCCAAGTCCTTCGAAAGACATTTTTTTTTATTTTTGGCTCTTCTAAAATCTTTGGAAAAAGGTTTCCTGATAATCTGGCCTAAGCAAAAAGTGAAATGCGAATAGAAGCTAGCGTTCCCTCAACAATAAATTTTAGTGTATTTATCAAATATGAAAAATTGGGAAATTAGCACGTCATACGGAAATCTTATTAATTATAAATTTTGTATTCCCGAAAATAACTTTGACAATTTTTTCAATTAAACCATAACAAACATCAGTTGTAATTAACAATTTAATCAACTGAATTCAACTTTTACTTATGTCAACAACATTCCTGCAGAAATAAAGTATATCAAAAAATTTTTAGTTAAAACTGTTAATTTGTTAACTGGTGCAAATTTAATTAAATTTTTAATTAATATTGCAAATTAATAATTAGTATTGTGGTTATTTTGTTGAACTATTTATGGTCTTTAAACGGAAAAAACAGAAGTAAGGCAAAACATGTAAAATCAATTAAAATGGATAATCATTCAAAAAAGCAAATTTCGATCTACAAAAGGTTAACATAACATTTGGTTTAAGGATTGATGTTTGACTATTGACGTCGATGGCTGCGAGTGTAAGACGGCAAATCCATCTGAGGAGATCGAGTGGTTGCGATCGAAACATGTCATGGTAACCAGCCGCCTGGGTTCGAATCTCAGGTCAGTCAAGAATGAATGATTATCAATAACAATTTTAATTAATTTTCATGTTATAAAATTCCTTCCTTCATAAAAATAATTTAATGAAAATTAAATTTGATGAACTTAAGCCTGATTAAAAATATTGAAAGTTTGGAATATTGCAAATTTTTTAATTGAAACCAATTAAAAATCGGTTCAATAGGAAAAATGTTAAACAGCCTCTCTTAAAAGTTGCAATTTTTGTAAAAATAACTAACATAAATTGGTGTTTTAAATTCGTTTAAACTATTTGACTGGAAATCATACTACTAATTTTGTAAAGATATGATGTTATATTTAAATTAGTGTTTGTCCAGTAGTCGAAATTCGACCATAAATTTTTATGCAAACATGAAGAAAACATACATATGTTAAAGTATAAATGAGTTTACATTTTGCGATTATTTGTTTTTTTCCGTCTAAAATAGTGGATCGATTTGACGAGGCCCAAATTTGATCTTCCAGTTAAGTTCGTGAATATTTAATTTAATTTTGTAAGTTCAATAGTATAAAAAAATCAGAAAGTACCAATTTAAACACAAAAAAGTACCAAAGTCCCCATATAGTTTCTCAATCACTCTGGGCTCTGCATGTTTAATTATATGTTTCTTGGTCCAATATTAACAAAAATTTAAAAGTACCATTTATAGAAAGAAAAAGTGCCAACAAGATTCCTCTTACAGATTCTCATTCACTCACGACCATGCATGTATAATTTTATGTTTCATGGTCCAATATTAACAAATATTTAACACTTATAGAAAATTCAATCATTACAACATGCAGCACGGAAAATAAAAGAAAGACATTTAATTTCCCATAATTCCCCTTTTTGAGACTTTTTTTCACCCCATTTAAGTACCAAAAATTTCAATATTGTGGTGGGAGCCCATAATTAAATATGCATTTATATGTCAATGAATTAAGAAAAATGTTTTGTAAAAAGTTCCATAAAAAGGTAAGATTTTTACCCCCAAAACATTCGAATTTCGACAAAGTACTAAATTAATATTTGGATTTTTTAGATACATATGTAAGTTACGAATTCGGTACAATCTTTATTTCAATGTTAATTGGTTCAAAAGAAATATGGGGTGAAAAAAGTTCTTAATATAAGCTTCACCAGTATTGTCCACAAAAGTGCCGAATTTCAAAAAAGTTACAGGCACCTCACCTGTCCGCTTATTTTACTTATGAAGAACGATAAGTATTTTTTTTGGATATCTCTATTAGTTTTAGACATATCAGGTTACCGAATTCACCCTTTTTTTACCCCCTCAGTTAATTAAATATATCTTGTGCTTAATATTTTTATTGAGGTTTTTGTTTTCCTCACGGGCTAATATGATCAATCGTTTTTTTACCAAATGTAATTAAAAAACATTTATGGTTAACTTATTTTCTTTTCCCAACGTTTCGTTCGCTTTTTTCGAACTTCATCAGGGGTTATTTTTATTCCATGATAATCTAGACAATTAGATAATAATTATAATAAATTTATGAACTTTAATGTGCACTTCTGTAAGTAAATTCCTTTCAAATGCTGTTTTTGCTAAAAACGGTTGATGAACAGAGGAGAAAAGTGTTCTGAAATGTTTTACCTTTGCCGGTTTATAAATAGATGATAGGGCAACGCATTATTTATAATAATTTAAATATCCCACTCCAAAACTCCGACAAAATGTGCTCTAATGATCTTTTCTGAAGTTATTCCACACCATACTGTGCATGTAAGTGGGTGCATTTTTTGTTCAACAATTTTTCTTGCATTTTTGGTGCCCCATATTTTTATTAAGGTAACCATTGAAGTGAAAATGGGCCCCACTTCTCATTAGTCGATATATTGGTTTGGTATGCCTAAAACCGTAATAAATAATGCTTTCAGAATTAAATTAAATACTTCACAGTTTTATAAGACTAGAAATAAATCTTATTAATTTCGTGATGATCGGTCCATAATTTAGTATAAGCACCATATAAATAAAGCACACTCTGGTAAATTTATTAAATACGCCTAAAACCGTAGCAGGTATATTTATTGTGGTAAAATTTCTTCCAACTTAGTTTCATATGACCAGGAGAAATTTTATGTAGTTTTGTGATTTACGGTCCATAACTTACCTTAGATCCCATATTTAGCAGCCTTCTGAAATGTCCTGTAAACGCTTAAACTTATTTCACCGCTGTATTTAAATTTATGTTTTTTTAACACCAGAAATCACTCTGCAGATTTTTAGGATGATTGGTTCATTGCTAACCATGGCTCCAATATAAATTCTGCTCCTGAAAATCATTTAAGTTCGCCTTAAACTGGTACGAATCATGATATTTTATTCAAGATTGTCGGTCAAAAATTCAATATTGGTTTCAACCGCAACCAATTTTAATGCTGATGTCTGTTTTTGTAAAAATAAATTAATAAAAAAATAGATATCATGTAGTTTTCACTCCTGAAATATTCGAATTGTCGGTGGAGGGTATCAAAGATTCGGCAAAGCCGAATATAGCACTCTAACTTGTTTATTTATAACTTTGTATTGGATTGGCCGATCAACACCGAAATTTGACAGAATTTAAGTAAAACAATACTTAATTCAACAAAATTTTTTTAATAATTTATTGTCAGCAATTATTAGGAGCTGCACAACGAAATACGAAAAAAGGCATATGATTTTACTAATAAATCCATTTTAATTGATAATAAAATTTAAGAAAGCAAAAATATAATGAATTTGTCAAACATAAAAAATTTATATTGTGAAGTTTAATATTTTGCATGGGATGCGGCTGAAATATTGTTTAAAAAATATAACTGGTGCTTCATTCCTGCTACTGTCCGTAAAATACTAATACACGAAAAGGATCTCAATGATGCAGCTGTACTCCCTATTAGTATGCTCTACGAGGAATCTGAAAAAGCCGTAATAAAGATTACAGTCAGTATAGATTAATGTTTTCCAGAAAGTCCAATAGAATTTTAACAAAAACTGCAGTTTTGCATCGATTTCTTGCATCATCTGAAACGTATATATGAAGTACAAGACATCTTTTAGAACTAAATGGTGTACATTAGGGTAGTCGTTAACTGCAAATAGCATATTGGTTTTCTATTTATCCATGCTCTCACCCCCTCCCCGATTCGGGGATTTTGATAAAAAATGGACAACAAAAAAATTTTAGGACAATCGTCGAAGGCTAAGCCGTCCCTCACGCCCTCAAAGTTTGAGAAAAATCGTAAAGTCCGACTTGTATGCCTCATAACAAGGAAAATATAAATTTTACATAAAAATCTTTTACTAAGAATTTGTTAATAATGAAGTTTCCAACAACTCTTGTCTTAACAAGTTTTCTCTAAATTTCATATTTAACAAAACCTAACTAAAATAAAATGCTAATAGCAGCACTGAAGCGAATTTTCAAGTCAATTCAGCTTTACTGTTTGTGTGCGTTTGTTTACAAAAAAAAATAGTCAAGCGCATATAATTTGTTTCTTACATACCTACCCGCCATCTCTATTCCTTAAGGGGATTCCCACACAAAGTTGTCAATACAGACAAGAAATATATTGAAGGAAATGCCCCATAAATGCCAATGAATCGCCCCTAGGGGGATGAAATGTATGACGGACCTTCATTTGTTGTTTGTGCTTAACATTTTCTTAAAACATATCACCACTTTTTAGGGTGGAATGAATGAAATTCTTAAATTTGGTCCCTGCAGCGTCTAGGATGTTTCAGATAGGTCAGATGTATGACCAACCCCACTTTGTTTTTTATACCCATCATTTGTTTTTAACATACCTACCTTTTGCTCAAGGGCGCTTCCATACAAAATTTTCAATACAGACTAGAAATATATTGAAGAAATATACCCATAACTGCCCACAAGTCGGCCCTAGCGAGATTAAGGCCCTAATTTTGTAAAACGCAACGCAACGACAAAGAATTACATTGAAAGCAAAAACAAATTCATAAATATTTTGTAATTTTGTTGTTGCTTCTAACAGAAATTCACATTGGTTTTTAAGATTTCATACGCCTCATTGCTTGTGGCGTTGAAAATTTTAAAACGGTAAATAAATTTCTGTACAAAGCAACAACAAAATTACAAAATATTTATGAATTTGTTTTTGCTTTCAATATACATAATTATATTATAATACTTTGGCGTGCGTTGTGTTTTACAAAATTAGGGCCTAAGTGTATGACCAACCTCAATTAGTTTTTTGTCTTCACCATGGATGGAGTCTTACATCCCTTAGGAAGGCTCCCATGCAAATATTGCGTTTAATGAAATTTTTTCAATTTAATGGAAATATTCCGATTTTTTTGTGAATAAAATCAAAAGTTGTAAACAGAATTTAATCATTTATGGCTTTTTTTGTTTGCAAGTTCGTTTTTCATCTGTCGAGAAAAAATTATATGCCAAATTTTTATGATTTTTTAAAGAACACAAATTTTGAAATGTTGCTAAACCGACTGCGCTTTTTAGAAAAAAGTTCAAGTTTACTTAGAGGTAGTTTTATTGCGATATTTCGCTTTTTTTAGTAATTTTAATAAAAAACCGTTTTTGAGTGGCGCGAATATAGTTATGTATAGGCATGTCTCGAAAACAAGAGTTAACCTAAAAAGCACCACTATATTCAGCGTACCCGAGTTAGTTAAATATTGTCAGGTGCTCGGCTAGTCAGTTTTTTTTTTCAGCTAGCACAGTGTTGTTATGATAATAAATAATGGAAATGTTTTTTCATCAACAGTAAAGATTCGTTCTTCATAGAAAATGCTTTTCTTTAATTAATTAAAAATTTAATTTTTTTAATGGTTTATTCGATATTTTTCAGTTTATTTTGTTTAAACCGCGTATGAGGAAAAACTTGTTAACAACTTTTCAACAAAATTAACATTTTCAAAGTTAAGACTTTATGCGTCCGATTTCATGTTAAAAAAATATAATTTTTATCAAACATTGATGGGCGTAAGGGACGGCTTAGCCTTCGCCGATCGTCCTAAAATTTTGTTGCGTTTTTTTTTTATCAGTACCCAACAAATTGGCGGGTGAGACCTCAAGAAATTCAACTTTTGATTTTAACGGTCCTCCTAATGAACATAGTTAAAGAAACGATAGCACAAGGGAACAACAGTTATGTCCAAAATTAAGGCATATCAGCTACATATCGACCCCTTTGCGCGAAATTATCGTATATGCCAAATTTTTTGAAATTTTGTTTTTGATGCAATCTTGATCTACATTCAAAGAGACGTCACCAGGCAAAATATTGTGGGCGAAATCCACTTCGTCTTATCTTATATTATCTTAGCACATGTATATTTTCATTTTGATATTGCAAGTGAAAGCAGAGCAAAGTAGAAATATGGCTGTCCTGTTAAATTTGGTATTTGTAACATACGATAATTTCGCGCAAAGGGGTCGATATATTGGAATAATTTGAAAACGGTTCACCATATTCAGTTAAAAATCCAAAACAATATTGTCTTTAAGCCTTGCTGACAATGGGTTTAAATTTGCCCAGCAGTTTCAGCAGAGCTGGTGGAGAAAAACGGAGATTTTAGATTTAAAATCAGCGACCTAAAATTAGTAAAAGATTGCATCAAACTTCCAATCAATACAAAAAGTTCAATTTTGTTCTTTTGTGTAGTTAATTAATAAAATGTTGGATTATTGAGGACTCTTATTGTTTGTACATACTTATATATGGACGGAGGGCGTGGCTAATATTTTTTGCGAAAAAATTTATTTGGCTTGTATTGAAAGTGGGCGTGACTGATATTGATGAAACTTGGCCAAAAAATTTGTTTTTATAAGAAGGTGTATGGATCAAACTTGAAGACTTTTGCTTAAATAAGAAGCATTTTATGCGACAAAATTTATCTGGATTGTATGGGCGGTGGGCGTGGCCGATTTTAATGAAATGAAATTCCAATTTTTTCTTAATTAAGTCAATTCAATATTCAAGGACCACTCTTTATATTTTTTGCACAAAAATTTATAAGGCCATCCCACTGTGCGGTACTCCGGTAGGCTTGTTTTTATTGAGCTAGTCTATCAGCGAAAAGGAAACCTTAAAAAAGTTAATAGAAATTAAGAAAAAAAAATTCAAAAATAAAATGTTTTAAATTTTTGTTACAATTTAAATTGTCTGTCCTTTTTTGCTTATCACAAAACACAAGAAAAAAATGTTGATTTTACGTACATGTTAATTTATTTGCTGCTAAAGTCTCAATTAATTTAAATGAAATCTAAATTTAAACAATAAATGAATTCTATTTAATCTTTTCATTTACTTTATACCTCTTACTAATGGATTTGACAATATTCTCCCCACCATAAAACCACCGTGATAGAGACAATGAAAATGTTAAAGAAAGGGTTGTGTAGAAGTTACCCTTTTAGTTGAACACCCACAAAATAGAAACACGCACGCATACACACACATTTTATTAAAACTTGGGGGAAGGTTTACTCAAAACATGTTTGCATTTCGGGTTATTTCTCAAACATACAGGCATGTTCTGAAAACCATTTTTTGTGGAAGTGATTTAAAATCACAAGAAAGGTGTTCTGGACAAAAAACTTTTTCCATAATTGTGATTTTAAAACGTTCAGCTAAGTGGCCGCCGATTTAAAATTGCATGCTTATTTTTTCCACCATTTTAAACCAAATTAAAACTTTTGAGGTTTTCAAAACACCCTTAAATAATAATTGTGATTTTAAAATCACAAGTGATTTAAAATTTTGTGATTTTCAGAACAAGCCTGATAAATTTTTTTCAATTTTAATTTATGGGAAAATTTTAAATTTTATTGGCTTTCGTAAAATCCCATCTAAGAAACTATTTTCCCTAAGCTATCCTTCCCTTTTTGTCTTTATAACACCGTGTCCCATAGTATTGGTATATTTGTGTTACATTTTGCTGACAACACTCCATTAATTGAAGCCAACGAATTATGCTAAATTGCATTGTTTTTTTACTTTGCTTAACTTCAATTCTAAAAACTTTCCTACTTTACCCCTTTCCAACTTACTCCACTTATATCTCAAACCTATCACATTAACATATTTTGTAAAATACAGTGAACTCCCGATAATTCGTAATCTCAAGAAACCGGCCATTTCTTACGAATTATAGGGGTTTTCGATTTAGCGAGGTTTCGATTTAACGGGATTAAAATATTAAAGGGGTTTTTCAATTTATTTACTAAAATAATAAAAAAAAACATCTTAAGATCTTAAGAAAATAAACACAAATAAAGTAAAAACCCACGCAAAAAAAAAAAAAAAATAACGGTAAACAAAATTTCATTCATTCCATGCTTCTATTGTTTTTATTACGAATTATAAGTGGTAGTTTGCAAACAATTACGATTTATCGGGGTACGAATTAGCAGGATTTGACTGTATTTTGCTTTTTCGGCGAAAGTGTGCGTCTGTTTTGCCAGGATAACGTTTTCGCATAGTCTTGTTATAATTTTTACTCCTGTTCTCTCGCATCTAAATTTGTAATTGTATGCATGAAAATGTTTTAGCAAAATCCTTTATAATCCATGATAATTTCGTTAATGGTATTAATCACTTGAAAACGGCAAAAATATATCTACGTTTTGTCTTACAGGGATTTATAAGTATTTAACTGTAATGTGTTCAAATAAAATAAAAATGAAGGTACTTTCAAATGCATATTTATAACTTTATGGAAAAGTTCTACACGCAGAGAAAAAATATGGTTGGGCATGGTTACGGCAACCACACTGTGTTTATTGTAACAATATATTGTTGTTGTACACAAATAATTGTTATTTTTATTAAATATCAGCAATATTATAGTTGCTGTAAACATATTAATGTTTATCGCAATTATAAATTTGAGTATTGTTGACCGAAAAATAATTATTTTTCTAACAACTACATTAAGATAATTTTCAAAACATATTATATTACTCACAGCCATAACATGATATTTAATAGCCATAGCATGATAACTTTATATACATTTATCATAATAAGTTTAAGATGCAATCAAAATATCGTTACTCTAATAATATTTTGGTATCGCCATTTGTAAAATAATTTTGTATCAGTTGTGTCGGGTTTTACATAAACATATCGAATTATTTGTTAGTGAGTGGCTAAATAATAAAAAAATAACCATTAAAATAAACAAGAAATTAAAAAAATATATTAAAAAAAAAATAACAAAATAACCATTAAAATAAACAAGAAATTGAAAAAAAAAATAAAGAAAAAACATTAAAAAAGGGTTGTAGTGTCACAAAATAAAATATCTTTGCTAAAAAATTTTAATAATCTTAAAGTGGTGGAAAAATTTGTGAAATATTGGTGAAAAATATTAACCATTACTGGTAAGTTTTGTGTTATTTTAAGAGAAAAATAATGAAAACTCCATAAAATAATTTATAAATAATTGCGACCTACGACAAAAAGATTACAGTAACTATATTATGTTTTTTATTTTATCATAAGTATTTTTTTCCAATAAAAATATTATGTTTAAAGTTGTATCATATTATGATGTAAAAAATTTATGTATAACAGTTCATATCACTTTGCATCATAATATGATTACTTCTAAACTTATTATGATTGCCATGACAATAATATGATTACTTCTAAACTTATTATGATTGACATGACAATAATATGATTACTTCTAAACTAATTATGATTGCCATAACAATAATATGATTACTTGTAAACTTATTATGATTGCCATGACAATAATATGATTACTTCTAAACTTATTATGATTGCCATAACAATAATATGATTACTTCTAAACTTATTATGATTGTCACGACAATAATATGATTACTTCTTATCTTATTATGATTACCATGACAGTAATATTATAACTTCTTAACGGTTTATGATTAACAGGATAATAATATGATTAAGAGAAAAATATTATGATGTTATATTACGAACATATTTGGTCATAATATGATTTAATAACAATCGTAATATGGTGACTACAATCATGAATCTTATCATAATATGTTGCTCTTAGAATATGTTTACCACAACCATGTTTTTTCTTTGCGTGTAAAGCGTACTTTGTAGTATGACACATGTCTTACGTATTCCATATTATTTTAATAGATAGAAATCTAATGAGTCTTGCTGCGACTGTCGATACAGTTTGTATTCACACTTTTACACATGAACATGCCTTTGTTTAAATTAAAGCCTAATCAAATTTATTTTTATTTAGAAAAAAAAAACGATGACATCCCAAACACCGCACAGTGTAAGATTTTGCCAATCTTAAACAACAAAAAATTCCTTCAAATTTGATCATATTTTCGTAGATGTTAGAAAAATATCATATTGTTGCGAAAATAAACACAAAACATAATAGAAAAATGTTGTTTATATGATGGCGGCTGTCAAACAAGTGTTATTGCCAAGAATTTAAAAACAAATTTAACAGCCTGTACAAGTCTTCAAATTTAAAGTGGTTGGAATTAAATCTTACGTTTTTTTTTTGCAAAAAGTTTTTTTTCTTTAATGTCAATAGTTTAACTATAAAGCTATAAAGTAAGTATGTGTAAAAACATCTTCAACTTTTCTTAGACTAAAACTTTTATATTCTATCAGATCCTACATTGGCACTACAAGGAGGATCATCGAATTGATGGCCGAAACTGAATCCAAGAATAAAATCTTGCCCAAATTTTGCCCAAAGGTATCGTTTTCTAACACGTCTGAAATATCGCGCGAGAAAGTTTTACCTATTTGGTCAAATAACATCAAACCACAAAGGTTTGAAGTGATTTTCAAATTCGTCTTAACAATTTTTGGAAGAGACCTGTGCCCGTGCTCTGTAACTCTCGCGTCGAGAAACTTTTTGATTCAAATGTGTGAAATGAAACAAAAATGCCATATATTGAAACAAACATCTGTTTTTCTCACTAAACTGTGTCTGTAATTTTATTGGCGAGTTCTAGCTGTCACGTAAGGAAATTACTCTCCAATTTACAGAAAAAGTGTATCTGTAACATTTTTGTGAGAAAAGTTTCCGCTTTGAACTGTCAAACAAACTCACGAATAAAAATGGGGCGAGAAAAAATTTTAACACTAAAAAACAATTAAAAATGCAAAACACAAAGAATAAAAATAATAATATTTTGTTCTTGGCACATTTTTTATTGTTCAATTCTTTTACTTTTAACATTTTTATGAAATATACGAATATTTTCAAAGCTCGTTTGCAAACAACAAACATTAAAGTCGCACTTTACATTATTTGGTATAGCCGACGGTTGTATTTTCACCGCCGTCGTTGAAAAATTTTCAATTTTAGTATATTTTTGTCGCCGTCAACGACATCCCGTTTTCTTGGAATTAAAAATCCCGAATCCCGGGTTTCAAAAAACCTGGCCCCATTTGGCATCAACCCTAATGACAACTGAACTAAAAATTCAATCTTGCGGATAAAGGGACGCAACCGATCTTGTGAAGGAATTAGTAAACGCTTTAACATAAAAAGCTACAAATGTAAATTTTAAGGGCCGATGTTGAATGTAAACCACACAAAAAGTAAAGTTTTTTTCTGCACTTCCCTACGTGTCTAAAACAAAAATCCCTTTTTTCCCTACAACCAAAAAAATTTTCCCTATTTTCAAAATTTATTGTTTTTAGCAACAGGCAAACAAAGATATTTTTTGTTAACATTTTGTCAATATTATAATAAAAGAATTTATTAACAACAACAACAAAAACCCCTAAAAATGTGAATGCCATACACGCACATATAAAATTTAATATAAATACAAAACATATTCAAACTTCGTATTTGATTTTTAATTTCCTTATCATTTGTCCTTTGTCAACATATTTCAAGAATACTAATTTTGAATAATTTTTAGCAAACTTGGTACAAAATAAAAGAGAACGCGCTCTAAAATTTAAAAAAAAATTGTTTCTTCACGAACTAAAATAAAAAAAAATCATATTAAAAATGTATCCATTTGCTTTAAAATAAAATATCTATCCTTTTTCCCCTACGGTTGAAATTTTCCGAAAAAATCCCTACAAAAAGGGAAAATTCCCTACTGTTGGCATCACTGGTGTATACACAGTTTTTTGCTGCAAGTTTTTACTTGCTCAATTACAGCAATGAATATAAACAACAAGAATGGCAGGTGGTATGGATTGCTTAGATGTGCTTTTTTACTGCTAATTAAAGGTTTTTACACCGAAATTTTGTTTAGGAACTGAACATAGTGGACTGAAATGTCAAATATTTTTGAAACGTTGTTAAAAAAGTGCAAATACAAATGCAATTGCGAGTATAGAATAAAACAATGATCGACCATTAGAGGAAAAGTCCGCTAGATTTAATACCTTTTGGGTTGAAAAGCAGAACCAATTTAGAACATTATCTTAAGCTGCAATAAAATATCTTATAGACCCTGCTACTTCGGTTCCTTCAGAAAGGTGCTTATTAGCAGCACAATTTTTAAAAACTGTCATCTAAAATATCGTGCGTGCATAAATATTTCTCATACGTTCAATAAAGCGATAAAAGCACTATAAACTATGGCTGTAATTAAATTAAGTCCTCCTAGTTTGGCAAAGTCTTACATTGTGCGGTCGTTGCTAAAGTTTTTGTTTGTTCGTATAATTATCAATGTAAACAAAGACACATTATAAAATATTAAAATATAATGTTTGCCTATAGTATCACTACAATTGTTCTGTTTTTTTTTAATAAGGAACAGAACACTATATATTATTCGGCTCTTTCTTGAAAATAGTTACAAACGGTATTAAGGATTGTGTTCGTCTACACAAAAACTAAAAAAATAGATATCATTCCTGCACAGAAAAAAGTGAAAACCAATTTCAATTAACGTTTTAGTTAGCAATTTGTACTATTAATTAAATTCCGTATTGAGTCTTCGCCAGCAAACAAATTGATCATATCAATTAACACATTTGTAAGTTTGAGCTTTTCCTGCTGTTCAGTTTCAATCAAGAGGTTTAATTGAAATGGGACCACCATCAAAAGAGGCTATATAAAACGTAAACACAAATCAAAATATTTTTTTCACTCAACACAATTAATTGAAACAATTAAAAAAATTTTTGAAAATTTAAAATATTTTTAAGTTTGTGTGTATGTTTTTATATTTTCAAAAATACACACAAACATTATAATTTTTATTTTCAATGAAGGCAAATTAATTGAAACAATTAAAAAAATTTTTTGAAACAGCATTATTGAATTAATTGAAAAAATTTGGGTGAAAGAACAGAGCTGATTGTATATGGGAGTTTTGCTATTTATACCGATGGCTCGTAGATGAGGGGCCCGAGTGACGAAATAGATATAAGAAGGTCAAATAAGCTTCCTCACGACAGCTTTGTTTTTTTGTTATCGTGTGATAAATCAAGGTTTTTGTTTTGCTCTAAAATCCATTTACCTCAAGTACCCCGTTCTTATATTTATTCATCAGATCTCTGCTTCTACCAATGTACGATCCTTAAACTTTTGCTAGTGCAATAATTCAATAATTTCAGCACTTATACTTTTGCTTGCAAAGTGGTTCTCTTAAATGAGCATAAAAAGTCAGTATCGCAAAAAAGCTTAAGTGACAAAAACAAAATTTTACAGGAGAAGTTTATTTTGTATGAAAGTTGTCGCTTAAGATAAAATTGTTTTTGCTATAAAATATTAACGGTACCTTATGTGGCCATCTTATTTAAGGAGATGATGCAAGTGTTTCCAATAAAATCATTTATTAAAAAAAAAACGAAAATTTTAAACGATGTCGCTTAAGTTTTTTTACGGTAAGGCCCCGTTATAATTAGACACCGAAATAGTGGAGAAGGTATCATGCATTTGTGTTGATGTGTGTAACACCTTAAAATATGGGTCCTTGACCAACCGTAAAGTATACCGATCGACTCAGAATAGTTTTTTAAAAATAGGACCACAAGGAGAGTTATGGGGCAATTTGTGCCTCTCAGAAACTATCAAACCGATTTTAATGAAATTTAAAACATAGATAGATCCACATGGACTTACAAGCTTGATTATCCATGTGCCTCGAATAGGGTGAACTCTCGTAAATGTGTTTTAAAATACTGTGGTGTAGAGTATCATATAGTCAGGCTTGACCGACTGTACTTTCTTACTTGTTTTTCTCGTCTTTTTTTTAAACAAAAAAAATTTTCCTTTAAATTTTTGCCAAAACAATTTTTTTTCTGAATAATGTATTCGTCTTTTTTTTTTCAAATGATATTAATATCGATAATAATATGCTTTCCTAAATTAATCCCTAGTTTACTTATGTTTTAATCCACC
This sequence comes from Pollenia labialis, assembly GCA_949318255.1. NCBI lineage: Eukaryota > Metazoa > Arthropoda > Insecta > Diptera > Polleniidae > Pollenia > Pollenia labialis. Next base: position 139,581,417 of record OX439141.1, on the reverse strand, counting down.
GTGCAACGTAAAAAGTGTTTTTTTTCTAATTACACACTATTCAACAAAAGACTAAAGAAAATATTTTAACAGAAAAACGATTTTTAATGCTTTAACACTTTTTGGAATTTCGTCAAAAATAGTCGTTGAAAAGGGTGGGAAATATTTAAATAGTTAAATGGGATGGTCCAAAAGAATAACTTTAAAGCGGACACTTTAGATGCTTTGGGACTAGATTTTGTCGCGCACTTATTAAATACTATGTAGTGTACCTCATAAGTTGCCACCGCATACCCTTAGACCAATCTGATATTAACATATACCCACTAAAAAATGGCATAACTGACTAAAGACAAATACAAAAATAAAAATAAAGCTGATCAATCAGAATGTAAGTGAATGATACTAAATTGAGTGAAAAATGTAATAGAGTGTATTCCAATCTGATTGGTGAGAACAATTGCGAAGGGAGTAAACTATTGATAAACTATTGATTGATATTGATATCTTCATAATGCCGACAGAGATAAACAGGGGTCTAATCACCACATACGATATCGAGCAAAATATATCAAAATTATTTATTTTGGTATCATGACTCTCGATATCGAATAAAGTTTATTGAATTTGAAATAATAGCATTCGATATCGAGTAACTCGACATTACATTTCTCGAGTTTTCATTCGATACGTCAGTGTCTATCTATGCAAAAAACTTCGATAGTTTATTCGATACGAATGCGGTGATTAGACCCCAGAACTCTGTCGATAAATAAAATAAGCTAGAAAGGTTAATATTAATTTTCATGAATAGTATATAAGACAATACAAATTAAAATAAAGCCAGACTTGAAATCACCAAACCAATCTGGCAGTAACCTTAGTTTTATTCCAAGACGCAAAAATAATTCGGCACTTCCTCACAAATCAGCTGAAACCCTGACAGCTACTAAAAATAACCAAGGGCTGTAGGGAAACCATACATTTGTACACTAAACGCTTGACATTTTACCACTCCACAAACATTACAACTATGAAACAAAATTTACTACGTTTGAGTTCCAAACTTCAGTCATAAAGCAAAGTAACTGTGACATTTTTCAATATTATCTGTCGTCCCAGGGATTTTAGGGATAATGTTAAAGATATTACACCTTTTGGTGTTAAATCCATTCATAACTAAGCTGGCAACAGTTTGCGTATCATAAAGAAATATTTATCTTTTCCGTTTTATAGTCATATTTTCATGGAGATTATTTAGAATAAATATATGTTAGCGGGTTAGAGGAGCATGACAGTTTTCTGTTGTGTCGATATTCCTTGCCCGGACACTGAAAATCTATGAACGCGTAAGTTACATATCTAAGATGCGACAAATATCTGTAACGACAAGGCTCTTGAAGTTTTCTGATCTCTTAAGTCTGGAGCACCTAATTATTATCAGACACTGCGGGAGTCAGAAGCCCCCGGTACTGGTTTGACAATTGGTGAGGTATTCGTTAGTATGATTTCACGATAAATGTTTTCTGTTTCAGGTAGATTGTCAAGTGGGAACTTTGACCTTCTTTGAAGGGATACTTTCGGGGACCAAAATCGCGGTGAGAGACTTTTACACATGGAGGGCTGATTTTTCATCCTCACTCACTTGTTAGAGAGTTCGTCCTGTGAAAAGTCCCTAGGTGCTGTTGATATTCGACAAAAGCTTTTTGTATTATGAATAGCAGTAAAGGTTGGGTAGCTACGGCTCCTAAACAAGGGGTGGATGTCTAATTTTTGTCGAATTATACTCTGGATTCGCTACCTGTATATGCAAATGATCCTTAACTGACACATCTGCATTTGGTAGTACTTTTTTCATAGCATGACATCACAATTGGTGTCAACTGGAAGGTACTTTTTTGTAGAAGAGATATTTTAGGAGATCACGAGGTGCTTGTGACTTAACCCAAAGTCGCAAGATGAGATAGTACCAAAAAGCGCTTATTTTTCACCACTTGTTGAAGAAAAAGTGCTACCGATAAGGTCCAGGATTTTAATTTTTTTATACTCTGGTAAGGAGCAGTGATATCTACACACAATTGGATCTCAAAGAAGTGTGCATCAGTTCCCTGTGGTGGTGTCTGCACAGTTCACCTGTATTATTTCGATGATATTGGGAAAACTGGGAAATACATCAAATATTGATCTAATTAACTTGCTAGGAGCATCGGTATCATATTATTTTAAAACGAATTGTCCATCTCCGAACACTGAAGAATTTTTATTGATTTAAATATGAAAACTTAAGCCTACACACTACAATTATTCAACTAAATGTCATATTTTTGAACATAAACTGAACAAATGAATGGAAGCAAAATTTTAAATATGAAACACAGATATTGAAATAGAAAAGTAAAGAGAGCATAACGTCAACACAGAAAAATTCAAAATGGCTGACAACAATGTCAGCAAAACGACTACATTTGAGAGATACATATGTATACTAGAAACATTTTGACTTTGTATATAATAAATGCCAAAGTTTATTCAAGTACATGGATTCCACCATTCCAAAGAAAATCAAAGCAAGCAGAAAAACATTTATAAAAATAACAAACATTTTTTCCAGAATGGCTGAATTGTATGGGGAAAATGTTTGTATAGAGTACACGCAAAGAAAAAACATGGTTGTGGTAAACATATTCTAAGAGCAACATATTATGATAAGATTCATGATTGTAGTCACCATATTACGATTGTTATTAAATCATATTATGACCAAATATGTTCGTAATATTACATCATAATATTTTTCCCTTAATCATATTGTTATCCTGTTAATCATAAAACGTTAAGAAGCTATAATATTACTGTCATGGCAATCATAATAAGTTTAGAAGTAATCATATTACCGTCATGGTAATCATAATAAGATAAGAAGTAATCATATTGTTGTCATGGTAACCATAATAAGTTAAGAAGTAATCATATTATTGTCATGGCAATCATAATTAGTTTAGAAGTAATCATATTATTGTCATGGCAATCATAATAAGTTTAGAAGTTATCATATTATTGTCATGACAATCATAATAAGTTTAGAAGTAATCATATTATTGTCATGGCAATCATAATAAGTTTAGAAGTTATCATATTATTGTCATGACAATCATAATAAGTTTAGAAGTAATCATATTATTGTCATGGCAATCATAATAAGTTTAGAAGTAATCATATTATGATGCAAATTGATATGAACTGTTATACATAAATTTTTTACATCATAATATGATACAACTTTAAACATAATATTTTTATTGGAAAAAAATACTTATGATAAAATAAAAAACATAATATAGTTACTGTAATCTTTTTGTCGTAGGTCGCAATTATTTATAAATTATTTTATGGAGTTTTCATTATTTTTCTCTTAAAATAACACAAAACTTACCAGTAATGGATAATATTTTGCACCAATATTTCACAAATCTTTCCACCACTTTAAGATTATTAAAATTTTTTAGCAAAGATATTTTATTTTGTGACACTACAACCCTTTTTTAATGTTTTTTCTGTATTTTTTTTTTAATTTCTTGTTTATTTAAATGGTTATTTTGTTATTTCTTTTTTAATATTTTTCTTTTTTTTTTTAATATTTTTCTTTTTTTTTTTTTAATTTCTTGTTTATTTTAATGGTTATTTTTTTATTATTTAGCCACTCTCTAACAAATAATTCGATATGTTTATGTAAAACACGACACAACTGATACAAAATTATTTTACAAATGGCGATACCAAAATATTATTAGAGTAACGATATTTTGATTGCATCTTAAACTTATTATGATAAATGTATATAACATGATAACTTTCATGTTATGGCTATTAAATATCATGTTATGGTTGTGAGTAATATAATATGTTTTGAAAGTTATCATAATTTAGTTGTTAGAAAAATAATTATTTTTCGGTCAACAATACTCAAATTTATAATTGCGATAAACATTAATATGTTTACAGTAACTATAATATTGCTGATATTTAATAAAAATAACAATTATTTGTGTACAACAACAATATATTGTTACAATAAACACAGTGTGGTTGCCGTAACCATGCCCAACCATATTTTTTCTCTGCGTGTAGAGATTTGTAGAGATTTTAGAATCAAATAAGCTGAAAATTTATTCTCAGATATAGAAAAGTATAAAAAAATAAAACATTTTTATTGTTTTGAATAAATGAGAGACTAATTGTTCAGAATCAAAACTTGATATACAACTTTCCATTAGAAACATGGTCAAAAGCTGAACTCCACCTTTGCTTAATACTGATTGGCTAAACACAAACAGGTGGCAACCCCCTTCTCTTTTATTAACGGTAAACCACCCACCCACTTTAACATTGCTACAGTTAATAAATAATGGACATTTTTAGTAAAGAAACCCTTGTCGAATTCAAAATTCCATCACATAAAAATTTTGAAACTCGCAATGCGCAGGTATAAAAATTCTAAAAAGCTTTTCACCACACTGGTGCTGGCCCTTTTGCACTTGAGCGCGAAAGCAGGAAGGAAATGGTAAAATGTGTGCTTTGATTTCAGCATTATTTGGTCCAGCATTTCTGGTCTTGAGAACTCACACAGTAGTTCTTCGTTTGTAGTGCTGTTGTGTGGTGTAAAAAACGGTATAAAGCGGTTTTATAAAACTATTAGAGAAAATTAAAAGGTCGGTTTTAGACAAAAAAAAGAAAAAAAATACTTTTACATAACTAATTTAATCATAAAAAGTAGTTATTTTTATTAAAAAAGGGTTAAATTTTATAAAAAAAAGTGGTTTTTATAAATCAGAAATTGAAAACAATTAAAAAGTATATATTTAGTGAAAACTTTTCAGTCTACATACATACATATACATATATGTATGTATATAACCTATTCCAATGCGGTTAAATCAAAAGGAAGAGGCCCCCTTTTAAATTTCTTCCATTTATTTTCCAATAAATACAGTGATTGCATCATAGTTTTGAATTTGATTTCATTCCAAGGCGAAAAAAGGGATATTATTTCCAGTATTTATATAATTGTTCCATCCTTCTCTTGTTACTCATATATGTATTTCCAGTTAATACTATTTACCTTTAAAACCCACCATAACCCACCCGATCCTCTAAAAAAGAAAAGAGGACAAAAATCCTTAGCACAAATCACAAGATTTTTACCTTTTATATAGAGGTTGCCATTTCTGTTACAATTACAGTTATCAGACAGAGTTCTAAACGGGTCGCTGGTTTGTCCTAACAAACCAAAGACTCTGTCTGAAAAATGTCACTTTAAACTATTGGAGTCTGAGGAAACTGGAAAAAATGTTCTGTGTTTTCTTAAAATATAATTTCTTTTTTCTTGTTTTATAAATTTATAAAAATTTTTGTTTCAGTGTATTTAAAAAAAACCGTACCGCTAATTTATCATTATCGTAATTTGTGTACCTTAAATTCGTTCAATCGTTTTTTATCGTTAAAAATAATTCAATTTAAATGTATGAAAGTGTTATAAAAAGCTTATAACTATTTTAAATTTAAATAAAATAATAAAAACAAAAATTATTGAGTCCTTGGATTATAATATAAATGACATCATCATCTGGATTTGCATCATCAATTCATAGCGTAACATAACCTCAAAAATTGATTATGGATTATTTTTAAATAAAATATGTAAGTATATCAAATCATAAATAAGATAAAATTTTAACGCTTTTGTTTTAATCATTAAAAATATTTTATTATACTCTTTAAGCCTGCTATAAAGAATTTTGTTACTTCGTTTAAAAGATCCACACTATTGATCTCAGACCCTTCAAACATACCCTTTTCTGGATTCTTATAAAGGTGTGAAATTAATTTTCCAAAGACCTCCAGTTAAATTGCTTCAGTATAAGTATTTTAAGCTGTTTGACCCCGGCACGGCGAAAACACTGAGGCAAATTACGGCATGCGATATCGATCGTAATTACAATATAATTTTAATAGGAATTTCGATATAAAATCGAGTGCTGTTAATTGGCTCCTGGAGGCTTATTCTGGCAGTCGTATTCGAATACTTTTACGATTTTCGCGCAATTTTATTTCTATATCTTTTAGTCGATACTGAACGAACCGAAATTATTAATTCAGTATTATAAAGCATTTATTTGAGTTTTCATTCGACTGAAAGAGTTAGAAATGAAATTGCTTTCGGATCGAAAAAGTTTTCGATGCGTGTTTTTAAAAGACGGACAGATAAATGGGCATGGCTAAAATTTAAAAAAAGACTTAAAGTAATACAAAAATGTTGGTCTACAGTTTCCGTATGAACGCTAATACCGTTTATCCCCCCATGCAATCGAAAGTGGTGTAGGGATCTTGATTGTTTTTACAGCCGTTTTAAAATAATCTTGAAGTTTTGGGGCAATTTGTTTGTTTTTTTTTTGGGTAACTTTCATTTTTTCGTTAGGGTGTTTTTGCATTTTTAGTGGAATGAAAAATTACCCTATTAGCAAGGAATGAAAAATGGTCCCTAATAAAATCACTATAGTGATTTTACTTTTACTTTGGGCATATTATTGGTTTCATAATAAAAAATGCAAATTTTAAGAAATGAAAAATTACCCCAAAAATTTTTACAGAAATTATATAAATTTTATGTAAAAGTTCCTAGGGATAGTTCCTAGGATAGTAATTCTTATACCAAAGTGGAGAGAATCCTTGCCGGTTATGCAGAGCTGCTTTAGTTAGCGAAGCCGGTGTTTGTTATACCATAGAGAAGAAAATTCTTGCGTCTGGCCAACGGCCGGCTGTATAGAGATGCTTAATTTAGCGAAGCCAGTATAGCCGAATGCCGGCTATAACGTAAAGCTTTAGTTATCAAAGCCAGTGTTCGTTATATCATAAAGGAAAAAATCCTTGCGCACTATATAATTTTAGGATTTTGAAATCGGGATTCTTAATTTGGGATTTTTAGTTCGAGCATATGAACTCCATCCAAAATTTTTAATATATTTTTCATTGTGTTCTTGTTTGGGGTTAAAATTCATTATAAATTTTGAGGTTATTTTTTATAATGAATAATTAACTCAAATTTAGGGTCATATTTCCTTTTATTTTTAGGGTTATTTTTCATTTTTCATTAAAAAAATGGGGTCATATTGCATTATGAAAAATAGCCCCAAATTGGGGGTCAATTTTTATTTATTTTTTGGGGCCATATTTCGCATCGCCTAATATTTGACATAAAATTCTTTTATTACAGAAATCTTATAAAAAACAAACTTTTAAATTCTTGCGTTTTAAAAATAGGTAAAATTGGTCCTATTTAAACCTAGGAAATATATGTATAAAGTTTATTTTACATTGCAAATTACCAAATCGGTTATTAAAAATTTAAAAAAAAAACTCCACAATTCCCAAAACAAGAACTCTAAAATCACCAAAAATGATTTTTTTTATAATATTTTCCCTAACAAGTGTGTCTCTCAGGATTCCCGTTACACTATTTTTATAAGCATTTTGGGGCATAAAATGGAAATTAGTAGAAAATAGCCGGTACATCTTTTTCCATAGCAATATTATGGATGAAGTAACCTTTCAAAAAAGTATAAATCTATATATATAAAAAGAAGTGTACATTTTGATGTCACTACTAACTAACCAAAACTTCAGGGTACGTTGGGAATATTCTGTGGATGGTTTGCATGAAATATGCCATTTAGATTTTCCTATGTATTATTCCCATACAAATATCTGCAAAAATACAAATAAAAAAATAAAAATTCGGAGTAGATCCTAATGTATATTTCATTATCGCTAGAGGGCATAAGATAGGGCAAAATGGGTAAAAGCTCCTCCTCCCAATATCTTCATAACTAATCAACCGATTTTCTTAAAATTTGGTAGGCAAATAGTGTAACATCTAGAAGGAACTATAGTCTATACTTTTTATTATTTAGGGCGTGAGATAGGGGCAAATACTCCCCCTCACTATATCTTATTAGCTAAACAACCGGTTTTCCTAAAATTTGGCACGCAGACACTGTAATATCTAAAGGAGCTTTAAGATATACATTTCCAACAATAAGGGCGTAAAATAGGGCAAAAGGGGTAAAAACTTCCTCTACCATGTCTTCTTAATTAATTATTTCAAGTCTTGAAGGAACTATTGGCGATTAATTTAAACATTTTCGGCGTAAAATAAAGCAAAAAGATAAAAGAACCCCCTTCAATACCTTCTTAATAAATTAACCGATCTTTTGAGCAGTTTATGTATTTTTTGACAAATTCTTTCCCTCTTTGGAATTTGAACCCACCACGGCTATGCAATGGTACACTACTATTGGACGTTAAAAAAATTTATGAATAACCTTATCGAAGCTGCAATTTTGAATGGTAAATTCCGAGACCAAAATGTTTGGTTGCCACGAACTCCGATGATTGCCACAGACATCCTAATTGAATTTAAACGCGTTTTGAACGCAATTGCTCTTCGTTATGTAAATTGATTATTTCTGTTTAATTTTCATACTTCAGAATAAAAAATACATCACTTTTTTTTGTTTTACTTTTCAATATGTAACAAACATTTTCTGCATTGGTGATCATGGTATAAAGCGCTTTATTTCTCTTTTTTTAACTAGAGATAAGTTTTATGGCAAAACAACGTTTGCTGGGTCAGCTAGTACTTTATTTTAAGGGTTTTCTTTAATTGCATCAGACCATAAGATGATAACACAACACAGAAATATTGTTGGAATGAAGTTTTTAATTATAATCTGGTAGATAGTTTCATGGCATTTATTTTTTGAATATAATTTCCGGCATATGTACGCCGCGGCTACGAGTTACATGATCAATTAGAGGAGTCCAATTTTTTTTTACCACAACGAATCTGGCCGTTGGCGTCAATGGTTTTGAATATTGGCTTGCAATGCTTCAAGAGTTGCTGCTTTGTCGGCATAAGCCAATGACTTAACATGGCCACATAAAAAGTAATCCAGAGGCATTAAATCGCACAAATAAGGGGACCAGTGAGCAGGCCACTTCTGGGAATAAAGTTGTAGTCCAATTGATGTTGCAACTAATCGATTGTTAACCGCGCTGTATGGCAAGTTGCGCTGTCTAGTTGGAGAAAAATGCCGTTGATGTTTAGCTGCTTAATTTTGGAAACAAAAATTCAGTCAGAAATGCTCGATAGCCCTCGGCATTTTCTGAAATGGCGGGTACTTGCTTATTTCGAAAGATCGTGTAAAACGCAACAAACAGTATATTTTAATGGATTTAGGCCTAAATGTACAGTCATTTGTTAGATAATAACAACAGTTTTACAAATAAAATATTATTTCCAGCTTTTTCTTAAGCATTAGTTAAACCTTTACATGTTATTGGTTTAATACTTTTATTTTTTTCTATTATATTTACTATTTTAATAGAGTTAATATTTTTTGCTCTGATTTAAATGTTTACTTAACCAATTATTGTAATAGTTATCATTTTAGTTAAATAATAATTAACTAATGACTGTATATTTGAGCCTAAATGGTGAGTCGTTGACGGCTTGTGAATTGCCTTCGCTCAAAATACGGCAATTTTTGTTATTAACGTAGCCATTTAACATGAAATAAGCTTCGCAGAATGGACGAAGTGCTCTGAGAACTTCGCGAGCAGATTTATTATTTTCAAAGTAAATTTCCGGAATTTAGAATCGTTATTCTAGCGCTAAACGATTCAGGAAGTGAACAGATATGTCAACATAGTTTGACATTCTCAGATGTCAGACCATGGTAATCGATAGCGAAAGTTTTCATGCAGCTAAAAAAAAACACCCGATAATCAAAAAACGTTTATCTATTCTTTTTGTGAAATATTTATCAAATCTAGGCAAGTAAGAATCTTATGATAGTCGAAGGTAGGGCAAAAATAGCAAATTTAAATTGTTGAAGTCGGATATTTCCGAAACCATTAGGGGTAACCTGACATGCTAACTTCTCTGTAGAACTCGACAAGAACATTTAATTTTTTTTTAAAATCGGGCTTAAATTAAGAATTCTGGATTGTTTTTCATTTTTGTAATTCCCTAAGTGCCCTACTTTAGTAAGAAATGCTAAATCCAACAACAAAATACAAAGTTTCCGTTAATTTTCATAAAAGAGCCTAAATATTTTACATTTGCTCATTCGAGAGGCCATTTGCACCAAAAACTGAACTTCAAAATTTTCAAAACATTTTTTGCACATAAATTCAGAAATTAACGATAATTTTTTTCAAATTATGAATGAAAACAATTTGGTAAAAAAAGTAATTCAGGTTGCATGAAGTAAATAAAAAATAATATGATCTAACTTAAGCTAAATGCCTTGCCGAGATCAAATTTTAATTATATTAAAGGGTTTGTTTGTCTACAGTTATCAATAAAAAACGGGTTATAGGATTTCGTTGATGTAGATAAGTCCAGTAGTGCGATTCACTATGCTTTTTAAACCACAATTGTTTCGTTTAAAAATGTTAACCACAAATTTAACCATTTTGCTATTCACTAACACTTTTAACGACATCTGCTGGTGTTAAAAGCCAGCTGTTTCAGTCAGCTGTTATTTTATACAAAACAAATTGTGGTTTATTAACACCAACATTTTTGGTGTGGTTAAATCCGATTTGAAAAGTGTTTATTTTTCTTTGTACCTGTAAGTCGATAAATAATATGGCTTTAAGGTATTTAGCCCACAATTTATTATATTTATTTATATATTTATTTATCCTATTTTTTTATAATATTCTTATCAAATAAAATTAAAAAAATTAATTTAGTTAAAATTAAATTAATAAAATAATTAAATAAAATAATTAATATAATAATAAAAATTAGTAATTTTTTACGCACTTTGCACAATATCATTTAAAATCTCTAAATTAAAAGGTTTTTGTTTTGTTGTTTTTATTCTTCTTTGTTATTTTATCCTATTTTGATGTTTCTCTTGGCAGAGTTGCAACGATATATCAATTTGACTAGAGAGAAATATAAACCTGTTTACCGTGGTTATAAATAAGTTAGTGAATCACATAGTGGTTAGTGCAAACATCAAAATGTGTGGTTAAAGTTAACACTTTTTAAAGTGTTAAAAGTTAGTGAATTGCACTACAGGTGTACACAAAATAGGAAAGTTTTCTTTTAAAATTTATGATTGAGTTCGTAAGAGGGGAAGAGAACATGTTGTCTTTACTTCCCGCTCGCCAATAAACTCAGAATTTCTAAAGTAAAACTTTTATAGTGTGAACCCAGACTAAGCTCTTCTGCAATTGAATTTTTTAATGGGGTTTGAACGGCGGAGAGTTAAGCTTTCTTAATACCTTTATATTAGGTATATGTATGTTATTTTCAATACATGTTGTCAACATGTTTGTTTTAAAATTTTCATAAACTTCATTTAGAACTTCTTATAAATTGTTGCTGCAGTAAAAGTAGACTAAAGGCCCAACCATAATATGCATAGCCTTACTTAACCTACTGTCAAAAATGAATAAAAAGTCTCTTAAATGTATTTAAAAAAACAAAAATAAAACTAACAAACTTTTGATTCCGTACGGAATGTGCGATCAGTTTCGCACTTTGTAGATAATAACCGGTAGAAATAGTTCTATGAATTTTAACCTCATCATAACTTTGTTTTGGTGAGCCGATCGTTCCACTTTTTTTATATGCAAATTTTATTAAATAGTTGAATATTTTGTTTTCAAATAAGTTATATTTTGAACAATTGTTACTTAATATTTAATGCTCATAAACCTCTTTTTCAAGGCACATTTCCGGTTTCCCTGGTTATGTGCCTATGTAGTAGAAGCTGCTCGATTTCAAAATAAATTCTTATTAACTCACGAAATTTATTATGGATTTTTTTTATTTATTATATTAACCATTTTTATTTTTCGAATAAATTAAAAAAATCAAATTTTAATGTATTAAGCTTTCTTGAAATAGTGCTATTCCCTCCATATTTCACATACTTTTTGCTAAAGCCAACCTTTGGTTAAGTAAGAAACATGTGAAATATTGAGGGAATAGGACTATTGCAGAAAATTTTATAAAATCAAATTTGAACTACAGTCAAATCCCGATAATTCGTCCCCGATAAATCGTAATTCACGATAATTCGTAATAAACTGTCGGTCCCTTGAAAAAATCTCGTTAATTCGTAATATTTTCATACATTTTGGTCCCCTCGCTAATTCGTAATTTTATTTTTTTTTCAAATAAAATATTCTTTACCACTTATAAATCGTAATTGTTTGCTAACTACCACTTATAATTCGTAACAAAAAAACATGGAAATAATGATATGTATTTTGTTTATCGCTATTTTTTTGTGTGGGTTTTTGCTGGTGTGTGTGTTTATTTTCTTAAGATCAGTTTGTAACATGAATAATAAAGAAAAATGTCAAAGCACACGCATCGTTTTAGTAAATAAATTAAAAAACCCCGTTAATTCGTATTAATTTGTTTTTAACCCCGTTAAATCGAAAGCCCGCTAAATCGAAAACCCCTATAATTCGTAATACACGGCCGGTCCCTTGCGATTGCGAATTATCGGGATTTGACTGTATAAAACTATAAAAAATAACTTATAATTAAAACTATATAATTAAGCATTTTTTGGTTTATGTGACCTTCTCCGAGAAAGGAGACTTAGTGTGTCAAAAAACGGGTTTGGACTTAAGAGTGGATTCTGGTACCTAAAAGGGTGTAGAATAAGATAAGATGCGTTTTTCTCAAAACTTAATATTCACACTCTAAATAGGTCCCTTTTCTCGGAGAAGGTCACATATATTATAAATTGGAATTGATTGTTTTCCTAATTTTGTAAAGTGCAAGGCACAATAACTGTGCTTTGGGAAAGTGTGCTATTTTTTTTCTTAATTAGTGCTCTCTTTTTTTAACTAAATGTGCTCTTTTCACCTCGTCAACATCTGGCAACCCTAAGTTCACTTGCAAAGTCCACTATAATAATAAAACAAAATTATGGGAAAATCGATTAAAACCGTTTTTAAAACTGAACTGTCAAGCAATTTATAGAGTTTTTTAGAAGTATTGAACACTTAAGGTCCAACCAGAATATGCATAACAAAGCTTAAGCTACTGTCAAAAATCAACAAAAAGCCTGTCAAATGCATTTCAAAGAAAAATAAACCAAATAAAAAACATTTTGTTCCGTACGGAATATGCGATCAGTTTCGCATTTCACTTAAGCAAATGACAGTTTTATAAAATTTAACAAGAAGTTTATTTAAGTATAATATGGTTTGGCACATCAGATTTACTTGTATTCGCACATTTACATAAACAACGTTATGAACATTCTGGTTGGGCTTTTAACTCGAAATTGCGCGTAACTTACCGAATTTTTAACGAAATTGATAATGGCTTACCCAACGTTTCCACATGCAAGTAAGTACTTGCAAGTAGTGTATACGTATTATCAACGAAAAATCGAAACAGCCGATTGGCTGAATGTACAAAAATTGTTTGAAAGTTAGTGAATAAATGTGAGCGTATTGAGTTTTTCGAACTTGCACTTGCATGTGGAAACGGGGGGCTAGGGAGGCATTAAAAAAAAAACCAAATAAAATGGCGGCTTTTACAGATATTTTTTTTATTTTTAATTTTGCAATGTTTGCAATTTTGTTTCTTTTTTTATTGATTACAATATCTCTACCCCTGTGTTATTTTTGTTAATTTTTCGAATGAAATCGGTTTAAAAGTTCCTACAAATAAAAATAACATAAATTCCTTTGAAGTATGTACATAATATTTTTGTTGTTGTTGTTTTATACAAAAAATTATTTTCTTTAAACAAAAAGCATTCAAAATAAATACCATAAAATACTCAGCAGAACTTTAGGCAAAACTCAAACTCTCGAGGAAGTAAAATTTATGAATATAATCGGCTTAAGTTGGATGCCATGTTTTCATTTGTGGCAATAAAATGGAATATAATATTAACACACACCACATATACAATTGCAAAAACATAGATAGAGTATATACATACAAATACAATTGTACAAAAATAATATTATAAAACTTTTTTCGAAACTGCTTATCAGCAAATGAGCATGACTAAATTCCAATTTGTATTTTATTTCTCTTTTTTTTATTATTATTTTTCGTTACAGGAGGCAAAAGCAAAATGAAAATGACCCATAACTGCCAATTTGGCATAAGCTCGTACTCGTATTTGTACAGAAATAAGTCTACAATAAGAACTACGACTGCTACTATCGACTCCAGCTCAAGCCCCGTAAAAGTGAGCATGATGATGAAGGCTGCCATCCTGCAGTGATTTCATTATAAATAAATTAAATGGAATTACAGATACACCAATAAACAGCCAGTCAAGTCAGCAAGTCGCTTCTAAAAATAATTATTAAGCCTGCTCAAAGAAAAGCAAAAAAGAAAAATCGTAAAAACTAGATTATTGACGACAGGACATATATAAAGCTCAAACCTTCCACCACCCACCCACCAAGTGTTAAAAGAAAAATAAAAGATACCAAAATATAGAAAAAACCAAAGTTCCATTTCATTTTGTAATTCGTTAAAATAAAATTTTTTTTAAATCGTATTGCAACTAAAACAAAAAACAAAATAGACTGGGAAAAGGAAACAGAAACGTGTGAAAAAGAAGTGACAACTTAAGTGTTAGTGAGTGTGTGAAACGTACGTCAAAGTTACTAGATTAAAGAAATTAAAGTAACTTCTTTTATATGATTGTAGAAAAAGACCTCCCGCTTTGAATCCTTATAAACCAATACAACATCAAATAAAAAAGAAAAGGAAAAACAAAAACAACCAACCAACCACAAAAGTACAAAATCATTTAAATCAAAAAGTTTTATTGCAACTTTTTCAACGTCATGAAGGGTTTAACTGCGTTTAAGGAAAAAGCCACGGGAGTTTTTAGTGGGTGAGTATTATTTTCCTCTAATTTTGTTTTTGCCAACTTTTCTCCAATAAATTTTTGATTTGTTAACTTTATCTGGGTAAATAATTTTATGAATTATGATTATGTCTACTTCCATGAGATGGTACGCTTGGATGATTTTGTTTGTAGGAAAATATGAATGAACAACATAAAAATTTAATTTAACGGACCAGTGAGCGACTGGTTGACCGGTTATTGATACGCTTGAGCATAGAATTAACGAAGAAAATTTATGATTCTTTTAAATCGATGAAATTTAAAAGGAAAAATTTAATTTGAAGTACCATTTGAAAAAAGTGTATTTAAGCTAAAGAACTCTGCATAAAAAGGTACATTTGAAAACTTTAATCGCATTTTGCCAAGCTTGATTTTTTTTTGAGCTATGACTATGTTGCAACAAAGGAGCGATATGTATTTAGGTATATGTATATGGGGGATTTTATGTCAAGTGACCCAACTTTTGAAATCGCTGTCTTCCGATTTTGATGAAATTTGCACCAAGGTTAGTCCTATTGGATAGTAGTTTAGACAATTTTCAACAAGATCGGTCAACAAGTTTTTTGTTTATTTATTTTTTTTTTTTGAAGAATAAATTTTTTTTTCTCAATAGCAGGCTTATGTCTTTTCCTTTAAGGCTTATGTATAAAAAAATAATTTCTAACTCAAAGCGAAGGTTTTTTAATTTTTAGATTATGCTCAATTTTAAATTTTTTCCTATTTTTCCTAAAGTGTTTCTAAAACCTTAAAAATAAAACATATGCTGGAAAACTAGAAAAATTAACCTTTCCGACGGTATGTACATTCCCAACTAGCATTTTATACCATCGATACAGTAATACCCACAATACGTTAATCCCAGGAATAAAATTACTTTTTTCCATAAAAATTATGACAAATTATTTTTTTTTTTTATATTTATATATTTGTTTATATATGTATATATATTTAGCTGGTGAGGCCTAACTCCATTTGTTAAAATAAAATTTATTTGCAATAATAATAAATTAATTAGTATACAATTATAATTGTAATAAACCAAAATTAAAGAAAAATTCGTTTATAATAAATAAACAAAAATGTGATAATAATTTCAAGTTGTGCTTTTGGTTTTTGTCAAATGTTTTTGTGCAATTTAATTTAATTAAAGATCTGATGTTTTTAATGTAAAATAACATAATTTTTACGACCCTTGAAAAAGTCATCAAAAAAGTGACGAAACTTCAGGTGAAATGTAACAAATTTGTTTTTATTTACATCAACCCAGGAAAACCTTTTTGAATTTTGGTAATAGGTGGTACTTATTTTATATGTTACCTGGTAAGTAGCTGTCATTACAATTGTCATTACTTTGAAAACTTCAATAAGTACTTACTAGTAATGACCTTAGCAACTACTTATTACTTCTATAATTTTTACTACTGAATATTTGCTTACTAATAATCAGCTCAATAACTACTTATAAGTTGTGTTGTTTTCAGTAACTGAATATCTACTTACTGGTAACGAGTTCAATAACTACTTATTAGGTCTCTGAACTAGTGATTTCTTGGCTTTTAGTAAGTGTATTGTAAGTACTGAATTCTGTGGACACCTCGAACAAAAATAAGTAGTTATTCAGCCGAAAAATAAGTAGTGTTTATTTTCTCCAACATTACTTGCTAACTTACTAGGTAAGTTAAGTTTTTGCTGGGAACTTCATTAGTTCTTATTAGCTTAAAAAAAATAACTGAAAATTAATAATTAATTGGCCAAAAAAATAAATACGAAAAAATGTTTTTTGTTTGAGAATTCGTATAATGAAAAGGTCTTATAAAACGATTTTGTGCAAAATTAAATGAAAATCGCTGCATTCCATTACCAACTAATCTTAGTTTTTGTAACAGAAATATTAATTTTTTAGGAAGGTTGTTTCATATTTAAGTTCAGCACTCTTTTCCCCCTGAACCGCTACTGCTACTGAATTTCAACTACAAACTACGTAGATGAACTTGTAAAGAGGATACAAATATTTGCTTTCTTTTAAGTTATTTGAAAGCGAGCGTGATTTCAACAGACGAACGGACATAGTAAAATCGACTTGGAATTACTTAAGAACCAAGAATATAAATATATACATTAAAAGGTCTTTGATGAATATTAAAAAAGTTTCACACGGAATACAAACTTAGTATGTATAGCCTCATTCATCACTAATGGTGGTGGGTGTAAAATATAAACGATTACACCAGTTTTAATTTAAATATCAAATTTCGCTACAAGACGTCTTCGAATATGTAAGCGATGACAAATAAATTCCTTTGTACTCCAAACAGCATACAATAATTGTAATTGCAATAAATTTCAATTAAGATCCTTAAAATAATTACAAATATCTTTTATCAATTGAAATTCAATTTTCAATTCTGTTTCGTTTTACGCTACTCAATTTCAATAAGTATTTAAATTGTATATACAAACGACACCTTCCAACAACTAAATAAAATTTAATAAAACATCAATACACGAACATCTATTATAATCCAGCAAATAAAATAAAACTCCTTTGTAAACACCTACACATACATTCCTACCCAACAAACATAAATTAAAGACTTAAAAAAATTACAACTGTTTCCGCTATCGAATGTTACATCAATCGAATGTTACATCAAACCTTTCTTCGAATACTATGCATTCTCGCCAATTTTTTTTTCAATTAAACTTTTATTCAAAAACAATATCAGTTTTAACTTAAGATCTAATCAACTTTATTAAACGTTTAATTATATTAACAACATAACTGCAGAAAATGTTGTTAATATCAAAAGATATTTAATTGGTACTACGAATTTGCTTACTGGTGCAAATTTAAATAATTTTTTATTAAAATCCATTGTATTTTATTCTGTGTGGAGTAATTAAGAAACTGTTTTCCTTTTTAATTGAAAATGCTATTTTTTTAATAACTATACAAGCATTTTCTAACGTTTGAATTTTAATTATTGTTACAATGTTTGCTGGGTTATTACAATATCCTTTTGGAACAAGTGAAACCATAGAAAGAATGAGAGTGTGGTTGCCATGTTAACCAACTCCACGACGAGTGTATTAACACTTGAAATTTTAATTTCGTATTCAAGACATGATGCTGACGTTTTCGATGAAGAAGGCAGGCAACATGAAATAAAGAAATAAACGAGTGTTTGTGGCGCCACTTGAAAGTTAGAAAGGCAATGAATGAAGGAATAAATATTCGTACAACTAAATAAAGAATTATTATCTCTAAGCGAAAAACGTTGAAGAAGGGGAAATCTTGAGCAAAAGAGGCGGCACAGGATAGCAAAAAGGACAATAGAAACGTTTACGCGTTTTAATGTTAAAAATTGTTTAATAAACGTTTTCTAAAGAGTTTGATTCTTTTGTAAATGACTATGAATAGAATTGAAAATACATTTTCATTTTCACGCATATCAAGTTGTTGCCAAAGAAAAAGCTTTTGTTTTCTAAAGATTTTAATTAAATGAAAAATTTTGTAGGATATTTAAATGACAGCTTAGAAATAGTGAAAAAACATGTACTTCAACATAAAAATCCGGAAGAAAAACTTGAATGAAAAGCATATAAATGAAACAAGTTAAAGCTTGATTTTTTTGATATTACAATTTTAAATGAAGAATTTTTTTTCCAAACTATCCATTAACAACTGACCATTTCTTCAATTTGTAATTTATTTTCCATTATTTACCTCTTCAATAAATATTTTTTCATATTTGTTGATGTGAAAACAACGAGAGAATGAAGTCTTACAAAACGCACTTCATAATCATTTCCCTTTCCGCTTCATGTTTAGCTTGCACGTGCATGAAACGTGCAAGGAATTCCTTTTCTTAACACTTTTGTTCGACAACTATGACTACAAAAATTCGACAAACAGCATCCTTAGCCTAAGCAACCACCAACGGCAGCAGCAACAGCTCAACATTATTATCATCTTTATGAAGTGTTTATTACAATGTCGTTTGAATCAGCGAAGTAAAAGAGAGGAATTATATAACAACAATATTGCTTTCTTTATTTTCAGTTTATTAAAAATGCGAATTCTCAACGAAAACGCTAACAAAACTTTAAAATCATTTAATTTTTTAAAGTTTAAACTTTAAACACATTTCTGGCTTCTGATTTAAGTTCTCAAAAAAAAAACTTTCATTTTAAGCATATATTGTATATTATAATCAAAAACTTTCCTAAACACTACCCAAATTTTAAATGCATTTTTTTACCAGGGATTTCCCAATAACAACACAGAAATATTAAAGTGATGGAAGGAAATTTTGGCTAAATTTTGGATACTACAAAAAATGTCTAAAGTTGGTTGCTTTGAATATTACCACTGCACATTGGTATTATTTAATTGACTTTCAACAAATAATTTTCACATACAAGCATTATAAATCTTCACTGCCCCAGTTGCATTACGAGAAAGTAGGAAAAAATCGCTATTCGTGGGGATTTTTTTCTAAAAAATGGTCATAGGACGGATTTTTTTAAATCATTGAAATGTATCACTCACAATATTATTACAGTAACGGACTGTAGTTTATTTAAGAAATATTCCATTCAGTCATTTTTAAATAAATAAACATTTAAAATTCCAAGCAAATTTATTTTTAACTGATTCTAACAGTTATTCAAAAAACTAAGTGCATATTAATACGGATTTTCAGTTGGAGTTAATTTTGTCCGTTGATTAAGTTAAATTCTTCTTTATGTAAAATTAAATGAAAATGTAATTTAAAGCAACAAAAAGTTCATTTAATTTTTACTGTCAAAAATTCAACCGCGAATTCCGTAAAAACAAATCAATATTCAGTTATCTTTTTTAAATTAATTGTCAAAAAATTAACTACATATTCAGTAAAAACAAATAAATATGCAGTTATTTTATAAAATTTTACTGTCACAAATTCAACACCATATTCAGTAAAAACAATTTAATATTCAGTTATTTTATATAAGTTTACTACCAAAAATTAATTTTTACTTATCTATAAAAAATGAATTGCTTGTTTTGTGTAAGCAATACCCATTTTCTATTTGTTAAAATAATTTAGTTAAATACCTACATCAAATTTTAAAAGTAAAATAATTGCGAAGCCATATCGGTCATGCTGCTGGTGTCTTATAATTGAGAGTTCTTCTGTAAACAACGTGGTCAGTACAACAAAAGTAAAACAAACGTGTGTAACTGGGTAAGTAAATAAAAATATTCTCCCTCTCTCGCTTATAAGAAAAACAAGCGGACAGGTGTCTGTCTGGTAGTTTTTAGAAATTCGGCTCTTTTGTGGAGTAAACGAAAATTTAATAAAATAACTGAATATTTAATTGTTTTTACCGAATATGGGGTCAATTTGACAGTAAAAAATTGACAGTAAAATTTTAATAAATAACTGAATATTTAATCGTTTATACTGAATATGGTGTTGAATTTTTGACAGTAAAATTTTACAAAATAACTGAATATTTATTTGATTTTATGGAATATGGTGTTGAATTTTTGACAGTAAAAATTAAATAAACTTTTTGTTAAAAATAAATGAAAAATAGGTAGACCGGTTTTTAATTTAACTTTCATTTATTTTATATTACAATTTCAGTTAATTTTACGTACAGAATATTGTGAGTGTAGGCACTTTTAAGTAACTGTATACATTTGGCAACTTTTTGCGATTGTTGTTTGTTGATACGGCAACATTACAAATTGTTAAAATTCTTGGAGTCATCGATTGCCGTAGTTTGTGCCGGTTCACACACGTCAAGTTTGACTCGTCAAGTCTTGAGTTTTTAGGAGAGAGGGGAAAAGAAATGGCATTCTCTCGTCCCTTCTCTCCTAAAAGCTCAAGACTTGACGAGTCAAACTTGACGTGTGTGAACCGGCACTTTCAGCTTTGATTGTAACGTAAATTTTTAAAAATTTCTTTTACAAGAAAGGAGATCTTTTCCAAAGCAAGAAATAGGCATTTGTAAAAGATATGCATCACATAGTTTTGGAGTCGTCAGTAAAATTCAAAAAATTTGAATGAAAATTTAATTTTCCGCCTTTAGTCTGAATAAGCTATCTTTGATTTATCACTGTCACATGCCAAAAAAGATAGCGAAGGGATTTTTTCGATCATAACTGATGTTTGCACTAAGGAAAGAACAAATGTAAAAATGGTTTTAGCTTTAACTTATTAAAAAAAAAAAAATTAAAAATGATGTAGGAAATAACTCAATTTTATGGTAGTATTTATAATAATTTTCAAGAATTTTCCGTCTTAGTTTTCAATCGTAAATTATATAGTTTTTGTATATTTTAAGCATTTTAAATCTTTATGTTTTCTCTGATAAAAAATTGACAATAATTTTTGGGCTTTTTTTTAATATTTTGTTTTGTTCGGCAATGAATCATATATAAATCCTTTTGCATTGCTCAAGTGATAAATCAGTTTTCAATTATCAAAAGTGATCTGAGAAGACTCATTAGGGTGGGGTTTTCATAAAATTATCACCAAAATGCTAGTTGGAAACAACCTTAAATACAATTTATATTCAAATGGTTTTACAGTAAGTTTGACTTAGCTGCACAATCTCCTATGCACGATTTTTTGTGCAGATACATCAAAAGTGCAGGTACACAATGAAATAAAAGAAGAATAAAAACGTTTTTATTAACAAACTGATATTTTATGAAAATTTTATAAAATTGGATATTTATATGAAAAATTGCCCACGATATTTTTTAAATATGCAGCTAACTTTGATGTTTTATACGAAAATATTTTATTTTATTTTGTATGAAAATAATTTTAAAATGCCAAAAATTTTGCGCATATATCTCGAAGGGAAAGCTAGGGATTTTTTCGGGCTGCGTAGGAACTTTTCAAAAAAGTGTATAACATCACTGGTTGTTGTTCAAATTTAAGAAAAGTTTTTAAGCAATTTAACCCTTGGTCTACACTAATAATAAATATCTCTGTAAGTTGGCAATAACGTCGGCAGAATAACAGAGCAATATTTCTTATTGCTCAACTTATGTTAAAGGCATGGGAAAACGTATTTATGTTAACTCATAATTGGAAAAAATCAACGTGGAAGGTGCAGTGTAAAACTGGCTTTATCTTGTAAAAAATATTTTTATTAATATAAATTCTTTCTTATTCGACTTTATTAATTTTTTAAGCTTGAGGTGCAAAATAAACGGTGAAATCGGTAAAGATAACTGTCAGGTACGAACACGACCTGCTTTCTTTTTGTAAAAATTACGGGCATTAAACAAATTAATTGGGGGGTTCACAAGGTAGTCATAAAGTTGTAAAGTCATGTGTCCTAAAACAATTACAAGAAATATATAGGACTGCTGTGGGCTACCGCTTATAATAAAGATTTCTGCTGTACAGTTATGACGAATCAGTAACGCAGCATTAACATTTTTATTTTGTTTAAAATACCACAACATTTTTTTTAAACAATTGTAAAATATTATTTAGGACATTATGACGATATGACTGGATAGCACACCTTGTGAATTCCCCATATATAAATTTAAATAATAACGATCAAATAAGAAGAAAATTATAATAATAAAAATTTTTGTAATTTTATTTTAGTGTTTATTAAATTCTTTAATTTAATTTTTTTACTACAAATATAATTTAACAAATGTAATTTCTTTCTCACACAATTTGAATCTATTTTTATCGTTTTTGTTTCTTTTTTCTCAATTGACAAAAAAATTTGACGTTTTATGTTAGCAATAATTGTCAACGAATATGTACTAACAATTATTGCAATATAAATTGCCGGCAATAAATATGTACAAAAAATTGCTGTCTACATAAAAGATAACATTATTTTGACATTTACTGCAATATATATAGCAATAATTATCTCTGGTATAGACGGGCAGTAATTGACAGTCGTGCATGAAAATATTTGATTTACTTCGTAAGTCTGGGTTCACACTATTTATGAAAGTTTTCTTTCAGAAAGTCTGAGTTTATGGGTGAGAGAGAAGAAAAGAAAAGCATGTTATCTTCCCCTCTCACCAATAAACTCAGACTTTCTGAAAGAAAACTTTCATAGTGTGATCCCAGACTTACTTCAGCAATAGAAATAGAGACAATTATTTTTAAATAGAGATGGATAACACGATGATTTGATGGTATTCGCGTTTGTATTTATTTGTAAAGCATTAGAAACTTTGCTTGATTAACATTGCTGATATAAGAACAAAACAGTAGCATAGCAAGAGCAATACGAAAATATCTTATTGTGTTTGTAATTTTATAAATCGGTCGTTTGCATTGTACTGAAATCTTGTAGGCTTGATTTGAAAAATTCTTCCATATCAATTGTTTTTTTTTTTTTGTAATCCATAGTCTACATTTATCTAAAACATCATTATTTTGCAAACCTTGTTTTAAAAAATTCATAGAAATGGCGTACATTTTTTTGTTTGGAACTAGGGGTGGGGGTTTTAGAGTGAATATCCAATTTTTCTTCTTCTGTATCCACAACTGCAACACTATATAAAAATGAATATGTCACATAAAATTATGATTTTATTAAGATTTTTAACAGTTTTATTTGCTTTTCTAAAATCCTTGGATGAAGTTTCCTGATGATCTGGACTGAGCAACCAGTGAAATGCGCATATTGATAGCATATCCCATTAACAATAAATTTCAGTGTTTTTTTTTATCAAGAATACAAATTGGGAATTAAGCACGACAAGCAAAATCTTGTTAAAT
The DNA here is from genome assembly GCA_949318255.1 of Pollenia labialis. NCBI lineage: Eukaryota > Metazoa > Arthropoda > Insecta > Diptera > Polleniidae > Pollenia > Pollenia labialis. Next base: position 139,557,683 of record OX439141.1, on the reverse strand, counting down.
GAAGGTTTTTTCAATTTTATTTTCGTAGGCAAGACATTAATTGTTGTAATGAAAAAAGTACCAAAAAGATATATACATTCGAATTGCCGAAAGTACCAAAATATGCCTGTTGGCTTCCAAAGAAGAGAAGAAACCAATTTAAATTTTATTTTTATCTTTAGAAGATAAATGAGTTACCAAAAAAGTACCAAAACTATATGTTTACCCATTCTCGTCCCCTAAATGTACAAGTTTCAAAAAACATGCCCACACCGGTTCACTTTTTTTTATTTAATAATTATGTTTTTTCAATCTTATGTCGTCTACCTCTGTTAGATAATAAGATATAAATGTTACTGAGCTTATCCGTTTTTACCTATTTGTAACCTCTTCGGATTTGCATTTCAAAAAAGGGAAGTCTACATCAAAAATTTCAAGTCTCTGGCTTTAGTTACTTGGACTGGGCTATGACCACCCAGACATGCGAATCTTATATAAATAGATGAAGTCTCTAAAAATGCTATGGTTACTAGGGCATCACGTATGTATTTGCAACTGATATTTATAATACGTACTCTTGGTACTTAACAGTATACTGATATAACAGGCTCCATAACGCTGATGTATTTTGTCATCAGTACTATGACAACTGTCTTCGTTTTTGTCCCGATGACACTTTTCATCATTGTGATGTCAGCATTAATATCAGTTGACTAAATTATGAACAGGTAAAATTATGTCATCAACGGGATGACACCACATCAGCATCACAGAAGTTTAATAAAAAATGTCTTCAATGCGATGACTCAGTAACATCGGAGAAAGGACTTTTAAGGCTCAATTTAATGAGCTGAAGAGACGTCCACCTCAACTCGTCGTCTTGCCCATCAATTGCACCTCTCACGCTCGTCGTTGATGAACATTATGCATAAAGACTTGCATTTACACGCTTACAGGGTGCAATTTACTCAAGAACTAAAGCCTCTTGGCCATTCCAAACGTCGTCAATGGGCAGAATGGTGGCAATAAATGGCAACAGTGGATGATCAATTTTCGAAGAAAATCATCATCAGTGATGATGCACATTTTCACCTCAGTTGATTCGTCAATAAGCAGAATCGCCGCATTAGGGCGAATAATAATCCAATAGTGATGGTCGAAAAACCAATGCACCCACAAAGAGTGACTGTTTGGTGCGGTTTATGGGCTGGCGGAATCATCGGGCCTTTTTTTTCAGTTACAGTTGTGAATGGTTTTCGCTATCGTGAGATGATATCGAACTTTTTATTGCCGGAATTAGAAACCATTGGTGTGGACGATATGTGGTTCCAACAGAACGGTGCCACTTAGCACACAGTTAACGAAACAAGATCATGTGATTTTACACCATTGGACTTCCTTCTTTGGGGTTATTTGAAAGAAAAGGTGTACGTCGATAAGCCAGCAATGGATGGGATAATTCGGCACATTAACGGCATAGAACCTCAATTGTGCCTCAGCGTCATCGAAAATTTGGACCATCGGATGAAGGTTTGCCGCCGAGGTCGCGGCGGCTATTGGCCGATATTTTGTTCCATAAATAATTGAACCATACCAATATTATCATATTAAAATGAAAAGACAATAACTTGTGATTTATTCCAAATCAACATCGGCCCTTAAAACGTAACCACCCTTTAGCAAAGTGTTAGCGACTGTCTTGCCTTTAAACTCCTTTAAATTTCTGTTTTAAGAGTAGAAAGAATGCCATAAAGTTTGTTGTCATGTTTGAAAAATTTTTTCCTTTTTTTCCTCTTAATACAAAAACATATCGATGACTTTATTTTTCCACAGACTCTTTTTATTAGATAGTGAAAGTTATAGTCTGATATTGGTACAAGAATCATAATGACATCTTAAACATGCCAATAATTTTTACAACTTTTTTTTCGTTTCCTTTTTCTGGTATTTTTATATTGTCATTTTTTTACACTTCAGTATGCACATGGTTGAAAGTTTGTTGAATGATTTTTTTTTTGCATTTCAAAATTTTTTATTACGAAGATTTAAGTTTAGATTTTTTTTTTGTTGAATAAGAAAAAAAATATGGTCGCGTTTTAAGGCTTAAATAAATGGCGAGACTGTGGCGTCTTATTTATTATAACTTTGCCGCCAAGTTAAGTTAATTTATAAGGATGTTTTTGTAGTTTGTGGTTATAAATAAGTTCTTAATAGTGAGTTATTTAAATTAAGATCATAATAAACATACAAATATTAAGAATTTTGATAAAACTGTAAACGATAATAAAATGTTTTCATTGCCATAAAACTTTCTTTAACTTTCAATTTCCTTAATGTTGTTTTTATTTAACTTGTCCAATCTGCCATTAATCTTTCTTCTGTTCACGCTACATTTTTAAACAATTGTCGTTTGGTTTAATTTAATCTTTTTTTTTTTTTGTGTGGTGAAATCTTGATAAAATGTTAAAAAAAACACACATCAATTTAATGTCATTAACCTAAAAACCTTTTAACACAACAAAAAATAAACAAGAATTTTATCTGAAATAAAAAAACAAATGTTTAAAAAAATCTCTGCATTGCAAAGATAAAATAAAATGATTCAATCAACTATCAATATAAATAAATTCATTCATAAAAAACAAAAACAAACCCACCCTCTTTGAGAAAAAGGAAAAAGTTCCACAGTCAGTAGAGTCGCCTGAGCACTTAATAAAATCGAATTTTATTTCAACCGAACACGTCGGTTTTTCTCTATTTTACCTTTTAGTTGGTCGGTCCAACAACAAACGTGCTAGTGATGGCAAATAAGTACTCGCAATGAGTTGTTTTGCAATAAACAAGTGGTGTTGTTTTATTTTATTTATTCAAACAAATCCTTAAGGATTTCATTTGGGTTGTTACTGAAACAGGAGTAGTATTAGACATCGATGTAGGCAGTAGAGGAATATCTCGTAAAACATAGTGGAGTGGAAAGGGGAAGGCAGGGTTGTTTAACACCAGTTTGGAAAAGTTAAGGTAAAACGATATCAATGATTATGGTTTATTAGTGTGAAAATATTTGTGTAATCTTCTGTTAGTGAGATCCTTAGGGAATTGTGGATTATTGTTGAGGAAAAGTGTGTGGTTGTTAGTTTTTTTTTTTTGTAATAATTTATAGAGTTTGGAGAAGCAACAAGCTAAAGCATTCTTGTCTTTTTCAAAATCAATAATCAATTTGACTTTGTCAAAAAATATATTTTTATTATACCCAACAAACACGAAGGTTTGATTTCAAATTGAAAATGATTTGAAATCAATCGTTTTCCCAAACGGTAAGCGTTTGGTTATGATTTGAAAATCATTTAAAAATTATAGCGTTCTAAACAAAAAGGGGAAAATATTTTCAAATTTCAACTTTCTTTCAAACTTAATTTTCAAATGTTTTTTAATTGTGGATCATAATAAATTGTGGAACATAAATTAATATTTTTTAAGGCTAATGTCGTATATATTTTAATAAACTATCAGCTAAACATTTGGCAGCATATCTGAAAGATGAAATATTGTTCATTCCGTCCTCAAATTTATAGAAAGACGAAATGCTTGGCTCCCTTTTATTTTGAGGATTGTCGCACGGCGATCATACAACAAACTTATAATTTCTTCAAATTCCCGTTTTATATTTTTAATTCTTATTCTTAATCATTGTAATTACTCAAAAATAATTTTCATTTTTCACAAGAAATAAATCGTTCACTTGTAAAACACATTTACCACGAAGTTAAAATTTAAATTTAATCGCCATTTTTAATGTTTACATTTATTTTTCGCTTTATAGTATTGCCAAGTTTAGTTTTGATTTGAGTTTAACATTTCGTCGTGCGGGAGTTTATGTGCTCTATCCGCCATTTTAAACATTTCGAGTTAATTATGCCACTTTAGGTTTTCGACCCAAAATTTTTCAAATATGTAATCCGTTTTCGGATATCTCATCTAGTTTCTGAGATAAATAGTGTCTGTTTTGTTCTATATCCTTCAAACCAGTTTTTTTTGTGTTTTTTTGCCCTATACGCCATTCAGTGGCATATAGAGCCAAATTTCAATGTAAAAAGTTGAAATTGATTTTTGATTGTCATTTTGCTCTACGTATAATTAATTTTTCAAAATATTTTTCTCTTATAAAAAATTTATAAGAGTTTTTTCTTTCCAAACAGAATACTGCTGTAACCACTTACAGATCAAAAGTATTGTTCAAAAATTTTCTGAGCCAGGACATTCACCTTTGGAAATTCACAGTATTTTGTCCCTCGTTAATTATTTGAAAAATTTTGAAACAAATAAAATAAAACTTAAAATTATTGAAATGCAATTCTCAGGTTTTAAGAGTTTTTCCAGGATATCCAACCAATTAAATTTTTCTATTGTTCCATTTACTAAAATAAAACTTATTCAATATATCCAAAATAACTTATTTCAAATATCATATAAAAACTCAATCTTGCAGCCCTATTTCCAATTAGCAAAAATATTAAAAAAAGGTTGTCGAAACCAATTATCAGCAACGTTAAATATTTTCAAAATAGAGTTATTTATTATTAAAAAGAAAGAAAAAGTTAAAAATTAAAAAATTTCCGATCTAAAGTTGTTATTCAATTTTATATCTTAAATGGACAACAATTATTATATGAGCCAGATAAATTAATCTTAATTTAGTCCTTTTGTTAACTTTGTTATAATAATTTGAATATATTTAGTATTTACTTTGTGAATAGTTTTCATTTTTGGTTTTATCGTTTTTTTCACAAAAATTTCAATTGTGTTTTATTTCTTTGTTAATGTCGTTTTGCTCTACGTGTATGTATTTGCAACGAAATTTGTTTAAGATGGCGTATGGAGCAAACAGGATTTTTTTTAACTTTAGAAAATATCCCGTTATAAATGCCGTCGAGAAAAAAAAAACATTTCGTCAGAATCATCTTTTCAAAACAAATATATGGTGTAAAAATTTCAAAATTCTATCGTATAGTTTTTTTAAAAATTAAGTTAAAACTTCAAGATCGATTTTCTCAAAATACACTTTTGGCATATAGAGCACATAAACTCCCGCACGACGATTTGATACCAATTTGACATGAAATTGATAAAACATTTAATGTCAAAAGTTTATTTTCAAATCATTATCAATTTGATTTTAAATGTAAAAATCAAACAATTGGAAAACGTTTGAAAATTGTGTTTGATATCAAATGACAAAGTCATTTCATATCAAAGGTTTGACTTCCTGTTTGTTGGGTAAATACAGATGTCAAAAAGGTATCTCTTAAAGTTTTTGTATTGTAGGAAATTAACATCAAAATTGACATTTAAGATCGACCCAGGTCTAGGATTAGTATTTGTATGCCTTACTAATTACAGCAAAAACGTATTTTACACTTCCCGTATGCATTTATGGTTTGGTGTAAAATAATTAAAAATATCTGTTTTTATTTCAAAGTTGGATATTTTAAACTTAAAACAAGAAAGTATAGTCGGACCACGTGATACCCTACAACACAGTATTTAAAAACAAAATTTCGAGAGTGTTCCATATTTAGGACCAATGGGTAATCATGGACCCGCTAGTACAAAATTATGTCATGAGGTTAAGATTTATGTAAAAGTTCTTTGTGCCGAATAATATTTAAATATCTTCTTCAGCATATACTATAAGATTTGTTGCCTTAAAGTGATTCCAGGAAGAGGGTTTATATAAGTCCTATGGTTAGTTTTGGACCTACCAGCACAGTATTTTTTATGACAATTTTCATGTTAATACTAACCATTTTTAAGGAAGTTATGGCCATAAAAGGATGTATAGTCAAATATGGACCGATTTAAATAAAATTTGGTAAGAGATTTAGATAAGATAATATTTAGACACAATAAATTGGTTAATGAGCACAAAGACTCTATACCGAACAGGGGCTATGTGAAATTACGGACCGATTGTTCCATTTTCAACAGGCTGGGTCCTACGGCAATAAGAACATGTGTACCAAATTTGGGTCCTACGGCAATTAGAACCTATTTGATAATGAGCAAGGAGCTGCCGTTACGTTGATTGGCGAGCGCTATCGAGCTATGCTGACTGAATATTTGTTTTCAAAAATTAATAAGTGCACCATTAAATATTTGGTTACAACATGACGGCGCAACTTGCCATATAGCGCGCATAACAGTCGATTTATTGCAAACTCAATTTGGTGGCAAATTTATTTCCACAACTAATGCTGTTTACTGGCCCCTCGTTCGTGCTATTAATTATACTTTTTAAGTCATTTGTTTATGTCGACAAACCAGCAACTTTTGAAACATTGAATGCCAATTTTCAAGTCACCATTAACGTCATACGGGCAGTTTTGTTTGAAAAAGGTGGTAAAAATTGGACTGGCCGAATGGACTATGTAGCTCGTAGCCATATGCCGAAAATCATATTTAAAAATAAATGCCATGGAATTGTCTATCAAATTATGTTTCTCTTAAAGTTATCATAATCATTTTAAGTTCTTATGGAGATAAGAAAACATGCTTTATATGCACATATATTGTAAGCTAAATCGCTAAACGCCCTAACTAACCAAAGTTTAATCATCAACTTTTTCATTGATTCCGCGGTGTTGCAGCGGCCCATTCTACAAAAGCTTACATATGGGCAGCGTTGCCAGAAGATTTGAAGAGAAAAATCTTTTAATTTTTTATAACAAGGGCAAAAAAGAAAAAATGAATAACCTTTTATAAGAACATAGTTACTTCTTATTATGGAAACTATTTAAATTAAAATACTTAAATACATAATTGCGGTATTTATACATTTTTATTAATATATTTTATAAAATTTCTTCTAAAAATACATTTTAAATGCATTTAATTTCTAATAAATAAGATCGTAAGAAAGTCCATATAAATAAAGACGTTTCATTGAAAGTAATAAATTCTGGACAAGAAGATTTTAGTTTGGGAGCTATGAAGCACATACATCATATGAAATTTTTGATACCGTTGCTACTTCGTATGCATTTTAAGAAAATTGCATTTAAAAAAGATCATTGAAAATATATGGGTATTCCTAAATATATTCCAGATACAAAACCTTATTGTTTTAAAAATGGATTGTTTACAAAACTTTAAAAAAAATTATATATGTTGTACAAAATTAAAGTAGAAATTTTCTATTTTTTTAACTAAAAAATCTTCATTTGGTCAAAAAATCTTAAAAATAAGATAAAATCTTCATTCTGGCAACCCTGCATATGGGCAAATCCTGCGTAACGAACGCTACATTCGCATGCGTTTGTTTGGTAGTTCAAAAGAGATAATTTCAACTTATATATATGTAGTATTTAGTGACATTAGTATGTACTTACGAATGGCATATATCATAATTTCTTAGCAGATATTTGTTGCGAAATAATTGATCACATAGATCACTTTAAAAATTTAAGTGTGTTTTTTCCTAATTTTTTGCGAAAGGTATACAAAATTTAATTCCTATTTGCACCCAAAAAATGTTGTGATTTTTTGACAAAACCCGTGAACACTTTGTGATGCACGCCTCTATAAAAAAACCAATTTTTTGCAATATTTTTATGAATTGCATTTTTTAAGCTAATTTTCTTATTATTAATGAATTTATGAGTGAATATCAATTTTTTTTAAAGAAATTTATATTTTGATGAGTCTGCTGCAGTGCTATTTTAAGCACCTAAAATAATGTTAAATTCATGTATAACATTAAGAGATCAGGGTTGGGGTAGGATTTGGTAAAAATGATCGTATTTATGATCATCGAAATTTGGTTTGTGAACCATTTCTGGGACTTGCCCATATGTAATAAACGCTAAAAGACCTAACTAACAGTTTGCATAATAAGCAACATTGTCAATTGTCAAAACAACCGGCAGGTTTTACAAGAAAAATAGAAGACCAATAAATTATAAACAGTTTAAGGCAATTGATCAATTTATCTTTTAAATAGTTTTTTCTTCTCCTGTAAACTTTTTAAAATGTTACACATGGCCGTATGCGTTTTTGGTAACGATGTATTATTGTGATGAGCATACAAATTTATGTGGACAACAAAGAATTAATTAATTAATTTGCAAATAGTTTTACTTTTATAACGGAAAGATTTTTACGGGGATCAAGTGGTTGTTTGGACGCTAAATCGCGAAAACGAAGATCTTAAAAATCATACTTCGATTTCAACCATACAAATACGGCGGTTTAATGAAATTCTTAAATTTGGCCCCTGCAGCGCCTTTACTTTTCTGAAAGGAACTTTTATTGCGGAATTTCGCCTTTTTGATAATTTCAATAAACTAAACCGTTTTTGAGTTACGCGAATATATGTTGTGCAACCTCCTCCATTTTCGAAATAACGGTATATGTCTAAAACAAGAGCTAACTTAGAAAACGGTTAGCACAATTGGATTCAGTGTACCCGAATTATGTTATGTTATGTTGTCTAAAAAAAAGTGTCGATTTCGAGCCCAGTGTTATTATTTTAAAAACTTCAGATAAAATATTCTGGATCATCATTTTGTTTTACATATTGTTTGTATTAAAAAGTGTTAGCATTTGAGAAAATGGAATAAATTTGTGACAGCAAACTGAATTATTTTAAAAGTATCTATTGATTCTTAATCTATACTGCATTATTTGTTTTTGATTCTATATTCTAGCAAGATCTTGAAAAGGTTTCGATCCAACAGCGTCGTGGTATGACAAAATCTTCAAATAAAAAAGACTTTAATTTGTACCCACGTCTTGACCAAACCGGTATCTTGCCATTGCAAAGTGACATTTATAATTATATATTTACTAGCTTAACCCGTGCGCTTCGCTACACTGCTTTAACCACTTTATCGGTTGAGAGATATTTCATATATGCATCCTATGGAAGGTAGTTCCCCCCTGCGCCTACCCGCTTTATTTTTATTTTCAAAGTGAAGTATACCATAAGAGTGACTTCTACAAAGTTTGAACTTTCTCACTATAACAGTTTTTAAGATATCCGATATTAAACATTAGCGTCCTACGGGGGGTAACACTTTCCCCGCTGCTATTTTATTTCAATTTTGGGTCTCAGAAGATCCTACTACCAAAAGTTCAACAAAATGCGTGCAGTGGCTCTTATTTATATTTCTATCTATGAGGGGTACTGCTCCTCCCCTGTTTAACCCGCCCATTTTTATACTAAAATTTATAGTTTGCCATAGTAGTAGCTTTAACCACATTTGAAGACTCCCCTTTAATAGTTCTTCAGTAAAGCGATATTTCATATATGCATCCTATGGGAGGGTTTTCCCCCCTGCGCCTATCCGCTTTATTTTTATTTTCAAAAGTGTAGTATACCATAAGAGTGACTTCCACAAAGTTTGAACATTCTCACTATAACAGTTCATAAGATATGCGATATTACGCATTGGCGTCCTATGGGGGGAACCACTTCCCCCGCTGCTATTTTATTTCAATTTTGGGGCTCAGAAGATCCTACTACCAAAAGTTTAACAAAATGCGTGCAGTGGCTCTTATTTATATTTCTATCTATGAGGGGTACTGCTCCTCCCCTGTTTACCCCGCCCATTTTTATACTGAAATTTTTAGTTTGCCATAGTAGTAGCTTTAACCACGTATAAAAACTCCCCCTTTAATAGTTCTTTAGTTAAGCGATATTTAATATATGCATCCTATGGGAGGTTTTTCCCCCCTGCGCCTACCCGCTTTATTTTTACTTTCAAAAGCGTAGTATACCATAAGAGTGACTTACACAAAGTTTATTTTTAGGGCTCACGTGATGTTACTGTAAAAATTTCAAGAAAATCGGTTCAGTAGTTTCGGAGTCTATAAGCCAACAAACAAACAAACACACAAACACACAAACATACAAACATTTTTCATTTTTATATATATAGATAATAAAAATCTTTAAACTCACCAGGGAGAAGTGCTTTCCCAAAAAAAACCCTGGGGATTTTCGCAAAATTTTTAGCGCCGATTACAAAAAATCCCCCATGTGGGGATAAATCCCCAAAACTGAGAACACTGTATGTACGCTCTTGACCATTTAGATAGAAGCTCAACGACAAAAATCGCACAATGCCAACGAATTCTCGCAGACTGCATAAGACCATTTTCCAATACTGGGAGTAAAGAGTGATAACTGTACTGAAATGTTTTAACAGAAACAAGTGCTGTCTGATTTGTATTTCATTGAATTGTTGTAATTTTACAACACTATTTATGATGACCAGGGGGTCGATTCTGGTTCTGTGAAACTGTGAAATGAAAAAAAACTTTTCATTTTCGTTTTCATGAGAACTTTTCACATAAGCACTTCACATTTACACAAAATGCGATTCCCGTTCTTTTAATGAAAAAGTGTTTCATTCCATTGTAGCTGTGAAACTTTTGTAACTATATTAATAAAATGTAAAAGTCAAATGCAGATATCGAAGCTTAGGATTTTGAAACGGCGCTATGCCGTAAACGAGTTTTTTTAATGCTTGAGCTGCAAGCATTTATTTTTGCTTAAAGAGTTTTTTTGAAGAGAGGAAAAAATAAATTTGTATGGCTCCTCTTGATTTATACAATATAAATTTTTTCAGTAAAAGAGTTTTTGTTGTTTTTTATTCTCATACGTTTTAACTTAAAATAAATAATGAGTAAACCGAAAATTCCGATTTTGTTGCATTTGGGTTTCTTTCATGAACGATATTGCATCTGAAAGAGGTTGGCCCCAATGTCCTGCCCAAGTGCGCGCAAGAAATAGGAAAGAAAAAAATTTTACATAAAATGTGTTAATATATAAAAACAATAGCAATTTTTTAACGGAAACAAATTTTTATTAAAAAAACAAGAGCAGTTTGAATGTAAAATCGATCAATCAATGATTTGACAAATGAGTTTTTTTGGGTAGATTGCCCCAAAATATTTATTGCAGTAAATAATTTTGGCATAAAACTGACATCTACGAAAATAATGTTATTGACTTTAGTGAAAGTTTCTTTTTAGGGTATTAAAATAAAAGCTTGTTTTTGAAAAAGGTTTTTTACTTTTAATTTATTTTTTAATAGTAAAAATCAATCACATCAAGTTATTTAATTTACTTGTTTTTCTACACAAGTAAATTTCGCGACAATTTTTTACATCGTGTAAATTGTGTAATTACAATTGGCAAGATTTAATATCATAGTGCCTTGAGTAATTCTTGAGTTTATTTGTGAGAGTGGTGAGAAAATTTGGGAGCGGAACTCATTTCACCAATAAAATCATGAATTTCTGCAACAAAAATTCCAAATTTGGACAATGAATTATAAATTAGTTGCTAGTAAAATTTTCAAGTAAAATTTACTGCCGGCCCAGGTAAAAAACTAAAATTTGTTGTTGTTTTTAAAACAAATATACGAAAGAAATGTTATTGTCGACATCGTGGGCCTGAGCCTTAATTTCTTTCGTTTAAGGTTTCGAGTAATTCCTAGCAAGCCTTTTCATTTGATACCTATATTATAGGATTGCATTAAAAATAGCTAGACCGCCATTTTGGCTGTGCTGCTATGTTTGATTTAGAATGACGTTTCATAGTTTACAACATGGTGAAATAAACAGGTGGCAGCAGTACACCAGATGACGATTTTTTGCTCCTGCATTGTTTGTCTAGGTTTATGTCAATGTTTTGTTTATGTTTACAAAAAGTCCACGTTTTGTGCTGAGATTATTGTACTTTAATAAAGTTTTTGATAATTAAATTCAACATTTTTTATTTTTCGAATTTATTCTATGAGCTAAATTTCAGTTATGTATTTTATAAAGCTTTTTTGTAATAGTCATATTCCTTCAATTTTTCAGAAATGACTTTATACACTATCAGACATAACTGAAATTTAGCTCATAGAATATATTCGAAAAATAAAAAATGTTGAATTTAATATAAAGAAACCTTCAGAAGGAAATGATTCCCAGTTTTTGATAATTTTTAATTAAAATAAATAAGATATTGACTATAATAATAAATATAAATAAATATATGACTATAATATATAATATAATATAAAAATTGGCTAAAAATGTATTTATTTCATCACGTTCAGCGGCACGCTTTGATTTTTGTTAAAAGTATTTTTTGACGTAAACGGTGATGTAATTTCCAATTTTGTTGTAATGTTGTATTTGTTGCCGTAACGATGCCACCTACTTATTCCACCATGGCTTACAATGGGCACGTTCATAAGTCGTAACAGTTGTGTAACAGTTTAGTGTTTGTCTTAGAAACGCATAGTTAAGCACTTCCGCTCAACACAACAGTTGGGTATTTGAAGCCATTTAATCCATCATAAAATTTTTTAGCTACCTAAAGTCAACATGTTGTGGTCAACCTCAACAGCTGAAAATCAGATATAAATTCTGTATTATCCATACTTTTTAGCTAAACTAATAAATTTTATTATCACTTTTATTTTTTTTCAATTGTTTATATTTATCAGCTGTTACGTCTTATGAACGTGCCCAATGCTTTGTCATCCAAACTGAACGTGTATACATAATTTCAGCTCAGTCAATTGAACATATCTGCTTCAAATTGAGTTGCAAGGTTCCACCCAAACATACATTCATTGCAAGTTAAACAAAAGCTTTAAAAAACGACCATAAGCCCAAAAAATTGTGAAATCATTAACAAATAAAATTCCAAATAAAGATTTATTTAGTAATATGTTATTAAATATAAATCATAAACATGTTGTAGGCGGCTTTAAATTTACTTTAAGCCGTCGCTAAACCTAAATTCTTCACCGCCGATGGTAATTACATATCTACTTTGTCATTTAATCAAGTGTACAATTATACAAATACACAAAAAATATAATTAATTTAAAAAATGTTAGGATTATTAGTTTTAATGGAATTATCGAAATAAATTCGGAATGATACAATGTAAGAAAACATTATTAACGTTTTTCGTCAGTAATGTTTTGTAGTTATACATACATATAATAAAAAATTGGAATTTTATATGAATATAATAAGTTAAAAATCTGTAAATATTAATCTTTTTAGACGATTATAATTTTTATTTCTTTAAATTATTATTTATCTTTAGCAATGTCCATATTTTTCTCTAAATAATTTAATTAAAATTATTTTTCACCGTTAAAATGAAAGTGTAAAAATATGGCATAAATGAAAAGTTTGTGACACTTCTTTGCACTGTTACACAGAACAAGAATCACATTACTGTGAAAATGTGAAAACAATTTGTTTCATTCCATTTGTTCTTCTCATATGAAAACATTCGAATTTATTTATCATTTTTTCACTAAACGAGAATCAGAAACTCTATGAAAATGTGAAGAAAGTTTTCATTTCACAGTTTCACAGAACCAGAATCGACCCCCAGTACCCCGTATCGTGTGTGTACAACACACACATATAATTTTTGTTGTGTGTTTTATATTAGGTTATAATATAATTTTTTATTTTCGATAAAATGGGTGGCATGGTGAAAATTATTGAGCGTTAAAAGCAATATTGAAATCAATTAAGTTTGAACAAAACATTTTGTTGTCATAACATCAAACCAAGAAAAAATAAAAACATAATAGAGCATTTAACGAAAACAATTAAAAGGCTTCAACAAAATAAAATTGCTTGGCTTAAAAAATATTTTTCAAATTGAAAGCATAATTGACCATTGTAGATTTCAAACCATAGAAAATCATAAAAATGAAAACTTAATAATGCTAAATAACAACAATTTTCTCTTAAAGGCAGAGAAGTTGCTAAACAACTTTATAAATTATGTTTTGTTTGAAAGATAAGAAACTTTGGAAAATTAAGGGAAACTGTCTCCCTTCTGGTTGTTTAAAGATGTACAAACATCGTTATAACAAATATTGGTAGACTACTACAATATTTTTCATTGCCTGCTTAAATAGCATCCCCCCAAACTTAGTCTATAAGTCCTTGTTAAATAAAGCCTATTAAAGGATGTTTTTGTGGATTTTTAACAAATATTTTTGTGTTTCGTCCAACTATTTTTCCAGCATATTTTGTGTTCACTTTAATGGTCATGCTCATCTTATAATTTTACTATTTATATGGCCTTATTTTTTAGTCCGTATTTGGAAAGTAAATCTATACTGCCACTGCTTTTATAAGGAAAATAAGTTTAAGGAAATACATAGTATTTTATTCCTTTTTGCTGTTGTATCCTTTAATGCCAGTCAGACTGACGCCTAAAATAGTTGTTTATACTGAGGACTTTTTTGCGTAATATTTTGAATTCTTTGCAGACTTTATGGCAGCCAAAATATTTAAACTTAGTGGCGCCATCATTTGACAATAACAAATGGCATTGAAATGGTAACTATTTGGCATTTATCACAAGGAAAAAGTGTATATTTATGATAAATTTATGTATGAAAAAGCTTAAAGAAGGGAGATAAGAAGTTCTAGCAATAAATACTTTATTACAAAAAAATTTGCTAAATTTGTTTAAAACAGAAATAAAAGTGCGATATATTATGCTGTGAAGAATCTTTACAGCCATACCTAAACAAGAGCGCAAAGCGTTTTCTAGCTGTCAAAAATTCTCATTCCCATACAATTTGTATGAAGCATCCCAAAATAGCGCGGCGTCAACGCTTTACAATTGGAAAATCCGATTTTGAACGCGCGTTTATTAGTGAAGATGGCCGCTATTAATAATAAATAATGGCAATTTAGCTATTTTTGTCAATCTAGCGGGGGTTTCTCTTATTTTTATTTTTATTATATGGGTTTTACTAAACAAGAAAGCTAACACTACTGTTTGTGGCACAACGTTGACGCTCTTGTTTAAGTATGGCATATCAGCGTAAAAGCTTAGCGGAAGAAAACGTTCCGCCTTCCGCTCTTGTTTAGGTACGGCTGTTACTAACCACCACCGAGAGTTAAGATATTTAAGGAGCTTTATTGGAGATCTAATAATTATTAAACACGCTTTTGGTTGAAATGGCAGACAGTAGCCATCTGATGCACTTCGACCTAATGAAACATTTTGATTCCATAGTGTTCCATCAAAGAGAAACAGTTACAGAGGGCACCAAATATCGGAAGTACAGTAGGTGAGGTTAAAAATTGGAAAGAATTGGCTATGGTTATCATTTATATTCGCTGCATTTTCCCACTAGCTTCTCGAACTTGAGTCACAGGATCAAATTTCATTAGTCACTTATTTGTGGTTGACGAAAGACTGATGAATATAAGCGTCCACACTTTCGAACAAGCGAAAATTTGAGCAAAACTGTTACTCATGTTCAATCAGTGTTCGATAACATACAGAACATTATTTAGCGTTCGGCCCACACACCCAGGAACGATATCAATTTTTAAGTGTTTGTGTAGACGATCACAGATTAGTAACGTTCGTAACTACTTCGAAGAAAGAGCCGAACATTATATATTATTCTGTTCTTCGCTACAGAACAATTGTAGTGATACTGTAGACAAACATTTTATTTTTATCAAAGGTTTTCTTGGGATTCAAAAATTAATTAACAAGGTTTCTTTCAAATGTGCTAAATTCCCATTTCATACTATTGAGAAACTGAAATTTATTGTTGAAGGGATAAGCTATTCCTATGCGCACTTCACTGGTTGCTTTGGCCAGATCGTCAGGAAACTTCATGCAAAGATTTTAGAAAAGCCAAAGGTATTATACAAATAAAACTGTTAAGTGAATAAGAATTATAAACTTCAGTTTTACCCGTAATAATATCAAAGCTTTAACAAAAACAACCACAATAAACAGTGAGTTTATCTTTTCTTACAGTCCCGACTACAATTGGTTGATTTTTTGTCAACTCTAAATGCAGTTGTAAGTGGGTAAAGTAAAAACAAAAATAAAAACAAATAACTTTATTTTATTTTGCCAGTTCAGTTTATGTACTCTGCCATATGCATATTAGTTATTAAAGGTTTTTATGTTTAATAATGTTTCTTTTTTAACATTGATAATGATATAAACAAGGCGAATTAGTGTAAACAGTGTTGTCGATACTACAACAAGTAACAACACTAAAAACACAACAATGTATTTTTTTGTTGCTTTCGTTGATCGATATGTCAAAAACACAAGGAACTTTGACATCTCTCTCTATAATTAAGAAAACAAAGTAGAACAGTTTGCTTTATTTTTTTTTTATTTTGCTGCCTTTTTTCGTAAAATATGTTTGTTTTTTTTTACCAGTCAAAAGGGACGAATATTAATAACACAATGAAGTTTGTGGATTTAAAAAAACCGAACGGAATTAAATGTTCTCATCTTTTTGTTGAGTTGGATAAGAACAGTATTATTTTTGTGTTCGGAACATGACAAGCAGAAAAACGTTATTTTTTATGATTTTCTTCAAAAACACTTTTAGCGTTTGTGTTTTCCACAAATCTACCGAACCGAACACTAAGGAGTGATATTAAGTGTTTTTTAACACTATGTTCAATAGTACAACAGGGCTTAAAATTCTGCAGTCGAAACCAAAAATTGTCGAGACAAAAACGTAAATTTGTTTACAACTTTTCGCTTTTTGAGTTGTTTTGACAGCCACTGTATACATTTAATGAATCAGAAGAAAAAGCAACAGTTTTTTTATTGGCCAATGACAACTAAAGAAGTGAAAGCAATATCAGTTTTCTACTTTGACTGCAGTTTTTTAAACGCAGCTTTACAGTATCATTCGCGGTCTTAATCAAAAATATTATTGTCTTAATTTTCAGTCATAAAAAACTTAATTTGCCCACAATTTAAATAAAATATTATGATTCGTTTCAGTTGTGATTTCCAGGAGAAAAATCGAAAAAAGGGAAAAAAACTCCCAAGGAATTTTTATTCACGATAGGGGTGATTGTAAATTATAGATCGGTTATCACAAAATTTGGTAGAGGGATCTCTAGTTTAAAAAACCCTAAATAAAACAAAATTCCAAAACAGACACACGCATTTTTTTTTTGCATGTTATAGTGCTTTTCTGAAGACCGCTTTATATTAGACCTCTTGTAAATTATGGACCGATTATCCAAAAAATTGCATGGTGTTCTTTGCAGCCATATAAAGCTTAATTGGATGGCCTATGGTAAATTATTGATTTCTACAAAATTTTTTGTGTGATTTCTTGTTTTATAAAACTATGAATGAAATTGAAGTGTGTTAGTGAAAACAATTATTTTTTGGTTTTTCTCTCAAGCTCCACATATGAAATATAAAAGGTTTTTCGTCTCTCCTGTAAAATTTACTTAAATGGAGTTAGCAGGTATGCATATTAAGCCGACGATACACGCAGAGAAACAATATGGTTGGGCATGGTAACGGCAACTACACTATGTACATTGTAACAATATATTGTTGTCGTACACAAATAATTGATGTTTTTATATAATACTAGCTGTTTGGTCCCGGAGCTGCTCGGAATTTTCTAAATAAAAATAAAAAATTAAATACTGGAGAATTTAAATATCACGACAACAGTGCCACCTATCGGGAGTTTTTTTATAAACCATCAGTGAAAGTATCTCTTTCTAACGCATGTACTCGTTTAAACATCGGTTGAGTGGTTTTCGAGTTATAAAATCACGAACATAGGACAACTTATTTTTATAAAGAGTAGAGTACGGAGAGTGCTCGAATTGAACTCGCTCGCGAGCGAATTTAATTTGAGCGAGTTTTATTTTCCACATTATAAAGAATTATTCTTTTCTGTTCGCGAGTAATAAAAATAAAACTCATCGATAACTTTCTATACATTTATCATAATATGTTTAAGATGCAATTAAAATATTTTTACCCTAATATTTTACCATTTGTAAAAAAAATGGTTCATCAATTGTGTCGTTTTTTACATATTACTATAAAATTATTTGTTAGTGAGCTGTTCAACAAATAAAAAAAAATTAAAAATTAGAAAACAATCTTAAAAAAGTTAAAAGAAATTGTATTAACATTAAAAAAAATTGTTAAATACCACAAAATAAAAAATCGATGCAAAAACATTGATTTTTTTTTGTTGTGTATCATAATATGATTACTTCTAATTTTCTTTAAACCCGGACTTTCACGGACAGGTTACCCCTACATGTTTTAATTGTAACTAGTCAATCTCATCAGAGGGTTTTGCGGTGTATGCCCGGATTTGAGCCCCACGGCAGTCAATATTAAAAATTATCAATAAATTTTCATTCATTTGTAAAATTCCTTTTTTCATAAAAATAATTTAATGAAAATTAAATTTGATGAACTTTAG
The DNA here is from genome assembly GCA_949318255.1 of Pollenia labialis. NCBI lineage: Eukaryota > Metazoa > Arthropoda > Insecta > Diptera > Polleniidae > Pollenia > Pollenia labialis. The sequence continues at coordinate 139,539,414 of OX439141.1, read as the reverse complement.
CCTAATTAAAATATCAAAATTTGGATTGAAAAATGATACATTTAACAGAAATACTAATTATTATTCGATCAATCGGTATAAATTCGTCGATTCGTATGCGAACAATTAATCGTTTAAAATTGTTCGATTAATCGAACAAGAATTATTCAACTGAGCACCCTAGTATTTGGAATTTTTTGACACAAAATGTTTCTTCAACTTAAACAAATTGTTAGTATGTATAACAATTAAAAAAACATGTTAATTAAACAGTTTTTTTTATAAATATTAGAAAAGTTTTTATAATATTTTTTTAATAACGTGTCTTTATTTTTTCTGTGAATACGGAGAATAATTAATGTTAAATCATAATCTAAATAAATGCTGAGTTAATGAATGAATTTATCAATTTAATTTTCAGCGTCAAACCAAATTTCGAGAACTTCGAAATCTCTAAAGGCTACCATGGCGGTGTGGGAGGCTACGAGGAAATGGAGGGCGCTGAGCGTGAAGGTGATGGACCTGGTGGCGGTATAGCATACGATGATGATAGACCCGATTCGCCAGCATCATTTGAGGAAATTGAAAGACCACCTTTGCGTAAAATTGATAAATATTGTAAGGCTCAGTGTCCATGCATGTCGGCGCGTTATACCATCGCAACAATGGCCTGCATTGGCTTTATGATTGCATTTGGCATGCGTTGCAATATGTCGGCGGCCAAACTAAAAGGAGAACATAATGGTGTAAGTATAGAAGTAAACAAACTTTAAAATCATTTTTAAATAAACATGAGCAACGTTAATATTCTTAATATAAGTAATTAAAGAGATTAATAACATTTTCATGACATATGTATCGCTTTTTAAAAAAAAACCTGTCAATTAAATCTTTTATGCTTGAAATTATGTATCAGAAACAAGTCACGTTTTCTATTTATTTTTTTTAACATTAAACATCACTTTGCCTTCATAATAAGTTTAAAAACTCTCTAATAACCTTTAATTTATTGAAACAGTAAAAGTTATGTGGTGTTTTATAATTCTATCATGCTCGTTAATATTTGCCTTAAAGGCCTTATTTGTCAATGGCAACAACTCACACAAACACACATATATTTTACCATTCACATTTACACTCGCACTTATAAGTCATGCATGTACTTGCTGTTTTGGTAACAGGATGTTTTATTTTTGACTCCTTTCCTGTTTTGTTGCTTTTTAAAAGTCTTTTGTATTTGTTGTTTAATGGAGTCTTTTGCAAAATATTCTTACTTCTATAGATTTTTTCTATGAAGCTTTATGATTTTATGGTCTATTGTTGTTTCATTTTTAGATTCTTTCAGTTGTAATGGGCGTTTTTTGTTGTTGCTAATGGATGCATTATGTTTCCGTTTTTCTGTTAAAAAAAAGTTTTTTTATAAACTTAAAAATTTAAAAAAAAAACTTATTGAAATAATAAAGAGTTTCAATAAAAACAAGCTCCCTGATTTCTATATCTAGTCATACACATATAATGCAAAGACACATCTTATTTTAGTTTGTGAATAATAATTTTAGTTACGTATGGTGATTTCATTTCAAGTTTTATAGAAATAATACTCACTTTCATTTTATTTCCTTCATCAGAGATGAATCATGATAAGATTTTTGAAAGATATGTGGATTTTATTAGATTTTAGTACAGAAGTTGAAATATTATGGAGCTAGAGAAAATGCATTAAGCCGTAAGCAATATGTTGCAATAGAAGTTTGCAAAAGTAAAACAGATCATATTGAATATCAAGTACTTCAAGGAAGCGTTTTAGAATCTATTGCTCTTCACAGTGTATCAGAGGCCTGGGGTCTAATCACCGCATTCGATACTATCGTATAGAATAAACTGTCGAATGTGTTTGCATACGATACACACTGACCTATCGAATGAAAACTCGAGAAATGTAATGTCGAGTTACTCGATATCGAGTAGTATTATTTCGAATTCAATAAACTTCATTCTATATCGAGATTCATGATACCAAAATAAATAATTTCGATCAATTTTGCTCGATATCGTATGCGGTGATTAGGCCCCTGCACAATTCCAATTAAATACACATTCAAATCACTGAAAACAAATAATGAATAAACGTGTAAAGGCAAAAAACAAGTTCTTCAATATACTGAAAGTCAAATGAGAAGCGTGTTGAAAAACTACTCACAAAAAAAGTCATGGAAATGAAAAATACACGCAGCAATGAGAGTGAGAATTGAAAATACACACGTTTTGTTTTCTTTAATGTTGGCCAGATTGCCGTTGACGACATCGTCGCCAATGATGTATCCACGATTTGTCCCCTATCGTTTAGGTTTTCTTGAAGACAATTGCGAAGAAATCTTCGTGTACGACAGTAAAAACGACACTGTCTAATAATTTTTCTTCTATTAAATTCTATAAAAAAAAGTATGAGCGACATTGTCTTTTATCCAAAAGTTTGTACAGAGCACAACAACAACGATTTTTAGGGGGTTATTTCTTTTTGTTTGGGGTGTTATTTCATTTTCTTCATTGGGGGATTATTTAATATGAAATAATTCCCCAAAAAATCATTATGAAATAATGCCCCAATATACTTTTTTGGGGATTATTTCCTTTTTAAATTTATTACCAGGTCCATGTGGTTATTTCTCCATGACTTAAAAAATTACACAGAGTAATATTTTCGGGAGATTTTTCACTGTTGCGGCTACCTAAGCGTTACCTAAACGGTGTTAGGAATCATTCTTATGAAGTTCATATGTTTGAGAAAGTTGTTTATTGAGACCAAAGGTACATTTTTGTAGTTGATTGTTTCCTTAAATTTTTAACGGTTTGCTACCTATGGACCTGAACAATGAAAAAAAGGTAAACAAATAGAATTTTTTTAAGTTTTTTGCAATTTTGATCTTCAAGATGAAGTTTTTTTGATTTTATATGTTCATAATTTTTGTTCTTTATAGCAAGAGCTACAACTTTGTCTCAGAAGGTTAATTAAAATTCCGAACGGTTTTCAAGATATGAGCCTGAGAAAATTATCACTTTTTTTCAAAAATGACACCGAGGCCCTAAATCTTTAAGGGCCCATTAAAAAAATGGGCATGACTTTCGGCAAAACTGGGAGACACGGGTCTTTTTTTTTGGTCCTGTATAGTTATTATTGTCCGTATATGGTTATTTTTTTCGTGTTGCACTGTGTTATCATCAAACATCTAATAGAGGCTTTTTTACACAATTTTTTTGCTGAACGCTCGCTATGAATTGTTTCATGGATGTTGGGAGCTATTTTAAAATGGAAGGTCCTGAATGGACACCAATTCAAACTTTGGAGGCGAATTTGTAAAGAAATTTCTTTATAAAGGATAGGAACCAAAAACCTAGACTGTTTTATCGTTCAAATTAAATGGATGCCATAGCAAATACTCACAAAGGGAATTCATGAGGCGAAGGTGTCTCAAAACATGAAAAAGCCGATCGATGAGGCTAGATATATGTTTGTAAAAAAAGTTGAAGTTTTGTATTTGAACAATTGAAGCACAGCCGCGAATAACGTTGTAAAAGCCGCTTTTCGCAAAAACTGTTTTGAGCAGATAACCGTTAACCTTACTCTCTTACACAGTTTAAACTTCCAAAGTTAAGCACCTTAACGCCTTAAAAATGGCATACAAAGTGTCAACCAGTGGAAGGACGTTGTAAGTTACTAACAAAATTATGAAACCGAAATCGTTTTGCAGTGTGAAATAATGTTTTAAAAACCTTTTGCAAAAGAGTTTTTATTATCATTTTTTTTTATAAAACATTCATCCTGCCTGGGTTTAGTGAAATTTATATGAAAAGCACTTAGTTTTTTGAGTGTTTTCCATATAAATTATTACTTCACGTTCAGTCACTTGTGTTGTGAAAACAGCACATAAAACTCCTGAAATTAATTTTATTTTGTGCCGTAAATATTAACTCATCAAAAGAGTTTTATTTTATGACGGCGAAATAAAACTCTTTTTTTAAAGATTTTGTTTCGACCTCTTATTTTAAAGTTAAAAAATAACTATTTTAAATGGAATTTTATTTCTAAATTCACAAAATAACTGTTATAAAATGAATTTTTTGATAAAAATTATAACCGTTACGGTCCCTGGTTTTTTCATAATTTAGTTTATTTAAATCACTAAAAAAAATTATATGGCCGATCCCACTTTATTTTTCATCTCAATCATTTATTTCGAACATACCTAACCGACCCTCAATTAGTTTTTTGTTCTTAATATTTTCTCGAGACATACTTGCCCCTTATCCCCACTTCTTAGGGAGGCTCCCATACATGAAATTCTTAGATTTAGTTAACATTTTTCTACTTTTGTAAATAAAATCAACAGTTGGTAAAAGATTTTAATCATTTATGGCTTGAATTGTTTGCAGCTTTTTTATAGTTGCATTTTTTAATTTTTTATGAATTTTTAAAAAACAAAAAATTTCGAAATTTTGATAAAAATATTAATTAAAAAAAAAAAAAAAAATATGTTTCAAAAACGACTGCTCATATTAAAAAAAAGTTTTACTTTTCTGAAAGGAATTTCGGTTTTTTTTTAGTAATTTCTATAAACTAAACCGTTTTTGAGTTACGCGAATATATGTTGTGCAACCTCCTCCAGAGCCAATCTAAAAAAACGGCGAGCACCACTGGATTCAACGTACCCGAATTATGTTAAAACGCCATATGCCCGGCTTGTCTCAAAAAAAGTGTCAATTTCTTGCACAGTGTAATTATTCAAATCTTATACTAATTCTTAAGTTTACGTTCTGTCAATGATTGATGAAAATCATCTCAAGATTATGTCGAGAAATTTTAAAAGAATTTCAGTTTTTAAAAATACAGAAAACAACTATTTAGTTCGTTATTTGGAAACACTTTTCATACAAAGAAAAAATTTTCACCAACATTTTTTTCAATTAATTCCATTATGCTGTTTCAAACAATTTTTTTAACTGTTTCAATTAATTTACATTAATTGAAAAAAAAAAATTTATATATACTGTTTGTGTATTTTTGCAAATATTAAAACATAAACACAAACCAAAAAGTAATTTCAATTTTTGGGAATACAAAATTTATATTTCAAAAGATTTTGTTATTCGTGCTAAATTCCCAGTTTTTATTATTGATAAAAACACTTGAAATTTATTGTTGATGGGATAAGCTATTCCTATGCGCATTTCACTGGTTGCTTAGGCCAGATCATCAGGAAACTTCATCCATAAAAATTTTAGAAAAACTAAAGATATTAAACCAAGTAAAAATGTTAAACGTATAAGACTTATAGCAACAACTTATAACAAAATCTTTTGAAATATAAATTTTGTATTCCCAAAAATTGAAATTACTTTTTGATAATAAACAGGCGGGTGCACGGCCTAAAAAACACTTAATTGACAACATCTTTTGTAAGTTGTTGTTGTTTTTTATTTTGTTTTTCTTAACCTACTTACAACTACAATTAATGTTGAGAGAATTTCAACTAATTGTAGCGGGGAATGTAAGGCGAGATGAACGCACTGTTTATTGTTGATGTTGTTTTGTTTAGGCTTTGATATTATTACAAGTAGAACTGTTGCTATAAGTCTTATACGTTTAACATTTTTACTTGGTTTAATATCTTTAGTTTTTCTAAAATTTTTATGGATGAAGTTTCCTGATGATCTGGCCTAAGCAACCAGTGAAATGCGCATAGGAATAGCTTATCCCATCAACAATAAATTTCAAGTGTTTTTATCAATAATAAAAACTGGGAATTTAGCACGAATAACAAAATCTTTTGAAATATAAACACAAACTTCAAAATATTTTTAAGTTTCAAGCAATTTTTTAATTGTTACAATAAACTGTGCTGATTGAAATAAAATATTTGGACGTTTGTTTACGTTTTATATAGTCTATTTTGCTGGTGGTCACATTTCAATTAAACCTATTCCTTGGAACTGAACAGCAAGAAAATCTCAAACTTACGAATGTGTTAATTGATATGACCAATTTGCTTGCAGGCTCAAAGTCAGTACGGAAATTAGTAAATAGTTGGTTTTCCATTTTTTCTGTGTAAAGTTGATGTAAAATAAAAAAATTATTAAATTTAATTTACATACAAATACTTATCGTAACTTTGATTTACAAAAGGCGTATCTAGCATATAAAATGTTTGAGACATAAAGCCTGTAAAAAAAAAAGAATATGTAAAAAAGCTTATGTATGGCTTAAGAACCAGCAGAAATATTATTATATTATACAGATTGATGCATGCATGTATATCCGGTTAAGGATTTTTCTTTTTACATCAAGTAAATAAAAAATATTTTTTACACAAAGAAGGCAAATCTTGCTTAATATTTTGTCGTTTTTTTTTTTAAATATATTGTAATAAAACGGAAATAAACTTATGCCTTTTTAACATAATAATAATGAAACAACACCTAATATTTTATTTGCTATTTATGCTCATTTGAAAATCATATTCATACAATAATAGCAAAATATAATGGACAGTTTTTCAAAAGCTTAAATTTTAACAATGAATATGAAAATAATTGAATACAAAGATTTATTTTATGCCATGTGATACAAAAGAAAATAATGATTATTTTATTCTTCCCCGGCTTTTCTTAGACGGCCTTTATGAATTGGACAGTGGCTACGGAGAGTCATGTTGATTCATCATTTTTCTGGGGTTATTTGATAACACAAATACCGGGTGGTTTTATTGCCTCGAAATTTCCAGCTAATAAAATATTTGGTCTATCGATTGCCAGTTCAGCAACACTGCATTTATTTGTGCCATTCGCAATGACACTGATGAAGGGCGATGTGGTGATATGTGTTCGTGTATTGCAGGGATTATTCGAGGTGAGTAATATGATATCTTTTTTCTTTATTTATGGTATTTATTATGTTTTAGGAAAAGGGGGGGGGGGGGGGGGGTTGGGAAGCGAAGTCTAGATATCCTTAAAGATATTTTTTTCTAAACAGATCAAAGCTTCTGTTTTTGTGTGTGAAATGTCATCATGCGTAAAGGATTTGCTTTTCGTATTTTTGATGATTTTGATTATAAATCTATTCAGATTTCTATGGGAGTATAAAAATGAAAGGATTTTCAATGCTTTTGCTTTAAGTATTAGGGATTTATGTTTTTTTTTTATATTTTTGTAAATGATTTTGTGGAATATGATGTAATGTTTTTGCTTGTTTTTATTTGCGAACAAAAACTTAATTTTCTATAGATTTTGCTGGAAAAATTGTATTTCGTATTCCTGTTTTTTTTTCAAGGGTGTTACTTATCCAGCCTGTCATGGTATCTGGCGTTTTTGGGCTCCACCTATGGAACGTTCTCGTTTAGCTACTTTGGCTTTTAGTGGTTCCTATGCCGGTGTGGTAGTGGGCCTACCTTTGTCGGGGCTGTTAGCCGATTCTGTAGGCTATCAGGCTCCTTTCTATGCCTACGGCGTGTTTGGCATTATATGGTAAGTTTTATTTGTTTGAATGTCAAACTGAAATCTTCTGTTCATCTTATTTTATATTTAAGGTATTGCTTTTGGCTATGGCTTTGTTTTGAGAATCCCCGTAAACATCCTGCCATTAGTATACCCGAACTTAAGTTTATAGAGAAATCGTTGGGTGAGACCTCGGCTCACCCGACTATGCCAAATTTAAGGACTACTCCTTGGGCCGCTATGATTCGTTCTATGCCGGTTTATGCCATTATTGTAGCAAATTTTTGCCGTTCTTGGAATTTCTATTTGCTGGTACTGTTTCAGTCTTCGTTTTTAAAACATAAATTCCATTTTAAAATCGAGGAGGCCGGATTTGTGGGGTCATTACCTCATTTGATTATGACCACAATTGTACCGTTTGGTGGTATGTTGGCGGATCATTTGCGGAAAAATGGCATAATGTCTACAACGAATGTAAGGAAATTGTTCAATTGTGGGGGTTTCGGTATGGAGGGGATATTTTTCCTTTTTGTAGCCCATGCGGATACATCGGTAAGTACTGGTTTGTACTAGTTGAATATCTTATATTTTTTTTCTTCTTTTATTTTGTAGACTGGTGCCATGTTTGCTTTAACCTGTGGTGTTGCCTTTTCCGGTTTTGCCATATCCGGTTATAATGTTAATCATTTAGATATTGCTCCCCGTTATGCAAGTATCCTAATGGGTCTTTCGAATGGTATTGGTACTTTGGCGGGTATTATTGTACCATATGCATTAGATGGTCTTATAAAAGAAAATGTGAGCAAAAAATTACTTTTAAAGAACAAGAGGATTTTTCAAAAGTATTTATGGGTCGATTGCAACTGAAGTTGAGTTGCCAGCAGCGAAATCAGGCAACACCGTTCATGTTAAAATAAACACAATTTTTTATATTTTATATTTTAACATGTGCCTAATTTCGCTGCTGCAACTCAACTTCAGTTCAGTTGGCATCTGTAATCTACCTATAAAAAAAATTAGTAACTTAAAAAAATAACTCTCTTTTTAATCGTTCTTTTGACACGTTCAAAAACTAAAATTTTTTTTATTTATTTTTCATTTACCCCATTTTAGCCTGAAGGTTGTTGGACAACTGTCTTCACCTTGGCCGCTTGTGTTCATTTATGCGGTTGCACTTTTTATGGTATATTCGCCTCGGGCGAATTACAACCTTGGGCTGAGCCACCAACAGAGGAGAAACAAGTCTGGTCACCACCAATGGGCGCTATAACTGAAGATCCTACTCAGGGAGCAGCTGCAGCCGGTTACATGAAGGAAACCTCATTTGTAAGTTCCATTAAAGCAATTAACAAAAACAAAAAAAAACATCAATCTTACAAATTTAAAAAATATATATATTCATTTCTCTTTCAAATTTCCACAATAAAAAGGGTGAAACGCCTCAGTATACCGAACAAAGTCAAATGCAACAACCAAATACCATTAATTATGGTGCGACAGGTCACGTGGCCAATAATCCTTTTGCCCTAGCCGGAGTTGGTTCAATAGCCACATCCACCATTAGCGAAGAAATCATGCAACCTGATGCCAATATAACAGACAATTATCAAAGTTATGACTACACGACAGCAACGCAACAGCAATCAGCATTGGCACCCCAAATGGGACAAATGCCAACATACGAACAACAATATCCTCAATATCAACAGCAACAATAGAAAAAATATAACGACAATAATACATACAATACAAAACAATAAATAATAAAAATAAGGTAAGAGTTAAGTAAAAATTGAAAATTTATTTAAAAGCAAACAAATTAACAAACATTAAACACACACACACACACACCTACACATGACCATAAAAAATAAAAGCAATCAAATATTTCAAATATGATCAAGAAATCTACAAAATAAAACGAAAAAAAAGAAGTCTACTATAAAAATAAATTATGAAATTCAAAAATTTATGAAAGCTACACAAAAAACACTTAAACGAAACCAAAGTACGAACATTCGAAACATATTAAAATAATTAACAAAATATATTCCACTAAACAAATCGTTAAAATATCATAGCAACTTTCATACATACCACTCTGCACTTTCACTCAAAAACATACATGTTATTTTAAATAAAACAAATCCTGTTAAAAAAATATAGCGGCAAAAGTTCTATAACCAAATTAAGATAAATTTATATTTTTTGAAAAATTCAATAGAAATTTTGAACATGGAAAAGAACAACCGAAGTGGTGATCACAAAAATAATTATTTAAAAAAATGTAAGTGAATGCTTTTAAAAATTTTTTGGGTGTAAATTTCGTTTTCTTTTCTGGCACAAACGTTACCTTTTTTCTTTCTACGTGTTGTTTTTGTTTTTTTAAAAAAAGTAAAATTGTAGGCGCTTAACCTGAAATTGCCCATATCTCCCCTCGTGGTCCTATTTTTTAAAAAATGCATACCTTTTGTATCCATATAAATATGCCATATAAATATGGTTCTATCTTTGTTTTCGTTAAAAAAAATTTCATTAAAATCGGTTTGATAGTTCTGAGAGGAAGAAATTTTCCCCTATCTTCCCTCCTGGTCGGTCCATTTTCAGTAGGCTTGGATCTTGTGCCTTTAAGAACCTACATATGTCCCAAATTTTATCAAAGTATGTATCTCAAAAACCACGACCAGTACTTTGCGCACAAGGTTACATGGACAGCAAGCCAGCCAGCCAGCCGGACGGACATCGTTAGTTCGACTAATATTTTAAGGTGTTACACACAGTAGCATAAATGCATAATACCCTCTCTACTATTGTGGTGTTATTATTATTTTTTAAATAATAATAAACAAAACAGAGATGTGCCTCAGTACTTAAAAGTAATCGATAAATAGAATATAAATCGATAAATAGAATGCAAAATATAAATATTGTATTTAAAATTAATGTTTATGTATTTTTTTCTTGAAAGTTATTGAAACCTTTTTAACATAAGCTTTTTGCTTTATTAAAAACTTTTTTTTATACCAAAAAAATTTAAAACTATTCCACCACACTAACATGTTTATCGATAACATTGAAAATAAAATATGATGTCTCATCCATGGCTATCAAAAACAGCTGACATTTTTTCACCGCTCATGCGACGGATACAAAAGTAGAAAGTAAACTTACTTTGATGCGTTGATACCTGTATGCATTCTATGCGTTTTGCTGATTCTACTTTTTTTTGCCAAATGCATAAAAAAGACGGATGCATAAACGCATGGTGTGAACCTTCAGCTTTAGAAAGCGTTGTCTTTTTATGCTGCGCTAAACGAACATACATATTGAATTACTCTGCTGTTTAATATTTTTACGTTTATGTGTGTGTTCTATTCTACCGTCCTAAGAAAGAAAGTCACATCCACATTTTGGTAGTTTTGAGCAGGGTAGGAAAAAATTCTACTCGCGAGCACAATTCAAGTCAATTCTCTCGTTTTATAATTTGTGCTTTCGAGTTTAAAAAAAACTGGCACGTTTTTTGACATATAACAAATTACTATCTGTCAACTTAATCCTAACTTTAGCTAACGCCAAGTTGTAATATTGGCTCTTAAAAGTACGATATCCGATATTTACCAACACTTTAAAAGAAGTTACAAAGTAACGGATCTACTTCAAATTTTCTTTTTAATGGAACACAGAAATATGAAAGGTCGTTTACGAAAAAATACTTCATACTACAAAAAACATATTCTTTTTATTACCAAATATTTTAGTTGAACTATTTTAATTGTAAAAATTTTTTATAACTAAACTAAACTCATATAAAAGCATTAATTGTTATAAACTATATTAATACAAAAAAAAAAGTCCATCTCGTTGTTAATTTTATGGTTCAAAGAAGTTTTAAAAAAAATTTATAGCTGTTTTCAATCATGACAAAATTAAAAAAAAAAAGTTATTAAATATTTATTCAAACATTTTAAATGTCCATAATGCATAAATAATGTTAATTTATTAAGAAATTGTTTAAATTAAAAACCAAATTATAAAAAAAAGTTGTGAAAATCATAAAAAACTATAACAGATTATAAAGAGTTTCATTATAAACATTTTAGGCAAACAGTAGAACGATCTGTATATATTTCAATGAAAAAAAACCAAGTTTTATTTTAAGCTTTTTAAACATATTAAGTTGTTTTTAAAGAACAAATTATGAAGTTAAAATAAATTCATAATTTATATTACCGTAATTGATATTCTGGATAATGTGTAATTAAATTATTAAGAAATGAAATGTATTATTGTTAGCAAAATAATAAAATACATACTAAAACATAGATTAAAACTTACTTAAGCTTAAAAATTGATTTTAACTAATAAGTTTAGAAAATTTAATTTAAGGTGGATTCAACATTCGTTCCGAACCATATTTTTGTCCGGAGAATATTTTTTTTTTATTAACAGGCATGTCACAAATTTCGATCGGAATGGTTTTAATTCCGTATCTTCAATTCCGATCGATTTAGTTTTAGCTTCTTCAGATTCCGATGGATTTTGCTAAATGGTAGTTTTTTCGGTTATAAAATACTGAAACAATCAATTCCACTTAGAAAACCAAAAGTGGTTTCATTCCGAAAAAATTTTTCGTTTTTCGTTTTCTGAAGAAGCAAAATACGGAATTCAAACCACTTTCGATCGGAATGGAATTCTATGACAGGCCTGTAAGGGTGTTATACAGATCGATTCACCCAGTTCTGAAAATTTGTCCGGAAAAACAAAGCTACCATACAGTTTACAGATGTAAACAATTATACAAAATGGCAGCACATCAAGCAAATCACTGGTTCACACACGTCAAGTTTGACTCGTCAAAAAAACAATAATTTCAACTTTAATGCACACATTAAAAGAAAAATTAAAATTAAACCAATTCAAGAAGAAATTGCCGAACAAAAAATTTCTCTCTCTCTCTCTCTGTCAAAAGTAAGACTTCAAACTCCCCTACAAGGGTCAATATAAAAAATTTTGTCCGAACAAAAAATTGTTCGAAACGCACGGGTGAATCGAGCTTTAATTTGAAATATTCTAGTGCAACTTTTTTTTTTTAAATAATGTTTTAATTACTTTAAATAAGGATTTGTAGCGAAATTATTGTGATAAAAACCATTTTTTTTTTCAAAATTATTTTACAAAAGAAAATTTCCATTATTTAAACGAAATCTTTCGACTGGTATTTATTCAATGCAATTTAATAAAGTTTTAATGAATTGTACATACAAAAGCAAAGAAACAGATATTTTTTTGTGTTTTAACAGAAATGTTGCAAATGCCGCTAATTTTTATGTTGACTTGAAAAAATGTATTCAGTGGTAAACAATTTTTTTAAATTTCCCTCAAGAAAAACATTAACTGAAATAAAAATAATGAAAAATTAACTGTTTCGTTGTGATATTCGGGTTAATATTCAATTAAATGAATAAGTTTCGTTTGTAACTACTAAACAAGCGAGAAATTAAGTTATCTTAACGAAATTTTTCGGCTACAAACATTAGTATCATAAATGAGGAGGTTCTTTTCAAAACTTGACTATTACACTTTTTGTGTTTTTGCACATTTTGAGAAAATTGTATTTTAGGGCTGTTTTTTGAACAGGAATAATCTTCTTTTGACAAAATCATGCCCTCTGTTCTTTTTTTTTTTTTTAGTTATTATAGAGATTCGGTTCAATCTTGTTTTCGCTGAGTTTGCATTTCAATGTAACCAAAAAAAGAATTAGATCTGTCGAAAGTGGAATAGACGAACGAGTTAAACAAAAAACCTCCTAAACTTTTGGCATAGACTTGTTTTACATTTTGGAGAAAATATCATAAGTTGATTTCACAACAAACTACGGCTTAAGCTACGGTCATACTTATCAAATATTTGACCAAATAAGCATAACCCCTACTTTTGGTAATAATAAGTGAGATTTAACATGGTCTAAACATCACAAAATAAAACTCATTAAACTGCTTGACATAGCAAAAAACTGTTTTTTGTAAGATGTGGTATTATAAACAAAATAAATATTGGAATTAAGGGAAATTATATTTTAGTTTCCTTGTTGGTTACGTTTTTTTTCGTCAAATATTTGCCAAATGTGACCGTAGCTTTATTTAGTTAATTTTTCTGAAATAATGTATTGCGCTCATACAAATCCGTATTTAAAAAAGTCATAGGGTACATTTCTTTTGTTGTGCTATCGTCTTCTGGTTCTGAAGACGTACAGTACGTACAGTGCGTAATTTAATTGTAGTTTTGTAACGTTGTGGAGTTAACGAAGTAATTCATTACATTGTTGCATTGCAACACTACTGGCTACTGCCTGCGGCATTCTCGTTGAAATTGAAAACTTGATTGGGATTTGGCTTAGCGCCGTTTGCAAAAAAGTGAGCCGGAAATGAACTTATTTTTGCTCTCCATTTTTTATATCCTTTACCGAAGGTAAATGGGTATATTCAGGGTTGTCCAACCAAAAATCACGATGTTAATTGTAAATAATACAAAAAGTTTTAAGAAGGTTCTATAAATATTATGTGTGCAGCAAAATATCGGCCAAATTTACGCTTCGGTGGCATACCTCTATCCGATGGTTCATATTTTCAATGAATCTAAGACATAATTCAGGTTCAATGTCTTAAATATGCCGAATTATCTCATCCTTAAGCTCTTGAATTGTTCTTGACAAACAATTGATTGTGTAGAAAAATTTATATGAAAATCACTAATTTTTTTTAATACTTTTCATATAAATTTTTCTAAACAATCAATTGCTTGTCACTTGGAAACAACACATTAAACTATTGCAGAGGAACGTTTTCTCTAGCAAACTAAATTGATTGCAAAAACAACAAAAAAAATGTCGCGACTCATCGTTGTTTTTTGTTGTCCTCAGGTCGAATTTTTGATCACTTTTAAAAGCTCTTTTTTTTTTGTTTTTCGCTTTCAGCCAAATTAGGAATAAAAATTCCCCGGGAGTTTTCCCGCTTCTCCTATTTTTCCTATGTTAATTAAATTGTAAAAATGGGGAAAGGGAAAAAAATCCCGGGGAATTTGTATTCATAACGGCGCTGTTTTTTTTTTTTTTTTGTATTTTTTTAACTATTTATTTCTTTAATATATATAAAAAAAAATCTATACAAAAAGGTGTGTGTGAAACGGTTGCAAAGTTCTATGGAGAACTAAAATTGTCAAAAATTTCTACATACTAGCCCCTAGGGCTAGTGACATTTTATTCAGCACAACAGTGTCACACACACCCAAAATATAATTTACTAAACAAAAATGAAAACAATAAGCAAAAAAAAAATAATTGTATGAAATATGAACAAAAAAAATTTTCTAACTAAAAGAGTCAATTCTTATTCAGTAATTTGTACAGATACAGTTAAATTAATTAAAATTAAAAAAAGTTAATATAAATAAACTATACATAAAAAATATATTATATTATAAAGAGTACATAATTGATGTACATATAAATATTATTTAAAATTTCATTATTTATTAAAAAAAAACAAAAATTAAATATGGTTTTAATTAGAAAAAATTTTATAACTAAATTAATATTATAGCGTTCATTTATAGACAAACAATACGTTTATAATGACATTATAATTAAAAACCAATACTGCTTGTGAAAGTAACAATAATTAGTTATTAAGAACTTAAATTAAATTATATTTGATATACTACATTCTCTTATCTAAATTTATTTAGTATTAATCATTCATAAAATAATGCAACAACAAATTGTTGTTAATAGTTAAACGCTCATTAATTTGATAAGTTATCAATAATTGATTAAATTTTTATGTTTAATTATTAATATGCACTTATTGAAAGGCACAGCACTTTTTTTATAGACATTTTATTTTCATCAAATTTTATTTTAAAACTTATTTGGCAAAAGGCATGTTCTACGATAGTTTACATCTACCCGATATCAGAGTTAACACAAGGTCTTGTTTACACTCATTAAATTTTGTGATAAAATTGTAAACTCCAATTTTATTTTAGTATCAAAGTCACTATGGTCGAATTGACATCGTTGCGGCGTTAAAGTGGCAATGTTGCGTTGTTGAATTCATACTCCAACGATATAGAATGAAAAGTATAGATGTATTTAATATAATCTATTCGTTGTTGATTCGTATATATCCCTTACATTGCGTATAATAATTTTAATAAAAACGTAATACTAGCATCAACTGGGATGCATGATGAAGTTTTGGCGCGAATATTCGTCGCCAAAAATAAAACATAGTTTTGTATATGAAAATAAACACAATCATGGTGACGGCCGAAATTCGTTATTCGCGTCGAACTCTACCATAAATCTATTTCTTACGCCGATGAACAAATCAATATCATGTTTTAGTAAATAAAGTCACTTTTTACTTTAACAAATTCTGTGGCATTTTGACAAAACATCTTAAGTCGAGAAAAGATAGCAAAAAAGTTTTTTGAAAAAACTAGGTGAAAAAATCGTTTTTATCAAATAGTAAAATAAACCAAAATTAAAGAAAAATTTCGTTAATAATACAAAATTTTAAAAACGTAGACAAAAATGATTTTTGAACGAAAATTCGTATGGTTTACATAATTTTTTTAAACATTTTAAATTTGACTTAAGATGTTTTGTCAAAATGCCACAGAATTTTTATTTTTATTTTATAGCACTTTATATGGATATACAAAATAGTCAAATATAAAAATTGTTTTAAATTTATTAGTTTTTAAGTACTATTTTTTTTTTTTAATATGGTCACACAACTTTTCACTCTTTGCACAAACAGAAAACAACTTTCTTAATTGTAACAGCTTTTATTTTTGTCTTTACTATTGTGTTTTATACAACGAATTTATGCAGCGAATTTTAAATGAAAAATTCGTTGTTTTGGCAGAAATTCGTCGCTAGTCAAAGTTGTGTTTAAGCCACAAGCTGGCAGTGTTGAATTGACACCATATCGGCATTGAATACAGAATATAGTAGTTTGATTTTAAGTGACAACGATAAGAGTTTAAAATAATATTTCACTAGTGTTAGATTGCTTCTTGTTGATTCATACATTATTTTCTATTCCATTTTCACTTCTTATTAGGTTTTTTCTTCCTACTATTTCCCATGAAAACCTTGAAAAAAATTAAAACTCTTAATAGTTTGATATATGAATTCAGTAAATAGTAAAATATACTTTACTATTAACTTTGTTTATACGGCAATACTGCACAATTCCATTTGACACACAGTCATATCAATGAAAATCTTTCAAACTCTATACTGTAGTGTTGGTGTCACAAACAAATACTGAAGTGAAGTGTAGACCACGAAGTAACTAAATAAAGTATGTTAACATGTCAAAGCAATAAAAAATGCTTTACTGCACAAAAAGTAACAAGGGCATGAAAAATACACGCAGCAATGTTATTGGGAACAAAAATATATAATCTTGGTTGAATTCTTTCTTACAAAAGCACACTTTCTGTAAAATTTGCACAAATTTCCCTTTAATTTTATTTTGCGGATTTTCATTTTAATTTAAAAAAAAATATTTAAACAAAGATACTATTTATATTTTATAAATATTAAAGCAGTACTTTCAATTTGCATAAATTTGTTTTAAATTCATGACCCTAATATTAAGAATTTGCACACATTTAATAACAATTTTAATTTGGAATTTGCACAAATAAAATTAAAAATATATTTTTTATTTAAATTGGCATCATTTTGTTTTCAATTTATGGCTTATATTTGGAATTTGTACTCAATTGATAAAAATCATTAATTGCAGTTTGCACAAGTTTAATTAAAATTATATTTATGTATGTATTTTATTTTGTTAAATTGCTCTTTGAGAGCACAATTAAATCTATTGCCCCAAAAAAACTTTTATAGCACAAATTAAGCTCAATTTTTTTATTTTATTTAATTTTTTTATAGTAGAATAATTTCCTATTTTAATCCTAGATAATAATTGGCACCATTGTTTTTACTTCAAATTGCACTTTTACAGCACACTTGCACTTATTTGGACAAACTTAATTGCACAAAAGCCCTCCAGTTATTGGCACTATTTTTTTTTTAATTAAAGAATTACCCCAAATTTATTATACAAATATTTTTAATCATTTTTAATGATAAGCAGCAATTTTTAACTATTATTATTTGAATCCTTTTACTTTTGATTGCACTTTAAAAGCACACTATTTAATCTGGCACTATTTATACGAAAATATTTAATTTTAATTAAAATTTTTACATAGTTATTAACGCACACAAATCTATAAACTTGCACAAAAAATTTAAGACATTTGCACAAATTTTGGTTTTTATTTTACATACAAACATTTGTTTTTCGTTAAACTTGCACATAATTGTAGAAAGTTGCACAAAACTGTAGAGATTTGCACATTATTTGTTGATTTTGCACTTTTAAAGAAATGTTTTGCAGACTGTCGTCCGAATATTTTTAGTTTCAAAATTCTCAGGTGGCCTTTAGAGACGTTCAAATAAATCATCAAGCTATGCGTATGGTAAAGGCCGTGTCAGATACAACTTCGTCGCGTTTTCATGACGTTTCTAACTTTGACAAAAAAACGTAAAGCAAAAGGTGTGACACAATAAAAACTTTGACAACACTTACGCATTGTTTGTTAAAAAAAATATACTTGCAGATTGTCAAATTGCGCAAAAAGATGAGAGTTGCCTAACTTTTCGCTTCGCTCTGCGTTAAAAGTACTTAATGTGACATGTTTCGTATAAGTGTGTATATTTGATCTTAGATGTCAAAGTGAATCAGTAACGCAACGCAAAGCAAAAGTTTTATCTGACATGACCTTAACTGTCGTTAGTTGACGCTTGTTCGGAGATCTTAAAATACACTCGTCAATCCACAGTTTAATTTTAATATCGGTGAGTTTGTGATTCGTCATCTCATGATGATTAATTATTAGATGCGTTCGAGTACTTTTGCAGTACAATCCACTAAATGAGTAACTACCGAGTAAATTGAAAAATTGCTCTCAAAAAAAAAAAACTGATGTCCAAACAGTGGGAACAGTTGATAGCAAATAAATGTAGGGTTGCCAATTTTTTACACATTTGACTACTTAACTCGTTTTCTTATCGGTACTCGATTAAATACTTCCTATAATACGAACATTTATGAAAGGTTTAAACAAATTATTTAATATTATCTTTTATGTTTGTTATTTTTATTATTCTATTCGATTTAAGAAGGAAAAGCTGACGTGTTAGTACGGAACATTAGTAATTCTCGATAAAACGCAATATAAATTTTTCATACGTCTATACACGACCAAAATGCTTGCAGTCAAAGGCTCGGTTAGCCGAGATTAACAGTAACAGTAACCTTACCGTAAAAAAGTAAGACCGATATATTTCTTACAGATTGAGACGTAACATCTTACTGCTAACTATATTCGTTCTAATTGCTTCACATACAACAAAATTCGAATTTCCAACCGTTCGTATGTGTAGCCGATAATGAACAAAAACACTAACTCATGCTTAAGGGTACTTTACACTATCACACAAGTCTTACGTATTTTGACAAAAAAGCTCCCTGTTTTAATTATGGTTTGAACATATTCAGAAATGTTTCAGCAAAATATGTACTAAGACTTGTGTGATAGTGTAAAGTACCCTTCAATGGTATATTTGAACGTCTTGAAGACACTTTCAATCTTTTTTTTTATTATGGAAAATGAGTTTTGCACTGTACATAAAATTGCACAAATTATTGGTAGAAATATTGAAGTACATATTTATGTAAAAATATTAGTTTTAACGTTTACTTTCTCTTAAACTAAGTTTAACTTTTATTTATATATCGAAAAAAAATCTATGCTTCATTCATCTGTGGCATTATAGAAAAGTAGCTTATGTTGATTATTGTAGTTTTGAGAAATCCTCAGTTATGCCTAAGTTTTATTCGAAGTATTTTTTGCTCTGTTTATTATCATATTGGTAGACACTTTAATAGAAGTTAAAAGTAATTGTAAAAAAAATAGTAAATATAAAATATTTTACACCTTTTCTACTTGAAATAACTTAATTCTGTTTTATATTTAAGACTTAAGCTCCAGGTACATTTTACGAAATGTTGCTTTATTGTCTACATTGTAAACAATACTTCATAATTTCAGTTAATTATCTGGAATATTTTATTTATATTTTTTAATCGTTTTGCATCTGGGTTTTGCGAAAAATACAAAAAAAGTTACGAACTTAATTTTTGTTTCTATTTAATATCGTGTTCAAATATGCACCTTAATTAAGTTTTACGCAATAAATGGCATTATTGAGATCAATTATCCATATAAAATTGCAATTTAGTTATTGCTAAATTTATACGAAATCGTTATAAATATTAAGTAAAATTAAAATGCTCCGCTTGCCGAAACACCAGTTTTATCTTCAATTTATGCAGACTAGTCGTGAGAATTGGATGCTGCCTAAAGAATCGGAGATAATTGCAGTTGTACTACGCAAGAATGATAGATATAAAGATTACGACATCAGGCAGATATAAACATTTTTTACTGCGCATGTAGGAACTGTGACGTCACACAACCTTCGTTCTCATTGGCTAAAAATTTTAGCTTTCAAACTCTTATGTTTATGTGTAAACATGACAGTGGGACTGTTTATTTTACTTCTATTTAAGTTATTTAAAAACTGAAAATTGTTTTATTAGAAGTTAATTTTTTCTGCATAATTTTATTTTTGATTTACATAAATATATATTTTCTCTATATTATCTATAGTTAAAAGTATGGATATTTAATAAAAAGCACGCAGCACGTTAGTTTTTCGCACAATTTTCACATTTGTTATTTACGATTAATTTGTTGGCATTTGCCCACTGCACACTTTATGTTTGTACTCTTTTCTGCTCTCTTCTATTTTTTTTTAATATCTTATTTTTTTTCTTTATTACGCTACCTTTAACACACGTTTGAACACTTTTAAAAATTTGATTTATTGTAATAATATTTTTAAAATAAAATATTAAGTATAATTTTTAGTTTTTTGACAATTGATATACAGGGGTGTGCTGAAAATCGCAAACGCAAAGCGCAAGAATTTTAAACGTCGTTTTTTAATAAGATTTCTGTAATAAGTGAATTTTATGACAAATATTTGCCTATTAAACAGGAGTTTAAACTAAAAATTATATGAATTAGGTTTAAAGTTTATTAAAAACAACTTCCAAATTCTTGCGTTTTGCGTTTGCGATTTCCAGCAGACCCCTGATAATATTTTTGCCAACTATCACGAAATACAAACATTATTGTAAGAAATTACAATTTTCACACATAAAAGAGACTTGGTAATCTTTACAAGGGAACTACTACGTCATCAAACGGTAAAACATGAGCAAGGCGTAATCTTTATTTCTATTATTCTTGGTACTACGTTCAAAAGGGGCTCCTATTGATGTGACTGTGTATACTGCCTATTTCAGATGTGTGAAAGAATTTTTTTCTTTCGAAAAACAAATTTCAAAAATGTTCTTTTTATTATCAAAGTAATTTTGTGGGAATACAAAAATTTTTAATTTAAAAGATTTTGTTTAGCGTGCTTAATTCCCAATTTTTATTGTTGATAAAAACACTGAAATTTACTGGTTGCTTAGGCCAGATCGTCAGGAAACTACATCCAAAGATTAAAGAGAACATAAAGATATTAAATAAATAAAACTGTTAAGCGAATGAGAATTATAAGCAACAGCTTTACTTGTAAGAATATTAAAGCTTAAGCAAACACAACAGCAATAAACAGTGAGTTAATCTTTTCTTACATTCCCCACTACAATTGGTTGTAATTCTTCCAACATTAATTGTAGTTGTAAGTTGGTTAAGAAAAAAAACAACATATTGCCAGTTTAGTTTTTTTGCCGCTAACTTTCCAGTTTATTATCAAAGTAATTTTGTGGGAATACAAAATTAAATATTTTTGCATTCCAAAACTTTCGTAGAAAAAAAGTAAATTCTTTCGTTAAATGAAGCATGGATTTTTTCAGTGTATATAATTAAAAACAACATTTATCAAAATTTTTTATTAGATAATATTTTATTTATGTTAAGGCGAATTCAACTGCAGGTGGTGTCGAAACTACAACAATCCAAAAGCAACATTGAGTTTTTTGCATTGCATTGTAAGTGCTTATAGCTCGAAATGTCAGCCATTATTAGCAAAACACTAACAAATCAAAACTGTTTCGACAACACTTGTAGTTAATTCGCCTTAATCTATGTTAAGTGTATATTGTAGTTAAATAAATTAACAAAAACTTTTTTAGTTTAACTTTTTATAAAACGGGTTACCTCTCTTAGTAATAAAACTTTCTCTTAAGAATTGTGTTAAGAGATTAGTTTTTTATTAAAACAAAATGTAAACGTTTTCTAGTCGGGCATTGTGTAATAACAAAAATTTAAGTAGAAAAATATTGTAAGTAATAGTAAATTCGAGTAGGACTTAAGATTAAGAATGATTAAAATTTAAAGAAAATACAAGAGTTTAAAAAAAATTAACTGAAAATCTTAACTTTATCTGGATATTATTTTCCTTTATTTTATTCTATGATCGCAATAGAGAATTATGTAGGCGAAAGGTAAAATTAAAAGGGGTTAAAAAGAATGTTAGTGTCTTTTATTGGGGCGAACTATCCCTCTTGTACTATCGCATACGATCCGATTCTTCTGATACAATGCGGAGCAGCACTAAGGTTTCGGAGCTGCTATTTAACGGTTACGTAGTGGTTGAAGTTCAGCAGTCAAAAAATATTTACGTATAGACAAAATTGTAAAGATTGTTTATTTTAAGCCTAAAATAACTTACGAAATGGTTAACTGTCAAACTGCGCTCATTTCTTGACCTTATGATCTCACAAATAGATTTTCGCTTAGAGAACACTGCCAAAAAACTGAGATACCTAAACAAGAGCAGCAAGCGTTTTTTTAATGATGAAAATTCAATTTCATATACAATTTCAATAAACCAGCCGGTTGGTGTGTAACTCGCATTCTAATAAATTGTATGCAAATGAGAAGTTTTGACATACAAAAAACGCTTGCCATTCTTATTTAGTTAGCTGACCAAGTCAGCTAAATTCATGCAACTTATTGACGACTTTGTAATTTTCGAGAGCACTGTTCATTTACGGATTAATGGGCTTGTAAATGTACAAAATTGCCACATATAAAGTGAAGGCAGCCCACAAATATCCCTTCCGAATCCAAACAGATTCATCGTTTGGTGGTGTTTACAATTTTCATGTCATACAGAAGAAATGATCAAAAAAGTGTCTTAAAATTGGACGTTAAGAAATAATTTTCATGTCAACAATCTTTATTTTGGTTAGAAAAACACCTTTAATTTATTGGGGCCAGAGTAAAAAAAAACTTATTTTTATACATTTATCGCTTATAAGCATTTCATAATGTTTATGTTTTTGGTGCTTTTAAACAAGAAATGCATTTAAAAAAACTCGCTTTATTGCAAATACTTACTGTGCAGCATAAACATAAATAAAACTATTTTACTTGCATCAAAGCGGCATGAATAGATTCAAAGTTTGATTAAAATTTAGCAAATTTAGTTTTGACGAAATAATTATTCTGCGTTTGTTATTGTATTTGAGCAACGCCTATATGAAAAGGTTTTAATTTCTTAAAATTGTGTTATATTGTACATAAGCAAATGCTTATTCACAAAACCATTTCGGCTTTTTAAAATAGCAAACTGTAATTCAACAAGTTTGGATGCATATAAGCGTGACATACAAAAAGATAAGGAAGGTTTTATTACCAGTGTTATTCCGGTTAAACGTCAAAATAATCTTTTAAAAAAGAAAGGCCCAAGGAATAAATTTAACGCAAATATTTTTCGATGCGATAGTGACCTTAAATACAAATACAGACAGATTGTTATGTTGCGAAAACTGGCCAAATCGTTCTATTTCTTCCTCTAGACCCCATACAAAGCTACCGAATAAGTGATTTTACATGAACTATGGGCTCGAAGAGTAAAGTGTTTTATGTGTTAAAATGAGTCAAACCGTTCAATTTTGTTCAACAACACAGAAAAAATTATTTTTCCAATTCAAACAAAAAATTTGTAGAATCAAAATATTTTTTGTCTGAAATCGGTCCTATAAACAAATTTGCATATTCAGACAACTTATATGCATTTTGTTTATTAAAAAAAACACTGATTTTTTCAAACAAATAATTTAACTAAATCAATCAATCAAACAAAAAGTTTACTGAAATTCATATAAATTTCAAACAAATAATTTTGCTGAATCAAACAAAAAAGTTTTTCCACAAGCTATGACGCGCAACCAAGCCATCACTGAAGGAGAAGTGCAGAGCGGCGGCTGGCTTTGAGACACATTTTTTTGTTGGAATAATTTTTGAATTTTTGTCAACATTCTGGTTAAATAAAAATCAAATAAAATATTAAT
Source organism: Pollenia labialis (assembly GCA_949318255.1). NCBI lineage: Eukaryota > Metazoa > Arthropoda > Insecta > Diptera > Polleniidae > Pollenia > Pollenia labialis. The sequence continues at coordinate 139,515,424 of OX439141.1, read as the reverse complement.
TGAATCAGTAAACAATTTGTAGAAATTAAAAAAATTTTCAAACAAGCGTTTGTTTGAAAATATTCGGTAATAGTTTTTTCTGTGTAGACAAACGGCCTTGGCAAAACAAACAAAAGCGCAAAGCGTACATACACGGAAAAAAATTGATTTTAATTAAAAAATTTGTCATATTAGTAAACAAATTAATAGTATCAATTAAACTTTTTATTCACTTGATTAAATGTTTAATTCATTTGATTAAATGTTTAATTCACTTAATACAATTTTTAATTATAACTGATTTTATTTTTGATTAATGTTTTAATTTAATTCTGTGCACCGAAAGAGCGTGGCGTCTGCGCTTTGCAATTGGAAAATCCGGTCTTTACAGCGAGTTTAATAGTTAAGTTGGCCGCTATTGTTAATAAATAATGGCAATTTAGCATATTTCCATTAATTGTTGCTACAAAGAAAGTGTTTTCTATGTAGGCATGTATACTTATGTCTTGGACGGTGCTACACACTTGGCTTTAAAAATCTTTTAATCCCAAGAGATTTTTTATTTTTTTTTATCAGAACAATGGTTTTATCAAGCCGAATTCATTACAGGTGGGGACAAAAATCCTAATGACTTTGACAGTTTGAACCAATTTGTTTTTGTTAAACAATGTTTTATTAGAAATGGCTGACTTTTCGAACCATAAACACAACTCCCCTTTTGCTGGGCTTAATGTGTTGGTTAACTAATTTGAATTTGAACTTTAACTTTTTTTTTTATTGATTGTAATTAACTGTTTTAAGATAAAATAAAAGGTTAATCTAGGTTTGAAGAGTTCAGTATTTTTCACTTTATTGAGTCAAGAAATTTTAAAAGAGAAAAAAATATTATTTTATTAAGCATTTTAAGTGTATGGAACAGACTTTAATTGTAATTAGAATTAATTAAAACAATTTAATAAATTTTAATTTTTGAGAGGTACTCACTCTCTGGCTGTGTTGACAATAATGAACAACTGAAAAAAATTTTTTATAGAGAATTTAGTTAAAAAAATTTGAAAACAGTTTTCTTTTAAGAAGTTATAATAATAATTAATTTAATTAATGTAAATATGTTAAACGAAATACAAAAATAGCAAATCATTAAATGCTTTCGTGAGTAATTTAAGATAATAATTGTAAATAAATAAAACAATATGGAAATTATTAAATATAACGTAGAAAATAATATAAAATTTAAAAAAATAAACTGTGTAAATTATAAAAAAACAAAATGTTAGTAAAAATTAAACAAAAATTTAATTAAGTAAATAACAAAATTCAAATAAGTCTTTAACTAATGGAAAACAAATTATGCTGTGGCAGACAAATAAATAAACAAATTTCTTTGAAATCGAAAGAAATTTGTTAAAGGTTATATATTATTTAAAAATAAACGAATAAAGTTTTTGCTGTTTATGAAAAAATAAAAACCAGAATACCTAAATAATAATTAAAAAAAATTAATTCCAATATTGTAGTAAAACCCTTCTCTGATAATTAACCGCCCAAAAAAACACTAAATAAAATCTAAATGTTTTCGTTATTTGTTTCAATTGTTTATAAAACTATTTATTATATAATATCAAATAATTAATTAATAAAATAATTAATTATGAAATAAAATTTGTGTAATTAAATGTTATTTATTATTTTTAATTGTTATTACTTTAAAATTAAAAAAAATGGTAGTAGAAAATTGACTGAAAATATTATTTAACAAAAATCATTAAATTTAAACAAAAAATAAGTATTTTTCAGAAACCAACATATTATTCCATTACAAACTATTTATATTCGATTTTTAATAAAAATAAAGAAAAAAACTTAATGAATAGCTAAATAAACAAGAAAAAAGGAAAACATAAATAAAATCACTGTCATCCAAAAAGCCTAAAACTACTTATTAAAATATTATTAAAAAAAAAATTCAATAATCTATTACAATTCAAGAAAAAACATTAACATAATTATTATATTTAATCAAATTTTATTTATTAATCTAATTATCATTATAATCAAATGCTAAACTAAAATAAAAAATTAATAAACAAAACAACTTATTAATTAAACTAAATTAAATGTAAATTATTTAATAAAAAAAAATTCGTGTGCAATTTAACAAAAAATCATTAAACTAAGACATAAAGCGAATAAAAAATAAATACAACAAACTATTAATCAAGAAACGAATGTAATATGAGCAACAAATATATAAATAAAAGAAATGTTAAATTTATTAACAATTTTTTAATACAATTTTTTAAAAAAAAAAGTGGGTAAGTAACACACCAAACCTGAGTTGCGTTTCCAGCAGACCTGAAGTTAAATGCTATAAAGAGGCTGTTAATCAGTGTAATTTTTCTTTGGGGTATGTATCAGGTGTTAATCAAAAATCTTATTTTATATATGGTATTTTTGCATATGAGTCTTTGACAAATTGTTTCGATATCGAAAGAACAATTATACTGAAAACCTGTAGAGAATTTGTTTATGAAAGTAGTAACTTAAATAAAATCCAAATTTAATTTCACTGATGAAATTTATATCAATTTAGATAGTGGTGATCCAAAAAATACATACATAGTTTTCTCAACTAAAGTCACTGTTTATATATGATTTGAGTGCTTTTAATTCTTAAACGCTTTACATTTTTATTTGTATAATATTTTAAGCTTTTCTAAAATCTTTGGAAAAAGGTTTCCTGATGATCTGGCCTAAGCAACCGGTGAAATGCGCTAGGTTTCACTCAACCATAAATTTCAGTGTATTAATCAGAAATAAAAATTGGGAATTTAGCACGTCATAGATAAATCTTATTAATAAAAAACAATTACTTGGAGTAAAGCGGCCCATACACTTGCAATATTATTGTATATGATATTCGCCCTATTATTTCCATTGTGTCCTATATTATGCAATAAGTCGCACTATGTTTCCATTAATTCAATAAAAAGGTGAACATAACCTATAGAAATAACATAAACAGCATTGTACAATGTTGCCAACACATTTCACTATCTTTTCGTTGTGCAATAAAAATCAAAAGTATTTTGATTGTTGCCAATATATTGTAACATCATCGTATATCACCTACACATTGGCGATATAGTTGTACAAAATGTAAAACTGTACAATTTTATTGCAAGTGTATGAGCCGCTTAAGATATGTTGCCAATATTAGCCATCGTCCAGACTTGCAATTTTTGTTGCTGGCTTGCAATTGCATTAGTGTCCAGATTATGAAATTATAGTTTTGCATATTTTGTAATTTTATCTTGTCTTTTCTCTTCTCCTTTAAATATTTTATGTATAAATACGAAAACACCTACAGCCAACTACAAACTAAAAAGTGTGAGAAAACAATACAGAATTGCAGATTACATGAAACTGAGTACCCCTCACCATAATTTAAGAACTGCTGCAACAAAAATTGCAAGTCTGGACGATGACTAAGTGAGAATGGTTGCGAGTTGTGATAAGTAAACGTAATAAGACAGAGTTGTATGAGAAAGTATAAACCAGGTTTGTGAATTTGCTATGCTTGTTAGAAGTGCCACCTTATTGTTTTTTTGTAATAAATGAAACTTTTTATTAAGCTTTTCAATACATAATAGTGATTTAATAAATATTAATTTTTATTACGGCCAATTTCACCAAATTGTGTTATAAATATCTACAAGTTATAACCGTCACAACATATTGCTAACTGGAAGTTAAAGTAATAGTTGGTTTTTTGAATTGGTGTAATTGGCCGTTAGACGCGAATACGAATATCTTCGCCAATATTCGCTGAATTCAGAAACGAATTTCCAATCTAAAATTAAACGCCACATGATATTTAAAAAAAGTCATGTTTGCTTCGATTACAATATATTAGAAAAAACCTGTGACACTACTAAATCAATGTAACAATCATATAATATCCCGATGACTGAATTTGAAACTATTTATCAACTTTGCACTTCTACTACTGAACATTTTTAAAATTTGTATACATACATACATTATTATAATTATTATATAAAGCAAAGGATATTTTGTGAAAAAGTCACCAAAGGTAAAAATTAAGCCACTGTCAAGCCATAAGCAAAGATAAGTGATATGATAATTTCGGACTTTTAATGGCAGCGCTATATGTAAAGGGTGGTTGAATTTTAAGAGCCGATGTTGAATGTGAACCACACCTAAACGTCGAGTTTTTTTCTGCATTTCATTTGACTTTTTTCAATTTCAGACTAACTTCTTTTGAACCATGGAAAGATACACAATCGAGCAATGTGTTTAAGTTATTCATCAAGAAGCAGAATTTCCTCATTTGGGCGAATGATAATCCAAACGTGATTTTCGAAAAACCAATGCACCCACAAAGAGTGACTGTTTGGTACGGTTTATGGGCTGGTGGCACCATCGGGCCGTATTTTTCCAAAATGAGGCCACTCAGGTAGTTACTGTGAATAGTGTTCGCTATCGTGAGATGATACCGATCTTTTTATGTCCCGAATTGGAAGATATGGACGATATGTGGTTGCAACAGGACGGTTTCACTTGCCACACAGCAAACGAAACAATGGCTATTTTGCGTGACAAATTCAATGGCCGTATTATCTAACGTGTCAATTGGCCGCCAAGATCATGTGATTTGACACCGTTGGACTTCTTTCTTTGAGGTTATTTGAAAGAAAATGTGTACATGAATAAGCCAGCAACAATTCAAGAACTAAAGGATAAGATAATTCGCACAATAACGGCATAGAACCTCAATTATGCCTTATTATGCTTCGGCCATTTGGCAATCATAATAAAAAGAAATTATAGTAATTTCCTAAATAATTTGTGTTTTATTCAAAATCAACATCGGCCCTTAAAATTTAACCGCCCTTTATATAAAAAACAAAAAAAGTTTGTATTAAGAGGCGTGATAAAGAAATTATTCCTGTTTCAGAAACTTCATTGACATAATCTTTCATTGTGGTGGGTGACTGGGGCAACTTTTTTTCGACCCAATTCTTCTTTATATAATTCTTTTATTTTCAATTAACATTATTATTTTTTAATAATTTCCTAACACTTTGTTTTTGCAATTTAATTTTAATTTTTGTAAATAACAGCCAGAGCGGTTAACCACAAACACAAAATCTTTATAGGTATAAAAAAAGAATAGAAGTGTACGAATATTAATGCATTGGCAATAATTTTGATTCACTAACGAAAAAAGCTCTTTTTATGTCAACCATGAATAGACGAAAGCTTTTAAAGAATTTTCAAGGGCCAAACAAACATGTCAAATGCTTGTTCAGCAGGCGAATTCGCTCGTGTACTTCAGCTGGACGTAATATTCGCCGTCATATCAAAAATTTTTGATTTTCCACATTTTCACTTAAGGCCCAAATACATTGATAAAAATACTCATCAAGCATTATGGTAGTATTAGTGAAAATGTGTTTGTATGTGTGACACCGACAACGCTTGATGGAAAATCAAAAAATTTAGATATGACGGCGAATATTACGTCCAGCACACATACACGTTGAATTTGCCGGCTGGACAAGCATTTGACAAGTGTATTTGGCCCTTTATAATACCACAATGCTTGATGAGTATTTTGATCAGTGTATTTCGGCCTTTAATAACCAAATTTTAAACTTTACCGAATCAATACGAAAACTTTAAGTGAAAAGTCGTGTGTTTTACAAAAACTGGCTGTTATTTTATTAAGTTTTGATTGTATTGACTATTCAATAGAATGTTTCTTCAAATTGGCAAAAAAAAAAAATCTCCTGTTATCGCATAAAACAGTTCAATTAATGGAAAACACTCTTTGAACATCGCAAGATGTAACTGGAGCATAGTTTAGATGGAGAAAGTTTTATAAGTAATTCATCCGTCTCACTTTTATAAAAATATGAGTAGTACACTTGCAAACACAATGGCTTAGGGAGGCATTTAAAAAAACAAATAAAATGGCAAGTGGGCTACTCATATTTTTATAATGAATTTACTGCCAACCTTTCTCTATCTGAACTGGTAGCTTTCAAACATATACTCACATATACTTTATCGTTTTTTAATTAATCTTGTTATGCGGTATGTATAACGATCTAAAACTTTTTTTAAACTTTGGTCAGTTTTTCACACGTCTTATTTTTGCAACATTCATTTAGCATTTTGAATAGATTCTAACCATATCCGCTAAGCTTTTTTAAAAATTTCTTTTTGTTTTCAAAAAAGGTATTTTTTGGCAAGCTGAACTAAAAATGGCTTTTTGACGAAATAATTGAAGAAATGGGAAAAATCTGCCATAAAAAACGCAGTGTAACTAGATATTGAAATTGTTAACAGTTGAATCTTGCATAAGACAAGACTTAAAACTGCTAAAAATGTTTGTTAAAAATTTATTAACAGTATATAATTTAAAAAAAAACTGAATAAATTTTAGTAAAGTATTTCTAACAAAATTGAAATATGTAATTTACAACCTCTGATGTAAGCAAAATACAAATGATTTTATTTTATTTCTAAGCTTTCTTTCTTATTTAAAAGATTTTATTAACTATATGTATTATCAAAAAGTAATTTCAATTTTTGGGAATACAAAATTTAAATTTCAAAAAGATTTTGTTATTCGTGCTTAATTCCCAGTTTTTATTATTGATAAAAACACTTGGAATTCATCAGGAAACTTCATCCATATAGATTTTAGAAAAACTAAAGATATTAAACCAAATAAAACTGTTAAACGTTTAAGAATTATAGCAACAGTTCTACTTGTAATAATATTAAAGTTTAAACAAAACAACATCAACAATAAACAGTGGGTTTATCTCATCTTACATTCCCCACTACAATTAGTTGAAATTCTCTCAACATTAATTGTAGTTGTAAGTAGGTTAAGAAAAACAATATAAAAACAACAACAACTTACAAAAGATGTTGTCAATTAAGTGTTTTTTAGGCCGTGCACCTGCCTGTTTATTATCAAAAAGTAATTTTAATTTTTGGGAATACAAAATTTAAATTTCAAAAAGATTTTGTTATTCGTGCTTAATTCCCAGTTTCTATTATTGATAAAAACACTTGGAATTTTATTGTTGATGGGATAAGCTATTCCTATGCGTATTTCACTGGTTGCTTAGGCCAGATCATCAGGAAACTTCATCCATAAAGATTTTAGAAAAACTAAAGATATTAAACCAAATAAAACTGTTAAACGTATAAGAATTATATATTAACTATATTTTTAAACCAGTTTATTTCTTCAGCCTAGAGTAAACGGAAAGTGTAAATCCAGAATTGACTATACTATTGTCAGAACTAAAAACAGCTTGGTCAATGTAAATTATTTAATTGATACCTTATTTCATCCATTTTTCAATTTGAGTATTGAGTCAAGTTGTACTTTTATTTGGTTTTGTTATAATTAATTTCGTTTTTATTCATTAGGACGCTGCTTAGGTCATTAAATATGTATTAGTCCAATTCACAAGCTCGTTATATCGGCTTATTAGTTGTAAAATCGTCTTTTTATTATGTATTGTATATCTACATATTTGTTGTTGGTAATTTATATAAAAAATAAAATGTTGTCTCGTTATACAATTGATTTTTATGTGTTTGAAAAATTTGATTTTTATGTCAGGCTTGACAATGTTCAATTTGTTTGGTGAATTTGTTAAAATATTTTTTGGATGTGATAACTACCACAACAAGCATTATTCTTCCGAATGATAAGTATGTGTTTGATTAATTTCAGTTTATTTGTTTCAACCATTTTAATTAAAAGATCTTATCAATTAATATTTATAACCACTTCATCTCAAATTAAAACTCCCATTCCTTGTTAAACCTCATGGTATCAACCAATGTGAATGTCAAATTTAATTAAAGAAGAAGAAAAATAATTAAAAACGAAGAGTGAAGTAAAAAATCTATATGTACATACATACATATAATAAAAATGAAATGTTGTGTGTTGCTAATCGCGTAACTTGAGAACGGCTTCACCGATTTTTTCTTTCACATGATCGCTATGGTCCAACTTTAGGTTTGTACGGAAAGAAAATTTTGCCCCGCCTACTTTTACGCCCACTTTTTCGATTTAACTAAAATCAGAAAACGGCTCCATCGATTTGACTAATTTTTCTTTCAAATGTTCGTATTATTCCATTTTAAAGTTTCATCGAAAGAAAAATTTACCACGCCTACTTTTTCTATTTATCAAAAATCGGAAAACAGTTGCCCCGTCTTTCGATGCCTTAAGGGAATCAGTTCGAACAAATGTTCCACTGTTGAATCGACAACAAAAATATGCATACGACACCCTCATGAAAGCTGTGAAAGATGAAGCGTTTTAATCAAAACTTCATTTTCACACACTAGGCCCTTTTTCTCGGAGAAGGTCACATATGGTTAAATTCAATCATATCTGAAGTTTCGAGGGAAGTAAAAAGTTTATTGTTACATGTAAGCAAAGTTTTATTAACCGCGACTAAAGTAATGCAGAAAAAAATAATAGTATGCTTGTGGCTATTGCGGGACCATAAAAATGTTTTTTTTATTTATGTACTTTTACTATACTTCAGCCATGAATTTCTCTGCGTGCATACATTAAATTAAAGCTAAAAAAATTCAGAGTTCTTTGATTTTTTCTATTTTTTTTTAAACTTTATGATTATTTTCTATCTGCTTTCCTCAAAAGTAACCAAATATTAATTTTAAAATCTTAGACGTAAACTTTTTTATAGTCTTTATAGTAGAAACTATGAACAATAAATATACAAAAGTTGCTTAAGGGGCAACGAAAAGTTACACACCTACTTAATAATTCGACTAAATAATAAATCACAAAAAGTCAACTAAAACTAATTAAAAACTATAATATAAGCTTTTTAATAGTGTTGAGGTTGTTTCAAAATGCTGGCAAATGACGTCGTCTTCGAACACCTTGATATTCTCCTGTGGTAGCAGATCTCCCCTTGCCGGGGAAGCCACGAGCATATGGTGGCTTGGCACTGGTGGTGACATAGTAATTGCCACGGGCTCTAGTGAAGAAAAATTATACATAAAATATATTCAAAACTAGTAAAGAAACAGCTATAAGAAACATTTTAATGAGAATAAAATTAACATTCTATTAAATCATATATTTTATTATTCCCAAGGCGAATTAATTACAGATGGTGTCGAAACTCCTTCTGATTTCGACAGTTTGAGCCTATTTGTTTTGATTTGTTCGTGTTTTTCTAAGAATGACTGACATTTCGAGCCGTAAACACTAACAATGCAATGCAAAACCCCCTATGTTGTTTCTGTTGTTTTTGGATTGTTGTAGTTCCCTGCAGATATTATTGGACTACGTGATCCAATTTGATGAAATGGACTACTCCCTGGACTGGTCCAATGTAATGCAAGCATGGACCATGTCATTGTTAAAAAGTGTTTGTAGTGAGACGACCTGACTTCGTTTTTTAACGACACTAGAGTATGTTTGAACATGGAGTAGTTTTAAGACTACTCCGTTGATGCAAAACTGGGTTATATGGTCTACTCCTAGGACATCGTAATGTTAAATGGACCACCTTTTAACCATATATTTGGAGTATTTTTGGAGTACTCCTAATCCTTGATGGACTTCTCTTTACATGCATGTATGGTTGCGACACCACCTGTAGTTGAATTCGCCTTGATTATACCCTTCACCGAAGGTAAAACTGTATATATAGCTTTGTCATTCCGTTTGTAATTTCGGTCCAAAAATGGCTGAAATATGAGCAAAAAACCACGACTACCTCTAATTTTTTCCAAAAATCCCTTGTTGTTGAATTTTTATTACTTTTTTCTGTATATTTGGATAATGACAAGAGTAAAAGTTTCCAAATTAGGTACACACATTTAGGTTAACTGTACATAGCATCCCACCTCCGGTATAAAAAATTTCAAAAATTGTACAAAAACCTGAATTTTTGGACTGTCATATGACCTACGGTTATCCGTAGATAAAGATAGGAAATCTTTAGTAGAAAATATTTACCGAAAAACTTGGACAAATAAATTGGCTGCCAAAGAAAATGTAAAATTCTATTTACATACAAATTCATGTTTTGTGTTTACTCCACTCGGAAAAAAATATTAAGCATAGAACATTTCTGTGACGTCATTCTGCCGATGTTATTGCTTATGTTAACAAATACAAATTGCGCGTATAGGCGAAGGGTAAATGGTATAAGCCATTTTGGTGAATATAGGCCCCTATTACGGTTCACAACTTAAATAAGTTGATTTTTAATTTTTGTATTATGGTTTACAACTTTGCTTTATTGCGGTGAACAAAAACATCAAAAATAATTACAACTGACCTGTGTTGAGTTGTGAACCGGTAAACGGGCCATATTTCATTTTAATGACATTCAAACAGCCTTCCTTCATGGTTCAATTGTCTGGGGGGTTTGTTAATGTTAGAAACTGTGAGTCACCTGGTTCGAATCTTGGTTTTTCAAAAAGAATTTTTTTTTTAATTTTTGTATGTTCTAAAAACGATTTAAAAAAAATATTAACCAGTTTTCGCTTTTTAAATTTAATTTAAAATGAAGTTTTTAGTATTGTAAATATGTATGTACATATATGTAAAAATTATTTAGTTTTTGTTTAGTTGCTCTATATTCTGCTCGAACAATGGTGAAGGGTATATAAGATTCGGCACAGCCGAATATAGCACTCTTACTTGTTTTTTATATTTCTTTTGATTTTCTTACTTGTTCGATACATGCTCACCCATTAACACATATTCCGAGTCCTTGGGTTCACACCAACCTATTAAATAGGTAAATATGTTCGGACAAGGACCTGCATAGAAACCTTTTTTCGTTGTTATCGATTCGATAAAGTAAGGAGTCACTTTTGTATGATCACAAGCCAAAGTTTCTGAAATCCAAAATTTATGTATTAAAGAAATACTTGACTATTAAGTAGTTCACTGCAAAGATCTACATAAAAAACTTACGAAACAGCGTTGCTGAACCTACACAGGCCGGCTGTCTTGTACCACCATTGACATAAAAATCCGCATGACCACTAGAATGCCATTGCCCTAGAATACCGGCACCCGTATGTAAAACATCCACAAAATTTGCGTCTGTAGAATCCAAATCCCTTGAGTTATTTGTGCCAGCATAGAAGAATATTGTAGGATCCAAGGCCGTAATTCTACCCAATTTTCCTTCCTCCGGTTTTAAGTAATTAGCCACCAATCCCGCTATATGGGCCCCCACACTGTAACCAATAAAATGTAAATCATATGGCTGCACACCCCTGGGATGTCTGGCCAAGTACTTGACCAACTGTGAAATACAAAGACCACCAAAACGTGGAGCCCAATCCATTTGACTAAGACAAGGTTCTTTCACCGCCGAACTATAGTCCACTATAATGATATTATATTCGCCAATGGTAAAATAAGCTTGCCGTATATCGGGACTAGGACTAAAATTACGACCACCACCAAAACCGTGTATTATAATTTTTGTGGGATATCGGGGATTAAAGTGAGTATAATAAAGAGCATTATCGTCCAAGACATCTATTATTTCGGGATTTTCTTGCGTTCGTCGGGTATACAAATAGAATTGAATTTTGGGATGTGGGCAGCGAAAAGGTTTCTCTAAACACGATTCGGTAACATATACTTGTGTCGTTTCATTTTTTCCTTGTGCTTCTGTAACGAAAAAAAAAATTGCAATTGGTTATTTTTAACAGTGTATTTTTATTTTGGAAAGTGTTTTAATTTGAATTACATAAACATCTTTAGAGGAAATCTTGTTACCAAAAATTAACACCTCAGTCTTCTTTTCATGTGTCATTTATCGTGTTGTAAAGAAATCTTTTCTTATTTGCTACAACTTTTTTTTACTAAAAGAAAAAAATAAAAAACATCCTCTGCATGCAATAAAGTGCATAGAGGTGCATATGAATAAATTTATTAGGAGTATTCACTCAAATGTCCAATTAAACTAAATAAATTTTTTAAACGAAATTTGAAGAGAGAAATGTTTTCGGCTTTCAAAAACAGTTTTTGTTAAGAGCATTTTTAAAAGCCCTTGTCAAAAAAATTGTTTACTGTAAACGTTTTTTTCTTTTTATCATTTTAGCGGAATTCAGTATTAAGTTTTGTTTACACCTATCAAATATTTGTCGCTCTGTACGTAACCACAAGTTTTATTTGAAAATTTTTTGCTTTTGCAAAACGTTTGCTAGATCAAACATCATTCAACAGGTTCTATATAATATTATACAATTTTCTTCTTGCAAATAAAGTTTAGTTAATCAACGAAAAAGTTTTAAAATAGAACTAAAATTTTAACAATTTACTGGTCACCTTTTTTTTTGGATTGTTTCGTCAAATATTTGGTAATTCTGAACATACCTTTAAGCTTGCAAAAGTGCTAATGCAAAATATCGTAGCTCTTTTGTTTCCGTTAGATTTAATTAAAGTGCTGTGATATTTTGCATTTGCACATTTGCTAGTCTAATACTGAACTCCGCTTATTGTTAGAAAAAAATTTTTTTTCTTCCCTTAAAATTAAAACTTATTTTAAAAAGCTTTATTATAAAAACTTTTTGCATAAATAAAAAGTTTGTTATAAAAAAGTTGTTTTCAAAATAAGCCAAAGATTAAAAAAAAACTTTTTTTTTCTAAAAAGCTTTTATACAACAATTGTTAATAAATATTATTTTTCCATTAAGCTTTCTTACAATATTATTTAAAACATAAAACCCAATATATGTATATACTACCTAGTTAGTATTATACAAAATTAAAAAACTTTATTACAAAAAGCTTTTCTATGAAAAACTCTTTATGCAAAGTTAATTAAAAAATCATATAATATTTTAAAGTCTTTTTATACTAAAAGCTTTTCTTAAAATCACAAAATTACTACAGAAAGCTTAAAAGTTTGTTTAAAACTTTTTTTCAACGTTTTTTGCACAAATAATTTTTATAAATAAATTTTTCTCCGAATATTGTTTTAAATGCTTTTAATTTAAATCACTGTTATAAATAGCTTAAAAATAAAAAATATTAAGCTTTTTTCTTATGCCTAGATCTTTTTTTTTATAATATATAGCTTTCAAAAAATTTTCAAAAGGGGTTTTTAAAACATTTTAAAAAGCTTTTTTTAAATAGTTTCAGCGGTAAAAAAGTAGTATTAAAAACCTTCAAATAGGCGTTTTTCCAGCCCCATATCAACTTCAATTAACACGGGGTGTTGTTGAAGACCTAGACCTTGCTTTCTCATATCTACTTTAAAGACTTCTTGATGGCCTCAAAAAAAAAAGTAAAAATATAGCTTTATCTCGGCAAATGTTTGTTGTTACTAAAAATGTTAAGTTAGTAAATTAATAACAGCCGATGTAGATTTCTTTTAAAAAAATGGAGAAGTAATTCCTACAAATTCCAACATAACTTCTAAGAGGACGATTCTGCCAGACGGAGTAAAGGTTCATTAAAAAAGCGTTCGTAGACCTTCTTAAAAGCCTGAACATTTAAAAAGCTTGAATGTTTTAACGCTGGAGGTTTCTCAAAAATTTTTACTTTGTTCGTCGATAACATGTTATTTAAGCGAACAAAGTCTTTGTTCGTAATCGACAAACATACCCATACACTTTTAACCAGTGTTCGAAAATAGACAGTACATTATTTAGCGTTCGGCTCACACACCCAAGAACGATATCTATATTTTAGTGATTGTGTAGACGAACACAACCCTTAATACCGTTCGTAACTATTTTAAAGAAAGAGCCGAACATTATACATTGTTTTGTTCTTCGTTAAAAAACAGAACAATTGTAGTGATACTGTAGACCAACCTTATATTTTAATGTACTATAATTTTTTTTTTTTACATTATAAATAAAGATAAAGAAATTAACAAACAAAGAATTATAGCAACGACCGCCCCACGAACAGCTTGTGTGTATTATGTACATATGTATATGTTTTGTTTGTGTACAATTATTTTGCTGGTTTTTATTATTTTTTTCGTATTTGTATTTTGTTTTTGTCAAAAATTTTTGGGTTTTTTTTTTATATGCCAAGAGGGACGAACACAATGAAGTTTGTGGATTAAAAAAAAACCGAACGGAATTAAATGTCCTCTAAAAACAGTATTATTTTTGTGTTCGAAAGATGACTAACAGGGAACTGTTATTTTTTAATGTTGTTATTTAATTTTTTCTACACAAACATTTTTAGCGTTTGTGTTTTGCACAAATCTCCTAAACCGAGCAGTTAGGTGCGATATTTAGTGTTTGTTTTCGAACACTGTTTTCAACAAAACAAAAATTGTTTTTATTTGAAAAGCTTTTTACGGAACGCTTGCTTACAGCTTTTTTAAGTGTTTGTCATTTTGTTCAAAGCACCCACCTCATTTCTTCAAAGTGTGTTAATGTTGTGAATATCCCATTGAGTAAACAAGTTTTTTTTCCAACTACAAATTTATTTGTTTTCCATTGAGGACGTAATTTTCAAGTTTTCAGTTTTTTTTCTTTTACACATACATTTTTATTACATATTTCCAAAGAAAAAGGAAAGTAAAAGTACCGGAAGTTTTTGCAAAGCTTATGCTCCTTTTTGCATTAAGCCCCAATTCAATATTGTTTAGTTTGTATAAATTTTTTTCCCACAACTAAAATTGTGACAATGCGACTCTTAAATAAAATAAAATATTAAATAAAATATAAACTAAATGCCTGGTACTTTAGATTTGAAACGATTTTATTTACGATGAGGGGATATTTACTCAAGTCATTAAACGGAAAAGTGTTATTTTTATTTTCTGAATGGTTAAGTGAAAAATTTCTTTAATTTAGTGAACCACTGGCATAATTTACTGAGTCCGTGGCAAATACATAGCGTTAGTGACTGGGATCAAATTGAGATCAAAAGGAAATTGAACAAATTAAAGTTTATGGAAATTAACTGGAATATATTGTAATAACAACAGCATAATTAATCATTTGAAGTGGTGCGAACAAGAAATAGAGTTTTTTTTTTATAAAAAAGTTAAAATTGCACTTTTGTCGAAATAAAGTTTAAAGCGAAAGTAACATTGAAATCTATTTTAAGCCATCAACTCAGTGAAGGTAATCAACAAATATCAGAATAAATTGTCAAATTTACTTCGGAAATTTTCATTAGAAAATCAAAATACCTGTTTCTAAATCATTATTTTCAGAAAAATCTACATAAATCGAGAAAAAGGAAAATAATCACTTCAATAAAATAAAAATTTTTAAATTAAATAAAAAACAAGTAAGAAGGTATAGTCGGTCAAGCCCGACAATATAAACATACATAAATACAAATTTTCGTGAGTGTAGCCTATTTGAGACCCATGGGCCCCCAGAAGAAAATTATGTTATGAGGTTAAAATTTATGTAAAAGTTCTTTGTGTCAAATATGAGATTTGTTTGACTATGGTTAATTTTGAACATACCAGCAGAAAATTTTTCATGATTCGTAAAATTTATTGTCGCCAATTTTTACGTCAATATCAACATTGCCGGAAGTTATGGCAATAAAAGCTATTTTCGGGAGCAGTACATATTTGCATGGGAGCTATGGTCAAATATAGACGTAAACATAGACGTTTGATTATTTAGAGTACAATCAAATATGTTTGGACCCAATTTTATTCCTAACACCGACATAATAAGATTGTTTATGGGCACAAAGGCACTATTTCGGAAAGAAGATTATATCCCTTTCAGACCGGGATGCATCGATTGTGCGGGTGGGTTTCGGTCTCAATATATTCACTTGCCGTTTCTTGAATTATTATAAAATTATTGCGCCACATCTCAGTTTTGTCAAAATTAGCCGCAGAAGTAAGTTATGTTTTCAATTGCAAAAGTACAAATCGCTAACAAATAGTGAAGTGGGCATATTTTAGCTAAAAAAAAATATAAGAAAGTACTTGAAGGATATAAATATGATTATAAAATTTCATACGATATAAAGACCATATATTCCAAAAATTATAAAAAAATTTACAGTAGTTTAGTCTCGGGTATAAAAGGGGTATGGGGGCTATGATCAATTTTGGACCAATTCTTATCATTTTAGGCTTGGAGATTGTGGCACACAAAAAAAATAGAATATCGACTTTAATTAAACAATTCGTTCAGACAATTAAATATTTAACTAATTTTGCCCCTGCAAAGGAATTGATCATATCAATTAACGGATTTGTATTTTCGAGTCATTGGACACAAATTTAGTCAATTAAAAAATTAATTGCATACACAAAAAATACACCGCATATACACAAACATTTAATTTTATGGGTTTTGATTAAAAAAATTAATTGCAGCAAACAAAAAATTAATTGAATAATTAATGTACACCAATTAATTATTTAATTGAATAATTTTTTTGCAAAATTTTTTTCTGTGCAATTGGAATTTACGTACCAAAATTTCATAAAATTATCTCCAATATTGCGACTAGTACTTTGCGCACAAGGTTTATATGGACATCATTGGTTCGACACAGAAAGTGATTCTGAGTCGATCTGTAAACTTAAAGCTGGGTCTGGAACCAATATTTTAAGGATCATCCGCACAAATACCTTCTTCACTATAGTGGTGTGGGTACAAAAATCTCATATATATCGAGCCATAATCGCAGAAAAAGCTTAAGCGACAAAAACAAAATTTTACAAAAGAAGGTTTCTTTTACTATAAAAAACTAAAAACATACCAGAAATCGCGCTTGAGCTAAAATTATTTTTGCTATAAAATCGTAACGGTAGCTTGTATGACCATAAAATTTTAGAAGATGATCTTGCATTTACTTAATCTTGCCAATTAATTAATTTACTAAAAAAAAACGAAAATTGAAAATGATGTGGCCTGAGCTATTTCTGCGGTTATTGCTCGATATGTTTATATTGATATTATCTAGATATCCGGTACAAAAAACTCTTATATAAATTGTAACCGTTAAACAGAAAATATCGTTTTCCTAGTCCATGATTGGCCATTGGTACACTCTCGAAAATTCGTCTATATACTTTGATGCAGGATATCAAAAAGTCGGGCTTGCCTGACTATACGTGGTTTTAATTTCCAAATAAAAAAAGTTAGAGTGCTATTTTTGGCTGTGCCGAATCTTTGATAGCCACCACCGATAGTTCAAATATTTCAGGAGTGATATCTATATGATATTTATTTATTATTAATTCTGTGGCATTTTGACAAAACATCTTAAGTCAAATTTAAAAAATCAAAAAAAAATTTTGTTAATCATACGAACAAGGCGAATTCATATAAGGTGGTTTGATTTCGAAAACGTTTACAACACTGTAAAATATTTTAACGTTGTGTCAAAAATAATAGAACACTGTAGTAAATAATTTAAACTAATATTTCATTTTCTTTTTAATTTTAAATTGTTTGTTTTGAACATGGCCCAATTAGTAGGTCTGCTTGAAACGCCTGCTGATTTTTGGCAGAGTTGTGTTTTTAATAATAATACATAGGCATAAATGGGCAAAATGTCAAAAGTTGTTTACATTTTTGAACGCCATTCTGTTTATTTAAAAATTGTTTACTTTTTTGATATGATTTTTGGTTTCAAAATATTATTTTTCGTATTGTAAAAATAGAAATAAAATTGAATTATTGTGACAAAAATTGTGTACAAAAACTTTAAATAATTATAATAATAAAAAACAATAGAAGTAATAAATAAAAACTAAAATGCGGACACAATGGAGAACATTTATCGCCTCCTTCACAGTGATGATACAGCAGCGCCAATATATTGATCATTTGATGCCGAAAGTGTCATATTACATGTTACAAGCATGTTACAAACTCTGTTTCGTATAAACGATTCGATGAACAAAAATGAATCTGCAGATAATCATTTGAACAGCACATTAAAGAAAACAAAATCAGTGTCAACATTTTTATTTCAAGAACAGAAGAGTAATTTCCATAGACGAACATGTTGACCAAGGGGACACTGCTTCTATATCTGGTAAATCATTTCCGTTGTTTTCTTCACACCAATTTGCAGACGGAGGAGGAAAGTAAGCAGTATTTGATGTGCTGTTCAAATGATTATCTCCAGATTGATTTTTGTTTGTAACGTGCTATGGACATGACACTTTCCGCATCATGGCTCTGCTGTATCATCACTGGGAGGAGATGAAATATGTTCTCCATTCTGTGCGCCTTTTAGTTTTTTATTTATTATACATATATATTTTTTATAAAAATTTAAAACACAAACAGCAAATACTAGCAGTATTTTGAAAAATTTAAACATGTAATTTATTTGTATTGTTTCTTTACATAAAATATAGAAAAAATCCTCCCTTTCGTTTGCATTTTCTTAATCGCCAAATTAGTTCTAAGCACTTTTTTAGAACAAACTTATTATACAAAAATTTCGATTGAAAATCTCTCATTCAACAAAATAATTACAAAACACATACATATTTCTTGACAACTGACAACTTTTTGACATTTTTACCATTTGTATACACAAACAAAATGCGTGTTGTTTTTTCTATTGTTGCATTGTTGTAGTTGTGCGCAGACCTACTAATTGGGCCATGGTTTTGAAATGAAATAATTTAAAAAATTTAAATTTTCATAATCTTATTCCCCAGAACTACATGGACGCAATATCATTTTGCGTAGCAAGATAAGGTCACCTGGGGGTCGATTCTGGTTTTGTGAAACTGTGAAATGAAAAAAAACTTTTCATTTTCGTTTTCATGAGCACTTTTCACATTAGCACTTCACATTTACACAAAAGGCGATTCCCGTTCTTTTAATGAAAAAGTGTTTCATTCCATTGTAGCTGTGAAACTTTTGTAACTATATTAATAAAATGTAAAAGTCAAATGCAGATATCGAAGCTTAGGATTTTGAAACGGCGCTAAGCCGCAAACGAGTTTTTTTAATGCTTGAGCTGTAAGCATTTATTTTTGCTAAAATAGATTTCTTGAAGAGAGAAAAAAATACATTTTTATGGCTCCTCTTGTTTTATACAATATAAATTTTTTCAGTAAAAGAGTTTTTGTTGTTTTTTATTTTCATACATATGTACATGGTAAATATTTTTAACTTAAAATAAATAATGAGTAAACCGAAAATTCCGAATTTGTTGCATTTGGGTTTTTTAGTTGAACGATATTGCATCTGAAAGAGGTTGGCCCCAATGGCCTGCCCAAGTGCGCGCAAGAAATAGGAAAGGAAAAATTTTACATAAAATGTGTTAATATATAAAAACAGCAGCAATTTTTTAACGGAAACAAATTTTTATTCAAAAAACAAGAGCAGTCATAAAAATGTAAAATCGATCAATCAATGAGTTGACAAATGAGTTTTTTGGGTAAACATCTTGCTTGTGCGATTACCCCAAAATATTTATTAAAATAAAAGCTTGTTTTTGAAAAGGGTTTTTTACTTTTAATTTATTTTTTAATAGTTAAAATCAATCACATCAAGTTATTTAATTTACTTGTTTTTCTACACAAGCAAATTTCGCGTCAAGTTTTTACATCGTGTAAATTGTGTAATGACAATTGGCAAGATTTTATATCATAGTGCCGGTCCAGACCTGCAATTTTTGTTGCAGAAATTCTTGAGTTTATTTGTGAGAGTGGTGAGAAAATTCGGGATGGGAGCGGAACTCATTTCACCAATAAAATCATGAATCTCTGCAACAAAAATTCCAAATTTGGACAATGAATTATAAATAAGAGAATGCCTCTATTAGTTGCTAGTAAAATGTTTAAGTAAAAGTTACTGCCAGGCCCATGATGTCAACAAGAACATTTCTTTCGCATATTTATATTGAAAACAATAATAAAAAAATTAAATTTGTTGTTGTTTTCAAAACAAATATACGAAAGAAATGTTCTTGTCGACATCGTGGGCCTGGGCCTTAATTTCTTTCGTTTAAGCTTTCGAGTTATTCTTAGCAAGCCTTTACATTTGATACCTATATTATAGACTGCATTAAAAATAGCTAGACCGCCATTTTGGCTGTGCTGCTATATTTTATTTAGAATGACGTTTCATAGTTTACAACATGGTGTAAAAAACAGGTGGCAGCACTACGCCAGATGATGATTTTTTGCTCTTGCATTGTTTGTCTAGGTTTATGTCAAAGTTTTGTTTATGTTTACAAAAAGTCCACGTTTTGTGCTGAGATTATTGTATTTTAATAAAGTTTTTGATAGTTAATTTCAATTTTTGGGAATACAAAATTTAAATTTTCAAAAGATTTTGTTTTTCGTGCTTAATTCCCAGTTTTTATTATTGATAAAAACACTTGAAATTTATTGTTGATGGGATAACTGTTGCTATAATTCTTATACGTTTAACAGTTTTTTTTGGTTTAATATCTTTAGTATTTCTAAAATCTGTATGGATGAAGTTTCCTGATGATCTGGCCTAAGCAACCAGTGAAATGTGCATAGGAATAGCTTATCCCATCAACAATAAATTTCAAGTGTTTTTATCAATAATAAAAACTGGGAATTAAGCACGAATAACAAATCCTTTTGAAAAGTGTTTGATAATTTGTAATTAAAATAAATAAGATAATTGGCTAAAAATTTATTTATTTCATCACGTTCAGCGGCACGCTTTGATTTTTGTTAAAAGTATTTTTTGACGTAAACGGTGATGTAATTTCCAATTTTGTTGTAATGTTGTATTTGTTGCCAAAACGATGCCACCTACTTATTCCACCATGGTTTACAATGCATTGTCATCCAAACTGAACGTGTATACATAATTTCAGCTCAGTCAATTGAACATATCTGCTTCAAATTGAGTTGCAAGGTTCCACCCACACATACATTCTTTGCAAGTTAAACAAAAGATTAAAAAAACGACCATAAGCCCAAAAAATTGTGAAATCATTAACAAATAAAACGACAAATAACGATTAATTTAGTAATATACATAAACATGTTGTAGGCGGCTTTAAATTTACTTTAAGCCGTCGCTAAACCTAAATTCTTCACCGCCGATGGTAATTACATATCTACTTTGTTATTTAATCAAGTGTAAAATTACACAAATACACAAAAAATATAATTAATTAAAAAAATGTTAGGATTATTAGTTTTAAAGGAATAATCGAAATAAATTCGAAATGGTACAATGTAAGAAAACATTATTAACGTTTTTCGTCAGTAATGTTTTGTAGTTATACATATCGATGGCTTAATATAAAAAAGGCGTAACTAATTTTTTTCTTAAATAACTTTTTCTGTTTATTGTGGTAGACAAATGCCAAACGCATCGTGCTTTAAAATTTCAGAAGGCTTTATTATAAAAATTGTTGCATCTTTTTATTAAAAATTGAACTAAAACTTTTTTGTATCTTAAATTTAACGATCCAATTAAGATTTGTGCTTTCCCTTTAAAGAAACACAAAATCGAGTTACGCCTTTTTTATATTAAGCCATCGATATACTAAAAAAATTGGAATTTTATATGAATATAATAATTTAAAAATCTGTAAATATGAATCTTTTTAGAAGATTATAATTTTTATTTCTTTTAATTATTATTTATCTTTAGCAATGTCCATATTTTTCTCTAAATAATTTAATTAAAATTATTTTTCACCGTTAAAATGAAAGTGTAATAATATGGCATAAATGAAAAGTTTGTGACACTTCTTTGCACTGTTACACAAAAACAAGAATCACATTACTGTGAAAATGTGAAAACAATTTGTTTCATTCCATTTGTTCTTCTCATATGAAAACATTCGAATTTATTTATAATTTTTTCACTAAACGAGAATCAGAAACTCTATGAAAATGTGAAAAAAGTTTTCATTTCACAGTTTCACAGAACCAGAATCGACCCCCTGGTGTAAATTCGCCTTATATATGAATTTTCATTCAAATAACATTTTTGTTTTCGTTTTTAAAGTTTGTATTATAAAAGAAATTTTTCTCTAGTTTTGAGTTTTGTTTTTATTTGTTAATAATGATTTTTTTCACCGAGTTTTTTTTTAAACTTTTTCGCTATCTTATCTTGACTTAAGATATTTTGTCAAAATTCCACAGAATTTATCTTTATAAAAACAGGCAGACATCAGCATTAAAATAGGTTGCGGTTTAGACACATGTATTAAATTATTTACCGACAATCTTGAGTAAAATATCACGATTCGTAACAGTTTAAGCAAAACTTAAATAATTTTCAGGAGGGAGATTTATATTGAAGCCAGTGTTGCCAAAACTTGGAGACCAAAAATGGGTAAATTTACGGGAAAAATGGCTAAAAGTTTTTTAAATAAAAACACATTAAAATTCAATAACAAAACTTAAATAATTCATTTAAAATTGTTTACGATGAAATTATAAGTTCCCTAGAGGGAAGCGAACTGACACTGAAGTAGTCCCGTGATAGGTCTTTGGTGGTAGGGACCGGTTCCAGTTCTAACACTTTATATGAATAAGACCTATCACTTTTACATGGGGTTGTCATTGGAGGGGGTCAATTGACACTATTTGACCAATCACAGACCTATTCTCAATGAACCTGCTTAGTGTCAGTAACTAAAAAGTAGTATTATTTAAATACAATGTAGTATTATTTCAATAAAACTAGTCCAAGAATTAAATTTAAGAAATTTTTAGAAATTACCAAAAAATGTGTCACATCACCGCTGAAGACAGTTCTGTAATTCATTACTTTTTCTACCTTTTTGTTCTTTATAAACCAGTTAAGGGATTGGTTCTTCTTTCACTGGTCATGAGTCCTTTCTTTTTGTACTTGTTCTATTTTCACAAATCCCAGGACCAGTCGCATGGACCAATTGACACAAATTTCCCGCAGGGTTATGATCAATTTCTTAAATAAGAATAAACGTTATTTATTATTTTGAAAGATATTTTCAAAATTAAATAATCGATACATTTTATGTCCACAGGAATAACTCGTGCGTATTAGTTTTAAAAAATTTGAAGGTTAATCACAATCACGACAACATTTACCCAACCTTTTGATTCTAGATCTACAATAAAAAACAAGTAAGAAAATATGGTCGGTCAACCCCGACTATATGATTCCCTACACCTCATTAGAACCTGTGTACCGAATTGTATTAAATTATCTGCAAATTTGCGATCTGTACTTTACGCCCAAGGTTTATATGGACAGCCAGCCAGCCAGACAAACATCGTTAATTCGACTCAGAAAGTGGTTCTGAGTCAATCGGTATACGAAAAGGTGGGCTTAGGACCAATATTTTAAGGTGTTACAAACATCAGCACAAACGCATAGTACCCTCTCCACTATGGTGGTGTTGGTATCAATATTTCATTCATTGATAAAATCGAATTAACGGTTGCTAAATGTAACCTATTTCTCAAATTGCTTTTAACGATGTTTACTTGGCGAAATGCCCTCTCTTCTTCAGAATTAGACCAGGGAAGTGAGAGCAACTTTATAGTAAATTCTGAAATTTCTAAAAAAAATTGTTGCCGCCTGCAACTCTTTATTGAAATACTTGCTATCAGAAAGAAACACCGATGTTTATGTTGATCCATTTTATAAATTTAATATTGGAATACTGTTCTTTTATTTTGAAAGGTGTATCATCATCATTGTTTATAGCGATTTTCAACATTTGTAAAAGTTGTGATTTAAATTAAATGCGTTTTAGTTGTTAAAAATGTTTATTTTGCTTTTATAAATTTTTATAATAAAATAAAAATGCTTCTTTTAAAAGAAAAACGGCAAGAAAAATTTTATGGCTAAACAAGTTGAAAATGGCTTAACGTATTTTCTAATGGCTAAACAGAGTGAAAAATTGCTAAATCTATCCACTAAATGGCTAAATTGGCAACACTGATTGAAGCCATGGTAAGTTATGAACCAATCATCCCAAAATTCAATAGATTTCAATACAGTAGTGAAATAAGTTTTAGCGTGTACAGTGAATTTCAGAAGGCTGCTAAAAATGGGATCTAAGGTAAATTACGGACCGTATATCAAAAATGGCAAGACATTTTTCTGCCGATATGAAGCAAAGTTGAAAGAAATTTTACCGCAATATCTATTTCTACTACGGTCTTTGGCGTATTTAATTAAGTTTCCAGAGTGGGCTTTATTTCGGTCTATAGTAAATTAAAGACCAATCTTCACGAAACTTCACAGTGTAATTTATAGTCCTATAAAACTGTGACGTACCAATTTCTATTATGAAAGCTTTATTTATAACGGTTTTAGGCGTACTAAGCTCTTTAACGGGGGTAGGGCTTTGATAGGGCCTAGGGTATATTATGAAAATCTTATATCATTCCGTGCATTGTTTCTAATTTTGATTCATAGCTCTGATCCTACTAAACCGAATTTGCTGAACTTCAATTCCAAACTGCTTAGGAGAACTACAAGCAATTTGACACAAAGTTTGTTTCTTTTGAGTTTTTCGAAAGTGAGCGTGTTTTTAACAGATGGCCAGACGGACATGGCAAAATCAAGTTAGAACTACTCAAGGAACCATTGGTGGCATGTCATAACGTCCAGTGTCATAGTGTCCGTGGACACTATGTTTTAACTGCTGTTCTTTTGATGCTTTGTCTGCGTAAAATTGAATTCAAATTCTGGCAACACTACTCTTAATGCATTAAATTGCAAATTTTGGTTGATTTTTCCGCTTTGTCTGTTAAATTTAATTAGGATTCTGGTAGCACTGCTCTTAACGCATAAAATTGCACGTTTAATGCCTAATTTTCAGTATTTTAATCTATATTAAGTTAATTTTCATATAAACCTTAATCGTATTTAAATACAGATTGATTTTTTGAGTTTTATTTGAAAAGTCTTATTTAAATTAGATAACAGTATGGTAGCACTGCTAAATACAAACAATATCATAAAAAAGTCTAATTATTGACAAGGTGGTCTCAAAAAAAAAAAACTGAATGTTATGGCTTTGCCTGTTGTTGTTGTATTGCTGTAATATTGAGGCCACCTTGATAAGTTATTACAATGGAAACTTAAGTTGAAATCAAATGTACCACATCGGTGAATTAAGTTTAATCTAAGTATTTAGTGAAGAAGTGAATTCTGTTTTTAAAACGATTTTAAACGTAAATGTTTTTAATAGCAATCCTAAAAATTGGCCATAAGGCTAATAAATCAGTGCAAGTTAAACTCTCTTTTTGGTTTAAAATGTGTTTAAAGCAGCAAATTTATAATCCCGTAAATATTTAAACCATCTCTAAACGCATACAATTGGGCGTTTAAACTACCAATACAAACCATATGAATTTGACACCATTTATCGGAGTACTGCCACACTATTATTTTTTGCACTTCACATAATATATGGGGCACTGATTTGCAGCTGTTGAGTTTATACTAAACATAAATTAAAGTTTAGTTCAACTTAACCAGCGTTTAAACATTCACTGATTTATTAGACATAAGTATTATTTAATCACCTCGTTTACAAAACAAATTTAAAACAACAAAAACAAAATGAATATTTACCTATAAAATTTCAAATCTGTTAACACAATGACACTAAAACATATTTATTTTTATTATTATTTTTCTACTTCTCCCCCTTTTTAACATGTTTGCGCAAATTTGTAAACATTTCGTTTGTAGACTATTTTGGTCTGTCCTGGTGTTTAGTCCGTCCGTCTGTCCGTTTAGTCATGTCTACACTTATTGTATATGAATGTTGCATTAACTTGAACTTCCACGATTATCTAACAATTTTATTTGGAGTTTATTTTTTTTATTCAACCGAAAAAGCGTATTTAAACACAACTTCCTACTTTTATTTTTTTACGATTTGTTTTTCATCTTTTACTTAACAAATTTGTTAAAAATACAGCGATAACAACAGTAAAAAATATTTGAAAAAAAAATCATTAAATAGTTTTTGGTTATTAATAGAGAAAATAGACATGAGTCGCATTCAGCGTCGTCGCTGTTGCCATCGTAATCGGTCTAAAAACAAAGTGCTCATAAAAAAAATGTTGCCCAAATAAACGTGAGTCGCATCATTATGGTTAATTTTTTTTTATTATTATTGTTAATATAAGAAAAACATTTTGATCTAAAACAAAATAGAAAAAAAATTATTAACAAAAAAATAAAATATGTTATTATTTAGAACCGGGTAGGAAATTTATTGAAGAGGACCAAGTGCGATAAACTAGACGTTATCAATAATTTTTGGTTTAATTACAATTTCGGACTCTCTTTTTTAAATTTTTGCTTAATGTTAAGGTTTGTTATGGTTAATACAGGAGATCAAAAAAAATTTTCTATTATATTCCAAAATAAATAATTTTTAGGAGGGCCTGCTTTGAAATTTTTGAGGTCACAAAATAACCAAAAGAACCTGTTAGAATTAATATATCGATTATACATTTTAACAGAATCATACTCTTGCTATATTTACCCATAAATGAGGTACTGCATTAAAAAAGGAGTCTAAAGTCAAATAAGCACCAGTCTCATATACATTTAACATCAATGTTAGCGTAGGAGTAGTAGTAGAAGTCGGATTCGGAAATAGCGTCAGAGTATGACTTAAAAAAATTTCATCGGATAAAGTCAGAGTCGGAGTTAGAACTATTTTTGGACGATTCCACAGCCCTGGTTTTGACTGATGTTTTTTTTATAGATAAACAAACTATTTGTTTTGAAATATAAAGTGTGTACTGTATCCCCCAGTAAAAACTTCGCTTACTTTTTCAAAATTATTTAGTAGCTTTCTTCTATAACTACTTCTTTCTGGATTTATGTAGGTATAAAATAATATTGACTTACATTTGAATGCGTTCATTTTGGGACATCCTTCGTAATATTCACCGGTTCTTTTAGTGGAATTGTAAGTAGTGCTTTTAAGTTTTTTCTAATTACTAAACACATTATTTTGTGGGCGAAGTTTTTACTGGGCCGTTATCCAGATATACAGAAATCTATATTGTCTCAAACCAACCTATTTGTTTCAAATTTAAGAACTTTAAATGTAACCGTTCCACAAACAAACAGAAAATTAAAGTGTCTTCCTACTGAAAGTCCCTAACCCATTTCTTCAGACAAGCACACATTTTAACAAACTTATTTACGCTCAAGTTTGGGGGGTTGTTATGGGGATCATGATGTCTCTGGGCTTGCTGAGCAATAGTATTCTAAAATCATAAATTGGGCTTGAAGGCTGTCCCGAAGAAGTTTGAACTATGTAAACCGTCCTTGAAAATTAAGTAAAATTTATAAAAAAGGAAAAAATAAACAAAAAACTTGAATATTGCGTAAACTGGATTTTTCAAACTTCAGGTTAAGATATCTAAGAGAAGGAACAAAATATCAAAAAGATTTATACATAATTTTTACTATTTTAATCAGGCTAAAGTTTATTAAATTAGAAATTGGAATTATTTCCTTCCGAAGGTTACTTTATATTATATTCAACATTTTAATTTTTCGAATTTATTTTATGAGCTAAATTTCAGTTCCTTCAATTTTTCAGAAAAATTAAAATGTTGTTTATTCAATTATTTTATGATTTTAAAAAAATGTTGTTATTCGTGCTTAATTCCCAGTTTTTATTATTGATAAAAACACTTGAAATTTATTGTTGATGGGATAAGCTATTCCTATGCGTAGTGGGGAATGTAAGATGATATGAAGCCACTGTTTATTGTTGATGTTGTTTTGTTTAAACTTTGATATTATTACAAGTAGAACTGTTGCTATAATTCTTATACGTTTAACAGTTTTATTTGGTTTAATATCTTTAGTTTTTCTAAAATCTTTATGGATGAAGTTTCCTGATGATCTGGCCTAAGCAACCAGTGAAATGCGCATAGGAATAGCTTATCCCATCAACAATAAATTTCAAATGTTTTTATCAATAATAAGAACTGGGAATTAAGCACTAACAACAAAATCTTTTGAAAATTTAAATTTTGTATTCCCAAAATTGAAATTACTTTTTGATGATACTTTATGGTGAATAGAATTTTTACAACATGAAATAAAATATAATTTATTGTTAATGTTTCATCCTTGTCTGATGATGGGCTCACACCCACAAGGACATGATGATCTGACATGTTTCGATAGTAGCCACTAAAAGACCCGCTAACGGACATTATCCAACATCACATAGCAAAGTCTAACGGAGTATATAAGACAACCAACTCCCTATCAGATCTTGCGTCTTCGGAAAATCCACACATATAAAGGCGGACAGACGGACATCATTAAGTCAACTTCGGTACTCATAAGGACCCAGAATATACATACACACTTTGTAGAGTCTAAGACCGATATTTTCATTCCACCTCTGGTGAAGGAATAAAAGGGAAAAATCAACAACAATAATGGGAAATTTTATGAAAAAAATAAGGGGCAAACTGGGTTGAACCCCCACATACCCGTATTTCACGTTGAAATTTTGAATTAATTACTAAAGCCACATTATAGCCATTTTAGTGTCTATTTACAAAGACTTCTTTACTTCGAACATTTTATTTTGATCTTTTTTTAACTTCTGTATATTTTTCATACTATTACACTTTTTTTATGTGGCTTATAAAAAACCAGACCAAAAAAAAAATTAAATAAAAACTTGAAAAATATGTATTTCTTCTGGTTAACTTTATTGCATACAAACATTTATACACCCAGCCAGCAACACATTAATCCCAATTTGTTATTTATGTTTTACACCCAGTTTCTTTCACTGTATTTTTCTATAAAATTTTTGTTTTGCTTTTATATTTTTAATGGTTTAATTATTTGTAAACTAGTTTATGTTTCGAATAATTTGCGGTTAAATAGTTGTTGGTTTTGAATTTTATCTATAAAGTGTTGTTATTACTTTAGGGGGGTTTAACAAAACAAACATGATAATTTTTTAAAAACAAACAAATTATGTTCGATATGAATATTAAAAATGACGGAAAATTGTTATTAAAAAAAGTGGCGTTTTAAAAACAAATTTAAATTAAAAACTTCCTTTAAATGATTTAGTTTATATCAAATATCACAAACAGTCGTAAGTCCTAAAAGTTCATTATTAGGAAAATATAGTTTATTTAAGATCGTTATTGAGTTTTTTTCTTTTGAAATGTGAGATTTGATGATTTTTATAGGTGGTTGACCAAATTGAGTTAATTTTGTTAAAAAAAAAACATTTGATACATTGACGATATTTTTATTTGTTTGATGTGCGGTCAGTGATCACTGATTACATACATACATATGTATAATAACTAAGCATAATTTACAAAATGTGAACGACATCAAGTCTTTTTTAATTTTCATTAAAAAATTCGTTATTTTTGAGAATAAATTAAGTGATCATACTTGTTTTGCTCAGTAATCCGATTTGCAATGTTCATTTAGATGAGTGCACAGTTAAACGAGAAAGCTCAAGTATGTACCAATTTTCTTTGCATTTCATGTACCAATAATGTGAACGAAGGTATTTTTTTTTAATGTAAAACAATCTTCGCCGAAATCGTGCTAACTTTAGACAATTAAAAGCGACCCTAATGTTACGGAAATTTTACAAATGTGCCGATTTTTATCGGCTATTTTTGCGCCGATCTTAGTAGACAATCAACGCCGATATAAGGCAACATCTGTTTGCTAAACAAATAAAAACATCAACATAAAAACTAATTAAAGGAATTTTTGTTAAAGTTTACTTTTTATAGAAAATTTTGTTAAAGTTTACTTTTTATAGGAAAGTGTCTTAAAACTTATTTTTTAATTTTGCAAAATTAACTTCTTTTGGTAAAATTGCTTAAATTTAATTTTTATAGAAAATTTTGGTAAAACTTACTTTCTTTTTTTTTAAATTTACTTTTTATAGTAAATTTTTTAAAATTTACTTTTATAAAATATTATTTGAAAATTTTCTTTTTATAGGAAATTTTGTTAATATTTACTTTTTATAGGAAATTTTGTTAAAATTTACTTTTGATAGGAAATTTAGCTAAAATTTTTTTATTGGGATATTTTGATTATGATTACTTTTTTTTTTGAAATTTTGCTAGTTTCCTTTTTATAGGATTTTTTGCTAAAGTTTACCTTTTATAGGAAATTTTGCTAAAGCTTATTTTTGATTATTATCTTATTAAAATTTACTTTTTATAGGTTATTAATATTTTATTAAAATTAGCTTTTAATAGGAAATTATTATTTTATTTAAATTTACTTTTATTGGGAATTATGTTAAAATTTCTTTTTATAGGATATTTTGCTAAAATTTCTTCTTATAGGATATTTTGCTAAAGTTTACTTTTTATAGGAAATTTTGTTAAAATTTATTTTTAAAGGAAATTAGCTAAAATTTCTTTTCCTAGTATATTTTACTAAAATTTCTTTTTATAGAAAATTTTGCTAGTTTCTTTTTTTTTAGGAAATTGTGCTAAGGTTTACTTTTTATAGTAAATTTACTTGTTTTGCTAAAATTTCCTTTTATAGGATATTTTGTTTAAATTCCTTTTATTACGAAATTTTGGTTAAGTTTACTTTTTTCAGAAAATTTTGGTAGTATACTTTTTACAGGAAATTTTGTTAAACTGTACTTTTTATAGGAAATTTTGTTAAAATTTACGTTTTGTAGTTAATTTTGCTAAAATTTACTTTTTTCAGAAAATTTTAGAAAGTGTTTTCTTTTTATAGGAAATTAAATTAAATTTTATTTTTTCAGGAAATTTTGTTAAAATTTTCTTTTCACAGAAAATTTTGCTATAATTTACTTTTTATAGGAAATTTGGTTAAAAGTTACTTTTATACGAAATATTGTTAAAATTTACTTTTTATATGTAATTTTATTAAAATTTACTTTTTATAATTATTTTGCTGAACTGTTTATGGTTTTTAATCCAAATTTTTAATATTTTCATTAAATTATTTTTATGAAGAAAGGAATTTTACAACATGAAAATTACTTTTTATATGAAATTTTGATAACATTTCTTTTATAGGATATTTTGCTAAAGTGTAGATCTTATAGAAAATTTTGCTAAAGCTTTCTTTTTATAGGAAATTTTTTTAAAATTTACATTTTAAAGACATTTTGCTTAAATTTCTTCTTATAGGATATTTTCTAAAATCCCTTTTTTAGGAAATTTTGCTAAAGTTTATTTTTTACCGAAAATTTTGCTAAAGTTTACGTACATTTATTTTTTATAGGAGATTTTGTTAAAATTTTATTTTGTTAATAAATTTGGCTAAACATTTTTTAAAGGATATTTTGCTTAAATTTTTTTTTAGGAAATTTTGCTAAAGTTTATTTTTTAAAATTTGTGTCATTTCAAAATGTAAACATAAGTTCTTAGCTTATCACACAGCCCTCCTATTTACCCTCTTGTCATAACGGTTGCAATTGTTACGTTCACCTAATCATAAGAAAATTTTTATGATGGTCATTTAAATATACATTTGTTGTTGATTGTTGTATTATTATCTGTCATTATAAACATCTAATTTAATGAATAACAGGAATAAAATTAAATTTTATGCCTCGTTTAACTTCGTTTATTTAACATAAAATAATTACCAAATAAAAGATAAAACGAAGAGAAACAAAAACTACAAATAAAACATCTTTAAAAAATCTTGCAAAACTTTAAGTGATCAAAAAAAGTCTAAATTTTTTGTCAGTGTAAAAGCAACATTTTAAATTAAAAACAAAAAAAACAAAAAATTACGCGCTAAACAGCAACTGCAGTCAAAAAAATTAGAGAAAATCTCAAGGTGACTTAACATGCAACTTGTATTTGATATTATTTTAGTTTTGCCACAAATTTAATTTCATAATATCAACGACTGGTGTACAGGTTTAGGCTTGCAACTATTTGAAGACAGCTACAACGTCATTTTGTGCGGGTTGAAAATATGTGGTGGATATTTTTCTTTTCTCAAAACAAAAGTTGTTGTGTTTCCAAGAAAAAGAAAAATAAAATTTGTAGACAAAAACCGTTTTTCAATTGCCAAAGAAGTTTTTAGTTTGTTAAAATTTTCAAAATAAATAAAAATGCCGGAATTTAAGTACGAACGAGTTTTAAAATAAAAACATATCATTGGTAACACCAGACAAGCGAGCAGTTTTATATGTATAAAAACTACGGAACAAAACTTTACAGCAATTAAATCGCTTGCAACCCAAACCTCTAACGTTAGCAAAGTAAATGAAGTAGTGTACCCGGGTAAAAATAGTAACCAAGTAATAATAAAAAACAAAAACGAAGCAAAACCAAAAACTTATACACCCCTCCTTTAAAGTCTGGTGGTTTTCAAATTTTTTTTGAAGATGGCCTTTTAAAAAGTAGTGGTTTTCCATGGTACTACTACTCATGTTGTGTGCTATTAAATTGCACCAATCGATTGTTTTGGTTTATTGAACCAAATCTATGCTTTGTCATGGAATTACTTAGAGTTTTTCTGTCTAATTTCGTTTTTGGTTAAGCTTGAGTAGCTTAATTTGTACTATCAAGTATAACTTGCTTTACATAAATATTCATTTGGAAATTCCGTAAAAAAAACAAAATACAAAACATTTGTTGGCTAAAAGAAATTTCAAGAAAAAAGTACTAACAAATGGATTTGGTAAACTCAAATTATTTGTACATACATAAAATACAATAATCGAATTTAATTTAATTTAATTTAATATTTTTACGGAAGCACAACCTGTTTTTAAGCAGCTAAAAACAAATGACTTAGGGAACAAGAGTGTGTCGTAACATAAACAAGTGTATTTGTCTTAAGTCTTTTGATTTTAAAGAATAATGCATTCAATTAAAAGTGTTCTGAGCATTTTAAATAGAATCAAGTAGGAAAGTATAGACGGTAAAATCTGACAGTATGTTATTCTACACTAATTGAGGGTATAAGAGGGATTAATAGGGTGATTAATTGAGAGCTTTTTTTTAATTTAAAATAAAACACCTAAAAAAGAACTGAGTGTCATAATCTTAATTATTGCCCGAAGGTACAGTCATTGGCCGCGACTACGATGTAGGTAGTCCATTCGTAACATCAATTGCTTTTTATGTGTTAGGACAAGAACTCATGGGATGACCCCTACTAATGTATTGCATATTATTGCAACTAGGTAGTTAGGATATGGGAAGGATGATAGAGGGAGTATTGTTTGTTGACATTCGATTTGAACTTATTCATTATTATGGGAAGGTCATCCCACGAACAGATCGGCAAAAGATCGAATTTTCCCTGCAATGCAATGTTCTATTCACTGGCCAATCGACCACAAGTTCAGGGTTTCAGGAACCAGATACCTAATTTTATCAAAAGATATCCCATTGTAGAAACGATAAAACAGGCAAATACAATCCGCATAGCGACGGTGATCCAGTGAGTCAATAGAATTGGATAATTTCACCAACGAGAGCCTTTGCCTTCTCCTGGCACCATTTTTCCGACAAGTAAGTCTCCAGTAGAGCAGTTTCTACAGAAGCCTTTCTGGCGTTTTTTTTGTATCTGTTAGGACCAGAACTCAGGAGATGACCCCTACTAATACACGCGGTCGGATATAGGTGGTATAAAGAGAAAGGAGTTCAGATGGAGTGAAGTATATCCTACATCGTCTTAAAAAACTGAGGCACTTGAATGCTCCTTTCGACACCTTGAATTGGGTTTTTCAAGCATTAAAATCGACCCTATTTTCACGACACCATTCCGAGACTATGCCAAGGTCTCGGCCAAGCGAATCATTCATATTCTGCCTCTGTCATCTGCTAAAGAGTAGATAGGGTTGGAAAATTGACATAGGAGGTCATTTAGAAAAATAACAAAAAAAAGTAGGAAAAAGAACGGAAAGAGCGGCACTCCTGAATGAATCTTGAACTTGTTTGACGAAACCCCATCTATAACAACTCGTATAGTGCGATCTCTGAGAAAACTCGATATAAATCGAGAGAAATTAACACCGATACCAAATGCAAATTTTTTGACAAAAGTGCACCATGCCAGACACTGTCGATCGTCTTCGAAATATCTAAAGCAATTACCTTACTTTTGCCAAAATGGTGAATGGAACGGCTCCATTTTTCCGATAACAGAGCTAGTAAGCCTCCAGTAGAGCGACCTCTATGAAAGCCATACTGGCGGTCGCTTAGCAAGTAGTTTGACTCTAAATATTTGACAAGATGGTAATTTACCATACTCTCCATTACTTTGGAAAGTGTCGAACAAATTGCAATTGGGTGGTAATTTTTTTAAGCACTGTATATTACTTTAAATATAATGCATCTCAAGTTATGATAAAATGTATGTAGCATAACCGCCTTATTTCGGTCGAAAATTAGTCTAGTTCCTAAAAAAATCTAGACATGATAGAAAAACAAAAAACGGATTTGAATTTAGTGCTGTAAAATCTTTGTATTTCATATATTTTTATTTAAAACGATTTCTTTTTGACGACCAGTGTAATTAATAAAACTTGGTTCTTTAACATTTCATTAAGTATTTTATTTAGCGCTTTTTGTTTGGGGCACAGTTATTTTTGATTAAAAATAGTTCATAACCCTGAGTTAAACGTACTTATGTACAAGATACCTTAACTTTGATGTATGAAAAACAGTTAAGACATGGGAATTTTTACATGTATCAGCTAAATCTAAAGAGATAGTAATACTAAACAATGGGAATTAATGTCTTGAATTTCATCTGTAATGATTTTTGAGATGTCCTGTCAGCCGTTTGACACCTTACAGAATTTAATTCTATAATTATAAAACACCAGCATTATTGCCGATATGGGTTTTACTATAAAAACTATTCATATAACTGAAAATATAAACTAAATGAGAAGCAAGGGTGCTCAATTTTACTTTTTAAACATGAAAATAATGTGTTTCGTCTTGTTCTGTTGCTTTTGTTGTTTCTACACACAACATGCAACACACGATATTTTTACTTCTAGCGTGGTGTTGTTGTAGTGTCTGCAACAAACTTTGATAAGTTAAATGAGATTAAAACGCTCGCTTTGTAAATTTACTCTCAGAGTGGCACTACAACGAAATTTTAATCTTTTTTTTGACGTGTTTTAAAATTGTTATATTTATTTTAAGAATTCCAGGATTCATTTTCGAAAGTTATCCCATTTAGGATTGTGTTAATTACGTTTTAGTGTTATTTGTACTTGAATTTTTGAGAACGACTCGTACTTAAAGTGAGTATAAAAAACTTAAATTATCCCGAGTGTTTTTCTTTCTGTGTAGTTATCGAGTTGATGTGACAACAATAATTAAATACATGTTAAGATAAAGTTTGACAGAATTCTAAAAAAAAGTTTTGAAAAATTTAGAAAAATAAAGTTACATTTTATTTGAATCACGAATTTTGAAATTTTTTAAAACACACAAATATTTTGATAAAAAAGCAAATTGCAAAAGAGAAAGTGTAAAATAATGTAGCATTTTTGTAAAATCCAACAACAAAATACAAAGAGTTTTCGCTAGATTTCATTAAAGTGGTACGATATTTGGCATTTTATATTTTAACTCTCATATTCATAAAATAAGATCAGGCATTGCCGCTCATGTTAAAATAAAAAATTTTTGTATGTTTAATCATGAGCGGCGTTGCCTAACTTCGCTGCTGGCAACTCAACTTCAGTTGTATTGCTATCCGTAATCTACCTGTAAGATTACAAATTAGAAAATTAGAGGCAAATTATAATTATTGCATTTTTGTTGCGTCCAATTGTGACGACAAAAATTTAAGAATACCAAAATTAATTAAGAGAGACAATGAGTTGGTAAAAATGTGCATTGGATTCTTCGGCATTGGATTCCTATCAAACTCTCTCTGCCTTATAAAGCTGCTTCAAGTAGTATTTTTGCTGGGATATAGTACATTCATAAAATAACAAATACGAAAATATTCTGCTCGCAATGTTCGACCTAGCATGTGTTGCTTTGTGTATAGTTTACCAGTCCGTATCATATCAGCTTCTCCAGCAGGACGTTAAAAAAGTCACATTTTAGTACTGAATGGCTCGGAGAGGTTCTTTCCTATTTTAACTGATGATCGCGTATCAGTTAAGGTCATCCTGCAAATCCCGTAAGCTTTACAGGGACTCTCAGACATGGCTTGAAACATCTTTGGACGTATGGGGCAGTCCTTGTAGTCGACAAATAGATAGTAGATGTCGATCGGTTTTTCTTGGGTCTTTTTCAGGATTGAGCACAGTGTGAATAATGATCTACATGTGCACCTCCAAAAAAGCAAAAAACTCAATTACCAAGAATTTGTACCTAAACCCTTTTCTAAATTCATGATTCAATTATAAGAAAAAATCCAAAATAATTATTCTATTCTTAATTGCACTTTTTTCAGATACTTGTTTTTGATATTTAGTTTAATTTTGCAAGTTCAGCAATAAAATGTTTTTCTTTTTAACAATAATTACCTTGACACTTTTTTATAGCGTTCATTATAATTATGAGATCGCAAATGATCAAAAAAACGTACACTCACAATATTATTACAGTAACGGACTGTAGTTTATTTAAGAAATATTCCGTTCAGTCATTTTTAAATAAATAAACATTTAAAATTCCAAGCAAATTTATTTTTAACTGATTCTAACAGTTATTCAAAAAACTAAGTGCATATTAATACGGATTTTCAGTTGCAGTTAATATTGTCCGTTGATTGAGTTAAATTCTTCTTTATGTAAAATTAAATGAAAATGAAATTTAAAGCAACGAAAAGCTAATTTAATTTTTACTGTCAAAAATTCAACCGCGAATTCCGTAAAAACAAATCAATATTCAGTTATCTATTATAAATTAATTGTCAAAAAATTAACTACATATTCCGTAAAAACAATTAAATATTCAGTTATTTTATATAATTTTACTACCAAAAATAATTTTTACTTATCTATAAAAAATGAATTGCTTGTTTTGTGTAAGCAATACCCATTTTCTATTTGTTAAAATAATTTAGTTAAATACATCAAATTTTAAAAGTAAAATAATTGCGAAGCCATATCGGGCATGCTGCTGGTGTCTTATAATTGAGAGTTCTTCTGTAAACAAAAGTAAAACAAACGTGTGTAACTGGGTAAGTAAATAAAAATATTCTCCCTATATCGCTTATAAGAAAAACAAGCGGACAGGTGTCTGTCTGGTATTTTTAGAAATTCGGCTCTTTTGTGGAGTAAACGAAAATTTAATAAAATAACTGAATATTTAATTGTTTTTACTGAATATGGGATCAATTTGACAGTAAAAAATTGACAGTAAAATTTTAATAAATAACTGAATATTTAATCGTTTTTACTGAATATGGTGTTGAATTTTTGACAGTAAAATTTTACAAAATAACTGAATATTTATTTGATTTTACAGAATATGGTGTTGAATTTTTGACAGTAAAAATTAAATGAACTTTTTTTTAAAAAGAAATGAAAAATATGTAGACCGGTTTTTAATTGAACTTTCATTTATTTTATATCACAATTTCAGTTAATTTTACGTACAGAATATTGTGAGTGTAGGTATGTACGTAAGTAAGTGTTTAATAATTTATAGCTTAACAGTTTAAAATTAAAAAAATACAACAAAACCTTTAATTATCATAAAAACATACAATTTACAAGCTCACACACAATAAACAATAAAAAACTGCACTTGATTTTTAATTTAGGTGTTTCCTTGGATGTCCCTTGTCTATTTATCTATTGTTTGTAAACTAAAATTAAAGATGTTAAAAAAATACATGCGTATTTTTATAAATAAATATTACTAACAAACAAATTACTATTTATATTTTTTTTTTTTTTTTGCAAAAAAATGTGTAAGTATAAATTACTTTGAGAAAAAATTGCTAACTACTTAATAAGTTATTTATATCTTCAGAAAGCACATGGTCATGTATCTCACTTATAATATTTTTTAATGGTTCAAGTGGTGAGGCTATTAAATTGTGCACCTGTGTCAAATTGTATTTTGATTTACGTAAGTCATTTAAGAATAATTTTTTTAAACAAACCATTAACCATATAAATAATTATAAAAATTTTTTGTTAGAAAATTGAAATTTTGAAATGAATTATTTCAGTTGCAAAGTCTTTGAAATGTTGAAAAAAATTTAAGGCTACGAGATGGAATCATGACCTTATGAAAACAAAGTTCTAGTTTACATTTTTTTCAAAAAAGAGTTATATATGGGCATTCCCAGCGAAAAGCTTACTTTTTGTAACGTAACGCCAGATGGCAAACAAGCTTTTATATTGTGTTCATTAGGGTGGTTTTACTGAATAGGACTGATTATTTTCGCTCAAAATTAGGATGTGCTCATGTCTAGAAACGTGCGATTTAGTGTAAAAATCAAATTGCAATAATTTGTGCATAATCGGACATTGTCTTCCCGTGCTTAAAGAGCCCTGAAGTTTCAAAAGTTTCTGTATTTTCGGAAATTGCGCCACTTTTCTATTTGATTTAAAATTCTTGTACCAAAAATCATTTAAAGTAGTATATTGATATACATATATTAAGTTGCTCAGCATCATTCATCAGAAAAAGTTTGACCAAGGGTACTTTCGGAAGTATTAGAATACTGCCGACGACATTCCGATACCGCCTGAGGTTGGAATTGGTTTTTGCAGAAATTTTAGAAAATTTAGAACATTTGATGCCATTCGCAAATATGAACAATCTTGCAAAAGTGAACTGGCTTTGTTTTAATTAGTTCATATTATCGCGAGTGCACTGTATTTGATAAAAAATTTGAATTTTCTGGGATAGCGATTTTGCGGTATTGGTAAAAAATTTGTAGGTATAGTTATTACATTTTTAGCCAACAACCAAGTTTATTGAGTCAATTAAAAAAGTTGTTGCCCAAAAAATTTTTTTTCAACAAAATGTTTACGTGATTTGTTAAAATAAATTGTGGCAAATGTTTAATAAATCAAACAAAATGTTTATCGAATCTTTATTAATTTATTTATTAATGATGATGTGCTAAATTCCCAATTTTTATTCTTAGATAAATACACTAAAATTTATAATGGGGAGATAAGCTATTTCCTATGCGCATTTCGCTGGTTGCTTAGGCCAGACCATTAGGAAACCTTTTTCCAAAGACGATGGCAAAACTTATTATATTATACAAATAAAACTGTAAAGCGAATGAGAATTACATATGAAAAAGTGTTGTAATAATGCTGTATTTACTTTGCTTTAAATATTTTTTTATTGAATATGAAGAAATTTTTAATTATATCATTATTAAATATGTTTTATTGGGTGATTTTTTGCAAAGGGTAAATTTGATAACTATTTTCATTGATTCCAACAAAAAGTTTATTGATCTAAAATTTTATTTTCAGCAAACTGTGTTGTTAAAAATTTTCTTTAAACATTTTTTTCTGCACATCTACAAACCTACTTGCGGAGTCTGAAAAGGGTCTAAGGGAGTGCCGTGGTTCTTTAAATGCTTTACATATTTTTAAAAATTTTATTAGTTTGATACAAGCAATCATCTATTCATGTGAGTAATGTTGTAACCAATGAAAACTGTATGGTAAAAAGATTAATCAAATGTTGCATTAACCTCTGAAAAAACGCATGGCCCGTTTATGCCACAAAAACTTGTAAGCGAAATGTGCGACACCTGGCAGGAAAATCTTACAAAAGCTCTCTACACCTAGAGAAAAAAAATGTTTTAATATAGTCACCCCAACAAAACAATTTTTAAAGAAAATTTTATACATATAATGATTATTTTTACCATATTATTGTCACCGGCAACCATATTATGGTTAAATTAGGCCTCCATAAAAAAGCCAAAACCATATTATGATTGCCTCCAAACATGTTATGTTTAATAATAACTAAAATATGTTTAACATTTATAATAGCATGGTTGGTTTTTAACCATAGCATGTTGCTCTTGAAAAAGAGGAAAATACTATTGTTAATTTAAAAAAAAAGTATTGTAATTTTTAACCATAACATGTTTTGAGCAACCTTTATTTGATTGTGACCCCTTGATGGAGGACTTATTTAAATTACTGGAACTTAATCTTGGCATATAGACCGAAAATTTGAAGATAAAAAGCAAAGCGCAAGATTTCTGTCGCGTTTGCTCACAATATAAAAATAAAAAATAAATAAATATTATCGTGAAGACATTTCAACAGAGTATTTAGCGCAATAAACGCAAGCTTTTTTTGCCGATCAGTAGTCATAGATAAGACATGCTGTCATCACTGCACACTTAAAACAAAGGAACGGTCAAAGCAGCGAGCTAGAATGAACGAATCGTGTCCAAAAATACAGGCAAGGTCATAGCGACTGGTTTTAAGCTACAGGTGGGCTAATTTTTGTTGATAATCTTCTCAAATGAAATACAGTCTACAATTTCTGTGATTGAGTAATGCTACGAGTTTGCAGAAAAAGAAAGCGTTGTTTTTGGTTTATACAGTTCATACATTCACTATTGCGATGCCCAAAAGCAACAAATTAAAGATCAAATTGTTTTATTACGTTCCTTATTTGATTGATTAAAATCGCTTGGTTTTTTTCTAATTCCAAACTTAAAAAAAATACTCGGTGGTAAAAGATTTGCCAACAATAAATAATTAATTAATAATGAAATAATTAAATAAGAATGCGGTGGATATGGTGTCGAAAATGTTGACAATTTCTGCTATCTGGGATGTGTGATGACAAAAAAGGGAGCAGCATATGCCGATGTGAATATATAAATATTAATTCCTGTTGTTCCTATAAGGAGAGTAGGGTCTTAAGATGTGAATAACAGAAAAAGGCGTGGATGAAGTATGGAAGGCTAAATAAAATATGGGGATCAACTCAGATATCATTCAAGACCAAAATTCGCATCTTAAATACCTGTATCAAATCGACTTTTTAGGCACTGTAACCTGGCTAATAGCAAATTCACTAACGCAGAAACTGCAAGTGCTTACGAATCATATTTCAAATATTCTAGCCTGTAACCATAAGCGGTGCCGAGCTGTAGAGATGAGCAGATCATTCAAATTAAATATTTATTTTTTATTATTTGTATATTTATATGCAAGCTAATTGCCAGAAAGAAATAGAACTGGATAGGGTACACACTCCGCCAGCCAGTACCCAGCATAACCAGGCAAGCACTAGAGTAGAGGGCAATAGAGGCTTAGACCGACAGAGAAAAATAAGGCGAATAATTTTTCTAAGTGAAATACAAATATAAATCAGTAGCACATGAGAAGAAATAAGAATTATTAGTATGAATAGAGGAAGATGGAAATGTAATTTTGTAGCCCTATGCTCCCAAGAGGAGTGATAAAGAAAACAAGTAAGAATGCTGTATTCAGCTATACCCAATCTTATGTCCCCTCCACCATGGTGCGACAATAACAGAAAGTTATATAAATACCGTTCATTAGATCTTTTATGTCTTTGAAAGGAAAGTGCCACGCCCACTTGTCCAAACACATTTTCTTATTGGATCTTGTGTATTGATAGCCAAGATGCTTGTACCTAATTTATAAATTTGTGCTCTTCTTGCCGGTCTCCAGATATACATTAATGTAAAATAAAAAATATTAATAACAAGATATTTGTGGCAGTCGTGGTTTTGTGCTCACATCACACCCATTTGTGGACCGATCAGGCTGAACTTCAATAGCACATAATTGCGGACTTTATGTGACATAAATATATAACTGCCAAGTCCCCATAATTTCTGGGGTCTGAGGAAATCCCATTTCAACAGACATCGTTAAATCATCAATGTTGTAGAAATCAAAAATGGTATGACAATAAATAACCATTATAGCTTCGGTGAAGGGTATGAAGAAGATAGTTTTTATCAAAGGAATCAAAGTTGAAGGGATAAGCTATTCCTATGCGCATTTCACTGGTTGCTTAGGCCAGATCGTCAGGAAACTTCATCCAAAGATCTTAAAAAAACTTAAGATATTAAACAAATAAATCTGTTAAGCGAATAAGAATTATAAGCAACAGTTTTACTGGTAATAATATCAGAGTTTAAATAAAAACAACAACAATAAACAGTGAATTTAACTTTTCTTACATTCCCCACTACAATTGGTTGGAATTCTTTCAACATTAATTGTAGTTGACGTTAGTAGGTCACTGTGAACAATTTATCGGGCTAAAAGGATATTATGTGGAGAAGATCATTGTACCTATTTATAATATTTTTTTTATGAATTTTTATATCTGAAATATTAACAGATGCTAGAAATATTAAAAATACCAAAACAATTTTATGGTCTTTCTGCGGGCCACCCGCAAATCTTTTGAAAACCGTTGTCATATTGTATTATTTTTAAAAACTGATCTAATTATAAATGTAAATTTATTTATTTATAGAGCAAATTTTTATCGACATAAGTAAAAATTATTGAATTTATTTTAAACAAAATTAATTATTTTTTTATAATTAGAATGTTTAAATTATACATTCAAACATGAATATATTTTGTTTAACAATATTTAAAAATAAATTAAAAAGGGTCTAGTTTTATTAAAATAAATTTGTATATTTTATTTTAAAATACAAATTATAAAGTCATTGATTTCAAACAATTTACACAGACACATTTATTTTTCAATAATAAAAAAGAACAAATCCTTGAAACCTAAAAACTTAAATTAAAATTATTGTATATGCTAATGGTTATTGAGAACCTTGACCTTCTGACTGTAGGGTACAATTTGAGCTGGGACCTTTAGTTAAAAAAATATGCTACTTATGTGATTTTTTAAACATACCTACACAAAACCACAACAACAAAACACAGCAATAATTTACACACACACACGAGTTAGTTTACATGTGACTACATAAATTTAACATTAACCTTTGAATATTAAATCATTGAACGTTGAACAAAATTAAAACAAAACAGAAAAAGCAAAAGAAAAAAAAACAACAAAAAACAAAAGACTTAAGCTGCAAGCACCTGTAAGAGCATTTAAGGGTTTTTAGTTTGTTTTAGTTATCTTCATCTTTTTTTTACAATGACTTATGAGTTTTGGGGACAAAAAAAGCAAAAAAAAAATTAAAATAATAATTATTTAACAGAAATGACTGTCAAAAAATGAAGGTGTTAATTTTTGAAGGCTACGAAAAGGTTGGGGGGCGGTGACAAGAGAAGAAAGTCAATCAAATAAATATTTAAGAAATAAAAAGCGAAAGTAAAAGTTTTCGATTTTGAACGAGAAATAAAAGCAACAACAACAACAAAGTATTGCTGTTAAATGTAAAAAGCCAGCAATAATAATTGATTCGTTTTGTTTTTGTTTTCAATACTTACCGGCACTTCTGTAAAAACAGCTGAGCAATACAATCACAAGTGTAACTTTTGTAGTTTTGGCAGCAGGCATATTTTGTAATCACAATTATTTTTTTAAATTTTTATTTTATTTTTGCTTTCAACCAAGACAAAGAAAAACTTAACTCTGTAAAAAGAACTATTTCGTAATTTAAGCAAATTTGAATTTTTAATGTATCGTTTTTGGCCAAAATTAACATGCAGGTAACAAGTTGCCGTATTTTTTTTTTAATTTTTTAATTTAGAGGTTTTTTGTTTGGTGTTTAAAATTTTTAAATGCATAGATATATTTAGACTTTAGTTGTTGTTTTTGTTTTTATTATATATTTTAAAAATTATGGCCTCTGAGTGTTGACAGAAATGGTAGTGGTTGTGTAGTTGGTTTGGAATTTGAGATATTTGAAATCAACAACAAAATAAACTGTTGCTGTTGATGGTTGTTTTTGTTGTTAGCTTGTTAAAAGCCAGCAAATAAAATATAACAGCAAAAAAGAAAAAAATGGTGTAATAATATTTAAATAAGTTTTAATTTTTAATTACAATTTACTTAAAATCTTAACAATTTTCAATACTTCAAAATGTCCACATCCGGTTTTATTTGAAATTATTTCTCGCTTTAATCTGGGCTAAGAGGTTTCTTTTTTATGGTTTTTAATTGGCTTAATTAAAATTTTTTTATTTTTTAACTTGTCTTAAATATTATTATTTAATTTTTCATTAAAAGAAAAAAAAAAATATAAACACTTTAAATCACTATCGTTTGATCGTAAACCGCAGACATCCGTTTTCGTTTTGTATAAAGACCGTTTAGTTGGCGTGCTCAATTAAATCTATTTGCTGGCTTAAAACTTTTGCTTTCGTTTGCTGTTCGTTTCTTCGTTAAACCTCCCAGAGTTACTCTTTTGGACAGTCATGTTAGCTGAATAGATCTTAAGCTTTTCTGTGTGAATATGTGTGTTGCAGAAAGTGCAGTTAATCGTAAATTTATGTTTACGATTTGGTTTTTTGCACAATTTTTATTTGTTTTGTTTTGGCGCTTTTTTTAAAGTTTGCA
Organism: Pollenia labialis; assembly: GCA_949318255.1. Lineage (NCBI taxonomy): Eukaryota > Metazoa > Arthropoda > Insecta > Diptera > Polleniidae > Pollenia > Pollenia labialis. The sequence goes on along the minus strand of OX439141.1, from coordinate 139,470,971 downwards.
ATTTAAAGCATTTGAAATTAAACTTTTATGTTTCAATACTTAAAAAACGTCATAAAACGAATTTCTGATAAAATATAACTTATGAATGCAAAAAACGTAGGAATATGTAAAACAAATCTGTCTAAATTTATGACATTTTCACATACATATTTACAGTTTATTTAATTTTTGTTAAACAAAACCATCGAAATGGTCGAAATTTAACTATAGAAGCTTTTTAAAAAAGCAGCTTTAAAAGTTAAAGACATAGCGGCATACAAATGTACACTCTGCACCACTAGAATAGAACAACTTTATGTGCAACCCCTGCGTGACGAACGTTATAGACGCTTTTACTTATCTATATATATAAAAATGAAAAATGTTTGTATGTTTGTTTGTTTGTTTGTGTGTTTGTTTGTTGGCTTATAGACTCCGAAACTACTGAACCGATTTTCCTGAAATTTTTACAGTAACATCACGTGAGCCCTAAAAATAAAATAGGCTACTTATTTTTTCGATAGGGGCAGGGGAATTGGTACCCCCATAGGATGCCAATATTAATTATCGCATATCTTAAGAGCCGCTGGACGCATTTTTCTGAACTTTTTGTAGTAGGATCTTCTGAACCCCAAAATTGAAATAAAATAGCAGCGGGGGAAGTGGTTCCCCCCATAGGACGCCAATGCTTAATATCGCATATCTTATGAACTGTTATAGTGAGAATGTTCAAACTTTGTGGAAGTCACTCTTATGGTATACTACACTTTTGAAAATAAAAATAAAGCGGGTAGGGGAGGGGGGGGAAACCTCCCATAGGATGCATATATTAAATATCGCTTAACTGAAGAACTCTTAAAGGGGGAGTCTTCAAACGTGGTTAAAGCTACAACTATGGCAAACTATAAATTTCAGTATAAAAATGGGCGGGTAAACAGGGGAGGAGCAGTACCCCTCATAGATAGAAATATAAATAAGAGCCACTGCACGCATTTTGTTGAACTTTTGGTAGTAGGATCTTCTGAGCCCCGAAATTGAAATAAAGTAGCAGCGGGGGAAGTGGTTTTCCCCATAGGACGCCAATGTTTACCATCGCATATCTTAAGAACTGTAATAGTGAGAATGTTCAAACTTTCTAGAAGTCACTCTTATGGTATACTTCACTTTTGAAAATAAAAATAAAGCGGGTAGGCGCAGGGGGGGAAATACCTCCCATAGGATGCATACATTAAATATCGCTCAACTGAAGAACTATTAAAGGGAGAGTCTTCAAACGTGGTTAAAACCACTATTATGGTAAACTATAAATTTCAATATAGAAATGGGCGGGGTAGCCAGAGGAGGAGCAGTACCCCTCATAGATAGAAATATTAATAAGAGCCGCTGCAAGCAATTTGTTGAACTTTTGGTAGTAGGATTATCTGAGCCCCAAAATTGAAATAAAATAGCAGCGGGGGAAGTGTTACCCACCATAGGACGCCAATGTTTAATATCGCATATCTTAAGAACTGTAATAGTGAGAATGTTCAAACTTTGTAGAAGTCACTCTTATGGTATACTTCACTTTGAAAATAAAAATAAAGCGGGTAGGCGCAGGGGGGAACTACCTTCCATAGGATGCATATATTAAATATCTCTCAACCGATAAAGTGGTTAAAGCAGTGTAGCGAAGCGCACCGGGTTAAGCAAGTTGATATATAAAAAGTTTTTGGGTTTTTAAAAGAGCGATAGCTTGAGCATAAAGTTAAGTGATATTAATGTATGCATAAATCATAATTTCTTCACAGGTTTTTGTTCTAAAATCATTGATCAACATTTAAATGATTTTGTTATTTGGCCTCGCACGTTACAAAAAAAGAATTTTTTTAAATGCTTTATAAATTACTTAAAATCGAATTCCTAAAAGAAAGATGAAATTAAGAGAATTTAAAAATAACTTATTTGTAGTCAAAACATTTTCAGGTTTTCTATAAAAATCTGTGAACACTGAGCAAAGCACGTTAAAAACTTTCCAGTAGGATATAAATAATCCCAATTGTATTTATTTCAATAAAACCCTTTTCTTGGAGAAGGTCACATACATATATTTGTTTTTAAAAACATTTCTTAATACAAATGTTCTATTCATAAATGCATTTATCAATGAATGTAAATTTGTTTATTATAAATATTATGTTTTGTTTACTGGCTGGCTGTCCATCTAAAACTTGTGCGGAAGGTACTGGGCCCTGTTTCTCAAAACGATTGTTTTAAATCTATTTTACTTGTAGATTTGGAACTTGAAGTTTTGAGAAACAAGGCCCAAGGATCATACTACCGGTTTTAGAACAAGTTTGCCCTGGGCAATTGTTTTGGAGCAACCGCTTCAAGGCTAGCTATAATTAGAAGGCACCACAGCCATGTATTCTGAATGGTTTAAAAACATCTCAGGAAAGTAGGCGAATACTGCACTCAAAATATTATGTAGTTAAATTTAAACGAAAATTCATTTCAAACAACTTGAAATTCATTTTAAAAACGAATCATTTACATTTTATTTAAAATAAATGAATTTTACATTTATTCTTAAATTTTTTATTTATTAAACAACATATTCCGTATAATTTAATAGTTGTTACATTTAAAAAATATATTCTAACCGACAAAAAATCAAACTGCATAAAAAATAAGTACGGAAAAATATAATTTTTTAAAGTTATTTGTAAAATAACTATATTTTTTATTAAATTTTAACAGAACGGAAAACGAATTTAACAACCCACAATCAGTTACTGTAATAATTTTATGAGTGTGCTGAAGCATGGTTGCAATATGGGATTGGACACACATCCTCTAGGAAAAGAGGGTTAGCAACCAACATCCCTGAAGCCAAAATTGCCAATGAATCGCGAAATAAACAGCCTGTAAATTACTTAAGAAACACTTAGTAATTATTAGCGCATTCTAACTACAAATGAAAGTAAAATTTAGTTTATTTTTTAAAAAAGGATGTATGGGAGGTTGGCATGTCCTTGCACCGGAATGCAACAAAATTTACAACAGCGCTAGAATGTAAAATTGTACAGACAAACACTTACTTTTGCTTCATTCTGATGAAAACTGTAGTTAATAATTAAAGTTTTTATTTCAGGATGTTTGGGAGGTTGGCATATTCTAAAGAGTTTTTCTTTCCTCGCGCTTTTTCATTTCCCGGGAAAGCGGGATTTATTTTTAAATTTCCCGGGAAATTCCGCCCAGTACAAAACGATGCAAAATATTTGTATAATTAAATAAAAAAAATTCTGGGAATTTCTGCACAAATTTCTCGGGAGTGTTTTTTCCGAAAAAATATACTTGATCCCGTGATATTTTTCCCAATATCGTTGTAACGGATTTATTTATTAGTCTGCGAAATTTTATCTTTCGCCGATAACTACTCTAGTTTTGCCGATTCACTATTTGGGGGCACACGTGGCCACACATCAACCTTCTTCATCAAATTTACGTTTGTGCTGGCAATATTTTAATTTCCTTAGCACACATGTGGTTTTTTATTACTTACACAATCACAAAAATATAAGTTTGACGAGCAAGTTTGATGAGGCATTATTAAACATTTGATATTTAGCTTTAAATTCGAGCCAAAATCCTTGATGTAATATAATTTCAATAGCGAAAGTTTAGAAGTATTTATCTCCAAAATTTAAAGGTATACAAAAAAAAAACAACAACACTTACTGGACTCTGACAATGAATGACATTAAAAATTAGAGCAAATTCGTATTAAATATACAAATTCGTATAAAAATTTGTACAGCCGACATGAGGGTGTTTAAAAATTCTAAACACACAAAAATTTCTAAGCATGATGACTGATTAATTCGCACCCACCTCGTTACCAAAATTACTCGTACATACAAGATAATTTTAAAAATTCTGACAAATGATCAGAGCTGTAAAAGATTATAATCGATTAAATTGAAATCGCATGATTTATCGTTAAAGATTGCTAATTTTTTTTTAATTGTATTCAATATCGGAAAACTTATTGTATGATTTCAATTTTAAATCAATTGTCAAAGACTTTTGGTGTGAACGATTGTTAGGATGGCAACGCGGTAAAGGCGTGAATTCGCCATCTTAATCATCCACAACCCATTGTCCACAAAATTATCTATTTAAAACAAACCGAATGAATAAAAAAATTTGTCCAAACAAATTATTACTGAATGTAAACAAAAATGAAAATGCATGTAACAAAAGTCAGTCATAACAAAAAAAAATTTAAATAGAAATAATAATAACAAAAAGGTTAATCAAATGAAAACAAAGTCATCAATTAAAAAAAAAAAAGAAAAAATTCGATTCTTGACTATCTCGACCCATCACTTCCCTGGCGGGCAGCTAATGTTTTGCGGCCTTGCCTGCCCACCCACTAACTTGAAAAATCCTTGGCCCATATGTGGCTTTGCCTCTTAACGTGATTTTACCCCTACAAGTTTAGAACTTGCTCACTTATTATTATTATTATTTTTTTCCTCCTCACTCCATTTTTCCCTCAGGACATTTCCGTACTTCTATTCAGAAGCTCACCCAAAAATTAAATTAAGAAAAAAACCCTGTCCAAACTATCTGCTCAAACAAACCTTCGGTCCAAAAGCAGACCTAGAGTTATCCCCTGCCCTAATTACTCCGAGCTCGGCCTGGTGTCTTGAGATTATTTATGAGTGGAATTTACCAAAAATCTTCTTTCCCCCGCCGGGATGGACGCAGTCCGTGCTGTTTTAAGAGCGGTAGTGTGGCGAACGTAAGTATGTCTTTGTGAGATTCTGTGGTGATGAATGATATGGTGCGTATGAGGTTTAAGTGCTTTGATTGGGTAGATGAATATGTCTGAATAATTAGCTGTCTTTATGGATGGATGATGTACGGGTGTATGATATTTGCTCAGATGATTTGTGTGTGGATGGATGATGTAGGGCGTATGATGTGTGAATGTATGAACCGTGTTTATATGTATGAATGCATATGCTGTCTTTAATCAATTTAAAATTTTTTTTTTTCATTTAATTAAACGTCATTAAATTCCTTATTTGTTTTATTTTAAAAATGTATTTTTCAATTAAATATTTAAATTAAATTTTTTATTTTAAAAGATTTTGTTGGTCGTGCTTAATTCCCAATTTTTATTATTGATAGAAACACTGAAATTGAAATTTAAATTACAATTTTGTATTCCCAAAAATTACTTTGATAATAAACTGGCAAGTGCACGGCTTAAAACAACTTTACTGGCAACATGCTTTTGCAAGTTGTTTTTGTTTTCATTTTGTTTTTTCTTAACCTACTTACAACTACAATTAATGTTGGAAAAAATTCAATCAATTTTAGTGGGGAATGTAAGGAGAGATAAACTCAATGTTTTGTGTTGATGTTTTTGATTTAACTTTGATATTGTTACAAGTATAACTGTTGCTTCTAATTCTTATACGCATAACAGTTTTGTTTGGTTTAATATCTTTGGGTTTTCTTAAATCTTTAGATGAAGTTTCCTGAACAGCTTAACCCATCATTTATTAATTTTAGTGTTTTTATCAAGAATAAAAATTGGGAATTAAGCACGACTAACAAAATATTTTTAAATAAAATTTTGTATTCCCAAAAATTACTTTGATAAATTTTTTATTTTATTTTTTTCCTAAAAAAAACAAAATCAAAACTTTCCTTCACCAAACCAAAAACAAGAAACGATCCTCTTCGCTCCGCACTTCCAACTCAAAAAAAATTCATCCTCTTCTGGGGTCTAATCACCGCATACGATATCGAGCAATATTGATCGAAATTATTTATTTTGGTATCATGAATCTCGATATCGAATGAAATTGATTGAATTTGAAATAATAGCATTCGATATCGAGTAACTCGACATTACGTTTCTCGAGTTTTCATTCGATACGTCAGTGCCTATCGTATGCAAAAAAAAATCGATACTTTATTCGATACGATAGTATCCCGTACAAACCCATTACAGATTTCTGTAGATCTGATTTACGGCAGGAGCCAATGTTTCCAAATTAGGTACAAGCATCTTGGTTATCAATACAAAACATCCGACAAAATGTGGGCGGTATTGTAGAAGTAGGCGTCGAACAAAATAGATTTATTTATATGTAATGAACGGTATTTATATAACATTCTGTCCTTAACAATGTTGGCAAGATTTAATTTTGAATTCAAAAATCAATTAAATATCAAAGAATTAAATCAGTTTGGTTGAAATCATTTTGTAAGAAAAGATAAACTCCATGTTTGTTGTTGGTGTTTTGTTTAAGCTTTGCTATTTTTACGGGTAAGACTTTTGAGTGTTTATAATTCCTATTCGCTTAACAGTCTTATTTGAATAATTTCTTTAGCTTTTCTAAAATCTTTGGATAAAGTTTCGTGATGACCTGGCCTAAGCAACCAGTGAAATGCGCATAGGAATAGCTTATCCCACCAACAATAAATTTCAGTTTATCAATAGTAAGAATTGGGAATTTAGCACATTACAACTAAATCTAATTAATGAGGAATCTTTTTGATTTCAATGCCAATTAAATGCAGTTCTTTGCAGCTCTGCACGTGATATACAAATTTTTATTTCGGGTGTTAATCAAATTGAGAAAGGTTAGGGTACATTGTTTAAAGTGGCTTTTCAGTTTATAAAAACTTTAAATTCGTGTGAAATGTCAAGTATTTGCGGGAGAAGCATTAGTGTAATAAGACCAAATAGAAATTATGTACAAAATTGTGATATTTGTGGTATTTTTAAAGGGTGAACTTTTTAAATTTTTTTTTAAATTTCATTTAAAGTTAATCAGTCATTTGTATTTATAGGTTTATGTCTAGCAAATCCTTTTGCTGGCTTATTCGATCCTAAATGTATAGTGACACGTAATAAAGAGTGTCCTAATGAAAATGTAACATTTTGGCTCTACACCAAGTAATTTTATAGATATAAAAATAATTGTTTTTTTTTGTTTAATCACTTGCTTATTTTTTCCAAGACAAACTCAAGATGATCCGTTCAAACTAAATCCATTAAATCTGCAACCGAATGATTTCCTACCTAGAAAACCTTTGTACATAATACTGCACGGTTATACTGGAGATCGTGATTATTCGCCAAATCGTTACATAAGACCAGCTTTATTGGATGTGGAAGATGCATATGTAATTTCTGTGGATTATGGACCTTTAGTTCCGTATCCTTGTTATTTTGCAGCTGTGGAAAATTTACCCGTAGCCAGCCGATGTTTGGCTCAGTTAATAAATACTATAGTCGATCGGGGGTTAGTTCAAAATGAAGATATACACATTATCGGTTTTAGTTTAGGCGCCCAGATGGCAGGGCAGACCGCAAATTATCTTAAACGTCGCCTTAAACGAATAACGGGTAAGTTCGAGAATTTTACTGCTTTAAGATTTAATGTAGGTTTATTTGTTTTTTCAGGTCTTGACCCTGCTAAGCCCATGTTCATTACTGTAGGTTCCGACCGAAAACTGGATTCCACCGATGCTGAATTTGTAGATGTTATTCACACAGATGTTTTAGGGCGCGGTATGCTAAGAGCTATGGGCCATGTGGATTTTTATCCGAATATTGGTCCCCATCAACCGGGTTGTCAGGAGGACAACATGGAGGGTGAGTCATTTAAATTGTTAAAATGTTACACACTTAAAAAAATTTGAACTTGACATTGTGAACAGTTTTAAAAATGTTAATCAAAAAATTTAAAGCAACCGTTAAAAAAAATTCCATTACACCCACAGAGAAATAATTTTTTCAAAAAAAAAAAAACAATTTCGAATAACATTTTTTTAATCATATTATGGTTTATTTAACCATATTATTGTCACCGGCAACCGAACAAAGGGTAAAAAAGGGAAAAAGCGGGCATGTGTCTGGTACTTTTTAAAAAAATTGGGTTCTTTTGGGGAGTAAACGGGAATAATCTATATTTTGGGACTTCTCTGTCACCCCATTTTTCTTTTAAACTAATAAACATACTTATATATATAGATTATACCGAATTCGTACCTTTTTTGAAAAATACATATAGTAATTTGGTACTTTTTCGAAACTCGAACGTTTATGGGGTGGAAATAGTACCTATTTCTAATAACTTTTTTTACAAACCATTTTTTCCATTCATTGACATATATGTACTAAATTTTTGACTCCCACTACGATATTTAAATTTTTGATACTTCAATGGGGTGAAAAAAGTATCAAAAAGGGGAATACGGATTACTAAATTACTTGATTTTTCTTTTCGGTGCTGCATGTGGTAATATTTGTGTTTTCTATAATATTGAACTAAAAAAATTAAAATTATAGGTGCAGGACCCTTGAGATTGAGTTTGGTACTTTTTTTGTTCTTTTTTTCGGTACTTTTTGAATTATTGTTAATATTGTACTTAAAAACATATAAATAAACATGCATGGTCCTGTGTGAATAATAATCTATAATGGGGCCTTATTCCTACTTTTTCGTTCTTCAAAAGGTACTTTTTTCAACTATCATCTTTTTAATTACCATTAATATTGGACCTAGATACATAAAATTGAACATGCAAGGCCCTGAGAGAATGAGAGTATGTAAGTCTTTTCGGTAACCTTTCGTTCTTAAATTGATTTTTTGAGTTTTTATAAATATTGTAATATAATATTAAATATGCATAGTCCAGAGTCATTGAGGAACTATAAGAGGAGACTTTTTGGCACTTTTTTGTTTTTCAATCAGTACTTTCTGTTTTGTTTTTATATTATTCAACTTACTTAACATATGTACAGAAAGAAAAACGCTCGTGGTGAATTAAGATTTTTATATTTACTTACTTCAAGTACGAGTCGTACTTCAATCCCCTAAATGGGATTACTGTCGAAAATCAATTGCGGAATTTCTTCAAATAAGTACAAAATTCTTAAGCCATGTATAAAACTCTGAGAGTAAAATTACAAAGTGATCGTTTTATTCTCATTTAACTTATTAGTCTCATCTCTCAGCATTGCATTCCTTATGCGTGCAGACACTACAGCAACACCACACAAGTAGGTAAAAAAAAACGATTTGCTTGTTTTGTACAGAAACAACAAAAACTACAGACCGAGAAGACAAACAAACATTATTTTCATGCTTAAAAAGTTAAATCAACAGCAAAAGTTTGTATTTAGCTTATTTTTTAGTTAAATATGGACACCAAATTTTAAGGTGGGAAATATAATATTCTTCTTCTGTCTCTGGAATAAATGTTTTAGGTGAGAATCAGTCTAATTTCACTTTCGGATTATTTCAAGTACGAATTCGGAACTTAATCAACTTTAAAATACTTAAATCAAGCGCTCAAGGACTACTCTGGGGTGATCAGTCGATGGCGGCTTTTGCTATGTCTCCCGTAGGCCTGCGCAACGTATGGCCAATCCAACGCCATTTGCGATTAAGTTTTTCAATTTGCATTGGCTGTTGATTAGTTCTACTCTATTGTTGCAGGCCAGAGTATTCGAAGAGTTCTGCAAAAATCAACCAAAATAATCCAATAATTTATTAAGTTATTCGAATGATCAGACAGGAAACATTTTTTATTTAATATTGGGAAAATCGTTACGATTTAGGCCCGTTTTTACAAATTACCAAGAGCTAAAAGTAGACTTTAACCGGCCTTATAAAAAGCGTTCCATTATTATAAATAAAAGAACAATTTTTATACGGCCGATAAAATTCTACCTTTAGCTATCGGTAAGTTGTGAACACAGGCCTTGCAATAACAACAACTATTGATTACATTATTATTAATCAAACAAAATTGGCTTAAAAATATAAAAAAAATATATAACAAGATTTTAGTAGACAGTTTTTGTTATTCGATTAAAAAAGCTACACATATTTATGTTAAATCTGAACTTGTGCACAATTATTTTGTTATAAATAATTTAGAAACTAATTAATTAATCTACTACCATCAATTAAATTAAATAATTTATTCAAATGATTTACATAATATTTCTGCACTTTGTTAAAGTTCTTTGGAATAGGTTGGAAAACATTTCGATTAAATCGAAAAGCCGATTAAAATATTCGAATAATTATTTATTCTAAATTTATTCTTAAATACAAAATTTCATATTATTCGAATGAATGTGTATTCTAAGTCAAATTACAATCCTCAAAAGCTATACTCTATTTGTCTTTATTCCTTCAATATTTTCCAGGAATATTTTGTATGAAAATTTGTATAATAAATGTTACTCAACATGAGAAATAAATTCCCGGATTCTATTTATTCTTAAATTTTAGAAAAAAAAATTTAATTTACTACCTGGCTGAATATTTTTTAATTACAAGCATTTAAAACTTATTTAACAAAATCGAATCGAATAAAATATTCGAATAATCGATTAATTTTTTTCGAATAAATAAATTATTGCCGAAAAATATCTGCTTCATTAAGGATTAGTAGAAGTTTAATTTTGCAAAAGTGAGTAATACATTAAATTATCTTAATAACTGATTAAATATTAAAACAAGTCAGAGTTCCGTGTTCAACTGTGCCGAATCTGTTATTCCCTTCACCCCTGCAAGCAATATTGGACTACCTGATCCTACTTGATCAAATGGACTGGTCCAATGTAATGCAAGCATGGACCATGCCATTGTTAAACAGATTTTGTAGAGAAACGACATGTCTTCGTTTTTTAACAACATGTTTTCGTTTTTAAACGATTTCAAAGCTTATCCTCTGGAGTATACCAGAGGCTGGGTTATATGGTCCTGCCCTAGAACATCTTTATGTAAAATAGACCATGTTTTTCCATACATTGGGGTTACCTTTGGACTAGTCCTAGACCCTTATGGGCTACATTTTACATGAGTGTATGGACTATTCACATTTTTGTGTAACAAATTTGAACTTTTTCTTTTTTCGGGTTAATTAAAAATTTTGCAAAAAAGCTTAATGCAAAAGGGTCAGTTATAAACCATTAAAAAGCAGTTTTTCTAAAGTTAAACAGAATATGAAATGCAACGTATTCCCAGGATTATTGTCTCTAAAGAAGAGAAGAGCATGGGATAGCCTTCAAGATGAAGTTTAAACTTTTTAAAAATTAAAAAAGCCCACAACTACGAAGAAATCGTCCGAAGCTTTGAAGAAATGTGTGTTTTCTTGCCACGCAACAATATGTACCAATTTTTTTTGACAGTCATCTAGCATTTTTTCCCGAAAATCAAGGAAACTTTAGTGAAAAGCAAGGAGAAAGATTCCACCAGGATATCTGAATAATTGAAACCCGATTTAAGGGCGGACATTTTTGTCACATCGTCGTGCCGGAGTTATCTTGTCGTACATCACAAAATAAAAAAAAAATTAAATAAGACCGTTTTCTGTGGAAAATTTATATCTTACGAGTATTGAGATATTACGTAGCCATTTTGTTGTATATCGACTTTTGCGAAATATTTAATGCGTTATAATATCGTATGTAGCATAATTGTGGATACACGGCAAAAAGCGTATGAAAATTGTCAATTAAAAAATCTTGCGTGACACATTGTAGTGCAACTAATTATCGTCCAGGTCCATAATCTCAATTTATGGCAACCAGAAATCCGTTATCAACTCGCGATAGCGAACACCATTCACAGTAACTGCTTGGCATACCTCATTTTCGAAGAAGTACGGCCCGATGATGCCGCATGGCCATAAACTCCACCAAACATGCATGCACACGCGTTTGAACATTTCTTACAGAGCCTGTTTGCTGAAATTTGTGCACAATTCTTCCGATTGTGGACACATTTGATCGATTATGCTGACCAAAAAAAAATCAAGATGTTCACGAAATGTATTTTTGATTTTAACGCCCATTTTCGTAAAAGGCTTCAACAATCCTAACGCGCTGCTCAATGCTTTACCTCTCAATGGTTGAATTTGACTGGGCCTTAATCCAGACCCACCCTTGTCGCATGGGGATTATTAACCATTGACCCGTCATGACCGATATTACCGTCCTAATCTCGTCCCTACCGAAACTAAGTAGCTCGCGCGTTTTCCCCGAATCATGGCCATGATTTAGGTACTCTCAAGCTGCCATCACCCCTGAGCCCTTTTGTTCGACTCACGTTAACTGAGAGTCTTAAAGGGAACCAATGAAATGCCAATCAAATTTCATACATTTTGTAAACAGAAAAATAAAAACAAAACGAAACGAAATAAAAAAAACAAGATAGAACTTGAAGTAACTGCCGGAGTTTTTATTATGGGCTTTAGGATTTTTACCTGAAGTTGAAGACTCAATTTTGTTTGAACACTCTTGATATACGATAATACCTCAGCCAGTTGGATGCCTGCTTTATGGCGATTTCCGCAATAAGGGATATACACTGTTTTATTTCGGAGTGTAGAACCTCGGGGCCGGTTCCAGAGGTCGCCCATCACAATTTCCATGATTGACTGTGAATAAAGCACCGAAAAAGGGTTCTGGAGTGCAAAAGTTTATCTTGATATGAAAAAAATATTTAAAATAGACATTCTAAAGAAATATTAACTGCCTGGCCCACAATGTCGACAAGAACATTTCTTTCAAATATTTATGTTGAAATAAAAACGAATTTTAGTTTTTTATTATTGTTTTCAATATAAAAAAAATACGAAAGAAATGTTCTTGTCGACACTGTGGGTCACGCAGTAAGTCTCTTTTTCTCTAAAACACATTTCCCTATGTAAGCGGTAAATCATTTTTTTTTTTTTTGTTTTGTGTAATAAGAGCCGTTTTCCATTTCTGGAGCGATCAGACTGAATTTCAATAGCAAACAATTTTGGACTATATTCAAAATAAAATCTTCAAAAAACACATTTCAAGGGACAGATGGACGGACGGTTGGAATATATATACCTTATAGGGTCTAAGATTAATATTGCAGAAATTACAAACGGAATGACAAACTAATATACACCATTTCCACCTGTAGTGAAGGATATTGAAAAGAAAAATAATTTATAATGTTAGGAAAAATTAAGAGACTTTTTTGTACCTCCAATAAATTAAGAAAATAAAAAGATACTTCTGTAACCGATTAATTGATTAAATAATCGACTAAAATTATAGATCCTGGCAGTTGTAACCATGATAGAGCGCCCCAATATTATGCCGAATCAATACGAAGTGAAAAAGGTTTTTGGGCCTACAGCTGCCCCAGTTGGCTGCATGCTATTTTTGGATTGTGCAACTATAATTCCAATGATGAAATTATGGGTCATCGTGTAAATCGAAGGTAAAACTGTTAAAAATGCTTTTAGAAAATAAATCGAAAATATAATTTTCTATACCTTTGGAAAAATTTATAGTGCTTTTGGATCGTTTTTTCTTAAAACTTCTCGCAAATCACCTTTTGCTCTGGGTTGCCTTTATAAAGATCCACTAGCCCATCATCGCAATCTCCCAATGCTCTACGATTACAAGGATATCTACGACGATGAATTTGAGCCTCAACTAAGAAAAGCTTTTGTGGATTGGACGGATAATGAATTTGTAGAATTTCGTAAATTTGCCCACTTCAATGAAAAGTTAAATAAAGTGAAACCCTAATAAAGGGCCATTTTAAAATTAAATTAAATTAAATTCAATTTTCTGTTAGAAACTATGTATGTCATATAAAATATTATAGTGGCTAAACCCATTTATTTTTAATAATTATTTATAACAGTATCGAACAATTAAATGAAACATGTTAATTTTAAGGTCATAATAAATGTTGCTGATTATTTCAGAGTTTATTTCAGTATTTAAACGAAATTGTCATTCAAATAATCAATTTTTTTTATATTAGAACTCCAAGCGGAAAATATGAAAGTTTTTAGTTTCAAACTAATCGTTGCGGTTTTGATAGAATGTGAGTAGTTTTTATTTGATTTTGTTTTACATGTAAAATTAAATGACAATTAAAATCTTAAATATCTTCTCCCTACAACTACGTTTTTAGTAGTTTTTAGTTTATTTTGGATATCTAGTGCCTCTACAACAAAAAATAGCCGATACCTTTGTTTTTTTGCCGAAGATAAATGTCCAAATGTGGATGTTCACTTTTATTTGTATACAAAGTAAGTAATTTGTATTTGAAATTTTCATTTTAAGAACCAGTGGAAAAAAGTAACCGAACCAAGGCCCATCTATCAGGTCTGCTTACTTGTACAAAAACAAAAAACGATTCTTTTCAGTTGTCAAAAATGTACTACCACATACACAAAGCAAAAGGAAAAAACGTGTATGTGTGGCATACCATAAACGCCCTGCAAATAATAGGACCAATCCAAACACGTGTGTAAAGAGCAGTCCACAAGGGACTGGGACTAGTCCAAAAGTAACCCAAACGTATGGAAAACACATGGTATATTTAACATTACGATGTCCTAGGGCAGGACCATATAACCCATCTTTTGACTACAACGGAGTAGTTTTCAAACTACTCCATTGTATACACAAGAGGGTTAGTTTTAACTTCGTTTAAAAACGAAAACATGTCGTTAAAAAACGAAGACACGTCGTCTCACTACAAACACTTTTTAACAATGACATGGTCCATGCTTGCATTACATCGGACCAGTCCATGGAGTAGTCCATTTCATGAAATTGGATCAGGTGGTTCAATAATACTTGCAGGGCGTAAACAAACGTATTCATGCACATGTAAGCAAAATGTAAACAACTTTTGACAACTAAAAAGAACATAAACAATGATCATCAGGCTTCTTGCGCAGACCTTTTCAATGGGCCTTGAACCGAACTATATAATAAAAGTGCCAAATTAAACTCAATAATAAATACAACCCCTTTTTCATTAAAACTAAAACAGATTTATAAAAGGTTTATTAAACAAATTTACATAGTAAGTTCACTTCATAAACCTTTAATTATCCTGTTTTATTTGTTTTAAATACACCAATACCCCCAATGAGTAACTAATTGGGACCGGAGAAACACGACACAAACCGAAATGACGCACTATTTTCGATATATTTGTATTGAATTTCATTTAGTTGTTTCCGAGATTAAAAATTTAAGCTGAAAAAAATAAATTTTGACTTGATAGACTTAATAAGGGATACATTTCTTTTAGATCTTCAAATAAAGCCAACGGCTAAGGAGTTACTTAATTTTTTTGTTGATGTTGTAACGAGCTTTTTAATTTTATCAGTGCCTCTGGATTTTATAGTTTTGTTCTGAGCTTATTTGCTTTTCTTTTTGACTTTTTACCCCGTAAAAACTTCTCCTACAAAATAATGTGTTAAGTAAACAGGAAAAAGTAAAAATACTACTTCCAGTTCTACTGAAAGAACCAATGAATTTTACAAGGGATGTTACAAAATGAACGCATTTAAATAGAAGTCTTTATTTTTGTTACCTACATTCATCTGAAAAATAAGTAGTTATAGAAGTCTTTATACATATAGATAAAGCTACTAAATAATAAGTTGAAGAAGTTATTCATTTTAAAAAGTAGGAGAAGTTTTTACTGGGTGCTGCAAAATATTTAGATTTAACTTCACTTCTGCAAATGTTATTTGAAACTACTAACGACATTCAACTTGGAACCAGCATACAACCTTCACATGTATATGTACATATATATTTGCATTAGACTTAAATGGGAAATCCCCTTTTTCTGTTTTAGCCTTGTACTTAAATTTTTAAACCCACATTACAATAGTGGAGCGGGTATTTTGAATTTGTGCTAATGTGTGTAACACCTTTAAATATGGCTCCCAGATACACCTGAAAGTATACCGATCGAATAAGAATTATTGAGTCGATCTAACGATGTCCGTCCGGCTGCCTGGCTGGGTGGCTGTTCATTAAAGCTTGTGCGCAAAGTACAGGTCACAATTTGACACTCAGGTTCTTATTGGCACAAAGACCAAGCATATTGAAAATGGGCCGAATCGTAGGACCATGAGAGGATATAAGGGGTAATTTCTGCCCCTCAGAATCTATCATATCGATTTTAATGAAGTTTAAAACATAGATGGATCCATATTTTTATGGCTACATAAGTTATGAAGTTTTTAAAAAATAGGACCACAAGGGGAGGAAGGGGACAATTTCTGCCTCTCACAAACTTTTAAAACGATTTTAATGAAACTCAAAACTTGGATAGATCCAAATTTAAATGGACACATAAGCATGATTCCCCGAATAGGATGCACTCTCGATTGTTGTTAAATACTATGGTGTAGGGTAACAAGTGGTCGGTCTTGACCGACTATACTTTCTTACTTGTTTATATTAACGACGCAACTTCAAAATCACAAAAATTTAAGAAACTCGCAACTTGGAAACTACACAAACCGGGGAATTGTTGCATCATACAATAATAATAATAAACCAGTAAGAAAGTACCCTACACCACAGTATATAAAGATACATTTTCGAGAATTTTCACAAAATTGTGTTAAAAGGTTAAGATTCATGTAATAGTTCTTTGTGCCGATTATTATTTGGATATCTTCACTTACATAATATTTTACATTAATACATATAATACATATAATTACATATAATTTTGTCTCTCCTGCAAAGTAGTTGTTTTTGAGTTACGAGGTTGCGGAAGAAAACCATCGATATAAGAGATTTGTATGCCTTTAAGTGATTTTAGGATGGGGGTTTGTATGGGACTTCTGGTTAATTTCCGACCTTTTAGCACAACATTTTCTCATAACATAGTTAGCTATCGTAAAAGTAATTACAAGTAAGTAAGGAAATAAAATTAAAAGATACTATTAATATGTTTAATTAACATTAACAACTTTCACCACTGAATAAAGTATAGACCACTAGCCAAAGAGTTTGTATGTATATAAAACGAAAACATAAACACAAATCAATAAATTTTTTAATTAAACACAGTTAATTGAAACGATTAAAAATTGTTTGAAACTCAAATAGACCATAAAATGGTGTAAAGTTTGTGTGTAAATATGTTTTCATATTTGCAACTTTACACACAAACTTAAACAATTAAAAAAATTGTTTGAAACATCATTACTTGATTTATTAAAAAATGTTTGGTGAAAATTTGTGTTTAAATAACACAGATATAATTATCGCCATTTTTTTTTCAATTAACCCATTAATCAAAAATAAAATCAGTTTTAATTAAAAAGTTAATCAAGTGAATTATATAATTTCCATTGTATACAACAATATTACAGCAGAAAATGCTGTTAATATAAAAGAATATTAAGTCTATACTCTTATTTTTTTACTGGTGTAAATTTGTATATTTTTTTTCAATTTTAATTGTATTATGTGAACACTTTTCATTATTTTTCCTAACAATCGGTTACTTTGTTTAATAGTTATTTCCACATTATTTAATTTTTTTAATACAATTTATCTTTTTTCATCTGGACAGAAATACTTCCCAAAATCCCATAGAACTTGATATTCTTAATCTTACGCCAGACTTATTTCCCGAGCGCTTACCATTAAAAATTTTACTACATGGATTGGGCCTGAATCACAATCTTTCACCAAGTGAGGAATTGCGTCCCCTGCTACTGGAGCACGAACAAGCTTATGTTATAAGTGCGGATTATTCGAGGCTTATAGCAGTTCTATGTTTTTATCCCTGGGGAGTGAGAAATTGTCAGATTGTCGCAAAATGTTTGGCATTGCTTATTAACAATTTAGTAGATCTGGGTCTGTATACACCGGAAGATATTCACATCATTGGTTTTAGTTTGGGAGCACAAATTGCTGGTTTGTCCGCCAATCATATGGATTTTAGAGTTAAAAGAATAACTGGTAAGTTTGCCGAGATAAATATTTGAATATCAAATGTTTTTTATAAGATTTTGTGAGCAATAGGTCTAGATCCCGCTGGTCCCACATTCTACACTAGAAATTTAACTAAAAGACTTGATCCTTCAGATGCGCAGTTTGTCGATGTTATACATACAGATCCTCGATTATTTTCCTTAAGTCTTGCCATGGGCCATGTGGATTTTTATCCTAACTATATGAATATTAAGCAACCAGGCTGTAATCCTATAATGGAGTCTAGTAAGTTGGCAACGAAGTGCAAAGCAAATATTTTACTTAATCTTTGTTTGCAGGAAATTGCAACCATTTTCGCTCCAATATATATTATGCTGAATCCATAACCACAACTGTTGGCTTTTGGTCCTATAATTGTGGCAGTTATATGGAATTCTTATATAACGACTGTGCCAAGTACTCCGATATACCTCATGCTTTAATGGGTTATTATGTGAATGAGAGGTAAAAAGTAAAATCCTATTGATTCTGAAAAAACCCAGATGTTGTAATTTCTAATGATTTGATCAAATCAGGAATTTTATTAAAACTATTATTCTAATTTCAGTGCTAGAGGATCATACTTTCTAGAGACGAATTCAAAGTCTCCATATGCTAAAGGACCCTTAGTACAATTTGAACTAGATGTATCGGATAAAATAGATAAAGAAACATGATAAATCATGCGTAACTTTGTTTTACCACAGAGCAGCTTATGGGATCGATAAAACACGATTTAAAATTATGTTATCGATAACAATTCTTAAAAATATCGTGTCTAACATTTTTTTTATCTATATTTTTAATTTTTTCGGCATTTTCAATTCAATTTCAACGGAATCATTTTACTTTCTATAGAAATGCTGTATTGTTATTTTGAATTTTTTATAGTATTATTCGTAATCGACTATTTTTTTTAATTTTCAAAATGAAATTTTATTGGTATTTTAAATTTTTTATAGAAACTTTTATCGGTGATATTTTTAATATTCTAAATATAGAAAATAAAAAAATTGAATATGGGTGATTCTCATTTTAAGTGAACATTTTGTGTTCTTTTTTTAACTTAATCACTTTAATGATTAACAATTTGAGAAGGTAAGATTCAAAACTACTATAGTTTCGCCACATTAAACGGATCCTGAAATAAAATTATCTTCTTCGAATTTGTATTAAGCGTTATATTCACCTTTGCGTTTGTTCTGTAAATGATTTTAACGAAAAGAGTAGTTACTAAAAATGCTATTCCTTTCTGAAAATTTATACATGATCAAATAGCAGGCCAATTAGTTTTTATACCCTCCACCACAAATTGTTATAAAGAGGGTATATTAAGTTTGTCATTCCGTGTGAAACTTTTTTATTATTCATCTTAGACCCCATAGAATGTATATATTCTGGGTCCTTGAGTGATTCTAAGTCGATTTAGCCATGTCCGTCTGTCTGTTGAAAACACGCTTACATTCGAACAACTCAAAAGAAATGAACAAATTTGGTGCAAAATTGCTTGTAGTTCTCCTAAGCAGTTTGGGACTCAAATTTAACAAAATGGGTGCGGTAGGACCAGAGCTATGAATCAAAATGTGGAACCACCACCTAAAAACATGATAGTTTTGTTACAAAAAATAACATAAATGATGGAACAAGGCACGGAATGAGATAAGATTTTGCAAAAATTTGTTTTATTCAACTGGAAATCATGCTGTATAATTTCGTTTAGATCCGTCCATAATTTACCTTAGGCCCCATCTAAACCATACTACCGGAAAACAGTTTAGTACGCCTAAAACCGTAAAAAATTATGCTATCATAACAAAATTTGAATTGAAACTGTTAATCAAGCTAGTATAAATTACTAAATAATGAAATGCAGATCTAAACCTCAAACCAACCAATTTTAATGCTGATGTCTGTTTTTATAAAGATACATTAATAATATATAGACATCATATAGATATCCCTCCTGAAATATTCGAACAGTCGGTGGAGGGTATTTAAGATGCGGTACAGCCGAATATAGCACTCTTACTTGTTGTTAAAGAATTTAAAGAAAAACACACAAAAATAACTCGCTTAAATTAAAAACAAGGCGGCATGAAATAACCCCACAAGATAATAATTAAATAACACCCCAAAAGTTTCTACAGGGGCCTAATTCTTTCAGTCGTGATCGAGTACTTTCTCGATTCGAAATCAATTTTATTTCAGTCGAGACTGAACGAATCGAAATTATTTTATCAGTATTGTGAAACTCAAATTAATGCTTCATAACACTAAAACTATAATTCCGATTCGTTCAGTATTGACTGAAATAATTAGATATCAAATTGCTTTCGAATCGAGAAAGTACTCGTTCACGACTGCCCAAATCAGGCCCCAGATAACAATAACAACGATTTTTGGGAGATTATTTCATTTTGTTTAGGGATTAATTTAATTTTTTAATTGGGGGACTAATTCATATGAAATTATCCCTCAAAAAAACATTATGAAATAAAGCAAATTTGCAAATTTATAATGAAAAGGTTTTGAACGCAAGGATATTCTGCATAGCCAGCCTTTGGCCGGGGGCTCCACGAAAAGCCCCCCAATGAAATAACACCCAAACGAGAAATTAAATATTCCCCAAATTTTTTTTCATACATTTTTGGGTGTTATTTCATATGAAATTTTTTGGGCCCTTTTACATTTTTTTTTGGGAATTATTTCATTCCTCATTTGGGGTTTTCAAATTATGAAATAATCTCCAATGAAATAACACCCAACAAATTTTTAAAATTCGGGGCTTGTTTCATAGCGTGTATAATTTGGGTGTTATTTCATTTTTTATTCGCGGGTTATTTCATTTTTAAAGGTGTTGCTTTGTGAAACTGACTCTTTTATGAATTTTGGGCATAATTTCATTTTTGTTGCTGGTGGGGTTTATTTCATTGGGGTTATTTTATTTTCATCATTGGGTGTTATTTCATATGAAATAACTTCCAAATATTGGGGGTTGTTTCGTTTTCGCTTTGGGGTTTATTTCATTTATTTTTCGATGTTATTTCATTCACTGTTTTTGGGTGTTATTTCCTATTTTTTTGGATTTATTTCATTGGGGGTTATTTCCTGGCCGTTATTTCATTGGGGGGCTTTTCGTGGAGCCTGGCCGGGCGCAAGGGATTGTCCTCTATGGTATAAAAAAGACTGGCTTCGCTAACTAAAGTTTCTCTGCGTATACTATAGAGGAGAAAATCTTTGCGCTCCGGCTATTAAGAAAAGCTTAAGCGATGCCGGTGTTTGTATAAAGGAGAAAGTCTTTGGGCCCGGCCGAAGGTCGGCTATGCAGACAAGGTTTAGTTAGCGAAGCTAGTGGTTGGTATATCATAGAGGAGGAAATCTCTGCGATGATATCTATCGTGCGATTCTTTTAAGCAGAAGTCTACAATTAATTGTATTATGCATTTTGGGCTCTTATTTTATTTCAGAAATTGTTGTCTTATTTCATACGAAATATGCCCCTAAAAATTAGGGATTTATTTCATTTCTGTTTGGGGCATTATTTCATTTCGTTTGGGGTTTATTTCAATTATTACAATTGTATTCAAGTTCGAATTTCAATTTTCAAGGGTTTGGATATACTTTTGTTACAATTTATTTCAACAGCATTCTCCAGTAAAATGGGAATTTGAAATCAAGTGAATATTAGTAAAATATTTTGAAACTTGATAAGCATTAAAAAATACGTTTGAACTTAAGTTTATTTCCAGTTAAATTTTACTGCCTGTTTTTAGAAAATGAAGACAAGTGAGTGAATGAGAAATTTTATTGAAAACAAAAACAAATTTTCGTTTTTTATTATTGTTTCCAATATAATTTCTAATTTCACTCACTAGTTTTTATATCCTAAAAACAGGCAGTTAAGCAATTGAAAGTTTGTGGCTCAAAGGGTACTTTTTAAAAGGTAAATCAGGCAAAAAAATCGGTACTGTGGTACTTTTTCGCTTTTTGATAAATTAGCCAGGCAAATTGCATATGGTCAGATTTAAAATAAAGATTTCTTTTTAAGGGATAAAATTGGTACCTTTTCAGGGGTAAAAATGGGATGAAATTGGTACTTTTTCTCTTCTCGATAAATTTAATATGCAACAGATTTGAGCCGCCATTAACATTCAATATATTTTCTTGGGGCCTTAAATGAGAAAAAGCTATTACTTCTATCAGCTGTTAAATGGGTGCTCAAATAAAGCAGTGATGCCAACTCAAAGTTGTGACACTTTAAAAAAAACACGCTTTACTTTATAAAATATACATAATTTTTTGATTTACTGTTTATTTATCTAATAACTCCAAATTCTAAATAAGTTTTCTTAATAAAGATAATTCTTATATCTGAAAGAGTGTCTAGTTATTGAAATACATACATATTTTTCTTTTAGTTCTGTTTTAAATATCGATTTTCTGCTCCGTCATTTAAGCTGTACAGGCAGCTCAATATGTATAGTTAAAATAACCCATAAATTCAATACGTTGTTTTTTTTCTAGTCTTCCCCTAGAAAATCTAAGATTTTGCTGATTTCTCCTATATCTTCCTAACGCTTCGTTTAATCTTACTTAATAGGAAAATCTTTGTGATTTTTGCACGGGTTTCAGCAAATGACGCTGCAGAACATTTTTTTTAATCTTCAACATTACTTGTTATACTGTGTTTATAATATTTTATATTGTTGTATCCGAGCAAGATATTATTATAATTTTCTTTTATTTTTTAATATTTCTGTAATGAGTCTCCCACAACTCTTTGAAGAACCAATTATTACAAAGACAGAAGAATTAAGAAAGTGTTGATAAGAAAACAAAGAAGTAGAAACAATAAATACCAACAGAGTCTTATTTGAAAAGTAGTTTTTATGGGGATTATGTGATATTATAGACCGATTCTCACCATTTACATAGACTTCGTCCTTTGTACAATTAAAATGTACATATTTACAAAATTTGCTCAAATTATTAGATTGTAATTAGATTGTAATTTTTACTTTGCCCGCAAGGCCAACATCGACAGATAACCAGCCGGACGGACGGATGGACATCGTTAGATCACTTTAAAAAGTTTTGAAAAATTTAAGCAACACATTGGGTTACAGATAGATATTTAACCTTTGGTACTTTATCTCTTGGTGAAAATAGATTAAACTTTTTTATGACTTTAAACGAAACAAATGTTTACTTTATTGATTTTTGATAAATTTGGTATTTGGCAAAAAAAAAAGTAGGAATGGTCCAGTGTACGGAATTTAAAAACATATTAAGCGACTCCTTGTTTTTTATATGGATAGTTAAATGTTTGGTGCCCAAGATTATCAAGTGCTCAAAACTTAGGTGTGTGTTGGCGAAAAATGATAATTCCTATAATGTTGCTTTTTGAAATATTTTAACATAAAATAAGTAAAGATGAAGAAAACTACATACAAAACATATGTATATACAGTCAAAGCCCGGTATAACGAATACGCAGTTTAACGAATATCCGATATAACGAATGGCCAAATTTTTACATTAACTACCTTATATAGCGAATTGCAAAAAAAAAATAATCCCGATTTAACGAATGACAAAGCAAAATAAAAAATCATAACAGAACCGTTAGATTTTTGTGTGTGTTTTTGGCTTCTTTGCTTTGTATTTAAAGAACACGTGTGATGTGTTGCTTTTTTCGTTAAAGTTTTAGTAGTTTTGTTTGGTTCATTACGAAAACGAGATTTCAAATCGAAAAAGAATCTCTTTTGATAAAAAATTAAAGATTTCAGTAATATCCAAGTGAAAATATTAATTAAAGTTTTATTTCTACACTAAATTATAAATTCAATTCAATTTTGATGTTTTTCAAATTGTGGACCACCGTTTTTTATAAAATTTTAAGGTAAACAATTACTGACCGATATAATGAATATCTCGGTATAACGAAAGGTCTAAAGATTATATCATTCGTTAAACCGGGCTTTCACTGTATTTATTTTTTATAGAAAATTTCCGGAGTGCGCTTTATATAACAATCTTTAATTTGAGTCACTTGGTAATCACTATGCTTTAATGCTGACATCTTGTGGTAAAATAATACAACTTTTCCTATTTAGTATTTTTATAAACCAATGCAGCGGTTGATTTAGTTTTTCACCAAACCAATAAAAAAATTAAAAGGTAATAAGTAATCCCCAGACCGCACGACAAATTTGTGATGTCTTAACACAAGCCGGCAGAAAAACTGCGTCAAACTGCCAATATTAGGGTGGCGAACACCTCAGATATAGTTTCTTGAATGTTTTATGCAGGGTTATTTAAACACGTTTGTTTACCACAGCTTTTTGTTGGATTTTTCAACCACAGCGTAGTCAATTTTACTCTAATACATTTTGTTGTTGCAGTGTTGTAAATCTTAATACTTTAACTAAATTAGTAATAAGATTCACAAGGACTACAAGGGACTTTATTATGAAGGGTAAAAACCGCTTATACATATATAATATAAATATAAATTAAATATCAAAAAATCTTTGTTGATGTTTCGTTTAAAATATATATTATAGATTTTTTGATAATTATTTTTTAATTTAATCAATCAACACACTGTTTGAAATGAAAAAGTTTTTTAAACATTTTTTAATCAAAACTGAAAATATCATTTATTGAAAAAAAAAATTTCTCAATTTTAGATTTTTAGTAGTAGATTTATCAATTTGATGATAGGTGCAAACTCAACAAATTATTTGCTAGGTTCTACGAATTTAGTGATTAAAAAAAATTTATTTCAGTTTAATTTATTTGTAGCGCTTTACAAATAAATAATTAAGTATTTTCCTTTAGTACCATAAAAAAAACAACTTTGAAGTAAATATCAGTTGACAGCTTGCGTTAAAATAAAGTGTTTTGTAAGTGCTGCTTCAGACATGCTAGGTTTAGCTGAATAGGTTTTCTTTAATCCGTATTTGTACCTGCGTGTACATTCATACGCCTTCAGTTTCTGTCGTCAATTTTCTAGTCCTTTAACTTAAACTTATCTAGTATAATACGATTACAAACACAGGAAAACAGACATTTTACGAGTACGGTCAGTCTCTTTTAACCTCTCTCCTAATTATCGACTGCAAGAATTATAAATTAAATTGCATTCGAATCGAAAAAGTATTCGAGCACGACTGCCAGAATTAAAAATTACGCCACATATATTTCTTATATTGCGCAACTTAATGCTTTGTGTAGAGCAAAACATGAAAAAGAATAGTAAAAGCCGTTTTACACTATCCCACAAAGTCTTTAGTAATTTACGAAAATGCAACCCTGTCATGATAAGTTGTTATTGTTTTTTGAAAATGTTCAAAGAATAATTAGATCAGGGAAGCATTTTTGAAAAATACGTAAGCCTTTGTGGGATAGTGTGTAACGGCCTTAAAGTACTCAATAATATTGTGTAGTCGATGGGTACCTTTAAGTACTCAATAATATTGTGTAGTCGATGGGTACCTTTAAGGATATCTGAGATCCAAATCGTCGGCTGCAAAGCAACTCGCTATAATTTTAGGGTGTTGTCTGTATCAAAAAGCACCAACAAATGTATCGATGCGTACCAGGATTCACTACCTTATTCAGTTGTAGGATGTGCTATAAAATCGTGTATGCTCATAAAAGTAAAATTAAGTAAATAACACGCGTAAGTGCGCGAGCGCGTTGTACGCGTCTATCAAAAAATTGAAACAAGTGTTTTTCATAGAATAAATTACATAGAAACATCATGACGCGTTTGCAGCAGAGAGTTTGTAAACTTCGAACATTTTAATGTTATAAGTTGACAATAAAAATAGAATAATTTAGAAAAGTTTATGAATTATGAAGGAGTAACCTATTGAAGAGGTTAAAAAACATGATTATTATATAAAAAAGAAAGCCAAGACTACAAAAACCAAACGATCCAATAACTTGAACCCTAATTGTTTAAAACGCAACGCCGAAAATTACATTGAAAGCAAAAACAGAGTCAAAATATTTTGTAATTTTGTTGTTGCTTTCTACGGAAATTTGTATTAAATTTTTAAATATTATACGCTGCATATCTTGTGGCGTTGAAATTTTTAAAACGCAATATGAATTTCTGTAGAAAGCATCAACAAAATTATGAAATATTTTTGACTCTGTTTTTGCTACCCAATTAGGGCTTGGAGTTCTATAAGCAAAGTGTATATATTTTAGTGCATAAATAAGTAAAGAAATAAAATAATCTGACAGAAAAGGCTTTTATAACGCTAAAGTTTTTTAATGCACGATACTCGTGGTCGAATTACAATGCGCGTGTTATGTACCTCTACCTTATAGTGTGGCAATGTGATATAAAATTTAAATTGAGGGACAAATTTTTTGACAAGTCTGTCCAACTAGATACTACGCGAACAGAGTTGAATTTTCTTGTAAAATAGCTGAGTCATACACCATGCACTTGATGACATATTTTTTGGCTATGACTGCAAAGCATTATGATGTTTTGGAACGCAGCCGATATACACATCCCTTTTGTTTTCAGTACTTGAAGTTTAAATTACTTTAATAACATTATTATTTGAAATAAAGCGGCTCATACACTTTCAATAAAATTGTTCAATTTTACGTATTGTACAATTATATCGCCAATGTGTATGTGATATTCGAAGGTGGCACAATATATTGGCAACAATCAAAAGACTTGTGATTTTTATTGCACAATGAAAAGAAAGAGAAATGTGCTGGCAACATTGTACAATGCTGTTTATGTTATTCCTATAGGTTATGTTCACTTTTTTAATAAATAAATGAAACTATTGTGCGACTTATTGCATTATATAGGACAAAATGGAAATAATCTGTGTTTTTGACAGACAAAATCTGTTTCTACAAATTTGCCTGTTCTTATTGAATTACTTTACGAAAACACCTAGTGCTGCCACCTTGTAGTAATTATTTAAAAATACCAAAATATATAAAAAGCCATAAGTAAGAGAAAACAGCTATACACTACCAAAACAACATATACATAAATTTCTAAGCAAAAAGAAAACAACAAATTTCAAGTTAAAGATAATTTTACTTTGTTTCTTTTTTTAAACATATGTTTTAAAAAAATTTAAAACTTGAAGCATTAACCACAGACAACACTCCACTAAATTTTAAGTAAATTGTTTGTTAGAATAATTAAAAAAAAAACATAGTTGGTCGATATATTAGAATAAATAAATTACAGATGTGTTCATAAAAATTCAAAGCACAATTCTATTTAATTTTGCAGAACTCAAGGCGAACACAATTTAACAAGAAAAAAGGTCTACAAACACACAAAACAAAAAAGATGTAATAATAAATGAATAACAACAAGATGGAAGTTTTGCTGTCCAAAATTAAGTAGTATGTATTTGAAAAAAGAAATATTTTTGGTACACTAATTTGTTTGTTTACTTCCAGGTAGAATTGTTATATGACAGTTGTAGGATATGAATTGGCGTACCGTATACATTTTTCAAGGATAATAAGGATTTTATTTACAAGATCATCGGTAGGTAAAGTAAAGTGTTTCCAAACAAACGAAACAAAAAATTAGAAACATTTTGCTTACATCAAAAATTATTTTTAGGCCGGCTATTTGGGCAAAAATAAATGGCAATGAATACCATCTTTAAGCAATTGAAGATGTTGCCATAAGTATATCTTTGCAGGATCAGCGCTAAGTAAAGTAAAGTTTCTAAAAATAAAAAATATAACATTTTCTTTACATTAAAAGTTAATTTTTAAATAAAATTTAAAATTAATAATTAAAATTGGTAGCAGTAGCACTGGTGGTAGCAGCTTGCTCTTCATTGATGCGGTCCTACGTCAGGGGACTTATGAACTCGAATTTGTCGGCAGCGGTTCGGAAAAGACTAACATGATTTTCAAAGTCTTTAAACTTGAGCCTGATTTGTTTCAAAGCAGCACGCTTGGTATGTTTTAACAAATGGGTCGATTAGAAATGCAGCGAATTTATCGACCCAAAAGTTTTACGCAATGTTAGAACACGTTATTTCGAACTGATATAACAACTCAAACGCAAAAAGATGAGAGTTACCTAACTTTTCGCTTCGCTCTGCATTTAAAGTACTATATGTGACATGTTTCGTATAAGTATGAATTTTTCATCTTGGATGTCAAAGCGAATCTCTAACGCAACGCGAAGCAAAAGTTTTATCTGACATGGCCTTAATGCAACGCGAAGAAAAAGTTTTATCTGACATGGCATTTAATCATGACAAATTCATCGGTAACTTCAATTTATTGAGGGTTTGATAGACTAATTGATTATATCATACTCAATAGAGACGTTGCGCCTCAAGACCTACAATAAAGTATACATATGTAGATAAATAATATAATTAGTACAAATTAACAACATGTACATATGTATGTACACAAAAAAAAATAATTTTAAGAGCATATAATTTTAGCATTTGACGATTATTCTGTTGGGGTAAACAAAAACTTGATGCCGAAAATGAAAACCTTTTGTCGTAAACAATTTTCTAACAATATTTTTTTTCCGCATCAACAAGAAAGTATTTGAAGTTTTTCAACAGCAAAATTAATTGTTGCAAATAAACTAACTTTTTTTATTATAATTTTCTCAAACTAAAAATAATGTTTTCATTTATATGAACATATATGTATGTATGTATGTATATGTACCTTAACAATTTTTGCATTTGCGGCAAAATTATATTGCACTGTTGAACAAAAAATTTGTGGAGTTGCGACAACAGCATACTGAACAGACTTGTTGCTACAAATGCAAAATTTTGTTGGGCACAATCCGAATTTTAAGGTATCTAAGCAAAAGTGTTCCTAAAAAACAGCTACAAAGCCAGCTGGTTATTTTTTTTTGTGGCATAAAATATGAACAACAAGTGGAAATTTTTTTTTTCACAAATTTTATAGAAGATAGCAAGTTAAAATATGTGAAATATGGTCGCTTTATATAACGTCACACTACAAAAAAAAAAAACAATGCAACCAGCTGTGTTTACGCTGCCACCTTATTATTGCATGATGAACATCTGTACGTGCACATATGTGTTTCTGGGGTCTACCTGTAGACATATGGGTACTGCAAATAAAATTTAACAGTTGAGTTTATACATTTGTTCCAAGTCTGTTGCTCGCGGACACCCCATATTGAGAAATTATTATGAATTTAAGCCAAAAATCTTAAATTTATTCATAAAACCAAATAAACAAAAAATATTCCACTGACTTAACAATGTTTGGCCAGCTCAACCATTTAACCAATTTGAAATATATTTTCTTAAGATCTTTAGAATCGGTACTACCCAAAAATCTTTTATCAGCAGGTAATAATTATGATTTAATACCACGAACAGAGGCTGGCAAGACATGTATAAAAGTTGAGGGGAAATATGTGGATATAACAAATAAAAAGTGTCATGTGGTGGGCTTTGGCAAGGCTGTATTGGGAATGGCTGTACAATTGGAAAATTCTCTGGGTAATTATCTGGACAAAGGGATCTTAAGTATACCAAAGGGAAGTCGCAAACAGTTTGAGGGCATAAAAGAAATGTCTCTACGCAGTAATACATCAATAACAATTTACGAGGGAGCAGAAAATAATCAACCTGATGAAAATGCCTTACAGGCAGCTAAGAAAATAAAGAAATTAGCAGAATCTTTGACCCAGGAAGATATTTTGTTTGTTCTAATATCTGGTGGTGGGTCAGCTCTACTACCTCTTCCTAAACCGCCCCTAAAATTGGATGACAAATTACAGTTAATTAAAAAACTTTCTAATTGTGGTGCCTCCATACAAGAAATGAATATAGTACGGATCGCCTTATCAGATATTAAGGGAGGCCAATTAGCTATGGCTGCC
Source organism: Pollenia labialis (assembly GCA_949318255.1). NCBI lineage: Eukaryota > Metazoa > Arthropoda > Insecta > Diptera > Polleniidae > Pollenia > Pollenia labialis. Next base: position 139,441,248 of record OX439141.1, on the reverse strand, counting down.
TCACAAGCACATGCGGTAATATCGTTTGTTATAAGTGATATAGTTGGAGATCCTGTCGATCTTATAGCTAGTGGTCCAACCTGTTGTTCGCAAACAAAACTTTGTAAATCGGAAGATATTTTAATGAAATTTAATTTATGGCAAGATTTAGAAGAAGATACCAAAAAGTTATTGCTTTCAGAAAACAAAGAAGATGTTCAGCAATTAAAAAATAATTCCATTTATGTGGTGGGTAATAACAGACTAGTCACAGCAGCTGCGGTACATGAAGCCTTAAAATTAAATTATACTCCTTTCGTAGCTTCCACAGGTATACAAGGAGAGGTTTCATCTTTAGCAACCATGTACTGTAATTTTCTCCAAAGCATTTATGATTTTAAAAAAGGACTAATAACAGAGCAGGAACTAAGTAGAGACTTTCCTTTTGATTCACATATTTATCAGGATTTCCTTAAAACTTTGTTAGTGTGTGAAAAATCTCAGAAACCATTGTTGCTTATAATGGCCGGAGAGCCCACGGTGAAAGTAAAATAAATTTATTGAAAAATTCTCTAAAAATCTGGTTAATTAACATTTTTTGTTTGCAGGTCTCTGGTTCTGGCGTCGGTGGCCGCAATCAGGAATTAGCTTTAAGACTTACTAGGGAATTTTATCGTCGCCGTTTAAAGAATGTTTGTTTTCTCAGCGCTGGCACAGACGGTATTGATGGCCCTTGTTCAGCTGCTGGTGCTCTGGGTAGTGCTCAGGTTGCTATGGCCTTTTTGGCGACAGGTTGTAAAACTATGGATGATCTTAATGAGTTTATTACCAAAAATGATTCTTTTAATTTTTATAAAAATTTAAATAACGGTGATTATCATATAGTTACTGGTCATACCGGTACAAATGTTATGGATTTGCATTTGATACTTTTATAATTATAGCTTTTTGTCCTGATTTTTTTTAACATATTTAATCGTTTGTAAATATACATAATAAACTGGCTGTTTAACCCAGCGTCATTTTCCATAGTTTGTAGAAATATAATGGCAAGAAAGTGTTTTAATCAGTGTTCGAAAATAAACACTAAATATCGCTCCTTAGTGTTCGGTTCGCTAGATTTGTGGAAAACACAATCATTAAATCATTAACAAATAAAGTTTCTCTGTTTGTCATCTTTCGAACACAAAAATAACATTGTTCTTATACAACTCTACAAAAAGAAGAGAACATTTAATTCCGTGCATTTTTTTTAATAACTTTAAGGGCCGATGTCGAATGTGAACCACACCTAAACGTCAAGTTTTCTGGATTTCATCTGACGTTTCTCAATTTCATACTAACTCAATTTGAACCATGGAAAGATACACAATCGAGCAAAGCGTTAAAGTTGTTCAGGCTTATTATGAAAATGGGCGTTCAAAACAAAATGCATTTCGAAAAAATCATCTTCAGTGATGAGGTACATTTTCACTCTCTGGCGATGCGAAAACAATTTCGATGCGAAAGCTAAATTTCAACTTGGTACTCTCTATCACTTTAGCAAAATTTTTTGAAAATGGAGCAATACTGGCAACATAATGAAATGCTAAAATATGTAAAAATATTTGAAATTGGAAAATTTAAATAAAATAAATTGTAATGATTTGAGAAAGGAAAAAAATTAATAGATGCGAAAGACAAATGCGCAAACGCATTAAAGAGTACCAATCGCTAGATTTGCTGCCATTTTCTTTCGCATCGCAATAGAGAGTAGCCCCCCAGCATTTTGGCGAATGATAAACCAAGATTAATTGTCGAAAAACCAATGCACCCACAAAGAGTGACTGTTTGGCGCAGTTTATGGGCTGACGGCATCATCGGGTCGTATTTTTTCCAAAATGAGCTAACGAAACAATGGCTCATTTGCAGGACAAATTCAATGGCCGTGTTATCGCACGAGGTGGCGATATTAATTTGCGATTTGACACCGTTGGACTTCCTTCTTTGGGGTTATTTGAAAGAAAAGGTGTACGTCGATAAGCCAGGAATAATTCAAGAGTTAAAGGGTGAGATAATTCTGCACATTAACGTCATAGAACCTCAATTATGCCTTAGCGGCATCGAAAATTTGGACCATCTGATGGAGGTGTTCCGCCAAGGTCGCGGCGGCCATTAAGACGATATTTTGTTCTATTCATAATTCAACCATACCAATATTATCATAATCAAAAGAAACGACAATAATTTCCTAATTTATTTGTGTTTTATTCAAAATCAACATCGGCGCTTAAAATTTAAATTTGGGATTAAAATCCAGCAAAATCTGTTCAGTAGTATAAGACTAAAATAAAACAAATTTGAAACAAACACCCCCAAAAATTGCAAATTTTGTTACAAAAACTAACATAAATGCACGAACTGATATAATCCTGAAAACTTACATTTTTCGCAAAAGATGACAAAAATTATTTGATACCAAAATTCACATTTAAATTTCACTTTTGACTTATAAAACGAACTATAACGTTAAAGGTCAGTTTTAATTCTTAAAGTTGTTTTTTACTCTAAAAGGGTTGGCAACCGAAACCATCATTAACACCATTTAAAATTAAAATACTTGTATACGCATACCGGTTTCCTTAATATTTCAAAAAGAAAAGTTTAAATTAACACATTTCCCCATGCTTGTGCTAATAGAAAATAAGTTTGTTAACAACGGCTGCAACACTTGAATTGTTTTTCTACTTACCATGTTTTAACAAAAATTTATTTAAAATACTGGCCTTAGCAACCAGTGAAATGCGCATTGAAGCTAGCTTTACCTTAACAATAAATTTCAGTGTATTTATCAAATATGAAAAACTGGGAATTTAGCACGTCATACGGAAATCGTATTAATAGTAAAAACTATTTAGTTTTTGCAAATCATCATTATTTGGGATTTTTTTTATCAACATTTTAACTTTAACAAACTTTCCTGGGAGAACATAAATATACTGGCAACAATTTTTCCCTGCTCTAATTTAAATACATATAGTTTCTTTAAACGAAACTCGTACACCTAACTTTTTATTTTTTTAATATTAAAACGCAGCTTATTTAAAAACGATACATGTAAACAATGTATGGGGGTTTATTGGGCAAATTGTCCTCTATCCAATGGATATTAAAACAAAGGAATTATGTAAGGAGGCATGGTACAAGTACACAAGGTAGACTCGTTGGCGCATATGTTTGTCAGCTGTTTACCCCACTTAAGCCCCAAATGTCGAAAATTTTTCATTTTTGTTTACATATTTTCATGTTTGTTTACATTTTAAAATAAAAACATAAAGATTGTGAAAAAAAATTTTGATTTATGTTTCAATTTTAAAATTTTTATTATTTGTAGGGTGTTTCTTTTTTGTTGACCTGTGTTATTGTGTGTGATTATTCATTTGCTTCGGCTAAAGGTCTTGGATCATAAAATTAAAATAAAAACAACTTTTTATTTTAGTTTTAACAATTTATTTTCTCCGATATTTCGGTTAACTTCGTCAACCATTTTCAAGGAATCTATAACATCAAACAAGACTTATCAACTGGTATCTGGTATCATAAAGATTGCCTAAACTTCGCCAAACAACACAAATCAAAAGATTTTTCTTTTTGGAAATATTTATTATTCACAGACGAGAGCAAATTTAATATATTTGGCTCTGATGGAAAACCATAAATTTTTTGCGAAAGGCTAATGAAGAGCTCGTATCAAAACATGTAAAACCTACGGTAAAGCAGGGTGGCGGATCGGTGATGGTTTGGGAGTCGTTCTCCGCCGCTGGTCCAAGCTCTTTTCATTTCATCAAAGGCATAATGGACCACAAAATGTATTTAGAAATTTTGAAACTGGAATTGCCGTTATCAAACTAAAAAACTGAGCCTATCAAAGAATTACTACTTCTACCAGGATAACGACCCTAAGCATAAAGCTTACAATGCAAGGTCATGGTTGTTGTACAATTGTCCTCATGTAATGGAGACACCTGCCCAGAGCCCTTACATCATCCCCATCGATAATCTTTAAAGCTACCTCGAAAATAAAGTGAGACAACTCCACATTTCCTCTAAACAGGAGTTGAAAATATTGATCCCAGCGTAAGCCGCAAACTATTGGAAAGTATGCCTAAGAGACTAGAAATGGTTATACATACAAGCAAAAGACTCCATACAGAGTATTGACTATTATGGTATTCTAACTTCTTCAGCATACCGTGTTAAATGTACGAGTTTGGCTTTTTTTTTTTGTTAATTTTTATTTACAATGTAATTAAAATGGTTTTACTTGTATTTAACATATGAATTTAATAAAGGATTACATTACATTTGAATTTTCGACGACGATATATTTTGTTGCATTGTCCATTATCATTTCCCTTACAAGGTGTTTTATAAACTACATTCGGCATTTCCAACTTATGTACTTTATCTTTAGTTTTAGTGAATAATTTTTCAATGTATCGAATATTTTCGACTTTTCTAAACGTTCCGATATTTTGGGAATATATGTTAGTGATTTGTAAATTTTTGGTTCTGCAATTATATTCAAGTTGTTAGTTCTATGGTTAATAAATTTGATATCAGTTCTATTGGAATGCAATTATCCCTTAAAATATCCTTAGTACTTTTTAAATTCGTGTTATGAAATTCTAAGTCACTTATACTCAGTATTCTTGCTATAAGATTTTTTGCAGTATTAATTATAACTCTCTTTGGATGTTTGGAGAAATAATTTATAATTCTACCAGAAGAAGTTGGTTTTTTAGTACCAATCGAGTAATAATTTATCCTTTTTCTTATTAACAAAGTATCTTAATATGGAAGTTTTAAGTTACACTCTTTCTCAATAGTAAATCGTATGTCCGGATGAAATGAGTTAAAAGTTTCCAAAACATTTTCTATTTCCGATTCTTCAATAAGGCAAAATAAATCATCAACATATTTTGTCATCATTTTTGGTTTAATAGTCAATTTTGAAATACAAACATCTAATAATTTCTCCATAACAATATCCGCTATAATTGGGGATGCTGGTGATCCCATTGGCAGTCCTTTTTGTTGGACATACATATATATTTATTATTATCTATTTGAAAATATCTATTAATTATTATACAGAATCTAAGAATACGTAAAAACAGTTCCCTTTCAATTTTTTAAATTCTTTAATTATGTTCCCATTTTCCTCTATTATTCCCATAGCAAGATCAGTTGGTATATACTCGGAAATAATGAAATCACGTCGAAAGAAACTAATTTTTTACGGTCGGAAACCTAATATGTCTTATTTGATCCTTAAATTGAAGAGAATTTATTGTTACATTCTTAAGAATTGTTGTAATATATTTATAAAGGTCATATGAGGGAGAATTGATACTTGAGCAAATTGGTCGTAATGTATAGTCTCTCTTATGCATTTTAGGAACTCCATACAATCTTGGAGCAAGTTCCATGTTTGTTTTTAGTCTGTTCTTTTCTGTAGTGTGATTATTATTTTGTTGAAAAGTTCTTGAATAATATTATTATTCATCTTTTGTAATTTGTGTGTGGGCTCATTATCTTATCCCATATATGTCAAATTGTCCTGCACAATACTATTAATCCTCATATCATAATCACATTTGTCCAAATTTACTGTAGTCTTTCCCATATGATCATTGCAAATAAGAATGTCCTTATTAAGTTTTAAAATTTTTTTCATATCTCTCTCTTTTTCCAGAATAAATTTGTCTGTATTATTCAGTCTAATTCCATTCATATAGTTATCAGCATTCGTTGTAAGTTTCGTTCTAGCCCTTTCCTGTTGTTCTTTACTACTCAATGTCTGTACTAAGTCTTCGCCCTCAGTTATAATTTTCAAAGTCGGAAATTCACCCCTTTTAACTGTTAGTGAATGTTTGTGTCCTAACGAAAGAACCCACTGTGTGTCTATTGGAATATTAACACTAGATTTGTTTATAAACCATTTCTAGCTTAATCTTATTCCTAGTTCCTTCCTTTGTATATTCCTATGTCTATGCTTTTATTGAAATTTGTTGCCAATTTATTTTCGTGCTCCAAAATGTTTTCAATCTCTTCTTATCATTAATTATTTTTGAACATCCTTCATCGATTCATGTTTCTGGTTGATTGTTAAGCCTACAATATAATTGTGTAGTTCTTCCCTATAGTTGGATATTATTCGTGATATTCATTATTACTTTTTATTATTGTGTTATTTTATTTCAAAAAATTTATAAAAAAAAAAATTCAATCAAAATAAAAAATTCAACTATAAAAAAAAACAAAAGGAAAGAATACAAAAAACCATAGGAAATCCAAAAAAAAAGTATATTACGAAAAATTTAAATGGAAGTACCAACTTACCTTAAAATTTTAATTGCTCCCAAAAACTAACTAGAAATGTTTTTGATTGTTTTACAGCCGTACCTAAACAAGAGCGGAAGGCGGAACGTTTTCTTCCGCTAAGCTTTTACGCTGATATGCCATACCTAAACAAGAGCGTCAACGTTGTGCCACAAACAGTAGTGTTAACTTTCTTGTTTAATAAAACCCATATAATAGAAATAAAAAGAAGAGAAAAACCCGCTAGATTCACAAAAATTAGCTAAATTGTCATTATTTATTATTAATAGCGGCCAACTTCACTAATAAACGCGCTGTCAAAATCGGATTTTCTAATTGTAGGGCGTTGACGCCGCGCTATTTAGGGATGCTTCATACAAATTGTATGGGCATGAGCATTTTTGACAGCTAGAAAACGCTTTCCGCTCTTGTTTAGGTATGGCTGTTAGTCAAACCAGTAATCATCAGATATGGACATTAGGAGCACTCTCTGTTTTATGTGCTCTTCTCTCAATATGCTTTTTGTATCAGGCACTGCTTCTTATAAATGCCAAACATATAAAAAAAAACACATTGCTTGAAAAACGGCTAAAATTTTAAGTTTTTAATGAACACTGACTTCAAAAAAATATCGAATTCGATAGTCGTATTTCAATATCGATATATTGATATATCGGTATTTTAAATATCGGCGATATATATCGATTATTTTTTTAAAAATATCGATATTTTTTGCCCATTGCTAACCCAATAAAAAAATGGAGCTTCCAACGAAGCAGGTTTGCAAGGGAGAAACACAAACGTTTCGCTTACCATTGCGCTGACGGAAGACATGCATTTTATATGGCGAGTTCCCACTTTGAAGCAATACATTTTTTATACATAAAGCGCATTATTCAGCGCATATAAAAATTGTTGTAGGTAACGGTCGGCCTTACACACTGAATGTTTTGATACATTTATTATTAAGTATTCTCCCTTACAAACCTGCTTCGTAGTAAGGGAATGCCGTAGCACTTGAAATTTTATTTTTTTTTTCATAAAAGTTGTTGAGAGTTCTTTCACTTACTTTACTGCATTTCTGTATGTCTTATTGCGTAGCGCATAGTTGAGCGCTTATTTTTTTAAATGTACCATTAGTGCTTCGCAAAATGATAAATTTTTTTATTGGGAAGGTAAATGGTAGCTTTAAGTTTATTAACTTATCCCTAACAGTCTTGTATCTGTAATACTTCTCACTTCCTGGCTTCTCTTTAGATGATTATAATTGGTTCTTGATGTGCTCTTCATTTCTTATAAATTTTATTTTATTTAACCTTTATTTATTAAATTGCAATATTATTTATTAAGCTTGAGGTTTTTCTTTTTTATATAAAATCTAGATAATCTTTATTTTATAGTTCCAATATTTCGATACATCAATGTGTAACATCGTCAGGGAAATACTAATGTGCTGTTTTCACAACACAAGTGACTGAACGTGTAGGTAAATTTATATGGGAAACACTCAAAAAACTGAGTGCTTTTCATATAAATTTCACTAAACGTTCAGTCACTTGTGTTGTGAAAACAGCACATTAAACAATTAAAATAACGTTCACAAAAAAATTAAAAAATAATAAAAATTATCACACAGAAAAAAGGTCTGCTTACTTGTACAAAAACAAAAAACGATTCTTTTTAGTTGTCAAAAATTGACTACCACATATACAAAGCAAAAGGAAAAAACGTGTATGTGTGGCATACAATAAACGTAAACAAACGTATACATGCAAATGTAAGCAAAATGTAAACAACTTTTGACAACTAAAAAGAACATACACAATGGTCATCAGACTTCTTGCGCAGATCTTTTCAATGGGCATTGGAAAAAAGTATTGACAATTAAAAAATTATACAAATAATCTTTTACATTCTAAAAATTTTTTTTAATAACAATAATATTATAGTAAAAATTGTATTCATGTACAAACTTAAGTAACCAGCCTACATAAAGAAGCGCCCAAAATCCTTATTTGCATAACTTTTAAACTTATAAAGAGTACATAACAAAAGTTTTACAATACAATAGGTATACTCTCAATATTATTACAGTAACGGACTGTATGTAGTTTATTTAAGAAGTATTCCGTTCTGTCATTTTTAAATAAATACAATTTTAAATTCCAAGCAAATTTTTTTAACTGATTTTAAAAGTTATTTAAAAAACTAAGTGCATATTAATACGGATTTCCAGTTGCAGTTTATATTGTTGATTAAGTTAAATTCTTCTTTATGTAAAATTTAATGTAAATGCAATTTAAAGTAACGAAAAGTTCATTTAATTTTTACTGTCAAAAATTCAACCGCGAATTCCCTAAAAACAAATGAATTTTCAGTTATTTTATAAAAATTAAGTATCAAAAGATTAACTGAATAATCCGTAAAAAACAAAGGACTATTTAATTACTTTATATAAATTAACTGTCAAAAAATTAACTACAAATTCCGTAAAAACAAAGGAATATTCAGTTATTTTATGTAATTTAACTACCAAAAATTAGTTTTTACTTATCTTTATAAAAACGATGTGCTTGTTTTATGTAACACGTTCCCATTTTCTATTTGTTAAAATGATTTAGTTAAATACATCAAATTTTTAAAGTAAAATAATTGCGAAACCATATCGGTCATGCTGCTGGTATCTTAAGATTGTGAGTTCTCCTGTAAACAAACGAGGTCAGTACAACAAAAGTAAAACAAGCGTGTGTAACAAGGTAATTAAACAATAACATTCTCTCTCTCATTAGAAAAACAAGCAGACAGGTGTCTGTATGTAATTTAAATTTGAACTCGATCTTTCCCGTCTTTTACGGTGCAACATTGCAATAACCACATGAACGAGTGTGCTGAAATTTGCATAACAATCACACTAATAGAGGTCCTATAATAAAACCGTCACAATACAACAAAAACACTATAGGCTAATTTCGATTTAAAAATAAAAAAAATTAGGACTAAATAAGAAATTTTGATTTAAATTGCTCATTTCCGGTTTTGTAGATGAAAAAAAAATTTTTTTAAATATCAATCGATTTTCAATAAAAATCACTCAAAATTTTTATTGTTGGATTAGTTTTAAGTTCGAAAAAATAACTTAAAAAACAATTTTTTTTAAGTTATAGAAAAAAATATTTCGCACACTTATTCATATCTATTTACTAGAACTATAGTTATGCCAAATCTAAAGGATTTCCAACAAAATTTTTGTATTGGGTTGTCCGCTTTGCAAATAATGGGCCATATGTCACATTTTCACATAATCACTTTTTCATTTAGTTTACGATATAATGCTAAATTTATTTGTATTATTTTCTAAAAAGTCTTGTGTTATTCCAAATGCCACTCTTTTAAAGAAATCCAGAAACGAGTCACTCGATTTCTTAAAATTTACCTGAAAAAGTCAATTATTTAAGAATATTTGACTTTATTTACAAAAATGGTACTTGACTTTAAAAAAGTCACGTGATTTTACAAAAACTCCCTTATTTACAAAAAGAGAACATTGTTGTTGTTTTTAAGAAAATGAATAATGAACAAAAAAATATGATTAAAAGAAGGAAAGTCGTTTGATTCCTTAAAAATGTACTTTTTTAAATTTTAAAAAGTTTCACCAAATTAAATAAAACGTGATAGAATTTACATATTTTCTCTTATATAAAAAATGTTTTTTATTTTCTCGTAATACCAGACAATTTGTACTCAACTTTAATTAGATTCAAAAATTCTAAGTAAAAATATTTTTTTTTATAAAACTATGCTCCAATTAAAATACTATTGAACTTTGAATGAAACTAAATTGCATGGTGTCATCTTCGGCAGTAGCCATATAACAAATACTTGTAAGTGTGAATATGAATAACAATATTTTTCCAGTTTAATTTGCATAACAAAACAAGTGAGAAAGTGTAGTCGGTCGAGCCCGACCATTTCATACCCTACACCACAGTATATAAAGACAGTTTTTCGAGAAAGTACCACATCTGGAACCCACGGGCAATCATAACCCTGCAAAACAAAATTATGTTATGAGATAAAGATTTTACTTAGAGTATTTTGTGCCGAATATTATCTAGATATCAACATCTATACACGCAGAGAAAAAATATGGTTGGGCATGGTAACGGCAACTACACTATGTTTATTGTAACAATAAATTGTTGTCGTACACATATAAATGTTATTTTTTTTATTTAATATCAGCAATATTATAGTTACTGTAAACATATCAATGTTTATCGCATTATAAATTTGAGTATTGTTGACTAAAAAATAATTATTTTTGCCAACAACTAAATAATGATAACTTTGAAACCATATTATATTACTCACATCCATATCATATTTATATATTTTTACTCTAATTATATTTTGTTAGCGCTATTTGTAAAATAATTTTCCATAAATTTTGTCGTTTATTTTACATATGCCTGTTAAATTATTTGTTAGTGAGTGGTTCAAGAGTTAAAAAATCAAGAATAAAAATTGGGAATTAAGCACGAATTAAAAAATCATTTAAATCAATTTTAAAAAAATAAAGCATTTGTGTTAACATTGGAAAAGAGTGCAACAAAATAAAAAATCGATGCAAAAAAATTCAATTTTTTTAATTGTTGTGACAGCACCACTGTTCATAATATGATTACTTTTAATTTTTTATGATTAACATGACAATAATATGATTACTTCTTAATTTATTATGATAAACATAATATGAATATGATTAAGGGAAAAATATTATGATGTAATATTACGAAAATATTTGGTCATAATATGACTCAATAATATCCGTAATATGGTGATTGCAATCATGAATCTTATCATAATATGTTGCTCTTAGAATATGTTTACCACAGCCATGTTTTTTCTTTGCGTGTATGAGATTTGTTTTTCTTTAGGTGATTTAAGGATGGGAGTTAATATGAAACCTCTGGTTAATTTTGGACCTACCAGCATAACATTTTTTCATTACATAGTAACTATCGTAAAAGTTATCGTCATCTAGCTTTATATCAGTACCAACATATACATATATATACATATATATGTCCTTTATTTATTTAAATACAGTATAGATACAGCGATATAAAAATACTTAAATAAATTTTTCACGAAGAACATAGGGCGTCAAACATATACATAGTATGTACAAACTTGTGATGTTTTAAGCTATTTTTAGTAGTGGTATTTGTATGAAAACTATGGTCAAATATGGACCGATTAAAAAAAAAACTTTGTAAGACGATTTAATTTGCGATGGTATATATTTTTTTTTAAATACCAACTTTTTAAGATGGTATTTGGTTAAAAGACTATTCCGGAAAGAAGTTTGTACGGGGGCCATATGGAATAATTGGCCTTTTCTAACCATTTTCAATGAGTATCGTCCCTATGAAAATTTAAACATGTTTATAAAAATTATCTAAAAAATTTCGACATGCACTTTGCGCACAAGCTTGCATGAACAGACAACCAGCCAGTTAGCCTTTCGGATGGACGAGCGGACATCGTAAGATCAATTCTAAGTCGACCGGTAATCTTAAAGGTGGGTCTAGGATCAGCACAAACGCATAATGAGTATGGTGGGTGTAGTCTCTTTATTTGTAGTATCTTTGGATTCGTCCGAACACTTCTTAAGTCAAACTGCCTGTCCGTACGCATTTGTCTCTAATTAAAAAAAAAGAACAAATGTGTTGTCTTTAACAATCGTATTCACACATATAAATTGCAATTAAACAAATTTCAATTGAACTTTGCTTTTTCTGGTCTTCCAAAGAAATTCCATACATATTGGCTACTGGCCATCAAAATGATGGTGGCAAATTGTTTTTAAAAAATTGTCTCATCTGGTTTTTAGTATAAAAATGAAATTAACCGCGAAAATATCTATGAAATTAATACACAAATGAATCAGTAACAATAAATCTTGAAAAATATTTGAAAATTTTTAATTTAACACGTGTTGAGCAGAAGTACTGGCAGACTGTTAGACAGACAGACAGATAGACAGCACCAAAATTTTTCATTCAAATTTTATAAAATCACACACTTTTACTCCTTCTTAACAAACAAATATATAACTACTAATTGGCACGATACAAATTTTTATATGACAGTGGAACAAAAAAGGTACTAATTTTGGCAATTTCATAAAACTGGAATTTCTAGCAATGTAAAACGTAAAACGTTAAAAAGATTAAAAGAAGGTTTCATTACAAAACTATTTATTTTTCCGCCGTATTCTCGGGTTGCTTAAAAATAAAAATCTTAACAAGAATATTAAAATTACACGTTTTTTATAGTCGGCAGTTTTGGACTAATGAACTAAAAACATTCTCAATTTTCTAAACGTATAAATTAGTTCTGTTAATCGGGACAAATTTGCAAGGCATTCGGAAAAAATATTTAAGATTCCGGGATTTATAAAATTGAACATTTTTGTGAAAAGCCTTGAATAAAATTTAAGGTTTTAAAACAATAAGTGGTATAATTGACAAATGATCAAGGTCGAGGGAAAAAACTAAAGGCCCGTTTTCACAATTAACCGTAAGCTAAAAGAAGACTTTAACCGGCCATACAAAAATTGTTCCATTTTTAAAACTTTACTTTAACCTAAAGTGGGCGATAAAGTACATTAAGGTTCACGAGTCGTACTCAAAAATTCAAGTACGAATAAGACTAAAACGTGCTCAAAACAATCCTAAATGGGATTACTTTCCAAAATCAATCCCGGAATTTATTGAAATAAGTATAAAATTCTTAAATCAAGTAAAACAAAATGATTAAACTTTTCGTTGTGTTTAACCCTCCGGTTTACGCATGTTTTGATTTTCTATACACATTGAAAAAAGTTGGCCAGACTCAAGTGAACTACGAAGGGTAAAAAAGAAAATTTAAGCTCTCGCTTCTCGTTTAGTTTATATTTTTGGTTAAATATGTACATTAGATTTCTAAAGTAAAAACCATATTGGGCATGATGTTTATGTTTTATCATTCTGTAAGCTGTAATACGAGTAAGTCAATCAATCATAATAATTTTTTCTTTCTAATTCGGGATAAAAATCAATTTTATAATACCTGAATTAAGCGCATTTTTAAATTAATTCAATCTTAGTTTTACTTAAATCAATCTCATTTTCGGATTATTTTAATTACGATTTCGGATTAAAATAATTTTATAATTCTTGAATCAAGCGCAATTTGAGAATGATTTTATCTTAGTTTTACTTAAATCAATCTCATTTTCGGATTATTTCAAGTACGAAATCGGGATTGAATATGGATAATTTATGTATTTTGCGATTGAAAATCCGTACTTGAATCAATCTTTCAGTACTTGATTCAAGAAAATCCGTACTCACCGTACTATTAATACAGCTCAGCTTCGGATTGATTTGAGTACGGTTGGATTGATTTTTCTTTTGAGTGTACCTGATAGGTTAAAGTAAAATTGCAATAATGGAACACTTTTTACACGGCCGATAAAATTATATTAATTTCAGCCAAAAATCCTAAATGATGAAACCGAACTGGGGCTGAACGATGTTTTCCATACAGTTTGACATAAAATTTTGCCAGAGAATGCGGTCGTGAAATAAAATCAATTTTATTTTACATACTTTTTTCCTATGCTCTCATATATAGACACTTATGGCTAACAAATTAGCGAATGTTTAAGCGCTGGCTTAGTTATACTTTCATTCAATTTCATAAATTTTTGTAAACAAAGAACAAAGTTACTGCGAGACGTTTTATTTATTTTTCTTTGTTTACAAAACGTATGGAATTAAATGAAAGTATGGTAGCATTGTTTAGAGAATATGAGAATATTAGAGCATATAGGCAGAATTAAGGCTCAGTTAAGGCCTAACTATAATATGCTTAGGCTGGCTAAAGCTTATGTCAAAAATAAACGAAAAGCCTGTCAAATGCTTTAGCAAATTATTGTGGGCTTTTGGGTGACTATATTGTACTTTTTGAACGTAAATAACTTTAACGCTTAGTTTGTAACATTTGTACTTTTGCAAAAATTATTTTCTTCTTGTTTTTCCTTAAAATATCAATTCTTTGACAACATTTTTTTAGTGTCTACAATTAATGAATATACTTCCAAGAGCATGTTTATTTTTATTTATCTTAAAACAATTAAACACAAAAATAAAAGAGTACTAAAATATGCAATTGTGTGGGTTTTTTAAAATATTTTTCAATATGTAACCAAGAAACAGCTGATTCCTTAAGCAAAGTACGATAAGTTTCCCTTTTTGCTTAAGCAAATGACACTTGACGAAACTTAACGAATAGTTGCTTAAGTACATTATAGTTGTGTACATTTGATTACATGTATTTGCACATTTGCGTATGTAAGCTTAAGCACATTATAGTTAGCCTTTTAGTCTTAACGATCTGTTTCTGTTGCTGTCACTTACAATTACTTAACAAATTTTTAAGATAACAGATTGGACCGTAACAGAACAGAAAAACTAATCAATATCACAGGGTTTTTAATAACAAAAACAATTCAGCTGATTCGTAACAGAACAGAAAGGAAAGACTAATTCTGCCTTAACTTTCTGTTTTGTTACGAATCAACTGGTTTTTTTTTTTTTTTTTTTTATATTAAAAAACCTGTGAAATTGATTAGTTTTTCTTACGGTCCCAATCTGTAATATTAAAAAGTTGTTAAGTAATTGTAAGTGACAACAACAGAAACAGAAAGTAAAGACTAACTGAGCCTTAAGAATAACGTTCTCAAAAAATGAAACTGGTAACTGAACGGCTAAAAAAACCAAACTAGCAACATGTTTTATTTTTTGGAAAATAATAAAGCAAGTTGTTTTTGTTTTAATATTATTTTTTTTAACCTACTTACAACTACAAATAATGCTGGAAGAATTCCAAGCAATTGTAGTGGGTAAGAAAAAATAAACTCACTATTTATTGTTGTTGTTGTATTTTTTTAAGATTTGATATTGCTACAAGTAAAGCTGTTGCTTATAATTCTTATTCGCTTAACAGTTTTATTTGTTTAATATCTTTAGTTTTTCTAATATCGTCGGATGAAGTTTCCTGACGATCTGGCCTAAGCAACCAGTGAAATGTGCATAGGAATAGCTTATCCCATCAACAATAAATTTCAGTTTATCAATAGTATAAAATGGGAAATTTAGCACATTTAAACGAAACCTTGATGGAATATATAGTTTCACATCTTTTCGATGCGAGAAGTTCTCACTAAAGTTACAGAACATGGGTACAGTTAAAAAAAAAAACACAAAAGAACATTAAAGTATAAAGTGTTTTTACACAATCGCTACTATTGTAATGGTTCATAACGAAAAACAGAACCCTACAAAATGTTTGTTACTTAGTAAAAATAGTTATGAAGGGTATTAAGGGTTATATAATAATACACAAACACAAAAAAAAACAAGTTAGGGCGCTATATTCGGCTGTGCCGAATCTTTGATACCCTCCACCGACAGTTCGAATTTTTTAGAAGTGATATCTATATGATATCTATTTATAATTAATTTATCTTTATAAAAACAGACGTCAGCACTTAAATTGGTTGCGGCTTAGATCTATTTTAAATTATTGACCGACAATCAGAAAGTTTTATACTTTAAAAAGCTGGAGTAAAATATCATGATCCGCTATAGTTTGTGCCGAACCAAAATGATTTTCAGGAGGGGAATTTATATCTGAGCCATGGTAAGTTATGAACCAACCACCCCAGAATTCTGCTGAGTGATTTTTGGTGTTATAAAACATAAATTTAAATAAATTTCCATACAGCGGTAAAGTTAGTTTTAGCGTTTACAGTGAATTTCAGAATGATGCTTAATATGGTATCTAAGGTAAGTTATGGACCGTATATCACAAAATTGCATGAGATTTTTTCTCGCCAGAGTGGGCTTTATATGGGGTCTATAGTGAATTATTGACCGATCATCACGATATTTATTAGTGTGATTTCTAGTCCTATAAAACTGTGAAGTAATAAATTTTATTTTGATATCATTATTTATTACCTTTTTAGGCGTAATAAACTTTTTTCCGGGAGTAGGGTTTATATGGGGACTAGGGTAAATTATGGACCGATCTTCAGAACACTTTACAGTGTGATTTCAGTAGAATAAAACGGATTTTTGCAAAATCTTATATCATTCTGAGCATTGTTCTACCATTTATGTTAGTTTTTGTAAACAAATTATTAATTTTTTAGGGCGGTGGTTCCACATTTTGATTCATAACTCTGATCCTACTAAGCCGATTTTACAGAATTTCAATCCCAAACTGCTAGGATAACTAGAAGCAAATTGACACCAAGTTTGTTCATATCTTTTGAGTTTTTCGAAAGTGAGCGTGTTTTCAACAGACGGACAGACATACGGACAAGGCTTAATCGACATAGAACAACTCAAGGAGCCAGTATGTTCATACTCTACAAGCTGTTTGGTCCCGGCGCTGCTCGTGATTTTCTAAATAAAACTAAAAAATGAAATTCTGGAGAATTTTGTTAATAACTTGACCCCAGCGCTATCTACCATCAATAAAAAAAAATTAAATATCACGACAAAAGCGCCACCTATAGGGAGTTTTTTTTTATAAACCATCAACCAGTCAACCGATTTTCAACGCATGTACTCGTTTAAAAATCGGTTGAGTAGTTCTCGAGTTATAAAATTACGAACAAACTTATTTTTATATATACAGATGGGGTCTTAGATGTGTAATAAAAATGTTTCAGACGGAATGACAAACTTAGTATATCCTCTTTACAATTAATTGCGGTGGATGGTATAAAAATAGATATCGCTGGCTTAGCATGCAAAGGCTCCAAGTTCATACTTTAGAATTTTAAAGGAGAGACAAAAAACAATTTTACTTTTTTTTGCCTAAAATTTTTGAATTCTGTAAACGCATTTTTTTGTACTTGTCTTTGTTTTCAATTTGCGTAGAAGCAAAATAAAAAAAAAAAAGTATTTGCTTTGACTTATAACCGTTGCATGTTAAGCCAGCGCTATCGTTTCTGGGTGTGGTAACCGTACGCATTATTATATGTTAGACTTATTTCTGAACACCGCTTTGAAGATTTTTGTTGTTAAAAAACAAAAACGAAACACATAGTTCAGATCGTACCTGATTAGTCTTATGTCCCTCTATCTTTTTCAGGCTTGCGCTTTTTTTTTGTACAAATTTAGTCGCATACCTAAATTTGTATAAAAAAAACAACACAAACGTATATGTATGGAAATTAACAGAACGTTCCAGCGGGAAAACTCAGAAGACCTTCTTTCTTTGGACCTTTTTTATCTAACTGCTAAAGAATGCCTCATAGAAGGCCTCGGCTCTTTGGTATAAATGATAATATACACTTTCCATACTCGCTTCTATGAGAAGGGAGTAGAGAAGCAGTCCCGTTTTTTGTATCGTTTTTCTGCACAAGTAAAAGCAAAATAATTATTTTTTTTTTGATGCCGCTACCAATCTTATGTACGGCCAAAAAAGGGACAGCGGTAGGCCTACTCCGTCTTTTTCATGCATTGGATATTCATAGCTGTTAAGACCACTTGGTAATTTTCATAGTCATACAAGTGATTTTCGCTAAACAACTCTTGTATGTTACTTATGTTTACTTGTGCAGTGCGTGTAAATTATTTGAATTGTGCGACACACATTAAAACGCACGCAGTAGTAGTCTTTACGTACGTATGTTACTGGTGTGCAATCAGTTGAAAAACAAGTGGTGATTTGTGCAGGCCAATAATATTTCAATACAATTTCTTTTCAATTTCCATAACTTTCAAAGTTTACTGTCCCACTGTACTTAAAAAGCCACTAATGAAGTAATATTAATAAAGCTTCAAGGTTAAATACTAAAATTAATTATTCCAATATATTTTTTTCTGTCTTAAATTCATTTATGCGTTACAAAAACAAAATGAGGACGCAAGTTTAACAAGTACTTTTTTCCACCCAGAAAAGGAACATAAATACAAAAAAAATTCTATAAAAAAAAAAAATTTCAGTACCATTCGGTTAAAGTCATAAAATTTCATTTTACAAAAGGAAACTAGAAAATAAAAACAATAAAATTTTTATTAATTTTAAACACACTCTTATGATATTTTTTTTTCGTCTATAAAATTTAGTACTTAGTAGTGAATAATATTAAAAATGGCTTAATTTGTTTTTATAGCATAATTTTAATTGTTCTTCTTCTTAAATTTTGTAGTTGGAATTAAAAAAAAATTTTACGATCGATGTTGTTTGAATATGGCCTTGCCGCTTGTGCTAAATAGTTGTATCAATTGTTGGAAACAATTGAAATTTTTGCTGGTTTTTCGTCAGAGAAAATTTTTATGTTTATGATTAAACTTTTATAAAAAAAAAAATATGTAGTAAGTTTATCATTCAACATTTTACAAACTTGTGTAAATTTGTTGCACTAATATGGATAATTTTAATATAAAATTAATAACAATTGAATTAAATTTAAAACAATATTTTATGAAAAAGTAAAATTGGTTAAAAATATTACGGCCTAATTTATAATAAATAAAGATGGTTCAAGTAAAAGGCTTATGAATCGGATTTTCTATGACAATTTGTTTAAATATCGCCTTATAAGCCGGCTTTATTTTTTATACATAAGACGGTTAAGCTAAGGTTCGGCTTTAGTTAAGTTCCGGTAGGGCCACAAGTTACAGAACATCTGTTAATAATTTGATAAATTTTTCTCAAAGTCTTAAGCGGGTTGTTTGCGTAGTCTTGGGGTAAAATTTGTATGAACCATTTGCATCTTGTACGGCCGCAGCAATAATTTTTTTTATTACTTCCCGCTACGAAGACATTTAAAGCTGAGTGGCACGTTTACGTGTCGATGCTTCAGGGTTCTCATCTACTCTCTCGCGAACTGTTTCGATATTTTCTTGGCATTGTTCTTCAAGCGCTCTCGAGATAAGTCACTAACAGATAGTGGATTTCTGGTGTTAAAAAAATTTCGGAATATTCATTGGGTTTAAATGATTTGAAATTTTGACATGCAAAATAAAATTCACCAATACCTGCTCGTACCTAAGACGTATTCATGGCTTCTGAATCTCCAAAACTCCAAAAATAAAAAAATACACAATGAAAAAAAATTATTGTTGCAACTAAATTCCAGTTTAGATTTTGGTTATGTTTTAATTTACGTTCAAGTCTAACTTTAAGTTCAAATGTTTGTTTTAGTTCTTAATTAGGTTCAAGTTCTAGTTCTAATTCAGGTTATATTTAGTTCAGGTTCTGTGCCCGAGTTCTGTAACTCCCGTAATGGAAACTTTTAGATTGAAATGTGAGAAGTATTTTTCATAGTTAACTGCGTTTGTAACTTTTTTTTGGCGAGTAACAGCTCTCACGTAAGGAAAATTCTCTTCAATTTACAGTTTTCGCTTTCAACTGCCAAATAAATTCAGGGATAAAAAATTTAAAATGAAAAAATATGCTAAAAATGCAAAATGCAACTAACAATAAGATATTTTGTTCTAGGCTGAATTCTTTATTGTTTAATTATTTTACTTTTGACATATTTGATAAATATAAGAAAGTTTTTAAAGAAAATTGGGTTGATGCATTAAAAATCTAGGGAGTTATGCCACTTTTTCAATACAGGTTGTATGGGAAGTGGGCGTAAAAGTGGGTGGATATTTTTCAAATTTCACAAAAATGATTCCGAGTGTTTAAAAATGCTATGTGCCAAAAAAAAACAATTTGTGTGGGAGGTGGGCGTAAAAGTGGGCGGATCATTTTGATTTTTCCATTTTTTTCTTGATTCAAACAAAAAATGCCTTTGTGCCAAGTTTCATTGTCCTTCGAAAACTTCTTCTTTTTTTAGCCGCTCGTTCTATGAACTTCAACCAATTTGCGACGTAATATCTTTTGATACATTTCGACATGACCCTGTAAATAATATTGGACTACCATTTTAATCAAATGGACTACTCCATGGACTGGTCCAATGTAATACAAGCATGGGCCATGACATTGTAAAAAAGAGCTTGTAGTTAGACGAAATGTCTTCCAGCCTGTTTTTAGAACGCGAGCGCAAATGTGACTCGCTAAACTAACATTTAAAACAAAAACTTATTTTGAAATTTTGTTTTAAATATTAGTTAAACGAGTTACTTTTCTACTCGCGTTCAAAAAACAGCGACATGTTATCATTTTTAAACGACTTCAAAACTTATCCTCTTGAGTATACCATGGAGTAGTTTAAAGACTACTCCTTTGTAATCAAAAGCTGGGTAATATGGTCCTGCCCTAGGACATCCTAAATTTAACATAAGACCATGTTTGGGTTACTTTTGGACTAGCCCTTGTCCCTTGTGGGCTACATTTTACACGCGTGTTTGGACTTGTCCTATTATTTGCAGGGGAGTTACAGACAGTGATGCCAATAGTAAGGATTTTTTCGAAGAATTTCAAGCGTAGGGAAAAGAGGACAGATATTTGTATTTAAGGCAAATGTAGGGAATTTTTAATATATTATCTCATTTTCAATATATTGCTTAAAAATAAATAAATATTCGTCTTATTTTTATTTGAAAATATAAATTTTTCATATACAATATCATTTAAGTCCAAATGTATTTTTTTTAACAGAAACTTTTTAATATGATTCCTAACAGCCTGTCAATCTTCAACGATTGCCAAAACAGTGTACCCGAATATTCGTGGCGCCCCTAATATATAATTAAGGGGCTGCGAATATTCGCGTTCGCATTTACGAACTATTCTCTTATTTTTGCTATTTGCATTCGTACTCACATTCGCTAAAATGCATGCGAATATTAAACCGGAATGAATGAAATTTCTACATAGAAATTAATTTGTAAAAACACAATCTTAACTTCTAAACTTAGAGAAATAAAACAATACAATTTCCAATTTTTAATGAAAACTTTTAAGGATAAGGAAAAATATATTTTTAAAAGGCAACTTTTTTTATATTTTAGTTCAGGGGAACAGAAGAAAATATTTTCTTAAAATTTCACAGAGTCTTCTGTTTTAATTGGTACCAAATTTGCTAAATATAATTAGATTCTTTTGTTAAACAAATTTTTTTTTTATAAGAATTCATGCAAATGTTTAAGCTCTTTCAAATGGATAAAATATCAGAAAATCAAATACGAAGTTTGAATATGTTTTGTCTCTAGATCAGAGGATATAAGTATAGAGGCGTTTCTGCCAAAATGCAAAAATTTTTTAACACAGGATTATTCCTTTCACTCCCACTGAAGCATAGGGCGCCAAAATAGCGATTCGTTAGCAATTTAAGTTCAGAAACGTAGGTAGCTAGCCTTCGTTCCCTAGTTTGGTGATAGGGCTGCTATCTAAGCACCCACGCGTGCTGTGTTTGGAGCCAGAGTTTCAGAGGATCCAGTATTCGCAATCTCCTACTTCCTGAGACACACTTTGGCCATACAGGGTTCGCTGACACTCCAGGTTGGCAACAGAATTTCCTCTGTTCGGTTGTTAAGGTTATACCGCCTAAGATCGGTCGACAGGGCCTCGTTTGTCAAAAACAGGGGTTACCAAGCCCTTTATGGACAGAGGGTGAGGTTGTCATTTGAAATGGATTGGCTGTGTGTACAATATGATAACTCATTTGTATTCGCGTCACTTTTCCATTTTCCATTTAGAAATTGAATTTTTGAATGTGCGTGTATGACATTTACATACATATTAATTTTTGGATTTTTTTTCTTGTTTTCAATTGTTTTATTATAATATGCACAAAATGTTTACAAAACATGTATGTATTTGTTTGCCTGTTGCTAAAAATATTTTTAACGTAGGGAAAAGTGTCGGGAATTTTTTTTGGCAGTAGGGGAAAAAGTGGATTTTTTGTAGACACTTATTGTGTTTTTTTTTCTACAATAAAAATACCACATTTTAAAAGGTGCATGCATAAAATGTCTTGCGAACATTTAATACTGCAATTTTTTATTTGACGAGAACAAACCACAAAATTGGAACACCCTGTTTGTTCTTCAATATTTTAAAAAAAATATGCACATAAATCAAAAAGTTTGTTCTTCAAAATATTAAAAAATATACATCAAAAACAAATTTGTTTAAAGATTGATATTAAATAAATAAATAAATGAACAAAATGAATGACGAAATTCCAATTTCTTTATTTTGTTTCTCATAAAATATGTAAATAAGAAAATACCTTTGCCAGATTGCCGATTCATTAACACCAAGTTTTTACGATTTCTTAATTTGACGTTTTTTTTCAAAAATAATTTTATAACACCGAATTCATTTAAATTTTATACCACTGACAACCTACCATTAACAATGTAATATTTTCTTTTGTTTTTACTATAAAATAATAGAAATAATAAATATTAAAACTTAAAATTTTTACTGTTCTGATTAGAGGCGATTTTTCCCAACTTCGTCTGGTAACCATATATATATATAAGCAGCAGCTATCTTTTTGCAGAGCATTATTAACACTCTCGATTTATACGGGGCGTAAAGTGCAATGCCATATGACATTTAATGGTGCATTTTTTTTAGAATGCCCTGTAAGAGAGCAAAGCTTTTTCAAGAAACGAGCACCAAATAGCATTTTTTAAATAAAATATGAAATTTTTTGTAGAAAAGAAAACACCATTAGAGATTTTTGAAATTTCTCCTGGGATCTCCTGGGTTGCAGACACATTTTTTCTAACTTTTCGAGAAACGATTGAATATTTATCTTTTCGATGCGAGTAGTTCTCGCCAAAGTTTCAGAGCATGAACTGTGGTTTAGATTTTTTTTGTTAGGTTAATGATAAGGCTTAAATTTTAATTCAATACTGTTTTCCGTTATAGTGTTTTTTAAGGACCCGTTTTATTTTTACTTTGCGACAAGACTCAGGGGATCCTCCTACTAATGCAATGCATTATAAGGTATTAGAAAATTAGGTTATGAGGAGAAGGAAAGAGGGAGTAGTGTGTGTGGACATTTAGTTTGAACTTTTCCAAATTTTAGACATTTTAGACAACAACAAGCCAGTCGACAACGAACGGATGTGATCTTCTGGAAAGGAGAGTACAACGGGAATAAACCCGCGTATCAGGGATAAGCTCGACCATCTCAGCTAAGCAATTTGCATGGTAGTATCGATAGACCAATGACGCAAAACCCACATTTCGACGATGCTCCAATGAGTCGATAGAGCTGGATGCCCTACTGTCATTGATGAGCTCCAACGCACTCCTTTGTTCACTCCAGAAGTTTCAAGATAGATATTGAATGCTTCCCTCGGCACTTGAAAAACATATTGGTTCCAATGAACATCACATTTGATTTTCATGCCCAGAGCATTAAGAGTGTCTGATTCCAAAATATTTATACCTTCCATGAATTCAGACGACGTTGACTCCACAAGACGTCTGTAGGTCAACATACAAATTAAATTTTTTGTGTAGGCTCTAGTTTACTTTTAGTTCTAGTTTAGTTCTATGTTATTTTCAATTTAGTTCTAGTTTCGTTTAAGATAACTTCAGTTTTATTATACTGATAGTTTTGTTTTAGTTCAGTTTTAGTTAGTTCTAGATTAGTTCCCCCTCAGCTCTAGTTAAGGGGGAATAGCGTATTTCAATTTGAAGGAAATAATTTACGAGTTCAAGCAATTTTTTACTGTGTATTACGATCTTGGTACTATTTGGTTTTGAAGTTTTTTTTTTAATATCTTATCGAGAACAAAACAATCCCTTAGACAGTAACCGAGAATTGCTGTTCGAACTTTTTATTATACTTTCGATAAAGTATAAAAACACTTCGGTCCTTTTAAATGCATGGTAACCTTCCAGATCTAGTTTAGTAAAGTACACTTCTGGTTCAGGTTTAAGGTAACGTCTAGTTCAGCTTTATGTAGTGCAATTCAAGTTCTGGATACATTTTGGTTCAATTCTTGTTCAGTTCTAATTGTAGTTGAGTTTAAGTTTACTTCTAGTTCCGTTCTAATTAAGTTCTTGTTTGGTTCATTTTCAGTTCAGGTTGATTACTATTTTATTTCTATGTGCAACTAATTAAGTTTAAATATATTTCTTCTTTAATACAGTTTAATTTGATTTGTTTGTATCCGATTTCCAGCAAATCCCTCTCTAATTAGAAACTCAGTTTTAGTATTTCAGTGCTAATTCATTATTATGACTTTTAAACTACATACATTTTTATAAACGAATTAATTTCTAACAATTTTACTAAAAAAGTAATAAAGTATAATCCTCACTCCCACTCACTTGTAGTTCACAGACTAGAAAATTTAAAATTATATCCGTTTCCGCAAAATTCTAATGAATGAATGAATTCAAATAGTTTGACAATTTATCATTAAAATTATTTGAATGGTACATGTGCATACAAATATCCCAAGTTATTATCATGTAATCTAAACTTTTTTTAATGACACTTCTGTCAACAAGCAAATGAGTACTTGTAAGTGTCGTTTTGAAATGTTTTATGAATTCATGTTAAAGTATTTAGTCCGCTAAAGGGGGCAAACAGATAATGCTAACTACTTACATACAAGGGGAAAAGTAATAACAATAAATGAATAAACACACATAAATTTACTCACAACAGTACAGTTAGTAAATATGTTGCATGATTAATAAGTAAGCAAGTGTTTATTTTTATGGCAAACATAAATGACAACTAAGATCACGATCTATATTTAACGAAAAATGTGCTCTTTTTTGTAAAAAAAGGCAAATTAAGTTAGTTAACTACAAAAAAAAAGACACAAACGCGTCAATTTGTCTGCTGCTAAAATAATTTTGAAATGACACCAATACCAATGAAAGCGACACACGCATTGAGTTAACTAAATTAGAATTAAGGCGGCACACTGCAAACAGTTTTAGTCAAACAATTTTTATAACACTTGTTTGCTTACAATGGAAAAAATCTGCCCGCCTTTATAAACCAGAAGTCCCACACATTCCCCACAAAAGAAAAAAGAACTGAGAGATCTTGATCTCAATCACGAACGAACTTTTAGTATATGACTACAAGAATGAACTGAAAAAGATCATCATTACATTGACCGCAATCATGATTACGTTGAATGTACAAATACAAGTGTGACACTTTCCAAAACACTAACACACATCGTTTACACTAGAGACTATCGGAATGTGAACATACACAATTGCCTGTGTCTGTGTAAGATTCATAAAAAAAATATACAAAGTGTCGCGTTGATTTATTAATTAAATGTTCATGCCACAATATGCCGCTGGCAACTAATGAAGTATTTAAAAGGAAAATTAATTGTTTTTCTCGGTGCGTTTTCAGCACAAACTGCTGAAAAAAATTGTGTGTACGCAACAGAAGTTTGACATATTGCCAGTAAAGAAACACAAACCATGTGCTTTTGAGCAGAGCAAGAAAAATATACTCCTACAGGCTCTGTGGAGTAGAACTACCGAAATAAATATGAAAAAACCAGATGCAGCTAAATTTTAACAAAGCTAAATTTAAACTAAAAATTAAAAATAAATTAACTAGAAATTTACAGGAACTAGAGCTCAAACTGTATAAGAATTGAACACAAACTGAACCCGAACATAACGCGATCTTAACTGCAAATTGTTTGTTATTTAAGTCTTAACTTGGACTGAATTCGAACTCAGCACGATACGAGTTTGGACTGACCTTTAACTGAACTAGAACTGAACAAGAACCAAACTAGAAGTGAACTAGAACTGAAATAGAACTGAACTAGAACTGAACTAGAACTGAACTAGAACTGAAATATAACTGAACTAGAACTGAACAAGAACCAAACTAGAACTGAACTAGAACTAGAACTTAACTAGATCTAGAACTGAACTAGAACTGAAATAGAACTGAACTAGATCTGACCTAGAACCGAACTAGAACTGAACTAGAACTGAACTAGAACCGAACTAGAACTGAACTAGAACTTAACTAGAACTAAGCTAGAACTAAACTTGAACTGACCTAGAACTGAACTAGAACAGAACTAGAACAGAACTAGAACTGAACTTTAACTAAACTAGAACTAAGCAAGAACTAGTTTTTGAAGAACTTAATGACAAGTAAAACATTAACTAAACATACATAATGAACTAATATTTAACGTCAATAAGATAGGAATGAACTAAAAGTGTACATGAACTAGAACTAAAACTAAGCACGAAAATGGCTACAACTTTATTTCATAATTGCCAGGTGCCAAAATATGTCCACCAGTGTCAAGATCGTAAACTTTTATATTTTTTATTTCACCAGCTGCAAAAGGGACAAGCAATGCGAGTACATGATCATTCACCTTTATTATAATATTCGATTGGGGAACAAAGATACGAAAGTAGTTCTTTCTTTCGATTCTGTTATAATCACTTATGACCGATGACATCATATTTAAACACTAAACCAGCCGGTTTTCTGAGTAATGCCTCTGTTAAACCGAAAACTTTGTTTGCGTATATATATTTATACAGACAGAAAGAGAAGTATAATGCTTTTATAGTCTCTTGCATATTATTTAATATTTTTTAAAAAGATTTGAGATTTATTAAGGCAGTCTTAACTATTTTTTCGCTAGACTTGTTGCCGTCTTTTTTTTATTTCTTTTGTCTTTAATTCAAGTGATATTCAGTTGTTTTGCAGAATGATGATGTGAGAACTAACAAATTTTTGGTAAAATTCTTCAAAACATAAAAAAATTAAAAAAATATGTTGTAATTTTATTTTTAAACGATAGAAAATTGTTTACCCTTCCCACTTAATGAATTCATTCAGTTTCAACAATGATGTTGACTTTATAAGTTTGCAATAAATAAAATTTGTAAAATATCTACATATGAATGAATTATATTGAAGCTTAATAAGTAAATTGTATTTAATATTTTCTAATATAGTTTTTTTATTATTTTATTATTATTTGTATTTAATTTCTTTATACACTACTTATCTCTGATTAAAAGAATATTAGCAACTAGTAATCTCTGCAGACAAGCTTTAAAGCTTTGCGGATCCTACTGGAATATGAATTGTTAAATAAAATAAAATTGAATAAAATTAAAAAAAAAAAAAATAAAAAATAAAAAAAATAAGTCTTAAGGACCGATGAATTTGCAACGATATCAAAGTCACTTAATACCAGCATCAAGAATAGCCATAGAGTCTGTGGAGGAATAGAAAATACAATTTTAAAACAATGCAATGCATTTACGCAATCCAGCAAATTAAATTCATTATTATCAAAGTTATTTTCGGGAATACAAAATTTATTATTAATACGATTTCCGTATGACGTGCTAAATTCCCAGTTTTTCATATTTAATAAATACACTGAAATTTATTGTTGACGGAAAGCTAGCTTCTATGCGCATTTCACAGAGATTTAAGAAAGGCCAAAAATATTATACAAATAAAACCCTAAAGCGAATAAGAATTATAAACACTCAAAGTCTTACTTGTAACAATATCAAAGCCAAAACAAAACACCAACAATAAACAGTGAGTTTATCTTTTCTTACATTCCCCTACAATTGGTCGGGTTCTTTCCGACTCGAATTGTAGTTGTAAGTGGGTAAAAAGAAAAAACAAAATTAAAAAACAAACTGCTTCATTCTACTGTCTTCGTAAGAAAACAACAAAAAACCAATTTGCGAATTCAGTTTTTGCACGGGCACATGCAAGTATGTATATTATCAAAGTTATTTTCGGGAATACAAAATTTATTATTAATACGATTTCCGTATGACTTTCATTCCAGATTGAATCAACATCAAAACGCTTTGACCTTTTGAGGTTGCATTGAAACAGATTGCATGTAGATTGCACCGTCTGTACCCAGCATTACCTTGCAAATTTTTTACAAAGTTTGCTTTGCGAAAATAGAATTTACAGTTTACTGTGCAAACAGCTTAGTTAATTGCAAAATCTTTGCAAATTACACATTTCAATATAAACTTTGCACTTTTCACAAGAGAAGGTACGTAGACTTTGCAAATTATATATATCATTTTCAACTTATGTCATCAAATTTTGTAGTTCTGAGGAATAAAAAGTTTTGCAAATTGCCAAATAATTTAATAAGTGCAAAGTGAAAAGTTATTAAGTTGTTTGTTTGAAGACGGTTTCTCAATCGGTGGTTACGTTAACAAGCAAAATTGTCGCATATGTGGCTCGAAGAACTCAGAAGTGAATGTGGAAATATTTTGGTCATAACTTTTTTTGTATATAATCCGATTTTTTTTAAAGATTTCTGATCTTTTGATGTACATGGCATTTGACAGTCTACAAATTCAAATTTATATAAAATTTTTGATATTTTTGTATGGAGGGTACCAAGCCCACTTCTCCAATCCCACCCACATTTTGTGGGATGCTATGTATTGTTCACTTAAATGAAAACTTTGGCTCTTGCCGTTCTCCAGATATACAGAAAAAAGTCATAGAAATATAACAACAAGGGATTTTTGGAAAAAATTAGAGGGAGTCGTGTTTTTTTGCTCATATTTCAGCCATTTTTGGACCAATCTAGTTGAATTTCGATAGCAAAATTATTATAAGAATACCTGACATAAATATATGCCAACCAAGCCCTCATAATTTCTGGGGGCTTCGAAAAACCCATTTCAACAGACAGACAGACGGATAGCCAGATTTGAACTTTACTTCTCATAAGGATCCTGTATATAAATATACTATATATATTTAATATATATATATATATATATATATATATATATAGGGTCTAAGATCAATTTTGTAGAAATTACAAACGGAATGACAAAGTTGTATATACCCACTCACAATATTATTACAGTAACGGACTGTAGTTTATTTAAGAAATATTCCGTTCAGTCATTTTTAAATAAATAAACATTTAAAATTCCAAGCAAATTTATTTTTAACTGATTCTAACAGTTATTCAAAAAACTAAGTGCATATTAATACGGATTTTCAGTTGGAGTTAATTTTGTCCGTTGATTAAGTTAAATTCTTCTTTATGTAAAATTAAATGAAAATGTAATTTAAAGCAACGAAAAGTACATTTAATTTTTACTGTCAAAAATTCAACCGCGAATTCCGTAAAAACAAATCAATATTCAGTTATCTTTTATAAATTATTTGTCAAAAAATTAACTATGTACATATTCAGTAAAAACAAATAAATATGCAGTTATTTTAGAAAATTTTACTGTCAAAAAATTCAACACCATATTCAGTAAAAACAATTAAATATCCAGTTATTTTATATAATTTTACTACCAAAAATTTATTTTTACTTATCTATAAAAAATGAATTGCTTGTTTTGTGTAAGCAATACCCATTTTCTATTTGTTAAAATAATTTAGTTAAATACATCAAATTTTAAAAGTAAAATAATTGCGAAGCCATATCGGTCATGCTGCTGGTGTCTTATAATTGAGAGTTCTTCTGTAAACAACGTGGTCAGTACAACAAAAGTAAAACAAACGTGTGTAACTGGGTAAGTAAATAAAAATATTCTCCCTCTCTCGCTTATAAGAACAACAAGCGGACAGGTGTCTGTCTGGTATTTTTAGAAATTCGGCTCTTTTGTGGAGTAAACGAAAATTTAATAAAATAACTGAATATTTAATTGTTTTTACTGAATATGGGGTCAATTTGACAGTAAAAAATTGACAGTAAAATTTTAATAAATAAATGAATATTTAATCGTTTTTACTGAATATGGTGTTGAATTTTTGACAGTAAAATTTTACAAAATAACTGAATATTTATTTGATTTAACGGAATATGGTGTTGAATTTTTGACAGTAAAAATTAAATGAACTTTTTGTTTAAAATAAATGAAAAATAGGTAGACCGGTTTTTAATTGAACTTTCATTTATTTTATATTACAATTTCAGTTAATTTTACGTACAGAATATTGTGAGTGCCCTTTTACCTTCGGTGAAGGGTATAAAAACGGCACGGTTAACATCACTGGTAAAAGAATTAAAGTGCGTATATCACAATTAGAGGTCGCTATTGTAAGTTAATTGCGGTTGTTAAAGTTGTTTCTATATAAAGTTTGTGAACTGAAAAAAATGTTGTGCTTTTTTTATTTTATTAAAGTTGCAATAAAGGATCTCAAGAATTTTATTGTAAAGGAAATAAACCAAAAACTTTATTGAAAAGGCAGTATTGTAACAATTGGCCGTATGATAACTGACTTTATGAACTTGAAAATGTGCGGATTCAATCAAAGGGTGCCACAAGCGACACAACATGATCGACTTTGCCTTTATTTCATTAAAGCGCAATTTTTAAAAATAACACCATACAAATACCACTCCCGGAAAAGGCTTTATTGCCAGTTCTTCCTTCTAAATGTTGGTATATATATGAAATTTGAATAATAAGTATTATGGTGGTCATTAAGAAAGAGCTTTTATTTTTGACTGAGCTGGGAATCGCACCCAGGTTTTCACGGACAGATTGCCCTAAAGTGTTTCAATTGTAACCACGCAATCTCTTCAAAGTAGTACTAATTAAAGGCCTGTATGTCGAAATTTGTATACACACACACAGTTGTAATAAAATATCTTATAGTCCCTGCTACTTCGGTTCCTTCAGAAAGGTTCAACAGCACAATTTTTAAAAACTGTCATCTAAGATAACATGCGTACATACATACGTTCAATAAAGTGATAAACAACGAACTGTAACCAGATAAAAAACTAGTTAAAGTTTTTCTACTCAAGTACAAACATTCAGTCGATAGTTATATCGATAGTGAAATCTAAACAATCGATAAATGTGAAAGACTTATTTACATTGCGCACATCTAACATCTACAAAAATGTCACCATTTAATAAAAAATGTATTTAAAATAAAAAATACAAAAGTGCCAACATTTAAAAAGAAAACACAAAAATGAATTTGAAGTTTATTTTGTTTAAAAATATAAAAAATACTTAACAAAAAAAAAAAACATTGCAATAAAAAAGTAAACTTGACAAATGCTGCTTTCAAACCCATTTTTTTTGTCAGTGATGCCACAATAATAATAAAACTTATTGTTATTTTCTAGTGTGATGATACTAAAATAATCGGAAGATGAGAAATAGGAACATCTTTTAAAGATGTTGAGATGTTGGTTTTAAGCCCTTTGTATTTCTTATGGATAGATGTTAACATCTACGCAAATTGTGGCAAATTGATGGTAGATGTTAGATGTAGATCAGTGTAAAAAGGCTATAACACTCACCGCCATTGACGACGGCTGGTAGTCAATAGTCAATAGTCAAACATCAATCTTTAAACCAAATAATTGTTTAGAATTATTATTTATTTAATTGATTTACGTGTTCTTTTTTACTTACGTTTTCTCATACTTTTTGTTTTATTTGTTTTTTTTCTTGTTGACCTTTTTCAGCACAACATGAAGGACAAATGTAAATATAGAGCTTGTGTCCTATAATTATTCGTGTTGTGTTTATTTTATTGAACTGTTTTATGGTTTCAAATTCAAATTATAATATTTTAATCAAACTAAAGGTACGGTCACATATGGCAAACATTTGTCAACAAATATTAAATATTTGTTTGCCCTTATCTGACCACAAAATATTTTTGAGGGGCAAACAGAAAAACAGCTGATTTCGGGCAAACAAAAATATTTTCCTTGTTTGTAGGCAAATAAATATTTTTTCTTACAAAAATTTTGTATGACCAAACAGTGGTAAATAAAAAGCTTTAAAATAAAAATTATTGAATAAAATTGAAAAAATTAACAAAATTAAAAAATTTTTGAATGGTGAAAAAACTTATTAATGTAAAAAATGTTTCCTGTGTTTTCTTTTTAGCAAAGAGTTGCGCAGTAAATATATTCAATATGTTACAAAATACATTTTTCTTAAGTAAATAGCTAATATATATGTATTAGGGGTATAATACTTGAGCCAATGTTACTAATTATGCATTGTAAGCATGGCGTATCTATATAAATAGATCAACTTTCGAGAGTGTACTAGTTGGGGGTCAGTGGACCCGCCAAAATAAAATTATATAATGAATAAAAGATTTAGTTAAAACTTATTAGTGCCGAATAATTTACCGACATCGACATCTTTATGACATTTTTTCGTCCTGAAGTGATTGCAGTAAGTCACCGACATCCAATTCTCGGCCTACCAAGACAAAATTTTGTCACGACATACAAGCTATTATAGAAATTATAAGATTATTATGACAATAAAAGCTATTTACAGAGGTGGTATTTTTATAAGATCTATGGTAAAATATGGATCGATTACAATAATATTTGGTAAGGTGATAATAGATTGTCTATGGGCACAATAACTCTTCTCCAGAAATATGTTTTATGGGGGCTAGGTGAAATTATCGACCGATTCTTTGCACCTCTTATAACAATAAAAACGTTAACACCAAATTTCATTACTATCAGGTGTGTTCAAGGTATCGACTCGTATTAAAAACGAAACATTTTTTCGTGTTCTGAAATCCGCATATTTTTGTGTATTCGAAGTTCTTGTTTAAAAAAAAATTTAATGATGGTTTCTTTGATAGTACCCTCTAAAATAGGTAACTACGGTTTATGTATGGGGCTTTCTTAATATAGCGACGATTGCTGAAAACAGCAACAAAATTGCAAAATACCGATCATTATTAATATTTCAAACAAGCCATCAAATTGATTAAAAGTCCCTAAAACTTTAAGGACTGGCAAAAACTCTGTAAAAATTGCTAAATCAGTGAAAATGTTTTCATTAAAATGAATAAAGAACATTTTAAACTAAAAATTATGTTTTTGCTAAAAATGTTCTCACATATAAGAATTAAAGTCGATTCGTTTTACTTTCTCTACTCGAATTGAAAACGGAAAAAAAATTTGTGGAGGTGAATTGCAAAACATAAAAAATGCTGAAGTAACCCAATAAAAAATTGTATCATTTTGCGAAGCACTAATGGTACATTTAAAAAAATAAGCGCACATACAACATACAACAATGCAGTAAAGTAAGTGAAAGAACTCTAAACAACTTTTATAATAAATAACATTTCAAGTGCTACGGCATTCCCTTACCACGAAGCAGGTTTGTAAGGGAGAGTACTAAAAAATAGCTGTATCAAAACATTCACTGCCGTATTCATAAAAAATAAAATAAGTTTGAAATGTGTTTTAAGGCAAAATTTATATACAAATTTTTCTTAAAATGCATTTCAAATCTATTTTAATTTTTTATGAATACGGCAGTCAGTGTTTAAGGTCGATCGGTACATACAACAATTTTTATATGCGCTGAATAATGCGCTTTATGTTCAAAGTGGGAACTCTCCATATAAAATTTTTGTCTTCCGTCAGCGCAATGGTAAGCGAAACGTCCCTTACAAATAGGGTTTTTTCCCGAGATTTCCCGTCCCGGGAATTTCCGGGAATTTCAATTATTTTCTTTCCCGTTTTCCCGGGATTTTTGTTGCGTGATCCCCGGAAATAAAAGTTCCTCATAGTTTCAGAAAAAAGCTATTTATACTTTGAAATTTAGTTTTATATTCTCTAAAAATTAGCATCTGTTGATGGGTTGTCGATTAGATTAATAACAAGAAGTGAGTACGTTCGTAAATCAATGTCTTCTGACGCAATAAATCTACCAAAAGCAGAATGTGCCGTGCAACAGTTGATAATTAATAAATTTAGTGAAGTGAAGAGTTTATAAAGAACATAAATTCAAAATAAGATGCAGGCAGTACATTTTAATTGTCCATGGACAAGTCTTACAAATAGGAGATATCAAAAAATATCGCTCCTTTATTGCAGCAAAGTCATATCTACAAAATGGCAAAATGCGATTAAAGTTAAAATGTACCGATTAAAAAAAAACATATATTTTGCTATAACTTCGGTTCAGTTTGAGGTAAAAACCGATGTTTTGTTACGAGAAAGTAGAAGGAACACTTTGCTTAATTAACTTAATATTGAAAAAAAATTTTGAGATATGACGATATGTTTATAAGGTGATAAACATAAATTTGTTTCATTTTGTGACGGCTTATATAACTTGGAAGTGCTGGGAAACAGAAATAAAAAATAACTATGGAAACTCGTATTAGCTACTACAACATACAATTTTAAAAACACATTGTCCTAAAGTAAACTTTATGGAGTGCGTTTTTCTGGCATGTTAAATATTCGATGTCTTACTCTTTTGCATAAAATTATCTATACTGGCGAGCCGACGTATCTATTTGAACGTGTTACTTTTACGCAGTCAAGAAGAAATAACAATCTGATCCCGATAAAATTCAAGAAGTTAGTATCTGAATGGCAGTTTTTCGTTCACAGTATTCGTCTTTGGAACACTCTACCAGCAACTGTTCAATTTATTAGTAATGCAACGCAGTTTAGGAAATGTATTTTTAATTTTTACTCCCGTACTTAAAAATGTGTAATCTATTGTATTTAAAAACGCTTTTGAATGTCCTTATGTTTAATATTGTTTTAATGTATTAAATTCTTTTATTTTAATGTTTATTGTTAAAATCTTTTATTGTGTGACACATAAGAAATTGCTACGAATTGTTTATCCTGTACTATAATTATAAGACTTTAAGTCCTGTTGTATAGGAATACCAATAAATAAATAAATAAAATAAATAAAGATTACAGGTGGATCTTGTAAGATGAAGTCCGTTTGATGCTATTTTTTGCATCAACCTTGAAATACATTTGACTGATAGAGACGTTGTTTATAAAAAAGAAAAATTACTTGGGATTGTGAATAAGAAATATGCAACAACTTTTAACTTTTGCACTTTTAACTATTTGTCCAATCTCGGTAAAAAAGTGAACGAAATGTTTCGGAAACATGGTAATAAGTAAATCAAAGAAGAAATATACTCTTTGCCGACTTTCTAAACGCATTGAGTGTGTCTTAATGTTATTTCATAAGCTGTTAAAAAATGTTAATATATAAAACATATTTATTTAAAATATTTTATCTATTTATGAATTTTCTTTTTGATCTCATAACTTGAGTACAACAATTTTAGTTTGTTTTTATTATTGTTTTATGAATTAAATTGTTATGTATATGTAATCTTTTTATCTTGTATCTAGAGCATAATGATACGAAATTTACATATAAAATCGTAGGGTAATAATAATTCAAGTTCCCCTTTCAACCTTTAATTAATTTTTGGGAGTATTTAGGCATTTCTTTTACTTACTTTGTAAACAAGTTCCCTTACGCTTTTTTAAAATAAAAGTTTTTTTTTCATTCATTTAAAACAAATTTACTTTGTGTTATTTATATGGAGCGGGATCCCGGGAAATTTAAAAAATTTCCCCGTTTTCCCGCGAATCGAAAAACTCCGGGGGAAAAAACTCTACTTACAAACCTGCTTCGTTGGAAGCTCCATTTTTTATTGGGAATCTACTTTCGAGTGAATTCGGATTCTAGAACACACCCGATTATCTCAAAAATTGCGACATGTACTTTGCGAATAAGGTTAACATGGACAGCTAGCCCGACGGATGGACGTTGTTATATCGATTAAGAAAATAATGCTGACGAAAAAGAAAAATGTTGGTGGCAAGTTCGTTCAAGTTCCTCCAAACAGTTTGGATAGAAATTCAGACCTTTTGGTTCAGTAGGAAAAGAGTTGTAGACCGAAATGTGAAACAACCTCCCGAAAAAATCGATATTTCTGTTACAAAAACTAACGTAAATTGCTGGCGGAATGCACCTTTTATCGCTAAATTTTGCACAAACTCAATTTATATGCCTAGAAATCATATAACAAAATTTCGTGAAGATCGGTCTTTAATTTACAAAAGATCCACTGTCTAAAAACACTTTATTGCCTGCGTCTAAAACCGTAACGAATAATGCTTTGGTTCATAATTTATGTTAATTTAGTTTACAAGACTGAAAATTACTTCGCCAAATTGCCTTTATCCCTTTATTTGTTATCTTAATCCTCTTTTACTTTTAAAAATGCTGTTCTCGCTCTTCTGTACCACTAAACCATAAGAGTTTCAATATTTTGAATCAAAATGTTTATTTTTAGTTTTAATGAAAAGTAATTTTATTTATTTAATTTTTATTTTTGACAATTTATTCAAATATTTATTTTTAGGCAAATATTTTTATATGTGTTTTCCCATTTTTTTTTAAAGGTATTTAATATCTGTTTGAACAAACAAAAATGGGCAAATAAATGTGCGTAGTGTGACCAGCAAATAAAATTTTTTATTTTCTTAACAAATTTTTTAAAAATGCAGGCAAACAAAATTTGACAATTGTTTGCCATCTGTGACCGTACCTTTAAACTCATTGAATTTAATTTTCATTAAATTATTTTTATGAAGAATGGAATTTTACAACATGAAATTTATTGATAATTTTTTATTCTTGACTGCCGCGGGAATCGAACCATTGCTTTTACGAACAGGTTACTTTTACATGTTTCAGTCAATAATGAAAAATTATCAATAAATTTTTATTAATTTCATGTTGTTAAATTCCTTTCTTCATTAAAATAATTTAATGAAAATTTAATTTGATGAACTTAAGCCTAATAAAAATATCAAAATTTGCTTTAACAACCATAAACAGTTCAACAAAATAACCACAAAACTAATTATTTTATTAAAATATTTTTATGAAAAAGGAATTTTACAACATGAAATGAATTATAATTTATTGATATTTTTTCATTCTAGACTGAGCTGGGAATCGAACCCAGGTTTTCACGGCGACTATAGCTTCTTTAATAGCTTTTATGTCTTGCCGAATATTTGTGCCAGTAGGTCCTGAATTTACCACAGGTCCCATAAAAAGCTCCTCCCTGCAATTTTTCTTAGACGAAACAATTCTCATTTTGATATGTAGATATCTAGATAATATTCGGTACAAAGAACTTTTTTATAAATCTTAACTTCATAACGCAAATCTGTTTTGGCGGACCGGACCCATGATAAAAAAGTTTGTCCCTAAACGCTGTTTTGTATGGTATCAAATGGTCGTACCATACTTTCAAACATGTTTTAGTTAATTTTTTTCTTTTACCACATTTAACATAAATTAGAAATTACTCCTTCATAGTACTGCCATTACATTTTGTAGTTAGTTGTTGGTAGCATCACCGCTGCTGTTTTTGTTGTAGTTATAAAATTAAAAGCTGTGCATTATCACTCGTCGTTATTATTGAAAGTTATGCGGTTCGTTATTGTTGGAGTGGCTGTTTGGTGCTGCAGCATAAATTTATACTTGAATTCGAACATTATAATGTTAAGTCCTTTGTGCTTGTGGTTGTTGATGTTTATTGGTGTCTTCTTTTGTTGCTGCTGTTTTCCTATGTGGTACCTTTCATAACTGCAGCATGTGTGTCGTCACACAGTTGTTGTTCATTAAGCCAAATGCTGGAAGATGAAGTTTAATATGGAAAAGGAGATGTTTTAGAGGAGAAAAGAAGAAGAATGTTGGTCAAGTGATTGTAATGTTTTGTGTTAATGCATTTAACAACAAAAACAGCATCTGCTGTTAAATGATCTATACATTTTTAAACAGCAGGTATTCTAGTTAATATTTTTATCATTCGATTCTGTGCTTTTTTTTTTTTTTTTTGCTATTGCACTCTTTGATATCGTTCATTTGGCTGCAATAAAAATTGGAATGTTTCTGTGAAGATGGAGATGGAGAGGAGCTTGAAATATTGTTGAGGGTTTTTTGCGGTAAATTTCTTGTTTAAGTGATTGAAAGACAATCAAGTGGTCAATGGCACCATGAAGTCTCTGAAAAATGAGAAATTACGGAGGATTTTTCGGAATATTTTAAGCAAATTTTTATTCAATGAAATAGCACAATATAATGTTTATAAGAAAATTAATTTTTAAAAATTGATTTTTATTAATTGTTAAACTAACATTTCAATTGCTTATACTTTGTGCGAAATTCATTTCCTTTGATTGATAATTTTTTTAAACGTGCTTTAATTATCATTTTAATTTGTTGCTTCTTAAACAAACTGAGTTATCAGTTTTAAATCTTTAGAATATATCGCGGAATTCCTAAGAAATTCCTTATTAATCATACGTCCCCAAGTATAAAATGCGCAGTTAGTTTTCTTTTTTGTTTAAACTAAATATTCATATTATTTTTTTGTCGCATTTTATTGTTTAATTGTTATTCTCTTTTTTATTTGTATAAAAGTTGATATCTTTTGTTTTTTTGTTTTTTTTTGCTAAACAATTGAAAATAGTTAATATTTTATTGTAATACTTAAAAAATTAAATTATTTTAACAGATTCATATCAATTCAAAACCGAAATATTATAATTAAGAATTAAAATAATATTGGATTTTTTCTATGTGCAATACGCTGTTGTAAAACTAAATGAAAATAGAATTTTAGAATTTTTATTTGGTTTTTATTCGTGTTGTTAAGAACACGAACACACAAACAAAAAGCATTAATTTCTATTAAATAATATTTATAAATATACAAACGTCACAGCACTTTAAAGGCTGTTTTACACTTTAATACAAGTCTTAAGTATTTTGACGAAAATTCTTCCCTGATCATTTTTTCCCTAAGGTAATTCCGCGAAGCTCTTGGCTTGTCGCCAGGATACCAACCCTAGCACTGATATATTACCTCACTACCAGGTGCCTCACCCTAATCTAATTATTCCTTGAATTATTATTTGAAAATTTGTAAACAAAAAAAAAAAACAATAACAACTTATTATGCCAGTGCTGTATTTTTCTCAAAATAGTGTGAAACTTCTTTAAATACATGACAATAAACTAATGAATAAATATATAAATTATTTCAATTGAAAACATAATACCATATAGAACATAAATTAGATAATGTGATTGATATGAACTTTGATCCTAATTCACGAAAAACTTTAAATAGTAATAGAAATTGATGAAGGGAAATTGCTATTTTTCTCAAATAAAGTAAATTCATCGATTTGTCATCGTCACTCTATTTATGTAACCCGAAGTTACAAATACAAATAAAAATTGCATTTTACCTAAATTAACCGAGCAATAGTAACCTTTAGACCTTTAGCCCGCAGTGAAACAGACCAGAGCCGCTTGCGGAAATAAAACACGATGTGAGTTTGCGAGACTCTACGTTATTTGTGGACGGCCATGTCTTCTATTTTCTTGTGGATTATATTTAAGCGCCATCGTTGTAAATGCGTTCTTTCGCTTACGCAATGTCTGGCCTATTTATCTTCATTATCCTTATACCTTTCACCACACTAGCGGTGATTGCGGGTACACTCACAATATTATTACAGTAACGGACTGTAGTTTATTTAAGAAATATTCCGTTCAGTCATTTTTAAATAAATAAACATTTAAAATTCAAAGCAAATTTTTTTTTAACTGATTCTAACAGTTATTAAAAAAACTAAGTGCATATTAATACGGATTTTCAGTTGCAGTTAATATTGTCCGTTGATTGAGTTAAATTCTTCTTTATGTTAAAGTAAATAAAAATGTAATTTAAAGCAACGAAAAGTTCTTTTAATTTTTACTGTCAAAAATTCAACCGCGAATTCCGTAAAAACAAATCAATATTTAGTTATCTTTTATAAATTAACTGTCAAAAAATTTACTACATACATATTCCGTAAAAACAAATAAATATGCAGTTATTTTATAAAATTTTACAATTAAATATTCAGTTATTTATATAATTCAGTTATTTTATATAATTTTACTACCAAAAATTAATTTTTACTTATCTTTAAAAAATGAATTGCTTGTTTTGTGTAAGCAATACCCATTTTCTATTTGTTAAAATAATTTAGTTAAATACCTACATCAAATTTTAAAAGTAAAATAATTGCGAAGCCATATCGGTCATGCTGCTGGTGTCTTATAATTGAGAGTTCTTCTGTAAACAACGTGGTCAGTACAACAAAAGTAAAACAAACGTGTGTAACTGGGTAAGTAAATAAAAATATTCTCCCTCTCTCGCTTATAAGAAAAACAAGCGGACAGGTGTCTGTCTGGTATTTTTAGAAATTCGGCTCTTTAGTGGAGTAAACAAAAATTTAATAAAAAAACGGAATATTTAATTGTTTTTACTGAATATGGGGTCAATTTGACAGTAAAAAATTGACAGTAAATTTTAATAAATAACTGAATATTTAATCGTTTTACTGAATATGGTGTTGAATTTTTGACAGTAAAATTTTACAAAATAACTGAAAATTTATTTGATTTTCGGAATATGGTGTTGAATTTTTGACAGTAAAAATTAAATGAACTTTTTGTTAAAAATAAATGAAAAATAGGTAGACCGGTTTTTAATTGAACTTTCATTTATTTTATATTACAATTTCAGTTAATTTTACGTACAGAATATTGTGAGTGTATACTTGTCACTCCGTGTGTTAACCATTAAGTATATATATTCTGGCTACTTGAGCCATTATAAGTCGATTTAGCCATGTCCGTCTGTCTATCTGCCTGTCTGTCCGTCTGTTAAAAACACTTCCACTTTCGAAAACTCAATACGAAAGATCAAAGTTAATCTCAAATTGCTTCTAGTTATCCTAAGCAGTTTTGGAATTGAAATCCAGCAAAATCAGTGCAGTAAAAATTAGAGTTATGAGTCTACATGTGAAACCACACTGAACCAAAAATGTAAGTGGAGACAACGAAAATGTACGTTAAGCAAACGAAAAATTTATTAATTTACGTCCAATGATTTTGTTTGTTGTAACAATGAATGACCGTTTTTTAAAAGATTTTTTTTAATATTTTAATGAAAGAATTTTTCAATTCAATAATCTATTTCGTTAACTTAGTGAACCTTTACGTTAATGCAACGTTTTGTCGACTATTTTGGTGACATTGTCAACGAAGTGTCTACACTACATCACATTTGCCACT
Source organism: Pollenia labialis (assembly GCA_949318255.1). Lineage (NCBI taxonomy): Eukaryota > Metazoa > Arthropoda > Insecta > Diptera > Polleniidae > Pollenia > Pollenia labialis. The sequence continues at coordinate 139,399,917 of OX439141.1, read as the reverse complement.
ATATTTTGCTTTAATACGAACAAAATTTTATTCAATAACAACTGAGAAGAATAATTCCTATAAAAGTTGTAAAATTATAAAAAAGAATGTAATGAATTCGTATTCGTACCAACACTGAAAGAAAAATTCTTCATATATTTAATGAATCATTTTCATAAAAAAATTTTCATTATCTAAATGGAATTTCATAGTTATAATGAAGTATTTTCGTTAAAATCGCTTGATTGGATTTCGTCATTACGTTAAAAATTTTCATTGGATATATGAAAAGTCAAGTTTGTCCAAGTTAAATAAAAAATTTTAATTGGGAACATAAAAAAAAATATACAATTATAACTATATTCATAAATTAATACAAATTTACATATTTGCGCTCTAAATTTAGTAATGGAAAAAACATAGTTTTTTAATCAAAAACTACACTGCCCCGGTAGTCTACCTGGTAGTGAGCTAGTCTATCAGCGCCGGGGTTGCGGGGTCGATTCCCGCCAGAGACTCACTCTGTTTCCTGCAGACAAGCGTAAAGCATCGCGAGATTAGCTTAGGGAATTAACAAAAAAAAAATAAAAAAATTAAAAAAAAAATTAAAGGTCTTCATTAAAATAATGATAAAAAATATTATTATCATTGGAATTGTGTAATTAAAATCTTGTAAATTTATCATCAAATTAATGAATATTTTCATGAATATTATGAAATTAAATCATTGAATTTAATAAAAATATATTATTATTATTCATCCAATGAATAATATTCATAGATCTAATGAAATGTTTCATTAAATACATTTTAATGAAACAGGTTTCACTGATCTAACGAAGCGATGCATAGGTTTCTTTTTAATGCAATTTTTCATGGGATTAATGTCAATATTCATTATTTTTGTGAAGAAAATTCTTTCAATGAAAAGTAAAGACTTGATTAACTAAAATGTACTAGTGATTCTCTAGTTCGAATGTCTACATATGTTCTCAAAAAAAAACTACCTAGTCAATATTACCAACGTCAGTAGTAGATTTTCAATGACACGCACATGTTAAACGTCTATATTAAATAACATTGTCTGGGGTATAATACGTCATTTGTACTGGTGACTTTGTCAGTAGTGAATCAGTACAGATTCATTATTGATTAAAAGTTAAATCTTAGAGCTGCAGTTGTACCGATTGGTTACGTATTATATATTAAAAGGTCTTGAGTAGAACATATAGTAGGAATAATCGGTTCAAATACAAACAATTTTGGACCAATATATGAATGTTTAAAAATAACTATTTCCGGGAAGCACAGAAGCATAGATCTACCTGAGTCCAACTTTTTTTTTACAAAAGTAAATGGTATATTTCTTTCTTAATAAGTCGGTATAATATACAACATCGGTTAATTTTTAGATTTGCTCTATTTTATTTGTAAAAATGACCTAAATATAGGGTATCTGAAAAACGGTTACCACCGTAAGAGTAGGACATCTGATAAACATTTTGTTACTTATTTTAATAAAAAAATAACCTCACACCTTTAAAAGCGTAACAAAAAAAAGTGATCAAACGGTTATATTTCTGACACTTATTCAGCTCTATTGTGCATTTTTTTTCAAAATCACTTTTTTTTTGTTTTCTAAAAAATTGTCGACTTTGAGCAGCATCACCACCTATAATTTTTTATCGAATTTATGAAAATTCTGATCAGTTAGTAGCTGTTTATACTATCTATTCATTGATTTCACAAAATTTTGTATTTTTGCAACGGGTTTTAGGAAAGGCGCTACTGTGCGATGGCACCGAAAATACAAAATAATGACCAGTGCGACTTTAATGTTTGTTGTTAACAAAATGGCTTTTAAAAAATACGTAAATTTTTCAAAAATGTAAAACACGAAATCTGGAACTTTATCACAAAAATTTTACAGACGCAGTTTTTCTGTAAATTGGCGAGAATTTTCCTTACGTGACAGCTGTTACTCGCCAAAAATGTTATAGACGCAGTAAAATGAGAAAAAACAGTTGTTTGTTTCAATTTATGGCATTTTTGTTGAATTTCTTATATTTAAAACGAAAAGTTTCCCGACGCTGGAGTTACAGAACATGGGCACATATCAAATATATATATAATGAAACAAATCTTTTTAAATTTATTGAATTATTAGCGCAAACAAAGACACAAAAGTAAATTATATTTAATATTTATTTAAAGCTATATCGGATATTTGCACGGATAGTTATAAATATACCCCTCATCTCATCACTTATTAAAACAAATGTTAAAATATGAAATAAATTTGATTTAAATCATTTGTTACAAAGTTTTTTTTTTTTAATAAATCTTATTAAAAAAAATGTTTTAATTAACTAAATCTAATTTAAGAACATGTTTTATCTAATTCCTACTAAGGGCTTGCTTAGAAAAATATCAACTTCTAGTAAAATATTCAAAAGAATTTAATACTATGACGTATTAGCTGGAGTAACAAAAGGTTGTCTTAATAGGTGTACAGTAAACTGGCTAAAATTCTTCAGAAATTAAGAACATCCTACTTAAGAGTTTTAGTAAGTGTAGGGTGAAAAATAGGTTACTAATTAAATAACAGAACATTAAAGTAATTCATTTAATGTCTATAAAGGCTTTAAAAATTCCTTCTTTAGAAATAAAATTAAAAATTTACCCCCGTATTTATAAACGATTATTAAATTTAACAAATGTTTATTATGGCAAATTTTCATACAAAATTTGTTTTGTTAACCTTTATTAAATTTAAAATTTTTTTATAAATACGGGCGTTAGATATTAGGAATATATCAAGACCTTCATAATAGATTGATGTCTGCAGGGTGGCCCAAAATAACCGAAGAGGTTTGAATTCGTTATAACTTTTTATTTGAGAAATAATTATTAATTTTTTTTTAATACAGTATAGAAATGGAGAAAACTTTTAGTTTTGTTATGAAAAATAATATCTCGCAAGTGGTGGCCATTTTCTGCTTCGCAAATTCGTGCTCTTTCCACATATTTTTCATAACTTTTCGCAAAACTTCAGGTGTTATGTTGCTTATTTCGTCGCGTGTATTGCTTTTTAATTGCTGGATGGTTCTATGCTTATTAATGTGGACTTTTCCTTTCAAATAAATCCGGTGGACGTGGAGGCGAATTGAAATCACTTATACGCGAACAAATTCGTTCACCAAGATAGCAATCCAAATAAAACTGTTAAGCGTATAAGAATTATAAGCAACGGTTCTACTTGTAACAATATCAAAGCTTAAACAAAAACAACAATAAACAGTGAGTTAATCTTTTCTTACATTCCCCACTACAATCGGTTGGAATTCTTCCAACATTAATTCTAGTTGTAAGTTGGTGAAGAAAAAACAAAATAAAAACAACTTGATTTATTGTTTTCTATTAGGGTATTCACAAGGTGTGCTATCATGTTGTATTGTCATAATGTTGTAACATTTTACAATGGTTTAAAAATATTTTTGTTGTTTTGTATACAAAAAGTGTCTTAAATATATATAACTATGCTTGATATGTTGATTGTGCTGTCGAAATTAATCAGAAGAGACGTGCGCTGAGCGGCTGAGCCAGGTGGCTATGTTTTTGTAGCCGTCGCGGTTGATGGTATGTACCATCCGAATTTTACCTGCGGCCAGCAATTTTTGCAACAAAATTAGATCGGCTTAGAACTCTGATGTATGGTAAACAAACAAAATAAAATTTATTAGTGGTTTGCGTCTGAAAAATGGAAAATAGTCAGAAAAGATCTAATTTGATTTAGTAATTGATGGATTAGAATTTAAAAACATTTTGATTTTAGGAAAATATTTTTTTTTATATTTGTTTTAAATCAGCTGATTTAAATTCAAAATAGCACGCGAACTTATGAGGGATTGTTCAAAACAGTCATACTTTTTCATGTTATTATATGAAGACATATGACTTTATGACACCTTGTGAATCCCCCATATAACTATATAAAACTCGTGAACTAAAGCCAAATAAGGACTTTAAAGAGAATATGTATTACTTAATAAATGTCTAAAATTCAACACTTTCGTTAAGGCAATTGTATTCCTAATACATTCCTTTTCAGTACTGCGATTTTCACAATTATTGCAAAAAGATTTAAAAACAGAATATAAATGAATCTACTATGGGCGTTTTAATGAAATGAATTTTTAATTTTTTTGCAACGAGCCGGGCGGACTGCATGACTAAAATACTTGTCTCAACTGCTTTGTGTGATTCTAAAGATATCAACGATACATATATGTCGATGCTGCTTTTATTAAATTTTTTTTGCTGTTGCTATTGTTGTTATGCGAGTATCCATTCGTTGTTAATGTACGAGTATCTATTCTCAATTCACTTTTCCATCTATTGTTTACATGATTATTATTCTATTTATTTAATAAATAATTTTTTTATTGCTGTTTTGTGTTTGTGGATAAATTGTTCTAAAAATAAACTCTAACTAATTTAAATTTTTAATTGCCAACATTTTTGCACTTAATATAAATTGTGTTGTTGTCTTCTTGTCGTTACTGCTGTTTAGTATCTGTGTACAATAACAATAATTGTTTATATTTTTTTTTTAGTTTGTTCGAAGCAAAAAATATTTGCGTGTTTCTGTGTTTGATTGTGAATTTGTAACAAACATTTTTTGTATCAGTTTTTTTTAATTTATAGGCATATATACAGTGAAACTTCGGCAATACGAACATTATAAAACTTTACTGCAAAGTTTTTTATACAATAACCCCATAAGTTGAGATATTTCCAAAAATTGTTTTTGCTTTTTTGCGTTCGCTTTTTTCCATTGTACATGAATACGAAAAATTTCACAAATCAGTGCAAAAACATAGGAATTTCGGGTTGATAAAAACTGCATATAAGTCACTGACTTATTGAGTTTCTCCAAAAGCAAGTGCAAGTGCAAGTGCATATGTATGTGAAACGTCACAAATGTATTTGGGGTTCTTTTGATTCCTGCCAAAATGAAGAGAAAATCAAGGTTTTACTGAATCATATCTACAACGAATCAATAAATATTACGAAGTGTTTTGCGATACCCTCCAGATTCGTTTTATAGACGATTCGCTTTACATAGGTACAAATATATTGAATTTTTAATGTACTTTTTGCGGTAATCACACCGATAGTGAATAAAAAGTGAAGATATTTTCCCCCGAAATTTTGCTTATCCCTTTACATTTTAAGGAAAAAAGGGGAAAAATGTCGAAGGGAAAGTTTATTCACAAAATGGTTGCACAGGGTGTTTCATAAGTAAAGTTATGTTTCAATAAGAGCATATATTTTTTGCTACGGTTGTTTTAATTTTTTCTAGAATAAACCTTGATGGTAATACCCAGCACGATACAAAGAGCCAAAGTGGTTCAATTTTAAATTAAAGTCAGCGTTGTATTATTCAGCCACAAAGATTATATCGAATAATGCCCTTTCACCTAAATGTTCACATGAATACACAAAATTGCAGAACATTAAATGCGCCCACTTCGATGCATAAACTTTTTTTTTACCAAATTTTTCAAACACGACAAACAAGTTGCTATTAATGTGACTGGCATTTAATACCGGGCAATGATTGATAATTGTTTTAGGACCGAAGAAGAGAATAATCCCGAGTTTTGGTTTAAACACAGCTTGATCAACTATGCCTCTCTTGCGCGAGAAATCGGCAATCGATTTTTTCTTTGAGATAATCTAAAGGATGAGCTGCACGCATACAAACCAAGACCAACAGCTTTAGGCAAATATCCGAGAAGAAGAAGGGGCACTGCGACCTAAAATTCTAGGAAAAGTTATGGGAAATTCTCTAAGAAAGAGCACGTCAAGTCGAAGCAAGCATCTTCTAAACATAAGTGACCCACCCTAATGACCACTGTGCATCGATTTCTTTCAAAAAGTGAAAACTGAAAATTTGTGAGTTGACTCTCTCAATCATTTTACTACTTGAGAATCACTCAACCAATTCACAAACCAAAACACGCAGAAAACAACATGTTTAAATATGGTCACCTGTTGTTAAAGAAAATTTTAAACAAATAATGTTTAATTTAACCATATTACTGTCACCGACAAACATGTAATTGTTAAATTGGTGCACCAACAAGAATATATTTAACCATGTTGTATCTCTGTATACCTTTACTGTTGGTTAAAAAACATCGAAATAGTAACACAACGAGGGGCGATTCCTGCCTCTTCGAAGCAATCTAACCGATTTTATTAAAATTTAAAACATAGATAGATCTCTAAGAGCAGGGATGTTTAGTTGCACAAACCGGGTATCCGCTATTATTTTATATACAATTATTTTCTATAGAAAGTATAAGTTATAAAAATGTTATGTAACAAAATAATTTTTTTTAATTATCTGTATAAGAGTATTTCTTGTAAAAATATTCTATAGAAAAGTAGTTCAAAAAGAAAATATTCCGAATAAGGGTATTTTTTAGATAAAACATGCTGTATAAGAGCATTTTTGTGTAAAAATCTTTATGGAAATTATTTTCCATACGAGTATTTCCTATAAAAAATATTCTGTATAAAAAAAAATATAATATAAAAATATCTTTTTATGAAAAATATTATGTAGGAGAGTATCTGTTTTCTAAATTTTTCATTTAATTTGATCAAATTTTTTTCATCACTAATATTTCACTGGGCCCAGTCACAGTAGCGTTTTTGTGCTTTACAAATTATTATAATTATCATTATGATTTATTGTCAGTGGTACTGCCATAAAAAGTTGAAATGACTAAAAAAACTACAGATAAATAATGCCAGTCATAGAACGCAGGCAGCAGTAACTTGGCAGTTGTAGCAAATAAGCAAAAAGTGCTTTAATGATAATTATCGATTTAATTGAAGAATTATTTAATGTGCCATGTGTTTTCACACTTGTTAGAAATGATTAGCATTAGAAATTAATAAAAAAAAAAAACAATAAACTGTTGTAATTATGAGAAGTAAAAAAAAAATAAAACTTATAAGAAAATGTGAACAAATTTACAAATAATTATTTATGGAAATATTTTAAGTGTTTCTCATGCATAAAAGTTGGAGCAGTAAAGTAATTAAATATAAAACATTAATTTTATTATTTATCAATTATAAAAAAAAAACATTTTTAAACAAATTTCATTAAATATTTAAACTAATTTAGAGAAATTGGGACTATTTACACGCATGCGTATGATTTATTTTTTTTAAATACAAATTTTGAGAAAAATATACGTATAAGTAATATTTAATTATTTAAATAAAAATTAGCTCCTAACAACTGATAACAATTTTGTAAAAAGTTAAGTTAATTTTGAACATAATGTGGGCCTCACCATGGTGGAATAAGCAGGTGGCATCGTTACGGCAACAAAAACAACATTACAACAAAAATGAAAATTATATCACCGTTTACGTCAAAAAATACTTAAAACAAAAATCAAAGCGTGCCGCTGATCGCGATGAAATAAATAAATTTTTAACCAATTTTTATTTAATTATGGTCAATATCTTATTTATTTTAATTTTAAATTATCAAAAACTTTAATGAAATAGAATAATCACAGCACAAAACGTGGTCTTTTTGTAAACATAAGCAAAACTTTGACTAAGACTAGACAAACAATGCAAGAGCAACAAATCGTCATCTGGCGTAGTGCTGCCGCCTTTATTATTTCACCATGGGCCTAAAGATACAAAGAAGTACAAAAAAGCCCTATTGAAAAAAAAGATTGGAGACAAACAACAACATGGAAAAATTAGAATTAAAGAAAATTTTGACTTGTTTCTTTATTTCGATTATTTAATCAGAGCACACTCTGGTCTTTATGATACATCAAGATTAAAAAACCACCTGAAAAATATAACAACTGTCATTAAGTTTTTAAATTAATGATAGAAAGATGCCAACTTGGTATCATAAAATATTTTTTTAAGAAAATACTTTTGTATATACTAATTTTTTACTCAACTGTTTCTACAAATAAAAAAGAAAAAGAATATTTACAGCAAATATCCTCAAAAAAAATACTATTATACACAGTATTTATGAATAATACACGTATACATAAAATTTGTTTTTTTTTAATAATCTTATATATAATATATGTTTGATAAAAATACTCTTATACAAAATATTTTTTATAAAAAATACTCTTATATAAATATAAATCAAATATTTTTAAATAAAAAAATTATACAGAAGAGATGTATATTTATCGACATCTTTTTGAAAATTGATCGTTAGCGCCAAAATACGATGTATTAGAGGAAGGTTTTTCCCAATTATTAAAAATCTATCCGAAAAATCCTAACACGATTTTAGATATTTGATAACATTTTTAAAATCGGGCGAAAATTAAAAAGTCTGGATTGTTTTTAATTTTTGTAATATTTTTGTCTTTACAAGATATACGTATACAAGATTCAAAAATATTTTAATCGAATTTATCTGTTACAAAATTTAGAATTTTTTCAATTTTGTTCTTCCAAAATTACTGTGTGTCGGTATAACAAAAAATTGTCAAGATGACTTACGAACTTATCGAAAGTCTTACTAATTTAGGAATGGATTAATAAAATATTAATTTCAATCATAATTTTTTTTTCAAGATGTCGCTTACGTTCATTCTGCTAAAAAGGCTCGACATGTGTAAAGAATTTTCTTTAGATTTTTTAAAATAAACTTTACACAAAATATTTTCTGCTACAGAAACTCCAAGAAGAACAATCTTTTTTTCAATATGCACATAAAAATACTTTCATACAACAAATTTTTAATAAAAATATCTTTAATATTAAAAAATTCCTATAGAAAATAATATTATACAAAATACAAGTATTCGATTAAAAATACTATTATACAAAATCTTTTCAATGGAAAAAATTTTTGTACAAAATATTTTATTAAAAAAATATTACCTATAGAAAATACTCTAATTACAAAGTTCTTGTATAGGAAATACTTGTACTTATTTTCTTAATATTCTTTATAGCAAAAACTCTTATACACAATATATTTTAAAGAAAATACTCTCAAATATACAAAAGTTTTTTTTATAGAAAATACTTTTTTACAAAATGTTTTCTTTAACAAAAAATTTGTTTACCGCGAATACTCTTATACATAATTGGGGGATTCACAAGGTGGCATAAAGTCATAAGTCTTAAAACAATAACATGAAAATATACGACTATTGTGAACAACCCCTCATAATTTAGTGTGCTATTTGAAATTTAAATCAGCTGATTTAAAACAAATATAAAAAATAAATATTTACCAAAAATAAAAATATTTTTTAATTCTAATCCATGAATTAATAAATTAAATTAGATCTGTCCTAACTTTTTTCCATTTTTCAGACGCAAACCAGAGTCCTAAGCCGATCTAATTTGACGCTGCAAGTTTGTTGTTGAAAAAATTGCTAGCCGCATGTACAATTTCGATGTTAGCCGGATACAAATATACCATCAACGGCTACGGCTACAAAGACTTATGCGGTTCGGCTCAGCCGCTCAGCGCAGGTCTCTTCTGACTAATTACGACAGCACAATAAACATACCAAGCAAAGTTCTATTAATTTAAGACACTTTTTGTTTACAAAGCAACAACAATTTTTTTCAACCATTGTAAAATGTTAGATCATTATGACAATAAAACATGATAGCACACTTTGTGAATACCCCAAATATTTTTAATAGCAAATACTCTTATATAAAACATTTGTAATCGAAAATGCTTTCAGACAAAGTATGTTCCAAAGAAAATGCTAAAAAATAATAATTGTTCGATTGACAACGATATTATAAATTTTTTTAAAAAAAAATTGTTATACAAAATAAAAGATATTGAAAATTCTCTTATCCATAACAATTTAAAGTTCACTGTTTAAGAAAATACTCTCAATTACACAATAATTTTTTTTTATAGAAAATACTGTTATAAAAATGTTTCGTATAGAAGAAACCCTTTAAAAAAATATGTGTTAAAGGAGATGTATTAAAGTATGTACATTATTTTTTTAATAGAAAATAGTCTTATACAAAATATTTTGTAAAGAAAACTACTTTCAGAAAAAGTATATACATATCAAATACAATACTCTTATAAAGAATATATATTGATAGAAAATGCTATTACTTAATTTATTTAAAATAAAACTCTTATATAATATATGTGGAAGTGAATACGAACGGGTTTGTTTTACTTTAACAGTTAAATAATCATTATTAAAAATCTAAAGTGCGTGTGTTTTATTTGAATGACCAACCAAGGGATCCTACATATACATGAATTGAAAATTTTCTTATACAAAAAAATGGATTACCATTAAAACTTAAAAATAGTATTCTAAGTTTAATTCCGTGGGAAAAATGCAATAGAGCTTCAGTTTGTTTTTATACCCACACCAAAAAGTTGAGAGGGTAATATGCTTTTGTGCTGGTGTTTGTAAAACCTTAAAATATTGGAGACCTCATCTTTAAGCATACCGATTTAATAATGCCTGTCCGTCCGGTCGGCTCGCTGTCCTTGTAAACCTTGTAAAACCTGATAAGTATGTTAAAAATGCCACAATGTCACAGCCTATTGAAAATGGGAGAATCATAATTCATAATTTCACATCGGCTCTATACAAGCTTCTTTCCAGAATATAGTCTTTGTGCCCATAAACCATCTTATTATGTTGGTATAAAGATTACATTTGGTCTAAACTTATTTTATTACAATGTTAATTATCTTCCCAAATTCTATTGGAATCGGTCTATCTATGACCAGAGCTCTTATACAAATACTACTCCAAAAAATAGCTTGAAATGGCATAACTTCACAATAAAATGTTTTTCATTCTGCGAAGCACTGATGGTACATGTATAAAAATAAGCACAAAATTATGCGCTGCGCAATAAGGCATACCGAGATGCAGTAAAATAAGTGAAGGAAATCTTAAGAAGTTTTATAAAAGAATATCCCAGGAAACACGGAGGTTTGATTTCAAATTGAAAGTGATTTGAAATCAAACGTTTTCTCAAACGACAAAGGTTTAATAATGATTTGAAAACCATTTGAAAATCATAGCGTTCTCAACAAAAAGGGGAAATTATTTTCAAATTGAAAAATGCCTTTATTTTCAACTTGCTTTCAAACGTAATAATCAAATGTTTTTCTCAATTACAAAATAATAAAAAATAGGGTGGTCGATAATTCGACATTTTCAAGAAAGCGGGTTTCGAATATTTCGACTATATAAATCCTACATAGAAATCGGCACAGGCAAACCAGTTAAGAACGATATCTCTCTTTGTTTGTCAACCACTCACGTAGAACATAGCAAATGAACCGGAGGTTGGTACGTTGCCAAATCGATCAACTATATTTTCTTCATATTAAACAAAATTATGGCCGAATTTCGACCATTAGGCTAGCACTTGTATAAATAAAACTATTTAATTTTTTTAATTTAAATTTATTATTTATTTAAATAAACTTTGAGATAAACATTCGGTACCATAGCTAAAACATGATATAGTGTTCTTTCCGGTCTCTAATTCTTGGAAAGACAAAATACTTGGCTCCCTTTTATTTTGAGGATTGTAGCACCGCGATCTTTCAACAAACTTTCTTCACTTTTTCGTTTTATTATTTTTCTTTTTTTTCGTATTTTTAATCATTGTAATTTCTCACAAATAAACTGTTCACTTTATATTAAAATTTATGTAAAACACATGTAACCACAAAGTAAAAAGATGTAACTTTAATCGTCATTTTTAATGCTTACATTTATTTTTCGCTTTTGTATTGCCAAGTTTATTTTTGATTTGATTTTAACATTTGACAAACATTTGACATCAAATTGATAAAACATTTGATATCAAATGTTTATTTTCAAATCATTATCAATTTGAATTTAAATGTTAAATCAAACAATTGAAAAACGTTTGAGAATTGCGTTTGATGTCAAATGATACAGTCATTTCATATCAAAGGTTTGACTTCGTGTTTGTTGGGATATAACATTTCAAGTACCACGTCATTCCCTTACTACGAACCAGGTTTGTAAGGGATAATACTAACAAATATCTATAAAAAACATTCAGTGTGTAAAGCTGTTAGCTACGTTCACCAGTTTTTAAATGCGTTGAACAAACCGCTTTATGTTTCAACAAATTTATTGCTTCAAAGTGTAAACTCACCATATCAAATGCATGCGTTTCGTTAGCGAGCTGGTAAGCGAAACTCAACAATAAATTTCATTGTTTTTATCCAGAATAAAAATAGGGAATTCAGCACGACAACAAAATCTTATTGGTATCAACATAAAAATTGCCAACAATTCTACGATTGCTACCAAGTCTTGACGAAATGTTGTGTTGGTAGGTCGAAATTAACCATAGGACCGATATAAGCAGCCACCACCCTAAAATCACTTAGGGGCAAACAAAATCTAATGTTGATGAGGATTTACAGGAGTCCTAACCAGAAAACATAATTTTGTAAGGGAGTCCAAGATTGCCCATGGGTTCCAAATAGGTTACACTCTCTTAAATGGTTGGAAACAGTTGGAAATTGTCGAAAAGGGTCACAAAAAGTGGATTTTCCAGAAAAATGGGTTAAAAAATGGTATTTCAATAAAAAAAAGGGTCAAGTATTTTAAAAGCAGTATTTCCCATTTCAATAAATATAATAAGACCAAGTTTTTAATATAAAAACAAAAAATAATTATTTCAGGTATGCAGCGCTTAAAAACTTAATTTTTTTATGGAATGCCCTTTCCTGTTTTTAACACCTGACAAAAAATTTGTTCTTCTTTATAATAACGAATTTTTTTTCATACTCCAAATAAATCCAAATAAATTGGGTTCGTTTCAAAAATTTCGCAATCGTTCGCGAATTTTAGCCCTGTTCGCATCGATTTTTTCCTGTAAGTTTTCGGATTCTTTAAAGCTTTTTAGATTTTAAATAAACATAAGACCGCTTTGAAAATGTCAGCAATTTTCACCGAATTTTTTCATTCCTGCTAGTTTTAGGGACTTAAAATCAATTTGGTGGCTCTATTTTTGAAAACTTTTTTGAGTTTTAAAATTTTTGCGCAGCTTTGTTCGAGGCAATCGTCGCCGTTTTAAAATTAGCATACATAAACCGAAGTCACCTATTTTACAGGGCACTCTTAACATTGTCGATTTAAAAGGGGGCGAAAAGTTTAATGCCTTGTGTCATTATTAAGGGTGAATTTTTAAGCATAAGACCTGCTACTTGCATTTTTTGAATAAAATGTTAATTTTTTTTTTAAAAAGAAACCACCATACGTTATTCAATAAATAAAAAATAACAAATATGTATATGAGTAATGTTTGCTATTAGGGAAATTGTTCTTAAATTTGTACTTTACTATCAAAAAATCTAATTTAGAAGTCGTAAAAAATCTTTTAACACAAACTTGTTTACGAATACTAAGGAAAAATTTGTGAACATAAATAAATTTTTTTTGTCATTAAAAAATTATTTAATTTTGTTAATTTTTTCAATTTTCTTCAATAATTTTTATTTTAAAGCTTTTTATTTGCCACTATTTGGTCTTACAAAATTTTTGTAAGAACAAATATTTATTTGCCTAAAAACAAGGAAAATATTTGACATTAGCAGCATTTTTGCTTGCTAAAAAATAATTTTGTTTGCCCAAAATCAGCTGTTTTTCTGTTTGGCCCTCAAAAATATTTTGTGGTCAGCCCTAAGCAAACAAATATTTGAAATTTTTGTCAAATGTTTGCCATATGTGACCGTAACTTTCTTTACTCGTTAAGTTTTTTAGTAGAGCAATTTTTAAGTTTAATGGTGATAAAGCAGTGTTCGAAAATAAACACCAATGCTTGTATTCATAAAAAAAATTTAATTTAAAAAGGTTTAAAGAACAAATTTAATATGAAAATTGTCCTTAATAAACGTTTGTTAAATTTTATAATCGTTTGTTAATACGGGGTTAAATATCGCTCCTTAGTCCCAATTTACACTAGGGACATTTCTTGCCGGACAGATGATGTTTGATGGCGAGGGGTCGAAAAGGTATAGTGCGTAGTACATGACTATCTGTACAGGACATTTTTTTATTTCTCTTTCTTACTCTTCGTAGTTTACATACAAGTATTAATTTCTGTCTGACTTCTAATGTTTCACATGTAAACGCTTCAGGTAAGATTAAAAGAGAATTCAAGAAATGTCCGGCAAGAAATCTCCTTAGTGTAAATTGGGACTTAGTGTTTTGTTCGGTAAAGGGTGTTCAATTAATCGGACTTCATTTTTGTTCGATTAAACGATTAATCGATATTTGGCATTTTTAACTTATTCGATTAAACGATTAAAATTTTAAAATTAATCGATTAATCGAATAATTCTAAATCCAGAATTTTTATAAATTATGAGATTATTTTTCTATAATTTTAGAAGAAATTAGTACTTGAGTAAATAAACATTCTATTTTAAATAAAACTTGTCAATGTAGCTCCAAATTTTTGCTTCTCTTTAAGGCACTTTGATTTTAAAAGAGTCAATATAACTTTGGATTTTTTGAAACTTTCCATACTCTTCTATGCTTCTGCAAATAATTTCCTCTAGGGAATCGTTCGAAGTATCTTATTTAAAATATTTATTTATTCGACTACTTGAAGCCGTTTTTTTTGCTAGTGGAGCGAGCATCGTTATTTATTCATTTAGTGAAGCTGTTGAAGAAGATTTACGTTAATACAATTTGGGACACCTGTTAAATTTAGCATTATTAGATTTATCCTTCGTACAATATTTTCAAGAGAGAAACGCATTATTTTTTTTGCTAAAAAATACAGGCGTGTTCTAGAAATCTAAATGAAGCGGATTTGAAATCGAACAAATTTTAAAAACAACCCTGTAATGAAGGTTCATAAAAATATTCCATTTTCTCTACTTCATTCTTTAAGTATCTATCATTTTTGCCAGAACTACACCTAAAACCACTAAAACTACGACCATTTTGTAAATATTAATTTTATTTTAATTATCGTTCGATTTAAATTTCACTTAATTTCGTTTTCTAGAACATACTTGTTAATTGAATATAAATCTTTGAGTTAATATATTTCTGTCGTTTATTCTTTTGTGAAATTAATTATTAAATTGTGTTGAAAAAATGTAACAAAAATATAAGCAAAATTACTCACTCAACATGACTGTTTTTCTTTAATTGCAACGGTCACATCAATTTGGTTGGTTTATTCGACTTAAAACTTTAAAAAATTATACATTTAACCGAAAAACTATATATTATTATTATTCGATTAATCGGTATAAATTCTTCGATTAACCCTTTAATCGAAATAAGCAATTTTAAATTATTCGAACAATTAATCGCCTGAACACCCTTGTTCGGTAGATTTGTGAAAAACATAAACGCTAATGGTGTTTGTGTAGTAAATCATTAAAAAATAATGTTTCCCTGTTTGTCAGCTTTCGAACACAAAAATGACACTGTTCTTATCCATATCAACAAAAAGATGAGAACATTTAAATTCGTTCGGTTTTTTTTTTTAAACCACAAACTTCATTTTGTTCGGTTCCGCTTATTAATGTTCGTTCATTTCTGTTGCGCTAAACGCCCTTTTAGCTGGTAAAATAAAACCTAACATTTGTTGCAAAAACAAAATACACATATGAAAAAAAAACAAAAAGCCAGCAAAATAATTTTACACAAGCAAAACATAAACAGTATACACACAAACTGTTCGTGCTGCGGTCGAAGCTAAAATTTTTTGTTTGTCCATTTCTTTGTCAATGTAAAAAAAGAATTGTTCTGTTTTTTTTTTTTTTTTTTAACGAAAAACAGAATGTTCGTCTCTTTTTTGAAAAAGTTACGAACGGTATTAAGGGTTGTGTTCGCCTACACAAACACTAAAAAAAATAGAACAGTGAATTAAAGAAAATTTACTCCTATTTTTATATAAACATCCCTTCTCTTCGGTTATATTTTTTTAAAATATTTTTATCCCTTCATATTTTTTATGCCACAGATCGGCATTATGTTTTAATTCCAAATGCCATTGCACATGGAAAAAGTTATTTTACTATAACTTCCTAAAAAAAATATCGTACACAATAATTGAAATTATGGCTATGTGTACTTATGAACTTGAAGATCTATAAAGTGCCATTTACTCAAATTAAGCTTAAATCAATTTAAGTACATACTTTTTACTTTTTGCCACAGAATTATTTTTATTGAAATAATTTTTGTTGTTGTTTTATTATCTTGAAAATCGGTATTTATTTCATTTATTTATTCTTTACTGTTGTGTGAGAACTTAATGCAGTAAAATTAACATTTTATAATTAACTTTTATTGTTTATTGTTAATGGTGGGTAATAAATTCTCCTATTTCAATCATCGTAAATTTTAGAAAAATTTATTGTGTATTAAATATTTATTTAAGCGTATGAGACTAAATAAAATTTATAATAAATTCAGATTATGATATATCGAATAGAGTATATGACGACTTTTTATAGACAATGTCACACCTTACATTTACATCACCTTAAAAGTTTTTGGTGACGAAAGTAACAAATGATTCCGGGGATGGTTTTGAAACAGACTTGTGTGCTATATGTTAACAAATATATCTATATTTAAATCGTTATCTAAATAATCAAACTTCCAATTTAAATAAATTAAAAAAACAAAAACGAATAAAAATAAATTAATAAATTTTTTAAAACGTGTTTTTTTAGAAGTTGATTTTGTGTTAGTAGACATTTATTTTTTAAAAAAAATTCTTGTTGTTGTGTTTAAAGGTCTAAAATCAAATCAAGTCTTTTTTGTTTGTTTTATTTTTCTCATTCGTATATTTTTTCGCTTTTTCTATCGTTAGAAGAGTTTTGGAAAACAAGTTTGTTTTTTAAAAATTTTGTTGTTGCTGTTGTTGTTTTTGCTTAAAATGTTTCAACTAGAGATCAGAGCTGTAAATGAATCATTCATTTTTGAATTAATTCGTGAATCATTCATGCATTGAATTAACAAATTTTGAATTAATTCTTTTCACACAAATAAATGAATTGAATTAAATTTGAATCAATTCAAACGAATTAGGCAGAAATGAATTTAAATTCGTTTCTAATTCAAATGAATCTGAAAAATGAATTGTAATTCATTTTGACAAATTCAAATGAATCTGTAAAATTAATTGCAATTCGTTTCTAATTCAAATGAATCTCAAAAATGAATTGCAATTCATTTTTCAGATTCATTTGAATTGAATTGATTTTGAATTAATTCAAATGAGTTAGAAAAAAATTTAACAATTCAAATGAATGAAATCTAAAATGAGTTGCAATCAATCAAATTCAAGAGCAGATCTAGAGGGAATAAAAAATTAAAATTTCTTTTTTCAGTGTTTGGAGTTTATTTCTTCAAGAAGAAATTATTTTTATTCTGAACGACAAAACACATTTAATTTTCAAAAGGCAATAAATAATTTAAAAAATAAAATACAAAACCCACCGAAAAAATTTTTGGTAATGTTATAGGTATTTATTTCACAAAAATAAAACTATCTTTCACAACTAAGCAAAAATCAGAAAAATTACAATGTATGTAGTTCAAAACACAATTCTGTTTCAAAAATATGCTAAACATATGCGTTCATTTACTAAAAGAGTGTCATATCAAAAAAAAAAAAACACGATTTCGCACAAACGCATTAAACATTTTTAAAAATGCCAATATAATCACACGCGGCAATCGGTTTCAACTTTTTTCGGTTCAAAACAACAACAATTTTATTAACAGCGAATCAGAGAGAAAAAGAAAAGAAAAAAATTACATGCAGCCATCGTTGTGCATATACCAACGAATAAAAACACAAAACGTACTGACCGAGTACAGGCATCACCGTACCTAAAAACATAAGGGTTGAGCATCAAAAGATGAAACGTGTGAAAGCAGACTTTCTAACAACAATTTTCTATTTTTACTACAGCTGGAAGTTTTCAATACAAGAAGTAAAATAATTTTTCCAATTATAGTAAAATTAGTAAGAATTTCGAGTAAACTATGGTAGAATAAATACAAGGTATGGTCATTAGAAATTTTGTTCTTAATTTTAAAACCCATACAAATAACGTCATACAAAAGAAAATAAGGAAACAACTTAAAAAAATCAAATAAATTAATTTGACATTACATGGGAAAATAATGAAAACTCTCCCTAATGAACATACCTGGTACTTATTATACCATGGAGTAAACAAATACAGCTTTGACAGCAAAATATGTTATGTTGAGATTCAAAGTTGCTAGAATCTTTAAATTTCGATTAAAAATAAAAAAAAGGAATTTTCCACAATATGCAAATAAGAGATTATTTAAACCAAAATTGATTCTTAAGCACAACTTTCACACTATTTGATAAAAATAAAAATGTAAGTTTCTTTTAGCAAAAAAAAAACAAAATTTTCACATTTTGATAGGATTTTTGCCGATACCTAATAAATCAATTCCTATTCTGCCGCTACTGACAATTCCAGTATATCATAGGAATTTTAAATCTAAGAATTTGTTGTCTTTGGACTTTGCTAGGTGATTTACAAAACGAGTTTGCTGTCTTTTACAAAAAAATTCTTGAATAACAAAACGACAGTGATGCTTACTTTAGATTTACTTACAAACTCAATTCAAATTTCATTCAATTCCATTCCAAAGAGTTGGAAATGAATTGTTAAATTTTTTTTCTAACTCATTTGAATTAATTCAAAATCAATTCAATTCAAATGAATCTGAAAAATGAATTGCAATTCATTTTTCAGATTCATTTGAATTAGAAACGAATTTGAATTCATTTCTGCCTAATTCGTTTGAATTGATTCAAATTTAATTCAATTCATTTATTTGTGTGAAAAGAATTAATTCAAAATTTGCTAATTCATTAATGAATTAAAATCAAAAATGAATGATTCATTTACAGCTCTGCTAGAGATACATAATTATGGCACCTGGTAGAGGTTGTCTATAGTAGAGATTTAAGAAGTAGTATCATTGCCCGCAGATTGCTTAAAATTGGCTTCGTTGGGCTTGAAGTCGAATGTTTGTCAAATGAAGGAGACAAAGTTTTTTTTTCGTTCTTCACTTTTTACAACTTTAAGGTAAACAAGTACTTATGAAAGAATTAAAAATACAAAATTACGAAAAGTCTTTTTTTATTTTATTAACAAAAGTAAAATATGTTAGTACAATTTTTAACGAATATCTAATTTTAGCAAAATGCAACCTATTTTATTTTACAAGAATAGGTTTTGGGAAAAATAGAAAAAAAAATTAAATTTTTTTATTAAAGGCTAGTTTACACTATCTCACAAGTCTTACGTATTCCATAATACTTTGTGAGATAGAAATCTAATGAGTTTTGTTGCGACTGTCAAAAAATCTAATTTAACATAACAGTTTGTGTTCACACCATCGCACAAAGTATAAACGCTTATACATGAAATAAAATGCAACCAACACTGACCCAATAAAAAGTATTATTGCTTAGACATTTTTCAAAGATGTTCAACATTTTCTTAATAAAACTTGTCATTTTCATCACACATGCAATCCCCCCTATCAGACTTTTACATATTACTTGAGTTTTTGACATGTATTAATACAAAGTATAATAGTGTAAACTAGCCTTAAGAATTTATATCTGTGTTCCAAAATAAACGGAACTTTATTTAGTGTTCGGCTCATATACCCAGGAACGATTTCTATTTTTTTAGCGTTTGTGTAGACGAAAACAACCCTTAATACCGTTCGTTACTATTTTCAAGAAAGAGCCGAACATTATGTTGTGTTCTGTACTTCGTCAAAAAGACGGAACAATTATCGTGGTACTGTAGACAAACATTATATTTTAATGAACAAACAAATAATTTTAGCAACGACCGCAGCACGAACAGCTTGTGTGTGTTTTTATTGTGTAAAATTGTTTTACTGGCTTTTTGATTTTTTTTCGTATTTGTATATTGTTTTTGTAAAAAATTGTTTGAAACTAAGGAGCATTAATGAGCTGAACCGAGCACAATAAAAGTTTTGGCTTAAATAAAACCGAACAGAATTAAATGAGCTCTTCTTTTTGTTGAGTTGGATAAGTAAACAGTATTATTTTTGGGTTCGAAAGATGACAAAGAGGGAAACTTTATTTTATTTTTTATAATTTACTACACACACACCTAATACATTTGTGTTTTCAAAAAATTTATCGAACCGAACACTAAGGAGCGATAGTTAGAGTTTTACGAACACTGATTTATATTTTAGATAATCTTATAGACCATTCACGTCAAAGCGATATTTCGTGCCAAGATTTCCTTTGAATTTTTTTTTATAATGGGCTAAAAAATACATCAAATACAAAAAAGTGGGAGACTCTGAAATTTATTTTTAAAAAATAAGTGTCTGTTACGACACGTCGGGCTTAGCTGAACTAGTTTTCTTTAGTTCTCTTTTAAAAAACATGCCTGCACATTCATACGCAATCCGTGTGTGTCGTTATTTTCTTGTTCTTTATCCTATACTGTAGCTCATCTAGCATATAACGAATACAAAAACAAAAGGAACAGAGAAATTTACCGAGTACGGTCTCCTAAAACAAAAGAGTTGATGAGCAAAACTTGATGTGTGTGAGCCAGCACTAATGGATGCAAATATAAATGAAAATTATTAATTAAAATACAAATAGTGAACTTATTCAAAGCAACATACCTACAAAAGGAAAACAAGTGGAGGGCTGAATAAGAGGCTCTGTTATATCTCTTTTTGTACCCTCCACCACTGAATGAGGGTAAACTCAGTTCAGGGTTACCGTTGGGAAATTTAAAAAAGTGGCACAAAAGGTCGTTTTATAAAATTAAGGTCGTTAAAAAAAATAAGAGCTGAAAATCTTTTTAAACAACTTTTATTGATAAAAAACATATATTAGAACATAACTAACTTAAAATGAATCGAATAAAACAGGAAAACATTAAGCGTTGTTTTCTGACTCAATTAGAGGATGTAATATATGCTTGATGCGTTAAAATAACTTTTTGCAAAAAAAAATGTATATACATTTGTATGTATGTATTTAATATTGTAGGATTTCTTCAAAAAGCTTTCTTGTATTTTATCAATGTCAATGTATTAAAATTTTTGCAAACGAAGAATCATTAATTGATTGCTTTTAATTTTAGGACGACGATGCCAAACTAAATCGCTGCTTTTTATTTTGTCGGTCGCAACAAAATTAAAAAAAATCGCAAAGTTAGATGGAATTGATAATTCGCACAAAAAGTCGCTTAGCGTCAAAATTGGGTTCAAATTGCGATTTAAGTCGACTAGCGGTCATTTTTGGCGCCCTATGCTCCAATGGGAGTTAGAGGAACACATATATATAGCGGTCATCCTGCGTGAAACTTTTTTATATTTATATACTTTATAAGGTATATATATTCTGGATCCTCGAGTAATTCTAAAGCGATTTAACCACATTCTGCCTGTCTGTCCGTCTATCCGTATGTTACACACACGCTCACTGTCGAAAGACTCAATAAAAAAGAACAAAATTAGTGTCAAACTTTTCTTATTACCCTAAACAGTTTCGTGTTGAAATTCCGTTCAATTGGCAAAGTAGGAAAATAGCTTCGTAAAATCGCTTCAATACCACTAAACCTTTAAAATTAGTCCTCCATACGATACGTGATAAGAAAATACTCTTATACATAAAAAATTACCGAATTTTTTTTTCGATTAATTCCAGTATTTTGTAAAGAAGACCTGGGGAATTTAAAATGAAGCAGTACTCAATTGAACAACGTGACCAAATTGTTGAGGTTTATTTTTCAAAAAAAGCAGAAGAAAATCACAATTTAATTCATATTTGAATTATGAGCGACGAAGCCCATTTCCAATTAAGTGGATTCGAAAATAAGCAAAACTGCAGGATATGGGCTACGGGAAATCCGAGATTAGTTCAACATCGAGAATTACACCCACCTAAGTGTACGGTTTGGTGCGGTGTTTCATCGGAAAGGATAATTGATCCTTATTTTTTTTTTGAAAATTAACACGGGGTCGTCAATGGTTTCAGATATCGGACAATGTTGAAAACTTTTTAAGGCCAGTCGTGGAAAACCATCTGCAAGTATGGTTCAAAAAATATGGAGCCACTGCGCACACTGCAAGGCGCACAATGGCTGTTTTACGGGACATCTTTGGTGAACGAATTACTTCGCGTACATGTGATTTTAATTGGCCTCCCAGACCGTTTTATTTGGGGTTATTTGAAAGAAAAAGTCTACAGTAATATGCCTGGAACCATCCAGCAATTAAAAAGCAATATATGCGACGAAATAAACAACATTACAGCTGGAGTTTTGCGAAAGGTTATGGGAATGTGTGAAAGAGCACGAATTTGCGAAGCAGAAAATGGCCACCACTTGCGAGATATTATTTTTCATAACTAAACTAAAAATATTCTATACTGTATTAAAAAAAAATTAATAATTATTTCTTTAATAAAAGGTTATAACGAATTCAAACCCTTCGTTAATTTTGGGCCACCCTGTATTACATTTACTACATTTGAGGAAACAGAATTTTTATTTCATCTCTTGCATAAAATATTCTTTTCTTTATAAAAAATACCCTTTTATGCAATATTTTCTAAAAGCAATTACTCTTAAAAACAAAATTATCTTGAAAAATATTCTTGTATAAAATGCTGTTTGGTGGAAATTTACTTATGCGCAATATTTTCTTTTGTATATTATTTTGAACACATAATTTTTCAAACACAATACTTTCTATAGATAATATTTCTCTACGGATAATATTTTATAGAAAATATTCTAATACGCAATGTTTTCTTCGAAAAATACTCTCATACAGAAGGCTACTGTTTCAATTTAATTTTTCTTCTAGCACATTCTCAAAGTCTCCAATTATATTATACACAATCCATTTTTCTCCATAATCGCAAGACACAATTACCATTTCAAACACATATTTCAGATTAACCATCTCTCACACCGATCACTTAAATAGTTTTGCTATAAATTATTTTACTCCTTAATTCTCTCTCACACTTTCCTTACAGAAAGCCAAATATTAACCCCTATCCTGTACTCATGAGTCAAAATTGCCCAAACAGGTTTTATTGCTTATTATTTTCAAAACTAGTCAATGAATTTGTTTGAAATGAATGTACAAACATTTTTTTTTATTAAATAGTATGAATAGAAAAAAAATATTTACTGCCTGTTCATCTATTTGCGAACGAAAACTTTGATCGCTTAACTTACATTTTAAGCAAAAAAAATTAAAAAATATTGTTTTTGTTTGACATGTAAGTTAAACGAAGTCTTCGTTCGAAATCGATGAATCGGCCATTAATTTCAAGGCTGTTTCGTAATGTCTGGCACAAAAAGTTACGTGTTTTGTTAACATGGGTCAAAATTGTCCATTATTATTAAGTCAATACAAAATATTCAAACAGATGTGTAGAATGTAATACATTTTTGTAAAAAATAATTTTGATACCTGCCTTAATGCATTGAATTACAAAAAAAAAATAATAAGCAGAATTAACAAAATTTTTATGAACATTCTACATTGGGCAAAATTGATCCACAAATACCAAATGCGTTTAATTTTTTAGTACAGGACAAGGGTTAAAAAAGTGGGGAGGAACAGCAAACTTGTAATCTAAATATTTATTTGCTTAACTAACTGTATCAATTTTTACTTTACATTGAAAAATCTTTGAAAAACTCTGTAAAAAGTTGCTGTTTTTTCTTTTACCACTTCAATTTTTACTTTTTTTTCTTTTCTGAAAATTATCTGCAGATTACTGCTTAAAGTTCAAGTGATGTTGTGTTTTTCATATAAATATTTTACTTTTAATAGTCGTTGTTATTATAATAAATACACAGAGTATAATAGTATTATTATGTTTGCCTGTGGCAATGTTAAGCAAATGAGTTGAACAAAATATTCATACGAGTACGACACGACAACAATTACAAAAACAGCAAATGCAACAACAACAACTATCGAAAACTGCTAGCAGCAGTCAACACGATCAAGCAAATGATACAAGAGCAACTAGTCAAAAGATTTGGGTAGAGAATAAAGATTTTTGAACGTTTTTAACTACGAATAGTATTTAAAATAACACATGCTTCATATAAAAATAGTGTGATGTATACAATACTTCATGTAGAAAGCACTCCTTTGATATTTTCAATAGAAAAAGTGTAATAAACAATACATAGAATGTAGTCTTAAAAATAATTTGTTTTACAACAAATTCTCTTATACACAATTTTTCTATACCACAAATTAACATGCTTTTATTTACAATATTTTCATTAGATATACTCCTATAAATAATAATATCCATAGAAAATGCTTAGATTTTAATTTGAAAATTCTTTTATAAACAATATTTTTGTAGAAAATTTTCTTATACGAAATATTTTCAATTAAAAAAACTCTTATATACAATATTACCTCCTTATTTTCTTATACGCAATATTTTCAATTAAAAAAACTCTTATACACAATATTACCTCATAAAGATACCCAAACATACAATATTTTCTATAATAACGAAAATGTTTATAGAAAAAACCTGGGGCCTAATTCTGGCAGTCGTGATCGAGCACTTTTTCCATTCGATTTCAGTCGATACTTAACGAATCGAAAATTATTGCCTTATAACACTGAAAAAATAATTCCGATTCGTTCAGTATTGACTGAAATGATTAGATAATAAATTGCTGTCGAATCGAGAAATTACTCGATCACGACTGCCAGAATTAGGCCCCAGGGCTGTGGAGTCTGAGTTGAGATTTTTGTACCTGACTCCGAGTCGAAGTACCCACAAAAACTCGCGACTCCGACTCCAAATTTTTCGTCATAAAAAAATTCTCCAATATATTTTCAAACAAAATATTTTTAGGAGGGAGTGCTTTACAAATTTTGAAGTCAGAAAATAATGGCCTGACATATGTAATAAACTATAAATAAGCTTAATGCGGAACGTGTTAGAATTATAATATCGATTTGAAATTATAACAGAATCATATTCTTGCTATATTTAAGCATTTAAAGGCTACTGCATTAAAAACAACAAAATTTTAACCAATTCGAACCCAAATATAAACTAAAAGGAGATTAATTAAAATAGCTTTATTTCTGTAACGATTAGGAGCTAATTAAACATTTTTAGACAAAAATTAAAAATCAAATTCTTAGGTTAGAAAAAAATGGCCCGAAATAGAGCCAATGGGCTAATATGTGAAATTTTACAAAACATACTTTTTCGATGCAGAGTTATTTGATGCATTTCTTACATTGCCAATGGGCTTTACAGTAGCAAACGGTACATTGTAGTTTGCTTGCAGTTTTTTGGGGGATACCCCTGATGAAGGCTTTCGTGATATTTTCCACCGTCTGAATATCTTAAATAACCTCTACATATACTGAGGTAAAATTGAAGTCTTGCCCCTTAAGGTTCTTTGACCAAACAGTTCGCGTCATAAATCACCCAAAGCCAGGCCATGACAGAGAAGATGTTTGTAGACTCTACTCCCTCCTCGTTGGCGCAATTTCTTCACAGGTCATTGTAAGGAAGCCCTAGCCCTTCGGCGCGTTTCCCTATAGGCCAGTGGCCTTTAACCGTTATTTGGTTTCTGCGGTAAATTTTAGAAAGCTCGTAGGCCCGCTGAGTTCTTTTTTTTATCTACAATGGGCCAGATTTTTCTGGTTTCCCAATCGCTGACTGGCAAAAAGATGAAATTTGTGTGCGATAAGTAGCTTATCCTTCGACAGTAAAACATCTCTATCATATGTTGAACCGTTCCGATTCAAGGTGGTGCCTGCATGCGCAAACTGTTAAGCCATGTAGTTTCCATGTAAACTCCTATGTCTAGGAACATATTGAAAGAACACATTAAGGGTCCTCATGATATCGTATTTTAGTCTTCTGTGCAAACTGTGCATTTTTACGCCCTCGTAAATGAACTGTCAAAAATTGTATGAGAATTTATTTACACAAACTTGGTAAATTTGCCCAACAATTTTGTCTTGTAAACTTGCGCTGTTCAATTGTGCATTTATACAAACAGTACGTGGCAGTACTTCTAATAAAAAATTGTGTGATTTTGGAACAGAATGTTGAACAAATGGCATTGCGTAGATAACGAAAATATTCTCCAGCTGCAAGAACATAAGTGAACTCCTCCAAAATTTCCTCTTCTGCCTTACAATGGTTATCTTTTAAATACATACAAACAAATCTAGAGTGTTTACATATGTATATAAAATTAAACAAAACAAATTATAGATTACAGTCGTGTTTTCCAAAAAATTCAAGTGTTAGCATATCACAAACAACAACTTCTTCAAATAATTTGAGTAGTTTAGTCTTTTGGCTTTCTTTAGACCTTTTTTAAAAACAAATTTTGCTTTTTAGGCACAAATTTTAACTTTTATTTTAATTTTTTGTATTGACGTTTCTTGTAAATTAATGAGTGAGGGAAAAAGACAGATATAGTTTCTTCAACAGTTTTATTTTGCGTTATTTAACAATCGTGTTTACTACAGCTTTTTGTTGAATTTTTTAACCACAGCGTAGTAAATTTAAGTCTAATACATTTTGTTGTTGCAGTGTTGTAAATCTTAGCACTTCAACTAAATTAATAAGATTCACAAGGACAACAAGGGACTTAACTATCAAGGGTGAAAACCGTTAATTTAATGCAGAACAATGTTCAATAAAAATACGGAATAAATTCTACAGAATTAACTATATTTACTATAGAAAATACATCTATGCAGGAAATTCTCAATAGAAAATGCTCTTATAAAAATATTTGTTTTATATAAAAAATAATTTTTACACAAAATACATGTTTATAGAAAAAAATCTTGTACGAAATATGCTCTAAAAAAATACTTTAATATAAAACATTTTTAATAGAAAATACTCTTATAAAAAATATGGTATAAAAAAATTACTCTGTTCTCTGTTTTTGGTAATGATCGTCTAAATACTTTTTCCATCACCCAATACTTACAAAAACAAAGCAGCACAACGTGAAGCTGAACAACTGATACAAACTGTTATTTTAAGTCAGTCGTAATCAACAACGTGTGAGACGCGCTCGAAAAAAATATTAACTGAAACTAACTTTCAGGTCGTTATTTAAGTTTTATTATATATTTTTGTTTTTTTTATAAACTTTAAAAAATAAATAAAATATATTTATAACATATCTCCTAAATGTTTGAAATAAAGTTAATTTAAATATTTTAACGAATAAGAAAAATGGGAAATTGTGTTGATTATCATGTCAAACAAAATTGTACAACAACATAAAAGTTTATGGTAAAAAGGAGCATAAATTTGAATTTTATAACAGAAAAATTAAAAGGAAAATTATTAAATTGTTGAAAGTTAGAAATAAAAAGCCCTCTCAGAAAAAAGTTATACAAAATGCAAATTTGTTTTTTATACAAAAAAGTGTTTTTTTTTTAACAAAAATTTATAACCAGTTGATTTTATTTGTGAAATAATATTAATAAAAATCCAACAAAAACCAAAAAGTGGTTTTACTACTAAATTAAAACAAAAAAAAAAAAAAAAAAATAAAAGAAATAAAAAAAATATATTAAAATAAAGTTGATGGTAGAAGGCAAATCACTTTATAAATGCAAAATATAAAAAATAAAAAAATCAACAACCGAAAATTTTATATAAACAATACAAATACAAGAAAATACTCACAGATAAGGAAACCAGGCTTTACCAGTAGTGAATTGCCTTCAAAAAAATAAAAATAAAAAAAAAATTATTAAAATAAAAGAAATTTCTTACTTTATCTCATTTTAATCTTAGAAAAATAAACAAACTTTGAAAAGCTTGATTAAAATATACATTTTCTAGAAACTAAATTATTTACACAAAACAATAACAATTTTCTCAAAATTACAAAAAACAAAATAAAGAATGCCTGACACCTTTTGAACGGTTAACTTTTTTTTAAATGCATCAAATTTAATTTATAACTGAAACGTTTTTATACAGGAAGTTAAATCTAAAACTTACTCCAACACAAGCATACACACACACTCGCTCTCAATACAAACAACGGAAATTGCCAGATTGTTAAATGAAAGTTTAATGACTCCCCTCCCTCGCCAATTCGCTCTATTGCTCTTAATTGCTCTACTGGTGAAATTTTAAAATGTCATTATACTTCTTTTTTTAAATTTTGACAATTTTTCTTTTATAAAAATCAGTTTGTGGTTACGATTCTTTTTTTATTCGTTTTATTGAAAAAAAGAAGAATTTCTTTGTTCTTTTTTGTTGCTGTTTGTTTGTTGTTTTAATTGATTTATTAGAAAATTCCTCTGAACAAGTTTTTCTCAAGTTTTCTGTTGCTCATTTTTTTTATTATTATTTATTTTTTTTTGTTTGTAGTTGTAGTTGTTGTTTTCATCTCTGGTTTAATGTTTTTGCATGTGTGTAGTTGTTGTTTTTTTTTGCTTTACGTTCCTGTTCTACTAAAATAACTCAAGTAGAAGAAGTAAATGAAAACAAAACAAAAACAACAAGTGTAATATTTTAATTACGTTCAAGTAATAAAAATAAAAATAAAATAAATAAATACACCATATCAAATCAACTACTTTGAACTTATAGATGGTTTAAGATCCACTAAAGGGTTGCCATATTGTTAGAAATAAATAATAGTTTATCAGGACAAGACATTCAAAAAAATTGGAAAAAGTACTTACTTATTTATTCTAAATAACTAAAGCTCACCTTTTTTTTAAAGTATAAAGTAAAGCTGGAGGTCCGCACCACGCCTTTTTCCTGTGTACGCAGCTGTGAAAAAAGTAGAGCCTGTGTAGTTGTATGCACCAAGTTACAAGCACAAAAGCGTAGGGTACATTGAGGCGTTAAATGCGAAATGTAGGTGTACTCTCTACTTTTGTAAGCGTCACAGGCAGCGTTCGAACAAACTAGCTGATTTTGTTGACAAATGATATGTTATTTTTACTTGTGTTGATTCCGCATTTAAAGTGTTGCATGCAACTTGAAAAATAGAACGCAAGTAAGGTAGAAAAATCATGCAATGCGTGGAAGTCAAAGCGCGGGATTTGGACCTCCAGCTTAATCCTTCTTTCATGCGTTCGATGCAAGTATGCATTCTTCGCGTTTAATGTATAAAACGCGTCAATACAATTTCGCGCTGATTCTACTTGTTTGACTGGGAGTGTTGAAAAAAATTATTGTCAGCGTTGTCACTTTCTGAGTAATTATTAGGGATACCGTATTCTGATAACAATTCAGTGTTCGAAAATAAGCATTACATTATTTAGCGTTCGGCTCACACGCCCAAGAACGGTATCTATTTCTTAATTGATTTTGTAGACGAACACAGCTCTTAATACCGTTCTTTCTTGAAAATGAGCCGAACATTATGTATTGTTCTGTTCTTCGTTAAAAAACAGAACAATTGTAGTGATACTGTTGTCAAATTTATAATATTTCTTTTTTTACATTAATTAAGAAATGAAAAAACAAAAAAACATCTTGGGCGTGTATTGTGTATTTGTTTTGTTCGTGTAAAATTATATTATGTACTTGTTTTTAGTTTTTTTTTCGTATGTGTATTTTGTTTTTGTAAAATATGTTTGGTTTTTTTACCAGCCAAGAGAGCGCTGAGCACAACAGAAATGAACGAACGTTAATGAGCTGAACCGAACACAATGAAGTTTGTGGATTTAACGAAAAAACCCTAACGGAATACAATGTTCTCATCTTTTGTTGAGTGGACAAGAACAGTATTATTTTTGTGTTCGAAAGATGACAAACAGGGAAAGGTTATTTTTTAAATGATTTTCTACACAAACACTATTAGCGTTTGTGTTTTCCACAAAGTTATCGAACCGAACACTAAGCTAGTGTTTATTTTCAAACACTGTTACAAATATTATCTTCTAATACATGGGTTTTTAAACACGTTTTAGTAAAATGTTGATTTAGCTAATCAAAGCTGTTCACATTACATTTGAGATGATCAAAATGACAGTTTCTTAAGAAAAAAAAAAAACACAACAAACAAATTTATAAAACTTTAAAGAATTTAAACTGTATTAAAATACTTTAATAAAGTTATCAGAAGATTATTTTATACATATTCATGATGAAATTGTAAAAATTTGTGAATTAATTTACCCTAGGTCTACACCAAAGTTAAATATCTCAGCAAGTGGGCAACAACGTCGGCAGAATAACAGAATAATGTTAACTCAAATTTTAAAGAAATAAAGGAAGATGCAGGGTAAAAATGACGCCATCTTGCAAAAATTATATGTATTAATATAAGAATTTATTCTTATTCGGCTTATTTTTCAAATGCATATTAATTTGTTTAAGCTTTTGTTAATTAATTTTTTTTTGCTAAAATAAAATTTATATTTTTATATAAAAAATAACTCAAGCTTAAACAAATTAATATAAATTTAAATAATAAAGAGCGAATAAGAAAAAATTATATTAATAAAAATGATTTTTTCGATTTTATTTTAGTGTTTACTTAATTCTGTAATTTAATTATTTTACTACGATTAAAATTTGCTACTATTTCACAAACTTAATTTTTACCACACAATTTGCTTCTATTTTTTTTTCTTTTTTGCTCCTTTTTTTTAATTGACAACCAAATTTGACGTTTTATGTTAGCAATAATTGTCAACAAAAATGAACTTGTAATTATTGCAACATGAATTGCCTCAATAAATATGTACAAAATATTTCTGTATACATTAAAGATAACATAATTTTATGTCGCAATAATTATCTCTGGTGTAGACGGGCAGTAAGGACAAAATAAAAGTATTAAGAAGAAATCGTGATCGGTTGTACATTATACCCAGTTTGCGGTATGTTCAGATGATCCTATCTTATTAATAAAGTGATTTAGTTGTAATCATGTTAATTTGCAGTAAGTAACACATCACTTCAATGTATGGTTAATCATCTCGATTTTGATGTGATTAGTGCTTAATCACGTTCGAGTTGCTTAAACGCGTTTCAGAACCCAAGTGTGAACATAGCATTTTTGAAATATGGCATCACTGTTATCACACTTAAAATAATAACCAAGTCCAACATTCTCTGTAATATTTCACATCAAAAACAAAACAAAAAAAAAAAAGGTTGATCACACACATTTTTTATTTTAATACTTTTTTTTAACATATTAAACGGTCAACAAGAATTTGTTGTAAACATTTTTAAGCATACGCTTATAAGCTGGGCAAATTTGTCAAACTTTTTTTTGCATAAAATACAAGTTTTTGCGAGAATATTGAAAAACTGAAACCGTTTGTTTGTATTTTTCAAAAATGTTCATGTTATAAAAACCATTTAATCGAGTACCGGTAAGAAAACGAGTTAAGTAGTGTAAACATTTTTCAACACTTCAATTTTTTGCCATCAGCTGTTGCCTTTATTTTACGAATTTTTACAAATATTGCGTTCGCGTACTTTTTTGGACAACAGCTTTTTGTGAGAGCAAATTTTAAAATTTTCTCATTTACTGCATTTTACTGCAAAAGTACTCAAACGCACCTATTGTAGTAAAATATGGCCTTTTTAACTATGTAACGCGTTCTTTTCTCATAATGTTCTCCTCAAAAGAAGAAAATGCTACATTACATTAAGAATTATACTGGGATTTTAAAGAAATTATCGTCTTTGTTTATTTTGTATTTTTATTTTTTTTTATTCTGTATGCATATAAAAATTTGCCCTGCTTATTACTATTTAGGTTTTTTGCCTGTGCTTCTTTTTTGTTATATTTAAATTTCGTAAATCTGTTAGCTTTTGCCAGTTTGTTGAAGTTTGCTCAAGTTTGAACTAACTTTTTTTCATAATCAAGTTACAAGAATGACTATAACTAAATACTCGTAGATATGCATAAAAATAAGTTTTATGTGTTTAGCTAAAATATGTTTGCTTTCAATATTTTCATTAGTTACAGTTGAAAAATAAATAAAAACAACGAAAAAAAATTACGAAAATAAAAAAAATTTCAAAACATAAACTATTTTTAAAAACCAGTGTGTTTGAATATTAAATAGGGATGTAACAATATGCCTTTTTGCCGATACGATACCGATACTCATAAAGAAATATCGGCAAATACCGATAAGCATATTGAATTTAAATTCAAGTTAAAATTACCAAAACTCAAGAAGAGTAATTTGTTTTTTTTAGACAAAATCACAGTGAATACTTAAAATTGATATTAACAAGATTTAAAAAACAGTGAATTGAATTTGAATTGATGGCAAAATTAACAAAAAAAGCAAT
This sequence comes from Pollenia labialis, assembly GCA_949318255.1. NCBI lineage: Eukaryota > Metazoa > Arthropoda > Insecta > Diptera > Polleniidae > Pollenia > Pollenia labialis. The sequence continues at coordinate 139,367,469 of OX439141.1, read as the reverse complement.
AATTTTTTATACGAAAAAACGGTTTTAGAGATAATTAATATTTATATTAATTAGAATAACTTTTACACTAAAACGGCACTTTAGAGGGAAAATTTTAACCCTCTAAAATGCCGTGTTAGTAATCTTAGGTGGGGAAGTTTAAAAAAAGGACAAATATTGCCCCTTAAAATGAGTGTTAAAGGGTTAATATATATTCTACGAAAAAAATCGCCATACAATTCAACTGCAGACATCTGAAATAGTTTGTTAGGTCAGTATATTTTTTTGACTTGTAACAAACGCCTTTTCAAGAAATTCAAAAAAATTCAATGCCCGTAATTTCGAAAATCCATTTAACATACATTGCATGAACTTTTGGTCTTAGAATACCCCTAGTTTTTACTAGATGCAGAAAATATTCGTGAAACATTTTAACCCTCTAAAGTGGCGTTTTAGTATACTTTTGTGGCAAAAATGACCCCTTAAAATAAGTTTTAGAGGGTTAATATATTCTAAGAGAAGAATCGCCATACGATTCTACTGAAGATATCTAAAAAAGTCTTTCAGCTCAAAAGTACATTTAGTATATTTTTTTGGACTTGTACCAAACGGCTTTTTAAGAAATTCAATAACTTTAGGGGCCCATATTTCGGGAGCCTGAACTAACTTTGCAAAATCCCTTTGGCAGATTTGCTCTACTAGTAGTCTACTTGCAAGTGTTGAGGCTGGCGGCGATGACCCGAATTTTGTTGCACTGGGTAATCATTGGCAAATAACATCCTTTTCCAAATAAAAGAGATCCTGGCAATAATGTAGTTAATGTGTAAATTAAATTGCAATGTGTTATCCAAATATCGATGATACCATACAAATTCAATTAGCACATCCCCAACACAAATATTAATATTAATGTTAATATTAACACCCGGATCAAGAGCAAATATCATTGCCTTTTTATTCAAAGGTGTAATGAAAGTAATTTTCTGAAGACCATTCAATTATCCTTTTCAACACTTCATTAGCCTTTTGCTGTAAAAACACTCATCCATTGTCATTGCCATCTAACACAAATTGGATATCATCCGCATAAGTATGACACGTATCATAATCTATTTGATGGAACACATCATCATCAAACAACATAAAGAGAAGAGGACTCATTATAGATCCTTGAAAGACTCCTCTATACGTTTTGAGTGTTGTCGAAGCAGTTCCGTTGGAATCAGTATCTTTTTCACAAGCGCTCCAAAGACCAGGTCTGGCAGACTTATCAGAACTTTTACTAGGTTTATGGATGACCGTGTTTTTAACAATTTCCGACTGAAGAGTTATGTTAAGTAGCTTAGTAACACGTTTTTTCGATACGATTGAGTTCGCTTTTCTTAAAAAGATTCGAGCTTTTTATCGAGGACTAAGAATTGTGGATAGACAATATGTTCCATTATGCTCTAAGCCCTTAAATCTTTTATTCACAGCAATAATAAGAAAGTCGCAAATTCTTTGAACTCTGAACTATTCTCCATCGCCGTTGATTCATTTATTTTATTTTATAATAATGTTAGAAGACTGTTTACTAGCGGATAAGCGTCAGACAATGTAGAACTGATTTTGCTTATAGATTTTTTAGCCTCTTCGAAATAATTCAACTTAAGGATTAAAAACAAAATTTAGTATTCAGTTTTGATTTTATGCTCTGCTTTTTAATGAGTTATTTCTCTTAAAGCAGTTTCACGCTATAATACAAGTCTTACACTAAAAAAGAAAAATCAATCCGACCGTTACTAATAGTACGAAGACTACGAAATTTCTTGAATAAAGTACAGAAAGATTGATTTATGTACGGATTTTCCATCGCAAAATAATTAACTTTTCCATATAAAATCCCGAATTTGTACTTGAAATAATACGAAAATTAGCTGGATTTTAAGTAAAACGAAGAGAGAATCAAATCAAAATGCGCTCGATGTAAGAATTATAAAGTTGATTTGTACTTAAGATAATCAGAAAAAGAGATTGATTTAATTACAACCAAGATTGAACCACTCTAAAAATGTGCTTGATTCAAGTATTACAAGGTTGATTCAATACCGAATTCGTACTTGAAATAAACCAAAAGTGAAATTAGAAGGGGAATTTTATTACGATTGATTTAACACCTTACATAATCATTCCCGATATGATCTTTACTTTAAAAACTTAATGTACGCATATAATTAAAAATTTAAACTAAATGAGAAGCAAGAGTTCTCAATTTTACCTTTTAAACATGAAAATAATGTGTTTTCGTCTTGTTCAGTTGTCTCCGTTGTTTCTACACACAACGAGCAACTCGTTTTTTAACTACTTGTGTAGTGTTGTTGTAGTGTCTACAACGAACTTTGATAAGTTAAATGAGATTAAAACGCTTACTTTGCAGTTTTACTCTCAGAGTGGCACTACTGACAAAAAGTTGAATCTTTTTTTTTCTTGGTTTAAGAATTGTATACTTATTTTAAAAAATTCCGGGATTGATTTCCGAAAGAAATCCCATTTAGGATTGTTTTAAGAACCTTTTAGTGTACTTGAGTTTTCGAGCACGATTCGTACTTAAAGTAAGTATAAAAACCTTATCCCGAGTGTGTTTCTTTCTGTGTAAGCAGCTTGAGGAAACTACAACCCTGACATGATAATTTGTTATTGTTTTCTGTAAAATTTCAAACAATAATTAGATCAGGGAAGCATTTTGATCAAAATTCTCAAGACTTGTATTATAGTGTAAAACGACCTTTAGTTGTTATGCAAAATCCACTTAACCACTTAATTGTTTGGTTAGAAGAAACTATATAAAAAGTATCGCCGATAACGTATCGGTATCGGTTACATCCCTAGTATTCAACTATGTTTGCTTATAATTTTTTTTGTACTGTTTGTTTATTTTATTTAAAAAAAAGTCAGAATTAAAAAATGAAGCTGAGGTACTTTTTTGTAAAAAAAAAAACTAAAATAAACCAGTTAAAAATTTATAATGTTCGTAATGGCAACATAAAACGACAGGCTGCAACAAGACAAAAACACAAAAATATGTTTAAATGAACCTGTATGAGTTGGTAGTACGTAGTGAAATGAAAGATGTTTGAAAAGATCAACAGGTGGATGGATTTATTTTTCCTTTTGTAATGTGATTGCTTTTTTTTTCAAATAAAGTGAATGTGGAAGGAAGTGCAATAGAAATTAAGAGGAATTTTATTTAGTGATAAATGTATAAAGAAGGAAGACTTTATAACGATTTTTACAGTTTGAGGATTAATGCCAATATTTGGGTAATATTTTTTGTAAAGGAAAATTTGTTTGTAGTTGGGTGTTTCCACAGAAAATGACCCCTTATAGCTCAAAAATTATTTTCCGAGAGATTAACTTTAATTATCTTTATATCTACAAACAAAAAAATATGTTACTTTGAGTAACCCATAATAAATTAATTCAAACACAAAAAACTGGAAATTTTTTAAAATGTATCGTCCGTGACACAAAAGATTCAAGTATCAGATACAAATTTATTTTCTTTAAAGCTTTTTTTCGAATACAGCGCTTTTATTGCAAAGCGAAGTTTTTTATTGTTAAATAGGCATCTCCTATTGAGTCAAAGTCCTTAAAATTTCATAAGAGTTTATTTTTGATATTTTGTTAAAAAAAAACTATAATTTTAAATTGCTCCATTAAGATGAAAAAAATATACTAACTATTTTTTATTTGACAGCATTTCAAAGACAATTTTGCGTTTAAATTACAGGTATAACATTTTTTTTTTCAATAACCCTGGAATGTTACACAGCAAAACTAAAAATTGATTTCAATTAAAATGTTTGTAATATTTAACAAAAAAATTAATTAAATTTGCGCTAGTTAATAATTTAATATTATAAATTAAACGTTAATTCACTTGATAAAACGTTTAAATCACCTGATTAAATTTTTGATTAAAACTGATTTTATTTTTGATTAATGCTTTAATTGGTGAAAAATGTAAGAGACATTTTTCTGTGTACTCTTCATTTAATTACATTAAGGTTACTCTTCGTCGAATCGATGAACTATTTAAAACAAATTCTAGCGGAACGATTTCTGAAGAAAAATATCAATAAAAGTTTTGTTTTGGCTAAGCATATTATAAAAAAATAAAATTAAAGGGAGCATTAAAAATAAAAGTTATTTTTCTCTCTCAAATTTCGATACGAAATTGAGCACTTGTTTTCCCAAATTAATTAACTTTTTAAAGCTTTTGTCATCATCTAACGTTGTTGAAATAACGCGATGGAATACACATAAAAAAGTTATGTGATAAATAGTAAATAAGCTTCGTCGAATCGACGAACAGTAACCATTCAGGGTTAAAATATATTTTTTAGGAGAAATAAAATCGGGGGTTTCCTTTAATTGCGTATAACTTTCTTCTTTGTTGCCTTAAGTTTAAAAAATAATTACTAAAATTTTCTATATTTATTAAGCAAATCTATATATAAATCGGCAAAGGTAAATCACTGTATGAAACCGTTTTGAACAAACAATTCACATTTGATAGGTATTTACCAACAGAAGTGCACCATGTCTATTTTCTTAAAATATGTTTAATGTTTTCAGAGTAATAATTAGCTACTAAGCCATATGCAGAACACTTAAATACAAAATTTGTTTTCTCCAATTAAGAAAAAAAAATGGAATTGTCGATAATTCGATATTTTTCAAAAACCGATTTTCTTCATATTTACGTAACAATTTATGGTCAAATTTCGACCATTAGGCGAACACTATTTAAAATAAAATTCATGAATTTACTCCAACTTCCAGCCCTGGTAGAGGCCTAAAAGATATGTTAAAAAAATTAAAAAAATGTTTTTTTTGATAGATAAATGCAACATTCTGGAGGTATTTGAAATTAATTGGCTGACTCTTTTTTCCTTTATACAACGACGCATATAGACATTATTGCGTTATTATAAACTTTTTCTTTACAAAACAACTTGTTTTAAATAAATTTCAATGAAAATCTTTGCGCTCACTTTTTCATATTAGTTTACTGTAAAATTCTTTCACCAATTTAGCTGTGCACCACTGCTCTAGACGATTGGTATACTTGAAGGTGTGTTATTATAATATCGGTTTGCATTTTCAAAAGTTGTGAACAGGGAAACAAGAAAAATGCTCTAAAAAATGCGTTTTATGCGCATTAAATATGCAGTAAAAACTTGAAAATATGCCCTAAAAAATTCAAAAATTAATAATTTGAAAACACAATATTCAACAATTTAATAACAGTTCGTTCCATTTAAATAAAAACAATCCTAAAATTATAATCGGTAAAGCCCAAATTCCATTGTATTTATAGACGAATTTCCGAGATTTTACCCTTTTTGGAAACGATGAGCAGTCATCGGACCAAAAAAAAAAAACAAATTTATGTTAAGAGGTTAAAATTCATATAAGAGTTTTTTGTGCCAAATATTATTTAGATATTAACACCCATATTAGATTTTTTGTCTACTAAAATAATGGTCTATATATTACACACATCGGCAAACAGGTATATAATTGATTTTTTTCTTAATTTTTGCTAAAACATAAAATTTTACCCCCATATTCTTAAAAAAATTTTGATTTTTTTTTTTTTTTTTTTTAAATTCCTACGCTAATCCCCGCGAAGCTTTACGCTTGTCTGCAGGAAAGAAACCAGAGTCTCTGGCGGGAATCGAACCCGCGACCCCGGGGTTGATAGACTAGCTCACTACTAGCTAGCCTACCGGGGCACATTTATAAAAGGTTTATTGAAAAAAATTTCATAGAATATTTGTTTCATAAACCTGATATGTTTTTTGTGAATAAGAATTTTAAGTTAAAAATATCATTTATCTTACAATTTTCGAGTAAAAATTAAATGCAGATGGCGATATAAAAGCAACACGAGGGGTATTCAGATAAATATTTAAAACAGTACCCATGTTCTGTAAATTTAGTGAAAATTTCTCGAAATTATGTGAAAGAAAATATTCCATCTTTTCTCGAAATGTGAGAAAAAACTGTGTCTGTACCTCATGGCGAAAACTATCAAAAGAGATTACGTCGTTACGTTATAAATATCATAACATTGCACCCGAAGCCGATGTAACATTGGAGACGTTGAAGACGCCCGTAACACATATCGTTTCCGCCGACCATAATTTACTAAAATTATTAATTTTTCAACGACGGCGGCGAAAACACAACCGTCAGCTATACCGTATAAAGTAAAGCGCGACTTTATCTTTGTTGTTTAAAAACTACTTTCAAAACATTCGGATATTTTATAAAAACTTTAAAAGCAAAATATTGAAACAATAAAAAATGGTCCCAAAAAAATGTTACACACACATTTTTTCTGTAAATTGGCGAGTAATTTCCTTACGTGAGTGCGAGTACTCGCCAAGAAAGTAACAGACACATCTTAGAGAGAAAAACAGCTGTTTGTTTCAATATATGGCATTTTTGTTTCATTTCACACATTTCAATCGAATAGTTTTTCGACGAGAAAGTTACAGAACATGGGCACAGAAAAGCCAAAATTTTGCAAAAAAAATAATAAAAAGGCAAAATAGGCGCTATAAGCTTAAAATGTGCGGCAAAAAGGAACTTTTAACTAAATTCTGCATAAAAGTGCTAAAATCGGCAAAATATGCAAAAATATGCACTAACAAATCGATGACAAAATTCATAAAATGCTCTAAAACGGATAAATATATTGTTTGTGCCTTAATTGGTCGCACAAGGATAAACATGCAATTGCATATTTATGGTTTCCCTGGTTATAAACTAGAAAGAAGTTTAAAATAAGCTAAAAGGTTTAAGGAACAATTTTGTTTTATTTTGGAAAAACAATTGTTTAAATTTTAAGTTAAAAAAATTTTTTTTTGATCTTCCGTTAAAACTTAAACTTAAGTTAAGCTAAATTCCTCAGTTTAACTTGCTTCATCTTGAGAAGAAAGAAATTAATCATAAATGTTTTTATTTAGAATTAAACCATTTTTTTGTTTACATTACTCAGAAATATGTTAAAGTCTAAAAGCAAAATATTACTTAATTACTTGACAACATAAAGAAATAAAATAATTAAAAGCAAATAAATAAAAATATTCTCCAACACGCCAAATAAAACAATAACATGATATGGAAAAAACAAGAAAAATTATAAAAAATGGAAAAAATATTAAAACAATATTCTAAAGAAGCAACTTGAAACAGCAAAAAAAAATTAAAACTAAAATATTGAAAAAACAACAACAAAAAAAACCATTTACATCTGTATATATAATAAAAAAAAGAGAACAAAAGATTTAACCACAACAACTACTTTTGTATAGACGCCAGGCCAGCCTCAGTTTAAATTTCAAGCCAGTCAGTCAGCCATCCAAACCAACCCAACCACCCCCGGCCTTGCGGAATTATTATCTTATGAATACAACAAAAATAAAGAAAAAATCACACACAAACAACTAAATCTACGAGTACACGCTGCAAATACATGAATACCAAATACATTTAAATATAAATATGTCGGTACGAGTACATGACTGTATATTTTTTTTATTTCTACCGAGTACTTACATTTCATTTGCAAACCATTTCATTATGATTATGATTATAATTAATTTTTTTTTAAGTTTGTATGAGTATGCGTTTCGTGTCGTATAATTGCTTATAGTTGTTGTTAGTACTTTTAGTTTAGTACATGCTGGCTATAGACACTCAAACATACATAAATATTTAAGTCATACACGCACTTACTCACTCACTCGCCTACTCACTTGCTATTGTGTCGTACTCGGAGATACATGAAACAGATCTCTAAATAATTAATTCATTTGGAATTAATTTCGCTTTAAATAACAAACTGTATGACGATGCTATTTTTAGCACGTTTGCAATTAATTTTAGAATTCAAACGAGCATAGAAACTAGGGGTTTTAATTGGGATTTCTGTTTTAAAACTAAAAGAGTCAAATCATCACTTTTTATTTACATAGTGTTTCATAATAAATTAAAAAAAAAACTTGAAAATAAAAATTACAGTCGAAGCCCGAAAATTTTATTGCAAATTCTTATAGAAACTTCGTTTCATAAGCCCTTGATAAACCTGTTTTTTTTTTTAATAAGGCCGTAAGACTTAGAATCTAGAGCTTGTCAGAAAGCAATGGTCGCTTCGTATTATTGTTAAATGGCCATAAGGGGCATTAGAAAATCCGAAAGTCCACATGGTTCAACATGGTTGAAGTGTGGCTAAAAAAAAACATATTTTGTTCCCCGCAAAGGCAACAAACAAGCTATTGTTGTTTTTAACCTCACGTTATTCATGATTTATAATTTTTGGTTTTTATTTAACCGCCATTCAAACTTCGACTATGGTTGAATTTAACATTATTATTATTATTTAATGGTTTAATGTTTCAATAAAACAAAGCTACAAGCATATACCGTAACATATAATGGTTACATTAACCATTTTTTGTCACCAGCAACCATCTAATGGTTAAATTTATCCATCCAAAACATGTTTTGGTTAATAAAAACAATAATATTTTTGAAATTATAATATTTTAAAACATTGTATGTTTAATTTTAAGTTTAAAAAAATACATTTAAAAACAACAAAATTTTGGTTGTTTTGCTCCCTACAATATCTAAATGTTTTTCAATTACGAACTTGCTTAGTTTGCTTAAAATTCTGAATCAATTTAATTTAATTATTGATTAAAATACATAATAATATAAAACGAATGCTAATGAAATAATTTAAAATAGATTGCTTATTAATGTGAAACATACAACTCGTAACAGAAATAAAAAACGAAATAAAATTTAAGCTTGGCACTTAATAAGCAAATTTAAAAAAAAAGTATAAATAAATAACCATGCTATGCTTAACATTGGCCATATTATTGTTGATTCTGATCATAATATGGTTACTTTTCAAAATTCTTAAAATTTTGACCATATTATAGTTAATTTTGAACTTTATGTGGTTCATTTTGACTAATATTTTGGTATATAAATATAAACAATCGTTATTTTATCGTTAAGTTTGGCCAATTTATTGTTAATTTTAACCATATTTTGATCCCATTTTACCATAAAATGTTTACCAACAAACATAAAAATTGCTTAAAAAATGGTTACCTCTACCCAAACTTTTTTTGCGTGAATGCGTGAAGAAACGGTATTTTTGTGAAAATGTAGAGACATGAATTTCCGCAAGGATAGTTTTATGACACGAGAAGGGCCCTTAAAGAACCTCAATATATACCACTGTAGCGTTTTGCTTACAAAAATACTTGCGAACAAGGAAGCTGTGCAACAAAAAAACCCTCCTCAAAAGTTGTAATGCGAAATGAAACTAGACTACTGGTTGAACAAATCTGCCAAAAAGTTTTGAAAAGTTAGCTCGTTTTTCCTAAATTTCGGCCCCTTTATTTTTTTAAAAGGTTTTTGTTTTAAGTCAAAAAAATGTACTTAATGTACTTGTGAACTTAAAACTATTTCAGTTGTCTTCAATAGACTTTTTAAGCTATTCTTTTCTTTAAATATAGTAACACTCTCAATCTCATTTTAAGGCGAAATTCTACACAAAACGGCACTTTAGAGAGTTAACATATTCGAAGAATTTTTTTGCGTTAAATTTCACAAGGGGTTTTTTAAGACTAAAAGTATGTGCAATTTATGTAAAAGGCTAAAGCCCACGAAGCTCCGCGCTTGTCTACAGGAAAGAACCCAGAGTCTCTGGCAGGAATGGAACCCTCAACGCTAGGGCTGATAGACTATCTCACTACCAGATAGCCTAACGGGGCACTCAATGAGGCTGTGCGCGCACAAATCACAATTATTTTAAAATTTTCAATTTGTTTTAATTGCAAATTTTGTGCGCGAACATTTTACAATTTTTTAATTTTGGAGTACAACGAAACGTCAAATTGTATCTATTGTGGATTTGTTAAGCATACAAAATTTTTTTTTATTCTTCTTAATATTTTTTTCTTGTTTTTTATTTATTTGTTTTTTCGTGTGCCCAAATAAATTTCCAAAAGTGCAATTTCACCGCTTTCCGCTTTACAATTCATGTTTTCCTTTTGACTTTTTAGGTTCTTGTGATTTGTTCGTCGTGTGTGGCGTAATGAAACGATAACAAATCACACGCACAAATTACTAGTGTGTGGTCAGCTTTAACAAAGAAAAGTTTTAAAGTGGCATATATTTTTATTTTTCACAAAAGTAGCGGTAACTAAATCAAAATTAGGATTTAAATAAAACAAAAAATACTTAAAATTTTACAATAAATATGCGAATTTGTTTTCCACAAAAATCATTAAAAACTATGTGGTTCGAGGTCACCTGATGCCGTTTTAGCAAAAAGTTGTTGGTGGAACAATAAAAACTTGCTTAAAGAGAAAATATGCGCCTTTTAAAAACAATTTTAAAACTTAAGGGGCCGATATTTCGGAAACCCGAACTAACTCTTCAAAGCGCTTTGGCAGATTTGCTCCACCAATAGTCAAGTTCCATTTCGCATTGCAAGTATTGAAACTGGTGGCGATGATCCGAATTTTGTTGCACTGTGTTATTTTCTGTATCAACGACTACTGCGAATACTTATCTTATGGCCTCGAAATTGCACTCCCTAAATAATCCAAACAGTCCTTGTCGTTCGCACATCTTCAAACACGCTGGCTTAGCAATTACACACCATCATTCTTTCAAAGTTCTGCTTGTAAGTGACAGATGGATTGTTCTTATTCTTCTATTTGATGGCTGCACTTGATGGCAAATGAATGTAAGCCATTTGGTCTGGAAAATTTGTACAATGATTAATATGCATATACATAGTAAACTACCACACATACATAAACTTATATTCTAACATATTTAAATAAACATTTTATAAATATAAAACTAATGCCGACATTTTTTTTTGTTGCATTAGAGAAGGCGCTTAAATGCTGTTAGTGGTGTTGTATATTTAGATAAATTATAAAATTGGATCACTTAAGCGTAAAGTGTCAATATCAACATTCAGACTTTTTATATTTAATTTCAGTAAAAATAAGATGAAAAACAAAACTAAATAAATAAATTTACAAACTAAATGAAATAAAAAAAAAAAAAAAAAATACAACATTCTCGGTTAAAATGTGGTTAAAAAAACGATGACATAAAAAAATATTGCTTTTTTGAACTTTTTGTATAAATTTTTATTTTAAAAAAGTTCCATATATTTACATACATGCATGCATACTACATAAGCATTAGATGTTTCACGCATTTGATGGTTCTCATAATAATTTAAAGTTACTAGGTTTGCCCTTTGGTCGAATTTCGACTAATTGACACAAAAAAAAAAAATTCATTATATGTATGAAATATATGCGATTCTTTTTCCAAACTAGAGTTGCTAAAATTTAAGAGAAAAAAAATTAGAATGGGCTTTTTTCATATTTTCTTTTATTCGTTACTTTTATTTCGCTATGAAATGAATAAAAAGTTGTTATTCGGCAAAACTTATTAAAAATATGCAGAGGACTACAACCAACGACTTCAATAAAGCAACACAGCATATTTTAAGAGAACCAATAAAAAAAACAAGGCTATATACGGCTATGCCGAATATTATGTACCTTTCGCGTCGAAAACGTTTACGTAAGACTAACGAGGCCTTTTTGGTTGCTTAAACAACTATAATTTATGTTTAAGTGTCAACAAATGCATTTTTAGAACAGTGAGCAATTATAATATCGTTATCGTAGATATGTAAACGAGCTTTCAACAATTATGTATTTGCAAAAGGTGTTTTGTGTAGATCGCAATATCAAGAACTTTTGCGACTTTAACCCATTAGAAGTCACCGTTATTTATGTTCATAAAAATAATACCAACGGCAGCTAAAAACGAATTTGTTTTTCTTTTTTATTTTTGGATACAAAATTATAAGTCTGATTTGTGTTACGATAGCAGTGTGAAGGTATAAACACTATTTTAATAACATTGAAAACAATATTGAATTTTTTTTTGGTAATTTAAAATTATAATAGTGGTTTTACCCTTGATAGTGGCCTTGTAGTCCTTGTGAATCTTACTAATTTAGTTAAAGTACTAAGATTAGACTAAAATTTACTACGCTGTGGTTAAAAAATTCAACAAAAAGCTGTAGTAAACACGTTGAAGAAACTATATCTGTCTCTTTCCCTCACTCAGCAACTTCATTAATTTGCAGTACTAAGGAAAAAGACACTTATGTCAAAGGCCTTCAAGCAGCTGTTAAAAGCATGTCATGTGATGGAGAGGTGTTTAGGAACATATAACGGTTTGAAGCCTACCAAAAGACAAACCTGATAATATTGAAGTTCTCGTAAATCTTGAAATCATTGGCAACGACGGTAGTGACGATACTGATGATGAACCGTTGGCACCAAAGAAAACTCGGCAATACTCCGCAAAGCAAATGTATCCTATTTAGCGCAAATCCTTTCCATTGCAGAGCTCAACCTATTAGCTGAACTCTTAAGTTTCTAAGAGATGAAATAGTGTATGCGAAGAAATATTTGAAAAATCTTTGATCACAATGTCTTTGACCTTATAGCCTCCAATTCTTGAAGTCGAATCGAACTGGCTTCCTTCAAAAAAAAAAACCAAGCAATGGCCAAAATATTCTCAAAAACGAGTCAATGGTAAAACATTTATTCTAGGAAAGCCAGTTCGATTCGGCCTCAAAAACTGGGTTGCGGCTATTGCTGCCAGTTAGATTTGTACTGTGGAAAATCGCATGTGGAATCTTCTGATCCATTTGGTTAACGTGTTGTTAAACAATTGTTAGAGTAGTTGAATTGTACTGCACGAAAAATTATCGTGTTTCTTACAGCTTTTTACTAGATACAATCTTGAAGTTGATCTAAGAAATTTAGGGTATAGTCTGGGTCAATGTTGGCAGATGCATCTCAAGATGGGGCTTGACACTATCCTGTCAAGCCACAAAACCATCTACGGTCCATCTAAGAGGTCAGTGTTCTCAGTTGAGTACACCCCAAAAACTCAGTTAAAAAAAAAGATTTTTTTAATATTATGTTTTTTTATTTTAATACTTATCAATAAATGAAGTATAACTTAAAAAATTATGGCCAGTTTTTGTTTGACCTCTAATGGGACAAATTGCAAAAGTATGCTTAATGAAACGAGAATATTCCTAAGAAATTATAGCAGATTGCATGCAAAACACACGAGTTTCAGAAAACCATAAAATTATCTGGCCTGGTCAAATGCTTACAGTAAACTAAATATTTTTTTAATTTTCTGCAACCATCTCATATTAAAACGTGATTCCCTTGGGTGTTGATACTAACAATCAGTGTCGCCAGAAGTAGGGCGAAAAATTCATATATTTAGATTTTTTTCTGCTCTAAACTAGTAGGGCAGGGAAAAATCAGACAGAGGTACTGTTTTTAAATATCGTTTAGTTACGATTGTTGTAGAATTGTCTTTTTCGATAGCCAAAACTTGAAATTTTGTGTCTGTGCCTAAAATGTGCTTGTAAAATTAGTTTTTTTGTTTAAATACAAATCATTATTTTTTTTATAAATAAGTATGATGAATTTTTCGTAAAATCTTTAAAAAAATTATAAGTTTAACAGGTTACATGTTTTTTTTAAATTAAAATATTAATAACAGTTTGCATATTTTTTTTTTAATTTAAATATTAACACAAACTTTGTATAAATTAACGAAGGAATGCATTGTTTTGTTTGGCCTTGTAGTCGAAAATCGGATTTATTTGTAAGACTTTAAAAAAAATGTCTGGCTAAACTGCTCACAACGGATTAAGTCGGCTTTGAGTTACAATGGCGTCCTTGTGGTGATCCATTAAAAGTCCCAGTAGAAAACTTTGTGTCAAACGCTATAGGGGCCTTCAAGCTCTATCCAAATTCTACAATCTGAGGCTTCCATCTCTGAAATTATAACAAATGGCCATTGGTTGCTATTCGTTAAGAGTGTACGTATGTGTTGGTAATCAGAGCGCCATCTATATGTCGATTTTAGTTCAATTAAAAGTCTCTCTTTCTCTATAATTGTATTAAAATTTGCCTCTCTTATTCGGATAGATTTTAGACAAGACGGAAAAAACACTTGTTAAAAATAACTTAGTATATGTATGAGTGCAAATATTCATGTGTGAGTGTGTGTGTGTGTACATGTGTGTGCGTTTGTGTAAGAGTGTTTTAACTAATACAAGATCGTCTAGATTTCATTACACTTCAAATCAGGCTTTTTATTCAAGTTAAACAAACGTTGTAGAATGTCGGTTTCATTGTATTTTTATTATTTTAACAAGAAAAAAATCGTTATTTCTTAAATTTACGAATGGGTGGTTGGTTTTTTAAATTTCTATTTCATCTTCTACGTCTAAGAAATTTATAAATATATATTTTTTATTTTATCATGTGTTTGTTTATAAAATTTCTACTACTACTTCTACATTCTTCCTATTAAAGAATGTTTCGTTTTTGTGTCGTTTTATTAATTAAATATTTAGTTCTATTGATCACTTGTTAAAAGCGTGCTTTTTTCGTTTTTATATTACAAAAAATTATATTTTTTCAAGATATTAATAGAAATTAAATAATAATAAAAAAAATAGTGAAGAAGTAATCGTATTAAAATAAGCAAAAATTTTTGCTTATTTTAATTTGTGAAGATTTTTTAATTCTTTTAATTTTAGTGGTAAAACTTTCTCAAAAGTCGAAAATAATTTTAAATAACAAATATTAAAAAAATATTTCAAATAATTCTAAAATAAATGTGTTTCAAATAAAAGAAAGGAAAGAATTTTCCTTTCAACTAAAGTGAATCCAAGTATTTTTTTTATGTGAAATTTTAATTGAATTTAATAATTTAAAGTTATAAAAGTGATGATGGATGCAATTTTTATAACCATTTATAATTGGAAATTATTACATTTGCAGCCGAAAGATTTGTGGATATTAACGTTTATTTGAAAAAGGTAAGTTTCCTAAAATAAATTATTAATCAAAAATTAAATGAATACAATATTCTGAAGTAGCACAATCTTAAACAAACATTTTAATATTTTGGAAATACATATAAGATTATTACTAGGGTTTTCATTAAATCCGACTTTTACTTTAACCGGTTAATCGTTCGATTAATTTTGTTATTGATCGGTTAAACGATTAATAAAGTTTTTTATTATAAATGCATATTTTTTAATTAATACATATTCGGCCATGTTCTGCAAATCGAAATCTCGTGAGATTTTAAGTAACATTTTTTTTAAATGAACGTAGATTTTCCGGATTTCAAATGTAGTTTTGGTAAGGATATCTGTTCCTTAAAGTATGAGGTATAGAAAAAGAAATATTTTTATCAACTTTAAATACAGAATAGAATTCAAAATTTGTTCGATTTCAATTTCAAGTTATTTTGATTTTCAGAACATGCCCGATTATGTATTTATTAAAAATAAACTGTGAGATCATTTTAATGATATTTTAGATAAATAATTTGGTTAAAATGTTTAGGATTTAAGAGACTCCATTCTTTAGTTTTAAATAAATTAATTTTGACTTTGAAAAAATTCTTTCACTTATCGTACGTGTTGGAGAAATCGAAAGCAACCCATAATACAGAATATCTAAATTCTCAGCTTGTTTCCTGGATTTCTCTTAACACAAAAATATTTCCTTATGCCATAACAGTCTTGTTTAAATTTTGAAATTGTTTACAACTTTTTATTGTCTTGGTTAATTCTGCTGTTGTGTTAATATCGAAAGTTAGCTCTGTTAGCTGTTGTCATCTTTATTTCTGTTTTTAAAAAGGTATTTCTAGAAGGAAATATATTGCACACAAAAAATATTTTTAAACACAACTTTTTTGGTGAACTTTGGTACAGATGACGTTGTAAAATTGTACATGGTTGCATTCAAAAATGCATTTAAAAAAGCAAGTTGCTTTGCAACCAACGTTTAGGAACACACAAAAAATATGTTTTAATACTATAAAAAATTAAAATTGTTGTTACGTCGGTTAATCGACTGAAATTAACCGATTTAATCGTTTATCGAAAAAAGCCAATTTTAAATTAACCGATCAGTTAATCGGGTAGTAATTAATCGGTTAACCGATTAACTAAATATTCACAGAAAAAATTGCTCACCAATTAAAGCAATAATCAAAAATAAAATCAGTTTTAATTAAAAAATTAATCAAGTTAATTAAACTTTTAATCAAGACTATTAAACTTTTAATTAAGTGAATTAAGCGTATAATTGATACTTTTAATTTAATTTCTTGTGCAAATTTTATTAAGTTTTTAATAAATAGAATCTTAAAGAAATGAATACTCAAAATCGAGGTCAATTATTCTATAAAGAAAAGGTCAAAAAAACCCAAATTTTATTTTTATCTAATATTACAATTTTTTTAATTGAATTCAATTTTTATTTTATTCTGTGTCCTAATAGTTTCGAACTTACTTTTTAAACATAAAGCGCCGTGTCTCGACAACAGTACCCAAAATATTTTTGTTGTGAGGTCATAAGTTCCTGGTTTTTTGATCACCAACTCTAGTGGTGTATGAGGGTATAAAAAGTTAGTCATAACGTGTGTAATTTTTTTAATATTTGTCTAAGACCCTGGAATAATTCTAAGCCTATCAGTTTTTAGTTTTCCTAGGCAGTTGAGTTTTGAAATGCAGCACAATCGCTTTTACAGCAATATCTATATCTGCTACGGTTTTAGGCGAATGAAATAAATTCACCAGGGGCCTAAAGTAAATTATGGACCGATCATCCCGAGATCTATTAATGTGATTTCTAGTCACACAAAACTGTGAAGTATTGTATTTTATAAACGTAATAAACTGTTTTCCGGGAGTAGTGTTGATATGGGGCCTAGGGTAAATTATGAACGGATCGCCACGAAATTTTACACCATCATTTTCAGTTGAATAAAACGAACTTTTGCAAAATCTTATATCATTCTGTGCATTGTTCCACCATTTATGTTAGTTTTTGTAACAAAATTATAAATATTTTAGGGTAGTGGTTCAACATTTTGATGCATTCCTCTGATCCTACTAAACCGATTTTACTGGATTTCAATCCCAAGTTGCTTAGAATAACAGCAAGCATATTGAGTTTTTCGGAAGTGAGAGTGTTTTCAACAGACGAGCAGACGGACATGGTTAAATCGACTTAGAATTACTAATGGAGCCAGAATATATAAACTTTATGGCATCTGAGATGAAAAATAAAAAAGTTTCACACGGAATGACAAACTTAGTATACCCTCATCACAACTAATTGTGGTGGAGGGTACAAACAATTATTTATGTACAAGTAAGAAAGTACAGTCGGTCAAGCCCTACCATATGATACCCTACACCACAGTATTTGAAAACGCATCATGCTCATGTGTCCATATAAATATGTTTCTATCTATGATATAAATTTTATTAAAATCGGTTTGATAGTTTCCCGATTTGCCCCTTCCAGTGTTGGCAGGATTCCCAGCAGAGGCAGAGGTGGACGATTTGACCGAACTCTTAGAGGCAGAAATTTTCCCCTATCTTCTTTCGTGGTCCTACGATTCGACCCATTTTGGTCCTTGTGCCAATAAGAACCTTTGCCCCAAATTTTATAAAATTATCTCTAAAATTGCGACCTGTACTATGCGCACAAGCTTACATGGACAGCCAGCCAGCCAGCCGGACGAAAATCGTTAGTTCGACTCAGAAAGTGATTTTGAGTCGATACTTTAAGGTGGGTCTAGGACCAATATTTTAAATTGTTACACACAAATGAATAATACCCTCTCCACTATTGTGGTGTGGGTATAAAAATAAATATATCCCGATTCGATAATTCGATTTTTATTATTTTTAAATAAAATAATAATTTAATAAACATTTTTAGTGCATTTTCTTCCTTAAAAAGTGCAGTACACTTCGAAATTAATAAGCAAACAAAATTTTTTTGTTAATATCGCAAATTTTTAATACAATTTTTAATACAACTTTTAATTTAATTGCTTTCGAATATTTTATTTCTGTTACAAACTCATTGTTAAAAATATTTGTTGTATGTGATAAATTTGAATTAACAAAAGTATTTTTTTATATTTTAAAATTCGGTTGTTGGTTCCTATTCAATGAAAACAATTAATTGTATTGACGAACATGCTATTCAATATGACAATGGATTTGTCTTAATTTTTTTCTGTACACCATTTCGAGTATTTTCAATAAATAAATTAAATTGCAAAAATCTATTTGTTTGAGGTGTGTGCTGGAATTTGTTGGTCAAGTAATAATTGGCACTTTAGTGGTCTGGCTTATAGCTAATAACGGGGCTACTTTTCAACCGATTTTGGATTTATTTTAAAAACGTACTTGTTTCTTCATTTCGATTTATTTATTATCTAGAGTAAAAACTTTAACGACTTTCAAGGAATTTGACAAGGACTAAAACAAGTAATTATTTCACCTTGTATTCACTATTAAAATTTTTAATGGATTTCTGCTTTCGACTTTTGTGATAAATACACTAAAATTTAATGTGGTGCGATAAGCTAGTTTTTATGAGCATTTCGCTGGTTGCTTAAGCCAGATCATCAGGAAACATTTTTTCAAAGACTTTGGTTAAAATAAATATATTATACAAATAAAACTGTTAAGCAAATGAGAATTATGAGCCATTTAAAAGTGAATAAGAGTTTTAAAAATACAGTTCATACTTCGATTCAAATATTTTTTTATTGAATATGAAGAAATTTTTTTTTTTCTGTATTTTATAAGTTTTATTGAGTTCTGTTTTGCAAAGTGTAAATTTGATAAATTTTTTTATTGAATCAAATTAAAAGTTTATTGACCTTAAATTTTATTTTTAACAAACTGGGTTGTTAAAAATTTTCTTGAGATATTTTTTCTGTGTAGTTAAGCTATTAAACAATATTTATAAAAACGGAAAAAATTGCTTGGTTTTATTTTTGGCAATTTAAAGATAATTGGAACAAATTGTACAACAATAACTTTATTTGGTATGGTTTTAGATGTATTCAAATGATATCCTAGCTAGAGTGGGCTCTAAATGGGCCCCCGGGTAAATTATGGACAGATTAAGTAATATGATTTCTAGTCATATAGAATATACGGATTTGTGCAAAATCTTATATCAGTCTGTGCATTTTGCCAACGTTTATGTTAGTTTTTGTAGCAAAATTATCAATTTTTTAGGGTGGTTGTTCGACATTTGCATTCATAATTCTTAAGATTCAGTTAGCCGGGAGTAACAGTAACGTAGCAAATCAGCTGCTTGATATTGCTGTGTGTACATCAATCATGTTACGTCTACATCTGTAAGAAATAGATTAGTCTTACTTTTATACGGTAAAGATAAGTTACTGTTGCTACCGGCTAACTGATCCTTTATCCTGCTAAACCGATTTCGCCGTATTTCAATCACAACAACAAACAATTTGACACCAATAGTGTCCTTCTCTTTTAAGTCGTTCGAAATTGAGCGTGATTTCAACAGACTGGCAGACGGATGGACGAACATAGTTTAATCGTCTTAGAATTACTGAAGGGCGCAGAATATATAAACTTAATGGCGTCTAAAATGAATATTCAAAAATTGTTCCTTCCTTTTTATTTAGAAGTGTTTAAACGCTTAAGCATACTAAAAATTCATATTCCAGGAACATATCGTTATGGGTGGCTTGTTGAGATCATGATAAAGTTTTGGTATCTAACGAACTCGGTATTAATAATATTTTTCTATCAAATTTGATTTAAAATTTTTTTGTATTAACAATACTTAATTTAAGTTCTCTTAACTTATTGTTGCTAAAGATCTTAATATTCGATTTAATCATTATCAGATAAAAACTGTCTGGTTAATTTTATAAAACTATTTTTAAATTTTAAACTCAAATCGTATTTGAAAATGTACTGAATTTTTAAATGATTAATTTAAACTTAAGTATCCAACTGGGTTATTTAAATTAGGCTTTAAACTTAATGTATTCAATATAAACAAGATTACAATCTTTTTTTTTTTACTTTATGTAAATATTTTTACAAATTTGAAATTTTTAAAACTGAAATACACAAATAAAACAAAATCTTTGGTTACCAATCACATTTCTGGTTTATGACAACCCGCTGTTTGGTTTCTCGACTCCAGCTGACTTTGATATTGACAAGTTTCATTTGAAATATGTGTGTTTGAAATGTTATAAATTCTTGTTTTTTTTTTTTTTTTTTTGCTTTAATAAAATTACGTTTTCAATGAGATCTAATGAAAACTTTATATTGCCTATATTGGGCGTTAATGTGTCAAAATTCTTTGCATAAATGTCACCACTATAAATAAAAGTTACAGACATAAAGTTTATTTGTTTTTAGCATTTGTTATAAAAGACTGATAAAAAGAAGGGGGTTTTATTTTATATTATTTTAGTGAAATATGTACTTATGTGTGTATAAAAATTTATATTTAAGTAGACAAAAGGTTGGCATGATAAGTTTTATATTGGATAGAGTAATTTAGAGGGAAATGATGATTTGAGTTCTTTTTTTTTGCTTTTTTCTGCAACGCACATCCAGGGATGTTAGATGTTACGATTTTACGTCATTTTGACGATTTTTTTCGATGAATTTACCAAAATGACGATTGTAGAGTCACTTATGTTTTGACGATTTAATCCCGTCAATAAATTTACTTTAAACTTTAATCTGGCATCAATTTTATAACACTTTAATCTGGGAAGCAGGGTTCGTCATTTTGACAATTTTTTTTAGAAAATACAGTAAAATGACGATTGACGATTTTTTGACTAAAAGTAATAGTGTTATGACGATTTTCTGGCATTGATAAAACACACATTAAATATTTACAATTATATTGAAAACAGTCCATAACTTAAAAATCAATTTTTCGAAATACAAAATTTTTTGGAAATTGAACAAAAAAATTCCTCCCCCATCACAAACCAGGTGGATTTCATTAGAACAATTATTAATTCAAATTCTACAATTATAGAAATGCCATCGATGCTGCAAAAAATATACACTAGAGCCCTAATTTGCGTCTGTTCTATTTGGTCCGCTTTGTAAAAATGTGTTAAATCCGCTTTGCGTTTTGATGATTTCGATTTGCGTCGCTACATACGAATGTATTTGTTGATGAAGTCATAATCCCATTTAATTCTGTTAGGTAAGTTATTCTTAGTAAAATTGCGTGTTAAGAAGTAAGAAGTTACTTTTTAATAAGAAGTTGTGTAGAACAATTAGTGCAATGAGGAGAAAATTTATTAGTTTGGAACTAATATTGGACGTAATAAAACGTTTCAAGTCGGGTAAAAAGACTGTTGATATGTACAGAATCCTTGGTTTTTAGCACCTTTAACAATAAAAATAATTTGCAATAGAGATAGCGCAAAAAGTTTATCATTTAAAAATAGCTCGAGTTAAAAGCAAATGAGATTTTATTTTTTATTTAATATTTTTCTGAATATGGATAACTGAAAAAAAAAAATTTTTGTTATTCATTTATGCAAATATATTTTTTCTTATGTTTTCTTTTGAAATGATAAATATATTCAGCTCACTTGCTGAAATAAATAGAATAAAACTTAACCATATCACTTTCTTCATCATAAATAGAATTTCTTGCTAAAAATTTATATTTTCGAACCAATCCATGCAATAAAATTGTCTTTAATTTGTAAATTAAAACGTGGTTAAAGCTACTACTATGGCAAACTATAAATTTCAGTATAAAAATGGGCGGGGTAAACAGAGGAGGAGCAGTACCCCTCATAGATAGAAATATAAATAAGAGCCACTGCATGCATTTTGTTGAACTTTTGGTAGTAGGATCTTCTGAGCCCCAAAATTTAAATAAAATAGCAGCAGGGGAAGGGGTGCCCACCATAGGACGCCAATGTTTAATATCGCATATCTTAAGAACTGTTATAGTGGGAATGTTCAAAATTTGCAGAAGTCACTCTTATGGTCTTATGGACTTCACTTTGAAAATAAAAATAAAGCCGGTAGGCGCAGGGGGGAACTACCTTCCATAGGATGCATATATTAAATATCTCTCAACCGATAAACTAAATAAGGCAGTGTAGCGAAGCGCACCGGATTAAGCAAGTTTCCCTATTTAATAGGATTTTAAACCAAGAATTATAAGAATTATGTTTAAAGTTTATTAAAAACAACTTTCAAATTCTTGCGTTTTGCGTTTGCGATTTCCAGCACACCAGTGTTACCAAAACTTGGAGGCCAAAAATGGCTAAATTTACGGGGAAAAATGGGCTAAAACATGGCTAAAAGCTTTTTTAAATAAAAACACATTAAAATTCAATAACACAACACAAATAATTCATTTAAAGTTGTTTACGATGAAATTGTTAGTTAAGATCAATTTCTTAAATAAGAATAAGCGTTGTTTAATATTCTGAAAGATATTTAAAAAATAAAATCATCGATAAATAAATGTTATGTCGTTATTGTTCATCTCATAGGAATCACTCGTGCCTATTAGTTTTAAAAAATTTGAAGGTAAATAGTAATCACGACAACATTTACCCAACCTTTTGATTCCAGATCTACAATAAAAAACAAGTAAGAAAATATATCGGTCAACCCCGACTATATGATACCCTACACCTCATTAGAACCTGTGTACCAAATTTTATTAAATGATCTGCAAATTTGCGATATGTACCCAACCTTTTGATTCCAGATCTACAATAAAAAACAAGTAAGAAAATATGTCGGTCAACCCCGACTATATGATACCCTACACCTCATTAGAACCTGTGTACCAAATTTTATTAAATTATCTGCAAATTTGCGATATGTACTTTACGCACAAGGTTTACATGGACGTCCAGCCAGCCGGACAAACATCGTTAATACGAATCAGAAAGTGGTTCTGAGTCAATCATCGGTTTACGAAAAGGTGGGCTTAGGACCAATATTTTAAGGTGTTTCAAACATCAGCACAAAAGCATAGTACCCTCTCCACTATTGTGGTGTTGGTATAAATATTTTATTGATAAACTCGAATTAGCGGTTGCTAAATGTAACCTATTTCTGAAATTACTTTTAACGATGTTTACTTCAGCATTAGACCATGGAAGTGAGAGCAACTATATAGTAAATTCTGAAATTTCTAAAAAAAATTTGTTGCCGCCAGCATCTCTTTATTGAAATACTTGCAACCAGAAAGAAACACCGATGTTTGTGTTGATCCGTTTTATAAATTTAATATTGGAATACTGTTCCTTTATTTTGAAAGATGTTTCATCATCATCGTTTATAGCGATTTTCAACATTTGTAAAAGTTGTGATTTAAATTGAAGCCGTTTTAATTATTTTAAATGTTTATTTTGCTTTTATATATTTTTATAATAAAATAATAATTATTCTTTTAAAAGAAAAACGGCAAGAAAAATTTTATGGCTAAACCACTTGAAAAATGGCTAAAAAAATGGCTAATGGCTAAATGCATTTTTTAATGGCTAAACAGAGTGAAAAATGGCTAAATCTAGCCACTAAATGGCTAAATTGGCAACACTGCAGCACACCCCTGTATGATTGGAATTCTTACTGGCGTTACGTTACATAAAGTAGACTTTTTGCTTGAAATGCCCATATAAGGTTTACTCATAATGGTACAATTGTAATTTAAGGTAATAAGAAACCCCAATTCTTTATTACTTGGTGGATATTTTTCTTGATAAGTAGGGTTGCCATTTCCATGTTAATTCATGTTTTTTGTCCATAGTCTAAGATCGATATTGAGCAATTATCTTTCCGTTTCCTTAAACTTGCGTTAAAATGGCGTCGATTTGTTTTTGCATATTATGGCATATTTTGGTTTTAAATGCATATTTTTGCATATTTTAACATTTTTGAGTGAATTATTTTTTTAATTTACTTATTATAAAAAAAGTTCTTTAAAAATTGTTCATGTACGCAAAGACATATCTTTCAAAAAAAAAAAATTAAATAAATACATTTTTTTAGAGCTCTGCTTGATATACAAAATTTTCAAAATTTCGACAAAAGATTCATTTTTTTTTAATCAATGCAGCCCCTTACGTGGCTAAGGCTGCCAATGGGCTTAAAATATTTAACCCAAATATGTAACATGTTACTTGCTTGGCACATGGGTTACACCGAGTTGCAGAGGAAATTAGAAGCCAATTCGATAATATTGATTTATTGGTTTCATACGGGGGGAAAAAATGTTAAAGGCCCCTGCACGAGTTGCAATTTCTAATCAAATGTTTCTTTTGGTAATGTTACCACCTCAGCCAGTATTGAAAAGATGGGGAACCTGGCTAGCTGCTGTAGAATACTATTCAAAAACACAAACACATTTTGAGCAATGTTAGACCCTATTCAGACTCGGCAAGTTAGTTGCGCAAGTTACTTGCCGAGAACAACAAAGTCTGTATAAAATTTGTTTGTTCTTACCCCGACCTTACCTATGACATCTACAAACCAAGAGTTGCGCAAGAGACTTGCGCAACTTACTTGCCGAGTGTGAAAGGGGTCTTACATAACTTGCTGCTACCAATGTTTATGCAATTAAAAAAGTAAAAGATCAATTAGCTTTTGTATTTTCCAATAACGGATAAATTGGTGAAACTA
The DNA here is from genome assembly GCA_949318255.1 of Pollenia labialis. Lineage (NCBI taxonomy): Eukaryota > Metazoa > Arthropoda > Insecta > Diptera > Polleniidae > Pollenia > Pollenia labialis. The sequence goes on along the minus strand of OX439141.1, from coordinate 139,342,757 downwards.
TAACTGAATTGGATTAATTGACGTTGCGGAATGTAAAATTTTGAATCTAAATTTCGATATTTTAATTAGGCTTTAGTTCATCAAATTTAATTTGCATTAAACTTTTTTTATGAAGAAAGGAGTTTTACAACATGAAATTTAATAAAATTGATTGATAATTTTTCATTCTTGACTGACCTGAGGCTCGAACCAAGGCGTTTTTTACGGACAGGTTACCCTTACATGTTTCGATTGCAGCCACTCAATCTCTTCAGAGGGGTTTGCCGTTTAACACTCGCAGCCATCGACGACTGCTGGCAGTCATAGTCAAACATCAATCTTGAAACCAAATTGGTAGATCGAAATTTGCTTTGAATGATTATCTATTTTAATTGATTTTACATGTTCTTCCCTACTTCTGTTTTATGCTGTGGAAGGAACAATAGCCAGACAGTTAAAAAAAAAAATATATATTCTCTGAATAAATTGGCATCATTCAAGTATGCTCCATAACTTCGGTTGACGTTGAGATTATTTTATTTGATTTAAATATAATTTAAAAACCCGCTTTTTTTATTGAAAATTTTTAAGTTTTTGGTGTATATTTTTTATTCATCAAAATCTCATCCCTATTGAAAAGACAATAATCTACTTCACATTTGTCAATATTCTATTAAGATCCCTCAATATCAAACTTAAATAAAGAAATGCATATTGTTTTTCAAATTATCTTAAATGTTACTGCTATGATCAACATTTTGTTTGTTTTACATATTGGTACATACCCATTTCTTATACCCTCCACCACTATTAGTTGTAAAGATGGTATACTAAGTTTGTCATTCCGTGTGAAACTTTTTTTTATCCATCTAAGACACCATAAAGTTTATATACTCTGGCTCCATGAGTAATTCTAAGTCGATTTTGCCATGTCCGTCTGTTGAAAACACTCTCACTTTCGAAAAACTGAAAACAAATTAGCAAATTTGGTGTCAAAATGCTTGTAGTTATCCGAAGCAGTTTGGGATTGAAACCCAGTACCATCGGTTCAGTAGGATCAGAGCTATAAATCAAAATAAGGAACCACTACCCTAAAAAATTTATAATTTTGTTACAAAAACTAACAAAAATGGTGGAACAATGCACGGATTGATATAAGATTTTGCAAAAGTTCGTATGATTTATCTGAAAATCACACTGTAAAATTTTTTTGCAGCTTAGCTTCATATGTTCAGAAAAAATGTGCACTATGGTGGTATGGGTATACAAAATCAAATTGCAGTTTGCGTTGTTATATCTCTAAAGAAAATCTTTTGCTGCTTGACACAAAGATTTTCAAATGTCATAGAGTGTGTTTTGCCCACCACAGTTTCATAAATAAAAAACGACAGGAGACAAAGGTCTTTATAAAAAAACAAACTGAGTTCTCTAACATGCCAAACTGTATTGACAAATTCTGAAAACCTGCAACGTTAAATCTGTTTGATTCAATTCCTTAATTTAAGTAGATTTCTTAAGTTTGAAATTTAATTGTTTTGTTTTAAAAAATTGACATACAAATTTAACAATTTTTATTTGGGGTATTCACAAGGTAGTTATAACGTTGTAAAGTCATATGTCTTAAAATAATTACAAGAAATATATATGACTTCTGTGGGCTATCGCTTATAATTTAGATTTCTACCGTACAGTTATGACGTATCAATGAACACAGCATTAACATTTTTTTTTTGTTTGAAACACAACAACATTTATTTTAAACAATTGTAAAAAATTATTTCCGACATTATGACGATATGACTTGATAGCACACCTTGTGAATCCCCCAATTGTGTTTTTATAGTTGCGTATTTTCTATTACTCATCATCATCTTCATTATTTATTGTAATTATCTTTTGTTGTAGGGAACATTGCAATGCTTCTCAAAGCCAATAAATCATTTTAAATCAATCAACATTCCATTACACCTATTTATCTAACCAATTAAAATGCACAAAACAACAAATTAATCCAAGTCTATTCTATAATTTAATTTAAGCTTATTAAACAGATCATAATTAAAAATAAAAAAAATAAAAAAAAAAATAATTATAGACAAACTGGTCAGTTGGAAAAAAGAAACTTTAGATACCCATGTAATCGGAAACATGTTCAAAACTCAGCTAAATCTTCTATCTTCTATATATATAAAACAGGATGTGTGTATGTAACGTATGGACTCCGAAACGGCTGGGCCGATTTTGAAGAAATTTTCAGGGAATCTTCAGAATATTTAGGCGAAAGACACTGTGAAGTCTGATTTTCGGTCTGCGGGCGGAGGAGCGTGGCAAAATCCAATTTTCATATTGCACCACCAATGACATATAATTTTTCTTTGCTTTTTTTATTTTATTTTAGTATTTTTTAAAGCCGTTGTCATGTTTTTCAAAACGAGATATCAAACTCTTAAATCGGTTATGCAGTTCCGAAGATATTTACAAAAAACCTATGTTCATAATGATCCAATATCAAAATCTTAAAACTTTCGAAATGTTGCATTCAAAAATCCGAGTTTTGGGTCTATTTACAAAATATTTAATCAAATACAAATCGGTCGACACAGTAATGGACTTTGAATTCTGAATTTTTGAATTCATAAGAACCTCCCGGAATGCCACCACATGTACACTGATAGAAAAAATTCATCTTCATATTGATGATGCCCTAACATCAAAATTGTGACATCAATGTTACTCAAATGTCATCAATAATGCAAAAAGTAACATCAATCCAATGACTAACGACTTCGTACAATTTTGTAATTTTTTACGTGTCATCTATTTTATGACTATAGTGACATCAATTCGATGCCACATTTTGTGTATTATTAACATTATTTTCATGATTACAATGTATTATAATGAAGCAAAAATTCCTATATTCAATTTTTTTAAATTATTTGGTTAAATACAACAAATTTTTAAAAACCATTTGGAACATGGCGCTGGTGTCTTATTATTGAGAGTTCTGCAGTAAACAACGGTCGTAATTTAACAAACGTAAAACAAACATATGCAACGGATAAGTAAATAGAAATATTCTCTCACTTTGACTTTAGTCAATTCTAATGACAAACTGTCATTAAATTGATGCTAATGTGTTCTTTATCCGATGTTACTTCGTCGTCGCACTGTGCCATCCCATTGATGACTTAATTTCATTTTGCCCCTGAAGACACTTTGGCCTATTGATGTTAAGGTTGACATCATAATGATGAAAAGTGTCATGGAGTCAAAAACGAAGACACTTGTCATAGTACTGATGTCAAAATACATCAGCGTTATGACGCCTTTTCTATCAGTGTGCTTATATTAAAGGTTGGATCACCGGTAATCCTTATTCGCAACTTAAACGCACAAAAGTTATGCAACGGAGCCATATTGACCATCAAAAACTGTTCACCAAATTTAATCGAGGAAACAATCATCGGTGACAGACTCAAAGGCGAAGACTAACTTATTCTACAAATTCCCTTTGCGTATTGCCTTTGCTATTGCCATCAACAAAGCACAAGGACAATCTTTGACTATTGCTGGCTTAGTTTTGGAAAATTCATGTTTTTCACACGGCCACTTGTATGTGGCTTGCTCCCGAGTTGGCACGCCAAAATATGTATACGTTTTTACACCAAATAAAAAAAAAAACAAAAAACATTGTCTATCCGCTGGCCTTTAGATGAAGTAATAAATAAATATAATTTCCAATTTGCCTTAAAAACATGCGTTTCTTTTTAGATTGAGCCCATTTCTACACGTATTCCATGGATTTTTATTTTAAAGGCCGTAAATTTCGTTAAATACTCAATTTAAATCGTGGACCGGGCCACCTATTCACTTATAATTATTTGACCACACATTTGCCATATTAATGTGCAATATAGTATAAGATGGAACAATATATTGGATAAAATCAAAAGCCTTTTGGCTTATATTGCGCAAATATTGACGGCATTGTGCAATACGCAAATATGTGCGTTTGTTTTGTTTACTTTTTCATATATTAATATTCGTCTTAGCCGAATATAGATCTCTAACTTGAATTTTTCTTAACATTTAACTGTATCGTGAGTATTTCTATAAAATAATGAATCGATTTGGGTTGTTTGTCTAGAATCAACCCATATTCCGATATACATAAATCTTTTCTTGAATTCATAAAATTTAAATAACGTTATTTTCTTGTACTGAAAAGATAACGACACGTCTTAAAGACGTATGCTTGTTTCTATCCTTTAAAGTATATCACCGAAAATAATACTGATCAACTTAATCGTTGAAAACATTTATTTATTCTATTTCTTTTAAAAAAATATAATTTTTAAACAGAAAATTATAATGAAAATAAAATTAAAAATTAAATTCAATTAGCATTATCAAAAATTCAAGAGTTTTTATAAAGGATTCAGTTCGGTTCTAAAAACCTAAATCAATATTTTCTTTGTACTTTGTGTAGATAATGATATCTGTATTAACTTATATGTATATGCAATGTGCAAGATTTACCAATTTAAGTTTTGTGGTCGCCACATACAGGTATACCGCATTTAAAACATACCATTTTCTGATGAACAGAAGCCACCGTATTATCTCTTTTTTAATCCACGCTGTTCTCTACTACATTCTCAACCATAGGTAGCTGCATCTGGTAAAATTTGTTCAATGTTGTCGGTCACAGTTTTCGATAAAACAGGAATTTCTAGCCTTAAAATTACAGTGATTTGCATTCCCGAGTTGGTCCTCTTGCCGTAGGAACTATGTATATTCATTGAAGAAACTCGGCCATCACTTTGACCCTTCGATGTAGCCCACTTACTTTAATTCTTAAAGTGGCTCGAGATATCGTAATAACGCAGCTATCGAAAGAAGTAGTAAAATGTTCAGGTTCTGGAGGATTTTTCTGAATCGGTGGTATATTCTCGTCAGGCTCTAGGATGTCAAAAGCTAGTGTTCTACATCACTTTGAAGCCTACCCTCCAATAATTCATCTTCCGATTCGCTCACATTTTCCAATTTCTGCGAGAGTTTAAATTCGTTATCAGCGTTTAGTCTTAAGACTTAAGACGTTCATTAGGTCTTGTTGGGTTCCACACGATACCTTGGGATTTTTTTTATTTTTGGTTGGCACACTTAGAAACTGCATCAATAACGATCAGGAACAGTAGCGGCGATATAAGGCAACCCTGACGTACACCAGATATGGTCTTGTATGCTTATGAAACTTGGCCTTCATGTAGTACTGAACATGTGAAGCCACCGAAGCTGATTCGTATAATGGAGGTTATCTTTTCCGGCACACCAAAACTTCGCAGTTCGGCCAATTTTTGGGTGTCCAGAAACCAATATTGAAATATCAGGACAATGTAAAAAATTCACCTGGATTCTATGAAAATAACTGGACAATTTAAAAAGTACAAAAAAACATATGTATATAAAAATTGTATATAATTTTACAATTTGATTAAAAAAACGAGGAAACGTGACAATAAATATCCAGTTTAACGTCATATTACATATCGTGACCTAAAATCAAAAAGGGGATAAGTAACAAAAACGTTGAAAATCTACTGTTTCTGCGAAAAAATCGCTAGCGCGAAAACTTGAATTTTACTGGAGAAGATTTTTTCTAAAATATCTTCATATCTATCCAAAACTCCAAAATTATTTGTGCACTTAAATCGGGCTATAATTAAGAATTTTGGACTGTTTTTAATTTTTGTAATACTTAAGGTGCCCTCATTGGGGAACCTCTGGTGGCCCTTCTTATGTGTCTACAGATCCCATATCCTTTACTTAAACTGGAATACAAGTCCGTAATTAGCATCTGGATTTTGATTTCAATCGGACTTACCGATTACAAAGTCGAGACAAATTCCCTTTTTTTAAATCTCTTACTGTGTGTCGCTTACGATTTACAGAATTTACTAACTCTTGTTTTAGCTGTATGCAAATATATTTGAACATTTTTCAAACTTTCATCAAAATTTAGTCTTATTAAAATTTCCAAAAGACATCCCTTTCCTTCTTTGTGAGTATAGATTATTTCAAATACCTAAAGTATTTCGAAAAAGCCAAGCAAAAATACAAACGAGATCCATTTATGAATAAAGATTTTGAACGTTGCTTTTATCGCAGTTTTGGATATAAATTGGAACAACTTTGGGCAAGATATAAATTGGTTCTTTATGTTAAGTATGTAATTAATAAAAATAAAATATTTTTTAATATTAAAGAAATTCTATTTTAACTGCACAAATTGTTTTTAAGCTGGTAACTGGCAAACAACTGGACAATCCAGACCACTCAAGGCCGTCTGACAGCCCTAGGCCATATGCACTCTCTTTATACCGAATCAAACGCTTTTTCGTAATCAATCAACTGTAGATAAGGCTGAGAGCGCATCTCCACTGCTTATTTAACAATCATCCTAAGTGTGTTAATATAATTAACACGCGATCTGTTGCTTGTTGAGGTCGCAATTATTTGTCGACGTGGGTCATCATCCTCTCTAGAATGATTTTTACGAATAATTTCATGTATTGTTGATATTATTTTGGACTAAATTAATGCATTTTTCAATGTCATCATTTCGATTTTTGAATTCTATTGGTATTTTTCTTAAATCTTAGGTTAACAAGTTTTGACAAATATAACAGGAAGTTTGGGCAGAAAAGTTGTGCAAATATTAACGAATTTTAACATTTGAACAGATTCTAAGCTGGAGATTGTAAGAAGACAGCAACTTTTTTATTCAATATTCAGTTACCAAAGGCCTCATTATTCATACGTTAATTTTGCGGATACGTAAACATTGCAGTCGACTTCAATGGTTTATAGTTAATAAAAGTTCGTTAACGAGCTTTCGCTCAATAAAAAAATATATGTAAACAAACATACAAATTTTTAACGCAAAATCGGAGACGAATTATAATTCAATCGAGTTGTTCGGCAACGTACCGGGACGCATACGTTAGAATTCCTTTTTATACATAAGCATGGTAAAAAAACGGAACAACTTATCCGCGCTTACGTAAGACTAACGAGGCTTTTAGACTTTTTATAGATAATTTTTATTTTGAGAGTCTTAAGAGATTTTATATTTCAGGACTCCACGAAAGAAAGTACAAAATGCATTTTGAACTTTATACGTATTTATTTATGTGCATATTTATACGTATGTATGTCTTGCTAAAGCATGTTTGAAAACAAGTTGTTTTTGCTTTGATTTTCCTTTGGGAACTTTTTTCAACAAGTAGCCATATGCATTCACTTTCAATTATAATTAATTTCAGATTAAATCAACTGAATATAATTACACATTTTTTACAAAATAGAAATTAATTGTAGAAAAAACCCTAAAGAAAATATATTTCACACTTCTAAAAAATTAACACAGTCATTATAAAAAATGTCAATATTTTTTAAATGAATTTTTTACATAAAATTATTGAACTTTTTTTATGCAATACATATTGAGTCATAACCGCAAAAAAGCCTAAGCGACCACAACAACATTTTACAGGAGAAGGCTTTTGTATTTTATTTTATATACATTTTGTATGAAGGTTGTCGCTTACGATAAAATTGTTGTTGCTATAATATCGTAACGGCACCTTACATACCGTCTTGACCAGCCATCGCTATGTTAAAACAACAAACAATTTCTTGTGAAATAATTGTTCACACAACGATGCCTAACACAGAAAATTTTTTTGCAAATATTATTCAATTAAATAATTAATTGGTGCACATTAATTATTCAATTAATTTTTTGTTTGCTGCAATTAATATTTTTAATCAAAACCCAAACAATTAAATGTTTGTGTATATGTGGTGTACTTTTTTGTTTATGCAATTAATTTTTTAATTGACTAAATTTGTGCCCCATGACTCGAAAATACAAATCCGTTAATTGATATGATCAATTCAATTACAGGGACAAAATTTGTAAAATATTTAATTGTCTGAACAAATTGTTTAATTAAAGTCGAGTTTCTATTTTTTCTGTGAACAACACTGCAGTATTGCCATATAAAAAACGCCATCTTGTTTGTTATTGTTACTTTATTGTTGAAAGGATAAGCTATTCCTATGCGCATTTCACTTTTTGCTTAGGGCAGATCGTGAGGAAACTTCATCCAAAGATTTTAGAAACACTAAAGATATTAAACAAATAAAACTGTTAAGCGAATAAGAATTATAAGCACCAGTTTTACTTGTAACATCAAACTTAAACAAAAACACTAACAATAAACATTGAGTGTATTTTTTCTAACATTCCCCACTACAATTGGTTGGAATTCTCCCAACATTATTTGTAGTTGTAAGTAGTAAAAATAAAAAACAAAATGAAAACTAAACAACTTGTTTTGTTGTTTTCGCAAAAAATAAAGCATGTTGCCAGTTTAGTTTTTAGTTTTCAAATAGCTAAAAAAAACTGCAGAAAAATACAATTTTCGCGAGTGCTATATTCGTGTTCAGCAGCCCCGATTTTCCTTAGAAAACATCTCATTTTCATTCAGATTATGGCAAAAAGTTTAAAATTTGTGCACCAGTACAATTGGGCTGATTATTAGGTTATAAATTTCACCCTTCTTCGTCTTACTCATGGGTCTGGCCAGACTTTTTCAATTTTATAAGTTATTTTAATATATTTGGCACTCAGATAGAGTCTTGAAATTTCAAGTACCGTTCTAGAAATTAGTTTACTATAAAAAGCTGTAAAAAGATATTCTGGAAAGGATATATAGCGAAACTTATTCTAATATTTCACTGCAGACATCACATTCGTAACACATGTGGTCTGGCCATTTTGTATTGAAGATGCTGTATTTTTAACTTTCTTTCTTGCTCTTTTATTTAATTAGTTTTTGTTCAATTTTCTTTTACATATTTAAATTTATTAAACACACAAACTAGTAACTCCATCTAAATCTCAATTTGAAAAAAAAAATAATAAGCACAGTAACTAGCGTTTAGATGATTTTTAAATGTGATGAGCGGAGGCTTATGACTTAGAACATAATAAAGCTGTTTAGGAAGGTTATTAAATTCAACCGTTTACAGCTGAACAAAATTATTATGTGGATTACGCTCCAAATAAAAACGATTCATCCGGTACTCAAAATAATTTGGTCATAAAACCAAACGAATCGTATGCTTCTAAGGACGATGAAGAAGGACCACATGCTCAAAACTATCCAACAATACTCTGCCCATGATTATTTTTATGGTAAAGATGGACCAAAATGGAATAAGCCGCAACTTAGTGTTGGTATATGCTGCGTCACAATAATATGCCTTTTTGAGTTGAGCACATGGAGCAAGGCTCTATTCCAATTCAGGCGCTCAAGAGATTTTGCACACCGAATATTAAATTTATAATCATCACCAAAACAAATTTGTATGAAAAAATTATGAAAATATTTTTCGTACTCTGCTAGCGATCGAACCTGGGATGCTTGGTTTTGTAGACCACTAAACCACACCGCCCCCACAACGGAGCATATGTCACAGAAATAAATATCCACTTAAGATTCTTCGGAAAACCTATTTCAGCAGACATGCGAGCAGACCAACATCGTTAAGTCAACTTCGCTCATCGTATGGTCCCAAAATAAACTTTCAATTATTTTTGTACAAGTTAGCCTGCTTTCACACGTTTCAACTTTTGATGCTCAACTCTTATGTTTTTAGGTGAGTGAAGAAAGAAGAAAAGGGGTTGGTACGGAGATGCCTGTACTCGGTCACTATGCTTTGTGTTTTTATTCGTTAGTATGAGCAGAACGATGGATGCATGTAAATTTCTTCTTTTCTTTTTCTCTTTGATTCGCAGTAAATAAAATTGTTGTTGTTTTGAACCGAAAAAAAGTTTGAAACCGATTGCCGCGTGTGATCATATTGGAATTTTCAAAAGGGAATTGAAAAGAAGTTGAGTATCAAAAGATGAAACATGTAAATTTAGACTAACAAACGAAATTACAAACTTATACATACATACCATTTGAACCTGTGGTGAGAGCATAGTTATTAATTAATAAGGTTGCTGGTTTGAAGAAATAATCTATCTTTTTATCTATCTATCTAATAGTTTGTGTATTTGGTCCCAATTAACTCCATTACTACCGATATTCTTGATTGCACGGCATAAACTATTAATAGTTATAAAATTCCATGTGGCCTGTTCCACGTCCATTGAAAGGCAATACCGATTTTTCTATTGCTTAAATACGGTTTGAGTAAAAGTTTTAAAATCGAGAACAAATATCTAAATTGTAAATATGTACACAATATATGTAAAAAAGGGTTATTTTGGAGAAGTAGGCATGGCACCTTCAGTACAAACTCAATGTAGATTTCTATTTATCTGGCTAAAAGTAACAGAAAAAGTATAGCAATTTGTTACAAATACCTTCGTTATCAATACACAGGATCTGCATTGAAAAAAATTTACTTATTTTTTTTAATGGGGGTAGCGAAACGCTCCGGGTAAAGCTAGTTACAAATAAACAAATAAATATTTATGAGATTTATTAAATGTAATTTATTTGTTGGAGTAAAACTGATGAAAAAAATTTTTGTTTTATTACTTAAGACTTTTAACACCTTTAAAGGTGGGTTGAAATTCATATATTTCGCTGGCAGTTTTTTTAAGCGGACTCTGAATAGTAAACAATCAACTCAAGCGTGTTGATATTAATTACATGATAGACTTTTTTCGATTTTAATTCTTTATACAAAAAATACTATTATATTTTATACATTTATCTCAAGTTTTAAACGCTGAAATCAAAACAAGTCATCATTTGGCTTCGATTTCATTTGAGTTATTAAGTTTATTAGTGCTTAATCGTTAATAAAAAATGATGAATATATTTCGAAATTGAAAATATAGAAAACCTAATACAGTCAAATCCCGATAATTCGTACCCCGATAAATCGTAATTCCCGATAATTCGTAATAAACTGTCGGTCCAATTGAAAACATCTCGTTAATTCGTAAAATTTCTATACATTTTGGTCCCCTCGCAAATTCGTAATTTTTTTTTTTCAAATAAAATCTACTTTACCTCTTATAAATCGTAATTGTTTGCTAACTACCACTTAAAATTCGTAATAAAAACCACATAAGCATTGAAAGAATGATATTCTGTTTACCGCTATTTTTTTTTGTATGGGTTTTTGATTGTGTGCTTGTTTATTTTCTTAAGATCAGTTTGTTACATGAATAATAAAGAAGAATGTCAGAGCGCACGCATCGTTTTAGTAAATAAATTGAATAACCCCGTTATTTCGTTTTTATTTTATTATAACACTGTTAAATCGAAACCCCGCTAAATCGAAACCCCCTATAATTCGTAAGAAATGGCCGGTCCCTTGCGATTACGAATTATCGGGAGAAGTTGAGCATCAAAAGATGAAACGTTTTAATTAGTTAGACTAGGTCTCTACCAGCTAGCCTACCGGGGCACTCAATATATTAACCATCTCTAAACGCATAAGATTTGGTGTTTAAACTAACAATACAAACTACATAAACGAATTTGACAACATTTATCGTAGTGCTGCCACATTATTTTTGCTTAAACTACATATTTATATGGGACACTGATCTGCAGCTGTTGAGTTTAAACAACACATACGTTTTAGTTTAGTTTAACTAAACCAGCGTTTAAGAAATCACTGATTTATTTGCCATTAGTCCCCATTTACATTATACGATTTTTGTCGTTGAGATTATTGTAGTCTCTTCTTTGAAGTAGGTCTGATATTTACATTGTTCGATTTCTATCGTTTCAACTGTGCCTCCGAACCTAAATGCATTTTTCGTCAACTAAGAGAACAATGAGAGAATGTATGAGCTAACAAAACGAATCGAAGAGTAAACTCGCTGGTGTACCCCTTTTAATTTCTCTCTTCTCCCCTCTAGCCTATAAGGTAAGAATCGCCACGACAAAAATCGTATAATGTAAATGGGGACTTTTCGATAACAACTTTTCAGTTTCTAAGTGCAAGTGAAAAAAGTAAAAAAAAATACTTTTATGTACTTAAATTCGATTTCAGTTATTTAATATTTGGGTGGAAAAGTATGTAAAAGAAAAATTTAAATAAAAAAATAAAGAAAACCGTTAATGACTTCACCTATGATGACATTGACTGCAGAGATTAATAAATTAATTTTGATTGCATTTTTATCCATTGATTAAAGTCTTGTAAAGTATTGCACCTAAATGGTGCAGCATTAGAAAAGTAGAAAATAAAAGAAGTAAAAAAGTATTATTATGTTAATGTGAAAAACACTCAGGATAAATCAAGTTTTTTATGACTACTTTAAGTACGAGTCCTACTCAAAAATTCAAGTACGAATAGCACTAGAACGTACTCAAAACAATCCTAAATGGGATTACTTTCGAAAATCAATCCCGGAATTTCTTGAAAGGTATATTATTATTATTATTATTAAAAAAATTAACTTAAATATAAAATTATAAGCTAATTTACGAAAGGAGCAATAGCAGCTTAGGCCTTCAGCTCAATGTGTATAATATAATGCTTTTAATTTTGAAATTAATTGTAAACATATTGAAATATTATTTAGTGTATTTAGATTAAATTGTATAAATTTGTGGATTTTAAGTAATTAATGATTGTTGATATATTTTCTTCAGATGGGTCGGCAAGTAGTTGGATGGGATCTTGACTTTTTAAGATTAGTTGCCTTTGATTGTGGTAAAGTGCACAATCTAATAGCATGTGTGATGGGTTTGTTGGATAAATGATATTGCAATCACATGGGTATGTTACTGGTATTTTTAGAAGGCAGCCGTGTGTGAGTTTTGTATGTCCCAGCCTTAGTCGGGTTATTTTTATTGAGTCAGGTCTGGTAATGTTACTGCTGATGATAGTTGTACTTTCGGAGTTGTTGTTTATTGTTTTATACCAATTGGATGTTTGTGAATAGGTGGTGTCTTTGTTTTTAAAAAATGTTGTTATGTGCTTATGAATATCTTTGATGTTGTGGTTTTCTGTTTTCAATACAGGGGATCTAAGAGCCAGTTTTGCCGCAGTGTCGGCAAATTCGTTTCCTGGAATGTTGATGTGACTAGGAACCCATATTAATTTTATGTCTGTTGTTCTTTTGATTAGAAAATCTCGGATGTTAGATGCATATATGTTGTTATTAGTTATATTTAATATGGCTTTTAAGGATGAGAGCGAGTCAGTGCAAATGGCATACTTGCCTCTTTTGATTCCAATATATGATACTGCAATATTGATGGCGATCAGTTCTGCTGTAAGTATGGAACTGTGGTCGGGTAGGACTCCTAACTTTATAACTGTATTTTCTGTTGTTACGCTGTAACCTACGTTGTTGTTGTTGTTTTTCGAACCATCCGAATATATGAAATTGTAATTTGATAGGTTGTTCTGAATTTCATTAAACATAGTGCGAAATTGTATTGGGTTATGGTTGTTTTTTGCGAAATTATGGAGGGATAAGTCAATATTGTTATTGTGTAAGTGCCAAGGAGGAGAGTAATTATTTTTTTTTCGGGGAGTTTGAATGGGTATATCGATAGTTTTACAGTTTTGTTGAATTCTTCTTATAGTAGACAAAATTTTGGGTACTTTTTTTGATTTTTTTATTTTTGTCGTAATTTCTGCCAAAGGCGAATCCTTGTCAGAAAGAGCATGATGTAATTTCGTTGTTAGAATATCCCTCTGGACTTCGAGGGGTAAGATATTTGCCTCGGTGAACAGATTTTTTGTACGAGTAGTTCGGAATGCTCCTAGGGAGGATCTCAAGGCAGGGTTTATTTGCTTATTTACCTTTTTAAGCAGAGACTCTGAAGTATATCCGAAAATTGGTAGTCCGTAGTTGACTTTTGATTAAATGAGAGCTTTTGTTATTTGAATTAAAGTGGAAGTACTACAATTAAATTTAGAGCTTGAAAGACATTTAATTATATTGAGCTGTTGATTTAATGATTTAACTAAGTTGTCTATGTGTTCGCTCCATCGGTATCTGTTGTTGAAATGTAAACCCAGTAATCGTAGATTTTTGACTTCGGATAATAGAATATGGTTTGATATTATTTCGCAACGACAACTTCTTTTCCGGCAAATGTGTATGTATTTGCACTTATTGGGAGATAAAACGGCTCCCGAGTAATTTGTCCAGTCCGTTATATCGTTGAAAAGGTTGTTGAGATTAATAACTGGGTTTTTTTCTTTGTTGGATTTTATTATGAGGTTAAAATCATCGGCATATGAAGTAAAATCAATTTCTCGGTGTAGTGAAATTATATGACATAGTTTGTTGTATGCTATCAAAAATAGCACAAAAGAAAGTGGTGACCCTTGTGGGATACCATTATGAAGAGGAAACGGTTTTGAATAAATGGAAGTGTTTTTTACCATAAATTTCCGATTGCTCATAAAGTTTTTTACATAAGTTATAATCTTGGGTCCAACATTCCAAAGAATTAATTGATCTATAATTGTATGTAGACCTATCCTGTCGAAAGCTCTTTGGAAGTCTAGTGAGACTATGCTCACATGTTTTTTCAACGAAAGGGATTCCACAATTTGATGATTCATGTAAAGAAGACTGTCCGTCGTAGATTTTCCCTTTTTAAACCCAAATTGTCGGCTATCTAAAAGTTTATACGTAGTAAGAAACCACCAAAGTCGATTTGCAACAATTTTATCCAGTACTTTTGACAGGCATGGGTTTAATGATATGGGCCGATAGGAGCTCAGAGAGGTTCTATCGGATCCTTTTTTGTGTATCGGGACGTTGACGCTTACCTTAAATTGCTGTGGTATATATGAATCTAATATGTTATTATAAAGCGTAAGTAAACGTTGCTTCATAGTTCTAGGTAGGTGTTTGATCATGGGGTAAGAGATCCGATCTAACCCGGGCGTTTTACCGGATAATTTGTTTAAAACTGAATTTAATTCTAGCATATTGATGTTCGTTTCTATTTTTGCGGCTCCGGGGCTTGGGGTGCTGATTTGCATATTTAACAATGTGTTGAACTTTCTAGTACGAAATTCTGTTGGATATTTTGAGTCACAAGAGTTTTCTGACCAAAAGTTACCCAATTCTGTTGCTATTTTTAACTTGTCTGTTATGAGTTCATCTTGATTTGATGTTTTTGTGATAGCGTGTATATTTTGGGTTGCTTTGTAGCCGGTAAATGACCTGATATTTTTCCAAATATTTTCTGTCTTAGAGGAGGGGTTTATGGTAGAGGTAAACTTATAAAGTGATTCTCTTTTTGCAATTTTAATTTTTCGTTTTAATAAAGCATTCGTTTTTTTGTAGTTGATAAGATTAAGTGTTGTCATATTATGTTTATAAAGCGACCACAATTTACTTTTTTCTTTTTTTAGGCTATTAAGATCTGGGTTCCACCACGGTACCTTTTGTTGGATGACTGGTTGACTTTGGGGAATGGACACATTGGCTGACTGGTGAATAATTTTGCATATGTTAGCGGTTTCTTTGTTTAAATTTACACTTATAGGCCGTTTGGATTCAAAAAGGAGACATTGGTTGTTATATTTGGTCCAATTTGCCTTTTCAGTTTTAAATTTTGGTCTAAGTGTTGTAGTGATATTTGAACTTTGTCGAAAAAGAGAGATTATAATTGGAAAGTGGTCGCTACCGTATAATGTTTTTTCTGTTTTCCATTCGGTGTGGACTGCAAGGGATGGGGAGCAAAATGATAAATCAACATGTGAAAAAGTGTTGTGTGTATTGAAAAGTGTTGGTGATGAATCGTTAAGTAGCACTAGGTCGTTGTTACTTATATAATTAACTAATGTTGTACCTTTCCTGTTGTTCGCAGTAGAGCCCCAAAGTCGGTGCCAGCTATTAAAGTCGCCAGTGATTAAAAGTGGTGGATTTACATTATAAAACATATTGTGAAGATTTGTTTGAGAGAACTTTATGTGTGGAGCTATATACGCTGATATGATTTTAAATTTTATTTTAGATTTTCTTTCAATACAGATAGCATCGAAATCGTTTTGTAGGTTTACTGTCGTATGTTCTATGGATTTATGAATTAGTAGCCCTACACCGCCATACCGGGTAGTAGATGTGTTGTGAGAGTATAGCGTGTAATTTATAGGAATAGGAATGTTTGATTGGTTGTGTATGTGTGTCTCTTGTAGTGAAATTATTTTTGGTGAATAGAGTTTAATAAGTTGTTGAAGTTCATTGTAATTATTAATGAAACCATTTATGTTCCATTGTAATATGTTTAAAAGCATTTTAAAATTTGAGGTAGAAAAATTGGAAAAAGTTTTGGGAGATTTAATGAACTATCTGGTGATTTAAATTTTTTTATTGGATTATACATTTTTGGTACGTTTAGTTTTGCTTTCAACTTGTAGTTTTTGTAATTGTTTTCTTGTTCTTTTCGATGTATTTCGTGGTAAAATTTGTTTAGTTTTTGAATCGGTAGTGTTTTGCGAGGATGTACTGTCGATATCAGATGCTTCTGACAGAACATCTAAGTAATCGTTTAATTCTCGAGATGTTGTTTTAGTAGGTGGCGGCATCGTCTGTTCTTTATTAACATGAGAAGAGTTTGTATTATTGGTAGGTTTATTATCGGGAGTTGTTGCTGTAGAGTTTGAAGTTGTGCTAGTTGATTTAACTGTTGATGAGTATGTGTTTGATGTAGTTGGGTGACGTTCATTATATTTAGTTGTTGCTGTTTTTCTGTTAGTTTTTTCTAAAGTAATTATAGCTTGGATATCTTTCTCTTTTAGGAAGATTGGACACGATTTATCATTTGGGGAATGATTGTTGTCTATTTTGTTGTTTTCTTTACAATTTATACACGATTGAGAATTAGAGCATGTTTCATTGTTGTCGTCATTTACATGATACTCGTTTGAACAATTAAAACAGATTCTCTTATTATTGCAAAATTTAGCCAAATGCCCAAAACGTAAACAGGTTTTGCATTTTAGGGGAAGGGGGATATGGGGTCTTATTTTTATTTTCTCATAGCCAATTGATAGCTCAGAGGGTAGAGACGTACAAGCAAAGGTAACAACTATCAAACCGGTTTCTTTTAAATTGTTGTCTACTTTTTTTAATATTTTGTTGACTTTACATACATTTTGTGATTTAAGTTCCGAAAGAATTTCTTCTTCTGATATACCACGAAGGTCATTTGAATACACAACTCCTTTTGCATAATTGAGTGTCTGATGTTCGTTTAACTCGACTTTAATTTCTGGGGACAGTGATGTTAGTTGAATAAGATTTCTGGCCTGAGAAAAGTTTTTTGTTTTTATAAGAATTGTTCCATTTAGTAGTTTTTTACACGATTCCACCTCTCCACCGCAGGTACCGTCTATTACTTTTTTAATTAAGAATGGTGATACCTCAGAAAGAGTTTTTTTTGGCACTTCAGAAATTTCGGAATTTTCAGTTTTGTCATTATTCACTCTGGACATAATCAAGTATTTTGGACCGGGGGTTATAATTGCCATTGATTTGCTCCTATCAAAAGTGATAGGTGGTTTACCACGATCCGGTGGTTGATTCATGTTTAAAATTAATTGTAAATTTATATAATTTTTTGTTATTCTATACGAGATTTGATGATAAAAAAGGGGGGGAAAGTAAGATTTTTAATTTTTTTGTTTTTTTTTTTTTTTATTTAATATTGTTTATCGGTAAAGAATTAAGCACAGAAAGCGTAGTAGGTAAACACGTCTTGTGTAGGCGAATATACACATGCAACTGTCTTGAAAGGTATAAAATTCTTAAATCTAGTAAAAAAAAGATAAAACTTTTCGTTGTGTTTAACCCTCCGGCTTACGCATGTTTTGATTTTCTATACACATTGAGAAAAAGTCTAACCAGCCTCATGTAAAGTAAATTTGAACTCTTGCTACTAATTTAGTTTATATTTTTGGTTAAATATGTACATAAGATTTCTAAAGCAAAAACCATATTCTGCATGATGTTGGTGGTTTATCACTCTGTAATACGGATAAGTAATCATAATAATTTTTTCTTTCTTATTTCTTTTTTGGTTTTTTTTCAAGCACGAATTTGGAATAAAATTAACTTTTGATTCAAAATTAATATATAATAAATATAAATTAAATAAAATTAAAAAAACAAAGATTTTTATTTTTCAACACCAAATAATATATTATTTGTAAAGCTTATTCTACAATTATATAAAAAATCGTATAAAAATATTGAGACGAATAAGCTTTTGCATACAAAAGGTAATATAAAATTATTTTCGTAAGCTTATTCTGCAATTGCAAATATAAGCTTATATTAATCATCCATACATAATATTTTGACGAGGGTTCCGTTCTGATTTTACAACAATTGTTACGATAGCCTTTCTCAAATCTTTTTCAAGCTTAACGGTTGTGTTGGTAAGCTTAATATAATATTTTCTCAAGTCATTTGGTTTGTTGGGTAGTTTTTAATGAAAATAACAAGAAAGCGTTTTCATGAAAGCAAGTGACAATAGACTAAGCAGTGTTGCCAGTTGAAATTTTTTTTGCGTACACATGAAGAATTAAAATGTACGAATATTATGAAAATAAATGAAAATAAAAATTAATTTTAGCGAATGCCTGATCTTCGGCGTGAGTAATTGTCTTGGCAACTCTGAAACTTTAAATAAGCACAATAATAAAAGAAGAAGTGTGCGCTTTGACGAGACTTTGAAAACGAAATTTCACTTTCAAGCAAATTTGCATGAAATAATCTTATTATTTTTGTTGATAATACGTATATGGTACTTTCAAGAAACTACTTTCATGTGTATAGGCAGTGCTATGTGTTTTTTCAATCGGCTTCCTCTTGAAACAAGTGGATTTGGATGGCGTGTATTAATTTCGCCATCCAACGTACAGCAGTTACAGCACCTAGAGCTCTCCAATGAATTGTATCTTAAGTATGACCAAGAGCCAGCCTTAATAGTTTTACGTAATCTCCTCTGGACTGCTTTTTGCCTCCTAACGTTACCAATAAAGCATTTACTACGCTGAATTTTAAATTTTCACTGCCAGCAGCTTCTTTCAATGATTGAAAGAAGCTGCTGTTGTCTTTGTGTATAAAGGTCATTAATCTTTCGAATAAAGGAATGCCAGGACTAACTTTAAAATTATTAATGAATTTGTCCTTGTATTTCTTTCATAAAAACAACATCTGGGAAAAAAAGTTAACAAAATTGTTTAAATTTAGTGACGTTGGGCATCAAAATTATGTCACTTTACTTCTATCAACTGAAGTGAAAAAAAAAATTAATTGTTGACTGGGGTTGTAGGGTGATATTAAAATTCTTGGGTAACCCTTATGTATGTGTTACACTAAAAACTTTTAGTCAGCTGTTTTTGATATGAATACAAAATATCGATAATGTCAAAAAAGGACAATGTAAACGAAATGAGGATTTCGTTGTATGTAATCCAAAGTTAATAAATTAATAATTAATCAACTTTAGGCCAATTCACAATCTTGTGCAAATGCTATAGTATACTTTGGGATTACAGTTACTATAAACCATTTTGCAAGTACTGCGATGCAAGACCATTTGCACAAGATTGAGAATTGGGTTACTGATTTTATAATTCTGTGCAATAAAATTTCTAACTACTCATTAATTACGATAACAAATAATTACGATCACTTAGCATTTGCAATATGTTACAGTTGGGGGACTCACAGATTGTGCTATTAAGTAATATCGTCATAATGTCCTAAAATTTAAAACAATATAAAAATTGTAATGCTGTCTTCATTGGTTCGTCATAACTGTACAGCAAAAATCTAAATTAGAAGCGGTTCCCCACAGCAGTCATATATATTTCTTGTAATTATTTTAAGACATATGACCTTACAACTTTACAACTACCTTGTGAATCACCCAAGCATTTACTATAATCCCAAAAGTGTACTCTAGTATTTTTTGTATTTTTTTTGAAAATTGTTATATGTATGACTTTTTGTTAAAATTATTTAATTTGCTAAACATTGTTAATATTGTCAAAAATTTAAGAAAAAAACCCTGAAGAAAGCATACAACGTAGTGCCGAAATATTGGTTTAATAAAATCAATATTTTTTATAAAAAAAGACCTCAAGCATAATTAAATAATAATAATAACAACATTTTGTAAAGGTCGAATAAGAGTCAATTTATATAAAATAAGAAGCACATCTACAATCAATTACAATTTATTTAAAAGGAATCAAAAAAAGAAAAAACATCAACAGATATAAAACCGTTAGGGATAAACTTATCAAAATTAAAGCAACAATAACTTTCTTAATTCGCTGTCGTACGGGTGTGTTCTAGAATCCGAATCCACTCGAAAGTGGATTACTTTAGCACTATTGGTGTTCTGCATTTCACATCCACATGTTTTTATTCGTTTTCAATTAAAGTAGATATGGGTTGGTGAAAGCAAGCCGAATCGACTTTTATTGTAATGTGTGATAACATTTTTAACAAAAAAATTAATATTGCTTTTAGCTTAAAATCTTCTTAATCCAATTTAATCAATAATATATCGTTATCTAAAACGCAAAAGGCCCTTACTAACCCTAAATTTAAAGTCGACTTTTTCATTGATTTTGATGGAATTATACCAAATTTTTTTTTAACGATTTTTATGTTATTTTTAGACAATTTGTTTCTTTAATCGATTTAGCGATCTCTTAGTTTTTGGGTTTGTTTAAAATTTTGCAATTTTTTGCGAATTTTAGCCATGTTCGCGATATAAGCGATTTGGTCGTGTAAGTTTTCTGATTCTTTACAGCTTTAACGATTTATAATATAAAGTTGACTTTGCTGTCACGTCGCTGTTAGCAAATTTTTGCGAATTTCCTTGAATTTAGCAATTTTTGATTATTTTTTGCCATTCCTTATAGTTTAAGGGACTTTAAATCAATTTTTTGGCTGGTTTGAACTATTAAAAATTTTCGCGAATTTTCGCTATTTTTGCAATTTTTTTGTTATTTTCCGACATTTTGTTTTTTTAACCCATTTAGAGGTTTTAAATAAATTTTAGTGTTTTTTTAAAAGATTGCAATTTTTCGAGAATTTTAGCCTTGTTAGCGGTTTTTTTTGTGATTCTTTACAGCTTTCACGATTTTTAGAAAATATTAGACATTGCTATCATGCTTCGGTTAGCAATTTAGCGATCTTTAGTTCAACAAAAGTTTTTTCGAACAAAAACTTCGAATACACAAAAACATGCGGATTTGAGAACACCAATTTATGACTTATGCGGATTCAAAAAATTTTTCGTTTTCAATTCGAGTCTAAACCTAGAACATACCTGGTAATGTAGGTATCATTCCTAAATTCATAAACTCTACTCTACTAAAAACATTTTAAATATTTTTCATGAGAATGAACGTTTACCATCATGTCATCAAACAATTCTAATGAGAGAACTGCAAACAGAAACCACAAAACTTTTGGATTTTGAAGATACAGTAGCAAGGAACTTAATGAAAAGGTTTGAAAATCTGGTAAATTTACAGAAAAAAGAATTAGGTATAAAATTAAACAATAAGTGGTTTATAAATAAAACTAAGATAGATATGCCAATAGATGCACAATGGGTTCTTTTGTAAGGACACAAACACATTTTACCAACTCAAAGAAAACATTGTCCAATTTTAAAAGTTATAACGGAAGGCAAAGATTTGGTTCAAACACTGAATAATAAGGAAGATCAGCAAATAGCTAGGACAAAATTAACAACAAGTATAGATATGTAGCTACATAAATAAAATGAGATTGACTAATAGGGATAAATTTTGTTCTTGACAAAGTAAAGGAAACAGAAAAGTTTTTAAGACTTAATATGAATATTCTATTTTGAATACAGATAAAGGTAATATGACAGTAGCTATGACCAGAACAGATTATAATTTAAGGATAAATGATATTATAAGGGACAACTCAGTTTATAAGAAACTGAGTAAAGATCCTACTTATAGATTACAAAGGATTTATAATGACTTTGTTGAGGAACTTTTTAGGAGGGATATTACAACAGTTACGAAAATTATTTAGATTATATGGGGTTCCAAAAATTCATAAAATTGATTTTCCACTAAGACCAATATGTTCATTAGGGGTATAACCAAAAAAAAATACCTATCACGACGGGGTGGCCACTGATGTATATATCAAGAAAATAGTTTTTTGAGATCAATTTAGATAAAAAACTTCCCCACCAAACCGTTTTTTCTAAAAGCTTTTAAAAGATAATAATATTTGAATTTTAATTTTTTAAATACCATGCATACAGTCATGTACTATGTATTTACTTCAGATACTACAAATTATCTTTGTTGTAGGAAATAAACTATGAGTTCAAAGTGCGTGTTGTTTTGCAATGTTGAAAAATATCGTTTGAAATTTGCCAAAATTTTGGGTCCAGATTTCCGATTTTTGCGGTTACAAATTAGAGCACTTCTATTAAACATTTTATAAACTTAAATGTCACTACGCACTGATAAAAAAATCAACGAGTCTTTCTTAGCGAAACTGTAAACAATTGGAATTGTGAGGTTGGTTCCATTTTGTTCAAAAAAAGAGTTTCCGTGTTATTTTAACATAATTTTAACTGTTTGGATGTAGTATAATTGGTGGTATAAGGCTTATTTGTGAAATAGTAATAAAATATATTTGAATGTTTTTTGTGTTTACAATAGGGATATTGTATTTTTAATTAAAAAAAAAACAATCCAAATACTAAACTTCAAAGTGATTTGGGGGGGAACTTTTTTAACGCCCGCGAAAAAGTGACCCCACTTTTTAGAACAGATTTTCATGGTATATATGGCATGGATAGGTATTTTTTGATAATTTAAAAAATTGTTCAAAAGTTATACCCCTAATGTTCATGTAATCATTCACCATCATATGAACTTTGTAAATATATAGCAACAATTCTTAAGAATATAACAGAAAATTCAAAATATAATGCAAGGGACTTTCTTCAATTTAAAGATAAAATTAAGCATATTAAGTTGTATCATGATGAGAAATTAATATCTCTTGATGTAGTTTCTTTATATCCAAGTATACCTTTAGATCTTGCTATGGATATAATGGGAATAGATCTTGCTATGGATATAAAAGAGGAGCAATGGGATAAGATAGGAGAACACACTTATATAGAAAATGACTTATTTTTACGTATTCTGAAATATTGTATAATTGATAATAGATATTTTCAATTGGACAGTAATGTATATGTTCAACGAAGGCTACTTCCTATGGGATCACCAGTATC
Organism: Pollenia labialis; assembly: GCA_949318255.1. Classification (NCBI taxonomy): domain Eukaryota; kingdom Metazoa; phylum Arthropoda; class Insecta; order Diptera; family Polleniidae; genus Pollenia; species Pollenia labialis. The sequence goes on along the minus strand of OX439141.1, from coordinate 139,319,421 downwards.
TCCAATTGTAGCAGATATTGTTATGGAGAGATTAATGGATAGATGTTTGGAACAGTTGACTATGAAACCTAAAATTATGACAAAATATGTGGATGATTTATTTTGCGTAATTAAGGAATCAGAATAACTTGTGGCGTTGAAAATTTTAAAACGGCACATGAATTTCTGAAGAAAGCAACTACAAAATTACAAAATAGTTATGACTTTGTTTTTGCTTTTAATGTAATTCTTTGGCGTTGCGGTGCATTTTATATAATTAGTGACTAAATGTAATAATCAGAATAAAAATTGGGAGTTAAGCACATCAAAAAATAAAGTTTCGCTAAACATTTTGTTGGATTAATTCAACATTTTCAACAATTTATTTTAGCAAATCACGTAAACATTTTGATGAAAAAAATTATTTTGGGCGATCTGGCCTAAGCAACCAGTGAAATGCGCATAGGAATAGCTTATCCCTTCAACAATAAATTTCAGTTTCTCAATAGTATGAAATGGGAATTTAGCACATTTAAAAGAACCCTCGTAAATTAATTTTTGGATCCCAAGAAAAACTTTGAAAACTAATATGCATGTGGCAGTGTAAATAAACTGAACTGGCAAAATAAAATAACGTAATTTGTTTTTATTTTTGTCTTTTCTTTACCCACTTACAACTACATTTAGAGTTGACAAAAAATTAACCAATTGTAGTCGGGGCTGTAAGAAAAGATAAACTCGTTGTTTATTGTTGTTGTCTTCTGTTTAAGCTTTGATATTGTTACAAGTAAAACTGAGGTTTATAATTCTTATTCGCTTAACAGGTTTATTTGTATATTAAATTTAGCTTTTCTAAAATCTTTGGATGAAGTTTCCTGACGATCTGGCCCAAGCAACCAGTGAAATGAGCATAGGAGTAGCTTATCCCTTCAACAGTAAATTTCAGTGTCTCAATAGTATGAAATGGGAATTTAGCACATTTAAAAGAAACCTTGACAACTTCTTTTATTGACTCAATTAACTTGGCTGTTGACTAAAAATTTAATAACTATGCCTACACACTTTTTTACCAATGCCACTAAAATCGTCATCGCAGAGTATTTAAATTTTGTTTTTAATCCAATATGTATGCGATCAAATATGAAAATTATTTTTTGCTGTGTTTCTAATCATTTTTAGAAATCTTGGTAACTAATAAAAGGGAAGACTCTGTAAAATTTTTAAAACTATTTTCTTCAGTACACCTTCACCTTCCTTTTCCTTTTTAGTTTTCATTAAACATTTTTTTTTTAATTCTAAATTGTATTGTTTTATTTCTCTTAGTTTAGAAGGTGTGATTGTACTTTCATAAATTAATTTCTTTGTAAAAAATTTATTCATTAGATATTCGCTCTTAATATTCGCATACATTTTAGCGAATGTGAGTGCGAATGCAGAAAGCATAAATAAGAGAATAGTTCGCAAATGCGAACGCAAATATTCGTCGCTCCCTAGTTATACCCAGCGGGGAAATGTAATCAATAGGAATCAAGAGTGTAATACATATCTTGTATAATATTTGATTCCAGAAGTCATTATTCTTAACACGGAACATATCCTAGGATTGTAATAAATTATTTTAATGCATCCTGCGAATGAATTATATAATGCAGCCTTTATGATCAAAATTTGTAAACGACATAAAGGCAGCAAAAATAACGATTTTTTATTAAGAAAATATATAAAAACACAAATAATAGTCACGAACAAAAACAATACATTCCTTGTTCTGCAAATGTGGGAATATACGTGGTAATCAAAACCAATTTATTTTGTCTGATAAAATTACCTTCTCTATTCCAATGAATGCATTATCATTCTTTCGGAAATAATACATTATTTTTTAAGTTATTTATGTAATCAATTGCTCATTTTTCCGCTGGGTATATTCGGGTACATGGTTTTGGCAATTGTTGTTAAAAAATATTAAATTTTTACCTTAATGCTATTTTAATGAAACATTTGAATTTTTAAACGAAAATATTAAGAGAATAACGAATGCGGAATGAAATATGGACTGATTTTCTACCATCAGTGAAAAAATTAAACAAAATGAAATATAAAAACAAAATATGGAAAAAAATAACGAATGCCAATATCCCTATAACTATTTTCCTAGAGATCAGATCAATAAATTGATAATAAGTAAAAAAATATAATAAAGCGAATAAGAAGGTCGTAAGTTGATGTGTAAATCTTGTGAAAATAATCCTCATTAAAGAAAATTTGAATTTTTCCGTCACTTTTCTAAAACACAAATTGAAAAATCTTTTGTTTATAAGACAGTAAAAGCTTTCGAAAGTAAAAACCCCGTTTAATAGAAAACGACGATCCGGTAAAAATTTTTGATACAATGCAACCAAACTCGCGCTATGTTGAAGGTAGAAATTCAAAATCTTACCATGCGTTGGCAAATAAATGAAGAGTTAAAAATTAGAAGTGCGTAGCACACATCAGAGTAGTCAAATATGCAATGAAACCCGTTCCAGCAGAATCAGAAAAGAGTCGGGCTTTGTTACAAAATTTTTTTGCTGCAGTCTGGCGATGAATTGTATCATGGATTTACAATGGACGCTAATGAATGGATACCAATTCAAACTTTTCAGGTGAATTTTAAAAGAAATTTCTATGAATAGGGATAGGAACCAAGAAACCTAGACCGTTTTATCACTAAAATTAAATGGATGTGATAGAAAATTCACACAAAGGTGATTCAAGAGGCTATCCGCAGGCTGCCTCAAAATATGAAAAAAGTCCATCGATGTGGCCAGATATCTTTTTGCAAAATAAGTTTAAGTTGTGTATTTTAAGAATTGCACATTAGCTCTGATTTTTTGTCAGTCCATGTTTTATTCCGTATACGTTATTTATTTTTTTAGACAATATATTGAAAATGAGATATTATTTTGAAGATTCCCTAAATTTGCCTTAAACTAAAAATCTGTCCCGTTTTCCCTACGCTTGAAATTTTCCGAAAAATCCCAACAAATAAGGAAAATTCCCTACTATTGGCAACACCGTCTGCAGCGCACATTTTGCCAAATTATTTTCAAAATGCACCATTTATATTCATTCCAAACTGTGGTGTGTAGACAATTTCCTAAATGAAGTCAATAAAATTCTCCCAAATTAGCACTACGATGCAACTACAGATGCATTTGTTAGCTTAAAACACGATACGTCATATTTTTCAACCCGCTTAAAATAGTTTTTAATTAAATTGTGATGACAATTGTGCGCAATAATTGTTGCCCCATAATAATCAAAGGGGAATATAAAACTAAATAGCAATAAATTGCTTATTGAGGTTTTACAATATTTCATGATTTCTAAAATTAAATGTCTGTTTGTCCATCCGTGTATAAGTCGTTGTCTCTATAAATTTGTAAAAAACAAAAAAAAAAACAATTTTTAAATTTAATACTTTTCAAGTAGACTGGTAATGATGTTTTAAATACTCGCTATTAGTAAATGGAATATTATCGCTCGTATACCAGTATTTTTTATTTTTTTTATTATATAATTTTTTTTTTTTAATATTATGCACACATGTTGTTTGTATAAACAAAATAAACAAAGAAAAAAAAATTATAATAAAAAAATATATGTATGACAATTCCGAATATGACAAACAATTGTCATAAATCTTAATTTTATTGCCCCTGTAGTCATAAATTTTGATTTGCATATTTTTGTCATTTAATTTTATTAATATTAATATTTATTTAATAATATTTTTCTTGTTTCCAGTCGTTTTCTGTTAGGATTTAATGTTTTCCTTATGTTTTTTTTATTATTGTTTTTCATTTTTTTAGTGTTATATACTAAACACAATCACACACAATATTAACATGTTTTGTTTTTCTTAAATTTTTTTTTCAGTGTATACATAATTGTGCAAATATTGAAAAAAAGAGCTGCCAGATTTTACGGAAATTTAAAAGCATTGTGAAATTTTATTGTTAAAATGTTGTGCGGTCATGTTTTTTAGTTGAATTTACAAGTTTATGAGTTCTAAATAAAATTTGTGTCACTAAATATAACGTGAGCCGTTGAGCCAGGACCTTTAAAAAGGCTGGTAGTAAATTGTGAATACAATTTTTTTGGAATAACGTTGAAGAGTTCAAAAAAATCAAAAAAATTGGATTACATTGCAGAGATTAGTTGGCAGCTACAGGATATTTTGAAAAAGGTATGTATCGTGTTTTTTATGCAATAAATTGTTGGGTCTTTACCAGATTCAAGATATTTGTTTTATTCCTAAAGAGAATTTTAAATTATGGATATTATGATTTGAAAATTAATTTTTCTAAAACTCGAAGTTATTCAGTCTTTTGTTAATTTTAATTTTCAAATACAAGTCTATAATTGTGGCAATATTCACTTTTATTAAGATAAACATTATTCTACGTCTGAATAAGTATGCTGAAATAAATATTAATGGTGTTTGTGATGTAGTTTTTAATTAATAATTTACATGCATTTTATTCTTTCAAAAGGCAAAAAGCTAGTTCTCAAAAAAATATTTTATTAATAAGACGAATTCGTAATAAAATTTTTAATATAATTGTTAACAAAAACTTTATTCAATATTACACCTTTGTTGTTTAAAATATTTGTTGAATATCAACAATTTGAATTAACAAAAGTATTTTTTTTATATTTACAAATTTGATTGTTGGTGCCTTTTCAATTTCAAAATTAACTGTATTGACGAATTTGGTATTCAATATGTTATTTTTTTTTTCTGTGTAAAACTAATTATTTAAAATATTTCCTTAAAGATAGGATTTTAGATCAGAATAAGCAATTACATCGTTTAAAAGACTATTTCGTATTTTTGCCAAAAAGATATCAATGAGAAAACGCGCTTTCTTTCTATGCATGTTTGCCTTTATAGTCAAAGGAACATTATATCTCTAGACACTTTCAGTTATCTTGGCACTTCCTTCAAAAATTGTAATTCCTTCTTAAAAAAATTATTTTCTTCGAATCGAATAAGCGTTTTATTTATTATTAACTTTTCTCATCATCTTTTATGGAATCTAATCCACAAAATCTTGTATGCCGCTGCTCTGCATATAAAATCATTACATTTTTTGAAGCAAGTGGGAACAAGTTTTTTATAAAATAAATCTGGGTCTTTAAATACATTAAAAATTTTGTACATTTTAACTCTTCTTCTTTCGAAATTTCATAGCATTAAACATCGCCTTACTTATCGGATTTGAATTGACATCTTTTTGGCGTTTTGCAAAACCTAAGTCAGAAACTGTAGTTTTTCGTTATGTAAATTTGAAAAAAATATTTATATGGTGCATTTCATAGACTTTTTTCCTAAGAGCTGATGATAACGATTATAAGCAGTTGTGCAAGATTTTAACTGCATAAAAAATCATTAAATTTTTTGAAGCAAGTGGGAAAAAGTTTTTTTCGTTTTTATAAAATAAATCTGGGTCTTTTAACAATTTTAAAATTCTGTACATTATTATTCTTCTTCTTTGGAAGTTGCAGAGCATTACACATTAAACATAGAATTGACATCTCTTTGGCGTTTGGCAAAAATGTCTTAAGTCAGGAACTTTAGTTTTTTGTTATATTAAATCGAGAAATATTTATTTGATGTATTTCATAAACCTTTTTCCTAAGAGCAGATGATAACGATTAGCAGCAGTTGTGCTAGACTAAACTGATTTAAACCTAACAAGAGAGGAAACAATTGAATTAAAGCCAATCAAAAACGCAAAATGCGTATCTTTGAATTAAGAAATTTTTTCTAACGCATAAGATTTATTTCATAACACAACTTATTAACAATTATATCAGCAGTATAGTTGCCATAATTAAATTTTCCGGGATTTTTTTTCCGAAAAATGTGCGGAATCCCAGGATTTTTGTCCCGGTAAATCCCGTATGAAAAACACTAATTTGGATTTTAAATCGAATTCTCATGAAACTCGATTTATTTTGCAAACTGGGCTGTGACCAAACGGACACATTTTTATTCTCTCTCTTTTAAGAAATTGAGAGTGTTGGCTTTCGGGTAGAGGATGTTATAATTTTAAAATATTCTAGGGTTTGATATTAGAGAATGAGTTTATTTTAACCCTTATGCGGTCTTCGGGTGAAATTTCTACCATTTTATGTTTCAATGAGAATTTTTTCTAATTTAAATTTTGCATTTATAACATTAAATTTTGTTTTGGTATATCTAAACGTTACACGATTATATAAATAATTAACTGTCCCTCGGGTGAAATTTCACCCATTTAAAAAAAACGTGTAAGCTTTCTACATCCGATTGAATATTATGGAGCATTTTAGTTTATTAAATATTATTTTGTCTAAAAAAAAAATTAAAACACCTTCAAGTAAGGGAAACCCCTGTATATTTTCATTAAATCATCAGTATGATTTGAGGAACGTATGACTAAAAAAATTAAGGCAGGAGACCAAAGAGCTATGTAGTTAGCGCCTAGGAAAAATTTGTATTTACACTCTTAATTTATTTAGTTTGCAAATCTGTTAATAAATAAATACAAATCCGGCTTTAATATTAAAAATTTTTCATTTGACATCAAATATTAATCACATCTTTCTTTGAAGATTATTGAGGAATTGAAAAAGTTACATCTTTTGTTGAGAAAATATTATCCAACCATTTTTAAGCGTTTATCGTTTTGGAATGGTTTTGTTTTTTAAAAAATTTTAAATCATTATAAATAAAGTTTCTGTGTTTGCTGGGTAAGCTTCAAAGAATTTGCTAGGTTAATGCAGTTTAACTTTATTTCGATTTTATTTAGATTTTAAGTAATTTTCAAATATTGCCATAACTTTCTTTTGAAATCAGGGAGTTCAAACTCTTTCTCGTGTAGAATTTCACGAAGTTCTTATCGAAACCAATTAAACTATATTTTGATTTTGCTATTTTAGCTGCCGTTCGGATTTTATTGCTTCATGAACATTTTGACTCAAACTTGATTTTTTCGAAGAACATGCAATTGTTCCCGGAAACCAATAAAACATCACCAGTTGCTAGTTCGTAGTTTTGTGGTTTTCTTTATGCTTGCTTGCATTCAAGTAATGTTCAAGTCATATCGACCTGCATGAGATCTTCCAGCGCGAAAAAGAAACCAGACAGCTCCCTTGCTGCGAAAGCGCTGAACCAGTTAGAAAATATAGAAGCACTTAGTGAATTTTAAACATAAAAGAAATTTCGATATCATAATTTTCTCTGAATTATCGAATGCTGCCTTTGAAAATCAAATTGTTCAAAATTCGGTAATTTTTTCTGTGCTAAAGACTCAATCAAAAATTTCCTAAATAAATTTATTCACAAATTAAATCAGAACGTTACTTATGCGCTTCCCTGTACATGCATTATTTTTCAGTATATCGCTTATATTTAAAAAGTTCTATCTGCAACTTTTCAAAAATAAGTTTTTTATAGCTGTCCGCTGTCTTAATTGGCATTTGGCTTTTTAAAAGTTCAAGAAAAAACACTTTTTCGCTCTTCTGTAATATTGTGATTTTGCAGATATCACTTTTTGAATACAAACCATCGATATATAAAGGAAAAATAGCATAAGCCCATTAACTCATTTCTCCATCGCTACGCTATTCTCCTTAAACAAGATTAATCTAAAAGATTGATTAATTTTTTTTTTGTAATATTAAACAAAATTTTCAAAAATTTGTATATTAATTTAAACAAATATAAATTGAAGGTCTACCACTTTCTTAACATAAAATATTTACAACGAACATAAAATAAATAAAAGCAGTTAAAAATAACAACATGTCTATAACAATAATAAATTAACCAAACAAAAAAAAATATTTTAAATAATCATAAATATAAAACAATAAATAACACAAAAATGTGAAGAGAAACGCAAAAAATATAAATAAGCGATTTGAAATATGAACAAAAATCTAAAAAAAAAAATTTGTAAAATTCCAAAAAAATAAAAAAATCTTTATCAATTTAAAATATGCAAACGAGTTGAAAACAATCCACAACAGCCGTAGTAACAGCAACATTTGAAAAAAGAGGTTTCTATGAGAGGAAGATACATATAACAAATACAACAACTAACTGGATAACTCTGGGGACTCACTCACTAACTCCTCTAATAAAAAGATACACATTTTCAAACTTAATACGACTGAGTAAAAAGAAAAAAAAACAGCAAAATCTTGAGGTCTTTTAGTTAGCAACTAACTTAGTACAAGTATTAAACAAAACAACAACAAAAAACATGAATTTTTTTTATAAACGTATTCTTCCTTGTGGTATCTACATTTGATCGAACAGATGCGATAACAAGATGCGCAATAATTTGCAGATGCGTTTTAGCTACTGGTCATTTGCAAAAACAGTAAAAAAAACAAAACAAAAAAATTGTTCAAAGACCAGCAGCAGCCGTAACATAAGCCAATAGTTTTCAAAGACAGGTCTCGAATATTCGAAGCGATTGTCTTTAAAACAATTAAAAATATTTTATTTGGCCGTGCCGAATCCTAAATACCCTCCACCAAGATTTGTAATTTTTTGGGAGTGTTTTTTTGTGGGATCTGTGACAAATTAGAATTAATCTATATAAAATCCGACATCACAGGTTCTAGTTATATAAAGCGAAATATCACAACAGTATAATATTATTTTAAAAGTATTTAAGTATATTCAAACTTTAGGCTTTATACAGGGTGCCGTAAAATTGGCAATTTGTTTTAAATTGTTTACAACTTTTTTGTTTATGCGATTATTATTATTGTTTATTTTAGTACAGTGTGTTAGTCAAGTTTTAACTTTCAAAAGCAAGTAGTGGCTTTTTTCTGCTTTAAACATACGAGCTCTATTTGTCTTTTCTTAGAGCTTTTTGCAAAATTTCGGGTGTAGTATCTACACGCAGAGAAAAAACCTATTTTAATTTGGTCTCCTCCAACAAAACCATATTTAACGAGCATTATTTTGACATCAGTACTATAACAAGTGTCTTCCTTTTTGAAACGTTGGCACTTTTCATCTTTGTGATGTCAGCCTTAACATCACTTGGCCAAATTGTCATCACGTGAAATTATGTCATACCGGCATCACAGAAATGATGGATCGGTGCCAATTTAATAAAAAATGTCATCAGTGTGATGACTCAGTAACATCGGAGAAATGACTCATTAGGCTCAATTTAATAACAAACTTTCATTAAATTAAGTCATTGGGATTGACTTAAGTCAAAGTGAGAAAATAATTATTTACTTGTCCGTTAAACATGTTTGTTTCACTATTTTTCTATTCCGCCCTTTGTTTAAAAAACACTCTAAATTATAGGACACCAGCAAGCAGCATGCCCGATATTGGTTTCGTAATCATTCTACTTTGAAAATTTAATTTACCTATTTAACTCAATAATTTAAACAAATAAAATATGGGAATTTTTGCTTCTTATTTTCCTTTTTAAACGTGAAAATATTGTAAATAATACACAAAATGTGCCATCGAATTGATGTCAATGTATTCAAAGCATAAATGACGCATAACATATGACAACATATTATGATTCGTCATTGAATTGATGTCACTCTTTGTCTCATAGATGGCACAATTCTGATGTAAGGGAGTGTATAGAACGGGTTTTCTTTTCCGTAAAAAATCCTAAACTCAGTAAATTTGTCTTTAGGTCGCGCAAATATTGTTTCTAGATTTGCTCAGTAGTTTCAGAGATATCTTTATTGTTAGACCCGAAAAAAAAATTAATTTTTTTTGGTTTTAAGAAATTAAAAAAAATAAAAATACAACAACGAGCCAGTTTTGTTTTTGTTTAAACCATGAAGTTATCCAAAGGAATTGTGCCATTTTTCATTAAAATTTTAGTTTTATTTACAATTTGATAAATTTAAAATTTTTCAAATGCTATGGTTGAAAAACAACCATGCTATTATCAGTTTTAATCATATTGTTGTTATTATTAACTTTAACATGTTCGGAGGCAACCATAATATGTTTGTGGCTTTTTGATGATGGACCGACTTGACCATAATGTGGTTGTCGGTAACAAAAATGTGATTAAAATATGATTTTATTGAAGGTGACCAGATTGGGAAAGCTGTTTTCTTTAGCAAATACAACCAATATGATACAATAGAGCACTTTGTGAATGGTCTAATAGTATTTAATTTTTTTGGTATGTTATCCGATTGTCAATCACATTAAATATCTAAGTCGTCTTTACAAAATGCTAATAAAACCCAAAAAAAAGAATAATAAATAGAAATAAATGATAAACAGAATTAAGGAAGAACATGTAAATCCAATAAAAATAGAAAAACATTTCATAACAAATTTTAATGCACCAAAGTAAAAATACCATTTAGCTTAAAAAAATTGATATTTTAACTATTGAATGCCAGCCGACGTCAACGGCGGTGAGTGTTAACTGTGCACCGTTAAACCCAATGATACATTTTTTACTTTGACTGCAAAGTATTAAGATGTCTTGGAACTTAGCCTAACTACTATTTGAATCTTAACCTTTGAAAATTATTTTGTGCTGCCCAATTCATAATAGACCATGGTTCCAAAGAGGATACAGTCTAGAAAATTTGTTTATAAATACAGTGTTGTAGGGTGTCGTATGGTCAGGCTTAAGCGACTAAATTGTCTTACTTGCTTTAATTGTTGCTGCTTTTGCAAAGCATATGTACAGAGCAAGGAATTAAAAACGACAAAAATTTCAATTTTACACTAAGAAAAATTTTTCTTTAATTTAAATTCTTAAAAGTTTAACAATTAATACCGGGTTTTCAATTATAGGAAAAGTTTGTATAACTTTTATTTAATTCAACCTTAATTTATAAAATTGCAATGTAATTTATTGAGCTTGAGGTTTTTCTTTTTTATATATTTTTATAATTTGTTAACATTGATTTTAAAGGGTGGTTAAATTTTAAGGGCCGATGACGATTTTGAATAAAATAAAAATCATTTAGCAAATAATTGTCATTTCTTTTTATTTTGCGATAATATTGGTAAATATCGGCAAAATGGCCGCCGCGACCTCCGATGGTCCAAATTTTCTATCACGCTGAGACATAATTAAAGTGTTATGCTGTTAATGTGCCGAATTATCTCATCCTTTAGCTCTTGAATTTTGGCTGGCTTATCGACGTCCACCTTTTCTTTCAAATAACCCCAACGAAAGAAGCCGACGGCGACAAATAACATGATGTTGGTGGCCAATTGACATCGCCACCACGTGAGATAACACGGCCATTGAATTTGTCGCGCAAAAGAGCCATTGTTTCGTTAGCTGTGTGTCAAGTGGCACCGTCCTGTTGAAACCACATATCGTCCACATCCATATCTTCCAATTTGGGCCTTAAAAAGTTCGTTATCGTCTCACGATAGCGAACACCATTGACAGTAACTGAATGCTTATTGACGAATCCACTGAGGTAAAAATTGGCCTCATCAATGAAGATGATTTTCTTCGAAAACTTATCATCAACTTTTGCCATTTCTTGCCACCATTCTGACCATGGGCGACATTTGGAATGGTCAAGAGGCTTATGTTTGAGTCAATTGCAACCTGTAAGCGGGTTATTGCAAGTCTTTATGCTAAATGCTCATCAACGACGAGCGTGAGAGGTGCAATTGTTGGGCCCGATGACTGATACATTCTCAAAGTCCGATGAGTGATTAAAACTGGCACAGTGGGCTGTTAATGCTGTTTTTTGTAAACGTTCCGATATTTTAGGAATATATGTTTGTGATTTGTAAATTTTTGGTTCTGCAATTATATTGAAGTTGTTTGCCCATTGGCCTATTAAATTTGATATCAGGTCCATTGGAAAGCAATTATCTCTCAAAATATCCTTAATACGTTTTAAATACTTGTCTAAGTCACTTATACTCAGTCTTCTTGCTATAAGATTTTTTGCAGTATTAATTATAACTCTCTTTGTATGTTTGGAGAAATAATTTATAATTCTACCAGAGGAAGTTGGTTTTTGGAACCAATCGAGTAATAATTTATCCTCTTTCTTATTAGCAAAGTATCTTAATATGTAAGTTCCAAGTTAAACTCTTTCTTTATGTCCGGATGAAATGAGTTAAAAGTTTCCAAAACATTTTCTATTTTCGATTCTTCAATAAGGCAAAATAAATCATCAACATATTTTGTCATCATTTTTGGTTTAATAGTCAATTTTGAAATACAAACATCTAATAATTTCTCCATAACAATATCCGCTATAATTGGTGATGCTGGTGATCCCATTGGAAGTCCTTTTTGTTGGACGTACGTTTATATTATTATATAATTGAAAATATCTATTAATTATTATACAGAATCTAAAAATACGTAAAAACAGTTCCCTTTCAATTTTTGTAAATTCTTTAATTATGATCCAGTTTTCCTCTTTTATTCCTATAGCAAGATCAGTTGGTATATACTCGGAAATAATGAAATCACGTCGAAAGAAACAAATTTTTTACGGTCGAAAACCTTACATGTCTTATTTGATCCTTAAATTGAAGAGAATTTATTGTTACATTCTTAAGAATTGTTGTAATATATTGACAAGGGTAATAGAGGGAGAATTGATACTTGAGGAAATTGGTCGTAATGGATATTCTCTCTTATGAATTTTAGGATCTCCATGCAATCTTGGAGCAACTGCCACGTTCGTTTTCCTCTCCGTAGATGTGATTGTGCTTTTTAATGAAAAATTCTTAATTAATATCATTATTGATCTTCTGTTATTTGTTTGTGGGATCCTTATTTAATCTCCTTTATGTCAAAATGTTCTGCACAATACTATTAATTCTCATGTCATAATCACAATTTGTCCATAGCTACTGTAGTATTACCCTTACATAATTTTTTTTTGTAATTGGTATAGCTACGACGTAACATTTTAAGATATTTTTCACTGAATTATAAGGCCAGATTTACAATGACACAACATTTTCACTTGACGTTCACAATAAATCAAAAAATTTTTTCACAACCTCACAATCAACGCCCAATACCAGAACATTATTACCGACTTTCCTTTTTAAACATATTGTTAAATTTTTATTTAAAACTAAATTAAAATTGTTATTAACGTTATCTAAAATTTCATACAATTTGTTGCTGAAGAGGAAGTCTATGCCAACAAGCCTCGGACTTTTGAAGTCCTTAAAGGCATTTTATGAGCACAACACTTCTTAAAGTGGTCCAAGAGCGTACGAATAAACGTCTTCAGATTTTTTACTTATATGTATTTCTTTCAGTGTATGACAAAAATTTTTGTTGAAAATAACAAGTGGTATTTTCACTTGCAACATTAATGCAACAAAAACACACAACAAACACCAAACAACAGCTACAATAACAAAAACTTTACATTAACAATGTTGTCACACTGAACACATCGAACAGATATTTGAATATTAAAAGCTTAACGAACAAATGTATGTAAAAAAAAACTACACAAAAAAAAGAGCACAAACCTCGATGTTAAAGAGATTGTAGAAAAATAAAGATAAAGATCATAGATTTACTGGTTTAAAGCACTAAGTGAGTTTAAGCTCTAAGATTAAATAAATAAAGATTAATACATAAAAAAAAACGTTGAAAAACACCCATTTAAAAAGACGGAAAGAAATAAAAAACATCATGATGGTGAATTTTGTGTTTTTGTGAAAGAAAATTTAATTTTAAATCTATTTAAACATTTTCCTTTTCATACAGTGTTGCCAGAAGCAGGGTTTTTTTTTACTAAAATAAAAGAGTTTGCAAAATCGTATGGGGTTTTTTAAAATTTTTAATCATCCCTTTTATGCAAGTCGACGACTATACACTTCGACGTTAATTTTATTTATTTTATAAGAATGTTGTGTTGACGTCGGCTGGTTAACGAAATTTAAAAAAAAATCGCATCTCCAATTATTTTTGTTCGTTACTCACTTTTTAACGTTATTCATGCTATTTTCCGACATATTTTTGTAACCGATTAAGATTTTTAAAAAAAGGTTTAGAGTTTGTTTCCAACTTTGAATATTTTCGCGCATTTTTGCCATGTTTTCGATAAGAGATATTTTTACTGCAAGTTTTCTTATTCTTTATAGCTTTACCTGTTAGCTGTTAGCAAATTTTTGCGAATTTCCGTTAATTGAGCAATTTTCACCGAATTTTTGCCTATCCTTATATTTTAAGGGACTTTTAATCAATTTTATGGCTTGTTTGAAATATTTAAAATTTTCGCGAATTTTCGCTATTAGCCGATTTAGCGATTTCAAATCACTTTAAGGGTTTGTTTCCAAGTTTGCAATTTGCTCGAAGCGATTTTTTCCTATAAGTTTTCTGATTCTTAACAGCTTTAACGACTTTTAATAATTATTAGACTTTGCTATTTTGTCGCTGTTAGTATTTTTTTTTAGCAAATTTACGCTAGATTTACAATTTTTACCAAAGTTTTGCCATTCTTTATAGTTTTAGGGAGTTTTAGTGAAATTTTTGGCTTTTTGATAAATTAAAAATATTCGCGACTTTTCCGAATTTTCGCGTTAAATTTAGTAATAAAATTTGTGCCCATAACTTCTATTAAATTTGCATTTTTCATTTAAAACGTACTCAGTAAAAAAGTTTCATTTCATTTAAAATGTCTTTAACTTTCATTTGAGTCGTCGCAAAATTTCCTGTCGACTAAAACAGGGACACTACTTACTACTCGACGTCGACTTAAAAGCGCCTTAGAAAATACTAATTGACTGGCAATAGTAATCGATTATTGTCAAAAACGATTCAGAAAATAATATCAAAACTAAATTTGTTAAATTCAAATCAAACTCTAAACGTATTCATTCACAAGTATAATAGATTTTTTAATGATTCAGATGAACTTAAGCGAGTAAATGTTTTCATGTTTAAAAATATACGAGTTATAAAATGGTGACAAGCGATAAATACTGTATTATTGAGTACTTCATTGCTATTATTATTTCCAATTTATAATTTTGCAATATAAAAGTATTCTACGCCATTTTTTATTCGATATATGTATGTAAAAGTAAACAAAACCGAAGCGTATGGGCCTACGTATTGAACGATTACATCAACGCATTAAAAAATATTTCTTTTTGTGCAATTTAGATCAAAAGACTTTTATTGTATCGAATATATTTGGGGTATTCACAAGGTGTGCTATCATGTTATATTGTCATAATATTCTAACATTTTACAATGGTTTAAAAAAATTGTTGTTGCTTTGTAAACAAAAATTGTCTTAAATTAATAGAACTTTGCTTTGTATGTTTATTATGCTGTCGTAATTAATCAGAAGAGACCTGCGCTGAGCGGCTGAGCCGAACCGCATTAGTTTTTGTAGACGTCGCCGTTGATGGTATAGTTTTATCCGGCTAATATCCGAATTTAACCTGCGGCTAGCAATTTTTGCAACAAAACAAATTAGATCGGCTTAGGACTCTGATGTTTGATAAACAAACAAAATAGAATTTATTTGTGGTTTGTGTCTGAAAAATGGAAAAAAGTCAGGAAAGATCTAATTTAATTTATTAATTCATGGATTTGAATTAAAAAATATTTTGACGTTAGGTAAATATTTATTATTAATATTTGTTTTAAATCAGCTGACTGAAATTTAAAATAGCACACTAAATTATGAGGGGTTGTTCACAACAGCCGTATATTTTCAAGTTATTATTTTAAGACTTATGAGTTTATGACACCTTGTCAATCCCCCAATTGTGTCACCTACTAATATTGTATACACAATGTACAGGTAACATTGGTGTGCTTAAAATGAAGAACTTAACCCTTTCTTTACAAGTTCTTACTGGGTTACTAAAAAAATCAAATTTTTTGGATTTTTATTATAACTGGCCCTAACAACAACAATTAATACTCACTTTTGAAAAAATTTACCCCAAATGAGTTTTTTGACTTGTATCCATATGAATACATATTTCGGTTATGCCAAAGAAATTTTGTAAAAAAAACTAACATAAATAGTGGAATAATGCACGGAATGCTATAAATTTTGCAAAAATTCGTTCTATTCAAGCGGAAATCACACTGTAAAATTTCGTGAAGATCGGGCCATAATTTACTGTTAGACCCATACTCCCGGAAAACAGTTTATTACGCCTAAAACCATTAAAAATAATTCTGTCAGAAAAAAATTTAATACTTCACAGTTTTATAAGACTAAAAATCACACTAATAAATTTCGTGATGATCGGTCCATACTTTGCAATAGGCCCCATGTGTTGGATGTGTTTTTCTTAAACATGGTCATATATTTATATGTTATTTAAAGAAAAAAAGACATTTTTCAAAAAAAAATTTAATATAAAAAACTTTTTTTTTTAAATGCTATATTTTTCTCAATTTGGTATAAATCCAGAAGTTCATAAGATCTTTAAAGACAATAACATGCCGATATCTAAGCCATTTCTTTGACCTTGAGATTGTCAGATGCCTCCAAAGTTGAGTGTATCCATATGGATACAATATAGCGAATGGGTTAAACTGGCCCTAAAATGGCCTCCCGAGGTAAACTTTCAAAATTCCGATACACTTATATATTCTTTTTTTGTGTCATATAGTGCAGTTATTGGTTTAAATCTTTGAAAAATAAAATATTTTTACTTTTTCAAAAAATCTTTTGAAAGTTTCAATTTTTTTCTCGATTAAAGCTTTGTTCACAATCAGAGCAACAATTAAATTTTTTCTTCTATCTTATTTTTTCCCAAAGTATTTCATACATTTTCCTTTAATTTTTTTAACAAAAAAAAATTTTTTTAAAAAGTTGAGTCAATTGTTCATGACGTTTATAACAATTTTATTTAGTTTTGAATGAAAATTTTAACAAAATGTTTCAACATTTTTTTATTTTTTTTTCGAATTTATTCTATGAGCTAAATTTCAGTTATGTATTTTATAAAGCTTTTTTGTAATAGTCCTATTCCTTCATTTTTTCAGAAATGACTTTATATACTACCAGTAACCTTCGGAAGGATATAATTCCCAGTTTCTATTTGTCAAAATGTTTCAACAAATAATAATTAATACCTAATATTTTTTTTTTTATTTTTTATATGTTATTTTTTTGTAAAAAATGTATAGAAATTTATGTAGGGGAAAGTTTTTTTGGAAAGTTAGATTTTTTTATTTAAAAAAAAAACATTTCTGGCATCACTGTACATTCATACAAACTTTAAAGACTCTTATCAAATTTCCATTCCATGCAAATTATGCCTCGAATGCACGTGCTTTAAGCCTGCGTTACCAACTCAAACGCCAACCGATCGCGTTGACTCGAACGAATGTACTTGAAGTTTAAAAAACATTTTACATTCTTTGAAATCTCCAAGATGGGCCCTCGTTATGATTAAAATTTGTTGTTGTCGTTGCTGAAAATACATACATATACATATGCATGACATGCTTGCATGAATGCGTATGTTTGAAATAATTTTTACAAGTTTGCAGTTTGAGCATGTTGAAGAGAATGTGTATGAATGTGAGTGTGTGATGGAAAATATGCATTTAAAGGGGTTGTTGCAGCCATAAACAAGTTTATAGCGCATTTATGCTGCTGCTTAAAAATATGCACAAGTATGTTCTGTTGTTGTTGTCGTTGTCGTTGTCGTTGTCGTTAACGTTGTAGTTATGGTTTTTATTGTGCATATTTTATTAAATGCATAGTTAACGTGAACCTAACATGAAAGCCTCCTCTATGTCTACATAGGAAAACATATGACTTTGATTAAGGCAGAATTGCAAAAGACTGATTTCTATATAAACTAATTTAAAATAAAATTTATATTACTCGGCGTTAAAAAACTACAGTCAAATAGAAAAACTGCCATTTCATGCTCTCCTTCATTTGTCATTGGCAAAAAAAAATTTTGCTTTTACTTCTGATTCATTAAATATCAAACCAAATCTAAAAGCGAAAAGTTGTATGAACATTTTTGTTTTTTGTTCGGCAGTTTTTGGTTTTGACTGCAGTTTTTTAAACCCTGATATAACTACAACAAATTTAAATTGTTGTTAAGTCGGTTAATCGGTTAATCGACTAAAATTAACCAGTTAATCGGGTAGTAATTAATCGGTTAACCGTTAACACAAATCGCAATAATTACGATCAAAACTAAATGTTGAAATGTCTACTGTATTGTTTTAAAACATAAATAAATCCATATTTATATAGACACATCAGCATGATGTGTTTTTAATTACTGTGGTGTAGGGTATCATATGGTCGGGCTTGGCCGACTTTACTTTCTTACTTGTTGTATTTTGTTAAAAGGTAATATGAACAAAAAAATATGATTTAAAGAAGGAAAGTCGCTTGATTCCTTAAAAATTTAATTTTTATTAATTTTAAAAAGTTTTCACCAAATAAAATAAAACGTTAAAGAATTTACGTATTTTCTCTTATTTAAAAAATGTTTTTTATTTACTCGTAATACCAGACAATTTGTACTCAACTTTATTTAGATTCAGAAATTCTAAGTAAAAATATTTTTTTTTTATAAAACTATGCTCCAATTAAAATACTATTGAACTTTGAATGAAACTAAATTGCATGGTGTCATCTTCGCAGTAGCCATTAAACAAATATTTGTAAGTGTCATTATGAATAACAAGTAAGAAAGTCGGTAGAACCCGACCATTTCAAACCCTAAACCACAATATATAAAGACAGCTTTTTGAGAGAGTACCACATCTGGAACCCACGAGCAATCATGAACCCGGTAAAACAAAATTATGTTATGAGATAAACATTTATATTAGAGTATTTTGTGCCGAATATTATCTAGATATCAACATCTTTACACGCAGAAAAAAAATATGGTTGGGCATGGTAACGGCAACTACACTATGTTTATTGTAACAATATATTGTTGTCGTACACATATAAATGTTATTTTTTTTTTTTTAATATCAGCAATATTATAACTAGTTACTGTAAACATATCAATATTTATCGCATTATAAATTTGAGTATTGTTGACTGAAAAATAATTATTTTTGCCAACAACTAAATAATGATAACTTTGAAAACATATTATATTACTCACAACCATATCATTATATTTAATAGCCATAACATGATAACTTTCCATACATTTATCATAATATGTTTAAGATGCAATCAAAATGTATTTATTCTAATTATGTTTTGTTAGCGCCATTTGTAAAATAATTTTCCATCAGTTGTGTCGTTTGTTTTACATATGCCTGTAAAATTATTTGTTAGTGAGTGGTTTAATAATTAAAAAAGCAATTTTAAAAGAATTTAAAAAAATTAAAAAAAAAAATTGTTAAGTGCCACAAAATAAAAATCGATGCAAAAAATCATTATTTTTTATTTTTGTGACAGCACCACTGTATCATGATATGATAACTTCTAATTATTTATGATTAACATGATAATAATATGACTACATCTTATCCAATTATGATTATCTTGACAATAACATGATAACTTCTTAACTTAGTATGATAAACAGGATAATATTATGATTAAGTGAAAAATATTATAATGTAATTTTACGAATATATTTGGTCATAATATAATAAAATAATAATCGTAATATTGTGACAACAATCATGAATCTTATCATAATATGTTGCTCTTAGAATATGTTTACCACAACCATGTTTTTTCTGTGCGTGTATTTTTAAAATTTGCTCGATTTTAAATTCACTTCATTTCGATTTCTAGAACACGCCCGTATTTTTTACCAAAATAATTTATGCTTTTCTCTCTTTAGAATGAGTTTGGTTTAAAAATATTGTACGAAGGATAAATCTTTTAAAGCTAAATGCCACAGGTGTCTAAAAATGTATTAACATAAATGTTCTTTAACATCTTCACTAATTTACCACTTACACAATGCCTAAAACGTAGTGCTTGAAGATGATGCTCCGCCAACAAAGTCAAAGGGGGCTGCAAGTGGTTCAATGAATAAATATTTTAAACAAGAAACTTCGATCGATTCTCTAGAGGAAATTATTTGCAGAAGCATAGCAGAGGATGGAATGTCCGTGAAAAGATTCACAAAAATCCAAAGTTATATTGACTCTTTTAAAATCTAAGTGCCCGAAAGTGAAGCAACAATTTGGAGCTTTACATTTACCAGTATTATTTAAAAAATAATGTTTATTTACACAAGTACTCATTTTGTCTAAAATTATCAAAAAAAAATAAATCTCGTAATCTAAGAAATTTAGAATTATTCGATTAATCGATTAATTTTAAAATTTTATTCGTTTAATCATATAAGTTTACAATTATAAATACCGCTTAATCGTTTAATCGAACAAAAATAAAACCCGATTAATTGAACACCCTAGTACATACATGGGTTTCAATTGTCATAAGAACGAAGCCTATTGCAAATGGTGGGAATCGGTCCATAAATTTACATAGCCCCCAAACAAATTCTTTTCGGAAGAGGGTCTTTGTGCTCGTGAAACATCTTATTGGTATTTAGATTAGCCTTGGTGCAGCCTTATTTTATTAGATTCGGTCTATATTTGACCATAGCTTTAGAAAATAGCTTTTAATTCCATAACTTCCTTATAAATCTTGGTATTGACATAAAAACTGTTAGCAATATTATTTACCATAGCAGTAACACAATAATTTTTCTTATGTCATGACAAATGTAATGCTGCTTTGGACCCAGCATTGTAACCATAGGTTTCATATAAACCCCCTTCCAAAAATCACTTAATGGAAAGCAAATCTCATATATGTATTTGACTTTATCTAAATAATCGTTGCCACAAAGAACTTTTATGTAAGTATCAAAACTCCAAAACGTAATTTTATTTCTGGCGGGTCCATCATTGTCCATGGGTCGTATAAAGGGTCCACTCTCGTTAATTTGGCTTTATATACTGTGGCTTAGGGTATCAACTGTTTGGGCTTAACCTAATATTCTTTCTAAATTGTATTTCTTTCTAGATAACTAAATTATCAGCCCAATTATAAATAAAAATTCCCCGAGAGTTGTCGGCCTTCTCCCATTTTTTTTATGTTAATTCAATTGTAAAAATAGGAAAAGGGAAATAAATCCCGGGGAAGTTTTATTCATAATTTGGCTGTATATAAAAATAAAAGCAAATGTAGACTTAAGAATACAAATTCGGGATTTATTGACATGGACTGGTTAGATTTAAATTGCTTCCATTGGTAAACAAGTTTTTTAGGGAAAGGCATCGGTGTCACGCTGAAATCACTCGCGGTTGTGACTATTTTTAATATTTATAATTCGGGAGGGAGTGAGCGTGATTTCAATCACGAACACTTCTTTAAGAATGGATTATCTTAATTTCAAGAATTTTAAGTTCAAATAATATTTCTAAAAATTAATTGACAACTTATATGTGGTACGTGTTTTATTAAAAAAGTACCTTCTTTAATGACTACGCGTGATTGAAAATCTTTACAAATAATTCGTAAGTTAAAGTGCGTAATATCAAAAATTTTGGTAGTAAACGAACGTAATCGTGAGCATTTCGGAATTAATCCTATGAAAGTGTGTGATCGCACTAACGCGCACAGCTCTAATTTTAAGTACTCAAACAAATAAAAAACAAAACTTTGCTTCAACTTATACATTCACCCAAACATCCCATAGAATGTGCAACTTAAAGTTGCACTTGTTTATTGATGCTGCAGTTATTGCTGCTATTAAATGTTTTTGTTGTTGGAGTAGTGGAAGAAGTTGTTAGATAATTACTAATGACACCACTTTCCATGCAGTTCGTTTTCAAGAGATTTTATTTTTATTTTAGTTTTTTTTTGCAGCAATTTGTTTTTAGTTTAACGTTAATAAAACGAACACCTGTTTTCTTAAATTCTTTAAAAAAAAAATAAAAAAGTTGTTATCCTTCAGAAAGGTTTATAGTTCTTGGTTTTACTTGAAAAAGTCTCTGCTAAAGTAAAGAAACGAAATTTTCTCGTTGAAGTTTCAAAGTTACTATAATAAGTGTGCACGTGATGTGGATTTATCGTTGCACGCGTGAATCTCTGTAAGTTAGCAAGTGGGCGTGATACAAACAAGCAAAGCTCCCAATAACGTTGTAAAAGGCACTTTTTGCAAAAACTATTTTTTTTTTGCAGATTATCGTTAACTTTACTCTCTTACACTGTTTAAAAATCAAATCACCCAAAATTATGCACCTTAGTGGAAGAACGTTGGAAGTTACTAACAATATGGAATTACGCTTTGAAAGCCGCTTGCGTAGTGGAAAAAAGTTTGTAATGACATCGCGATTGTGGAAACACTCACAATATTCTGTACGTAAAATTAACTGAAATTGTAATATAAAATAAATGAAAATTCAAACCGGTCTACTTATTTTTCATTTATTTTTAACGAATAGTTCTTTTAATTTTAACCTGCTATTCTTTCTTAATTGTATTTCTTTCTAGATATGTAACTAAACTATCAGCCCAATTATGAATAAAAATTCCCCGAGATTTGTCGCCCTTCTCCCATTTTTCCGATGTTAAATCAATTGTAAAAATGGGGAAAAACTCCCGGGGATGTTTTATTCATAATTGTGCTGTATATAAAAATAAACGCAAATGTAGACTTAAGAATTCAAGTTAGGGATTTATTTACATGGACTGGTTAGATTTAAATTGCGTCATCGGTAAATAAGTCTTTTAGGGAAAGGCATCGGTGTGAAGTAAATTTCTACTTATTTTTCATTTATTTTTAACGAAAAGTTCTTTTAATTTTTACTGAAAAAAATTCAACCCCATGTTCCGTAAAAACAAATGAATTTTTAGTTATTTTATATAAATTAACTATTAAAAAAAATTAACTGAATGTTCCGTAAAAAACAAAGGAATATTCAGTTATTTTATTTTAGTTATTTTAGAGCCGAATTTCTAGAAAATAACAGACAGACACCTGTCAGCTTGTTTTTCTAATGAGAGAGAGATCATTATTTTTTACCTACCCTGTTACACACGCTTGTTTTACTTTTGTTGTGCTGACCTCGATTATTTACAGGAGAACTATCAGTTATAAGACACCAGCAACATGACCGATATGGTCTCGCAATTATTTTACTTTAAAAATTTGATGTATTTAACGAAATAATTTAAACAAATAGAATATGGGAATTTGTGACACAAAACAAGCCCATCTGAGTATTCCTTTGTTTTTACGGAATATGTAGTTAATTTTTTGATAGATAATTTTTATAAAATAACTGAAAAGTCATTTGTTTTTACGGAATTTGCGGGTTAATTTTTGACAGTAAAAATTAAATGAACTTTTCGTTATTTTAAATTACATTTTAATTTAATTCTACATAAAGAAGAATTTTACTAAATCACAGACAATATTAACTGCAACGGAAAATCCGTATTAATATGCGTAAAAATAAATTTGCTTGGAATTAAAAATGTTTATTTATTTAAAAATTACTGAACGGAATACTTCTTAAATAAACGAGAGTCCGTTACTGTAATAATATTGTGAGTGTATCAAACTTTTTTCCACAAATAAATTAAAAACTGTAAATTTGCATGTAATTTAAAATTAAAATTTCTTGATATTTTTCATATCATTGTTTTTAATAATCTAAAAAAAAAATTAATAAATAAATAATCCTGCCTGTTATAAACGTTTTTTTGCTCGCCTGAAAAATAATTATTTTTCAACTTAAATAAAACGTTATTTGCGGCTGTGTTTCAATATTGTTAGGGACCGTTCAAGAAATTAATGAGCGAATCATCATATTTTTTATTTTATTGAATAAAAGTTGAGCAATATTTAAATTGGAACCATTGTGCGGCTTATTGCATAATAAAGGACAAGATGGAAATAACATGGCGAATATCATATACACACAATAATATTGCATGCATATGGGCCGCTTTAGAAACAAGTATATTTGACTAACCAAAAGATATTCTATGAATATCATTAGACCTCTATGTTTAAATGGCAGTCCCCTAAGGAGTGATGATAAGGGGCAAGCATGTATGAGAAAAGGCTTAGGATAAAAAAGTAATGAAGGTTGGTTACATATTTTATCACCCTAGGGGGTACCCCTAGGCAGCTATGGGAATTTTTCAATAATCTATTTCTAGTCGGTATTGAAAGTTTTGTATAGCAGCCCCTTAAGGAATGGGGACAGCGGGTAGGTATGTTAAAAACATTTGTAAAGGATGAAAAATAAAGTAGAGTCGTTCATACATTTAATCTGTTTAGGGGCAGCCTATGAGCTGAGAAGACCACTCTTTTATAGCTTCATAATATTTTAAACTTTGTATGCGTGTTCCCTTAAGTAATGGAGATAAAGGATAAGTATGTCCATAACAAATATCGGGAAGGAAAAATTAAGGGGGGTCAGTCCTGCGTTCACCCCACTAAGAGTGACTCCGTAACGGTTATGGCGCTAACTTTTTGCCAATGTTTTCCTTATTGCCCTAACTTTGAGCTCGGTGATCGTACACTTCCGCTATCAACATTTTTGGCTTATGCATTTCTTTCCGAATCTTATAAAACTAGGGGGCTAGTGCATCCAAAGATACTCCGTTCATTAGTAGCCTAAAAAAGTGAGCATGCATGATAATATTTCCTTGCCCTGTGAGCGTGCGTGATCGTGAGTTAATAACCACTCACGTGCACTGCTCTGATTAAAATAAAACTATAAATGTTGCTATTTTGTTTGTTTTTTTTCAAAACAAATTAGGATGAATTGTTGTTGTGTATAAATTTAAACTTGTCTTTTATTTATTTTTTAAAGCCTTTTAAATTTTGAAGGTTTTGTTTTTTGTATTTAACATCTACTTGACGTTGCCAAAGTGATGGTCAATTGAAATACTTGAATCACCGTAACCCGATGCTGCGATAAATTTTTTTTAAGCAAAAAATTAACATAAAATCAATAAATAAACTATTTTTATTAGACATGGTCCATGATTGACAGGTTTGTTTAGTATTTGGTTAATGATTTTTATTTTTTTAAGATTATGATCTTTTGTCTAAGCAAAAATAATTTATTTTAATTCAATAATTTAATACTTAAACAAGATTTTTTTGTTGTTTTAAAGAAAGACCAAACATCTCGATATGCTAAATGATTTAACATGTTTTAAAAATTTTTTGAAAGCCGCGATTTTATATGGAATAAAAGAGGATTAGATTTTAAGAGTTTATCTTGAAAAATTATTTAGTTTGATCACATTTAATTTTTTTACAATCGGTCCATTTTACTTCATATTAATATGTACTCTCCAGAGTTCGGATTTCAAGAATCTTATAAGATTTATTTATAATATTTATTTTTTAATTTGCTCACTTATTATTTTTTCTTCACTTATTTAGAAGCGTGTTTTATTAAGTAATCCCGTTTTTTATTACTACATGGCTTTATTCATATTTACTAAATCAAATTAGTTAGTTTGAAAATGTTTTTTCAACTTTACTAAAGCAATTTAGTTAATTTACTAAATTTCTTCAATTCTACTGGCCTTAAGTCAAATTGAAGAATTTCAATTAACCATTTTAGTTAAATTTTACGAAATTTCTTCAATTTAACTGGCCTTTTTTTGAAATATTTTTGCCATTAGTCAGTTTGAAGAATTTTCTTCATATTTACTAAAATAAATTACTTTTCTGAAACTTTAACGAAATTTTATTTAACTCAACTCCTTAAATGTTTAATATTATTCTTCTTCTTTATTACGTTAGAAAAAATTACGAAACATATTCAAATAAACTAAAATTTTATTCAAATTTACTTCCATTTTGCGTTTGCGATGCGTTATTACTGCTTTTACTAAATTTTTGTTGTTCTAGTAGAATTTTTATTAATTTTTAAACAAAATTTTATTCAAATAAACTATTTTTACTAAAATATAATTTTTGCTGAAAAAATTATGTATATTTGAAGAAAAAATGGATAAACCGACAGTTGATATGAAAAAATTTTTAGTTTATTTGACTATTTTTTTCGTTAAAGGTTTACTAAATTTGTTCGTTATTATTACCTGCGATATTTTGTCCTGTGTAAATATTGCTGCTCAATTTTATGTCAAAAAAGACAATTCAAAAATATTTTTGGTTTAGTAAGTGAACTCCCATTAATTTCTGTAGCTTTGGATTTATATTTTTTGAAATACCGATTTCCGGGATATTTATAAAATTTGTCCCGCTTAACATCCCTTAAATTAAAAAGAGTAACACTTCATTTAAGTCAAGGTAAATTTACGAAAGGTAGACTCGTTAGCGGAGAGACATAAATCCCAATTGTCAAATGAGTCTACCTTGTGTTAATTTACCTTGAAATACATTTTCAAAAATGTTGGGCTGTTACATCATAACCACCATAAATTGTGAGATGCCATAAATGTTAAAAAATTATCTACTTTAAAATAACAATTAAAAAAAACTGACATTGCTCCCAAACAAACTTTTGCATTTAATTATTTTTCATTAAATGTGAACAGTCGCTGCCAAATCAAATCAAAACGCGAAAAATGGTAGACAACTTTTCGTTTTTTGTTCTACTGTTTTTGGTTTCGACTGCAGTTTTTTAAACCCTAATACTCTCAGCTGTCAAAACATTGTTATCGATGCCGATAGTTTTCACGAAGCTAAAAAAAAACGCTCGATAGAAAAACAATCAACAAAAAGCAAAGATTAATTTCAACAATGTATTCAAAAGAATTAAAAAAATATAATCAATATAAAAATTTACATTTAGAGCAAAAAAAAAACTATATAAATAATATTTTTTAGTTTTAAAAATCGAATACATGCGACTGAATAAATAAAAAATATCTTCTTGCTACTTTACTTGTTTTAATAATATGATTTCTAGTCGACCATATGATTTTTTTTTTTTTTGTTTTTTTCAAGAAATAAAAAATTATTAAACAAAAAGAAAATCATCTTGAAATAAGTTTTTTTTATAAACATCTGTAACGTAACGTGAATATTGAATGCATTAAATAATGCAACAACAACAACAACAACGAGATAAACTCTCTCATACCCAGTGTGCACGTTACATATACAGATTCCAATCTTCATGGAATGTCACCAAACTGGTTGATGAAACATTAAAACCAAACAAAAAATGTAGAAAAAAGAGGAAAAAAATTATAGGCAAAGATTGTTGTATTTATATAAAATGCGATTTATAAATAAATTTTAAACTATTAAAAGCAGATTTGAACAAGAAACTGATATATTTTCTGCAAAGAGTGTCAGCTAAATAATGGCAAGAGAAGGTGAGACAGAAAGCAATAGAAACGTTAGTAAACTAAGCCTGAATGTGAGAAACAGGTCTTTCGTTCTTGCCAAAAGCGGCTTTGAAGTCCAAAGTAAGTTTTGATGTAGAGATAGAGATTTTGGTTGTTAGGTTGATTTTAGGTTTCAATGGTATTTTTTTTTTTTTTTTGCCAAAAGCTAAAAAAAAAGTGAGTTTTGGGGTGCCAGAAATGACTTTTTGTGGAAAATGTGATTTTTGATATCGAAATGTTTTTGTGTTAAAAATGGGATTTGGTGCCAAATTTGAATTTTTAATGCCCAAAAGTATATTTAATTTAAAAAGATATAATGCAATCATCAATTTAAGTTGTAATAAAAAATTTGTTCTTGTGAATAAAACGTTTCATCAAGTGAATTAAACGTTTAATTGATACTATTAATTTGTTAACTGCTGCAAATTTAATAAATTTTTTAATTAATATCAAACATTTTTTAATTGAAATCAATTTTTATTTTTTTCTGTGTACGTACCGTACCTTTTTATGAATTATAGCATAAACCAAGACTGGAATTAGATTCCAAATAAAAACCTAAATCAGAACTCGGATCAAACCTACACTTGAGCCAGAATATGATCCCGAACTAAACTAGAACTGAAAACCAAACTAGAAGCTGAAAAGGAAGCTTAAGTAGAACCTGAATTAATACATGATCTATAAACTGTAACACAGCACCAACTTTGATTTAAACAACAACCTCAAGTAACCTCAAACATAACTGAACTATTGATTTGAAATGACCCAGAACTTGGTTCAGGGTTTCCGTAAGACAAAGTCGTACAAAAGGTGGTTTTATAATAATAACGTAGCACAAAAAAGTCGTTTGAGGAAACAAAACTCGCACATCTGTTTTTAACGTTTTTTTTTTTTAATAATAAAAAGCATAGAAAATTAAAAAAAAAAAAAAATTAAAACAAAACAGTTAGTTGAATTTGGTCATTTTCAGAAGCCTGTTTAACATTATTAATGTATTTTTCCATGTCGCTGAAGCTGATTGTTTAGCTTACAAATACTGCAAAATACCGCTTTGACTTGGTTTAGCTACTTACACTTCAGTTCCAAGTCTTCGAATGGTATCACAAAATATAACATTTCTTGGAAGGACCTGTAGCGATGTTAACGTTATCTATCTTGTTTCTATATTAATACGATTTCCGTACACACAGAAAAAAATCAAGTTAAAAACGTCGAAAACAAGGTTGATTTAAAATTTTTCGGTGGTGATTTTGCTTTATACGTTTTTCATGTTAATTCAACCTGATTTTATAATTACTTGCGAACAACATTTTTTTCTTTTAAAATAACTATAATTCATGTTAATTTAACATTGCAGTAAAGTTAGAGCAAAATGTCATTTATATTGAAATAACAATCCGAATCACGTTGAATGAAAGTTATTTCGAGTTGAAACAACGTAAATTTCATGTAGAAACTAATTGGTTTGAGTGTGTAATAACAGTGTGAAGAAGCTTCAGAGACATCATATGCATTTATTTAAAAATAATTCAATGCACTTACCCCTGTAACACATGCTCCACTTATTTTGTATTCTCCTTTGTCAACAGATCAATCAGCAGAATGGCCCGATATGGTTTTAGTCATCATTCTACTTTGAAAACTTGATGTACCATTTAACTGAATAATTTTAATTAAAGGAATACGGGAATTGTCTTCTTTTTATAACATATTCTAGGAATGAAAATAAAAAAATTAACATACTTAACTATGTATGCATGCTAATTTAACAAGATAAACTTTTGATTTTAATATAAAACGGGTTTTAATGGATTCAATATTGAATCCATATTTATTTATATCTTAATATTTTTTTTTTATTTATTTTAACAGTGAATAATTTTAAATAAGCGTGATTTAAGATTATTTTAATATTTTTCATTTAAAATTAATATGAAATAATGATAAATTTAAATAAAGAGCATACTTTTGCAGAAATTTAATATGATTCTCAATCAACGTTTTTCCATGTTAATTTTACATTGGTATTTTTTTCTGTGTGTATGACGTGCTAAACTCCCAGTATTTCATTTTTGATAAATACACTGAAATTTATTGTTGAGGGAAAGCTAGCTTCTATTGACTCGTAAGATGAGCACTGCAAATCCCAGAATTTTTTTTTTAAAAGCTTTTTTGCTAAAACTATTCTTTAAAACTTTGGGGAAAATTTCTTTAATACATTTTATACATGACGAGGTTACAAAAAAGTAATAAATTGCTGCCAAAGGAGTAAAAATTTGTGAATTGCTTTTAAATTTTGACGACGTTTTTTTGACGATTTTTTTAAATAAAAATAATAAGAAAATTTATAATTTACTTCAAATTAAATGTTTTTTGTGAGTAAAAATTAAAAAAAGTCGCAGAAGTCAGTGATAAAAAAGTCGTAAGCCGCTCAAAACTGGTCCAATTTGCGTCTGTAGTCGGGGAAACGGTAGCCTTGGTCGCAGTAATGGTAAATTAACTTTTCAATACACAGAAGTTTTGACTTAACTGGATTTTGTTTAAGTGCACTTTTGACTTAAGTGCCTTTTGTTTAAGTGCACTTTTGTCTTAACTGCACAAAATGAAAAATTTTTTTCATTATTCTTTAAAATCCCATACAAATTTTTTTTTAAGTACACTTTCTATACCTGCACATTTGAGATTAATGCACAAAAGTTTTGGCATTTTAAAAGTATTTTCGTACAAAAAAAATAAGTTAGCTACACTTTGACTTAACTGCTCAAAATACATATTTCCTGTAATTATTCTTCAAAATCCTTGCCTTTTGTATAACTGCATATTTATTTTATTTTTTAAAATTTGTTTATATAGAACATCAAAGTTAGCTGCACTTTTGGTCACTTTTTTATATAAATATAAAAATTTATAAAATTTTAATAAAATATCAATTAAGAAAAACGTTTTTTATTCTTCTTTTAACCACTTTACTTTAGCTGCACTTTAATGCAGGTAACCACAATTGTGTACCTGTAAATTATGGCAGATAAATACATTTAAACAGTTTCAATTTATCTGCACAAAAATGGGAGTGTGCAGCTAAGTCAAAATAACTGTACAGGAAATTTAATAGTGGGAAATACCATGAAATTTTTTATCAACTACTTATTTGTGTAGCATACTTATAGGTTTGAAAACCCACACAACTTTACAAATGTGATGAAAATTTAGTGCGTAGCTCAGGGATGGCAATGAGAATTTTAAAATTGTACCCACATCCTTTTAGTTTTTTTTTTGATATTAATTGTACTAAAAGATTATTTTTTTAAGTTCAAATTATTTGTATTTATTAAAAACACCATCAAATAATAATATAAAAAAAAACAATTTTTAAACTGTCAACCGAATTTGAATTTCTTAGCGGATTTAGAAAGAGGTCACTCAGGCTTTTTAAAGATATGAACATAATATTATTCTCCAGAAACCTCAAATTTTAAAAAAAAATTTTTTATTTTTTTTACTTTGGAGATGTTTTTTACATATTTTTTAATTAAGGAACATCTCCAAAGTTAAAAAAATAGAGACATTTGTTATTAAAAAAAATTAAGTTTGCTGAAGAATTACGCATAATTACCTCAATATTACTTAATCATCATGTTCACATCTTTAAAAGGCCAGAGTTTTTTCTTACAAAATCGGTTAATATTTGACACAGTTACTCGCATATAAGTGCAAAAGGTACGAAAACCGGGTTTTACCCGTAACTCGAGGTTTTGGAGATGTTTCGCAAATTTCAAGGACAGAGTCTTGTTTTGCTCGACAAGAACTACTAGAAAAAAGGTAGTTTTTCCTGTCGCACTGTGTTATTTAGTATATTTAAATCATAACAATTGCAATTTTGTGAGTTTAATAAGTCCTTTGTTTCTATTAAGCCGCAAAAAGTTGCGGTTTTTAGTCTGCTTCTGTTTTGGGTTTTGCTAATATTTTGATAGGAAAAGATTCTTACTACATTTGCAGATGAATGTTAGGTTCAGCAAAATGAACGCCCCGTAAAAAAAAACTGAACGAAAAAATATTTATGCAAAATTTGTTAAACTCACGCGGTAAAAACAGTAAAAAACTTAACGAACGTTCAATTTTGCCGAAGCTGAACTGTGGGCAGAAAAAACTGAACGAACGTTCAATTTTGCAGAAGCTGAACTCTGGACAGTTAAAACCTGAACGCACACAGAAAAAAGTAATTGTCATATTTACAATTTGTTTCAGTTAAAAAATAAATACATGCAGGAAAAATTATTTTTTGTCTGAATTAACAAAAGTACACGTAGAAAAAAATATGGTTGGAGGTAACCATATTCTAAGAGCAACATACTATGGTTGAATTTTAACAATGTTTATGTTTGTAGTTTACCATATTATGTTTAACTATGACCATGGTATGGTTAAAATAACAAAAATTATCCCCGTGATAATAATATGGTTAAGGTTACCATAATATGTTTAAGTGTAGCTTTATTTTATTAAAACAATGGGCCGCGTGAATAAATAGGTAGCTTTAGCTAATACTTGAAATTTGTAAGTTTAAACTAGATTTGAGGTGAATAAAAATTTGAGTTAAAGCTAGTACTTTATACTGACTAGTAGAAACTAGTTCTTCCAGTGTTGACTCAAAAAATGTGTGAATAAAAACGAATGTGTGCTTAAAAATACTAGTTTTCGCTTTATTTTTTTTAAGCTTATGATTGGGGTGCTTGAAGTTTGTGTTTTGTCACAATATTGAAATAAAAACTAATTTATTTTTAAATATTTATTAGTATGTATGTTTAGTTTTATGAACATCCTGAAGATTATTTCAAATTGTATAGTTTTCGGAAAAATACCTAAATTGGTAAGATCTCTGTAAATGTATAAATACATAATTAGAATTGTGGTTATTTTGTTGAACTATTTATGGTTTTTAATCCAAATTTTTAATATTTTAATACGGCTTAAGTTCATCAAATTTAATTTTCATTAAATTATTGTTATGAAGAAAGGAATTTTACAGCATAAAAATTAATTAAAATTGTTATTGATAATCTTTCATTCTTGACCGTGGCCGGGGCCGGGGACGGGGATCGAACCCTGGTGGCAGGTTACCATGACATGTTTCGATCGCAACCATTCGATCTCCTCAGATGGATTTGCCGTCTCACGCTCGCAGCCATCGACGACTGCTGACGTCAATAGTCAAACATCAATCCTTAAACCAAATTGTATGTTAACCTTTGGTAGATCGAAATTTGCTTTTTTTGAATCATTATCCATTTTAATTGATTTTACATGTTTCTTCATAAAAATAATTTAATGAAAATTAAATTTGATGAACTTAAGCCGAAGTAACAAATACTTAAATTTAAATATGTACAGTTTACCAAAGCAATTTTACTTAATTTTTCAAATAAATAATAATCATTGACGTTGCCACTAAGTTGTTTTAAGATATACCGCATAAAGGTCGGTACAGACTTTTGCCATAAAAAGTTTGTGTTGCATTTTTTAAATAAAATAAAAAAATCTGTAAAAAAGAAAAATTTATAAAAAACAGATAAATATACAAAAATATATTTATTTATGTTCGCATACAAACTAAGACATTAACAGCGATTTTTTTTGTAATAATAATACACATTTGTTTAACGATTCAAAACATAAAAAAGGAAATTAACATTTTTTTCTTATATTCTGTTTTATATTTTTAAAAATATGTTTTAAAAATTTTAATTTTTGATATTTTTGCACTTTGCAATTAATTTAATTGAATGGTCGCATTATCCAGCGTTTGCTTCCTCTGTTAAGCATTAGCTACCTAGCACTAGCAAAGAATTATTCACACTTTTTGTAGTTTAAACTTTTCAGCATAGCTAGTACTGAAAAGTAAAAGCTAGTGCTAGTACTTAGTACTATGTAGCATAAACTACCTTTTTATTCACTCGACCCAATGTATTGTTGAATTCAACCATATTTGAAGTTTCAAGGGAGGTAAACACTTTATTGTTAAATAGAAACAAAATATTATCAATCGTGATAAAAGTTTTGTTTAAAACAACAAAAGTTTGTTTGTTGCCTATGCAGGGACCACAACCATGTTTTTTCTCTGCGTGTATTTATTTTATTAACAAATCCTATTATTGGTGCCTTTTCAATTAGAAACTTAATTGTATTGACGAATTGATTTGTCGTAATTTTTTTCTGTGCACATTCAACGAAAAACTGTATGTTTTGTTCGGGTTTTTACTAGTTCCAGGTGCAAAAAAAACCTAATAAATATTCAGAAAACCCGAATGTCTGTTTAGTTTTTTACCACGTTATTTTTTCTGTGTATAGCTCTACATCAGTTTCAATGTAAATGTAAAGTGTTGATAATTTGCTTTTTATTTAAAATTATATTAAATTTAGTTACATTAAATTTATTTAACCCATTCTTTTTTTAAAATTTTATTGCGATTTGACGAAACAAAAACCGTAATCTTTCTAATTTAATATGAATACGAGCATAGTCTGCCTAATTTATATATATGTACATACATGTATGCATACATAAATTGCGGGTTCGATTCCCGCCAGAGACTCTGGTTTATTTCCTGCAGACAAGCATAAAGCTTCGCGGGACTAGCTTAGGAAAATTATAAAAAAAAAAAAAAAAAAATACTTCTACACATGCATGCAATTGCTGGTATATGACTAGAATGATAAGTTGCCATATATAACAACTAAAGCTTGCTTAATTATGCTTCAGTGTTGCTACTTTGTGGGTAATTACCCGAATTTGGTATAATTTTTACTGTCGTGGGTAGAGCGTGGGTAATTTCTCTTAGGTGTAATTCAGGTGTTATTTGAAATTCTTAATTCAGATACCCAAAAAAAATCAGATTTGATTTCAAAGATAACATTTATTTCTTTTTAAATATTGTTGATAAAAACTGCACAATCTTCTGAACCAAACTCTCGGTTTCTTTTTAAGAAAAGACTTCAGTCATTAAAAATACTTATATATCTCCAAAAGTTTGGTTATAAATGTCGCAAGATAGACTCTTAGATTTGGATAAATATGTCTATCATAGTAATTTAGAACCTGATGTTTATTGAAAAAAGCTATTCAAACTAAAAACTAGCCTGTGGGAAGAAATGTTTCCAATATTCCAACATATAATTAATTGAACGTTCAAATGCCTTAGTTTAAAGAATATTTAACACCCTTAACAGTTGTAAAACTGAATTGTTTACTTACTAAGGTATAAGGGGCATTTTTTAAGACCATGAAACTTGAAATGGTAGACAACATACAAAAATGAATTGTACTCGCAGATTATTACTTAGCATTACCATTCGAAACTTATTTAAAACAAATAGGCACCGCGCCTGTCCTTAACGAAACGCATTGCAGACGTCCAATTTTGTTCCTCTTTTTCGAGCATTGCTGGCTGCATGTCACGAATAAAATTAACAATTTTGACGTCAATTGTTGGTAGTTTATCAGCATAAACGAGTGACTTCACTGCCCTTCGGAGGCGGAGGAGACATATCACACGGCCTTGAAGTCTTATTGAGAGTTTATTTTCTCTAAATCGCCTTTGTTTGTGAAAAATAAATTGCTTCATTTAAAACATGAAGTCGCTTATATGCTGCAAAAATCGATGAAAATGACTGATGGCACTGAGCATTTTGAACCTTTCCTAGATATAAGTTAATGCATAACACATTACAAATGCAACACACGAGCCGCAACGTCAGCACTAGCATTCCAGAGGTGTCTTATTACGAGAACAAGGGAATCGCAATATTCCCATTCAACAGGCGCGTGGACTACGTAAACACTTTTGGTTTAGGCTGGCACTTGATAAGTTATGTGTTAATATTTTACTTTTAGTTTGGTTTTGAGCATAAATAAAGTAAGCCGTGTTGTGAAAAACAACACGCAACCTTTTTTAAAAAGTAAATATAACTTTATTTTTATTAATTTATATGCAACCAAATGTGGAAGTTAAACTCATTATTTTAGGAGTTTTATTTTAAGTTTTATTAATTATTTTAGATCTTTCATGTTATATTTGTTAATTTATTTTAAATTACAATAAGAATTTTTACAGCTTGACTTCTTCTTTCACCGAGTTTATTGTGTTTTTGCTTCTTTGTAAATGTATTTTTATTAAACAATATTTAAATTTTATATCAGGTGTAATTTCATTTAAATCGGGTAATTTTGCTTCATCTCAAGTGTAATTTTGAATTATGCTGGTGGTAACACTGTTATGCTTCCTTATTTGTACTTAGTGCTGGTTAACATTCTTCAAGTTTTAGTCGTCAATTCTTGGGCTTTTAGGAGAGAAGAGAATGCTATTTCTTTTCTCCTCTTTCCTAAGAACTCAGGACTTGACGACTAAAACTAGCCATTGCTGTACCATTGGGCTTTTCAAGTTAAAAAATTACCAAAAAAGTACTACCAAACAATTCTGCAAATAATATTGGACTACCTGATCCATTTTGATCAAACGGACTACTCCATGGACTGGTCCAATGTAATGCAAGCATGGACCATGTCATTGTTTAAAAGTGCTAGTAGTGCGACGACATGTCTTTGTTTTTTATCGAAATGATTTTGTTTTTAAACGACTTCAAAACTAACCCTTTTTAGTAAACCATGGAGTAGTTTTGAGACTACTCCTTTGCAATCCAAAGCTGGGACCATATCTGCCCTAGGACATCGTAATGTTAAACAGACCACGTTTTTCCATACGTTTGGGTAAATTTTGGACTAGCCCTAGTCCCTTGTGGGCTACATTTTACACGCGTGTTTAGACTGGTCCTATCTTTTGCAGGGAAGCAACCTTGAACAAATTTTGTTATCAAAAAAAAAAAAAAAAAAAAAACATTATACCGCACCACTGCTAATTGTTGTAGTTTGAAACTGTTCCCATTTAGCATATTGGGAATAGCAGAATTTTTAGCAAATTTTGTTTTAATCAAATTTTCTATCTGCCTGGTTTTAGAAAAGATAAACAAGTGAGGAGAAGAAATAATATTGAAATCAACCATAAAAAATATTCTTTTTATACTTGTCGCAAAAAAGTGGTCAAGGTTGTATAAGTTTTGTTCTTCTTAATGAAGGTTTACTCATATCACTTCATATCATTTTGTTTTTTGTTTTCTCTCCGTTTTTATACCCACCAACACTTGTGGTGAATGAGGGTATACTTAGTTTGTCATTTCATGTGAAAATTGATATTCATTAAAGTGCTTAAAAAGTATATATCTGTAGTCGTAATGGGTAACCGTGTATGTTCATTTTTTGCTTATAAAGTATATATCTGTAGTCGTAATGGGTAACCGTGTATGTTCATTTTTTGCTTATAAAGTATATATCTGTAGTCGTAATGGGTAACCGTGTATGTTCATTTTTTTCAACCTTGAGACGTCGGTGCCATATTGCATTTTTGTTCTTAAAATTTCTGAAAAAATATGGACCAATTCCGATTTTCGATTCTGTTGCAATCAGAATCGACTTTAAACGAAGGAATAATTTTGGTGTCAAATTGTTTCCAGATTTCCTAAGCAATTTTTGATGGAAATCCATTATAATTATTTTAGTTGGAAAAGTGTTATTAAACAAAATGGGGAAGGATCACCATTAAAAATTGATATTTCAGATAAACATACAAACATAAATTGGGGCAGAATGCAAGATTATTTCATGTAAATGTTGCCTTTGGCAATTTTGGCATGCTTTGTTCAGCATTTGTAATGTTGGCTTACAGAACTGTAATAGTGTCTGGTTTGGCCCTATATATGTGAGACTTATCCCTACAAAAATAGTCTAGTGGGGTCGAATCGCCTGCCCTTGGTGCTAGTGGACTGCTATAAAACTTGATATTTAATAGGTTAATAGCGTCTAGTACTATTTCACACGGCACCGTCTTGTTTTGTGGATTCTTTAAATTTTGGCGAAAAAAGTCGGTAATAATCGCAACGTACCTTGCTCCCTTGACTGTTACGTTGCGATTTGTATCGTTCTTAAAGAAATATGGGTGGCCTACTAACCGCACCATGCAGTCCCTCTTTTAGGGTGCATTGGCAGCTTTTGACGTACGAGTTAAAAATTAAATTTTTCTGTCAAGATAATTTTTTGACTAAAAAATTTCTCAACCAGCACGAACTTTGATAGTAATCAAATTCAATGTTTTGCAAACGGTGTTCTTTTGTTACTCTATTCATCGTGAGATGTCAAAACTTGCTGAGCATTTCGGCCATTGCAGGAAAAAATTAACACTAAAGAAACCAAATAGCAACAAAAATCACACTTTATGTGACTACACGCAGAGAAATAACATGGTTGAAGTATGGTTAAAAAAAAACATATTATGGTCCCTGCAAAGGCAACAAGCAAACTTTTTTCACGATTGATAATTTTTTGTTTCTATTTAACAATAAAGAGTTTACCTCCTTGAATCTTCAAATGTGGATGAATTCAACAAAATATTGTTTTAATAAAATAAAGCTACAACTATGTACACTTAAACATATTGTGGTTACCTTAACCATATTATTTCCACGGCAACCATATAAGGGTTAAATGCAATCATCGAAAAGTTATAATCATATTATGGTTGCTTCCAAACATGTGATGAATAATATTAAATAACAATAATATGTTCGATATTAAAATATTTTAAAAGAATATATGTTGAGTTTTAAATATAAAATAATATTTTTAAAAAGCAACAACATTCTGGTCGTTAGCATTTTACTTGGTTTGCTTAAAATTCTCATTCATTTTATTTTAACTATTGATTAAAAAACATAAGTTTACGTAGAATAAACTTGTAGAACAGATAAAATGGTATTGAAGGTCGTCCCAGGGTGGAATATGGATCAAAGGGTTTTTTATATTAAAGTGCAACATAACACCTATTAGGAATAAAAAATTAAATAAAATTATAATTAACACTTAACAAAAAAATTGAAAAAATGGATCAAATAAATAACCATAAGATTATTAGCATTAACTATATTATTGTTAATTCTGACCATAATATGGTTACTTTTATCAAAATGTTGGGAAATTTTGAACATAATATGGTTAGTTTTTACCATGTTTATGGTTAATTTAAAATCTTGTGATGATCGGTTTATAATTTACAATGGGTCCTAAAAATCACTTGAATATGCCCAAAAACGAAATGAGTTTTAATGAATGTTATTTTTTCCAAGGTAATAAGGCCTTAATTCCTTCAATGTAAATAAAATAAAATTTTAAATTACAATATTTGATTTGAATTCTTTTGAAATTATGGCCAGAAAAAAAATCATAAAACTTTGCAATGATTAGCAATTTAGCATATTGCCAGCATTATAAGCGAACCTGCTAACTCCATTTCAGCACATTTTACAGGAGAGGCAAAAAAACTTTTTAAATTTCATATTTGTAGCTTGAGAGGAAAACCAATAATATAGTTGGTTTTACACACTTTAAGACTCATATTGAAGAAAAACTTAATGCTGGTCGACGAGGCATATCTTTCCCTACCACACGGCATCAAAATCTCAATTTACTTACAAAGTGGATTTGGCAGAATTGTATATTAAGCCGATGATATGCTAAATCGCTGATCATTGCACACAGAATAAACTATTAATCAAAAATAAAATCGGTCTTAATTAAAAATTAAATCAAGTCAACTAAACGTTTAATTATATCAACAATATTAATGCAAAACATGTTGTTAGATGATATCAAAAATAATTAATTTTTTTAACTAATTTCAGTCAAGTTTTTAATTGAAATCAATTTTTATTTTTTTGTTTGCATATAAAGCCTATTGCAGAAATATTCTTACTCTTGGTGAAGGGTATCTAAGATTCGGCTGAGCTGAATGTATTTTAAAAAATAATTCACAAATTAATTCGATTTCATAAACTACGCATCATTTGGGGGCTCAATTATTTTAATTTTAATTTCAGTTTTTTTCTTTTGCTTCTCTCTACATATTCAAAATGCAGCTATTTGAATTTTTTGTTGGCTACTAGGGGCATCTTCAAGCTCGGCAGGATATCACCGTCTATTCTTAATATCCAAATTTTTCATTTTTTTTTCTTCGTATTAATATTTATTTTTTACTCTAACCGATTTGTGTAAAAATCAATTTTTGTTGTGGTTGTTTAGTTTTTTGTTTGATTCTTAATCACTTTTTTAATTCAATCGATTAGAACCTTAGTTTCTTTTCACGTTTTTTTTTATCTTCGTGCATAAAATGCACAGCAGGTGTATTGCGAATTATATTTTTCGCATATAGTTTTTCGTTTGGCTTGAGCATTTAAAATGTTTAAATTTATTTTTTTAAAGAATTCCAAACGCAGTTTTTTCATGTCATTATTAAGAATTTAAAAATCTATTTAAATATTCAGTCATAAAAAAAGTTGATTAAGAATAAAAGCAAATATTTGACTGTCTATTTCGGTATGTATTTAGTGTTTTTCATACGGGGCGAAAATCCCACATGTTTCGGGAAAAAAATCCCGGGAAATTTGTGCCGGAATTCCCGGTTTTTTTTTATTTAATTATGACAACTTTACTGCTGATAAGTACAATTGAAAATAAGTTGTGTCATGAAATAGATGTTACCCGTTAGGCAAAAAAGTCTTAAGTCAAAAAACAAAATTTGATTTTTTGATTGACTTTAATTCAATTTATTTTCTCTTTTGTTAGGTTTAAATCAGTTTAATCTAGCACAACTGCTGCTAATCGTTATCATCTGCTCTTAGGAAAAAGGTCTATATAGCAATAAACTAAAGTTCCTGACTTAAGACATTTTTGCCAAACGTCAAAGAGATGTCAATTCAATGTTTAATGTGTAATGCTCTGCAATTTCCAAAGAAGAAGAATAAAAATGTACAGAATTTTTGATATTCTTTAA
The DNA here is from genome assembly GCA_949318255.1 of Pollenia labialis. NCBI lineage: Eukaryota > Metazoa > Arthropoda > Insecta > Diptera > Polleniidae > Pollenia > Pollenia labialis. The sequence goes on along the minus strand of OX439141.1, from coordinate 139,279,165 downwards.
TTAGGCTTGAGTTCATCAAATTTAATTTTCATTAAATTATTTTCACTGAGGGAAGGAATTTTACAACTTGGAATTTTTTTATTAAAATTTATTGATAATTTTTCTTGGCATGTACAAATGTACAGAATTTTAAAATTGTTAAAAGACCCAGATTTATTTTTTAAAAACGAAAAAAAATTTTTTTCACTTGCCTTAAAAAATTAAATGATTTTTTATGCAAAACAGCTGCATAAAAGATTTTTCGGATTAGTTTCTGTAAGAGATGATGGCAAAAGTTATTTATTACTAAAGAAAACGCTTATTCGATTTGAAGAAAATAATATTGTTTTTCAAGGGAATTACAAGTTTTGAAGGAAGTGCTAAGAAAACTGAAATTATATAGTGTTCCTTTGGCTATAGAGGCAAACATCCGTAGAAACAAATGTGTTTTGTCATTGAAATTGCTTGATAAAAATTAGAAATAAACTTTCAAACGATTCTGTAAATGCTTAATCTGAACTAAAATCCCTTTTTTTTAAAAAAGAGTTGTGATATTTTGTTTAAAGAATTTATCTTTTTTGGTTTAATATTAATACTGTTGGCTTTTAAGTAATCCTTTGGCAATAAGTGCTTAAGTCAATTTGTTTTGTTTTATTACAGAGAACAATTTAAAACTTTAAAGGTGGCTTTTGAAAATTTGTTCCGAATTTAATATAATCATCAGTTCTTTGCGGTTATAATTGTTAAGTTGTTATTCCTAAACACTCCTAATGTCACAGATATGAAGTTATTATTATTACAAATGTTATGGCACATCGAAAACAAATAACCAAAAAGTCATTTTGCTATAACTCGAAAATCCTACAAAATAATTACAATTTATGAACATGAAATTCTTAAAGTGCCATTAAGCACTTTTTCCTTTTGGCCACAGAAATAAAAAAGTTGAATGTATTTATAAACTTATTTAATTGCTCTCAGGAAATGCTATTTGTTCAAATACAAAACTTAAATTAAATAATATTTTGCTTCGATTGGTATTGAGCGGGAATTGCCGGGATCCCGGGATTTGAAAAATTAATCCCGCTTTCCCGGAAAGTGAAAAAGTCCGGGAAAAGAAAAACTCTAGTATGTATGTATATAGCAAATGTGGGCTATTAGAAAAACAGTTTGCGTTATTGAACCATTAAATAATTTCCACTCTGTTATTTTTTCCTACTTTGAAAATAAAAAAAAAAATCAATAAATTCAACACTTTGACTCTCAATGGAATTTCAATTTCCAATTAAACACTTAACTAATTGATACATTCACTCAATCATTTATTTATTCATTCATATCTGATAACTTACAAAAAAAGCAACAAAATAGCAAACGAAAATAAAAAAGTAGCAATAATAAATTATGTATTAATAAAGATGCAAACTGAAATATTTTCTTTTCTATTATTAAATAAAAATAAATTTTCAACACATTAATAAATTAAAAAAGAAAATATTATAATAATAGAAACAATTGTAGGTAAAAAGTGCTAAAATTATCTTGAATTTTTGGGGGCCGAAACGCGGTTGAAGAGGGCGGCTCATCCTCCAAATATTTGTAGTCATAGTTTGAAATAAACAAATAAATTTGAAATTTTTTACAACAATTAGAAATGATTGCATTCTGACACGCAAGTGTTTTAAAAATTACAATTATTTTTTTGTATTGTTATTATAACGAGTATTAAATTTTTTTTGTTTAATTTTGTTTTCTATTAAACAATAATTGCAATTGTATTGTTTTTTATGGTGATCATGATGACCATAAAAAATTGTATTTATTTACACGTTTTGTTTATTTATAATTATTTAAAGGTTTATTTATAGATGTAAATTATAGCTAAATGTGACACATATATAGCACCAACATATTAATATGAGTTGGAAATTTATTAAAAAAAAAAACAATGAAATTAATAACATACGGAGTGTGATAGCAGCATTTAAGTTTTTCCAAACAAATATTAATTAATTAATCGAAAAGAAAAATATTTTTGAATCTGACAATTGATAGAATAAAGCTCAGTTTAAGTTTCGTTTTAGGTAAGTTTACGGTTTTTTCTAGTTTAGTTCTTGCGCAGTTTAAGTTCAGATCTAATAAAGCTTTAGTTCAGTACAAGTTCAGGTCTAGAAAAGTTCTAGTTTAGTTCTAGTTCAGTTTTAGTTCAGTTCTAGATGAGTTCTAATTCAGTTCTAGTTCAGTTCTAATTCAGTTTTAGTTCAGTTCTAGTTCTAGTTCTAGTTCAGTTCTAGTTCAGTTCTAGTTCAGTTCTAGTTCAGTTCTAGTTCAGTTCTAGTTCAGTTCTAGTTCAGTTCTTGTTCAGTTCTAGTTCAGTTCTAGTTCAGTTCTAATTCAGTTCTAGTTCAGCCATAAATCCAATTTAGTTTAGTTCTAGTTCTAGCTCTAGCTGTAGTTTCGTTCTAGTTCAGTACTCGTTCAGTTTTAGTTCAGTTCTAGTTCAGTTCTACGTCAGTTCTAGTAAAGGTTCTAGTTTAGGTTATAGTATTTAAACCAAACCTCGTTTTACACCCAATCAGTAATTTGTAACATTTTACGCCAAATGTAAGCCATTTTTATATTTTCCACCGATAGTTGTGAATGAGGGAGAGTATATTAATGCCCCTATTACGGTCTATAGCTCAGCTAGAAATTATTACAACTTATCACTAACAGTTGTTTGTTATACCGTGCACCACAGGTGGCAAGATTATATTAAGTTTTTAATTCCATTTAAAATTTCTACAATACTGATCTTAGACCCTATAAAGTATATAAACTATGGCTCCTTATCAATAGCGAAACTGTTTGAACGATATCCGTCTGAGATGGGGACCAGGTTGTAAAATGCCTGAGATATGATCATAAACCAAGACTTTCTCTAATTTTACCATAAGCGCATTGTTGTTGTTGTTGTTGTTGTTGTTTTTGTTTTCTGTATATCTGGTAAACATCAAGATCTATTAGTTTCAAGCATTTTGGTTATCAATACAAAATGTTGGCGGTATTGAAGAAGTGAGCGTGACACAAAATAGATTTATTTACATAAAAGAACGGCATTTATATAACTTATCGCACGATAGTTATCTGATTATTCTGTGTGCACCGATTGTTATTAAATTTTGCACAAACAAATGATGGACGATATACATCAATGTCTTACAACCACTGGTTGTAAGATCCAATCACATGATCGTGGCGCCCAATAAACATTGCCACGACGTGAGTTATACTGACCGTTGAATTCCTCGCGCGATAGAGCCATTGTTTTGTTTGCTGTGTAACAAGCGGCAACATCCTTTTGGAACCATATATAGTCCAGGCCACCTCCTCAAATTCTGGCCACAAGAAGTTCGTTATCATCTCGTGATTGCGAACACCACTTACGGTTACTGCTTGCCGCTCTCATTTTCGAAGAAGTATGGCCCAATGACGCCGCCAGCCCATAAACCGCTGAGCAAGCATGCACAGTGTTTTCACATTTTCTTCAGAACCGGTTTGCTGAAATTTTCGCATAATTCTTCGGATTGTGGAAACCAAAGCAATCACGAAGTGCACGAAATGCATTATGCTTTGAACGCCAATTTTCATAAAAGGCTCTTTCCCTGGTTGAATTTGTCAAGCACTGAAACAAAGAAATGTTAAATTAAGTTGACATTAAGATGTGACTCACAATTACTTTTTAAGAAAAATCAGATTTTTTATTGAATGCGTAGGTGTTTTCAAAACTAAATTTCTGGCACCACTGACAAAATGTCCCTTTTTTATAGACAAAAAAATTCACCTTTTTTATTTTAAGTAAAAGTTGACCGCAGTTGGCAAAACTAACTTTTGACACTTCAAAGAATACACTCTTGCACAAAACGTTTTTAACAGAGAGATTCTCAATTTTTCTCTAAAAAATCGCTGTTATGGAAAAAAGTGAATTTTTATTTAAAAATTTTATTATTTAATTCTTCAGTACAATATTCAATAAAAGTTCAATTTAAATACAACAAACAATATCCAAGTGGAAACAAATTATTTAATTTGTAAATCCATACTGAACATCTGAGAAAAACATTCATTCTGCCAACACCAACAACATTTATTTAAAAAAAAATTTATTAAGTATATTTCATTATTAGTTGTTTACTTGAATTTTATTTTGTTTGCAATTTTTTTTTGTGTTCTTTTGGAACTTTTTTTGTTCTTTTAGTTTGTTGATGTGCGAAAAGTACTTTGTGGCTACATTTCAACAACTAAATACCACCTGTGAAATATTGAAATATTTATGTATTTCGTTTTAGTTCAATTGCAAAAAAAAAAAAAAATTTTTAATATTGAAAAGGATTTAAATTTAAAATTTTTAGACAGCACAGTGTAACGAAACAGCAATAAAATGCCAAGTCAGCCATTTAATTGCAACAGAATAATAAAATTTTAATAGAATAAATTGTAACTGAGCATGAAGTTAAAATGGTTTTTGAATGGATTTGGTCTACAGCTTTTGATTAAGTAGAGGTCGTTACGAAAATTTTTAATATAATTAAAAAAAAAAAATTAGCACTCACCTTGTCTCAGCAAGTAACTGAAATGTAAAATCAAATTTATTTCAATTAGATTTTCAAAAATTCTTTTCAATTGAAAAATTATTTAAGTGTAATAATTTTTCAAAAACACAAGAACAACAACCATTAAAATAAAACAAATGTTGTTACGTAATTTGTAATGGTTGTTTAAAATTTCGATGAAAATAAACAAAAAGTATATTTGAAACGCAAAAATACACCAACAATTATTTAACAAATTTGTATTTTGCGATTCTTATAAACATTTTATTAAAGGAATATTTTTAGCAGCCTCGATTGCTGCCTTCGATATTGGCAGACCGCACGTCCACAGCAAAAAAAAAAAAAAATTTTGGCTTTCACTAGACAGCAGTATTTATATTTAACAGTAAGAGTGCTTTATTCGGCTTTGCCGAATCTTTGATACCCTCCACCGACAGTTAGAATATTTCAGGCGAGGGCCCTGTATAGGGTCTATAAATTATTAATTATTCTTTATAAAAGCGGACGTCAGTATTACAACTCGTCGCGGTTTAGACCTACAGATAGTAATTTATAAACCGACACTCAGATAGCTATCTTTATTTCTTTATTTCTAGTCATATAAAAGTTAATTTGAACAAATATTTTTGAGAGCGGAATTTATATAAGGTTAGGTTAGGTTCCACGGGCAGCCATCAAAAGACAGCTCACTTGGGTCCTTAAATGGTCACTTTGTGATACCCTGCGCCAATGCCCATCCATTAGAGCAGTTACTCAGATGGCGTCACTGCAAAGTCCAAAAACTTCGTCTTCCTAGTGAAGAGAAGGAGCGATTTTAGTTCCATCCCAGATAGATCCTCCAAGCAGGCAAACACCGGTTCCTCCCGAATGTCCCGCAATCCAGGGCAATGACAAAGAAAGTGAAGCACAGTCTACTCTTCCTCCTCGTTTTGACAACTTCTACAGTAGTCGTTAAATTCCAGACCCATTCTTCCAGCATGAGTCCCCACCGGCCAGTGTCCAGTTACAACCGATATCACCGTCCTAATCTGGTCCCTGCTGAACCCAAGTAGAGAGCTAGTTCTCCGTCCATCATATCCAGGCCAAAGGATCCTGGATATCGAGCAGGTGGATTCACAGGTCCACCGCGTCTGCGCAACTCTATAAGACTCGCGCCCTATAAGTGATTTACAGTGAGCCAATTAATGTTTCATCCATGCGACCACCTCGTTTGGCCAGCTCATCTGCTACCTTATTGCCCGGGACAAACTTCACAAAACTATGTAGAGTATTTTCGGGTATTAAAAAACCTAAATAAGAACAAAATTATCGAAGGGGTTTGAATTGCTTATAAGTTTTTTATTATAATTTTTTTTTCTTTTCTTTAAATTTCAGTATTTTGTAAAGAAGACTTGGGGAATTTAAAATGGAGCAGTACTTAATTGTACAACGTGCCCAAATTGTTGAGCTTAGTTTTTCAAATCAACGATCCATTGCTTTGACGAATTATTTCGCGTACAAGTGATTTTAATTGGCCTCCGCGTTCACTGGATTTAACCGCCCCAGACAGTTTTCTTCGGGGTTATTTGAAAGGAAAAGTCTACAGTAGTATGCCTAGAACCATCCAGCAATTAAAAAGCAATATACGCGACGAAATAAATAACATAACACCTGAAGTTTTGCGAAAGGTTATGGGAAATGTGTGAAAGAGCACGAATTTGCGAAGCAGAAAATGGCCACCACTTGCAAGATAGTATTTTTCATAACTAAACTAAAAATATTCCCAATTTATATACTGTGTTAAAAAAAAATTAATAATTATTTCTTAAATAAAAAGTTATAACGAACTAAAACCCCTTTAATTTTGGGCCACCCTGTAGTAATGAAATTTGTTATACCGTTTTATAGTTCTAAAGTGGTTTCAGATGGCTGCTTAACACGACATCTAAGACAGATTTTAAAAAAATTACATGGTACAATTTCTGGCCATATGCAACTAAGTTGGACAAAATTTTAACACAACATCTGTATATCTGCTACGGTTGAAGGCGTGCTTTAAACATTTCCAAAAGTGGGCATTATGGTCAATTTTGGACATTTTCTACTGTAGTTTGAAGCGGATTATGCGTAGTAAAATATTTTGCGAGAGTAGGCTTTGTATGGGGCCTTTGTAAATTAAAGACCGAACTTTTACGAAATTTAACAATATTTTTCTAGTCATATAGAACGAATTTTTGCTGGGTTCACATTCAAAACCACTAAGGATAACTAGAAGCAATTTGTGACCAACATTGTTCTCTTCTTTATAGTTTGTCAGTTGGACATACGGACATCGCTAAATCAACTTGGAATAACTCAAGGATTCAGAATTGAAAAATAAAAAAGTTTCTTATTCGCTTAGCAGTTTAAGTTTTTTGGGAAATGGGCATATTCCATCAACAATAAATATCAGTGTTTTTATAAAAAATAAAAATTGGGAACTAAGCACTAACTCCTCCAGTTTCCAAGAAAAACGCATTTAAAGTTTTTCATACAAAAATCCTAAGAAAGTCCAATTTTACTGGGAAATACAAGTGATCACAGATTATTCGTTATTTTCTCTAACTCTTTTAGTTTTCATCTTGTTAATTGAAAATTTTGTATTCCCAAAAGTTACTTTGATAATGTACTATTTAATTAAATAAATTTAACAAAAAGGATACGGGAATTTCTTTCTTTTTTAAATAATTTTAAACATGAAAATAAAAAAAATTTATGTTTTTTTTAATGCTATTATTGTTTCTATACGCTCAAAATAATCAATCCATCCGTACTTAAATCTATTCGCAGCGGTATAAATAGTACGGTAAGTACAGATTTTGTTGAATCAAGTACAGAAAGATTAATTCAATTACGGATTTTTAATCGCAAAATACCTAAATTATCCATATTCAATCCCGATTTCGTACTTAAAATAATCCGAAAATGAGATTGATTTAAGTAAAGCTTAGATAGAATCAGTCTTAAAATGCTCTTGATTCAAGAATTATAAAATTGTTTTAATACGAATTCGTACTTAAAATTATCCGAAAATGAGATTGATTTAATTAAAACTAAGATTGAAAATGCACTTGATTCAAATATTATAAATTTGATGTTATCCAGAATAAGAAAGAAAAAATTATTATGATTGATTAACATACCTGTTTTACACCTCACCAACATCATGCCCGATATGGGTTTTACTTTAGAAATCTTATGTACATATTTAACCAAAAATATAAACTAAATAAGAAGCAAGAGTTTAAGTTTACCTTTTAACCCTTCGTGGCATACAAGAGTCTGGCCAGATCTTTTTTAAATGTTTATAGAAAATCAAAACATGCGTAAGCCAGAGGGTTAAACACAACGAAAAGTTTAATTTTTTTTTAACTTGATTTAAGAATTTTATACCTTTCAAGAAATTCCGGGACTGATTTTCGAAAGCAATCCCATTTAGGATTGTTTTGAGTGCATTTTAGTGTTATTCGTAATTGAATTTTTAAGCACGACTCGTACTTAAAGTAATCATAAAAAACTAGATGTATCCCGAGTGTTTTTCTTTCTGTAATATAAAAGAAGTAAAATAGGATTTTATAGATTCAATATCGAACAATGTTATTTTAACATTTTTCATTTAAAATTAATATGAATGATAAATTTAAATAATGTCCATACTTTTGCAGAAATTTACTATGCTTTTTAATCAACATTGCGCATTGTTAATTTACTCACTACTATTGGTAGTAAAAGTATTATGTTCGGCCGTGCACCATGAGTAGTAATATTTCAGGATTGGGCTTTATATTTGTGGCAGTTGGGAAAAAGTTCGTAAGTCTATTTTTTAGTTTCGAGGAAAGCAATTTTAAACTGAAAATTTATTTTAAAATTAATTAATTTTAATTAGAATTGTGGTTATTTTGTTGAACTATTTATGGTGTCTAATCCAAATTTTTAATATTTTAATCGGGCTTAAGTTCATCAAATTTAATTTTTATTAAATTATTTTTATGAAGATAGGAATTTTACAACATGAAAATTAATTTAAATTGTTATTGATAATCATTCATTCTTGACTGACCTGAGATTCGAACCCAGGCGGCTGGTTGCCATGACATGTTTCGATCGCAACCACTCGATCTCCTCAGATGGATTTGCCGTCTTGCACTCGCAGCCATCGACGACTGCTGACGTCAATAGTCAAACATCAATCCTTAAACCAAATTGTATTTTAACCTTTGGTAGATCGAAATTTGCTTTTTTTGAATGATTATCAATTTTAATTGATTTTACATGTTTTTCCTAACCTCTGTTTTTTCCGTACTTTTGACTAATTAATTTAAATTAAATCATAACTTTTTGCGATTACAGTTTTTATTTACAGACAGTTCGTCGATTTCGAACGTTTACGTTAACAGGCTGCAAGTTTTTATCCCTAAATATTCCTAATGACAGAGATCGGAAGTAAATTTAAGTTTTTATTCCACATAATGTTGAACATAAAAAAATAAGCAACGAGTAATTTTGCTATAACATCCTAAAAAATCGTACAAAATAATTGAAATTTTGTCATACACTTGGCATACACATACAGGTGGCATACACTTTTTCCTTTTTGGCACAGATATAATAAACAATAGTCGATTATTACAAAGACTTCTCAACAGTGTACTAGACGCAGTTATGCTCAAGGCGAACATACCGGGAAGTGTTATTACGTGGGCTATTCATGGAAAACTAGGTGACCTTAATTATACGGAGGGCAAATGTCTACTGGCGCACAGTTACTCCGAAAATTAGATGGGATAGTGAAAACTGCTGAAAATGCAGGCATGCGAATCAACATCCCAAGACTAAGCCTCTCCGTGTTAACCCAAATGTGTCCGATAAGTTTGTAATTAACAACACACGTTTAGAGGATGTTGACTACTTTTGCTATCTCGGTAGACTTATGCCAGCTACCGGTGGTTCCAGCAGCTATATTGAAAATCGAAAAAAAAGGCGCGGCAAACTTCTTTCCGCATAAGTAATGTATGGAAATCATGGTCACACCGTATGAAGTTAAAGATATTTAACTCCAACTTAAAATAAACGCTCTTCTACGGTTGCGAAACCTGGAATTTGCAGTCTCTTCAAGATCTCGCAAAACAATGTCTACGAAATATTATGAACAATGTTTGGCCGTAAACTATCGCCAACATTGGAGTATGCTCACAAACAAACCGTCAGCCAGTTTACATTGAAATACGTATGTATACGGATCGGCCATACTCTGCGAAGGTCACATGATTACAACACCAGAAAATGCAATTGATTGGAACCCGCAGGGTAGCAGAAGAAGAGGATGGCCGTCACATACATGGATGAGGAAAATAGAGTCCTAAGTAAAAAGCATGCGAAAAATCTGGGCCGAGATAAAACCAGTGGCAAAAAATAAATAACAATTTGACCAATTCGTTGAGGACCTATGCTCCTTGAAGGTTCGACGGGACTATATATGTATATATAATACAAAGACTTATGATTTTATTTCTAATGAAATAAAATTTAATTGAATCTAATTTTAATAAAACGTCATGGTTTGTTTTTGTCTTAGGCGTATTAAAGTTATTTTCAGGGTGAGGAAATTCAGGATAGAAAATTATGGACCGATCAATTCGAAATTTGGTAAAGTGATTTCTTGTATAAAAAAACTAAACTGGGCAAAATTTTAAAAGAGCAAACAAATTTGGTTTTGCGTTTTATGTGTTAAACCACCGTTTTTACAACTAACCGATAGCTAAAGTATGAATTTAAATGGCTGTATAAAAAGTGGTCCGTTATAACAACTTTATTTTAAGCTACCAGATAGGGTGCCATTCCTAAATCATCTTTGCGACAATTGGAAGTGTGGACAGATTTGATAAGACTATGACAAATCATATTTTTCTACAATAGCATTATTCGTTAAGGGCTTAGGCATATTAAAGTGTTTTCCGAGAGTGGCTTAACATGGGGGGTCTACAGTAAATAGTAGAACCATCTCTCCGAAATTTGGTAGCGTTATTTCAAGTCTTTTGGAACTACTTCAAGACATATTTTGATACACAAGCATGATTGTTACGTTCTTAGGAGTGTGGGATTTTTATGGGGCGTATAGTAATTTTGGACCGATCTTTATACAATGATTTTGTGCACGGTTTAATAAAAATCGGCTTATTTTGCGACCAATTAATGCTTTTGAAGCAACATTTGAATTCATAACTCATTCCCTGCTGAACCGATTTTGCTGGATTTTATTTTTATTTTATTTTTTATTTTTATTCCGAAATAGGAAAACTAAAAACAATTTGACACCAATATTGTTCTCACTTTAAAGTTGTTCGAAAGTGAGCGTATTTTAGAAAGACAGACTGCCGAACGGACATATCTATGTAAACGGCTAAATCTACTTGGAATTTCTCAAGGACCTAGACAATATATGCTTTATGGGGTCTGAGATAAATATTCAAAAAGCTTCACAGCAAATAACAAACTAAGTATACCCCAATTTCCCACTAGTAATGGGTATAATAAATTTGTGGTGAGAGAAAGAGAGTTAGAGAGACAGGTAGACAGGGAGAATAAATGCCCTAAGCAAAAATAATCGTATTGCTATATCAAATACAATCCAGACCAACTTAAATCCAGCCGGCGTGGTTGTCTTTTTTTGAAATTATAATCGAATTTATGAGAGAGATTAGTGAATAAATTAATAATTGTATATTTTTTCTTTGGCATTTTTTTTTGTTTATCTTGTGGCCATAATTAACTTTAATGTTGGCAAACAAAAATATCGTTTTTAATTCTTTCCTATTCTCTTATACATACATATTTAAGGCGGAAAGAATTCTTAATATTTTTTTTTTTATTATTAAAAGAAAATTCCACCAGGAATTTATTAACACCATTTGACTGCTCAACATTTCTACTGGAAAAACATTCGCAAAAAGTTTATTTATTTCTTTTAAAGAATGTTATACTTTAAGTCATTGTTCGAAAATAATCATTAAATATCGCTCCTTAGTGTTCGGTCGTTACAGTTGTGCTTAGCGCCCTTATGACCTTAATCATGATCTTAGGCTTCTTAAAGTATGATTGAATGTCCGGACATACGTCACAATAGCGGAGAGGGTCATAATACCCTGATGTATACCTTTAAGTATACCGACCACTTTCAGAACTACTTTTTTTGTCGGTCTAGCGATGTCCGTCCACCTGGCTGGCTGACAGGTTTTCTGTCCATGTAACTTTGTGTGCAAAGTACAGTTCACAATTTAAAAGATAATCTGAGGAAACTAGTTACTAACGTTTCAATTGTCATAAGAACAAAGTCTATCGAAAATGGTAAGAATTGGTCCATAAAACCACGAGGCCGCCATACAGACTTCCTTCCGGTATAGTTTTTGTGCCCATAAACTTAAATATAATTCATTTCGCAATCAAAGAAAAACATCTAACGGTCATAACGTAAACCTTTTACTACTTTTTCTTGCTCTAAAATACAAATTTTTAATTAGAATTGTGGTTATTTTGTTGAACTATTTATGGTTTTTAATCCAAATTTTTAATATTTTAATCAGGCTTAAGTTCATCAAATTTAATTTTCATTAAATTATTTTTATGAAGAAAGGAATTTTACAACATGAAAATTAATTAAAATTGTTATTGATAATCATTCATTCTTGACTGACCTGAGATTCGAACCCAGGCGGCTGGTTACCAAGACATGTTTCGATCACAACCATATGATCTCCTCAGATGGATTTGCCGTCTTACACTCGCAGCCATTGACGACTGCTGACGTCAATAGTCAAACATCAATCCTTAAACCTAATTGTATTTTAACCTTTGGTGAATCGAAATTTGCTTTTTTGAATGATTATCCATTTTAATTGATTTTACAAAAAAAAATACAAATTTTTATTTAATTTAAATTGCTAATTTTTTTTGCTTGCATATTTTTGAATTTTTTGTTCAAGTAAAAACTTGCCCTGATAATAAACATAATTTTCAAAATTAAAATTTAAAACAACAAACTTTTTCCTAAATTTTCACCGAAATTAGTTGTATAGTTTAAAACAAACAAACAAACAAATCAATAAATACAATTGATTTTAATGGTCCATACCGAATCAACATTTAATATTTACTTTTTTAAGAAATTAAATTAACACAAATGAAAATTATGGAAATCTCTGAAATAAAAATAATAAATATCATAAGTTCCGAATAAAGTATTTTGTTCAAGGAAAAATTAATGTTTTGGGAAAATTTATTTTAAAATAAATTGAATTAGAAATCCATTGCCATTTCTATTGAAATTGACCGCGTGAATTGAAAATTACGGCGAAATTATAAATGAAAGTTTTGTTTTGAAAGTGTTAAAAGATAATTGATATTTGAAATAATTTGGTAAATTTATTTTGAATTTGCAAATTTCTTTTCTAAAGAAGTATACTGTTGTAAAGAATTTATTGGGAAACAGAGATATTAGTAGCTTGATTTGTTTATTTCTGAACGAACAAGGGATTTAAGGTAAATAAAAGAGATTTTTTTTTATGTTAATAAATTGTTTACTCTCATCAACGCGTTCTATATTAAAACCTGATAATTTTGCAAAATGATTATTTAAAGCTAAAATAAAATAAATTAAATTATAAAGAACGTATTTATTTTGTTTTTTATTTCAAAGCACACAGAAGAAATTCTCGCCAAGTTAACCAATCAATTAAACCATTAATCAAAAATAACATTTGTTGTTATTAAAAATTTAATCAAGTAAATTAAACGTGTACTAATATCAATCTCAGAAATATTTAATTGATACCATTAATACGTTAACAGGTGCAAATTTAATTACATTTTTAATTATTTTATACCACATATTTTTATTTTTTCTGTGTGGAATGGTAAATAAAATAATTAAAATGTAACTTTTAATTAATTTTTTACTACATTTAACCTTTTATCGCTCAATAAACTTATGGAAAGATATAGAATATATTTTATATTAAAAAATTACCTTTGACCTTTGGGTAATATAAATATTAAAAGTCAAACTTTTTTCTATTAACTCCTACAGACATTTTGGTTCTTGCAAGGACAAAAAATAGTAATAAAAATTTTTCATTATTTTGTCAATCTTTGATCAAGAAATACATACTTGGGGTATTCACAAGGTGTGCTATCATGTTATACTGTCATAATGTTGTAACAATTTACAATGGTTTAAAAATGTTGTTGTTGCTTTGTAAACAAAAAGTGTCTTAAATTAATAGAACTTTGCTTTGTATGTTTATTATGCTGTCGTAATTAATCAGAAGAGACCTGCGCTGAGCGGCTGAGCCGAACCGCATTAGTTTTTGTAGACGTCGCCGTTGATGGTATAGTTTTATCCGGCTAATATCCGAATTTAACCTCCGGCTAGCAATTTTTGCAACAAAACACTTGTGGCGTCAAATTATATCGGCTTAGGACTTTGATGTTTGGTAAACAAACAAAATATAATTTATTTGTGATTTGCGTCTAAAAAAAATGGAAAATAGTCAGGTAAGATTTAATTTCATTTATTAATTCATGGATTAGAATTAAAAAATATTTTGATGTTAGGTTAATATTTATTTTTTATATTTGTTTTAAATCAGCTGATTAAAATTCAAAATAGCACACTAAATTATGAGGGGTTGTTCACAACAGTCGTATTTTTTCATGTTATTATTTTAAGACTTATGACTTTATGACACCTTGTGAATCCCCCAACTATTTAAGCATATACAAATATACAACAAGGTGTTGTAAACGCCATTAGCGCCCCTAAAAATAAAATACTCTACTCGTCTCATGCTCTAAAGTATTAAGAAAAAGCGTGTGAAAAATTTTAAAAAATTAATTATGTAAAAATTAAATAAACATCTCTCTTACTTGTCATCTACGTCAACAAAGTCTCCTGTTGCTGCAGTGGCCGTTGGCTGTTAAACCGCTGAAGAAAAATGTGGCAAAATCAAATCCTAATACAACAAAAACTCTTGTTAATAATTTGTAGTGGGTAGCAGTTAAATGATGATGAAGAAGTACAAGAAGCGTTTTTATTGTTTAACAAATCCAAACAAATAAACAAACAAACAAACAGACAAACAAACCAACAAAAGCCACAAGTGATCATAAATATAAAAGTGAAGAACATTTTAAAAAAAGATCCTTTAATTTGCATAATTCTCAGAAAGAATATAAGAAAGAACTTGAAGAATCCGAAGAGTACAAACAAGCTATTGAAATGTAAATATTGAAATACACAAATAAGAAAACAAACCATTCCTTTCATAAACTGTTTAATAACTCGACAAAATGCAAACACAAACGTACTACCAATCATGGTCTTACGGGTATATGAGTGATGATCTTGGTTTATTACTTGCAGAAGATGAGGTTTAAATGATCAAAACCAAAAATTACTGAAAAACGAAAAAAAAAATTAAGAAGGAGCTTGACCGACTAAGCTGGAATATTTGATACCCTACACCACAGTATTTATGAAAACTTTTGGAGGGTCTATCCTATGTAGGACTTATGGTTAGTCATGGACCCTGCAAAACAAAATTATGTTGTAAGGCTAAGATTCATATAAGAGTTCTTTGTTCCGAATATAATCTAGATATCAACATCTATATGAAAATACGATAACTTAAAGAGATTTAAGTGAGGGGTTTATACACAACGAGAAAAAACATACGTAAATGTGAAGATTTTTTTCAATCCTGCAATGAGTTCTTTTTATTATTTGTAAGCCAACGTAGCACGTCAGAGTGGGAGACAAAAGGCAGTGGCTTACGAAACTATAGAAATGATTTATATATATTTTGATCATAATTGGATTAATTTTAAGCGATATAATTTACAATCTAATTAAAAAAAAAAGGAAATAATATTTTGATAAATAAAATAAATATAATGGAATCTGGATTAAATTTGGAAATGCAACCCCTTGTTGTTCAGGTCAATCGAGAAAACTATCTAAAATAACAAAAATCATTAAAAACATGTTTTCCAAATGCCAAAAAATAACTTTAAATTTGAATTTTTTTAAATATATTACACTCAATTTACATGAGGTTTTTTACGACATTGTTTTTCCCTGAATCCCCTAGAAACAACTTAAAAATTCCCTTTGCGTTCATACGATAATTTTTGATATCATGTCTTTTTTTATTTACAGTAGGGCCTTGATTATCAGTAATTTGATTTGAACAATCAAAAAAATTGTAAATAAACAAAGAAAGAGAATTTCCCAACGTGCTGGAAGCTTATTCTGCCAAAATTTCCTTTTCCTCACATATAAATATTTACATAATAATACATTATATATTGTATACATTTTGGTATTAATTCGAATGTGTATTCTAAAGCTACGTCACACTTATTAAATAATTGACCAAATAAGCGTAACCCCTACTTTTGTTAATAGTTATTGAGGTTTAGCTTGATCTTAATATCACAAACTAAACTTATTATACTACTAGACATAGCAACAAATTGTTGTTTGTTAGATGTGGTATTATTATCAAAATAAATATTGGAATTAAAGGAAATGATTATTAAGTTTTCTTATTGGTTTCGTTTTGTTCGTCAAATATTTGATAAGTGTGACCGTAGCTTAAGTCAAATTACAATTTTTAAAGGTTTTATACTTTAGTAGCCTTATTACTTCAATATTTTTCAGGTAGCGGGCCAGAAAATGCATAACATTCTGCTGGTATCTAATAGTTGTATAAATTTCCTGTACAATTTACTTCATTGCTAGCCAAAGGATAGCTAAAGTAAGCTTCGTAGCAGATATATACAAACGATAATTCCGATAGTGCATAGAAAATTTATATAATAAATCCCAATAAAAAATGGAGCTTCCAAGGAAGCAGATTTGTAAGGGAGAAACATAAACGTTTCGCTTACCATTGCGCTGAGTGAAGGCGTGAATTTTATATGGCGGGTTCCCACTTTGAACAAATACATTTTTAACACATAAAGCGCATTATTCAGCGCATATAAAAATTGTTGTATGTAACGATCGGCCTTAAACACTGAATGTTTTGATACAGTTTATTTTAAGTATTCTCCCTTACAAACCTGCTTGGAATAGTAATTTTTTTGTAAAAAGTTGTTGAGAGTTCTTTCACTTACTTTACTGCATTTCTGGAAAATAATAAACAGTCCTACTGTCATGTTAACACATAAACATAACAGTCAGTGATGCCAGAAGTGCAGTGCATCAATATGAAGTGTTTCTATGAGTGTAGAAGGATATGTAAGAAAATTCCCGTTTTGGAATTTTCATAGTCTAAATGAAAATTTCCTTACCGCATTACTTGTATCAGTAATGAAAATTTGTATTACCTTAATGAATAAGGGCCAATGAAATGGTTTAATTCCGGCAATTAAGCTATTTTTTAGTGTATGCGACCTATGGTTAATTCTGGATATATTGCCATGTAAGAAAATAATTTTGGTCCAAATTTAGTCTTAAAACCAACATAATAAGATGACTTGTGGGCACAAGGTCTCTTTTCCAGAAATAAGTTTGTATAGGGGGCATTTGGAACTATGGACCGATTTTGACCATTTTCAATAGGCTAAGTAATAGGTCGCAATTAGAAGCTATGTACCAAGTTTTATCAAGTTTATTTATTATATCAAACGACCTGCTAGATCGACTCAGAATGTGATTCTATACTAAAATGTGAGTCCAACACCAATATTTTTAGGTGTTACAATCATGAGCACAAATGCATAATGCCCCTTCCACTATTGCGGGTATATAGAATAGTAACAACAACGAAAAGAAAATATTCAATAATCGCATTCAAACAAGAACAACAAACAAAATACATACTCAAGTTCAGCAGGTTAAAAACCACTTAACATGTTGCAAGCCTAACAGCAACATACACACTCATTCACACAAACTATACCAATAATCAAACTGGCAAACAGCAACAAAAGGAAACTACATCAATCAGAGCCAACAGCAACAGCAGCAGCTTCAGCACCAGTAGAGGCATTTTTCGGTCCATATGATGACTAGAATGATGAGCCAAAGAAGTCAAACAGAGTGCAGATAAAGTTGTGTGTATAGAAATATGTATTGCTATCAGATAGTTTATTTATGTTTATTTTAAACTTCTTCATCATCATTGGCAACAGTTTGGTTGTAGTTATTTCTGAAACTGTTCTAAACGCCAGTACATTTTTTCCATTTTGCCAGCGTTGCCAGAAGCTGTGAAAAGAAAATCAGCATTTTGCAAAAAAAAAAATTATTTTGAAGAGAAAAATCTTAAAATTTTTTATGACAAAGGCAAACAAGTAAAAATTATTAAATTTTGTATAAAAATATACTTCTTATTCATACATTGATAAATACTAAATTGCCGTTTTTATAAAAAATTAAATAGGTTTAAATTGAAAAAACTTGATTGTTTTAAAAATTTGACTGTTCAAAAACCGTAAAAAATTCGTATTTTGTACAAACAAACTTAGAGTAAAAAAAAATCACAATTTCTAAAAATAAAATTTAATCATAATTTGAGAAAAAAATCTTCAAATCATATTTTAATCAAAAAGTCATCAAAAATATGATAACAAATCAACCTGGTGGCAACGTTGCATTTAGCCATGCTTAAAACAAAGTTTCTGGTGATGGTTGTGAGGGCAAATGCAAATCCAACAGAAACATAAAGTGTCTTAAAGTAAACAGAAAATGCGGCATCGTTGACTCCTAACGAGACCGACATCATCATCGCCAACTTTACCGATTTACTTACGACAATACAGAGACATGGAAGATCAAAAAGTAAAAGCACTATGGGCTGTTTTTATTTAAGTTAAAAAATCTTAGCAAATACAAATTAATTTAACATTCGAAATGGGTTTATAATGCCGTGTTGCATCTAAGATGCACACTAAAGTTAGCTTGAAAAATTTCTACAAAAAAAAGCTTTCTCAAAACAAAAATTTATAAAAACGTAGTTAAAAAATATTTTCACAAAAGTAGCGGAGAAGATGGTATCGTATCGGAACTATTGAAATATGGCGGAACTAAATGTCATGAATATCTCTACCGAATCAGCATTAATATATGGCGAAACAAATCATTACCTGATGAATGGCACACGACCCTAATAACACCAATTCACAAAAAGGGTGGCAATAATTTCAGAGGTATGTCTTTTCCTAATTGTGGCTGCAAAATATTTACAAATATTTTATATGAACGCTTAAACGCGGATTTCGGAGAAACCGATCAATAATTCACCAAGGCTTCATCATCACACAGATCTTTTAAAAATGTTATGAATATAACATGGTTATGCACCAGGAAATTAAGTTAATTTAATTAACATGACCCTTACCAACACCATTGCTAAGGTTGTGATACAAGGTGAACTCTCTGAACCTCTCTGAAACAGGGAGACGCATTATCCTCCCTTGTCTTTAACCTTCTACTGCATACAATAGTAGATTATGTTGACCCAGGTAGCACAATATTTACAAAATCTACTCAAATATGCGCGTATGCTGATGACATTT
Organism: Pollenia labialis; assembly: GCA_949318255.1. Classification (NCBI taxonomy): domain Eukaryota; kingdom Metazoa; phylum Arthropoda; class Insecta; order Diptera; family Polleniidae; genus Pollenia; species Pollenia labialis. The sequence goes on along the minus strand of OX439141.1, from coordinate 139,259,999 downwards.
TAATAATATCTAGAAACAAATCCTGTCTTAAAGATACCTTTTACCAAATTGAAAGAGCTGCTCGCTCAACTGGTCTGGAAATTAACATAAATAAAACAAAATATGTGTTCAGATCTCCTAGCACCGGGAATGTAGCAGATCTTACCTTTGAACCGTATACATTTGAAGCCGTTAAACAATTTAAATATTTTGTGGTGATATTAAGCTCTCACAATGACACGACAGCTGCAATTCAAGACCGAATACACGCAAATAAAGCGTGGTTTTTACATTTAAAATTATTTAAATCAAAGCTCCTATCACTTCAGAATAAAGTTAGACTTTATAGATCTCTTATAAGGTCAATTTTAACGTACGAGTGCGAAGTATGGACACTCAGAGCATTTGATGTGAACCAGCTGCTATGCTTCGAACGTTGAATACTTCGTAACATTTTTCGACCGATCGGAATTAGTGAAGAAAATTATCGAATGCCAGACAAAAAGTTATATGAACAGATTCCGGAAGGTCCTAGAAGAAGAGGGATACCCAGAAAAAGGTGGAAGATAGACGAAGTAAATGACATGAGAAAGCTAAATGCGTAAACTGGGTTGATAGAACAGCAGATAGAAATAGTTGGCGGAAACTCGTAGCAGAAGCAATGGTCCATACCCTACTGGAAAGCTGAGAAAGTAAGTAAGTGAGCGCACAAAATCTTTTTTGACAACAAATATTTTCCAAAATATAAATTCTTCAAAATTGGAGAAATAATATTTTACAGATCGATTTGAATAAGTAGATTTTAATTTATTTTTTAAGTGCTGGTTCATTCAAGTTTTAAAATTAAATTTTTTATTTTTTTATTTAGTTTTTGAATTTATTCTTTGAGCTAAATTTCAGTTATGTATTTTATAAAGCTTTTTTGTAAAAATTGTGACTCTGAATTGGAGTCTGACACGGACTTTAAAAATTCCAGCAGCTGGAGTCGGAATTTGAACTATTCTTTGACCACTCCACAGCCCAATAAAAATTACTACTATCTTAAAATATATATATATAAAAATGTAAATGGGTTTGTTTGTTTGTTTCCTAAATTACTGAACAAATTTTTCATGTGGAAGTGGCCCATCCCATACAAACACAATATAAATAACAGTATATTTAGAAAACGGTTACAGTTAAAGTTTCCAACTATGGAACAAATAGTTTATTTATCAATATAAAACATCTGCCGAAAAACTAACTGGAGTGGAAAAGTGAGCGTAGAAGCTCCGATGCAAGTTTAATTTTAATGGTCTCACAATCTGAAGAAGGAGCAAATGAAGCAAATTGCTTTGTTGTAAAAAGACGAGGTCAGTTAAAAAATAATAACTAATTTTATTTTAGTAGGAGTAGCGAAGCGCACCGGGTAAAGCTAGAATAATAAACAATTTTCTTTAGGAAAACCCCTATTTGTGAAACAAGGCATTTTCAAGGATATTTTGTATTTTGTTTTCTTAGAGCTTTTCGTCAAATACGGAAATCAGACTTCCGTATAATAAAAGCTTTAGATTTTTTGTAAGAAGGCTGGCTTTTCTGCAAAAATTATTTTATTAAATGCTTGGCTTTTAAATCTTTTTCAAAGAAAACTTTTTTTAAAAATTATCTTTTCTGTAAAAATATTTTCCAAAAACGACTTTTTAAAAAAGTATAAAATTTTAATCAAAATTTTTGCTTTTGAACTTTTTGCTTATATTAAAGAATCTCTATTACCAAAAGCTTTACAGAAATATTTTGAAGTAGAAAACTGTTCGGAAAAGCTTATTTAACCCTAGACAGATAATCTGCGTAAATATTACGCATGTACTTTCGATATAATGCTATTTCTTTCTAATTACCATGGACAATGCTGCGTTTCAGTCGTTGCGTAGTCCTTTTGTAAGGCATACACTTCGCTGCGGTCGGTTTTGCCAAGTTCAAAATACGACTCCTAAGTTTTAAAGATTACTGATGAATTCTTATTGTTTTTTCTTATAATTAATATGGATATTTCAAATTTTATTAAACTTATATGTAAAAATATAATATAAAGGGAAATGCGCATAGCAATAGTTTATCCCTGGAACAGTAAATTTCAGTGTTTTTTTATCAAGAATAAAAATTGGGAATTAAGCACGACAAACAAAATCTTGCTAATTAAAAAAAATTTTGTATTCCCAAAAATTACTTTGATAAAAAAATATAATCAGCATTAGCTTGTTCTTAATTAATGCAAAAATACAACAATGTAGCAGGTTAAAATCGTCAGTCAGTATATGATTATCGATATATATTTCTTATGCCCATAGTGAACCTGTGTTCATTTAAACAACTTTACTAACAACATGTTAGCGAAACCTTTTTTTACGTGTTCTCTTTCAAATCGAAATTTTTGAAAGGTATTCAGGCTTAAACAATAAAGAACATTCCTTTAAGTCATGTTAGTTCATCATCATCATTCACAACATCGTCAGCAATTTAGTTTCAGCCAGAGATTTTTCAACTGATGTTAATGCCAAAAAAGCAACAATAATAAAAAAGTCGGAGTACAGTAGCAGTTATTTGCATTTCTAGCCGCAAACCCATCTCTTGGTAGTTTGTCTCTTATTTGCTTTGTAAATTTTCATACGAAGCTTTTGCTGCATGCCTTCCCTGATCGTCATCGTCCTCATGTTCTTTAAAATAGTCGATCGTTATTTTATTGACTGGCTGATAAAGTACTTTTGCATGAGCACAAATGTCTTAGTCGATTTAACAGCGTATGTCGGTTTGTGACTTTGTGTTCATTCTGGTTTGTTTCAATGTGAAAAATTTCTTATTTAAATATTGACATGTTCACGTTGATTTGTACAATCGATCGATTGATCGATTTGAACGTACTAAATGTTTCTGGTACAATTTAAAGATAATTTTTGTTTAAGAGCTTGATAGAGGTGATATTGTGGCCAAAGGGTTAATGATGGTGATGAATTTTGCGGGAGAAGAAGAGATTTATATTTTTAAGCAATTTTATTAAGTGGAATTCGGTTAAGAGCAAGGCGAATTTACTTTATAAGTGGGTATAGAAATACAGCTTTTACTTTATAGGTGGGTATAAAAACACAGCTGAGCTACTTATATTTCTTACTTAAAAAGAGAAATGTGAAAAGTTGCTTGTGTTTTTGACATAGCGACCAACTAATGCAACAATGCTGTTTTTATGTTGTTGTATTTGTGCCACCACCGTTTACATGAATTCGCCTTGGCTTAGAGTTGATCGGTTGGATTAATTTTTATGAGTTTTGATCAGTAGATTAAAATTTTTTCTCTCTTTAATAAATATCCACGTAAAAAATAAACTAAGGATTGTAAGGGCTTTGGAGAGTAATGAATTATTAGTGGCTAATGACTTCATCAACTCGGTAACTTATGAGCTTTTTTAAATAATTCTAAATTCGCTATTAAAAATAATATCAGTTGCGAGTATTGCCATTGTCGCTTAAAACAAGCCAATAGGTGAACAACTAGATATATTTAATTTTAAATAATAAAGAAACTATGTAAATAAAAAAGACAATAACATATTTTGAAAAAATTATGCGAACTTATTGTTTTTGAAACAAGTTATTTTACAAAAAAAAAAAAATGTTTTATAATATTTTGAAACAAATTATCAAACCAGTTCATTATTTATTTCTTATGGTTAAAAAGAAGATACGAGTATATTTTGGGCCACCTTTCAAAATTATTAAGCCCAGTCATTCATCATCACAAAATTCTTCGCATTAATTAACATTTTAATAAGTTAATGAATTCATTATAAAGAAAACATGAGGAAGATGGTGGCTGGCTGCAGATGGGATGGAGTGTGTTTTTTATAATCTTTTTTGATTTTTTGTTTCAAGTGGAATCTTTACTCAGCATTATTCGTTTTAGGGCAGAAAAGTATATTTGAAAAAAGTGATTAATAAAAAATAGCTAAATGTTTCAATAATGTGGGAATTTTTTTTTTATAGAAAATTTATTAATAAATATAAAGTTTAATTTTTTTCTAACTATCTTATTTATGCACTACCATACGACTGTAAAATCACCAGTCAGAAACAGAACAATTTCAAAGTTTCCAGTTGAAAACAGGTTTAAGTAAGTTTTCGTTTAGACTTGCAATTTCTGTTGTTACAATTTTTCAAAACTCTGCTTTGAAATTGCATTAGTGGCCAGATTATGACATTGTAGTCTTGCAAATTTTGTACTTTAATCTTGTCTTTTCTCTTCTCCTTTTAATATTTTATATCAATGGTCATATTGGGGAGTAGCTTAAGTCCGCATTAGACAAAATTATGTTATTACAATTAGAAAGGGTGTAAAATCTTCAATAATTACTAAAAATTTTTTTAGACATTGGCTTTTATTAAAGCTGTTTCTAATATTTATTTATTTATTGTTTCAACAACACCGAGGATATCTGCCAAATACAATATTCGACATAAGCTACTTTTTCCAATTTGGCTCAGATACATAAATACAAACTCACCTAAAGCCAAGTTCATGTTTTGAAGTGTATGAATTACAAAACATAGCAAAATTGCATGCACAGTTCATGAAACTGAATACCCCTCCCAAATCGTCTCACCACCAAAATGTGCATCTAATAAAAGTCGTTAAAAACCATACATATGTTTTAATTCGGAGTTTCCCACAGACGCATGACGTGTACAGCCGTCGAACTTACTTATATACGCCTGACGTCTAGGAACGTCATGCCGTTTTAGATCACATTTAGGACATACGTAGACGCATGACGTTCGTAACCGTCAAAAATAAAAACTTAGTCTTTGCCGTTATATGGTTTTTATTTTAAATTTCTGGCAGTTTGGTGTTTTCAGAATTTTCCTATATTGCCTAATAATGGAGATATAGCAAAATGCCCACGGGAAACCCTTCATTAAAATTGGTGTCCACGAAAGGGTTAAACAAAAACGAGTTCGGGCCTATCTACATGAGACGAATGATATGTAACAATAAAGAATCGCAATACAGTGGAGGTATTTTTGAAAAATTGGGAAATTAATTTGTAGTTTCAAAAAAGTAAAAAGTGACTTCTTGGCAAAAAGTGACTTTTCATGTAGAAAGCGCTTGTTTTTATTAAAAGCGAGTTTTCTTTTTGTTTAAAATGGGACGTATTTTGTACAATGTGCCGGTTCACACACGTCAAGTTTGACTCGTCAAGTCTTGAGTTTTTAGGAAAGAGGGGAAAAGAAATGGCATTCTCTTTTCCTTTCTCTCCTCAAAGCGCAAGACTTGACGAGTCAAACTAGACGTGTGTGAACCGGCACAATGCGATTTTTTGTCAACAGAGCTTATTAATTTTTTTAAGTCCGTTAGTGCCCGTTCACATTAAGCGAATGTTGTCGCAACAACTTTCTTTGTTGTTTCTTAAAAGTTGCTTTTGCCTTAACACCGGGCAATTTTTATCGTAGTGACTTTTTGTGAATACATAGTATTTATTCATAAATATGTGACAGGTTTGTGAGTGACGGAACTTAAAAAAAAATTTCAACAAATGAGAGGACGAATGAGGGACCAACACCAATGATTTAATTATTTTCTCCCCTCGCCAATAGATTTAGAGTTTTAGTTAAAAAAATCGCTTTATGTTAACGAGCACTTAAGATAGAGCTAAGTGTTTTCGTTTTAGATTTCAATCACCAAAGCAAAAAAAAATTTTGAAGGAAAAAATACCTCCAAATGGTTCATACGATATTAAATCCCCAAAAACTTAAATTGTATACATAAAAATCCTATTATCTTTTAAATTTCTTGTAAATCAAATTGTTTTTTGTAGGAAAAACATAAAATTATTTATAAAATTTATTTTACTAAAAAACTGCAACGTGTGCTAATAAAATCAAAAATATGTATTTCTGTTTATCACCCACTAAATTTTCCATAATTTACGGAGGTCAGTCTTAAATAAATTATCTTGCAAAAGTGCAAAAGTGTAGAACAAATGTCTATCAAAGTTTTTTTTTTTTTTAATTGAAATCAAATAAAAACAATAATAAATGGCTGATTATAATAAACACAATTAAAATACGTACAATTGAAATGGCTGGCTAAATTACAAAATTTACTGCGACTGTGGAAAAATGCAATAAAACGGACGGCCAATTTGCACGTAGATACTCCAAGAAATATATTGAAAGATTCTTTTTGTTAAAAAAATGTTTATAATTATTCTTTTTTTAGGAAAACATTATGCCAGTAATATTTTGCACTGGAATGGTCAATTAGTGGCCGTGATAAAACACACAACACCCGCCGTGTTAAAGGAGGACGTTTTTTATTTAATATTTTTTTTTATTCGCATTTAGTGGTGCAAAGTGATAAAGTTATACAATACTTGTACTCATAATAAGATAGATGGTGGAGGCTGAATAAGCCTAAGCAAATTATGTTTACACTAGAACTAACTAAAAATGTATATTCCAGACTCTTAAGATAGAATCGAACCCATAACCCTTTGCTTGTAATAACGAGAAGTCTAGCGAGATTTCACTTGAAATTTTTAATAAAATTAATTAAATCGAAAAAAATTTTATTTCCATTGCCTTTGTAAACAGTTTTTTCGCAGACAAAAAACTACATTGCAAGAAAGAAACAAAAAAAATTTTGCACAATTTTTGTTAATTTCACATCTTGTTTGTGTTTATTTACACAAGCGCGAATTTAACAAAAACAACAACAACAAAAAAACTATTTGCCAGAAAATAACAAGAAATCTAACTCAATATTACAATTTTTTCCTAATACACTCTACAGCAATTTAAAAAAATATTTGTTTTCTACAATCTTCAACAACTGGCCCACTGTTCGGGGGAATTTCAGAAAAGGGTGTTTTAAATCTGCATTTTGCCATGGATATTCCGATTTTAATATTTTGCATGCTTTAAGCAAAGTTACAGGAATCTTTGATAAAATAGAGCAACCTGTTTAGTCCAACGGTGTTAAATCCAAGGTGGCCAAACGACATCAGCTCTGCGGCTGATAATGCGATCTTCAAAAACAGGGCGCAAAACATCGAGTTTAGCTTCGGCTGTGTGGACGTAGCGCCGTCCTGTTGAAACCAAATGTTGCCAATATCCTCCTCTTAATTTTTTGTGAGCAAAAATTAGTTCAACATGGCCCGATAACGATCGCCAATTACTGTAACGGCCACTCCTCCTTGCTCATTTTCGAAGAAAAATGGCCCAATTATGCCTCTGGACCAAAATCCGCACCAAACAGTGACTCGTTTTGGGTGCATCGGCTTTTCAATGTATGCGTGCGGGTTTTCTGTGCCTCAAAAGCAACAATTTTGCTTGTTTACATACCCGCCAAGATCAAAATGAACTCCACCCAAAATCCGTACGCAATTTTCGCACACATTCTGCAACATTACCATGATTTTCAAAGTAAAATCGCAATATTTTCCAGCGTTATTCAAGCATATACACAACCATATTCTTTCAGCGGAAGGATAAAACTAATTATCTGTCAAATCAGACATGAGCTAAGTGTTACCATTCACGAAATAAGCACTAGTTGGAAAAAAAAGTTAGATGGCGGACCCGATAAATATGAAGAATGAAAATTGTGAATTAAACACGACAAACAAAATCTTTTTAATTACAAATTTTGTACTCCCAAGAATATCTTTGATAATCAATTTAATATATTCAAAATTTAATGTTTTCTCTGGTTGAGGGTGTTGGTGACCGTCTTTTTGTTAATTTTATCTGATATTTACAAGCACTAGCTAAACTCTGTGGAAATCGCCTAAAAATATGTCAAACGATTTTGTTGGTATAAACTTTTTATTTAAAATCCAATTTTACAAAAAAATCGTACCGGCTGAAAAGTTCTTCTATTTCCAATTTTTGTGTTTTTGCTAAATTTTCTTTCCTACATAACATTTAATTTATCGTATCCAATCTTATGTTCTCTCTCTCTTTCTCTATGCTAATTTGAAAGCGATAACTATAGCAAGACGTGTGGTTTTATTTCGCACGCTTAATTAAATTAATAATTTATGGTAACACTATGCATTTGCAGGGGATACTTCTTCCTTAAAAGTGTGTTTTTTATTTAATACAAAATTAAACATTATTAAAAGTAAAGCTGCTAGGCAGGAATTTAAAAGAATGAAATCATGAATTCTAAAGGTTTAAAGAAAAAATTTACTATGAAAACTATCCTTAATAAACTCTCGTTTAATTTAATAATCGTTTATGTATACGGGGTTTTGTGTTCAGTATTGAGAAATTTTTGTTTAAATAAACGTAGAGCCAAATATATTCTCTATATAAAAATGTGTACGAACCCTTAACAACCACAGCTAAGCCCCAACTTTCTTGTCGCCAGAATTTCTGAATGGAAACACTCTATTGACCTTAAAAAAACCATGTGATTGTCTATTTTCAGGAGACCCACATTTGCGAAATGTCATGTATGTCTCGATAATCTTTTTTAGTATATCCAAATGAATTGAAAGAACTTTGACAGTTTAAAATAACTAAATATTTCCAGTGTACTTCATGACTTCATAATTTTGGGGGAAATTATAGAAATCCCAGGAAGTTTTTATAAGAGAAAACTAAAATTTAAGTATCTTAACCCTGTGGGAAATTTGTGTCAATTGGTCCAACAGACTGGTCCTGGCATTTGTGATAATAGAACAAGTACAAAAAGAAAGTAATCAGGACCAGTGAAAGAAGAACCAATCCCTTTACTGGTTTATGAAGAACAAAAAGGTAGAAAAAGTAATGAATTACAGTACAGTCTTCAACGGTGCTGTGACACATTTGTTGGTACTTTTTAAGATTTGGTTCTTGAATATAATTCTAGGACTTGTTTTATTGAAAAACTACTACATTGTATGGAAATAATACTACATTTTAGTTACTGACACTAAGTACGTTCATTGAGATTAGTTCTGTGACTGGTCAAATGGTGTCAATTGACCCCCTCCAATGACAACCCCATGTAAAAGTGATAGGTCTTATTCATATAAAGTGTTAGAACTGGAACCGGTCCCTACCACGAAAGACCTATCACGGGACTGCTTTGGTGCCAGTTCGCTTCCCTCTAGGGAAGTTTAGATTTTGATTAGCATGTTCCCTAAGGGAGTATTGTTGAATGTGAACAATGTATTTTTAAGACTTTATTACTTTTTTTTGGAGTTTAAAGCAAGAAGAGAAGCACCGTCAGCTCCATATGTTCATTATCTTGTGAAAAAAGTGAAAGAAACTGGCATCCTCATCGATAAACCAAAGCGTTAAAAGCCAAAAACAGTGGGTACACCCGAGAATATTGCTGCTGTGGCAGAAAGTGTGCGTGAAGCGCCATCAATATCAATTCACCGTCGTTCTCAACAATTGAACATTTCGCAGACATCATTGAGACGAATTTTGCATAAAGACCTTGGTATGATGCCATACAAAGTCCAATTGGTTCAGGAGTTGAAGCCAACTGACCATCCAATGCGTTTTCGCTTCGCTAGGTGGGCCTGTGATCGACTTACAAAAGATACCGATTTTTCCAAAAAAATCATATTTTCAGATGAAGCTCATTTTGATCTTGGCGGGTATGTAAACAAGCAAAATTGTCGCATTTGGGCAACAGAAAACCCGCACGCATACATTAAAAAGCCGATTCACCCAAAACGAGTCACTGTTTGATGCGGATTCTGGTCCAGAGGAATAATTGGGCCATTTTTCTTCGAACATGAGCAAGGAGTGACCGTTACAGTAAATGGCGATCGTTATCGGTCCATGTTGAACGAATTTTTGTTCACAAAAATTAAAGAGGAGGATATTGACAACATTTGGTTTCAACAGGACGGCGCTACGTGCCACACAGCCGAAGCTACACTCGATGTTTTGCGCCCTGTTTTTGAAGATCGCATTATCAGCCGCAGAACTGATGTCGTTTGGCCACCTCGGCGCTGCGGTTTGACACCGTTGGACTAATATTTGTGAAGTGCCGTCAAAGATATGTGTTACGCCAACAAGCCAGACCCAATTGACACTTTAAAAGACAATATTCGTGAAGCCATTGGTGAAATACAGCTGCACACAATCGATAATGTGCTTAAAAATTAGGCCAGCCGAGGCCGCCATTCTAATGAAATTTTTTTCCATTATTAACCGGAAGGATTGTACTTTCAAATAAAAAAAGAAATTTGAGAAAATATTCAGTAGTTTTTTTTTATTGCATTTTCAAAAAAAAAAGTTATTTGGCAGACCCTTTAGATGAAAAAGTTTTAAAAAGTGCAAAGTAGGTATACTTACTGTGCTCATACTTATAAAAAAAATTGACAACTAAATGATTATTTGATCCTTTTATTTTCTAACATGATCTTAGCCTTCCGGGAAGTTCCTGTAGGCCTCGAATGGTTCGTAAAACACCCACACCACAATAGTGGAAAGGGTATTAGAAATTTGTGCGGATATTTGTGTGAAACTTTTTTATTATTCATCTCAGATCTCATGAAGTATATACATTCTGGCTCCTTGTGTAATTCTAAGTCGATTTAGCCATGTCCGTCTGTCTGTCCATCTTAGTGTCGAATTGCTTGTAGGTATTCTAAGCAGTTTGGGATTCAAATCCAGCAAAATAGGTTCAGTAGGATCAGAGCTATGAAACAAAATGGGGAACCAGCACCCTAAAAAATTGATAATTTTGTTACAAAAACTAACGTAAATGGTAGAATAATATACGGAATTATGTAAGATTTCGCAAACATTCGTGAAGATCGGTCTATAATTTACCTTAGACGCCATAAAAACCCTAGAAATCCTGCTGGCTGGCTGGCTGCACATTAGACCGTACCTAAAAAAAATCCAGTACTGCCCTAAAATAAAGCATTTTTGTAAGGAGGTTTCGAAATTTTTTTTTACTGATTTTACCATTTATAGTCCGACCTTAAAGTACGATTTATCTTAAGTTTTTTTTCTCGAGAAGTGTGCTTTATAAAGGGCCAATGGCCCTTATTATTTCTTGTTTTAAGAAACTGTGGCAAATCGTTTATCTTAAAGCCTATAGAATACGGAATGTAAAAAAGCCACATGCGCATGTGGTTCTGACGTAATTTTGTCGGCACTACAAAGCCACAATAGCAAGTTTGTGTTGTGTGATGACGACAAAATTACGTCAGAACCACATGCGCATGTGACTTTTTACATTCCGTGTACTATAGGCTTAAGACAAAAAATTTGATACATCATACTTTAAGATACGACTGTAAATGCCAAAGATATAAAGAAAAGTTATTATTAACCTCGTAACAGCCGCACGTAAAAAAGAGCGGAAAGGGGTTTCTAGCTGTCAAAAATTCTCATGCCCATATAATTTGTATAAAGCATCCTTAAGTAGCGCGGTTGCAACGCTTTGCAATTTGAAAATCTGATTTTGACACTTCACTATTATTAAGTTGGCCGCTATTGTAAATAAAAAATGGCAATTTGGCTATTTTTTTGTCAATATAGTTGTTTTTCTCATCTTTTTATTTCTATTATGTGGGTTTTATTTAAAAAGAAATGTAACACTACTGTTTGTGACACAACGTTGACGTACTTGTTTAGGTACGGCTGTAAGATATTTTTGTTCCGGTGGGTCCATGATTACCCATGGACCCCGAATAGGGTACAGTCTTGAAAATAAGTTTTTATATTTTATATTGTTGTGAAGGGTATACAATTGTCATGCTTGACCGAATATACTTGCTAAAGTGTTTTTGTAGTGAAGGAGTTGTACATAAGTTGTACATTATGCCTTTCAGGTACGTATTAGCTAGTGCCAATTACTTTTAAGGAAAAGTTTTTCTAAATTTAATAAATGTTAACAAAACAGTTTCTTATGAATACTCTCCTTAATAAACTTTTTTATTTTAAAATAAAATTTAAAAAAAAATTATTTGTCCTTTCTATAAATTTGAGTCACTTCATTACTTTCCATTTCTGTTCAAATTGATTTTTAGTTAAATTTTATTATTTTTCATCAACATGCTGCTACTTTGTTCTTTAAAGTGGCTTCTGCCAAATTTGATTTTTACGCGCAACAAATTTGTTAATGTTTCATTATATTTTGTTAAGCTGATTGTTTGGGGAAAAGCATTTGAAAGATAAATAAACATTTTGCAGACAAAGTGAACATGAAGTGGCATGAAAAAAACACAAATAAATTTATAAACTCACAAGTAAAGTTATATGCTACACATAAATATTAGTACTTTGTGTTATAAGAGATTTGAATTAAAAAAAAAAACAACGCTGTAAGAAATTTCTTCAGTTAATTGTTGCATTTTTGTGTTGGGGAAAGATGTAGATATTTGTAAAAAAAAATTATATAAAATAGTTTTTTTTAAATACTAAAGAGTTCCTGAATAAAGGACCAACCAGGATTGTAGGAGAATGTAAGACAAGATAAACTCGTTGTTTATTGTTGGTGTTTTGTTTAAGCTTTGATATTGGTACAAGTAGAACTTTGAGTGTTTGAAATTCTTATTCGCTTTAGGGTTATATTTGTATTATATTTTTACACAGAAAGAAGAACACTCGGGATAAATCAAGTTTTTTGTGATTACTTTAAGTACGAGTCGTACTCAAAAACTCAAGTACGAACTAAAACGTACTCAAAACAATCCTAAATGGAATTACTTTCGAAAATCAATCCCGGAATTGAAATAAGTGTAAAATTCTTAAATCAAGTAAAAAAAGATTAAACTTTTCATTGTGATAAACCCTTCGGCTTACGCATGTTTTGATAAACACATTGAAAAAAGGTCTCGCCACGCGCATGTGTACCACGAAGGGTTAAAAAGTAAATTTTAACTCTTGCTTCTCATTTAGTTTATATTTTTGGTTAAATATGTACACAAGATTTCTAAAATAAAAACCATATCGGGCATGATGTTGGTGTTTTATCATTCTGTAAGGTGTAATACGGGTAAGCAAATACATCATAATAACTTTTTCTTTATAATTTCTTTTAAGGTTTTTTTCAAGCACGAATTCGAAACAAGCGTATTTTGAGATTGATTCAATCTTACTTTTACTTATATCGATCTTATTTTCGGATTATTTTAAGTAAAAATTCGGTAAAAAGAATTTTATAAATCTTGAATCAAGCGTATTTTGAGATTGACTCAATCTTTATTTTACTTTAATCAATCTCATTATCTGATTATTTCAAGTACGAAATTTGGATAGAATATGGCTAATTAAAGTATTTTGCGATTGAAAATCCGAACCTGAATCAATCTTTCTGTACTTGATTCAAGAAAATCCGTACTCACCGTACTATTAATACCGCTTCGGATTGATTTGAGCACGGATGGATTAATTGATTTTACTTTTGAGTTTGGCTTTTCTTAGATCTTTGGAAAAGGTTTCCTGATGATCTGGCCTAAGCAACCAGTGAAATGCGCATAGAAGCTAGCTTTCTTTTAACCAGGGCTGTGGAGTCGGAGTCTGAGTTGAAGAGTCGGAGTTGATGTTTTTGTGCCGGAGTCGGAGTCGTAGTACCCACAAAAGCTCGCGACTCCGACTCCAAAGTTTTTCGGCATAAAAAATTTTAAAAAAATTTCCAAAATATCTTCTTAAAACACATTTAAAATTTAAATAAATGGTTTATGAATACTGCTCTTATGTGCTGTTTCCAAATGACAGGCGATGGACTGAGTGCTTTTCATATACAGGGGTGTGCTGGAAATCGCAAACGTAAAACGCAAGAATTTTAAAAGTCGTTTTTAAATAAGATTTTTGTAATAAAAGAATTTTATGACAAATATTTTCCTATTAAACAGGATTTTAAACCAAAAATTATAAGAATTAGGTTTAAAGTTTTTTAAAAACAACTTCCAAATTCTTGCGTTTGCGATTTCCAGCACACCCCTGTTAAATTTTGCTACATAATCAATCGCCTGTCATTTGGAAACAGCACATTAATGTTTGCGTACTTTAATTGCTTCTCAAAAACTCTAATTTTTAGAAGGCCGTACGGTAATGAAAAAATAAAAGTTAACATCACTGAGTCTCATATACATTTAGCATCAAGGAGTCGGAGTAGGAGTCGGAGTCGGAGTAGGAGTCGGAGTCGCACTTAAAAAATTTCAGCATTTGGAGTCAGAGTCGGAGTTAGTACTTTTTTCGGACGACTCCACAGCCCTGCTTTTAATGTCAGTGTATTTATTAAATATGAAAAATTGGGAATTCAGCACGTCATACGGAAATCATATTAATGGAACATAAGCTGTTTAAGTAGAATCTCCAATCGTTGCTCATTGAACGATTTCCCTTTCTCAAGAAAAACATGCGTCTCAATGTGGTCTTCATTCTTGCCCGCGTCTTGCCCGCGAGCGTGCGCCTTGTGGGTTTTATTTAAGTGTTGCGTGGCATATTTAGCCATATGACTAACGGACTAACGTAATATACAACGGAGAGTGTGGCCTAGCCAGTTGTATTTTCCTCTTTTGATTTGCATGTTGATGTCTTTCTGCTCAGATATTTTTAGTAGTTGTTCATTTGATTTTGTTCTTGGCCACCATCTGCGCAGGCATTGGCTTGCGAAACTTTGCAGTTTGCGTTTAATGATTTGGATTACTAACATCGTTTCGGAGAAATACCGATTTTATACAGGCGTTGTATATGTGTGTCTTGGTTATTGGCGAAAAGCGTTAAATGACCGGAGGTTTATAAGATTGTAAAACGCTGCCCTTGCGTTATGTTTTCGCATTTCTACGTCGGCAATTGTGCCGCCGCCGGGTGTGATGCTGCTTCCAAGATAGTAGAAATTATTCACTTGTTGAATTGGGTTGTTGTTTAGAGTGAATGTAGTCGGTGGATTACTTTTTACTGCAATGCACTTTGTTTTTGCTGCGTTTATTCGTAAACCAAATTGTTCTGCCCTTTGGGAAAGTCATCAATCGGCCTCTGCATGTTGTATTTCTTTCTGGCAAGTGGGATGTTATCGTCAGCGTATTCTAGATCTTCGAGTTGCTGGTTTATTCTCCATTGGATACCCATGTGTTGATCGTTGGTATATGCAACGATTGCAGGGTTTTTGTAATTTTTTAACAATAGCTTACTCCCCGTTTCCACATGCAAGTGCAAGTTCGAAAAATTCAATAAACTAACACTTTTTCACTTTCATTCACACAATTTTTGTACTTTCAGCCAATCGGCTGTTTGCTCAATTTTTCGTTGATAATACGTATACACTACTTGCAAGTAATTACTTGAATGTGTAAACGTATAGGGTTAGCTTGATTAAAAAAAAAAATCAAAAAAATCGAATCCCGCACGGAATGTGCTTAAGCTTAAGTAACTGTCTGAAGATAGATGACAAGTTTTTGCTCTAGTCTTCTTCAACAATTTTGTTTATGTTCACACAAAGTCCACGTTTTGCGTTGTTCGTGTTGTGATGAGTTTATTTCAAGGTTTGCAACCGATACCGTTGTTAATACCGATACCACTTAAATACCATTTAAAATTAAATACCGTTGTTGTTACTGATACCGAAATTTATTTCGGTTGCCAACAAATTTTTTTTATAATTGTTATAATTTGTAATTTCTTTCTACTCTGCAAAATTGAAACTTTTTCTTAAAAAGATAATACAATTTTTACAATGTATTACAGACAAATCCGTTTTATACTTTCCACCTCCATGTAAAGAATGTGGCAGCTTTAAATATTCTTGATTGGTTTATCGAACCGATAAACCTATACGGGTATAACAGTGTCTGTACTGGTATACCGAAACAACAAATAAAGTTTAAATTTAAGGGTCGATTTTGATTTTGAATAAAACACAAATTATTTAGGAAATTATTGTCATTTCTTTTTATTATGATAATATTGGTATGGTTCAATTATGTATGGGACAAAATATCGGGCAAATTGCCCGGTGGTCCAAATTTTCGATGACACTAAAGCGGTGTCAAATGACATTATCTTGGCGGCCAATTGACATCGCTCCCACGTGAGATTACACGGCCATTGAATTTGTCGCACAAAAGAGCCATTGTTTCGTTAGCTGTGTGGCAGGTGGCACAGTCCTGTTGACACAACATATCGTCCACATCCATATCTTCTAAATAGGGCCATAAAAAGTTTGTTATCATCTCCTGATAGCGAACACCACTCACAGTAACTGCCTGATCGGCCTCATTTTGGAAAAAATACGGCCCGATGATACCGGCAGCCCATAAACTGCACCAAACAGTCACTCGTTGTGGTGCATTGGTTTTTCGACAATCACTCTTGGATTATCATTCGCCCAAACGCGGCAATTCTGCTTGTTGACGAATCCACTGAGGTGAAATGTGCCTCATCACTGAATCACGAAGTGCACGATATGCATTTTGATTTGAACGCCCATTTTCAAAATAAGCCTGAATAGCTTTAACGCGTTGCTCGATTGTGTATATTTCCTTGGTTCAAATTGCGTTAGTCAGAAATCGAGAAATGCCAAATGAAATGCAGAAAAAACGTTACGTTTAAGTGTGGTTCACATTAAACATCGGTCTTTAAAATTACCACCCTTTTCTTTAATGCCGATATCGAAGTTCTTCCAAATTCAGCAGTAGAGCTACTAATTTCGCCGAAAATGCCACCAGAAGGCGAACATCTCATAGATGACGATGATAAATACTACGATGGTCACTAGTATGGCAAATTTGTGCACCAGCATGAACATTAACAAATTTTGAATATTAATAAAAGTTCAAATAAATTTATGAAAATGTAATTGTTTAATGAATTTTGTATAAAAAAATCAACTAAAATATACTAAATTTTTATTTTATTCAACGCGCGTACTACTTGGTCTCGGTAGGGACCGGATAAGGACAGTGATGTCGGTCATTATGGGTCTCTGGGTGATAGGGACTCATGCTCATGGAGGATGGGTCTTGCTTATAATGATTACTGTAGGAGTTGTCATGACGAGGAGGAGGAGGAGGAGACGGTGTTTCACTTTCTCTGCCAATGCCCCGGTCTGGGGAGCATTATGCTTAGGCATTTTGGGAGACCAGGGGCCTAATTCGGGCAGTCGTGATCCAGTACTTCCTCGATTCGAAAGCAATTTTATTTCAGTCGATACTTAACGAATCGAAATTATTTTTTCAGTATTGTGAAACTCAAATTAATGCTTTATAACACTGAAAAAAATAATTCCGATTCGTTCAGTATTGACTGAAATAATTAGACAATAAATTGCTCTCGAATCGAGAAAGTACCCGATCACGACTGCCAGAATCAGGCCCCAGAATTGCTATGTCTGGACGATATGGTCAATGTGGGACTGAAATCGATCTCCCTCCCTCCTCAGTGACCTCCGGGAAATAGTCTGGTGGATGCTGGCTGACTCCTGTCACTAGCTAGGGGTACCACAAAGGGACCGCTATAAGGACCCAAGTGTGTCGTCCTCGCGATGGCTGCCCGTTTAACCTTACCTAACCTAACCTTAATTTCTTCATGAATTTTGCATCTAATTTTGACATAAATATTAGGAAAAAAAACTTTACATCATCCGAGGGCTTCTCTAAATTAAGCTCTGTGTGGCGAGAAGAAAGCAGTTTCTCTATGATATCCTGCGCTAGTAACTTGTGGTAAAGCCAGATTACTTCATTGGCAACACTGCAGTCTCCAACATTTTCGATTCCTTACTG
Organism: Pollenia labialis; assembly: GCA_949318255.1. Classification (NCBI taxonomy): domain Eukaryota; kingdom Metazoa; phylum Arthropoda; class Insecta; order Diptera; family Polleniidae; genus Pollenia; species Pollenia labialis. Next base: position 139,242,310 of record OX439141.1, on the reverse strand, counting down.
AAAGCATTGACCTAGGTAATTCCGTTTTCTCTTTTTAATTTAAAGTTTTTAATTGCCCAATAAAAAATGGAGCTTCTAACGAAGCAGGTTTGTAAGGGAGAAACATAAAAATTTCGCTTACCATTGCGCTTATGGAAGACATGAATTTTATATAGCGAGTTCTCACTTTGAGTCAATAAATTTTTGACACTTAGAGCGCATTATTCAGCGCATAGAAAAATTGTTGGATGTTACGATCAGCTTTACACACTGAATGTTTTGATTAAGTTATTTTTTAGTATTCTTCCTTACAAACCTGCTTCGTAGTAAGGGAATGCGGCACTTTAAATTTTTTTTTTTATTAAAGTTGTTAAGAGTTCTTTCACTTACTTTACTGCATTTCTGTATGTCTTACTGCGTAGTGCATAATTGTGCGCTTATTTTTTTAAATGTACCATTTGTGTTTGCAATATTGACAATAATGAAATAAAAATTGGCTACAAATTATATTTTTTTTTTCGTAAAAAAGGTGAGTATATTTTTCATCTACAAAAATAATTCCTAAGAAATACTTTTAAATCATTATAAAATATTTTAACGAAGATTATTCAATTTCTCAAAAAATAGCGTTAAGCCAAAACATGTCAATGTTAAAAGATTGGTCCCTAAAAAAGTAATAGGCGGCAAGTTTTGCACGCGCTAAAACGTAGCCAGATGCTGAAGCACTTTACCTTAAGCACAGTGAGGCTAATAGTTCAATTAGTGGCAAAGCATTTTTAATTTGCCAACCATAAGGAAAGACAATAAAGCCAATCCTTTAAACTTTTAAGCTTGTGGTCTATTCATATCTTATTTGCGTTATGCGCAAATCAGCTGATTTTTTTGAATGCCGTTTGTAAGGCTTATACCCTCTTCGCCGATTTCGAACGAGGACTTCGTTCGCTTAAGTTACTTTAAAAACAAATTATAAAATATTGTTTTCACACCCCGTGAGTATATTTGACAGTTCAATGCGGTATTTAATTGGCATTTAATTTCCTTACATGACAGCTCGTCAAAAATACTATAGACGCAGTTAAGTGAAAAAACCCGTTGTTTCCTTTAATTTATGGCATTTTTTTTAAATTTCTTACATTTCAATCGAAAAGATTATCCACGCGAGAGTTACAGAACATGGGCACTGAAGTTAATCAACTTTACTATCCTATACTGCACCCTGTTCGACAACAGGGTGTCCAATAGCTTAATACTCTGAAAGCTATAGCTCTTCTCTAGAAATCTTTTTAACGTTATTTATGCGAACACGGATTTTTGACAAATTATCCCACTATGCCTCGTTAATTATTTGAAACAATTAAAATTAAGAAAAGAAAGCAACAAATTTGTTTTAATTAAGGTGAAATTTATAAACATTTAATTAACAAATAATAAACAAACAATTTCAATAAAAAATTAGAAAATAATTTTGCTTAATCTTTAGAAAATTTAATAAAAAAAAAAAATATTTGATATTTCCAGTATTTTGATAAATGGCAAAAACCCCTTGGATTTATTTTTAGTTTATTTAATCGGTTTCTTTAGTTTCTGTTCATATTTTTCCATAAAAGTTGCGAAATAGAAACTTGAAATCTATTTTTTGTTTTGTTTGTAAAATAAAATATTAAGTTAAGCTTTTTTTTTTATTTCATGTTTAATATAATTAATTTAAAATGTTGTTGTTGTAAACAAAAGCGTGCCAGTAGGAGTGTTATCACAAATAAAAATACAATAATAACAATAGTTTTTTTCTTAAAATAAATAAACAAACTGATTTTAAACAAATATAAAATATTCGTATTTTGCAATTCTTTATTATTTTTTTTTTTTCAAAAAACACACATTGTTGTAAAATCTAAAATAAAAATATATATAATACAAATTCGAATTGCATGTCTAAAAGATTAACGAAATCCCAGGTCAAATTAAAGAAATTTTTAATTGTTTTCTTAAGCAAAAGAAAGAAAACAGCAAAATGAAAATTCAGTGTAAAAAATTAAACCTAAAAGCAGTATTGAAAAAACAGCAGAAAAACTGTAGAAAAACTATCATTTATTCCACTTCTTCTCTTGTCATTAGCCAAAAACAACTGTTACTTTTACTTCTGATTGATTGATGTTCAAATGTTGACCGCTTTGCAAAAAAGTACCAAGTTATTTAAAAATTATTAAAACTGTATATCTTGTATGTATAAATACATAAATAATTCAATAGTTGATATTATTATTATAGACTTACAATATACCCTACAAACATTTTTGAAAATTTTTGGCGTGTGCTTGTTTGGCGATGATTACGCGATCCTTCTCAGGGAATACGAATCGCTCACCATCGCCAAAGCCTTAGAACTAGGCGATGAATATGCGAGCGCACACAAGTAGCGGCAATCATCAGTGTTTTTTTATAACTTTTTTTTTTTAATGTTATTTTAGTTGCAATCTATCAGTACAAAATAATAATAAGCAAATTTGATGAAACATAAAAATTACAGTTGTATTTGGACTTTAACATTAAGTACAACTATAAAAATAGAAAAAGAATTCTGTGCTTTACAAAATTTTCATAGAATTTTTTTGGTCTTATTGTTTTGTTAAGGTAACGGTACAATAAATATTTGGTTTTAAGAGAATCGCGGTACACGATGTTCACGCGAATCGCGGTACACGAATCACGTGGTTGACACATGCGAATGCCAGTAGTAGCATTCCATTTTATCTAATTGCTCAAAATATTCTGTTAAATGTACTGTATTTTCAGATCTTTTAGTATTAAATGATAATATTTTGGGTTCTTTTACTTTTAACCAACCTTTTACATTTACTGAAAGAGTGAAAAGAAACTTGAAGCGACATACCTGTAGAGATTCCTGGTTTAAGGTTAAAGTAAATTTAAAGATATTCTGTTTCTTTGAATACTCAACTGTACAATTTTTTTTGGCTTTGCGTACGACGTGGCTTTTTACAAACACTTGCTTAGCTTCCCAGATCATATCCCAAAACATTTTAAAAATATAGTTTCAGGTTTCATGATCAAATTTTTGACAGTTTCTTAATTTGCTTTTTCCGAAAAATAATGATGAGCACGAAACTCCCATTTTTCTTGGTGGTTTTTTTGAATTTTGTATGAAAACTCCATCAGAAGTAGAAAATCCTTAATATTTTTGGCCTTTCATTCGATTTTCTGAGTTTTCCTTTCGGAAATTTGATATAGGATTATGTTTCCACTTAGTTCTTTTGCAAACGAACAGATTATTGTTGATTTTTCGCCATCGGAATCTGGGTAGATATGATTTTTGTTTTATTGCTGTTTTAATTTGTTATGTGATAAACCTCCGACCGTCCTCTACATCTTCATTTGATGATATATAATCGACGGCTATACGTTGCAAGGAATTATTTTTCTGTTTACACTTAATATAATCAATACCAAAATCAGACATTTTGAACTGTTACTAAAGTTTATTTATAAAATCTTATTATTAAACTAAATGTTAAACTTACTACTATGTAAGTTTATCACACGATAATTATATTTGTATTGCAAACTATTTTAAATATCCTATAAATTACTTTTTGTTTTGACAATAACATCATAGTGGGGATGCCAAACGGGAAATCCCGTATCCCGAAATCCCGGGATTTTTTGGAACTGACAAATCCCGAATCCCGGGATTTATTTTTATGAATATCGGGATTTTTAATTATAACAACATTTATGTATAAACAATTTTTGTATGTATTAAAATTTTTGTTTTTTTCTTTGAATTTTTATACTTTCTAATTATTCATTGTCTTATGGCCGTTGTCTCATTACGCGATTATCTCTTTTCCCAACGAAAAACTGCACATTAAAGAAATTTGGTTTTCTCATTTGTTTTCTATTCTGCCGCAAAGCTAACCAGCACTGAACAGCCAATTATTTATTTTCCTTTTATGTCAGCTGACTCCCAACTTTTATATGTATTTTAAGAGGTGTTGCCAACTGAAAACAGTGTTTTTTGTCGGTATATTAAGAAACCCAAAATCGGTAACGGACTCTTTATCGGTCCAATAAATTTTTGTTGGCATTAAGTTAGTCTGAGTTCATACGGCTCATGTCTTATTGAATGATTCTTCCTTTTTCTTCTTTAAACATGAATTGCCGTTCAAATGATTCATGTCATGTTGACGACATGTTTTTTATTTTGTATATTCATGTATTTTAGTTTTTTGTTGATAAAGTAGTTATTAACAAATATTGCAGATTTATGACTGTATTTATAAAAACTTTTAAAACTTAAAAAACAAATTATTTATGAAAACTTCGTTTAATAAACGTTGTTAAATTTAATAATCATTTATGAATACGGGGTTACATTTAAAGCGTTTATGCAATTAAGAATTAATTTAAGATATAAAACCACAATAATAATTTAAAATTTTTATATTAAATGAATTGTTTTGTTAAGTTTTCTTTTTTAAAAATTCCAAAATAATAAAAAAAGTTGCTTATGAATTGTTTTGTTAAGTTTTATTTTTTAAAAATGCAAATATAAATAAATAAAGCGTAGTTTATTTAAAAAAAGTTGTATATTAAAGAAACTAATTGATCCCGGAAAATCCCGGTATCCCGGGGTTTGTTAAAATCGATCCCGTTTGGCATCCCTATACTATAGATAACACTTTAAAAGAAGACACTTTCTCAATCAAATTCCAACATTAACCATTTATTTTTATGCCATGGGCATTATCTTTTCCGAAAATTAGAATGGAAAATATTTTTATGGTAATTCAGTTCAGAATTGGCTTTCGATATTTTGATGAACCATTGCAAGAACAAGTTATTCCAAAAAATATTTGCAAACTAATTATTAGAAAAAATAGAGGGGTTTGCATTCAGAAAAATTAATTGTGTAAGATGGAGAAAATACAAAAATGCAAATAAAACAGCAAAAAAAAAAATATATGTTTGTTATGAAAATCACACCATAGATGAGGGTTGTTTTACTGAACAATTAAAAGTAATTTTCGTGAAAATCAAAAATAGAGGGTTTTGAATTTAGGCACTCGATATGTATAAGACTAATTGTTGTTTGATTTTTATGGTCAAAATTTACAATACTATAAAATAAATTATGAAACATACACCTGGAATAATTTCAAACTTGTTGGTAGTTGTAATATTTTCTAAAACATTAATTTCCATATAAATCTTCTCATTTAATGTAAAAATGTAAAATGAAACAGATGTCTTGTTAAATACAATTTCGAAATCTTTTAATAGTTTTTGCAACTTTGAATAAGAAATACAAACTATAGAACGAACATGCACGTGCTAATAAATTTTAAAGCGATCATTGTATAAGGAAAACAAAATAAAACGATATACAATTTAAAATTGTTTATTGCTTTTAGTTGCGTTTTTTTCTCTCCTCAACTCAATTGAACTTGTAAATTTTAATTAATTTATCATTTTGTTCAAAAGGAACGCACAAACACAGAAGATTACAGCAAACAAATTTCTTAGTGATCTTTGCAGTGTTTTTTTTTTTTTTGTTTTAATGTCAATCTGTCTACAAAGTCATTTAACATCATCATCTTCGTTATGATCGTTCCGGTGTTTGTATGTTGTTTTTTCGTTTAAGGATTTATCTATATCCAAAGTATACATGATTGTATCTAAGTACATATGTACATATGTATGTTCTTATCTAGATATAAATGTAAGGTTGTTTATCCATTTGTTATTATAAACATATGCTAAAATTTGTCATTAGCTTAGTGATTATAAATAAAACATGTAACCCATGGGCAATCATCGACAGGACAAAACAAAATTGTGTTATGAGGTTAAAATTCATATCAGAGTTCTTTGCGCCGAATTATTTATCTAGTTTAAAGTTAAATTAGTTGTTTTGACAGTCGCAATAAAACTCATCAGATTTCTATCTTACAAAGTACTTAATTTATGGAATAAAAAAGACCTGTGTAATAGTTCCAGAAGGTAAATCGATTTATGGTATATAGAATTAGTTGCTCGGATGAACTATTGGGTAAAGTTTCTAGAGTCAATCGCTATTTTCGAAACAAATATTTAACCAAGAATTGATCGGCTGTTAATATAATCAAAATCAAAACTGGGTACAAATGACAATAGAGCTGCCTGATCTGGCAGTTAAACAGTCATATTTTCCAAATTTTGTGAAATTATCTTGAAATTAACACAAATATGTTCGTCGTTTGAAAAAGACGACTCTGAGCCTAGGCGGTTTTTTCTTTGCAATAAAAAGTTCTTTCATAGCATTCGAAAATTGTGTGTCGAGATTTTGCTACTTTATATCACTGCACACAAATCTTGTGTAAAATATTGTTTATTTTTTCTTTGCCACTGACACTAAAACTATACTTGACATATCCACGACCAGATATTTTTGTTAAATATATTTCTTCAGCTTACAGTTTTCGTAATTGTTTTTAAAACAACAATAAGAAACATTTTCTATTTGTTGTTGCATGTTGTTAATCACTTAAAGTCTGTCATTGGTTCATCACTTGCAACTAAGGATTTTTATTTATTTGATGGATTTGAATGTTTCTTTTGATGATGAAGAGGTTGAAAAGATGCTGCTGTTGACGACTAAAATATGTACAAGTGAATTTTTGTTTCAAATACGGTTGGCCCACCCAAGTTGAAGTTTTTTTTTTTTTTTTGTTACCGGAATTATCAAAGAGCGAATACCGCGGTAGTTAGTCATTTTAAGTATTGTTTTTGTTTAGGGATTTCAACACTATTTTGCCAGTTGTTAAACCCACACCACAATAGTGGAGAGGGTATTATGTGTTTGTGTTCATGTGTGTAACATATTTTCCCCGGAAATAATAGGACTATTGCAAACACGCGTGTAAAATGTAGCCCACAAGGGACTAGGACTAATCCAAAACTTACCCAAACATATAGAAAAACATGGTCTATTTAACATTACGATGTCCTATGGCAGGACCATATAACCCAGCTTAGGATTACAAAGGAGTAGTCTTAAAACTACTCCATTGTATACACAAGAGGATTAACTTCGCTTAAAAACAAAAACATGTCGTTAAAAAACGACGACATGTCGTCTCACCTCAAACACTTTTTAACAATGACGTGATCCATGCTTGCATTACATCGGACCAGTCCATGGAGTAGTCCACTTAATCAAATTGGATCAGGTGGTCCAATATTATTTGCAGGGTTAGTATACCAATCGACTTAGAACTACTTTCTGAGTCGATCTTACGATCTCTGTCCATCTATCTAAATAATTACATAACCAACATTTTTTATTTTTTTCGAGTTTATTCTATGAGCTAAATTTCAGTTATATATTTTATAAAGCTTTTTTGTAATAGTCCTTTTCCTTTAATTTTTTAGGAATTTTTGATTCTAAATGGTGGGCACTTAGTTTATTACACGGCAGAGAAAATTTAAAAAGTATTCACTCACTTTTTTAAGATTCATCCAGAGTATTACAAATACATACTTTAAATAAAGTGTGGGCTCATATCAAGGTTAAATATGGTTAGGCTAAGAAGGGTTATGCACCCAAGGGCACACTTCCACTCGGAGACCAATTCGGTCCATTGTGAATCCCGTCAGTGAAGAAAAAAGTAAAGAAAATATGTATGAGGTGGATAGAATTAAGAAAGATAGAAAGTAAGTAGGTAGCACGTAGAACTATTACCCTCTCTACAGTCCCCTCAACAGAAACAACCGCACTATTTCCCTGACAAACCCCAGTAGATCAACCGGATTACATCCAGCGATGCACCCCTGCTCGTTGTGAAATCTATCTCCTAGCCACATCTGTCTGAGACCCTGCATCCTACGAAAATGGCACAATACATGCTCGATCGTCTCCAGCTCTTCAGAAACATCGCATAACCTGCAGAATTCCAGTATGGTGTTGTCCCATTTGCCCGTAAAAGCCATAACGGGACAATGACCCGTCAAGAACCCTATAAGTGTTCTAAGACCACTCCTGTCTTATCCCAGTAGAACCCTGGTTGCCCTCGCTTCCAAACTGGGCCATAGTGCCCTAGGCACCCTGCAATCCGTTCTGTTCCCCCAGGATCAGTGAACGTCCTCAAGGAATTTCTCCCGTATCACCCCATAGTAGTAACATAGGGGGGGCTTTACCCCCTGTCCCTAACAACTAAGTCCTGCATCGAGCCCCCTCTCGCGAGTTTGTCCGCCACCTCATTTCCATCAACCATGCAGTGTCCAGGTACCCAACACAGCCTTACATTGAATGACGCCATGAGTTCCATAAGAGCATTCCTATACTGAGCGACCAGGCACGATCGCACCGTATAATTTGTCAATGCCCTAAGCGCCGTCTGACTATCGACGTAAATTGTCACCACAGATCCACCCACGATGTGATCCAGTATCACTTCCGTCGACCTCCAGATCGCTAGGATCTCAGCCTGGAAGACACTGCACTCATCAGGGAATCTGAATGACCTTTTCACTTCGGTGTCCACGATATATACACCAGCACCAGTGCCAGTTTCCATCTTGGATCCACCGATATCCGGCCTCAGAACCCAGTTCTTACCGATGGAGTTCCTGCATGTGTAGTAGGCATTGAGTCCCCTTCTCATCCTCTTCAGAGTATTTTTCTTCCAAGACAGTTTGCAGTCCAGAAAGTTACCCAAATACTTTGCACCGTCCGATAGAGGTAATTCAACGCCATCTAACACTGGCCCTCTAAATCCCTCTATCCTGTACCTTCTGGTGAATAGCACCAGCTCATATCAAAGAAGAATGTATTTTTTACCAAATACTAACTTAAAAATTGTGGTACTTCTTTAAAATAATTTTTTAATAATAAGTTTAATTTTTCTTGTAAAATTTTATTAAAAATTAGGACAAGTTTAGCGACCTCTAGCAGCGGCGAAACGCATTTAACATATTTTTGTATATCGAACAAAGTAACTGTGTGCCGGGTCACAATGTTTGCCCCTGGGACTCAAATAGGGTACACCTGCAAAAATTAGTTCTTATATTCTGTTGTGTAGGGTTGATATGGACAGCCTTGACCTTGACCGATAATATTTTGTTATTTTTTTTAATGTTTTTTATTGTTTGAAAAATAGACTTATGAATGTCAAGTTCTAATAACCGATTTATTAACAAAGTAAAATCTTAGGAAATAATCACAAATCTCCAAGATAAAATTTATATTTATTTTTGTTAAATTTTGAAAATACGTTGATAATCCCTCTTACAAATTTACAAGAACTTACCATTAATAATTCTCCTTCTTTTCCATTTTCTATTTCAGGTATGTTTGTTTTCGGACTTATTATCATCATTAACCCACAATTAAAGCAAAATGTTAAGATTTATTTGCGAATTTATTGCCAAACAACGTAGTAAGTCAAATTTTTCGATCTGGGTGCAAATTATGGCAGTCGTGATCGAACACTTTTTCGATTCGAAAGCCATTTTTTGTTTCCGTCGATTCTGAATGAATCGTAATTATTTTTTCAGTTTTGTGAAAATTCAAATAAATACTTTACAACACTTAAAATTATATATAATTTGGATCCGTTCAGTATGGACAGAAAGAATTCGAAATAAAATTGCTTTTGAATCGAAAAATTATTCGATCACGAATGCCATAATTTGCCCCTTGTTTAATGTTGAACTTTATATTTTTAAAATATTCTAAAAAACGCCAATAATTTTATTATAAACAAATTAATTTTCAGTTAAAAATTATTTATTAATTCGCCAGTGCTGACACCGAACGTTCTATGACAGCCAATAAGATAAAGAGAAATCTGTCATTTTTGTTTAGCAAGAAATTTGCGCACAAACTTACAATAAAATGTAAAATTATTAAATAAACAATTTTATAATTAAAATACACAAAACTTAACAATTTGTTAGGCAAATTATACAACTTGTTGCAATAAAGTGTTTTTTGTAAATATCAAAAAAAAAAAAATTAGAACGTGTTAGGAAGAAAAACTTAATGTTTGTTGCTTGTAAACGAAAATTTAAGAAAACTAGCAAATTATTGAAAATTTTGTAATAATTACAAAAATTTACATGTTTAATGAAAACCATAAAGCAGACTTGTTGTCTGGCATTATAAAAATCATTGTTTTTTTGGGTTTTTAGCAACAATGAAACTTAAACCAAAAATCAAATTCAATGTCAAACAATTTTTATTTTAAAAGTGAGTACGAAATCTGTTGTTGAACATGAACAGACATTTTTACAATATTATACTAAATAATTTTATTGCCTCAACGTAATTGTGCTCATTTATTAAATAAGTACTGTTGTAGACATAGCACATTGTATGGACAATCTTTTTGTAGTTCTAAGATAAAATTGCTGGGCATTTGTATTTGGCGCTCATATTTTTCAATGACTTCTTTGTCTTCGATAATAAAAGATGAATTAAATTTTTTTTTTTTTTTTTAACTGACCAGTTGTTTGTATAATAAGTTTTAGACCTAAAATGGTTAAAGTCATGCTAGTAAACATGCCGCCAAATGCTTCTATAAACAACACCGTGGGGTTGAATAATGAAAACAGTAATTTAACTTGAATTGAACAAGAACTGAACTAAAACTGAAGTAGAAATGAACTTGAACTGCTCTAGAACTGAACCTAAACTGAACTTGAACTGAACTAGAACTGAACTAGAACTGAACTAAAACTGAACTTGAACTGAACTAGAATTGAACTAGAACTGAACTAGAACTAAACTAGATTGGATTTATGGCTGAACTAGAACTGAACTAGAACTGAACTAAAACTGAACGAGTACTGAACTAGTACTGATCTAGAACTGAACTAGAACTGAACTAGAACTGAAGTAGAACTGAACTAGAACTGAACTAAAACTGAACTAGAACTGAACTAGAACTGAACTAGAACTGAACTAGAACTGAACTAAAACTGAACTAAAACTGAACTAGAACTATACTAGAACTAAACTTGTACTGAAATAGAGCTAAGCTAAAACTAAAATTTAACTGAATTAGCCCCAGTGTTACCAGCAGCAAAACTCAAAATTATACTTGCGGTATTCAAAATTTTAAATACGCGTACAGAAACAAATAACACAAATAAATTCATTTATAGGAGATCAATACTTGTTCTACAAGGTGGCGCAGAATGAGGCATATGGATTGAGTTCTATATAACTTGTTTAATTATTATTACTTTTTTTGTTGTTGTCAATCAAAAAGCGTATCGAAACAATTGATATTTATTTTTCATACCAACATACCCATTTCGTTGTCACAGTTAGTCTGCTTTCACACGTTTCATCTTTTGATGCTCAACTCTTATGTTTTTAGGTGAGAGAAGAAAGAAGAAAGGGGGTTAGTACGGTGATGCCTGTACTCGGTCAGTACGCTTTGTTTTTATTCGTTGGTATATGTGCAACGATGGCTGCATGTAATTTTTTTTCTTTTCTTTTTCTCTTTGATTTGCTATTAATAAAATTGTTGTTGTTTTGTACCGAAAAAAGTTGAAACTGATTGCTGCGTGTGAATATATTGGCATCTTTAAAAGGGAATTGAAAAGAAGTTGAGCATCAAAAGATGAAACGTGTAAATTCAAACTTAACATTTCGTCATAATTTTAAAGTGCAGACTTCAACGGTAAATAAACAAAGAAAAATAATTTGGGCAGCGAAGAGTCCAGCAGCAGTTTATCAGCGACAATTATTACACTTATTTAATTTTACCGTTTGACGCGGTGTTTCGTCCGAAACGATAATTGGCCCGAATTTTATTGAAAATTACATCGGTGTTTCAATCTCTGTCAACGGTTGTTCATATCGGACGATGTTTGTACATTTCGTTACTCCAACCAAGGAGCCATGGCTTTGGAATGGGACGTAGTCTGCGGACGCATTATTTCATACACGATCAATTTTAACTGGCCTCCACGTTTATCGGATTTAACAGTTCTTGAAAATTTCCTTTGGGGATTTTGGAAGAAAGAGAGTATGTTAAAAGCTTACAACCATCCCAAAAAATAAAAACAAAATCATGGCCATTACGCCAGAAATTAAGCGTAAAATTTTCGGAAATATGGTAAAAAGAGAACCTACAGGATATAACCCAGCAAAAACTTTGCTTACAAAATAAGCAGAAAGATAATGAGAACTTGACGAGACGAGTACTTACTTTTCTACTAGAAAAAGTACTTTTTTTGTTCGCGATGTCCCAAAAGTAATCCCTTATAATTTGGCCAATTATAACCTAAAAAATAATATGTTTTTTTATGCTTAAAAGTTTTATAAAAATATATAGTTACAAAAAGAGGACAAAAATAAGTTTTTGCAAATTAATTCAAAAAGGCTAAAACACACTTAATAAGATTACTCTTATATGCATGAAAGTGCACACAATAATAAAATGTAAGAAGACATTTAATAAAGAGTGTTTTGCCTGCACAAAATCATTTATATCTCTTACAATGTAATATAAATGTGTGTAATGTGAATGTTATGTTGTTCAAAATACATCGTTTACATTAGAACAATATAACTACTAGTGTTCTAATAACAGAAATATATTGTGGGGATTTTGTTTGGAACATATTTATGTACTTATATGGATTTCACATCAAAATTATTGTTAAAATTATATAGTATTACCGAATGTCTAATAAAGGCGCCCGTACACGGCATGTTTTTGTCATCTGACATGTCAAATTTCCCACTGCAAAATACATACATGTCGTGTGTTACCTTTTTAACTTTGCTTCTGTAAAAGTCAGATGCAAAGTCATCTGATAAAATTTCAATTAGAGCGTGCTCTATTTTCTTCTGACACACCATCTGACTTCAGAAATCCATGCCGGGAAGAAACCGTCAGCTGCGTCCACTATTGACGATTTCATTAACCGGCTGAGGTTGTTATTTTACAATACCGATAAATGTATGTTCTGTTAACCTTTTAATAGAAATAAAGTACATACATATATAACAAAACGTTTCATTATTATACCCAAAATTGGCATTTTCGAATTTAAAGAGAACAATTTTAAGATGGCTGAACTATTTTACGGCGCAAATAAAAATGTTTGTGGCTCCAGCACGTTATTTTCAAACCGAGAACTACTTTGGTTTCTGCAATTACTATGAAAAAAAAACAGAGATGATGTCAGAAGCAAATTACATGTACGTTTGTGACCGAATATTATAAACCTTATGTAAACCAGCAATTTTGACAGACATGCAAAATTACATGTGACTTTAAAATTTGGCATGTCAGATGAAAAAAACATGTCGTGTACATTCAGCTTTATGGTGTTTTCTTTTCTGACAATAATGCTCCATGTATGCTACCATTCGCGCGGGTTTTTGTTCTATTCTAAAAAAAAATATGCAAAAATGTGGAAGTTATCGTTTTCCTTTATGACTTTAATTATTCAAAATCAGTGTTGTTAACGCTTATTGTATTTCAAAGAAAATTTAGTGTCGAAAATTGCTACAACCGTAGTGAATATCGCTTGTTAGTACAAACTTTGCATTCAATATTAACACGCTAAATACACATTAGTGTTGAGTGTAAAACGTAGCTGTTATTTTGTTCCATTGTAATTTAGAAATCTGTATCACTTTGTAAGGGTGCGTGTAACCTGATAAATATATTACACAATTAAAATGCATTATTACTTTTTAGAAAAGAACACACCATTAGACAACCTCAAATTAAAGTCAGTTCTTCCCTCTGCCAGTTCATTGCTTGAATTTATTATTATTAACAACACTGTTTTAATTGATTATCTCAAAATGAATGTTTTGAAGTGGTTTATGTTTAATTGTTTTAATATTTAGTCAACATTTTTTTAATTTTTATCAAAAGAATAAATAATTTCACTGATACAATCTTCTTTTAGTATTATGCACGCACGGTATGCCTTATCTTACAGCAATAGAGTAAGGCAGCAATTTTTGGAAGAAAAAAAGCATTTGGGAAGCATTATACGTATTTATTGCTTCCATATCTTAAACAGTTTTAGCTGGGAAACAGCAATGCTCGAAAAATTGGCCCAAAATTGCAGATCTTAAATGCGTTTCGCAGTGACCATATGCGCGAAATCAGTTTCAACTTCGATTAAAATTTATGTTTTTTTTTTTGTGGTATGAGCTTAACACTGGGTCTACTACTGAGTTAATATCTGTTATTATTGCTGAGAGAACGTCGACATGATGAGAGAACACATTTCTAAAAATTTATCTTAAACAGGGGGAACATGTATCTTTGTTAAACTAATATTATTTTATAATCGGCTGATTCTCGTCTTTTACTTCTTTCTTTTAATTTAAAATATGGTTTTTTTTAAACACTTTGTACAAGATTTGTACTATTTGCACTAAAAAAAATCAAACAGCTTGTCTATTATTGTATGTACGTATGAGTATTTTTGACAGTTATAAGATTTCTCATAACAACTATATTTTATTTGAATCAACAATATTTTGATTGGTATACATTTTTTCAGTGAAAGCAAATCTTTATATTGTTTATTTTACAATGAAAGAAACTACCAACCCTCTACCCACGGCAGCACAACAAATAACACTCCATTTCGGTTATACCCCACAAAGTGGTAACACTGGTTAGAACAAACCTTAAATATAACTAAACCAAATCTATTACATATAAGTAGGTATATTCAGATTATCTAAATATTTTAAAGTTTGAATGAAATTTTTGGTCTGTAACATGCATATATTACAATGACTCCACTGTGCAACATTTTAAGCTCATGCTTTAAGCGGTTCCTTCTACAACTTCGGTTTTTTATCGAACTTCAAAAATCATTGAATAACTCTGGTATTTCAATTTTGCACAACAACACACACACAGCAGCATATTGAAACCAAATGACAGAAGAGACTAAATCACTGTATATAAAGTGATTGATCAGTATGCAAGCATCATAGTTTTATGTTGCATTCCATTGAGCTGCTGTATGCAGCCAGCAAAAATAGAAGAAATCAAAAGAAATGAAAGAATGATTGCAACTTGTATGCCACAATATTGTGATGCAGTTGTTAAAGCTGGTAGATGTTGATGATTTCTACACTACCAAGTTGCAGTTACGCATATAAAATTATTGTTGGCCATGCAACATGTTTACAATAAAAGAAAAAAAAATGCAGATGTTTTTTTATATTTCCTAGTTCATCATATGGCTCTGGCTGTTGTTTCATTGTCCACACGTCAAATGACTTGTTGCCAACATTTATGGCATGTTGTAATGTGACGCATGACAATGAATCACTAGACATTTTTTATTTAAAGATTCTTCTTAACATCAGCAGCAGCAGGGACTTTGGTGAATGGCACAATTGTGGCAAAAGGCGCTTTAGACGTAACCATCTTTGGATTCTTAGCAAAAACATTAAACAGTGAGACAAAAAAAATGTGTACTTTGTTTTTCTTCTTTGGTGGAGAATTAAATGATCGCGTGTATTGGCCTTTTATGGTTTGGCAGAGTGAACGTTTTAATTAGGATAATAAGTTGTTTCCGGTTTAAATATATGTACTAGAGCGTTCTCTATAGAGCTCTAAGTACGCCAAATGTTCGACTATTTGTTAGGAATCATATTGGAGCAAAGTATGCTTATATGGCATGTACTTTAAGTAAACATGTTCCAACATACACATGACACTATTCCATTCTGTGACACAAAATACGAAACATCTACTCGAGTCTTCAGTATTAATGAAATTCATAGAGTTAAATAAATAAATCAGCAACAGCTCCTATTTTTTTTTTATCATCTATGACTTTTCACCAAGCATCCAGAGTTCTTGTTATTTTCTGTGCCTTTTATGGGCAATTGCCACATGATAATGATAAACATCGTAATGATGACAAAGATGATGATGTTGACAAAGATCAGGAGTTTATGTTTTGAATTACAAATCATAAGGTAATTCCATCGTTAAATATCTTCGTGGTCATCGTCATTCATGCAGCCACATGCCACAACATGCCCATGACAAGTTTAAGACATTGTCAATAATAGTTTTAATGCACACTGGTGATGAATTATTTAATGAAATCAAAACAAATATAGAAAAGGAAAGATGGAGAAAAACTCTGGTCTCTAGAACCAGAAAATGTTGGCTATTTTCATTCATTAAATTAAAGGCTCTGAATGAATGTGGGGACTTTTATAAAAGAATCATTAAATCAGTTGAAAAGTATAAGAAAAATAGGAAAACTTGTTAGACAGAATCTTTTAAAAACGATTTTTTGTTATTGGAAAATTACATTTGAATTTTTTTTTTTTAATTCTAACTGATTTAATTTAGTTGAATTTTTTTTTATTGCCAAAGAGTTCAGTATGTGATAGTTTGCGCTAAAATTATTCGAATAAACGCTTAATAAATGGAAAATAACTTAAATTAATCGTGGTCTACGATAAATATCTTTTGCTTTCCCTATAATCCAAGCAAAATTTTAAAAATACCAACAAAAAAAAACATAAGGGAGCACAATGAGTTTAGTGCACTCAAACAAAAAATCAATCCATACGTGCTCAAATCAATCCGAAGCGGTATTAAGAGAACGGTGAGTACGGATTTTCTTGAATCAAGTACAGAAAGATTGAATCAAGAACGGATTTTCAATCGCTAACTACTTAAATTATTCATGTGCAATCCCGAATTCGCACTTGAAATAATCCAAAAATAAAATTGATTTAAGTAAATCTAAAATTATTTTACACAGATAGAATTTTTCTTAATTAAATTCAACTTACTTCTTCACTTTTGTTTTATTTGAAAAGGTGTTTATCTAATTAATTAATTATAAAATTAAATTTTACACTGAACTACAAGTATAACACGAAATGCCAAAACATGATAACCTAACACTGATTTAAGAATCAACTTAACAAACGTTACGTTACCCTTATTAAACTTTTTGACTTCAACGTTCTAATTCGTTGAGCCAAAAAATCAATTGTAAATTTAAGCTGAACGAAACTTTATTAATGCCAAATTACGAGTTTCACGGAACAATGAATAGATTATAAAATTAAGGCGCTTTTTTGTTAATATGACTTAATAAATGTTTCATTAGCTCAACGAATGAATGAACTATTATTTTGCCAAACGAAAGATTTGTTAATTTTTAAGAACATTCATTATTACAACAAATTGTACATTATTCAATATAAATTCATGTTAACGAAATACAAAAATTATTTTAAGAAATCGTTGTTCGTTGATATTATGAATACTGTTTGGTTCAGTGTATGCCATGGACGACTTTAGGAAACACCAATGAGGGTAATACAGCAAGGCGATTTTTCAAAAATGCAGTTCAGTTTGCTGAAATAACTGAAATAGATTTACAGCTTTAAAGCGATTCCACGTAAGAGAAGAAATATTTTTCAATACGGTGACCTTCAACCCAACTTTATTTAACGAAAACTTTTAAACATATTATGGTTAATTCAAGCATATTATTAAACTAGACCTCCATCAAGAAACAACAATAATAAAATTTGTTTACAATTTAGGCATGTGAAAACTGCAGTAGAGAGACGCGACTTTGTATTTAACTGAGAGCTGTCATTCTCAAAATGGAAAATCGTACACCATTGAAATCCTTTTAATAAAACTAAATCCTTTTTCACAAAAAAATCACGTTAAAAAAAAACTTTTCTCACAAAAGTTGCGGATTGTCTAAAAAAATCAGTTTTCACTAAAAGTGCCGCATATAACCAAAAATGCAATATCCATACACACATATTTAGGCGTTTAAAGGCATAGTTGAGTTCTAAAAGGTGCAAAGCAACTAGCTATTTCAAATGCATTCTTCAATGTGGAATTTTTCTATGTTATTACCCAAAATGCAGAAAAAATGTAATGGATACGTACTAAATAAGCAAACTGTATTAAGCTAGTTTTAGGGTAAGAATCATGAATCTGACTTCAGTTTTTTCCTTTGAGTTAAAACTGTAAAGTCTGCCTTGAGGCGGAGGTGGGCATTATCGCAATTATTTAAGCAACGTTTTTGATTGCAATCCCGGCATTTTCTGTGTAATTCCCCAGTCCGCCGCCAGACGGGTTCAGGACAAACATCCATTTTCAGTAGCGATTACTTTTTTTAAAATTAAAACTTAATATTTATTTCAATTGAACTTTTAGATACCCACCAGTAGTTTTTTCGGTACGATCTAAAGCTTTGACATATTATTTTTTCAATGCGCAACATTCACTTTCTTCACAAAGTATAAAAACTTACCGTTGCCGCTCAAATTCAAGATGACAATGTACTTTTTACCCCGCCTAGAGGCGGACTTAAGCATTAGAGGGTTAATGATACATTTTTACTTTGATAGCAAAGTATTATGAGCCCATATTGTAATTTAAAAAATGTTTAACTAAATATATTTTTAATAAATAGAAACTGGGAATTATTTCCTTTCGAAGGTTACTTTATATTATATTAAACATTTTTTATTTTTCGAATTTATTCTATGAGCTAAATTTCAGTTATGTATTTAAATAAATATTTACTTTTTTAAAACCTCGTACTTTTTTACACCACTGTATTAATTAGATCAAATAAAAACTGTATTATGATTTCATTACAGTTGATCGATCAACTTTCATAAATTGTTATATTACACATACACCTGCCTTGAAAACCAGCCACATGGAATGTTTTTTTTTTCGTTTCGTATTTCATTTTTGCGCTATTTTTTGCACAACTTTAAAATAAAATTTTTCTTGATCATTTTCTTAAGAATTGTAAATTTATACAATCATTTCAGTTTTGTTTTTTTATTATTATTTTAATGCAATTGTCATATGTACGACTGATCGTCTAAGCAGCAATTAAATGACCATCTAAGGAGACCATTTGGCGTCTAATAGAAATAAAATACGAAAATAAATTTAAAATGTTTAAAAAACGACAATTTCCACAGAAACATTAAAAAAAAAAAAAAATAAAACCGAGGAGGTTTGAAATGAAATCTAAATATAAGAAGGCACTCTGGCAGTTTTACTTGTTTTTTAAACAAGAAGATTATTTTTTTCAATACAAAATTTACCTCTGCTTTCTTTTTATAAGGTTTTCTTAACCAAAGTTTTTTTTTTTTGTAAATTTGAAGAAAAAATGTCATAATTTACGATCATATCAAAGATGGGTTTTATTATAAACAAACTAAACGATCTGGCATTCATTTTAATTGTTATTGTATTGTAATCGTTAAGAAAAATATGTTTATGCCACAAAATGTTTATTATGATGTTGCACACATACATACATGTATTTACACAAAATAAGACATTTAAATAAACATTTTCAAAGAACAAAGGGAAAGTTTTTTTGAGGGAAAGTGCAACCAGCAACCTAAAATTTCTGTCTGATTTTAGTGCCTCTGGCTTTAAAATGATTGTGAAATATTTGATGAGAATTTCAATTAAATTTTACACCAACCTCAACCACAAAAAACGTTGTGAAATAAAATTTAAATGGAGCTTAAATCTGTTTTTAATGTTGTAGATATTTTTGAAATCGTAAAATTTTATGTTTTCTCCTTCAACTCCTTTTCCAACAGAACTCTTGCCTACTCAAAACTCTATGTCAATTGCCTCCATTATTGACAGTTGCGATCAGTTCACAATTATTGTGTGTAGTTGTTGTTCTGTGCGTAGTTGAAGAGATGTTTGTTTGGATATCGGAGATGTAAAGTGGGTGTTAAAATTGCTACCAAAAAGTTGAAGGAAGGAATAATTTGAAGTCGTAGAGCCAATGGAAAACCTGTTTTAGGGTGCTCGATATTATGCAAGTTTTCTTGGAAGCCTTAAAGAACTTGAGATGTCTAAACAGGTTTGGAAAAGTTTTTGCTTAGTTGCTACTGATAAACTTGTTAATATAGAAACTAACAAGTAATCCTAACGAATCCCACGTGAGTCCCTTGTTATGCTTCAATACGACTTTCAAAACCTAAACGACGATCATCCGAATATCTCTGTGTCTAATATTCTATTGAATGTCTTAGAAGAATTTATTTTGCTTACTATGATTGCGGATAAACTATTTAGGTAGTAGCACATAACATGCGTTAGTGCGCGCGCGCTCTGTAGACTTCTGTCAAAAAAAGTTAAACTAGTGTATTTTAATAGAACAAGCTACATGCAAAATATTTTGACGCGCTAGCGTCAGAAAGTTGGTTAACTTTGAACTTTTTAACGCGTTGTGTATTTTTTACAAGTAATCAGCTGACAATAAAAAAAATTTAACAAATTTGCGAATCGTGAAAGAAAAATTTATTAAAGAGCTTCAAAAACATTTATATTATTTATATTTATATAGAATGAATAAAAGCAATTAAATAAATAAATCTTGGAATTCTTTCGAATCCATTTTCAATGCACAAATAAGTAAACAAATAAAAAACAGCTGACAGGAACGGCTTTTGTAACGCGTTTTGTGTAACTTGCATTTTTTCATGCGCTAAAGTTTTTAAACGCATGACAGGCGTCGACGAATGAACGCGTGTTATGTACTTCTATCTTTAGTGTTTTCTTTTGAAAAAAATGATGCCCTATTAGTGTGCAATATTTGTATCATGTTACACGCACGTTTACAATGTGGTACATTTTTCTGTTTTTTATGGTTCCGTTGATAGTATCTTGATTTTAGACTTAAAGCAGAAATTGAAAAGCAGACAGAGGAAGTTTATTTATGGGCGAAGCTGAATACCTGACACACTTTCCCTTTTTTTTCTCGTCTCTCGCCAACACACTGTCTGCCTTTCAATTTCTGTATTGTAAAAGTGGCCAATGCTTAAATAAATAACCAAAATTTACCGCGGTAGGAGCGATTTTACACATTCCATTTGTATGGTTGGAAATAAGAGTTAGCAACATTGATTTTTAATAATAAAAGTCACCTCTAGTTGTCTTTGTTAAAATATTCCACAACCATATTAACGATCATACCATTTTGTAACATTGTAAACAACACTTTAAAACTCTAAAATTTCGCACTTGTTATCGTTAAGTCAGCTGTTTTATTTATGTAAAGAAAAGTATAACTTGGAAATGGAAATGTTGCAATTAATTTAGTACTTAAAATGTTAAAATACACTGGCGAAGTTCAAATGGTCTTGCGAAGGAGCAAATGCAAAACTTCCTAGCTTTTATAGGAAATCTAACGGAAACTCTATGTATTTTGTTGTAGGATTTAATAAAAAAGCTATGACATTTTGCATTTGACGTTCCGCAATTCCAATTGCACTAAGAACTGAACTCCACTACTGTTTAGTCTTAATAATTTGATTCGTTTTTTTTATTCCTCTTTCTTATTTTTGTTATTTTGCCATGTTTTTTACAGTGATGCCCCTTAACGTTAATTTTTCTCTAGTTGTAACAAAGAACAAGTTGACAATAGGTCTGATAACACTGCGGAGCAGACATTTTGCGGTCTGGAATTTGATTGCAAATTTTTACTAATTTTAGGTCGCTGATTTCAAATCTTATGTAACTCTATTTTTCTCTATCAGCTAATGTCCAAAATTAAGGCACTTTCACTACATATGTATGTATATGTATATTCAGTTAAAAAAACAACAATTTATCTTTAAGCCGTGCTTACATTGTTTTTAAATTTGCCTTGTTGTTTCAGAGATATGGTTGAATTTTTGAAGGAAAAAGGAAAATTTTGAAAAAAAACAATTATTTTTCTTTAAAAATTCATAAAATAATAAAAATGCGACAAAATCAAAATTTCGCATGAAATGAGGTTTATTTCATTGTAATCGGTGCTCAACTTTTGATTTTATTCACAATTTACTGAATATCAATTTTCAAACAAATTTAGTTTGAAGACGATCTCAAATAGTCAAACCAAATCGAAGTAAAAATCGGAACTATCCCTAGAGGGAAGCGAACTGACACCAAAGTAGTCCCGTGATAGGTCTTTGGTGGTAGGGACCGGTTCCAATTCTAACACCTTATATGAATAAGACCTATCACTTTTACATGGGGTTGTCATAGGAGGGGGTCAATTGACACCATTTGACCAGTCACAGAACTAACCTCAATGAACGTACTTAGTGTCAGTTACTACAATGTAGTATTATTTCAATACAATGTAGTAGTTTTTTCATAAAACAAGTCCTAGAATTATATTCAAGAACCAAATTTTAAAAAGTACCAACAAATGTGTCACAGCACCGCTGTAGACTGTACTGTAATTCATTACTTTTGCTACCTTTTCGTTCTTCATAAACCAGTTAAGGGATTGGTTCTTCTTTCACTGGTCATGAGTCCTTTCTTTTTGTACTTGTTCTATTTTCACAAATCCCAGGACCAGTCTGTTGGACCAATTGACACAAATTTCCCGCAGGGATCTTAAAGGTCTTTTTCAAAAGCCAACCATTGAGTGGAAAATACCTCTTGACTCTTATTATTCCTGTTTCTGTCCTGTCAAAACAAAAACTTGGTTTTATAGATTCATTTTAAGTGAAGCATACGCGAACAGGTTTAAATGGTATTTCAGATTGTTTTTCTTTAAACCTTCAATTAACAATTAAATTTGAAAACTACTTACAGGCTGAGGACTAACCCTTTAGCTGATAGTAAAAAAAGATTTTCAATAGATTTCCGATATTCTGCGCTTCCTTTCCAATTTGTAATACCGGACATAGAAATGTCTTCCTTGTTCCACTTGGTATTTTCATCAAAGGTTTGTTCATCTTCTTCTGCGTGAGCCGTACGCGAGTTCATATTCAAATGATTTATAAGCTGGAGCACCTTCATCCATTCTCGAAACATGACCGACCCAACGTAATAGTTGCATTTTGATACGCGTGAATTATAAACGCAGATTGTGCTATAGATTTAATGAACAATTTTTCTTTAAAACTCTTTACTCAAAGTAGTGCCTCATCTGCCTTCGCAAGAGCCAATGCTTCAGAAGGTTTTATTTTTGTTCGATTAGACGATTAATCGATATTTGGCATTTTTTACTTATTCGTTTAAACGAATAAAATTATTACGAGATTTTTTTCGATTATTTTAGAAAAAATTAGAACTTGAGTAAATAAAGGTTTGTTTTTAAATAAAACTTGTCAATGTAGCTCTAAATAGTTGCTTCACTTTCCGGAACTTAGATTTTAAAAGAGTCAATATAACTTTGGATTTTTTGAAACTTTTCACGGACATTCCATCCTCTGCTATGCTTCTGCAAATAATTTCCTCCAGAGAATTGATCGGAGGATCTTGTTTAAAATATTTATTCATTGAACCACTTGTAGCCCGCTTTGATTTTGTTGGTGGAGCACCTTCTTCAAGTAATATGTTTTAGTGACTGTGTAAATGGTGAATTAGTGAAGATATTGAAAAACATTAACGTTTATACATTTTTAGTCACCTGTTAAATTTAGCTTTATTATGGCCATTTTCTCAATGTACCGTCAAACTTCCTGTTACTTAATGTCGACATAAATTTATTAGACCGATAAACTGTCTGTTAACAATTTTGGGTTTCTCAATATACCGACAAAATACATGGTTTTAAGCTGGCAACACCTCTCAAAATACATGTAAAAGTTGTGAGACAGCTGATTGAATTTATCTGTACGGCAAATAAAAGGAAAATAAATAATCGGCAGATGAGTGCTGGTTAGCTTTGCGACAGAAGAGAAGCAAATGAGACATTGAGAAAACCAAATTTCTTTAATGTGCAGTTTTTCGATGGGATAAACGTCAATCGTGTAATGAGAAAACGGCCATTAGACTTATCCTTCGTGCAATATTTTTAAACCAAACTCATTCTAAAGAGAGAAACGCATGAACTATTTTGTTTTAAAAAAAACCGGCGTGTTCTAGAAATCAAATCAAAATGAAAGGGGATTTATAATCGAGCAAATTTTAAAACTACGGTAATTTTGCAAATAATAAAATTTAAATCATCGTTCGATTTCAATTTCACTTCATTTCAATTTCTGGAACATACCCGATAAATTAATATAAATCTTTGAGTAAACATACCTTCATTTGGCGTTTTCGCTTTAAAGAAATTAATCATTCAATTGTGTTGAAAAAAATTTTACAAAAATATAAGCAAAATTACTCGCTAAGCATGACTGTTTTTCTTTAATTCCAACGGACACATACATTTGGTTTGATTATCAGACTTAAAACTTTAAAAAAATTATACAGTTAAGAGAAATACTATTGGGGGATTCACAAGGTGTCATAAAGTCATAAGTCCTAAAATAATAACATGAAAATATACGACTGTTGTGAACAACCCCTCATAATTTAGTGTGCTATTTTGAATTTAAATCAAAATAAAAAAACAAATATAAAAAATAAATCAAAATAATTTTTAATTATGAATTAATAAATTAAATTAGATCTTACCAAACTATTTTCCATTTTTTGGTCGCAAATCACAAATAAATTCCATTTTGTTTGTTTACCAAACAGCAGAGTCCTAAGCCGACATAATTTGACGCCGCAAGTGTTTTGTTGCAAAAATTGCTAGCCGCAGGTTAAATTCGGATATTACCCGGATAAAACTATACCATCAAAGACGACGGCTTCAAAACTAATGCGGCTCGGCTCAGCTGCTCAGCGCAGGTTTCTTCTGATTAATTACGACAGCACAATAAACATGCCAAGCAAAGTTCTATTAATTTTTGTTTTTGTTTACAAGGCAACAACAATATTTTTAAGCCATTGCAAAATGTTAGAACATTATGACATCATAACATAATAGCACACCTTGTGAATACCCCATATGTATATTCTTTCATTCGATTAATCGGTATAAATTCTTCGATTAATCCTTAAATCAAAATTTGCAATTTTAAATTATTCGAACAATGAAGCGTCAAAATTGTTCGATTAACCGAACAATAATTTATCGAGTGAACACCCTTTCCAGAACCATATTACAGCATGGGTAGTAAAATTGCTGAAAGAGAGCGGGTTTTGTTTGGCTTACTTAATCTAAAGAAGCATCTGTTGGGCTGTATTTTCTCCTTTCTTTTTCGAAATTCAAGGCGAATTAACTACAGGTAATGTCGAAACGTCATCTGATTTTGACAGTTCGAGCTTATTTGTTTTTATTTGTTAGTATTTTGCTTAGAATGGTTGACATTTCGAGCCGTAAACACTAATAATGCAATGCAAGAAACACTATGTTGTTCTGTTGCTGTTGGATTGTTGTAGTTCCGACACCACCTGTAGTTGAATTCGCCTTGTTTATGTTGCTTATTTCGTTTATGGCGGTACCGAGATAAAGTTGTTGTTTTCATCGTTCACCCATTGTCCGAGTCTTGTGCTTTCAACTTTTGTAGAATCTTTCTCTTCTTTCTTAAAGGTTGCAATAACTCCCCGCAGAGTGTCCTACCACAAATGTCAATATTATCGGTATAAGCGAGTAGAATGTGTTGTTTAGTGTAGAGGTGTAGAGTGTGCCAATTCTATTTACACCTGCATCACATATGAGCTTTCCCAGTAGCATGTTAAAAAGATCGCACGGTAAATTTTCTTCTTGTCTAAAACCTTATTTGGTGCTCAACGGCTCTTTCTTTCTCTTTAAAAAAAAATTACCCAATATATTTTTATCTCTATTCATTTTTCTTAAAAATATCCCTTGAAATATTTTAAAAATGTTTTGTTTTAATATGTATTTGTTTGATTCGTCTTATGTCGTATCTTGTAAAGAGTTTATTTTATTATTGTTTAGATCTTCTTTTTTATCTTGTAATTTCAGCACTTGTTTGGGTGTTAATGATGATTTTGATGATCGTGGTAACGATTATTATGACGATTACTGTAAGAGTATTGATGATTATCAGAATGGTTATTGGTTGCTATTTATTGACATAAACATAATTGTGCATGATCGTTTTGTATTTATTTCACATTTCATGTCTTCTTCAATATTTATTTTCATTGGTGTGAATAAATGATTTTTATGACTTTTACAATGCAGAGGTCTTTTGTAGTTAAAATTAAAATTTTATTTTAATTTTATCTTTAAGAGATGAAAATGCTAACGATGATGAGAAGAGAAGAAACACAATTGGGAGGGAATGAAAACCATAACGATCTTGAAGTTTCTTAAGACTAAAAAAAATAGCTAAACGTTTTTAGTGTTAATATTTTAGCCTTAAAACTAGTTTATTGGGGGATAATCTAGACTATAGACAAAACAATTTTATTGTATTTGCATATAATAAAAAAATAAAAAAGTATTGTTGGGTAGTGGGGTTCATATGGGTCTAGCCTATGCCACAGTATTTACGGAGTACATTTTGGGTGTTCCTTTTTGGGGCTCATGGTCAGTAGTGGACCAACCAGAATAGATTTATATTCATATAAAAGTAATTTGCGCAATTAAAAAAATTAAACAAGTGTAAAATTATGGTTCATAAACAACAAACTAAAAACATGCTCTTTTAACTTATACATATACGTATGTATGTATGTATAAAAAATGCTCCAAAGGGTAAATAAATGTAAAACTATGACAGTACAAATCGATAAAAAGCTTTAAAGCGGATAACACTTTGTTCATGACAATAGACGAGGCTATAGCACGATTGTAATTTGGACTATAGACTAGACAGAAGTCTACATTAGAGACTAGACTATAGACAAGTCTAAAAAAAATTCAATGTTTTATATATAACAGGAATTTTTTATAATCCTTTCAAATAGGATATTTGTTTTTAAATCCCCTTTTAATTTCCTTTGTTTTAAAACTCTACTCTATAGGTTTGGTTAATAAAAAAATGTACAGTTGGTTAATAACAGGTAACCCATTATCTGACGGTACATGGTTCAAAAATTTATAACTGCTGATTAATTTTTTTTTGTAACGAATTTGACATTTATAGTCAGCGTTTAAAAAACTGCAGTAAAAAGTAAAAAAAACTGTTATTTCTTGCACTTCTTCATTTGTCATTGGCAAAAAAAAACTTTTGCTTTTACTTCTGATTCATTAAATGTAAACAGTCGCTATCAAACCCACTCAAAAAGCGCAATGTTGTATACAAATTTTCGTCTTTTGATCAACAGTTTCTGGGTTCGACTGCAGTTTTTAAACCCTGTTTATAATGATTAACATAATTTGTCACACACGCTCAAATCTAAAAATGGACTAAATTATGTTTTACAGTATGAGTAATGAAAATAAATGCAAAAGGTAACAACAATATAGTTTTAAGGTTAGAAACTAAACAAAATATGTTTACATTAAAAAAGTAGAATTTTCTAAGAAATTGATTTTAATCGATTAATTGCCATAAATTGTTCGAGTTATTCGTTATTCGAAATTGGCTATTTTAATTATTCGTTTAATCGAGTGGATACTCTAGTTTATATTTATGTCAGATATGCTCATTAAAATTTTTCCATTGAAGTTCAGCCAGATCGCTTCATCAATGACTGAAAAATCACGACTGCCTCTAATTTGACCCATAAATCCCTTGCTGTTGTATTTTTTATTTTCTAAAAACCAAATTTTACAGGACAGCCATTTTTTTACTTTTCTCTGCTTTCGCTACAATATTTTGTCAGGTGACGTCTCTTTCAATGTAGAACAAGATTGCATCAAAGACCCAATTTCAAAAAATTGGCATATACGATAATTTCGCGCAAAGGGGTCGGGAACAAAAAGAGATAAAGTTTCCAAACTAAGCATCTCGGTTATCAGTACCAACATCACACAAAATATGAGTGCGATTTCTGCAATCGTGGCACAAAATGGTTTTTTTTTATTTATAAAAAGCGATAAGAGAAATGTTGTTCAAGTTTGGTACGGTTTATTAATACATAACCTCTTTAAAAATATGGCCGGGACAAGTAAGTGGGAGTGGCACCTCCCGTACACTGCAATGAATTAAAATACTCCTGGAAAGAAATTTTATTTTTTATTCTCTCAACTGACACTGAACCGAAATAAATTGTTCAGAGTTGTAAAGCATTTATTTGACACAACACTGAAAATTAATTTCGACTCGTTTCGACAAAAAGAATAAGAAATAAAATTGCTTTCGAATCAAAAAAGTATTCGATCACGACTTTCAGAATAAGATCCCAGTAGTATTTTAATTCATTGCAGTTTAAGACGTATTAAAGCCTTGTAGATTGTGGATCGAACTTCACGAACTTGATTTCTAAACTTTTACAACTAAGAAAGACTAATTTACATACTACAATAGCATTATTTTTTGAGAGTGAGCTTTGTAAGGCGACCAAGGTGAATTTGGACATTTCCCTTTAAAATTGGTCAGTGTGATTTTTAGTCTAACGAAACTATGACAGACCGAGTTTGGTATCGTTTCTGTAACTACACACATCGTAAAATTTCTCACATGAAGTGTCAAATAAAAAATTCCATCGTTTCTCGATTTGTGCGATAAATGTTTTTCTGTATTAAAATGCGAAAACAGACAACATTGTTGCTGTTATAACTGGAATATTTCCAGTACTTTAGTGTCAGATGCATGCAAAATGTCAGCAAAAGAATTATATTATTAAGCCAAAACAAAGAAAGGCTAAATAAAATGTAAAATAACAAAATATACAAGCAATTAACTCTTATTTATTTTCATTGTTTATTTTATTCATTCTTTATTTAAATTCTTTCTATTTTTTATTTAAATTAAAAAGTAAATTTTATTTTTCTCGCACCATTTTGTGACTGTGTGACTTATTTTGACAGTTCTTTTGAGAAACTTTTCACAGAAACCCTTTTTTCACATCCTTTGAGTTATTGCTGGAGAACTATTGAAATGCCAGATAATTCTCTCAAACTTAAGATAGAGAAATACTTGTGCGAGAAAAAACATTTTATTTTGCACTGTTTTTATGGCACTTCATTCGTTTCATGCGAAAAAGGTTAAGGTGCGATAATTTCAGAAAAGGGCTACTGTTAAGATTTTAGTAGTACTTAAAAATTTTCTGAGAGTGGGGTTCATAAGGGGCCTGTGGTTTATTAAAGAGTAATCTGCAAAAAATTCTGTAGTGTTATTCCTAGTCATATGAATAATTCCATCACCAATTTATGTTAGTTTTTCCGACAAAGACATTAATTTTTTGGGAAAGTTGGTCTACATTTGGATTCATAACTCTTGTTCTGCTGAATCCAAACTACTTAGGAGTACTAAGAATTATTTAAAACTAATATTGTACAACAGACGGATAAACAGCTACACTGGCTAAGAATTACTCAATGACCCAGAAAATTTATACTTAATAAAGTTTTAATTAAATATTAGCAAAGTACCACACGGAATGACAAACTTAGTATACCCTAATTCACCACATTATCGGTTTTAAATCACTTCATTTCCGTCACATACCCAATTATTCTCATTTTATTTGTTTTGTTACAAATTACAAACATCAAAGTCTTTTCAATTAACACAAGACTGGCATTTCTTAATTTCTCACATATCAAAAATAAAAAAAAAACAGTCCATGATTTGAAAATTACTTTGAAGCAGAAAGAAACTTGCCCCTTTCCATGGCACTATTTCAGTAAATTTCACACCTAATTAGTAATAAAATTTAATGTTACTACCAGTGTGGTATGTTTGATTTGTTTTATTTTAGTTTGTTGAAACTTCTTCTGTCTCTCTATTTGATTAACAATTTTCTTTAAAAAAAATGGTTTTTTAAGAATTCCATGCATTTCTTTCAATGATCCAGAGATCGATCTAAACAAACCATTTTATTTACCATTAGTTTAACAGTTATTGCAGTCATTAAGTTTTATTAGCTTTAATTCTAGAGTATTTCGTTTTTTCTTTGCCTTTTTCATTCATGTATGAGTGGTTTTAGCGCCACTAAGTGCTTAAGTTCCTAAATACATTTTTCGGTTCTGAAAAACGATTTTCAATTTTGTTAATTTTCTCATAAATTCAATATTTTCAAAATGTCGGAGCCTTTGGTTTGGTTTGGTTTCGTTTTTATACCTACGCCAAAGTAGTGGAGAAGGTATTATGCGCTTGTGCTGATGTTTGCAACATCTTACAATATTGGTCATAGACCCACTTTTAGTATACCGACGTTAGTCCGACTGTCTGGCTGTCCATGTAAAGCGAAGGTCGAATTTTTAAAATATTTTGATGAAATTTGGTATATAGATTTTTATTGCCAAATGCCTAAACAGAAAGACAAACAGTCGGGATAATTTAAGTACGAGTCGTACTCAAAAATTCAAGTACGAATAACACTTAAACAGACTTAAAAATATCCTTAATATGAACTTTCGAAAATCAATCCCGGAATTTATTAAAATAAATATGAAATGCTTAAATCAAGATTGATATTTTTGTTGGTTGTGCCACTCTGAGAGTAAAATAACAAAGTGGGAGTTTTAATCTCATATAACTTATTAATCTCATCTCACAGCATTGCATTCCTTACTGAGCTACCTAAATAAGAGCGGCAAGAGTCTGTTTTATGTCAAAACTTTTAATTTTCACACAGTATATACGAAACAAACCTGTAGATCGCGAATTTAACACCACCCGGCTGGAAAATCTTATTTGGTACATCGCTTGGTCGTTTTATTTTATTTAAAATGTATTGGCAATAGTATTTTCATGTTTATAAAAACGCTTGCCGCTCTTATTTAGGTAGCTCAGTTACGCGTGTGCTTTTTCAAAGTTTGTTGTAGAAATTACAACAACACCACACAAGTTGGAAATAACGATTTGCTCGTTGTGTGTAGAAACAACAAAAAACAGCAGAACAAGAAGAAAAACATTTAATATTTTCATCTAAAAAGTAAAATTGAACTCTTGCTTCTCATTTAGTTTATATTTTTAGTTAAATATGCACATAAGATTTTTACAGTAAAACCCATATCGGGCAAGTAAATCAATTATAATTATATCCCCTTTCTAATTTCTTATTTTGTTTTTTTTTCAAGAACGAATTTGGGATAAAATCAACTTTATAATATTTGAATCAAGCGCATTTTGAAATTGCTTTAATCCTAGTTTTACTTGAATCAATCTCATTTTCGGATTAGTTTAAGTACGAATTCGGGATTGAATATGGATAAGTTAAGTATATCGCAATTGAAAATCCGTAGTTGAATAAATTTTTCTGTACTTGATTCAAAAAAATCCGTACTCACCGTTCTATTAATACCGCTTCGGATTGATTTGAGTAGGGATGGATTGATTTTCTTTTGGGTGTAAAGATAAAAAATTGCATATAGATGAAAAGATATCTAAATTATATTCGACAGAAAAAACTTTTACATGGATCTTAACCTCCTATAATAATTTTGTTCTGGCGGTCCGTGATTGTCCATTGGTCCTAAATAGGGTTCACTCTTAAAACATTTGTCTCTAAATGCTGTTGAATAGGGTATCATATGGTCGTGCTTAGCCAACTATACTGTCTCATTTATTATTTGTGGCTTTCAAAATTATACAGTTAATTTTCTGGTTTTATTATACAATTGTGCTGCAATTTATTTTGGCGTAAATGATTATTGTTATTGCATTCGAATCTTATTTTCCCTTAAAAACCGAAGAGTTTAAATTAATTTGTTCTTGTTTATCTTCTTCTTTTGTTTTTTGAAATCAAGCAAAAATTTGTTTATTTTTCATTCGATTATAAACAAAAGGAAAATTTTTGGTTAAACATTATACTTAAAAAAATGGCTAAATGAATATTTTTAATTTGTTGGGAAATATAACAATTGGAAAAGGCGATTTGTACATACTGAAGTACAAATATTATATATTTATAATGCAAATTTTGTTTGGAACCCATTTTTTTAAATATCTGTTAAAATTAGGCACTTTAGTTCATTAAAGTGAACTCTAAAGGATCATTAGCGCTATAGATAATTCAGTTCGTCTAGACTCGGCTATAAAATTAAAGTCTCAATACACATTGAACACTTTTCTGACAAGAGAGCGAAGACATTCCAATACTATGAAGCAGATTTATAAGGTAGAATGTTAAATAATAACTACAACAAAAACAATTGAGCGGATTGTTACACTCAGCAGTTCCGTATGCGAGGAGGTAAGCGAAACTCTTAAATATCTTCCTTAAAAATCTTAAAAATAAGTCCCCAAAAACAATATGAAATAAGTCCAAAAATTTTTCGGGTCTTATTTCACAAGAAAAAAAATACTTAATTTTAAAAAGAAGTAAGAAAGTACAGTCGGTCAAGCCCGACCATATGATAACCTTCACCACAGTACAATCAAAAGAAACATCAATCAATCCATCCTCACTCAAATCAATCCGAAGCGGTATTAAGAACACGGTGATTGCGGATCTTCTTAAATGAAATACAGAAAGATTGATTAAAGTACGGTTTTTCAATCCCGAATTCGTACTTGTAATAATCCGAAAATGAGATTGAATTAAGTAAAACTAACATTGAACCAATCTCAAAATGCGATTAGTTCAAGAATTATAGAGTTGATTTAATCCCAAATTCGTGCTTGAAATAAGTCAAAAGTGAAATTGGAAGTAGCATTTTATTATGATTGATTTACTTACCTGTTTTACACTTTACAGAATTTCAATTATAAAACACCAGCTTCATTCCCGATATTGTTTTACTTTAAAAACTTATTGTACTTATTGTACTTATTGTACTGAAAATATAAACTAAATGAGAAGCAAGAGTTCAATTTTACTTTTTAAACATGAAAATAATATGTTTTTGCCATGTTTTGTTGTTTCTACACACAACAGGCAACCCGTTTTTTTGGTAACTTGTGTGGTGTTGTTGTAGTGTCTTTAACAAACTATAACCAACACAAGCATATGGCACTTGTTGCCGAGCCGAGCCGGCTGATGCTTATTGCGAGAACTTGTTCATGCGGGAAACAAGTTTGAGTGGATGCTAGAATCTGCGCTGATATTTCATCTATTATTTGTGTTTTATGTATGTTTGTATGCATTTTTTTTTAAATTTTGTTTATAAGTTTTTCTAAAATTCTTTTTATAATTGTTTTAATTTTTATTATTTATGTATTTGAATTTTTATGTTTATTTTTTAATCTTTATTTTCTTATTATTTTTTTAATTTTTTGATTGCACGTTTTATTTACTTTTTCCAAATTTTTGTTTTTAATTTTTTTAAATGATTTCCAAACAAATTGAAAGCATAACAACATAATATAAACAATGTTTTTGGCGCTGAAAAACGTTTTGGAACTGTTTTCTCGCATTTTATCAGCTGTGTGCTCTGCCCAGCTCGGCGCACACTATGACCTGTTTGCGCTTATTTGTACTAATTTATATAGTACCAGTTTTCTTGCATTGGCTTTCGCATTGGCTCTCGCAATAAGCGTCAGTCGGCTCGGCACGCACCAGGGTTGCCAAACTTGGTCGGATATTATTGGTTTGGTCGGATGGTAGGCCAAACCTAATTTTGGTCGGTTTTACAAAATGTGCAACATATACTTATTAACAAAAATTAAGAACATTGGACGGAAATCAGACAATTGCAAATCTCATAGCTTTTTTACCAAACACAAAATTTTTTTGATGGTTGATAAAACTTTGGTTGTGGCATTTAAATGTATGTATTACGTTAGTAGCAAGTTACTTTAACGGTGTAAGTTATATAAGGAAGAGTTTTGTCATCTTATTCGAGCTTACCAAGGCAGATGCCGTTTAAATTTAATCAACTTTTTATCAACACACAAAATTCCTACAAAAAATTTGATCGGATTGGCAACAAACGGCGCTCACGCCATGACTGGAACTGTTGGTAATATTTCTTTGTAGTGCAAAAAATATTAAGGTTCTTTGTGGTAATATTTAAAGTGTTTTTCACATAGTCCTAAAAGAATAACATAAATAAAAGACTTTCAGGAATTCTGTTCTGTATTAAATGTTTCTCATACAAGATGAACTTTTTAAAGAAGATGTTGTAAGAATCATAGAACAGAAAGTATGGGTGAGTTCCAAAAACGTCGGTTGCAGAGCAAGTTACCAACGCGTAAACAATAAGCCAAGTATGCATTGTAAAACTCTTTTATATATTTTTTACGTGGTCTGCAAAGTATTAGGATGTATTGGATCTCAGCATATATGTTATAAAGTTAAATATGTACTCTTTTTCAAAAAATTGTACAAACTTAAGTTAATTAATTTTGATTAATATTTTATTAGTGGTCTATATGTGTTATTGCATACGTCCAATGAATTATTCTAGTTTATAAGCGTTATTAAATGAGTTTTTATATACATTTTGTTAAAGTTAAACGTCACCAGCAAATATTCAATAGGTGTGAACATAGCCTTACTTTTTTGTTTTTACTATTAATTGCATATTACAAAAAAAATTATATGTAGATTAATAGCTTTATCCAATAAAAATTATACTTTATATAAAAAATACATATACATACATACATAAAGTCATATAAAATGCAAAAGGGCCTATCTTCATATAAAAAAAAATTCAGGAGAGATACAAACTTAATAAAAGGCCTCTATTCTGATTATAACAACGGGGTTTTCTAGTTAATATCGTTAACGCATTACGCATGATTGACACTATCCTAAAAAAACTGTTTAGCAATCTCAATAGTTTGCTTTTTATTAAGCTTCGTATCGCTACTGAAAAAATTTTAAAAATTATGATAGGGCCCTTTTGCATTTTTACAACGATATAATTTTTTTAAATATATCAAAAATTTGGTCGGTTTCAAAAGATTTTGGTAGTTTTTGCAGACAATGTTGGTCGGATTAAAAATTTGCAAACGGCAGCCCTGTTACGTACCCTTCAAGTTATATGAGATTAAAACTCTCTCTTTGTAATTTCACTTTCAGACTGACACTACCAGCGAAAAATTCAATCGTTTTTACTTGATTTAAGAATTTTGTACGTATTTTAAGAAATTCGGTGATTGATTTTCGAAAGTTATCCCATGTAGGATTGTTTTGAGTACGTTTTAGCGTTATTCACACTTGAACTAAAAGTACGTATAAAAAACTTATATTATGCCGTGTGTTTTTCTTTTTGTTTTTATAAAAGCAATTTTTGCTAGAGCACCCTATGTGGGAACGATGGGCAATCATGACTCGTCTTAGCAAAATTAATTACGTTTCGAAGTTTAGATTCATGCACTCACAATATTCTGTACGTAAAATTAACTGAAATTGTAATATAAAATAAATGAAAGTTCAATTAAAAACCGGTCTACCTATTTTTCATTTATTTTTAACAAAAAGTTCATTTAATTTTTACTGTCAAAAATTCAACACCATATTCTGTAAAATCAAATAAATCTTCAGTTATTTTGTAAAATTTTATTGTCAAAAATTCAACACCATATTCAGTAAAAACGATTAAATATTCAGTTATTTCATTAAATTTTCGTTTACTTCACAAAAGAGCCGAATTTCTAAAAAATACCAGACAGACACCTGTCCGCTTGTTTTTCTTATAAGCGAGAGAGGGAGAATATTTTTATTTACTTACCCAGTTACACACGTTTGTTTTACTTTTGTTGTACTGACCACGTTGTTTACATAAGAACTCTCAATTATAAGACACCAGCAGCATGACCGATATGGCTTCGCAATTATTTTACTTTTAAAATTTGATGTATTTAACTAAATTATCTTAGCAAATAGAAAATGGGTATTGCTTACACAAAACAAGCAATTCATTTTTTATAGATAAGTAAAAATTAATTTTTGGTAGTAAAATTATATAAAATAACTGAATATTTAATTGTTTTTACGGAATATGTAGTTAATTTTTTGACAATTAATTTATATAAGATAACTGAATATTGATTTGTTTTTACGGAATTCGCGGTTGAATTTTTGACAGTAAAAACTAAATGAACTTTTCGTTGCTTTAAATTACATTTTTATTTACTTTAACATAAAGAAGAATTTACCTCAATCAACGGACAAAATTAACTGCAACTGAAAATCCGTATTAATATGCACTTAGTTTTTTGAATAACTGTTAGAATCAGTTAAAAATAAATTTGCTTGGAATTTTAAATGTTTATTTATTTAAAAATGACTGAACGGAATATTTCTTAAATAAACTACAGTCCGTTACTGTAATGATATTGTGAGTGTGTAAAGGTTTACATGGACAGCCAGCCTGACGGACATGGTTAATACGATCCAGCAAATGATTCTGAGCCAATCGGTATACATAAAGGTGGGTCTAGGACCAATATTTTAATATTTTATTTTATTGTGGTGATTCTGATTTTGACATTTTGGTATTCTAATATTTGAGATTTTGATACTATACCTTATTTTTTGTATAGTAATCGTGTGTAGTAAATATAACAGGATATAAATAGCATTGTTAACAATTTTTTATAAATTGAAAAATGAAATAAGTCCCAGACTTTTGGAAATTATTTCGGCTTATTGACCCCCAATACCAAAATAAAATAAATAAAACTTATATAATTTATTTCGGTGAAAAGCTCTAATTTTATTGGATATTAAGTAAATTAATATCCTTTTCTTATTGCCCTTTAAAAGAATATTTTTATTAACTTATTTTTCATCATCTTCTTTCCTATTATCATTTTCGAGCCGTTTAGACAGATGCCATGTCTGTCTATCAATCGAAAACAAAACATTAGCACAAAACAAAAGAAAACAAGAAACAACATTTAATTTGAACAAACTTGTTTGTTGTAGTTACGAACTCTAAACCCGGTTGGATGTAGAAAATGCATCAACAACAATAGTTAATAGCAGTAAAGTACAAGTTTCAATAGAACGAATAACTTCCAAACTAGATTTTTATTTATTTCAAAACAATGGGCTCATCAATATTAAACAGTTTTTTTTATTCCTTATTGTCTGTTACTCTTGGCCTTAAGTGATTGTATACAATTCTTGTGACTTCATGTCTATCAAGAAACAAAAATCTTGCAAATGAATTGCCAAGTAACAAAAAGAAAAACAGAGAACAAACAATGTTTGGTTAAATAGACAACTGGTCTGCTGTATGTTGAAATAGAAGTTGTAATTAATGTGATTATTTTGTTCTGCTACAGATGGAGTCAATTGATTCACTGAAAAGCAAATGCTTATTTATAAAACTTAAATTGAATAGAATATATAGAAAAAGGAATATACCACGTGCCCTTATGGTATTAAAGGAAAGATGAATGGCAAGAAAAGATGTTAAAAGTGGTACAAAAGTTCTAACTGTTATTTGTTATATTTGC
Source organism: Pollenia labialis (assembly GCA_949318255.1). NCBI lineage: Eukaryota > Metazoa > Arthropoda > Insecta > Diptera > Polleniidae > Pollenia > Pollenia labialis. The sequence goes on along the minus strand of OX439141.1, from coordinate 139,205,067 downwards.
ATAACAGATGGAATAATTATCTTTAATGAGCACAGATTTTTGTCTAGATTTTCCTAGTTGATTTTACTTTTTAAACGATTTTTAATAACACTGAAATGTGTTATTAAAAATCAGATGTGTTAGAGGTTAACATAAGCTTATCCCTTGTTCAAGAGCCCGAGTTATCTTAACTGTACTGCAATTTCTTTTTACATCAACTTGTCAATTCACCAAAGGTTTCTCTGTAATATCTAGTTTAGAACTCATATCCTTGGTGACTAGTGTTACCAGTGATATCAGATAGGAAAATAAAAACAGATTTTAATTAAAAATTTATAATATTAATTAAAAAAATTAATTAAATTTGCAACAGTTAACAAATTAATATGTAGTATCAACTAAATATATTTTTTTATTAACAACATTTTCTGCTGTATTGTTGTTGACATAAGTAAACCGTTTGTTTACTTAATGAAATTATTAATTAAAACAGTTTTTATTTTTGATTATTGGTTTAATTGAAAAACATATTGACGAGAAGGTTTTCTGCGAAGAACACTTGGAAATAAGACCAATCGAGAGGTGAAAATTTAAAAAAAAAAATTTTTAAATTAAAAAAATTTAAACGCAGCATCAAAACGGACAAATCAGCGTATTAAAGTAATAAACATTTTTTTATCACGAAGTTACCTGTTTCGGAAAATATGGTCTTTAAACATTGAGAAAATATTGTGTTTTAACTTTTTATTGATTTTTATATCTAATTTGTTGGCGGACAAAGTAACTTTTTTTTGATAAAGGCGTTTATCAGTTTTTAAACGGCTCTTGTCTATTTGTTGTGTTTTTTTTCTTTATTTGCTATACAAAAAAGTATTCCCGAGTAACACTGAAATTTTTGTGGAGCCTTTATGCAGATATTAGAGACAAATATTGCTCCAAAAATTTGCTGCTGTGACTTGCGGGTGCGACTTTTACATCAATTTTCTAACTACACATCTGCTTAAAATTTTCATACATGACTGAACTTCTACATGTTTTTGTTTCAATATTCTGAAAAAACTTGTTATTAAATGAAAATACAAATACAATATTAATTTTTAATGCATTTTATTTGGTACAGATTTAATATTGGCTGGAAGGCATAGCCTACATTTAGAGGAAGCACTGGAGTCAAGAAATAAAGACTTCAGAAATTATGGGGGTTTTACACTAGAAAAAAATTTCTCGTAAATCAAACATGAGGGATCTATTTAATACTTCACTCTTAACTTTAGAACTCGTTGTATCATTGATATCATCATGTAAACACATTGTTCGCCTTTCTCAAGTCGTAAAAGAAGATTTTTAATCGGGAAGTGACTAAAGGGGAAAAGCTTTTAAAAAATGTCATTATCATTATTAAACGCGTTTAAATAAAATTCATTTGCAACTAATATTGCCGATTATTGTTACATTTTAAGCTTATATTGGAATAATACTGCATTTAAGGTACTTTTGCAAGCTGTTACGCATTTTTAATAGCAATTAAAAGATAATTAAAGAAATAAAATGATGCAGTTGCCGACTAAATAATTTTTATGGTCAAAAAGTTTTTTTCGAACAACAAACAGCTGCCACTGTATTAAAAAGACCCACATAAAAAGCTTTTAGCGTACATTAATCCCTACACGCAGAGAAAAAACGTGTTAAAATATGGTCACCTTTTATAAAACTTTTTTAAAAGAAAATTTTAAACACATTATGTTTAATTTAACCATATTATTATCACCGACATCCATATTATGATTAACTTAGTCCCCCATCAAGAGGCCACAACCATATTATAGTTGCCTCAAAACATGATATGATTAAATACGACAATATCAATTAGAACAGCATTCTAGGCGCATATAAATGTTAATAATATTTTAGTTTTTTTTAACCATAAAATGTTCGGAGCCAACCATAAATCGGTTGTGGCTTCTTGATGGAGGCTTAATTTAACCATAATATGGTTGCCGGTGACAATAATATGGTTAAACTAAACATAATATGTTTAACATTTTTTTTAGTTTTTTTCTTTGCGTTTTTATACCATAAGCCTAAAAAATTTATAATAAAAATTCAGTTTTGGAATTTTTCATGAATTTTTTGTTTCTGGGCCAGGCCTAGCACGAAATTTTGGATGCATATTTTGAGATGGGGCTTTTGAGAATATCAAACTTTAAATTGGGGACATGAGCCATAACTATATAGCATACAATGTATTTAAGATACAAAATTTCGATCTTAAAATTTTTATTGAATATTGAACCGTATTTTTGGGAAGCTTACGGGCTCTTCCTCTCTCTCTATCTTAAACCATTTACAAAAATGATGTTTTAGGATGCATAATTTGTTTTAAATCGTAGATCGATAGGAAAGTAAACGTTAAGGAAATATGAAAATTACTTAATTAGGATTCACGCTACCACAAACTCCTATTGAAAATTATTAATCTTAACTACTTCCTTCACACAGAAAAAAATACCAATGTAAAATTAACATGGAAAATGTTGATTGAGAATCATAGTAAATTTCTGCAAAAGTATGCCCATTATTTAAATTTATCATTATTTCATATTAATTTTAAATGAAAAATATTAAAATAATCTTAAATCACGCTTATTCAATATCATTCACTGTTAAAATAAATTAATAAAAATATTAAAATATAAATAAATATGGATTCAATATTAAATCGATTAAAAACCCCGTTTTATATTAAAATCAAAAGTTTATCTTGTTAAATTAGCATGCATACATAGTTAAGTATGTTAATTTTTTTATTTTCATTCTTAAAATTAGTTATCAAAAGAAGATAATTCCCGTATTCTTTTAATTAAAATTATTTGGTTAAATAGTACATCAAGTTTTCAAAGTAGAATATGACGAAAACCATATCGAGCGATTCTGCTGATGCTTCTGTTGACAAAGGAGAATACAAAATAAGTAAAGCATGTGTTACAGGGGTAACTGTATTAAATTATTCTTAAATAAATGAATATGTTGCCTCTGAAGCTTCTTCACACTGTTATAACACACTCAAACCAATTTGATTCTACATGAAATTCACGTTGTTTCAACTTGAAATAACTTTCATTCAACGTGATTCGGATTGTTATTTCAATATAAATGACATTTTGCTCTAACTTTAATGCAATGTTAAATTAACATGAATTATAGTTATTTTAAAAGAAAAAAATGTTGTTCGCAAGTAATTGTAAAATCAGGTTGAATTAACATGTAGCAAAATCAACACCGAAAAATTTTAAATCAACCTTGTTTTCTACGTTTTTAACTTGATTTTTTTCTGTGCGTTCGTTTTTATTGGCACCCATTCGTACTGTGGCTTAGAGATTGACCACAAGTGTTGCTAGTTCAGAATTTTAAAGAAATATATTCTAAACAAATCTTCAGATAGAGAAAACAATTCGTGGATGATGAAACTGGTACTAGTAAACTCTCACGACAAATTAAGGAACATTTGCCAAACAATTATTTCTTGTATTCCATTATCCTCTGACAGTTAATTTCTAGACATGACCACTTAGTCATTAAATTTGTTCCTATTTATTCCTCTTCAGCCGATAATCAGTCTGGGTGATTAATAACAAGTCCTAATTAATTAGAAGGCCATGCCAATAGAAGCAATATAAACGAAATGAAACAAACATAAATCCTGGCATCTTTATAAAACTGGACAAATGAAAAAAACAACAGGTTCTTGTCCTACACCAAATTTAATCTTTATACGTTGCAACATAATTTGACTGTCTAAAGAAACACACGCACACTTGCACTGCATAATATTATCTAACTGATATTTGGTGGCGCAGTAAAGGGCAAACGTATGGACGAAGGGACAGACAGAATTGCACAATTGCATGAGAGTAACATGAAAACACACACCAAACAAAAAAGGAAAACAGCTTGATAACCAAGGTGATTTTTCACAATAAAGAGGACAATTAAAAGGGAAGAAAGTAAAGAAAAGGAAACACCAAATGTCTATGGCTAAAAACACAGGGTGCCCAATGGAGAAAAGTCCTTAACAGCCGTCGGTATTTTTGGCAAGAAGACTATAAAAAACAAGGTTGAAAAGAAATCTTTTAACTAAATACACAGAGACTTAGATCAGTGATGCATTTCGAGTTTTTTGTTTTGGGCCAAATTGACAATTTAAAAGGGCCAAAAAACATTTGATAGAACCAACATTTTTCTTTATGTAATAAATATTCCGCTTTTATTGCAACATAGTCTTATCTCGCAAAAAAATCAAACTTGGCAAAATGCGATTAAAGTTTTTAAACTGTACCTTTTTATACAGATATTAAATAAAACGTATGTATTTATGTACACATGTATTATTTAAAAAAAAATCGGAAAAACACAACGTCCCATCTTCGGTAACTACGGGATTTTTTAAAAGTTTCAGTCTGTCAAACCAAACACTTTCGAACATGTCGACTGCCGATGTTCTTTGTTGTGTACAACTTTTCGTTTTTTGTTTTTGCCTTTACTGCGACTGTTTTCATTTAATGAATCAGAAGTAAAGGCAACAGTTTATTTTTGTCCAATGACAAATGAAGATGTCGAAGTTACAGCACAATCTTTTGACTTTTACTATCTCAACTGCAGCTTTTTAAACGCTGGTTATAGAAGCAGTTATAGAAGAAAGCTACTTAATAATGAGTGAAAGAAGCTATTCATTTTAAAAAAGTAGGCGAAGTTTTTACTGGGTTCTTTCAGTAGAATTGTAAGTAGTGCTTTTGGTTTTTTTCTGATTACTAAAAACATTATTTTGTAGGCAAAGTTTTTACTGGTACTGAGCCCTGTTTTTCAAATGTGTAATAAATATGCTACTCATCATAACTACATTGGGAGCTAGGACCGCTAGACGGCTTGAAGCCACATGGATTTTCAAGTTTATTCGGTTATGTCCAGCTAAAATACAATTATATTAAAAAAAATTGTGTGGGGAATATAAAAAAAGATCAACTCAGTGTTTATTGTTGTTGACTTTTTTTAAGCTTTGATCTTGTTACAAGTAAAACTTTTGCTTATAATTCTTATTCGCTTAAAAGTATTTTTTGTATAATATCTTTTGTTTTTCTAAAATCTTTGGATGAATTTTCCTGATGATCTGGCCTAAGCAACCAGTGAAATGCGCATAGGAATAGCTTATCCCATCAACAATAATTTTCAGTGTTTTTAACAAGAATAAAAATTGGGAATTAATCACGAAAAACAAAATCTTGTTAATTGAAAAGTTTGTGTTCCCAAAAATTTCTTTGTTAAATAATTTTTTAAAAAAACATATCGTCGGCTTAGAGCGCAAACCTGCTATATCCATGTTTTACATTATATGCCATTTTGATACCTTTCTTAAGATGAAGAGGCGTCGCATCAATTAAGAAAAACATTTGCTGCAATTTGGGACTCTATAGAATATTAGAAAATAAACCAAATATATAATGGTTTCTTTTTTAGGCTAGAAATAGAAAACATAAGATGTTTTTTGTCTGCCCTATACAATTTTCTAGAAGTTAGATAGCAGGTTTTCACTCGAAGGCGACGATATATGTTTTAACATAACAGCTAGGGAATAATTGGCTTTTCAATACTATAGTTAAAGGCAGAATTAGTCTTTACTTACTGTTCGGTTACGGTGCAGCTGATTTGTTTGTGTTATTAAAAACCCTGTGAAATTGATTGGTTTTTCTGTTCTGTTGCGGTCCAATTTGTTAAAATCAAAAACTTGTTAAGTAATTGCAAGTGACAGCAAAATAAATAATAAAAAATACATATTTATATTGAAATAAGAATTCATAAAATAAAACAATGGACGGTGCAAAACTAGAAAAATTTTTCATAAATGACTGATAACTTGCTACAGAAAAAGTAACTATTATAATTTCGTAAAAGAACGGTACGGAACAGAACAGAAACAGAAAGTGAAAACTAATTCTGTCTTAGGGATATATAGGATTCGGAACATCCGAATTAAGCACCATAACTTGTTTTCTTTGTTAAAAAAAAATTTAAATAAAATTTTACTTTTTTGAACTATCGGTCCTTAAACTTTAAACTGTATTCCAAAATCCAGGTGAATTTTTTTCGCTGTCCAGTTTTCTAACTCTTGGGATCTGGCAACCCTATTGGGAACTGTTTCAGTATTAAATTGTTGACGGTATGGTACTTGCTTTGTATTGTAACAAATGATCGTCCGGAAACTTAATAAAATTGAACAACTTTAAAACGTTCTTTTGCATTGAGTATGATGAAATAATAAAATATTATTAAATGTTTATTAAATGAACATAATTAATTTTTTTTTTTAAATTTAAAAATAAATCAGTCGAAGTTGTAGTTGGTTGGGTTTTGACCTAAATGAGCCATTATACATAACACATTTTAAAGTACCATAGAGCCATCGCATATGCAAAAGTTCCATAACTGGCCCAATTGTGCCACATGTTGTATCACTGATTTCGATAGAGACACGCTCTCAATGCGGGTGCTTCAGAAGTTTGATGTGTGTATGTGTGTGCTGTGTAAAATGCGCAAATGTCGTGCGACGACAACAATCAAAACTCATTTACTGACGCCTCAACTGGCAACATGAAGTACAAATGTTTATAGAAAAGAGTGCAATTGCTAAAAGACAAACAAAAAATCATCCTTTTTTTCTTTTTTCTCTAGCCCATTTAACCTGCTGTGAATTCAAGTACTTTGCCAGCATGAGATTCGTTACAATTGGCATCATTTGATAACAATTTACTTATTTTAAATAATACCGGAGAGTATATTTAAGAAATATGTATGCCAGTACTTTATGTGTATTTCCTTTCCTACGATCTCTTTAGCCTTTTTAGATAAAATATCAATTGATTTTAGGTTAGTTTGATTATATTTTTTTCTTTTAATTTTATGGAAAAGGTTAGCATTTTTTCTATGAATTTAGATTAGATTCATTAAATTTTGAAAACAAGAAGAAAATATACAAATCTTATTTGCTTAGAAAGATTTTAAGGAAATGATAAATGAATTTGCGTGTTAATTCTTTTAAAAGAAAGTGTTTCTTTAGAAAAATACTGTTTAAAGAAAAAATAAATTAGCACAAGCAGGTTTGTCAGAGTTCTTAATCGATAATTTAAGTTTTTTTTAGATAACTGTATCAGTGGTATGGTTTCTTTAAAGACAGTGAGGTAGTTTTTAAATGTATGCCATATTAATTAAGCTTGTTAATAAGATTCCATTTAATTTTATGGAAAATTAATGGAAATTTTTTTGATTTGAAGGCAGCAGAGGCAGGTAAGAAAATTGGAATATATTGCACAGAAGGTGCTCGCAATTTTCGTTAGGAGTTTCAAATGTGTGGAATATATTTTGCAATTATGTGAAATTATTGTAAACAATTCTGGGGTCTAATCACCGCATACGATATCGATTTTGGTGCCATGACGCACGATATCGAAAAAAATGTATTGTTAGTTGAGATGATAGTATTCGATATCGACATTATATCTCTAGAGTTTTCATTTGATACGTCAGTGTCTATTCGATATCGAATGCGGTGCTAAGACCCCTGCTCTAAAACTGTCCAATGAAAGGTCAGATTAAATTCAGCATATATATTTTTGGCCTCACTTTAAGGTCCTCTAAATTTGATTGTTATATCGTACCTTTGTGGTTGTTAAGCACGAACGTCATGTCTACTGGTAAGTCTCGAATCGAAAACGAAACATTTTTTGAATCCGCATAAGTCATAAATTGGTGTTCTCAAATCTGCATGTTTTTGTGTATTGGAAGTTTTTGTTCGAAAAAACTTTTGTTGAACAGCATGATAGCAATGTCTAATATTTTTAAAAAAGTGAAAGCTGTAACGAATCACAGGAAAAAATCGCTAACATGGCTAAAATTCTCGAAAAATTGCAAAATTTTAAACAAACCCAAAAACTAAGAGATCGCTAAATCGATTAAAAAAACAAATTGTCTCAAAATAACATCAAAATCGTTAAAAAAAAATAGCTATTTACATAAATGAAAAAGTCGATTTTAAATTTAGGGTTATTAAGGGCCGCTTGCGTTTTAGATAACGATATATTTTTGAATAAATTGCATTTAGAAGATTTTAAGCTAAAATCAAAATTAATTTTTTCGGTTTACTTTCACCAACCCATATCGACTCTAATTGAAAACGAATAAAAACATGTGGATGTGAAATGCAGAACACCAATCCACTTTAGAATGGATTCGGATGCTAGAACACACCCGATAATTATTACTGGAGGAGGAGATGAGTAGTTTTTGTTAGATACCCCAGGAATCTATCGATAATTTTTATATATAAACATATAAATTTGTGGAATGAGTATCGTTTTTTCGTTTTTTTTCGATCGAAACTAAAATTTATTGTGGCTGTAAATGTGAAGCTACATTCAATGCAATGCGGCTTATTAAAATCTAATTATTTCGCAAATTAAGGACACTAACTTGAGGGTTACACGATCAGGTTTTGCCTATCAAGTTTTAATACACTCACACTTTTTTACCAATACACTCATACTTTTAAAAATTTATACGAACTTGCCTCTAAAATTCTCTTGCCAGTGAGTGTATCAATTTTCGTTCAAGAAAACAGCTGATTACAATTCTTTTGAAGTTGTTTTCGTTTTTTTTCACAAATATTTTGCCGGCAAAAGCTGAAGTTCTTTTTTTTTACAAATTGTTGCGGGAATTAAAAATTTAACTAAAAACCTAAAAAAATAGTGAAATATGTTTATTTATAAAATTAATAAGCAAAATGATGTTATTTATTTCTTCCAAAACTTTAACCTTTATGTGCTCGGGATCGAAAACTTACGTGGGCGGTCGGAAGACTACATTTGTAGTAACATTATTTTTGCACTACTTTATCCTTATAAACAAGAAAAAAATGGTTATATTTATATTACTTTATTTATATGTTACTTATGAAGGTACATGTAGGTATAGGAATACTTGAACAAAACAATTTTAAACATTTAAGTTTTATTTACAGAGCAGCATTTTCCAAATACGTAAGTTCTAGAATGTGCATCGCACACCGGTTTCTTACACCAACTGCATATCTTTCGATTTCCCATTTCACATACCTGACAACGTACAGGATGTTTTGGCAGATTATCCTCAGATGTATCGGGAAATTGATTAGTAGCTAAAGCGGAATAAGTTGAATTTGGCGAGTGCCCTAGCGCTATTTCGATAGCGAGAATTTCCAGACAGTTTTATCGTTAAATTTTCTATTTCAGTTTTTTATCATAATTATTACCAAAATACGCACGTCTGACTAGAAACACTTTACTAATTTTTGCAATACAAAGAATTAAAAACAAAACAATGGAAAATTATAAAAGTAACGTACACTCTAATCTGACTTTGGTCTATTGTTTTTGATGAAATGTTATTACTATGATGCGATAGCAGCATACATGTGATGCAAAGAATTCTTTTTTTTATCAAAATAACAGAAAAACAATGTGTGCAAATGTAATAAGCAACAAATTAAGCTTCCTTGCATACAAACCACATAGTGACTACAATTGTAGACTACCGGCCACGAGATGGTAATTTTAAAAAACATTCCTTTAGCATCTACGAAATAATTATTTTTACATCATTTACGTTTAAATCTGCTTAAAACAAGATTTTAGGAAGCTACCAAAAACCTCAAATTGTTTTACTGACGTTTTAAATTTTTATTCGCTAATCTAATCGAAATTACAACAAATGTAGACTTCCGAGCACATAAAGGTTAAGTGAGGCAAGCATTTTGAGTTGTTTTCTCGGCGACGACATCTTGAAAAAGTAAATTGCTTTCAACTTGCGTGCAGCCTACGTCACAGCTGTCAACTTTTGCATATTTTGACAATCAGTATATGTAAAAGACTATCAAGAAAATCTTGATCGTGTGGCTGCACTGTTAATCATTTTTCGCTCAGCAAAGGAGACGAATATAAGAAGGCCTTTGCAAAGTTGTCTTCAAGATTACCGTGGGTCAATTTGGTCTTATAGTGAAAGTTCGCGGACGGCAATAGCAGTGTTTACAAAAATGTAAATAAAAAAAATAATAATAATATTATGCAAATACAGTGGACTCCCGATAATTCGTAATCGCATGTGACCGGCCATTTTTTACGAATTATAGGGGTTTTCGATTAAGCATAACATAAAAAACATCTTAAGATCTTCAGAAAATAAATACACAAATACAAAAAAAAACCAACGAAAAAATAACGATAAGCAAAAAATCATTTATTTCATGTTTCTGTTGTTTTTATTACGAATTATATATAAGTGGTAGTTAGCAAACAATTACGATTTATAAGAGGTAAAGAAGATTTTATTTAAAATTAAGCATTAGCGAGGGGACCAAAATGTATGGAAATTTTACGAATTAAAGAGATTTTTTCAAGGGACCGACAGTTTATTACGAATTATCGGGAATTACGATTTATCGGCGTACGAATTATCGGGATTTAACTGTAAGGCTCAAACTTTTCCCGATTTTTTTTAAGTATTTTTGTATGAATTAACAGCAAATCGATAAATATAGTGGGGAATGCAAGAAAATATAAACTCACTGTTTATTGTTGTTGTTTTTGTTTAAGTTTTGATATTGTTACAAGTAAAACTGAGGTTTATAATTCTTATTCGCTTAACAGTTTTATTTGTATAATATCTTTAGATTTTCTAAAATCTTTGGATGAAGTTTCCTGACGATCTGGCCTAAGCAACCAGTGAATTGCGCATAGGAAGGAATAGCTTATCCCTTCAACAATTAATTTCAGTGTTTTTATCAAGAAAAATAATAAAATTTTGTATTCCCAAAGAAATTAGATTGATAATATTCTACGGAAAGAAATGCGAAACAATCTTTTAAAATTAAAAAGTTATCAATAATTAGTATTGTTGAGAGTTTTCTTTTCCCCGGCCTTTTTCATTTCCCGGGAGAGCGGGATTTAATTTTTAATTTCCCGGGATCCCGGGAATTCCCGCTCAATACAAATCGCTTAAATCAAACAAGTTATATTTCTAATAAAATTTGTTGTGAGAACATCTTTTTTAAAAAAAGTCGACATTTCTTCCACCAAATAAGAAACCATTTTCTGTATTCCATTAACAAAAAAATTGGTTTTAATAAGTTCTTAAAATATCAAATCATTTCATTGAGACAAAACTACAAAAATATCCAAAAAAAAAATAACTCAAATGCAACGCCCTTTTCCTCTGGCTTAAAATATTCAACAAAAAAAAAAAATTTTTTGGATAAAGATCAGTAGCAGCATGATAATGCAGCTAAAACGCCCCACAGTATAAAAAAAACTATAACACAAGGTAAAATGAAACAGAAATATCTTTTAAAATTAAACATTCTTTGGAAAGTTTTTGTTTTTTTTTTTTTAATTTGTTAAAGAGCAATTAACATACAAAAGGATCAGCAGCACCATCATCATTAAAATCATTATGATCAGCATTTTGGGAGACAACAGCCGTTCAGAACTTATTCACTTGAAATTTGTTTGTTTTTTATACATATTTAGTTTATAATAATGGAGTGGAGCGGAGCTCCTCCTGTATAAATTAAATAACAGCCAATAAGCACGATTCATTTAACGGAGGCAAAAGACAAAAAAACATACAACAAGAAAAGAAATAAGAAAATATAAGAGAAATTATATAAAAAAAGAATACAAATATGTTGTTATAAGAATCTTAAAAAATAACAAGAACAAAAACAAGAGAACAACAAATTTTGAAATTCATGTTGAAAAGAACTCAAAAATTTAACATCATCGCTTATTAAGAGACTACGTGGCGTTCGTTTAGATATGAAAGGGTCTGATGATTTTGGCATCAATTAGTAGATGATAAACGTCGCGTTCAAGGAAGAAAAGTACTTTAAAAAAACTATATATTGTAGATTTATTTTAATATTTTGAAGAAGACACACAAAGGAAAATTTGATAGTAAATAAAATTGAATACTTTATAAAAAAAATAATTGAACATTATTTCGAAATAACTAAAAATATGTATGTATTTATATATCTGTGGTCGTATGGAAAAACTAGGTAACTCCATTTTTTGAAAACACGAGAAAAACACACTTACTTCCAATTTCACCAAGTTCTGTTAAAACTTACAATTACTTTAACTTCCAGTTACCAATATGTTTTGACAGCTGTAACTGATAGTTAATTATAACCGAACTTGGTGAAATTGGGGGTTAAAGTTTTAAACATATTTCACTAATTACACTGTGTCACAAAGTTTCAACAAAGTCGTGACCAAATTAATTTGACTTGACACCTTAACTTATGTAAAATTGCCAGCTGAATCCGAATTTGGATGGTCAGAAGTAGAACAGTTTTCAAGATATTGTATGAATAGCCGTTATTGGCGGTTTTAAAAAAGATGATGATGACACTTTAATAAAAGTATCTTCGAAATCATCAAAATAACTACAGGTCATTCGTAAAAATTGGTCAAGAAATGACTAAAGTACATTGGAACAAAGTTCGAATTTCACAAAAATGTTAATGATTTTTTGCAATTTTGCTCTTTCAACTTATTTTTGGAAATCCAAACAATGCAATTTTTTTTTAATTTTATCACTTACGACGTTAGCTTATTTTAATGCGCCCATTTTGTGCATAAAAGGATCTAAAAAATAGGTAATAAAATAACCAAGTTACAGAAGAAGCGAACTGACACCAAAGTAGTCCCCTGATAGGTCTTTGGTAGTACGGACCGTTTCTAGTTATAACAACTTATCAGCCCAATTATGAATACAAATTCCCTGGGAGTTTTTTCCCATTTTTACAATTCAATTTACATAGGAAAAATGGGAGAAGGGAGAAAACTCCTGGGGAATTTTTATTGATAATTGGGCTGTATATGAACAAGACCTATCACACTGGTCATGAGTTTTTTCATTTTGTCCTAATTATATTTTCAAAAATCGCGTGACAAATTTTCCGCAGGATATTTAAGCCAGTGTTCGATAATAAACAGTACATTATTTAGCGTTCGGTTCACACACCCAAGAAAGATATCAAGTTTTTTGATGTTTGTGTAGACGAACACAACCTTTAATACTGTTTGTAACTATTTTCAAGAAAGAGCCGAACATAATATTATGTTCTGTTCTTCGTTAAAAAACAGAGCAATTGTAGTGATAACATTATATTTTAATGTTCTGTAAAGTTTCTTTCTTTTTTACATTGATAAAGAAATGAACAAACAAAAAATTTTAGCAACGACCGCAGCATGAACAGCTTGTGTGTTTTTGTTTGTGTAAAATTATTTTGCTGGCTTTTTGTTTTTTTAGTATGTATGTGTATTTTGGTTTCGTAAAAATTTTTTTTTTTACCAGCCAAAAGCGACGAACATTAATGAACCGTACCGTGCACAATGAAGTTTGTGTTTAAAAAAAACCGAACGGAATGAAATTTTGATAAAAACAGTATTACTTTTGTGTTCGAAAGATGACAAACAGGGAAGCGTTAATTTTTTTATTCATTTTCTGCACAAACACTATTAGCGTTTGTGTTTTCCACAAATCTTCCGAACCGAACACTATGGAGCGATATTTAGTGTTTATTTTCGAACACTGATTTAAACTAAGAACTGTTCAGTTCTCCGAACATGTTATGATTAATAATAACTAAATAAAGGTTAAGACTTGTAATAGCCTTGTGGTTTTTCAACTTTTACATGCTGCTCTTGAAAACTATGAAAAGGTTTCGTTAATTTAATAACAAATTATTGTCATATTCAACCATAACATCTTAAGAGGCAACCATAATATGGTTATGACTTCTTAATGAAGGACTAATTTAACTATAATTAGTCACAATAATATGGTTAAATTAGAACCATATTATTGTGTTAATAACCAAATAAAATAGGTATCGTACAGCCAGCTGGGAAATCTTTTCATGCCACTAACATTGAAGATTATTAAGAATTTACAATTTTTATTACTCTTGAATCTCTCCGTCGCATAACATATATGGTCCGCATTCTCTCAGAACTAATACGCTGGACTGAATTGAAGTATAAATTATTAATAGGATTGAACTATATGCGAAGCCTGTGGACTATTGAAATTACAACTGAAATAAAATTCCTTCGGGCCTAGCGGTCGTTAGCAAAAATTGACTTTGTTGGAAATTCAAAATTTTCAAAGATAAGGCCCAACTATAATATGCATAAGCTGGCTTAAGCTACTGTCAAAAATTAAGAAAAAAAATTCAAAAAAGTATTTCAAAAAACAAAAATAAAATCAAAAAATATTTTATTTCGTACGGAAATCGCGATCTATTTCGCTCCTTGCTTAAGCAAATGCCAGTTTCATAAAATTAACCAAAAAGTTTTCTTAAGTTCAATATGGTTCGACACATATGAATCACATGTATTTGCACAATTGCTTAAGCCAACATAAGCAATATATAGTGGGGCCTTAAGGCTTATTTCTATAGAAACACTAGTTTCATTTGAAGCAAACACAGATTTGGCTCTGATTTAATTGCAACCAAATCAAGTAATTTGATTGCAATCATTGATTATGTGAACTGATTTAACAAAAATGCGATTCAGTTGTTTTTACTCCAATTGAAACCATTAAAACAATTTTTCGATTTGTAATGAATTCAAAAAATTAGCAATCATTAACGAAAAAGGCTTGAAATTATTCGAGCTACTGATGTTGATTTTTTTTTGTTGCCCCATTACAAAGCCACAACCATTTTTATATTATCATAACTTAATAACTAATAATAATGAAGATTAACAGAGGTCTATCTATGTATGTACAAATTATATCTTATCTTTCTTAAGAAATTTAAACTTTATTACTTCCGGTTGAATATGCAACTCTTCTACTCAAATCATCTTTTCAATTGTTGTGTCGGGTTGTGCTCTAGTTTAACATCTTATTGTCCTTCCTTCCTTCCAACCAACTAACTGACAGACTTTTTTAAGCGGGTTTGCTTCTTTTTTCTTTTCGTTCCATCTTTTGTTTTAGTTCCAATTATCATTTTGATATATGAAATTTTCGTTTGTGTGTTGATTATTTTCCACTACATTAGTTTGTAGTTATTTTACTTTTTTTTTATATTGTTTATATTTTGTTTCAATGGTTTATTATGTTTTATTTCTCCTTTTTTTTTTATGGTTAAATTAGTTGGAAATCTGATGCGGCAAATTAGTCAAAATTTGTTTCAAGTGGACCACCATCAACAAGGGTCATCACTCAAGAAGCAAGAAAGAAAAAAAAGAAACAACTGCCACCACTACAACTTCAATGAGACAGGCAGTCAGTCAAATCACATCATTTAACTTCCCAAACAAACACTGTAAGTGCCCCTGTGTGACCAAAACTCAATAAAGTCGATAAAGTATAAAAAAGAATTCAATCGCCTTTTGTGTCTTTTTTGATTTTCCACTGACATGTCAGACAGTCGTAGTTATAACTCAATATTCTAGATCAGTTTTTAATTTTTTTATTTTTTGGTGTTAAGCAAATATTGGCGCCTTATTGATTTTAGTTTTAGGATTTTTGTTTCTTTTTTACAAAATTTTAAGGATTTTCTATTCTTAATTTGGAAATGCAGATATTTGGTAGACTATTTGAGTTGTTCTAAAGTAGTTTCTTTTAAAGATTTTCAATTGCTTCCAATAGATATGGCTGAAGTATTATAATTCATTTGAAATAATCGTTCTTATCTTAAATGGTTTTATACCTCTTAAAGGTCTTAATTGTGTAAATTAGTACTAAATATGGTGAATTGCTTACAATATTTGAAAGTGCATAAAAAAATATGTATGTAAAAAATGGAAAGCTATTTAAAAAAGTTTGTGCATATTTTTGCATAAATTATCGTTAATGCATTTTTTGTCATATGATCCCAATAAAAAATGAAGCTTCCAACGAAGCAGGTTTGTAAGGGAGAAACATAAACGTTTCGCTTAACATTGCGCTGACGGAAGACATGAATTTTATATGGCGAGTTCCCACTTTAACCCTTAAGAAAACACCAAAAGGATTTTCCACAAACGAACCCCAGGGCCTGGCTGGGACTACTTTTATATGTATGGAGTTGTATGGCTATAGCAGGAACATTTTGTTGTCAAATAGAATAATTTTTCGAAAAAAAAGTAAAGAATTCTTATGTGTTGCGTATGCTTTTTAATACGTTTCGATTTGATTTTATTTACTACAGTACAAATATAATAGGGTTGGGCCTGACCAGGCCCTGGTGGATACAATATGCACAAAATTTTTAATTGGCCACGGTGTTTAAATTTACACTTTTTTCTAATTTTCTTGTAAAAAACACTTTGATTGAGGAAAACATAAGGTTTCGTTCTAATATATTTAATAATTATATTAAAAAAAACTGGAAAAAAGTCAAAAATGCCTAGGCAGGACCTGGTGTTCGCTTAAGGGTTAAAGCAATAAATTTTTGATACATAAAGCGCATTATTCAATTTCTAATGAATGATCCTTCAAAAGGTAATTTATTTTTCAAAACACTCTCATTCGTAACCTCAAATAAGTTTATTGGAACCTTATGATCGTTATACATTTTTAAAAGTACAATTATGCACCCATGTTCTGTAACTTCTCGCATCGAAAAGATGTGAAACAAAATATTCCATCGTTTCGCGGAAATTGAGCAAAAAGTGTGTCTGTAACTCATATCAAAAACTATGAATAGAGATTAAGTCGGTTCGTTATAAATGGCATAATATTCCACTCAAAGCCGATGTGAAATGTGTCGTTGATGGCGACAAAAATTTACTAAAATTTAAAAATTTTTCTGAGGCTTTTGTTATCGTATGATATTTTTGTTCAAAGTTATTAGCATCATATCCTTATATCACGCACGAATTATAGAATAAAATTAAAATACGGGCTGTTCTAGAAGCTGGCAAAAACCAATGTCAAATCTATCTTTGACATATTCGAAAGGCTCTAAGGTTTTAAGTTGTTGGGCTGAAGTTTTTGGTTTTTTGAAGAACCGACTTAAAAGAAATGCCTCTTACGGTTTAAGATGAAGTCCATTTCTAGAAAAAGAAACCTTTAATAGATTAGTTTTTAAAAATTTGTTGCCATATGTGGACATTGTGCCACATTTTAAATGTGCTTTAAACTTTCAACCAAAGATTATTATAAAGTCGTTGAAATTGATGACAACAAGTGAACTAAATGGGTTAATGACTGCTAAAGAATGTTAAGACCCATTTCACACTCGGCAAGTTACATGCGCAAGTCTCTTTCGCAACTCTTGGTTTGTAGATGTCAGCAGTAAGGTACAGACTTTGTTTTTGTCGGCAAGTAACTTGCGCAAGTAAATTGCCGAGTGTGAAAGGGGTCTAACATATCGTCAAAAAAATGCCTTTTTTAAAAGCAGTTTAACATTATGACACATGCAGAGTCTATTACTATGTAAGTAGTGGCCTTTCTACATGAGGTGTAAACTATATCAGAAGAAAAATATTATCATATGCTTCTGCTTGCATGGCTAAACAAACGGCCTTTAAACGAACATTTTTGAGTCCTCTCGGTCTTCGTGCTTGGAATTTAAACCAGTGTTCGGTTCGGTAGATTTGTGGAAAACAAAAACGCTAATAGTGTTTGTGTAGAAAAGCATTAAAAAAATTAACGTTTCCCTGTTTGTCATCTTTCTAACACAAAAATGATTCCGTTTTTATCAAACTCAACAACAAAAGATGAGAACATTTAATTTTTCTTGTGTTCGGTTCGGATCATGTTCGCCCCTTTTAGCTGGTAAAAAAAAACCAAGCATTTTTTACAAAAAAAAAACTTAACAAAAAGCCAGCAAAATAATTTTACACAATACACACACAAGCTATTCGTGCTGCGATCGTTGCTAAAATTTTTTGTTTGCTCATTACTTTATCAATGTAAAACAGAAACATTATAGAACATTAAAATAAAATGTATGTTTGCAGAACCACCACAATTGTTCTGCTTTAAAACGAAGAATAGACCACTACTTAATGTTCGTTACTTTCTTGAAAATAGTTACAAACTGTATTAAGGGTTGTGTCCGTCTACACACACATTACAAAAAATAGATATCGTTCTTGGGTGTGTAGCCCACGGCTCGAACGCTAAATAATATACTGTTTATTTCCGAGCACTGGTTTCAACCACAACATTATCCCAAAAAACTGACCGAAACTACCTAGAGGACCGACATAGTGCCAAAGGTTACTGATAGCATGAAACGAGTTTTGAACCTGATCACGATGGACCTAAACACATGCTGTGTTAACATTGATCACTTCCCAAATGCTCCACCAAAAATTATACAACCAGCCAGTGTTTAGGATCCGGAGCTCACTAAACTCCCAACAACTTCTGTTGAATAGCAACAGCACATAGAAATTCATCCACAAACCAAACTTTACTGCAGGGCAAATATTAGTACTCCAACTGGACGTCACCCTACCCGTGTCTTTGCTTTAAATACGCCCCCTAAGAGGCGCAGCACATAGCCCGGTTGTAACATTTAAACCCCAGCTTATGCAATCTTTTGCATATCTGCTAATTTTAAGTCCATAGATAAGATTGCATTCTATGGAGAGGGCAAGGAAATATTCACACAACCGCCGATGGGGACCCTTCAAATACGAGTTATAAATACGAACTAGTCCTTCTACCGTATGGAACTTTGGCTTTCTTAATGCAGGGTGCAAGAAAATCGACTTGAGGGCATGAATTCGCTTCATTTTTTTTATTCGCACTCACACAAAATGCAATTTGGCTGTTTTCAAAACTGTTGTTTGTATTTGTAAATTGCATAAAAGACATTGTGTCGTCGTTATTGTTGTTGCTGTTCACATGATTACTAAGCATCGTTATTGTTGTTGCATGTTTTATATTCTTTTTGTTTGTTTTCGGAATGTGGCTTTTGTAAGACTTTAAGTCGTCATCGTCTTTACCAGCAACATCCACTAGCAGAACCACCAGTAGGTAGTTTAAGATTCAGACTTAGTCTCAACATCCCAAGACTTCAATATTTTTCAGTTGTTTTATTATATTTTTTTTCAATTTTGGCTTTTGTCTGTTTTGTTGTTATTTTATATACCAAGTTCTGCTTAAAGGCCATTAGCGTAAAAAGTAGGTGGAGTTGCAGCTAAAAAAAAATTAAATTTTTTTTGTACCTGGTATATTCTTTAATATATTGTTTTTTAAGATTTCTGTTGCCCAGCCTTTAAGACGACTCTGAGACTGAGTCTTTGTTTGTGTTTCTTAGTTATTTTTTGTTTAAGTGTTTCTTTTCTTTAAGCCAGCTTATGTGGCGTCTCTTGGAGCCAGGTATTCTAGTAAAATGTTTGGTTTTTTATTTCTTCTCATTTAATAATGTTTGAGTTCATTTTTTTCTGGTACTTTTGGAATTTTTTTGGTTTTGTTTTTGTTTTTTGTTTAAACATTATTGCATGCCATTTTTTCGATGCTCTTTTTTAGTTGTTAATGTCTTAAGAGAATTTTTTTTCTTTGGAGTTTTTAGCTTTATATAATTTCCATTGATTGATCGTCATTTTGTCTGCCTGTACTTTTTGTATTACCAGACATTTAGTCTTGGCTATGATGAAATTGAAATTTTTTACACTTGGGTCTTGTAATGTGAATGAAGAAAAATCTAAATTTTGATTTATGCTAGGAACTAGTTATAATTTTCAAACTCTATAAGTGTGTGAAAACAATTGCTCTATTATAATGGAAGTGTAAGTGCGGGTATAAAAAATACTATCAATAATTTACTAGGAAATGAAAAATACACGCAGCAATGAGAATGGGAACAAAAAATACACACACTCTCTGTTTTTTTTAGTGTGATTTTGGGATGTGTGTGTACGAAATATAAAAAAAATTTTCGAATTCAACCCCAAGGAAAACTTAGAACTCCGGATGAGGAAGATATCGCAAAAGTTGGTCCTAGAAATTGGAGGTGAAGCGCTCTAGATCGACGCTCATGGACAACTATTCTGAAAGATAGCTAAGGCTAATAAATCAGTGCGTGTTAAATCTATAAATAAGTAGTCATTTTCATATACTTCATTTTTCGCTGTATTGAAAGCAACAAGAAATGCCTGTAGTGTATTCTTTTTTAATTTAAATATATTTAAATTTTGCGATGAACAGCAACGCATAGTATTTGTCATTGTGGCTGTACACAAACGTTTTCTATACACATTTTATTTGTGTTGTGTATTTGATTTTCAAAAATGTAAATTTATGCAGGCCTTTGCTAGGACCACAATAAAGTCGTAGGTCGTAAGAATGTAGCACATTCAACTGGCTCCATTTGCCCACATTTCCGTCGTAAACGCTTTTGATTGTCTTTTAGAAATAACCAAGCCGAATTCATTACAGGTGGTCTCAAAGGCCCTAGTGATAACTTTTTTCTTAGCTTTATCATTGTTGGATGTCAAAATGTTGTTTATTGTCACAATGATTTTACAAAAACAAATCGCTTGTGGTTTTTGTACGAGTTGTACTTGTTGTAGTACCGAGATTACCTGTAATGAATTCGCCTTGGAAATAAAATTATAAAATTCCAAATTTCAAATTGTTGTTTTTTTTTTCTCCTTTTATTTCGTTTACAATTATTCAATAAAATAACTTCTTTTAAGTTTTTTAATTTTTTTCCTGTGACGTATTGTCTTGCGAGTTTTGTATGAAATATTATCGTATCTAAGTCCACGTAGATATGCTTTTACGTTTGTGCCAGCTGTTGTATAAAATATCATACGTTTTAATATGACAACGAATCTACGATATATGCTACTTCGTTCATACGCTGCAATAGTGTTCCTGCAGTTAGATTTTTTATTCTAGGATCTGACTTTTGTTGATATTAAGATCGGAGCTCTGAAAAATCGTTAATATTGAAAATGATTTTGAAAAACTTTGATATTAAGAAAGTCATGTTTAAATTTGAAGTGATTATTAGCACTACTTTTCAAAAATGGTGTTAAAATTGCCATTTTGCCACGATTAACCATGATTGCTCAGCTTCAAAGCTGATCTCTTAGATTTCTTTCACAAACTTATTTTTATTTCTCCTCTCTTCCTATGATCGATGAATCTAAAATTTGAAACTTTTGTTCTATTTAAAAGTGGAACTGTAGTTCTATTTTAAAGCTGTCAACTCTGACAGGTTGTAGTTTATTTTTGTAACTAATGAGTGGTCCTCAATTATTCTGATGGGGCATATTGAGTTGATTTTTTTTTAAATAGAATATGCTTAAAGTCCAGTTGGTCTGAGTTTTATTTTACAGTTGGTCAATATTATAATTTTTTGTTCCAAGGGAGCATTAAATGTCTGAGAAAATTTTAAATGTCAAAGTTACGTTGTGGAATTTTATGAGGATCATTTTTGTGGAAATTCTTAACCTAGCTACTCTTTTTATTTAGGAATTTTATTAAATCGCCATATTTGTATGTTTTAAATTCTTAAATTTTTCTTAAAAGTGTGACCAACCCCCCTCTATTTCTCATATTCATCATTTGTTTCTTGCATACCTTTTCTTTATCACCATTTCTTTAGGGGGCTCCCATTCAACATTTTAAACACAGACTGCAAATATATCGAAGAAAAAGTCCCATAAATGCCCAGGAGTCGTCCCTAGGGGGATGACATGTATGACTGGCCCAGTGATGTTAACCGTAGGGCAATTACCCTTTTTTAGGGTATTTTTAAGCCACAAAAGGTAGCAAGGTAATTTTATTTAAAATACGGTAATTTAAAGAAATTTGGATTTTTGGTAAAAATATACGTACTAACATATGTAGGGTTTAAAGTTTTAACTTTTGAAAGGTTATTTTCAATTTAAAAATACATAGATAAATATTATAACAAACAAATTAACAACATTATGTTTCTATAAATGTTTTCGTAACACCGATAAGTGCAAAATAAGAAAACTTAAATTACTCTTGTATATTATTAATTTTATATTTTTCTTAAGTTGTATTTTTATTCGACATTTAAAATTCAATTTTAAGTTAAAATGCTTAAGCTCGAGTTCTGTTGTATGTAAGATTTTTCTTTATTTGTTTCCGATATTTCGATATTCTTTGAATATCATCATCAGGGAATGATGAGTAATAGCTCTTCACGTTTTAGCATCAAAAACTAAACTATGTGATGATAACATAATAAAGAAAAATCTTACATACAACAGACCTCGAGCTTAAGCATTTTAACTTCATATTAATTTTATATTAAACTTTTTGTTTGTAAAAATGATAAACATATGAAATGGCCGCAATGTTATAAATTTATCTATAATTTTCAGATTATTTTAAGTACGGATCAAATTCATAATTATAAAAATTTACATTAAAACTTGTCTTAAAACACATCTAAAATTTAAATGAATGGTTTATAAATTATGCTCTTATATGCTGTTAACAAATAAAACAATCAATCGCCTGTCATTTGGAAAAAGCACATTAATGTTTTGATTAAAAATCTTTGCGTACGGTAATTTTTTCTCAAAAACAGTAATTTTTAGAGGATCGTAAGGTAATGAAAAAATAAAAGTTAACATCACTGGACTGGCCTCAATTAGTTTTTCGTCCTTACAAATATGGCGTTTCATAAAATTCTTAAATTTATTTAAAAGTTTTCATCTGTTGTGAATAAAATCAAAAGTTATAGATAAAATCATGGACGGCCGACTGTTCTGAAGGAATGATAGAAATGCTTTCATAGCGAAACTATAATGATTCCTTGCGAGCTTTAATTTTCTATTTAAATTTACAACTACAACTACAATTCGAGTCGAAAACAAGCCAACCTCTTGTAGGGGAATGTAAGAAAAGATAAACTCAGTGTTTATTGTTGGTGTTTTGTTTAAGCTTTGCTATTGTTACAAGTAAGACTGAGTTTTTATGATTCTTATTCGCTTTAAAGTTTTGTTTGTATACAATTTTAAGCTTTTCTAAAATAGTTGGAAAAAGGTTTCCTGATGATCTGGCCTTGTCAATCCGTGAAATGCGCATAGAAGCTAGCTTTCCCTCAACAATAAATTGCAGTGTATTTATCAAAAATAAAAATTGGGAAATTAGCACGTCATACAGAAATCTAATTTATAATAAATTAAAAAATGTTCCTTCTAGAATTATCTAATAACTTCCTTACCGCACATTAGGGCGGTACTAACAGAGATCTAGTGATTAAATACTAGAACGAGATACTTGAGGTCAATATATATACATATATTCCTTTTACACCTCTGGGGAGCATAGGGCCGCACTTGAGGTCAATTGCCCTTATCAATATCCACTAACGTCTTCAAAAACATTAATATATAATAGAAACTGGGAATTATTTCCTTCCGAAGGTTACTTTATATTATATTCAACATTTTTATTTTTTCGAATTTATTCTATGAGCTAAATTTCAGTTATGTATTTTATAAAGCTTTTTTGTAACAAGAAAATACAATATAATAGTCTGGTAGTGCATAAAGTCATTTCTGAAAAATTGAAGGAATAGGACTATTACAAAAAAGCTTTATAAAATACATAACTGAAATTTAGCTCATAGAATAAATTCGAAAAAATAAAAATGTTGAATTAATATATAATACTTGAAGATCGGACTGTAAATGCCTAAGATTTAACGACAAATTTTAAAAGGTGCCGTCTACGTTCGGGAATAAAAAAATTGTTTTTGTTTCGAAACCTCCTGGCAAAAATACTTTATATTGGAGTGAGGTACAGTTTAGTGATCACCCTTTGATTCTTACCCACTAACTTTTCTCTTAATGGGTCCATTTGACCCTATTTTCGAGAAAATCAAAAAATACCCTCTTAAAACTGACATTTAAGGACTAAAATGTTCTACGAAAATTTTTGCCGGAAAATTATGCACGTCAAGCAGGGATCATATAATTTTAATTTATTGAAAGCTTAAGCTCGTCATTATAATTTGTACATGCAAGATTTTATTAACTAATCACTGCTTTAAAAGATTCACTAAAAATAGACCCTTGAAAACTTAAAACTTCTACAAAAGCTCTTAAAAAAAACATGAATTTTTTAAATTTTTCAGCAAACATGGATGACTTGATTTGAAAGTTGTTATGAAAAAAGACAAAATATTTTTTTTTTTTTTAATTTAACTTAATGTTTAAACGTGATGTTGTGCTCTAAGTCTGACTTAAATTAGCCCGGCGCTTACATTAACAGGTGCCTTTTTGTTCTTCTTTTTTGTGAATTTGATTTTGTTTAATTTTTTTTTAAGTACTTTATTGTTGTATCTGCTGCTGTTGTTGTTAATTGTTGGCCCAACATTCTTTTGTTGTAACAATAAAATCGTGACTTTTTGATTTGTTTCCATTTACAAACAAATGTATAGAAATTAAATGTTTAAAGATGCCCTCTGTACTAAGGTTTTTTTTTTTTTTTTGTTCATGTTAATTGAAATTCAACATTCTTTTACATATACAACTTGGAGCCTGCTTAAAAGTTCTTTAAGGCAGAAAGTGACAAAAACCATTCTCCCCCCTTTTTTAACCGAATTATTTTCAAAGGATTTTTCTTCCAAGGCTGTATTAATTTTAACCAATAAAAATTGTTTCTTTTTTTTTGCGTTTTATCTGGCTCTAGAACTGAAGTTTCGTTTATTTCCACCATCAAGCCACTACAACCATCCGCAATTACTCTTCCAGCCAATTTTCAAATGGATGACTGGGATTTTTTGAAGTCGGCTCAAAACGAACAAAAAAGGATGTTTTATTTCTTTTTAGTTTCAACCTTTTTAAGCCTTCTCTTTTTTTAATACTTTTTACCACATTTTTTTGATACATTTTTTTTAGCCATTATTTTGTTGGTTATTTCGTTTTTTCCTTCCTCTGTATTCAAACTCACGCGGGTGGTCGTTGTAGTGTCAGTCCGTCTGTTGGTCTGTATTTAGATGTATGTGTAATTTGGTTTTATTTTTGCTTTTTTTCTGCTTTGATTTTAGATCTTATTGAGTTTTGTTTTATATACATAAGTACATATGTATGCACGTATGTATAGGTATGTATGAATGTATGTAGAAAGCATCGATTTGTAAAAGTATTAGTTGGTGCTTTTATTCTAGTGCTTTTTATTATTTCTTTGTAGTCATGAAGTTTGTTTCCAGTCAGACAATTCGGATTTTTTTTTTCACTTAGCTTTCAACGCTTGAAAGAAGTGTATGTGTAGTTTGTTTTTGAACTTGGCATTGAATCAGCCATTAAGTAGCCGTTGGTTGTTTCTGTTTCTTTAACATGTAGGTTTCATTTTTTAATTTTAATTTTCAACATACTCCTAAGTAGAAATTTTTATTATCTGCTGTTTTTGGTTGACAGTTGTTAATAAATAAAAAGAAAGAAATTATTAACGATATTTTTAGAGCTCTATAAATGTTAATTATAAATTTATGACGTGATTTTGACGTGTGTGATCTTTTGTAAAACGAGCCAATAGTTCGGACATAAAAACTCATTATCTAAGTGAATTTTGGCAATTTTATAGAATAAAGAGTAAATTTAAAATAATGTAAAGAAAATTGATAGAGCTTTTATAAAATATATATAATAAGTTGTCAGCACGGATAAACTTAAAGGCACAATTAAAATTTTTTGGTACATCTTTAATCTTGTTGGTATCGTGGTAGCACCGTGACTTGCTTCACAGAAAAAATATCTCAAGAAATTGTTTAACAACACCGTTTGTTAAAAATAAAATTTTAGGTCAACAAACTTTTTGTTTGATTCAAAGAAAAAATGTATCAAATTTACACTTTGCAAAATAGCACTCAATAAAACATATTTAATAATGGAATAATTAAATATTTCTTCATATTCAATAAAAAAATGTATTTGAATCAAAGTAACTACAGTATTTTACAGCTCTTTTCCATTTGTAATTCTCATTTGCTTTACAATTAGTTTTGTAAGCCACCAGTGAAATGCGCATAGGAACTAGCTTAATAATAAATTTTAGTGTATTTACCTAAAATTAAAAATTGGGAATTTAGCACATACTCTTTAATAAATAAATAAATAAAGATTCGAAAAACATTTTGTTTGATTTATTCAACATTACCAACAATTTATTTTAACAAATCACGTTAACATTTTACTGAAAAAAATTTTTTTTTGGGCAACAACTTTTTTCATTGACTCAATAATTTGATTGTTGACAAAAAATTCAATAACTAAACCTACAAACTTTTTCATCAATGCCGGAAAAATCGTCATCGTTATCACAGAAAATTCAAAAATCGTTTTTTCAAATAAGCGATTTTCGTATTCAATTATGAAAATTATTGGAACAATTTAAAAACCTTAACGTTTAAATTACTCGAGTAAATGGGAATTTAGGAAAAACAAATTCAATTGTAAGATTTCTACTAAAAAAGTTTTCCTATGAACAAACTAACTTTGCGACAGTAAAGAATCAACGCTGAGCCCTAGCCGATATTGTGAAACTTGAATCCTAAAAAGAGTTCAGTCCAATTTCCTATTTTTGGTCCAAGGTATCACGTTGAAAAATGAGTTAAATAAGTTCATGTTTCCAAATATTTCAAGAGATTTTACAGGAATTCCTTATGTTCCACATTTGTCGGCCAACGTCAAACGTATTTTTTCTTTGCAAAACTGAATTAAAACAGACTACACGTTCCCACGCTTTCCGATTTGATACAAACAAAAGTTTTATTGAAAGCAACAAATTTGCGAGGCTTCAGCATATTATTTAATACCAAAAAATATTTTATAAATAATAAGGGTCCTCATGATATCGTTTATAAGTCGCGTAATCTGTGCAAACTGTGCATTTTTACGCCCTCGTAAATGAACTGTCAAAAATTGTATGAGAATTCATTTACACAAACTTGGTAAATTTGCCCAACAATTTTGTCTCGTAAACTTGCACTGTTCAATTGTGCATTTATACAAACAGATCTTTTAATGATTTTAACGTCGTTTTCAATGAAAAATCCAAGTGTCTATAAATTACAAACAATAAATTCTAGCAATAATTTCAGTAAATTGGTCTTTTGGCTTTCTTTGAGCATTTTTAAAAGCAAATTTCTCATACATATTAATCACAAATTTAAACACAAATTTTTATATTTTTGAATTTTAATTTTTAATTTATTTTTGTATTGACGTTTCTTACAAACTGACATTAATTGTTTAAAATTACACAAATGTAAAAAAAGGGGCTTCATGAAACAAGACTCGTAAGTTTGCGCATTTGCACAAATGGCAATTTTAAGCGACATCATGAGGACCCTTAATATTTTTTAACATTTAACTTAACTCTACAGGCCGTATTCATAAAAAATACTTAAGGCTTATGAAAGGTTTATAAAACGAATTTTCTATGAAAATTTGTAAAGTAAAAATTTCTTGTAAAGTTTGGTTTTTAATCCAAATTTTGATATTTTCAATTAGGCTTCATTTCATCAAGTTTAATGTTCATTAAATTCTTTTTATGAAGAAAGGAATTTTACAACATGAATTGAATTAAAATTCATTGATACATTTTTATTCTTTAGTTCCGCGGGGCTCGAACCCAGGTTTTCACGGACAGGTTACCCTGACATGTTTCGATTGCAACCACTCAATCACTTCAGAGGAGTTTGCCGTTTATCACTCACAGCCATTGACGACTGCTAGCAGTCAATAGTCAAACATCAATATTTACACCAAATTGTATTTAACGTTTGGTAGATCGGAATTTGATTTGAATGATTATCTATTTTTATTTGATTTACATGTCCCTCCATTCTTCTGTTTTTTCGTATTTTTTGTCAAGAATTCTTCTCAAAGTCCAAAGTAAATTTTCTCTGTTTCCTTTTCTTGTTGGCCTTTTTCAGCACAACTTGAAGGACCAATGTAAACATAGAGCTTGTGCCACAGCCCCTAACAATAAGTAATTTAAAAAAAAAATGTTACTGTCATGGTCAAAAATTACATTAAGTATTTGTAGTTGGGACAAAATCATTAATTCCATTTTCCATCCGTGATTGTCAGCCTTTAACTTTTATTTAACAACCAGTCTATAGCGGACTTGAAATGCTTAACATTAACATAAACTTGATGTAAGTGTTAAGTATAAACTCATCATGTTAGATGCTTTTCTCTTGTTTTAACAGCGTTTCTAAGCAAATCTGTTTGGAAAGCACTATCATAACATTATTTTTTAACATCATTTGATGGCTAGAGAAGACCTAGTGTAATCAAAATAGCGCGTCGAAATTTACATAACTTTGAGATGTCAAACTGTTTGTACTCTCAAAAAACAAAGGGTGTCAAAATTGTACTTCAAAACTTGAGCCTTAAGCTTTGTTCCCAATCAGAAAAACAATTTCGTTTTTTCTTCTATCGTTTTTTTTATAGTTCATATATTTTCCTTTCATTTTTTTAGCAAAGATTTGTATGAAATTGTTTCTGAAGTTTTAAAATAATTTTATTTAGTTTTGAATGAAAATTTTAACATACAGGGGTGTGCTGGAAATCGGAAACGCCAAACGCAAGAATTTGGAAGTTGTTTTTGATAAACTTTAAACCTAATTCTTATAATTTTTTGTTTAAAATCCTATTTAATAGGAAAATATTTGTTTAATATTTGTCATAAAATTCTTTTGTTACAGAAATCTTATTTAAAAACAACTATTAAAATTCTTGCGTTTTACGTTTGCGATTTACATCACACCCCTGATAATGTTTTAATATCAAAGTAACTTTTGGGAATACAAAATTTTAATTTACAAGATAATGTTTGTCGAGTTTAATTCCCAATTTTTATTCTTGATAAAGACACTGAAATTTATTGTTGTTCACTGCTTTCTTAGGCCAGAACATCAGGAAACTTCATCCAAAGTTTTTAGAGAAACAAAACTAAAATCATGTTAATTAAAACTAAATATAGTATACAAATAAAACTGTTAACCGAACAAGAATTATAAACACCACACAGAAAAAATGTTTGCAAAAAATTTTTTTAAACAAAAAATTAATTGATGTACATTAATTGTTTCAATTAATTATTTGTTTGTTGGAATTAAGTTTTTTAATAAAAGCATATAAATTTAAATGTTTGTGTATATGTTGTGTTTTTTATTTTAAATTTATGCAATTAATTTTTTAATTGACTAAATTTGTGCGGCATAACTCGAAACTACAAATCCATTATTTGATATGATCAATTCTTTGCATGGGCAAAATTAATAAAAAATTTTACTGTCTGAACATGACATTTTTTCTGGCCATATGAAGCTAAGTTGGAAGAAATTTTACCGTAATATCTATATCTGCAACGGTTTACCAGAGTGGGCTTTATATGGGGCAAACGGTAAATTATGAAAGGATCTTCGAATAAAACGAATTTTTGCAAAATCTTATCTCATTTCATGCCTTGTTCCACCATTTATGTTATTTTTGTAACAAAATTATTAATTTTTTAAGGTGGTGGTTCCACATTTCGATTCATAGCTCTAAACCTATTTTGCTGGATTTCAATCCCAAACTGCTAAGGATAACTACAAGCAATTTGACACCAAGTTTGTTCATTTCTTTTGAGTTGTTCGAAAGTGAGCGTGTTTTCATCAGACGGACAGACAGACAGACGGACATGGCTAAATCGACTTAGAATTACTCAAGGAGCCAGAATATATAAATTCTATGGGGTCTAAGATGAATAATAAAAAAGTTTCACAACTAATTGTGGTGGAGGGTATAAAAAAACTTATTTGAATAATTTTGTTAAAAATACACAACAACCGACAAATGTGGATGGGATTGGAAAAGTGGGCGTGACGCTTCCCATGCAAAGACATATTAGTTTTCTGTAAATCCGTACAACGGAGAGGGTCAAAGTTTTCAAATAAGGCACATCCGACGAAATAAGGGCGAAATTGGAGAAGTGTGCGTGGAAGAGGAAAATTGTCCAAATTTAATACACATATGTATGTAGTTAGGTTATCAATACACAACCTTTCTAAAGAAATGTGCAATAGTTTTGTAGAAAGGGGCGCGCCACCTCCCTGAATAAGACTTTATAGATTTCTGTACATCTGGAAATCGGTAAGAGCCAGTTTCTAAATTTGGTACAAGCATCTTGGTTGACAATACACACCAACCGACAAAATGTCGGGTGGGTTAGAGAAGTTGACGTGGCATAACATGGATTTATTTATATATTAAGGATGGTATTTGTAGGTGATGAGTATACATAAGTATAAAACTCGACATAACCGAATATAAGGATAAAATGAGTATGCAATTTCGCACGAAATATAAAATCTAGCTACAATTTAATGTTCCTTTTTTATTATGATTCGTAAAAATGTTTTGAAATGAATATCTAAATTTGAATTTAAAACCTAAACGTCAAATTTTAGCATGAAGTTTGCAACATAAAACGTTACTTCTGAACGTATACGAGTTTTCAAGGAACACCAAAAGAAAATACGAATATTGCTGCATTGACATGTATGAAAGTCTGAAACAGGCTATAATGCAAAAAAAAAAATCATATTTTTGTTAAGAAATTTATTGCTAAATTTAAAATGTGCCATTATTGCAAATTATATGCATTTTACTTAAAATCTTGCGAAACATGCAAAAATAATGCTTTCAAGGGAAAAACTTTTAAAAACTTGCCCAGGGGCCTGATTCTGGCAGTCGTGATCGAGTAATTTCTCGATTCGTAAGCAATTTATTATCTAATTATTTTAGTTAATTCTGAACGAATCGGTATTAGTTTTTAAGTGTTATAAAGCATTAATTTGAGTTTCACATTACTGAAAAAATTATTTCGATTTCTTAAGTATCAACTGCAATAAAATTGCTTGCGAATCGAGAAAGTACTCGATCACGACTGCCGGAATTAGTCCCCTGCTTATGTTACAAAGATGTTGATAGAAAATTTAGTTCTTTTTAGAACTTAATAACTTTAAGAATGTTAATTTCTATCTAACAATTTACAATCTTAATTTCTGAGTTCTTTTCAAAACTACTCCTTTTTGGTGTTATTTCTCTTATCAATTTCCGCCATTTCAAAATGTGTTGCATTAACCTGCAATATTTATTAGCAAATTTTTTTTCTTATAATCACCTACTGTCAGTATTAATATTTTGTTAAACAGATATTAAATTTTTTCCTTTTTCAATACTTAAATACAAATATTTAGAATTAAGAATTAACTTTATTGCTCTAATAAAGATCAAATAAATTTTCTTATAAATATTTTTATTTTCTTTTAGTTTAGTTTAAACAAGATACAATAGTGTAACCGACCAATAGATATTTATACGAATGTTTTGTTTTTGCGTTTCCTGCAAGCAAATCTTTTAAACGATACAATCTGGAACATTTACTAACGAACAAACGTTAGATCGATTAAAAAGCGAAAGATACAGACAGAGAGAGAGAGAGAGAGGAAGAAATTTAAAAATAAAATAATATTTAATTTACCAAAACAAATCAGTTAAAATAAAATAAAAAAGAAATATTAAATAAAATTTACTTGATATTACGCAAAATAAGTACGACGTATCTAACAGATACAATACAATGAACATACATAACTACAATTATATTCAATCACACACACGCACATAAGCATTTAAAGATATATTAGTAAACATTTGAAAGTTAGTGTAGTGGTGAGCAAAATAACAACAGATTGTAAACTCAACAGGTATATTTGAGCCATAAATTTTACTTAGAGTAGTACGAGCAATGAGTTAAAAAGCGTACTAAGAGATTGAGTTTGAAGCAATTGAGATATGAGTTCTTTTTCAAGTCAATAATTATGAAATGAGTTTTATTTAAAATTAAGAGAAATTTTCTTGTCTGGTATCTTTGAAGAGAGATTGTCTTAATGATAATAATGATGTTAACGATTTTGTTGATGTTGTTGCTGAAGAAGCCTAAATAAACATGTGTAACTTGTAGTTACGATTTATACTTTTTTATACAGGCGCTAAGCCGCTGCCTGTATAAGCGCCGATGTAATTTATAAAGATCTCTGGCTGTTTCTTTTTTTTTTTTGGTTACGACTATGGGATTTTTTTATTTTTGGGAGAATTTTAAATTAAAAAAAAACAAACAAAAAAAACAATGTAACATTAACATTAAAAATGTTTATAGGCTCTATAAGCCGGGAGTAACAGTAACGTTGTAAATCATCTGCTTAATTTTGTTGAATATAAAGCAATTAGAACGATTACAGTTAGCAGTAAGATGTAACTTCTCAATGTCTGGGTTTACACAATAAAAGTTTTCTTTCAGAAAGTCTGACTTTATAGGTGAGAAGGGAAGAGAACAGTCTATTCTTCTCTCCCCTCTCACACATAAACTCAAACTTTCTGAAAGAAAACTTTCATAGTGTGAACCCAGACAATCTGTAAGAAATAGATAGGTCTTACTTTTTTACGGTAAAGTTACTGTTACTGTTACTCCCGGCTAACTGAGCCTTATGATGAACAATCTAGAAATGTAGAGCCAATGTATTTCTAAAGATACAACATTGTTAGAAATGAATTTTGCTCAAGGGCATTACAAGTCTTGTTGACACTAGATAAGTTTTCTTGCAGAAAGTCTGAGCTTATTGATAAGATACTGACTTTTGTAGCCGTTCGCCACAATTGTATACCATATGCCCAAACGCTTTTATGCAGGATAAATTTGTAATCTTGAGAAAGTTCAGATTTCTAACTAACCAGTGAAGTATGAAGAAGGCTGTTACCTGCAAGTGAAATCTTTTGGTTTCTCTATGTAGATGTCAAGCCAACCGTCTATCCAAATGTATACCGAGGTTTGTTAAAAAATCAGACTGGAGCATTTTACCATTACACAGTGCAACACGAAAAAAATAACCATATACGGACAAAACTACGTGACAAAATACCAAATAAAAAGACCCCAGTTTTGCCCATAGTCATGCACTTTTTTTATGGGCTCCCAAAGATTTGGGGCCTCGGTGTCAATTTTGCAAAAAAGTGATCATTTTCTCAGGCTCATATCTTGAAAACCGTTCGGGATTTTGTTTATCCGTTGAGACAATAAACAACGATTCTTAACGCTTCTGATGACGATTTGGATCCACAACTTAAGAGAATGCGTTTTGGAAGTCCTGGGCCTTCAACATTATAAATATTAAACGAATATTTTTTTTATATTTTTGTAATAGATCGTATCTCAATGTTGAAGTAAAGAAAAAACCAATAAAATTAAAAAATGTTCGGGAATTTTGTCACTTTTGCGGCTACCTAAGCGCTACATATACACCGTATATGCTCTAGAAAGTTGTTTATTGAGTGTGACAAATTGACAATTTCCTCTCCTGGGTGTAAACGTAATGTAGAAATGTTCAGTTTGTCGCATATGGGCAAATCGGAGGTAAGATATTTAATAGAGAGTATGTCCATTAAACAGAAGGGTACACGTCTACTGGGTTCGCGGGCACCAAGCGTTGAAGGTAAAGATGTGGTGGACGCATTGGCGAGACGGGGGGTTCAATTACCATACAACAGAGTGATTGACATTCTAGTTCCAATTCGTAATATTAAGAGGGATACGGACTCTACTATACAGAGTAAATGTGAGTTGGCTTAGGCAAACACCGAAACATGCAGGGTTTCCAGGCTTATGTGGGGATCCTATGACCCAAAATCGACTAAAATTCTTCTATCGCTACTGAGTGGGGACTGTATGCTTTTGGTAGGCTTTATAACAAGTCACTCTTGGACGGCAGTATATTCTTAAAGCGCGGGGCAACTGACTAGTGACAATTGTAGATTGTAGAGCACATACTCCTCCACTGTCTCGCACTCATACGCTCCAGAGCGAACTGCCTGTCAAAGCAATGTCTTCTCCTCCAGTTAATGTGCTAACATGTTCTACAGTTCCGTGAAGTTTACGGAAACTAAATAACTGGAATTTCATTTAAATAAGGGATAATTATTAATGGAACTACCTTTTCGAATATCTTCAAAAGATAGAAAGTAAGCTATGTATGTACATATGTATGTATATAAGCTCTATAAGATGATAGTATAGCCTATCATTATTATGATCTTAGAAATTTTCACATTTGTGCATGAGACTCTTTTTCTGGTAAGTTTTATTTATAGCAAAAGTACTTTTTTTAACCAATGCTAAAATTCAAAAATGGACATATGTATGTACATATATACATATTTTGAAAAGATCTTGTGGATTTGTTTTTAAATTGTTAAAACTTTCTAAAAAAAAGAACCTACCTGTAATTAAAAAAACGGATTTTCACGAGGAAAAAATCTTGTTTCAGTTAAAGTGCCATTTAAAACAAAAATAACTTTTAATATCCTTCACCACAGGTGGAAAAGTATTTATGTATGTACATAACTTTCTGTTCTTATCGCACCATGGTGAAGGCATAAGAGCTGGCATAGCGGAATATAGCCCTTTTACTTGTTTTTATTAAAAACGAATTACTTATCATTTTTGTTGTGCCAAAAAGTACTTTTTTGATAAAAAAAAAAACTTAATTACTTTTAGTAAATCCAACAGATATAAATAAATAAATAAATATTTATAAACAGCATGACAAAGTGTTTGTTTACAAAAACTGCGACGGCCGTAGAGCAGAACATTGCATGTCTTAAAGTTTTGCGTTTTTTATTTAGCTTTGTGCTTTTTCTTAAAAAAAATTGCTTTTGCTGGTGTGTGTTTTTTTATTTGTTACGAAAACTTAAAACCGACAACCACGATGATGACGACGACGTCTACGACCACGATCATAATCGATCTATCGTTAACGTTTCTTTAGGTCGTTTTAATAGTGTATAAGTGTTGTGTGTGCGGTTCGATCGTGTGCTAGTGGTGTATTGCGTTGCCGCTGTAGTGTGTTTGTTGTACTCGTAGTTGTATATTTTTTCGAACTGGGATTATTTGAATCAGGTAGACAGTGAGGCGTTAGTCGTTCTGCGGCAATGAACGAGTTTAAAACTGTTTTAAATAATTAATAAAAACTAAAATTTTTTTTCTTGCTTTATTATTTTTGTTGTGTTGTTTCTTTTGTTTAATTTAAATATTTCTTTTTGTGTAACATAAATTTAAATACAAACAAACAACAACTAGCAGAATAAAATAAACTTTTAATTTATATATTTTCTTCAATTGAAAAAGAGAAGAGAACAATTTTTAAAGAGTGTAAAAGAATCTTAATGGAAATATCTTAAGTAAACTGGTAATAATAAGTTTTACAAATTTTGTAACAAAAATTCAAGTGTGCTTTTAAACAAATTTCTTGGAGTGTTTAATTTTATTTATTTTTTAAACATAAAAAAAAAAATTACAGCAAAATTGGAACAAATGACGTCGAATTACTAATTGATTTAATAAATATTTAACAAAAAAAAAAACAAATATTATTGATTTATTTTTTGAAATCCGACAAAAAAAAAATCAAAGTAAACACAAATCAAAAATTGTGGAACAAAAAGATTATTTTAGAAGGTATTGGAAAAAGCTGGTTTTCATTGGACAAAAAGTGTAAGATCTAAACAATAATAAATTGTAAAAATTTGCTGCAACAACAATGTTATTAACATAATAAAAATAGACACCTGTGTGATTTTTTGTGTTTTAAAGCCAGTTTTTTTAAGTGACTTTTAGTTGTGAGAGAAAATTTACATTTTTAATCTTTTTTTTTATTAAAAAAAAATGTAAACAAAAACGATTTTGAGGAAACAATAATATATAAAAAACACTTTTAAACTAATTTTTTTATTTTTGAAAAATAATGTACCCCCAATTTAATCAAGTGTAGTTTAAATTAACTATCAGTTATTGCTGTCAAAACATATTGTTAACTGGAAGTCAAAGTAATAGTTAGTTTAAAATGCCCTTGTTAAAATTGGGAGCTAAAGTTATATGTAGGTAAATCGAAAAGTTAAAAAAATATAAAAATTTGCATTTTTAGAAACTTAAAAAAAAATCAAAATTTGAATTTGAAATTTTGAAAATCTTTTGTTGCTTTTAGGCGATTAGAATTTTTATCCCAGCGAAACTTTATTCAGAACAAAAGTCGCATTCCAGTATGTAAAATGCTCTAAACTTTGCATAAAATTTCATCGTTATCGACTTCTATATAATTTCAATAACAAGCGAGTTTTCTATGTCCCAATAAAAAATGGAGCTTCCAACGAAGCAGGTTTGTAAGGGAACTTTTCGCTTACCATTGCGCTCACGGAAGACATGAATTTTATATGTCGAGTTCCCACTTTGAAGCAATACATTTTTGATACATTAAGCGCATTTTTCAGCGCATATAAGAATTGTTGTATGTGACGATCGGCCTTACACACTGAATGTTTTGATACAGTTATTTTTTAGTATTCTCCCTTACAAACCTGCTGCGTAGTAAGGGAATGCCGTAGAACTTGAAATGTTATTTATTTATTTTTATAAAACTTGTTGAGAGTTCTTTAACTTACTTTACTGCATTTCTGTATGTCTTATTGCGTAGCGCATAATTGAGCGCTTATTTTTTTAAATGTACCATTAGTGCTTCGCAAAATGATACAATTTTTTACTGGGGTGTTGTAGCAAAAAAATTTTTTGAAAGTCTCCAGTTTTATTTGAAATACGAGTACATATGTACTTTAATGAGAAATTTACCAAGATTTTACCAATAACAATAGATAGTTTTTGCTTTGTTCTTGTTTTTGGCCAATATTTGACGAGCAAAAATTGCAATATTTATTTTGATTATAATACGAAATCTTACAAAAAACAGTTTTTTGCTGTAGCTGGCAATATATTTACATATATTTTGTGATATTCAGGCCATGGTAAATCTCGCTTACTAAATTGCGGTTAAATTTTAAGAGCCGATTTTGTTTTGAATAAAACATAAATTATTTAGGAAATTAGTTGCCGTATTCACAAAACCCCTTGTATCGTTGTATATATTGTATGTTGTATAAAAAACCAATAGTGAACCATGTATTTTTATACAACATACAATGTTGTTTGTGAATACGGTAAATGTTATCTCTTTTAATTATGATAATATTGGTATGTTTCAATAATGTATGGAACAAAATATCATTTTGGAAAAAATGCGGCCCGATGATGCCGCCAGCCCATAAACCGTACCAAACAGTAACTCTTTGTAGGTGCATTAGTTTTTCGACAATCACTCTTGGATTATCATTCGCCCAAATGCAGTCATTCTGCTTATTGACGAATCTACTGATGTGAAAATGTGCCTCTTCACTGAAGATGAATTTCTTCGAAAATTTATCTTCCACTGTTGTCATTTTTTGCCACCATTCTGACCATTGACGACGTTTGGAATGGCCAAGAGGCTTTAGTTCTTGAGTCAATTGCACCTTGTAAGCGTGTTGTGTTGGACACAATTGTTGGACACGGCAACGAGTTGAGGTAGATGGCTATTCAGCGGCAGTACGAGCATGCACTGGTGTTTTCACATCTCCTAAAGACCCGGTTTACTCAAATTTTTCCACGATTTTTCCGATTGTACGCACATATGTACGATTAAATTGACCAAAAAAATCCCGAAGTGCACGACATTAATTTTTATTTGAACGCCCATTTTCATAATAAGCCTAAATAACTTTAACGCGTTGCTCGATTTGAGTTAGTCTGAAATTGAGAAATGTCAAATAAAATGCAGAAAAAAACTTGACGTTTAGGTGTGGCTCACATTCAACATCGGCCCTAAAAATTTAATTTATTAACAAAAGTAGTGATCAAATATGTAATAAGTGTGACTGTAGCTTAAGCCAAATTAAATGATTTTTAAATTTGGTCTTTGAAAGTCTCCCTCCCTCGTAATGCCTACACATTTTTAGTCACGCACTGTCACGGCGGGAAAAGTCGGTCACGCGCGGTCACGCACTCTCATCGAAAACATTTTTTGTTTGATCACACGCGATCTTACATTTTTGCAAATAACATTTTTAGTCACACGTTACATGCAAATATTTTATAAAAATTGTATTAAAGCCCTTAAATTTATTTTTCGCACATAAAAGTTACTTTGGTTTTTCTATTTTAAAATTGGTGTTGTATTTCTAAATAATCAATTAAATTAAAAAAGACCAATTTAAAAAAAATTATTCTTCTTTTCTTCAACGACTCGACTCTTACGCCATCTATTAATAAGATTCACTGTTATTTAAAATGTCCGAAATACTTTCCAGTAGCAATATCTATATATGTATAGAAAAATGTTTGTCTGTTGGTTTGTTGTAAGATCACGTGAGCCTCGAAAATAAATTTATTTTAGGGGCAGGGGAAGGTGTAACCCCCACAGGATGCCAATATTAAGTAACAAAGTCGCTGTAACCATTGTAACTTTTTGCAGTAGGTTCTTTTAAGAATTTTAAATAAGATATCAGCAGGGGAAGTGGTTCTCCCCATAGGACGCCAATGTTAAATACCGCATACCTTAAGAACTGTTATAGTGATAATATTTTAACTTGGTTGGAGTCAGTCTTAAAGTAAACTACACTTTTGAAAATTAAAATTAACGGGTTAAAAGAGTGACAGTAGTCTACATATTTGGAGTAATGTAACAGTGAAAGTGTTCCAATTTTGTAAAAATAGCTTAGATCTCAAATAGTAGGTTTAATGGGTATGGTAGGAATGGCACCTCCCGTACAAATCCACTTGAAATTTCTGCAGAATCTGTAAAACGCTTACTGTAAGAGCATTTAAACTTAGTGCAAGATGCTTTGTTATCAATCCAGAGATCTGTTTTAAAAAAATTTAACAATTTTTTTTCAATGGCGGTAGCAAAGCGCACCGGGTCAAGCTAGCACAAATATAAGTATAATAGTTTACACTTGGGATTTTGGTAAAAGATTTTTAAATTTTTTTTTTTGAACTGAAATAGAAATTCTGATAAGTAAAATCGGTGTTCCAATTCTCTTGGTTCTCAATTACCCTACATTTTTGTTAATGATTGAAGATCTTATTCGAGTCAAGTCTATTACTTGGATTTCTTAACTTCTCAATACAAATAAAAAGTACTTATTAAGAGGGAAATCGGGTTAAATCTTGGTACTAACTTTTACTCTTTTTGATAAATTTGGTATGCAGATTGCATTAAATAAAATATGTACTTTTTAAGTGTTAAAACGGGATAATATTGTTACTTTTCCTTTTTTCGATAAATTTGATATACTTACAGATTATAGAATACATTAGCATACAGTGTATTTTTTCGGAGGCATAAAATAAGAAAAATCTGGTACTCTTTTATCTTTGGTACTTTTTTCTTTTCGAAAATCTTGGTATAGAGATAGCACACTTATGACCTTTATTAAAATATAGAGTACTTTTTATGATGTAAAACAGAAATTTCAATTTATTTCGAATGCTGTAATTTGGCCCCCGGTGATCTTTTAATTTGTATAGGATTTCTAAAATGTAATATGTATATGGATAATATATAAACTCTTTACTAATATAACATTTTTCCTTTTTTTACTTTCAGATATTTTCCTACAAAAATTATGCAGTATATAATACAAAAAAATATTCTTAAAAAAACTTGTGGCACAATCTGTAACTATAGATGCAATTTGTATGCAACGGCAGCAACTATAGAAAACAGACAACAAATACGAAAAAAATTCATACAAAAAATCATCATCGTCATAAACAAAAAAATCGAAAAAGTTTAAAAAATCCTAAGAAAATAATATTTAAAATTAAGAGGAAAAAAAATAAATTAAAACTAAATGGAAAATATACAATAATAAAAATTAATAAAAATTTTATATATTTTATCTACAACTATAAAAGAAAAGAAATTTTATACATCAATTTTTGTTTAACAAATAAAAAAATTATAAATAAAGTGATTAAATAGTAAAAATAAGTAAAAT
The DNA here is from genome assembly GCA_949318255.1 of Pollenia labialis. Taxonomy (NCBI): domain Eukaryota; kingdom Metazoa; phylum Arthropoda; class Insecta; order Diptera; family Polleniidae; genus Pollenia; species Pollenia labialis. The sequence continues at coordinate 139,165,078 of OX439141.1, read as the reverse complement.
AATAATTTCAAAAAAAAAAAATAATAAGTTCAATCAGATAGAATAAAATAAGAATAAAACGGAAGTAATCAATTGTTTTTTTTTTATTTCTTATTAAATCAAACAAACATTTCGTTAGGAGAACAAAAAGAAGGATTCAATCTTAATTTTGATTTCAATTAAATAACAAACAGTGTTTGATTATTTCCAAAGAGAGTTCGAAAGAGTGTTTTATTTTGATTGTTGCTGTGAGTGATTTTTAAATAAATATAAGTATAATATTTAAAAAATCATAAACAAATATTTTTTAAACAATAAGTTATAAATTAATTTATAACTGAAGTTAATTTTTAAGTTTGTGCTGCTCTATCGTCTATTTGTGTTTGTTTGTTTGTTCGTGTTTGTTGGTAATTCAATCATCATTATAATCATCGTCTACAACATTATCATTATTATTGTTTTAAACATTTTTGTGTAACCAAAAACTTTTAAAGACTGAGGTGAGTTTTCTTTTTTGTTTAAAATTTTATTTGTTTTATTTAATTATTACTACTTTTATATTTATGTTGCTGTTAATTTTTGTTTTATTTTTATGGTATTTTATTAGTAATTTGATATTTTTCTGTTTAAATCAGCAGTATTTTAAAAATGTTTTTATTTGTTTGTTTGTACAAGTTTGTCTTAATTTAAAATACAATATAAAACATATGTAGCGAACAAATTATTGGGTCATCTCTTTTTTCAGCTTGTGGAAAATAATTTCAGTTTTTGTTTATTTGTGTTATTTTATCCGCATTTTTCGAATTATATTAAACTTAATACAGTTGGAAGTACATAGTTTAGATTTTGTAAAAGGAATTTCAATTGTTATTGATTTTTACTTTACACTGTAAAACAATTCAATGTGTAACTTTAAAGCAATTTTTTGCCTCTATAATTTTAACGCTCTTTTTCAGTGTCTGGTTGCAAGTTTTTGCAAATCCGAATATGCATAATAGCTACACACGAAGAAAAAACGAAAACTTTTAAGTGTATTATGGCAAATTAAACAATTTTTGTGTTACCGACAACCATTGATGTTAAAATTAGTCCTTGATCAAGTAGCCAAAACCGTATTTTGGTTGCCTCTAACCATGTTATGGTTGAATATGATAATAATTTGTTTACCACCAGCAACTGTTTGGGATAAAATTAACAACAGTAGTTTCCTTATTTTCCAGAGCCAGCATGCTGTGGTTGAAAAACAACCATGGCATTAAAAAGTGTTAAACATATTTTTGTTATTATTAGCCATACCATATTCGGCGGTAACCATAAAAAGGTTGTGGATTCTTCATGGAAGACTAATTTTACCATAATATCTTTTGTTAGAGCTAATCGTATTGAAAAATAGTTTTTCTCTGCGTGTAAATGTTATCTGAGGAATCTTTAATACCCTCCAAAGGTGACTGGACACAGAACATTAATACTTTAATGGGTTTTAAGTGAGAATTTATGTTAACTTGGGTTTTCCTAGTGGTCGAAATTCGACCATTATTTTTTAAGCAAATATAAAGAAAACATATGTGCATAAAAGTTTGTTCGAATTTACATGTTTCGAGCATTGGTTATTTTTCGCCTTAGTTGATCGATTTGTCGAGGGACAAACCTCCGGTACATATCTTACACTCAAGGTAAAGGTAAAGGTATGCTTAGGCCTAGCATATATTTGACGAGAAAAAATCCTAAAAAGCGTGACCACTGAAGTGATTGGTCAATTTGATTAACTTAACTTAATTTGTACGAGGATAATTGTAAAATGTCATTTAGAAACTGTTCAATGATGTTTGATCTAGCCAAACGTTTTGCAAAAGTAAATCATTTTTTAATAAAACTTGTGGTTACGTGTAGGACGTCAAATATTTCATGGGTGTGAACAAAGCTTAAGTTCAATAATATAAAAAAGTACCAATTGTAAAAAAAAACTAACGAAAAGTCTCCTCTTATCTGTCTTAAAAACGTAAGTGTTCTTATTTAAAAACGAAGTGTCGAATTTTTGAATTAACCAAACCTAAAGAGTAGAGTTTTGAAATAAAGGAGATTACAGCAAAATTTGGGAACCGAATACATACGAGTGTAATTGGAATCAACCGAGATAAAAAAAGATCCTGTTTTAAAAGTTTATAAAAAAAAAATAGTACACATTGAATTATTATCTTTACTAGAGGTCCTCTTAAAATCAGGAAATACTGAAGTGATTTTTAAAAACAATTTAACGGAGGATCTCTATCGATTTCAATTTCACTCGATTTTCAGGAATAACAAATTGGTTTAAAAAGTTTATCATAACTGACTGGCACCTCCCATCTCTCCTTTTCTGTTTATTAATAAAATAAATGTATGAATTCTAATAGAGATGTTTGTTTGTTTCCTATTGGATAAAATTATTTGAATTTTTCGAGTAATTCGATCAATTAAAAACCTTTATTCGATTAATCGAGCAATTTTAAAATTCAAAAATCAATTAATTCCTTACTCGAACAAAACGAAAAGTCGAATAATATGATACTCTACCCCCAGTATATGGCAAAAATATTTTTAAAAAAGTAAAAGGAAACGTCCCAATTTCGAAGAAGATAAATGTGTTTTTAAGATAAATTACGAATTTGTTATATAATTTTTATTTCCGTGCTTATTAGATCTGGAACAAATTTCAAAGAAGTACCAGACACCTGTTCGCTTATTTTTACAATGATCAACAAAAACTATTGAATTTTTTGCATCTCATTTAGTTTAGGAGATATAAGGTTCACCAGGTTCGAGGAAAGTGTTATCATCGGTTTTGCCTTTGCCGATTTACATATAGATTCACACGGAATGAAAACCTTAGTAAAAATGAATTTCAATTGCGGACTGCTCCTTGTCTAGTTAAGTACTGATATTCTAAAGTCATAAATGGCGTTAAAAGGCTGTATCGACAAAATTCCTATTATGTATAAAAAATTGGATTGAAAATATTTAATTACTCTTTCCAAATTTGTTTAAAAATAGCTGCAAGTGCATTAACATCCTTATAAATGCTGGTATTGATATTCATTTTTGTGACGATAACTTTCCTAATAGCTAAATTTTGTACTATTAGGTGCCGAATTGACCGTAGGTCCCATATAAACCCCATTTCCTTAATCGTTTTAGGTCTCATAAAGATGCTAGCATCTAGATAATAATCGGCGCAATGAACTCTAATGTTCATTTTAATCCAATAGCATGATTTTGTTCTGCCGGATCCAGGATTGGCCGTGGGTCCCAGATATGCCATACTCTCGAAAATTAATTTTTATATACTTAAGTGTAGGGTATCAATTGGTCGGGCTTTACTAACTTTCTTATTTGTTTTACATTAAACTTGTTGTGTGTCATAAAATGTTGCAATACCTTAAAATCAGCACATTCTTACAAAAAAAAATAATTCTTTTTTGTAAAATTACAGTTTAATACACCGATCTTATTACACAAATGCTATAAATTTAAACGTCATAACATTATTTTAACAGTAAACACCACCCCACCATTATGCTAAGACAGGACACGACGAGAAAGATATCATACAATTTTTCTTGATCCGAATGAAACAAATATTCTTGAGTATCTTAATTAGAGTTTTGAGCTTCAAGAAAATATAGTTGCGGCCAGTGTCCCCAAATTGACGATTTCAACATTTATTTGGGAACAGTTTTTGAGAGTGGCGACTTTTGCAAAATTTAGAATTGTAAATTTATATTTTAAGGCCATAATTTTACAAAATCATCTTACAAAACGTGGTTATAAAAATCATTAAATAATTTGTAAAATTTTTCTTTATATTCAAAATTTTTTTATTTTTTCGAATTTATTCTAATAGCTAAATTTCAGTTATGTATTTTATAAAGCTTTGTTGCAATAGTCCTATTCCTCTAATTTTTAGGAATGACTTTATACACTAATAAATTAACCTATGAAAGGAAATAATTCCCAGTTTCAATTTTTCTTTATGTTAAATTTTCCAAGATTGCATATGAATAATGAAGATTTTATTTAGGCCCTAATTTTGTAAAACACAACGCAACGACAAAGAATTATATTGAATGCAAAAACAAATTCATAAATATTTTGTAATTTTGTTTAGCCCTTAAAAGTTATTGGTTAACTACTTTTATTTTTATATTATTAAAATTTTTACTTATCCAATTATTGTAAATATGATACTTTAGTTAAGCAATAGTAATCATTTAAGTTTACTAATAATTAACCCTACGTTTCCACATGCAAGTAATTACTTGCAAGTATACGTATTATCAACGAAAAATCAAGGAAACAGCCGATTTGCTGAGAGTATAAAAATTGTGTGAATGTTAGTTAAGTGCGAGGGTATTGAGTTTGTCGAACTTGCACTTGCTTGTGAAAACGGGGGATAACAAATCACTGTAAATTTAAGCGTAATTAATTTACTAGTTGTGCTGCAATTTTTTATTATTGTTTACTTCTGTAAACCAGATCGTAGCTTTGTTTTTCCTAAAAAAATTTTCCCAAATTATTCTCCGGACAAAAATATTATTTGGAACGCATCCACCTTTCTTCAAGTTGATAATATTGCAAAAAAAAATATTTCTGTCTCTCGATAAGAGAGGCATCAAACTTCATTTACAAAAATATTGTCTGGACAAAAAAATTGTTCGGAAATAATGGGTGAATTAAGCTTATGTTTGGAACAAAATTTTTAAGTGATGCGTGGCTGCTAGAACTATTTTTATCAAGCGAATTCTATACATGTATACATTTTAAAACTTTTTCGATTAAGTATCCTTATTACGTCAATAATTTTTTAAAAATGATTCAAATTTCTAGTTAAGAAATGATTTTCTGTAAACTTTATGAAATCAAAAGGTGCAAATACTTTGGCGATGGAAAATGATTTTCGGTTAACAAATAAAAAATCGGATTTGTCTAAGAACTTGAAGAATAGAAAATTGTGATCATTTTTTGTTTTAAAAGCCACGATTTTCATTGAGAAAACAAAATGCGATAGACCGTTCAGGACAACAATTTATGCTTAATTTGTATTTAGGTAAAAAATAGACATTTTTATTTTATAAATTGATAAATATAATTAAAGTTTAAAATCTTTTCCCAAATTTTGTATAAACTTAGAAAAATTGTTGAAAAAACTTGGGGATTTATGTTTTGAAAGAGGGATTTTTTGGGGTCTTCAAAAATCAATTGGAAATATAAGTCAAACGTTCACTGGCAACACTGGTTGTTGCCTCTTTTAAGTTATTATGTGTGCCGGTTCACACGCGTCAAGTTTGACTCGTCGGGAAATGCCATTTCTTTTACCCTCTCTCCTAAAAACTCAAGACTTGATGAGGCAAACTTTACGTGTGCGAACCTGCACTTTCATATTACTGCCCGTCTATACCAGAGACAAATATTGCTACTTTTATGGCAGTAAATTATGTTATCTTTAATGTAGACAGAACTTTTTTGTACATATTTATTGCCGGCAATTTATGTTGCAGTAATTGTTAGTAAATTTTCGTTGACAATTAAAAAAAAGCAAAAATAAAAAAAAATATAAGCAAATTGAGTAGGAAAGAAATTAGTATGCTGTTTCAATTGCTTGTCATGTGGAAACTTAATATGCACTTAAATAATAGGGGAGAATTTATATTAATAAAAATAATTTTTGCAAGATGGCGTCAGTTTTTACACTGCATCTTCTTTCTTGAAATTTTTCAAATTATGAGTAAACGTAAATACGTTTTCCCATGCCTTTCAAGAAATATTTCTCTGTTATTCTGCTGACGCTATTGCCAAATTACTGAGATATTTATCTTTGGTGTAAGACTCAATAGTAAAACAATGATTGCTTATTTGGCGCTTTCGTTTCATTTAGAGAATGCGGGCCAATTTTTTTAATTTGACAAAAATCTCTACCATTTCATACTCTTTACATATTGTCATAGAACAAGTTTTCCACTGAACGAAATAAATTAACTTCCTCTTTAGGAAAACAATCACTTTTACTAGATCTATCTTGTATCTTTTGTATCAATACATTTTGAACAACGTACAAATCAGAAACACAACTCAAAATTTCAGCTAATTTAATGTTATTTTATTAGTAAAATAATTGTTTTTTATGCCACCATACATACGAAAAGCAAAAAACACTTGACATATTGTAAAATTAAATTTAAAATTAAACAAACAAAACAGAAAACAAAAGTGCCGATATTTAGTTTAAAATAATTGAATTGTACTTTAAAAGTTTATGTAACCTAAGCAAAGAAAAAAAAAACCTTTAAATGATTATAGATTTTACTGCCGTTCGTCGTGGATTTACTAGCCACACATTCAACTTGCACTCAAATACTCGAAAGAAAATAAAAAGAAAACTTTCCATAATTTTCTATTGGCAGACAATGGAAAAAACTTGACAATTGTTTTATATATTTTTTTATGTAGGAAAATAAAGAAAAGAAGTTAAACCAAATTAAAAGACGAAAATTTAATTTATAACAACAAATTAAGTGTAAAGGCTCAGCTATAATAAACATCTGCATGAAACTTAATAATGATGTTCATGAAACCTTCATTATAATTTTGTGTTCGCTTCATTCGTATTCAGTAAGATGAAACACTATGAAATGAAAGCAATGAACACTCGATATTTAAAAGACGAATAAGAAAAAATTAGTTTATTTGCTTATACAAGAGAATATGAACATTAACAACCATGAAACAGAACAACCATTGAACAAATCTCGAATAAGTTCATGGAAAAACTGTATGATTTAAATGTCAGTGTTGCCAGTTGCAGAAAAATAAAAACATAGGAAAGTTAAAAAAAAAATAGAAATAACCATGAGGGGTAAATGCAACAAGTTAAAGAGATACATTATTATGGAAATAAAAACTCAAATTTATGTTTGTTTTCAATGTAAATTTTCAATAAAATTAAATATATTTAATTTTAATTTCAAAAACATTCACTAACATTAAAAAATTTTCGGCAATATTTTTGTCTTAAACAGAAAAATATTTGCTTACATTCATTTTCAAGTTTTTAATATCTTTCGAAAAAAAAACAACCACGTGGTCAAACTCCTAAGACACTTACAAAACTAACAATTAAATTTCTCATAAACTCATTCCTCCTTTTGTTTTTCATCTTTCACCTAAAAATGTGTGTGTTTTGTATGAGTTCGTTTCATTTCAGGGCCGTGTACAGTACATTACAAGACAATAAAATCTTGCCATGTTTCAAAGATTTGTATTATTCAAAAATGCAAATGACAAACATAAAAAAACATATTTTGCATATTATTTATTGTTTATATTCCAAATATGTATACTATACATATATGTGCATAGGTATATCTACATAGTATGTGTTAAAATTTAAATTACACATGGGCAACGCATGCAAATAATTACTTGAATTTACTGAAGTGGCAACATTGCTATTGAGTATTAATAAAAATAAATGAGAGAGAATGAAAACTATGAAACAAAGCCGGTTTCATTGAACAACCTCTGTGTGTTTACGACATGAAACGAAATGTGTTCATAGCAGCATGAATAAAACAACAGTTTGTTCGGTAATCTCAATTTTATTCGAACACGACTTTTAATGAATAAACATTTCAGTATGTTTATGAATGAAGTTGTTCATGCAGCCCTTTAAGCTATAATATGCATGAGCAAGCTTTAGCTACTGTAAAAAATTAATGAAAAGATTCTACAACGCATTTAAAAAATAAACACAAAACCCAAAAAAAACCTCTGATTCCGCATAGAATGTACGATCAGATTCGCACTTAAATTAAGCAAAAAACTGTGTCATAAAACTTAACAAAAAGTTTCCTTAAGTTCAATATGGTTTGAAGCATATAATTTGCATGCCCCGGCAGGCAAGCTGGTAGTGAGTTAGGGGGCATTTACACGGTGTATTTCCTGACATGTCTGTTTTTGGCATTCTTTTTTGAACATGCTACGAAAAATATTTTCTCTTTTCACGATGTCTTTCCAAACATGTCTGTTTTTATGGATAATTGTCTAATCTTCTTTATAAACAAAAAATACGATTAACAAACATGAAAACTAGTTTCGTGTCTGTTTGGCAACCCCTCTTTCTTCTCTACCCCGATCGCCAACAAACAAAACAAATATGTTTATTAGACATGTCTGAAAAGACACCGTGTGAACTCCCTCCTAGTCTATCAAGGCTGGGGTTGTGGGTTCGATTCCCGCCGAAGAATCTGCTCTCCAGCAGAGAAGCGTAGAGCTTCGCGGAATCAGTTTAGGGGGAAAATGTATTGGCACAGTTCCTTTAACCGCCTTATGCATACAATGTGGTTTAAAATTAAAAATTTAAAAAGCGATTTTAAAAAAATTTGAACTAATTTACATAAGTCTTTTCTTTTTTTAATGAAAATATTAACTGCTGTATTCATATACCTCCGGGGCGTGTGTAGGGATCACCTTAAACATATTTCACCTTTAGGTGTTCCTAAATAATGGGCAGGTATATAATCTTGCCGGCTTATGCACTCAAATTGTGTAATAGTTGCGCTCAAACGCGGGGACGATTGGTAAACGCTTTTTTTCATTATTTTACAAAAGATAGAAAGAGCCTCAGCGCCACTTGGACATTATTGAGGCGAGTTGGCAAAAAACATTACATAAGTTTTATATAATTAATAATAACAATAAAAAAAAATTAAACAGAAACAGAAAAAGAATAAATTATTACATATCAAATAAGTCTTCAAAATAAATATGTACAATAGAAGCATTTCCAAAATCTTTTAAACTTGTTTTAAAAATTAAAATCCTTTCAATGTTTTTCAAATTTTGACTCATTGCTTTTTTTATATTTATAAAGCATTCCAATAACCGATGTAATCTTCGTTCTCAAGGTCACAATATGTTTATCCTAGGAAAAATTGTTTCGTAGATAAATTCCAAGATATATTGTTGAGCAAACTTCAAAAACTTCCTTCCCATCAATATTTATACTACAATTTTGGTTATCTGTTACGCATGACCGAAATCTTAACAATTTGGTTTAATCTGGATTTAAAATAACCTTATTTAGGCCTCACATACTCCGTAATTATAGCAGCATTTACGTCTTAAAAACTAATTCGTGCTTATATGGGTACAACACGTCTATATAAATCTATTCCTCGGTGGCCGTATTCATATAAAAATGATTTAGATTTCAAACGTATATTTTAAAACTAAGTTTCCATACAAATTGCCTTTAGAATACATTTCAAACCTAAATTAGTTTTTTATTAAAACGGCAGTTCATGTTTCAAACACAAAAAATATAAAGGGCAGAAATTTAAAGTCATTAATAGCTAATTAATCACTGAAGATTTAAACGCTGGTTTAGTTGAACTAAACTTGAATTTTTATGTAGTTTAAACTCAACTGCTATAAATCAGTGTCCCATGTCCGAAGAGCTAATAAATCAGAGCAAGTTAAACTCTATTTTTGGTTTAAAACATTGTTCGAAAATAAACAGAACATTATTTAGCGTTCGGCTCACACACCCAAGAACGATATCTATTTTTAAGTGATGGTATAGACGAACACAATCCTTTATACCGTTCGTTACTAGTTTCAAAAAAGAGCCGAACATTATATATTGTTCTGTTCTTCGTTAATAAACAGAACAATTGTAGTATTGTATATTTTAATTTTCTATAATGTTTTTTTTCTTAATTGATAAAGAAATGAACCAACAAAAAATTTTAGCAACGACCGCACCACGAACTGCTTGTGTGTGTATTGTGTATATGTTTTGTTTGTGTAAAATTATTTTGCTGGCTTTTTGTTTTTTTTTTGTTTGTAAAAAAGTGGTTGGTTTTATTTACCAGCCAAAAAAGACGACCAATAATGAGCCGAGCCGTACACAATGAAGTTTGTGCATTTAAAAAAAACCGAACGGAATTAAATGTTCTCATCTTTTGCTGAGTTTGATAAAAACAATATTATTTTTGTGCTTGAAAGATGACTAACAGCGAAACGATATTTAATGATTTTCTACACAAACACTATAAGCGTTTGTGTTTTCCACAAATCTACCGAGCCGAACATTAAGGAGCGATATTTAGTGTTTATTTTTGAACACTGATTTAAAATGTGTTTAATTCATCAAATCTGTAAATCAGTAAACATATAAACCATCTTTAAACGCATACAATTGGTCGTTTTAGCTACCAATGCAAGCCATATGAATTTTACAGCATTTATGGTAGTGCTGCCACAGTTATTTTTTAAACTACACATAACACAAGAGACACCGCCTTTTAGATGTTAAGTTTAAACTACATATAAATTTGAGTTAAGTACAACTTAACTAGCGTTTAAGCATGCACTGATTTACTAGCCATAAGATATAAACATTTATTATAAAATGCGCCTTAAAGTAGGCCTACATATGTATATATACACTCAAATCAAAAAAGTGCCTTTAAAATTCTTCGGAGCAGCACGGGAAATTGCTTTTCAAAGAAAATGCCGTAAAAATCAGGATATTTTCGCATGGTGAAAAAAAACAAAAGGCACCCCTAGTGTAACAAATACAGCGTTACAACAGAAATGCAAATTTGTCTCGGAATACGTAAAAAAATAAATTGTGGCGCTGGACGTGGCGAAATTAATAAATTTTAAGCCAATTTTTGTTTTATTGTGGTCACTATCTTTTTTAATTTTAATTAAAATCGAATATTGACTTAGAATGTCGGATATCTCTGGAAGAGACAGTGAGACACGCAGTGGATACCACGATAATCTGACCCAACATATATGAAAAAAGGCCACGGTGGGCATCAAGGCTATCCAGACTTCACCTCAGGAATCCAATTGCGATTGTAAATGGAAACTGGCCCATTGGGAAAAACTCCCAACGACTAGGGTTTCCTTACATTAACTTATGTAGAAGTTACGGTGACAAGGAAAAGGGGGAGTCAACGGAACATCTTCTCTGGCACGCACATGTGATTTTATTAACTTTTAAGACTTCACTATCTTAATTTCCTGCTTATCACAAGCACTCAGCTCGAAACAATTTTTAAATCTTTATAACTTAAATGTCAGTAGTTCTACGGCGAACATTTTACTTACTAATGTTTACTTTGCTCGTGTCCAAGTCGACCGCAGTTGTATTTTTATAGTTTGTTTTAATATTTCTATCCATAAAATGTGTTGCTAGAGCAACACTTTATTTTATTTGTTTTACTTTTTTCCTAATACTTTTTTTTGCATCTTTTTTAACTGAATACACCAAAAAAACAATAACAAAGAAATTTATTTGTATTTAAAAATGAAAAATCATTAATACAAACATACATTCAATATTGATTGAGGTAAACAAACAACCATAACAACAAATTACATGTTGTTTTTCTCATAAGATTAAAATCTGTCTTATCACATCTAACTACTAACATCCATGCTTAGATACATACATATAAATGTATTGCAAGTACATCCATAACAAATGCACATAGATACTTACAATAACAACAACTACACCAAACTACAACTACAGAGTGTTTAAATTAAAACGTGCGTATGCTTAAAGGAGTAACGAAAATACGAACAAACCAATCTTTGTGGCTTGATTTTAAAGAGTAATCGAGAGAAAAGCAAGTAAAACTGTTAAATTCGGTTGTGCCGAACCTTATAAGCCCTTTACCATAGTATTGAAAGGCCAGTTGTACCCAGCTTATATGGAAAGGGCGCTTACGCTTTAAAATCCTTATTCCTGGAGCATATTTATATGGGCACTAGGTGAAATAATTTGTCGATTTTCTAGCTTAACTTTTATGAACCCTGTCGTACCAAAACCAAAAATTTCGGTGGATACTTGTAGGGGGGGCCAGGTGAAATAATATCTAAGACAACCTAAGAACTACCCACAAAATAATGGGGATAAACCTTTTATAACTACAACTGTGAAGAAGATTGGATGACGGAAGAAATTCGAAAAGTTCGAATAGAAATAAAAAAGTACAGAAACGTAAACTATAAAGACATCAACAGAGAATTAGGATGGCAACCCGAACGGAAAAAAATAAGAATTATAAGCAACAGCCTAACTTGCAACAATATCAAAGCTTAAACAAGAATAACAAAATAATTATTATGTTCAAAAAATGTATCAAATATTGCGAGCTACGAACTGAAGCGTTTTATGTCTCAGAACAAACTAAACCAAACTTTACGAGTCAGCCTTCATTTATAGTTTACAATCGGTAGAAGCTGTATAGTAGTAGATTCATGAACCTTCTAGTCGATTCCAGAAGATTCTGTTCGAATTGGAAGTTCTTCAATTAAATCTAAAGTCTACAATACAGTGAAACAAATATCAATTTAAGCTTATGCGATTATAATTTACAAGATAACTTTTAACTAAAATTGTAAAAAATTCTTAGATGAATATAATTTTGAAACAATATCTTAACTCTAATAATATTTAATTAGCGCCATTTGTAAAATAATTTTGCAACAATTCTATCGTTTTTTTTGTGTAAAAAGGTGCTAAAACGATAAAGCTTCGTTCACAATCCCAGAAACATTTTTACTTGGTGTTCATAACCCCGGTTTCCACATGCAAGTACAAATTCGAAAAACCCAATACACTCACACTTTTTTACTAACACTCACATAATTTTTCTACTTTTTGCCAATCGGCTGTTTCCTCGATTTTTCGTTGATAATACGTATACACTACATGCAAGTAATAACTTGCATGTGGACACGCCGGGTAATAGAGCAACAATTTTTTTCGTAACCACACACATTTTGCATTAAGAAACCGTTTGCAAATTTTACCCACAACAATATTATGCATTTATTTTTATTTTTTACAACATTATGTTAACATTTTCATTCAAAACTAAATAAAATAATTTTAAACGTCAGAAACAATTTCATACAAATTGTTGCTGAAGTTCTAGTTGACTCAACTTTAGTTACATTTTTAAAAAAATTTTAGTTACATTTCTGTTCGAAAAATGAAAGGAAAATACCTATATGAAATACTTTGGGAGGAAAAAAGATAGCAAAAAAAAACCAAATTGTTCTTTGATTGTGAACAAAGCTTAAAACAAACCAATACCGTTTAAAAAAAAATAAAAAAATCACAATTTAAAAGAAATCAAAAAAATATAAACAAGCGTCTCATTATATAAAATTGTTAAAAGTCACAAAATAAAATAGCATTGCTAACAAATTATAAATTTGTTTTCTATTGTTGTGAAAGTGCGAAAATATTGATTGATTGCATGTAAGTTTAAGGTTATTTTAATAAAAAAATAATTTTTAATTCTTAAATGATTTTGATTTGATTATATGATAAAAACACTGAAATTTATTGTTGATGGGATAAGCTATTCCTATGCGTATATCACTGGTTGCTTAGGCCAGATCATCAGGAAACTTTATCCATAAAGATTTTAGAACAACTAAAGATATTAAAACAAATAAAACTGTTAAGCGTATAAGAATTACAGCAACAATTCTACTTGTAACAATATCAAAGTTTAAACAAAATCATCAACAATAAACAGTGAGTTTATCTCTCCTTACATTCCCCACTAAAAATTGGGAATTAAGCACGAATAACTAAATCATTAAAATTATATTTTTTTGTATTCCCACGAAAATTATTTTGATATTTTTAATTCTTTTTAATAATTGCGACCTACGACAAACGATTACAACGATATTATGATGACCTTCGACTATAATATGACTACAGTATTCATATTAAAATTATAGTATGATTCTTTCAGACTAAAATATCATTACTTTTAACCATAACAAAATCACTTTGTATCATAATATGATTACTTCCAATCTTATTATTATTAACATGATAAGAGTATGATTATATTCAATTATAATAATAACATATTATGATTAAGGGCAAAATATTACCATGCTTTTTCTCTGCGTGAAGTTATTTAGCCCAGAATATATGTACATAAGTATTTACTTTTAAGAGTCAAGGTCAATATTGTAGAAATTGCTAAAGGAATAACAAACATACATATACCCTATTAATCTGTGGTTAAGGGTATAAAAACTTTTAAATAACAAGAAAAAAGAAATAGTAATAGACTATGGGAAAATATTTATTAGGAAAAACATACCCTGAACCAAAATGGAAGTGTGGATCTTGTGAAATTGGGTTTAGATTAAAAAAAAGTAATCAACAACATTTGTATTTAATTCGACTATAATGAATCCAAAATAGCTATTAAATTCCATGTTAAATTAACTACAAGTTTTCTTCATATTGAAACAACAATTTCCCCATGTTATTTTGCTACAACAACAACTGCTGAACCTGAAAATGTGACAGAATTCATTATTTGTTTTCACACGTAAATTATTAGTTTTAGGAGTTTTCTATTTATATTTTTTGTTGGTGTCAATTTTGTTGTGATTTCTTTATTAGTTTTTGCTGTAAAAAAAAACATTTTACGTTGATGTGAGAGTGTGGGTTCAAGAGAGAGGGAGAGTATGATAAGCAAACAAAAATGAATTGTATTTATGTTGTTGCTACCCTGCAAATAATAGGACTAGTCCAAACACGCGTGTAAAATGTAGCCCACAAGGAACCAGGACTACTCCAAAAGTAACCCAAACGTATGGGGAAAACATGGTCTATTTAACATTACGATGTCCTAGGGCAGGACCATATAACCCAGCTTTGGATAACAAAGGAGTAGTCTTAAAACAACTCCATTGTATACACAAGAGGATTAGTCTTAACTTCGCTTAAAAACGAAAACATGTCGTTAAAAAACGAAGACATGTTGTCTCACTACAAACACTTTTTAACATTGACATGGTCCATGCTTGCATTACATCGGACCAGTCCATGGAGTAGTCCATTTCATGAAATTGGATCAGGTGGTCCAATAAGATTTGCAGGGTATTGTGTAAACACAAGTGTTGCCAGCACTGAAAAAAACGAAAAAAAAACATTTCAAAACATTTTACAAAATTTTATATTCTTCTTAAATAATTTATCAAGCTTAAGGTCACTTCGGGTTTTTAAACAAATAAAATTTTATTTTATAATCAAAATTGAAACATCCTTTGAATTTTTTTTTAATAAAGAAAATTCTAAAGAACATTTCCAAAGGAAATGAAAATATGGATAACAAACTAACATTAATTTATTTTTAAAAAACTCTAGTGACAATTAGTGCGATAAAATTATTCAACAATATATATAATTTTTTAAAAAAAAAGGCAAAGAAACTTTGTTAAAATTCTTTAACATTTTTAATTTCAGTAAATTAAACTTTCGAAAATTTTTTATAGTTATAATGTTGAATCTAGGTGTCCTACCAAATCGGAAAAAAAATTTTTAAATCACTTGGAAATTTATAACGAGAAATACTAAGGATTTCGTAACAGTATTTTTATAGATTTTCATTTGCCATTTGAGGTTCTGATTTCGAAATCGAGCTGGCTTTTCAATGAACAGGTCTGCCAACACATCTCTGGCCTTGGGGGTTCTAAGCGAAGGTCATTCTGGTAATGTCGTCTGGCGGTCTCTTGGGTGTGTGAAAAACTAAAGATATTAAACCAAATAAAACTGTTAAGCGTATAAGAATTACAGCAACAGTTCTACTTGTAACAATATCAAAGTTTAAACAAAATCATCAACAATAAACAGTGAGTTTATCTCTCCTTACATTTCAAAATTAGAATTAATGAAAACAACTTAAGCAACAGGTTAAAAGTAGAAAATTGTGCGTCCATGCTATCAACTCTTAATTGTCTAGATACTGAAATAGAAGGTTGTAAGCAAATCCAAGTAATGAAATTGTGCAAAAATACAAATAAAGTTAAAAAACATAAGACGTTAATTTAAGAGAGTTTTTTAAGAAACAAAACCGAAATTGTCACCAGGGTGGTAATTAAGTTAAAGTAATTAATATGTTAAAAAAAGTGTGTAAATTTGAAAAACGACTTTCCTGTGCGTCTTTTTGTTTTAAAAACAACTTTTTGTGCGATTTTTCAAAAATTTCAACGGTAACCCAGCTGTCCGACTTGCAAATGTTAATGAAAATTTTCATAAACTGATAGTTTCTATGCGATCAGAGTTGCATTTCCTTGTAAAGTAGCTGAGTCATTAAGTTGGCATCATTTTTGTGGGATAGTGTGGCATTGACAGCAGATTTTGAAGACATTTTTTTATGTCGAATAGAATTTCATCAGATTTTCGGTTGAATGAATCGTACGATTGTGCAGGATAGTGAATCCCGGCCTTTAAGGAAGATACAAAAAAAAAATACAGAACGCGGCAACACTGGTAAGTAATTTAATAACACATTACAACGGTACATTTTTTCCTAGTGACAACAACAAAAAACATAAATCCGCGAACAGTCAATAAAAAAGACAAAAAAAAAACATAAAAGGAAATGAAAAAAAACTAGAGTAAAACTCACATATATTATCTCACTTTACAGCAGGGGTTTCCATTTCTTTGCACAATTGTGCATACCACTACAGACACATATTTTTATGCTCTTCAATGCAGTCGTCGGTGTGACTTCGACAAGTGTACATGTTTAGCGGATGCTATATTATTTTGTTTCAGCTTACACTCAAAAATATTGTGCGGTCAAAAATGCTTTTGGTAACATCCAATGCCTTGCGTGCAATATTTAGAGTCTAAATTTTAAGACTTAAATGCAGAGTTATATAACATTTCTATTTAATTTTAACATAATTTAAATTGTTGAAAATATTTAACAGCAAAGCTAACGTAAATTTTATTAAGTAACTTTTTTTAATAATAACATTTACTGCAACGTTTAAGCGTGTTTTGTTTGTGAAAAAAATTCTTTGATACCTGTAAAAGGGTCCCTTTTGCTTTCTTTAAAAAGACGTACCTAAATGCAGAAATTATTAAGAAAAACAAATAGCCAAAAGAATTTGTTGGTATTTTGCGTGTAAAAATATTTTGGTTTCTGTACCAATCGCGTCGGTGGGTTTTTTCTTTCTTTGAAAACACTTTTCTTAAGGAAGTAGAAACATTAAAAAAACAAGTAAAAAAAAGTCTGTGAAATTGATTAGTTGTTCTGTTCTGTTGCGGCTCAGTTTGATAATATCAAAAACTTGTAAAGTAATTGTAAGTGACCGCAAAATAAATAATAAAAAATACATTAATTAAATTTTATTTCTTCAAATTTATGTGCATAAAAGTTGTTGAAATAAAACAACGGATGGTGCAAAACTAATAAATTTGTCATAAATGGCTAATAAGTTGCTACAGAAAAAGTAACTTTTACAATTTTGAATCAGAATGGCACGGAACAGAACAGAAACAGAAAGTAAAGACTAATTCTGCCTTTAACCTTACTAATTTATGGTAACTATTTAACGTAACTTTGACCTGTTATTATGACTTTATACATTTTTGCAGGCAAACTCATGTGTGCATTTGGTATTTTCCAAAAAGTTATGATACCATTAGCTAGAATTTAAATGTATGCACAGATGTTTGAAGTATGAGCAACCCAACACCGTGAATACCATTTCTATATTACTTACCACTATGAATACCCTAACTATTTGCTAAAATAACTTTTTCACGTTATAATTCTCATATTGAATTGAAAAAATGGTTATTAGACAAGGAAATTAATGAACCAAAATCAGTTCCCAAACTGAAAATGGAGATTTCAAGTTAAGTAATATTGGAAATTGTTAAGAAAGGAAGACCATTGTGGGATGCTGTTTTTATCAAGCAATTGCTGAAGAAAATTTGGGAAAGGCTTAGTTATCATACTAAATTTATAGAGTCTCTTCCCCTGTCCAGTCAAACGGTAGGCCGTCGTGCTGTTCAATTAGGAACTTCAGTAGAATTGCAATTAGGGAAAAAGTAGTTAATTGTGAATTTTTTTCAATTTGTTTAGACGAAAGCACTCTCTTTATTCGGCACTACTTACCTATGCGAACAAATTTTTTCGGATTTAAAATTTATTTGTTCCAAGCAACGTAATAAATTAAGTTCATCCCATTTGAAAAGCATTCTACTATTACGAAACTGCCATAAAAGTATAAATTTAGAAGATTTTATTTTATAACTTGTACAACACAAGGGAAAAAAATTAAAAATTTTTTATGTTGCTAGAAAATTTGTAGCAGTTCTTTACCAATTCAATGTCGCTGATTTTAAAACTGCACTTTTTTTTCTATCAGCTGTGATTTGCGTGCAATATTTATTTTTTATGAATTTTTAAAACATAAAAATCTTTAATTTTTTACAATTGTTTGATAAGATATTTGAAACTGATTTAGAGTCAAAAAGCTTCCGAATAAAAAAAAGTGTAGTTTTAAAATCAGCGACATTGAATTGGTAAAGAATTGCTACAAATTTTTTATCAACACAAAAAAATGTTTAATTTTGTACCTTTGTGTTATACATTTTATAATATATATTACTAACATTTTATTTCGGCTGTAAATAAATGCATTCTCTCAATTTGCTTACTCTCTGGTACTCACTAATACACAACCAAAAAAATTTTGGAAATCCCTGCTTTACAGTGTAAAGCTTACACACACTCTATCAGGTTGATATTGATGCGTACAAAGCAGAGTGTGTGCCAAGGGAGTTGTTGATCTTATTTCTTTTGTTTTTTTTATTTTTTGTAATATTTGTAATGAAAATATATTCCTAGAAAGAGTCATAACAATCAATAATAGAATTATTAAATTGTTTGGAAAAGTAAAACAATAAAACCAAAAAAAAAAAAAAAATCAGAAATTGATAATAAAAGATTTCATAATAAATTTATAAAAAAGGGTAGAACAAAAAATTGAGAAAAGAAGCAATAAATTATAAATAAATAAATAAAAACTCATGCGATCTCTTTATTCTCAGCATCGTTATTTAATTTAGAGTCTAAATTTTAGAGCAAAAACATGTTTTGATATTAATTTTTCTGCTCCAATTGTTGTTTCAATTAATAAACAAGTCCATCACAGAGATTACCGCCCGTATTTATAAAAACATTTTAAATTTAAAGGTTTACAAAACTAATTTTGTATGAAAGTTTGCCCTAATAAACGTTTGTTAAATTTAATAATCGTTTATAAATACGGGGGTAACCGTTCGAAAACTGCCTCAAAATAAAAATTAAAAATCATGTTCGATTTTTTTAAAATTTCTGTGTAAATGGGCATTATTGATCATGGAAGTATATATAACATTATGACTTTTTGGCTCGAGAGAACAGTCATGATTTTGAATTAAAAAAATTGTGTACAAAGACACGTGGAAAAATCCGCGAAAAATTGCAAAATTCAAATCAAACCCAAAAACCAAGAGATCGCTAAATCAATTAAAGAAACAAATTGTATGAAAATAACATAAAAATCGTTAAAAAAAAAAATTAGCTATAATTACATCAAAATCAATGAAAAATTCGAATTTAAATTTAGGGTTAGTAAGGACCTTTTGCGTTTTAGATAACGATATATTTTTGAATAAATTGGATTAAGAAGATTTTAAGCTAAAAGCAAAATTAATTTTTTTTGTTAAAAATGCTATCACATATTACAATAAAAGTCGATTCGGTTTACTTTCACCAACTCTAATTGAAAAAGAATAAAAACATGTAGATGTGAAATGCGGAACACTAATAATGCTTAAGTAATCCACTTTCGGGTGGATTCGGATTCTAGAACACAGCCGTATGAAATTACAAACGAAATGAAAAACTAATACATATCCTTTCCACCTGAGGTGGAGGGTATAATAAAAGCCTTTTGCCATTACCGATTAAGTAGTTGATATTTAAAGGCTTCATTACTATTTTAAATAATTGCAACGTTAAAATTAATTAATAGCTTGTTAGTTTAAATATTCTTAGGATATATCGACGGCTTATTTTTAATACCCGCCATCCGCAAAAATACAGTTTTCAGGAGAGAGAAAAAACCGTTTCTTTCCAAAATTCTTAAGGTATGAATTAGTCATTCTTCTATAATATTTTTTAAATATGACTACTGAGTCACGTTTATAAAAAAATAGAACTTTTTACTCTATTCGCAGCGATTTTGTTGATGTCGGGTATTACAAATGAAATCTTCAAATATTTTTATGGCGTACTAGCTGACCCGGTCCACGTTGCTGGCCCTAAGCAAACATTAGTGTTGTATTACCACACGCTTTAAATTGAGCATTTTACGAAATTTACGGCCTTTAAAATAAAAATATATGGAATACCTATCATAAAGTTTTTTTACAAAATAACTTACATATGGTGTAGATATGGGCTCAATCAAAAAGAAACGCATTTATTTAAGGCAAATTGGAAATTATATTTATTTATTACTTCATCTTAAGGCCAGCGCATAGACAATGTTTTTTGTTTTATTTTTATTTGGTGTAAAGAGCCGTTTTCTGATTTTAGGTAAATCGAAAAAAGCGGGCGGGGCAAAATTTTCTTTCCGTAAAAACCTAAGTTGGACCATGGCGATCATTTTAAAGAAAAAATCGTCCAAATCGGTCAAGCCGTTCTCAAATTATGCGCTTAATAGAAAAAGTGGGCGTAAAAGTAGGCGTGGTAATTTTTTCTTTCGATGAAAACGTAAAATGGATTAATACGAAAAGTTAAAAGAAAAATTAGTCAAATCGATGGAGCAGTTTTTTGATTTTAGGTAAATCGAAAAAAGTGGGCATAAAAGTGGGCGGGGCAAAATTTTCTTTCCGTAAAAACCTAAGTTGGACCATGGCGATCATTTTAAAGAAAAAATCGTCCAAACCGGTCAAGCCGTTCTCAATTTATGCGCTTAATAGAAAAAGTGGGCGTAAAAGTAGGCGTGGTAAATTTTTCTTACGATAAAAACTTAAAATTGATTAATACGAACATTTGAAAGAAAAATTTGTCAAATCGATGGAGCCGTTTTCTGGTTTTTTGTAATTCGAAAAAAATGGGCGTAAAAGTGGGAGGGGCAAAATGTTCTTTTCTTATAAATCTAAGTTGGGCCATGGCGATCATTTTAAAGAAAAAATCGTCCAATTTATATAGATGTCATTGGTGGTGAAATATGAAAATTGGATTTTGCCACGCCCCTCCGCCCGCAGACCGAAAATAAAAAATCAAACTTCACAGTGTCACAGTGTCACCCGCCTGAATATTCTGAAGATTCCCTGAAAATTTCATCAAAATCGGCCCAGAGGTTTTGGAGTCCATACGTTACATACATACATACACACATATGTAGATAGCGGTTATGGCACAGCAATGAAAAAATATGTTTGTTTGCTCTAATTTTATTTTATTAAATTAAGTATTTTTAAACGTTTTTCTCACATAAAAGAATTCAATATCAAAACAATAACAAAAAAATAAACATAATTAAAAAAAAGTTAATTCAAATTGGACATTGTCACATTGCTTCTTATTACTTTGACTCCATCTGAACTAAATTATCATAAAAGTAATGATATTCTAGTGTTATAACCGGTTCCAAATCTTGAAGATGTTTCCATTTACTAGGCTGGATTGGGAGCTGAGCAGTATGCATGGGCTTTGGTTCAGAATATCCTGCGTAATTTTTAATTCGGCTGGATAAGTTTTTGTATTCTTCATTAAAGTTAAAATAGATAACTGCTTGTGTATCCATAGTAAAAACTTGGCATTTTCCTTCTTGCGCCGCGACTTTGTCAAGATTCTTCTCGTCTTGAGCACGTTGTTTTTTTAAATATATAATCGTTATATTGTTCAGGCGTTATTTGTTTGGCATTAAAAGAGACACACATATCTCATTGATTCTTGCTGGGCATAAAAAGACCGTAATTCTGCTCTTCAAAAAATTTCGAAAACGTAAAAATTGAAACAGATGATACTTACTTCTCGGAACAGTATGCAAGGTAGTCTCGGTAAATGCCTGCCTTTGGGGTAAATGTTGCGGCAATATAGAATTTATTCGTTTCTTTACGATAGTAACGGCTTTCCACTTTGTCCAATTTCTGGAAATATTATTTTAAGTGTATCTTAGTCTGGGTCATATTCAGACTTTCTGAAAGAAAACTTTCATAGTGTGATCCCAGACTTACTAAACGTGGATCGCTGAGTTTGTGCTTTCTTTAACACGAAAGCAAAAGAAAATGAAACGCACAAGTAAAAGTACAAGCAACAGAAAAAAAGTCGCAAGCATATTGTTGTTTCATATGGCGTATGGCGGGTATTACAAAAAAAAAAAAATCGTGCGTTTGATAGCGATATCACAAATATTTAAAATAAGGACTTATATTAATTTTTTTTCTGAAATTTTTGATATAGATAAAGCTGGCATCAGTGAACAATTTACCATTAAAAAGTCATTTTCCAAAAATTGGTGTATGGCGGATATTAAATATAATCCCTCGATATATTACCGCCAAAAAAGCTTAAGCGACAAAAACAAAATTTTACAGGAGAAGGGTTTGTTTATTTTATTTCATAAAAATTTTGTATGAAGGCCTGAGATAAAATTGGTTGTGCTATAAAATTGTAACGGTACTTAATAAATGTGGCCATGATATTTTAGGAGATGATTCAAGTGTTGCCACTAAAGTTATTTATTAAAAAATAAAAAAAATTGAAAATTATGTCGCATAAGCTTTTTTTTGCGATAAGGGCTCGATATAATGATATTTATATCAAAGTATATTTAATTACTTATTAAAATATTTTACACCCAAAATCCTCTCAAACTCAATCCGCAAAATCTCCCCTTTCTCTTTTTAAGTAATTTACACTTAAACCAATTTGCTAAAATAAAATTGGTAAATCTTTTTATTTTTTTTTCTCTAAATTTGTTTAAAAATATTTGTGTACATTTTATTTTCGATTTATTTCGAATATTGTTTACCTTATGAACAACACCAACACAAAATATACAAAGTAGTTTTTTTTATATACCAAAATGTTTTTCTACGATTTAAGTTTTAAACAATTTGCTCGTTTTTCGTATATTATTTTCTTTAAAAAATTGTTTATAAAATTTTATTCAATAAACAAATGATTTCTGTTTAAGTACACAAAAATTGAGGAAAAAAACTGAAAATTTATTAAGAAAGAAATAAAAAAAAAAATCCACATACAAACGATTAAAAAAAGTACTCAAAATTCAAGGTGTTTTAAAATGCGCCAAATTGTATAAGAATTTCTTTTTAGATTCGGGGCACGCGGGTCTACAAATAGAGGAAAAAATACTTTTTAAAATTTTAAAGGCAGCTATTTAAAAGAGAATTTTTTTTTAAGTTATTGCGAAAAAATTAACCTTATCCTGTACTCATGGGTCAAAATTGCCCAAAAAGTTTTAATTGCTTATTATTTTCAAATCTAGTCAAAGAAATTGTTTGAAATTTATGTACAATTAGTTTTTTTTTATTAAATAGTTTATGTATGTATGTATATTAAATATTTAATTTCAATGCTTTTTCCTAACGTCTGTAGCAAAAAAGTTAGGCATTTTGTAAACATGTGTCCAAATTGCCTAACACTATTGAGTTAATACAAAATATTGAAACAAAAATATATAGCATGTAATAAATTTATGTAAAAATTATTTCAAAACTTGCGGAAAAATAAACAAAATTAGCAAATGTATGAACTTTCCATATTCTGCAAAATTGACCACATTTTTTAAGAACAGGATAAGGGTTAATGGGGTTTCGCTGTTGAATTAAAAAAGTAAGTAATATACTGGTACAATCGTCAATTTGAAAGTGCACAGACATTAGAGATATATTTTCGGAAAACATAATTTGTTGTACTTTATATAAAGCAGGGCTGTGGAGTCGGTGTCTGTGTTGAAGAGTCGGAGTTGGGCTTTTGTACCGGAGTCGGAGTCAAAGTATCCATAAAAACTCGCGACTCCGAATCCAGAATTTTTAACATAAAATTTTTCCAATATTTTTCAAAATAAAAAAATTATTTAGTTTAATTTCTTCGAACTTTTTAATATTATTTCTTCACAATAAATCTTCAAGCTCTATGTCACTTTTATATAAAAAAAAATATTTGTTATTAATCCAATATTTCTTTATCTCAATGGATAACTTCTTCAGGTTTTTGGTTTTTTTAATTTTAAAACAAAATATTATTAAACAACAAAATTATCAATTATGAAAAATAATAAAAATTATACACAGGAACCAAAAATTGTTCTATTCCATTTTTATAACTTATTGTATTTCCTATTTTATTTTTATAAGTTTAATGTCTGTAGTTTTGATTTATAATAAATATTTTTTATATAAAAGTGACCTTGAGCTTGAATATTTATTGTGAAAAAAAAAATTTAAGAGGGTCTGCTTTAAAAAAAAGTCCAGTCTACTTTACATATGAGTAGTTGCAAAACTCGTTCGTTTTAAAAATTAAAAAATTGAGAAAACAATTGATTTGACAGATCTTTTAGTACTTTATGAGAATAAATATGTAGATTGTATCGAACCATTTCTATGTTTTTATGAGACCTAAAACTGCAGTAGGTAACAAATCTAGTTTGTTGCACTCACCAGACATTTTCAAAACTATCTCTTTGCATTTTCTTTAAAAAAAAACCCGCTGGTTCAATATTGTTTGAAGTGCGCCAAGATATCGTTGATGAAATCGAGTCGAATTTGGGAATTTTAGCATTCAAATTTGTAAACAAGTTCCCTTATACATATTTGTTTCTTATAAATCGTTAATTGAAACATAGTATATTTAAAACAATGTTCATATATATGACTGGAAATCTGCTGAAGCTCCTGTGGTGAAAGCACTAAGTGAACTACATTTTAAATTCCAACCATCAAAGTGAATGATAATAGAAAAATAAGGAAAAGGAACTCGGAAAATACAAGATATTGTCCCAGATATAATTCCCATCAATGTGGTGGTTAACCCCAAAAATTATTTAAGAATACTTTTACTTTTATCTACTCACTTTGGGGAAAATAAGAGCGAAAATAAAGGCTTCCAATTTTATATTTTCTTGGACAATAATAATATTGATTATGGAGCGGAAATTCCTTTACTTATTAAATTTGACTTGGTGTTCTTTACCTTCCATGATGTTGCGATTTTCCAACAATAATACAAGGCTTACAGCAATTTTATACCTTACTTTTCTCTTCAAAATGGGTTATATTATACAAGTAACAACTGAAGGCTTATCTGTATGTAAAAATATATTTAATTTTCCTGACAATGATTAACAAAGTTGGTCGAAATATTTGACTTAACAAATAAAATAAAACCAAAATGGCAGAGTTTTAATTTATCTTTATTAAAAACAAATATTAACAATTTACAAAAAAGGACTCCCGATGTTCTTAGCCTTTACAAATGCAGTGGTTAACAACACTAAGTACACCCGATGCCCTTTACGTCTAAGCTAGTTGGACTTGGTGTTGTTTTCAAAATGTCTGTCTCGAAAACTACATTAGACAATACGTATGGGAATTTACACATTAATAGAGGAAAAATTCTGATTCCAAAAGTATAAAAAACATATTTTGAGAAAGATGTGAATTAGTGTAGTTTATCGCTCCCCTACAGAACTATTGTTAAATTTTTTAGCACTGTTGGCATAATTGTAATTAATTAATTAACTTTCAAAACATACTAAGGTTTTATGATAAAATTTCCTGGTGGGCTAGAGTGTGTTGCAAAACTAGTTCGATCGCATATGGATTGCAGCAAAACTCGTTTCTTTCGAAAATTCGTAGCAAAACTCGTTCGCTTTAAAATTAAAATTAATAACACTTCAGAATCAAAAAAAAAATCAACTACTTTGCTCCATTAAATCGGGCGCTTATATTTATTTAATTTCCCCAAATTTCGAATAAAATGTATAGAACGAGTTTTGCACATCGCCTACTCATAAATAAATAATAAATGTGACAGTTTCAGTTAAAAGTTAGCTATGGGTCTTGTCCATTGAAAAGGTCTGCGCAAGAAGCCTGATGATCATTGTTTATGTTCTTTTTAGTTGTCAAAAGTTGTTTACATTTTGCTTACATGTGCAAGTATACGTTTGTTTACGTTTATGGTATGCCACACATACACGTTTTTTTCCATTTGCTTTGTATATGGGGTAGTAAATTTTTGACAACTAATAAGAATCGTTTTTTGTTTTTGTACAAGTAAGCAGACCTGATAGATGGGCCTTGGGCAAAAATTGAGTTTTGGAGAAAAATGATATTTAAGTTGACAAGTTTTCTTTTTTCTTATCAAAGTTGTATTTTAAAGCTTATTTATGCCAAAAGTAATGAAGTTTGCGGTTTGCTTCATTAGAAAGAGTGCATTGTCTATTTTAAGAATCAGCAAAAAAGTAAAAATCGATTTTTACTGTTGAGGCAAACATTTATCTTACCATTTACAATAACATTAACATCAACAATAATAATATCAAGTCGCTTAGTAACTCTGGAAGTAAGTTGGATAATGATTAGTAATAGGAGCTGTTGGCAACACAGCAAACATGGATTCGACAAATAAAGTTAAGTCGTTTAATATAATGGTTTGATCGGCCTTTTTTCGAATTTTGGCATCTGCATCAACACCATCAATTTTGTTTTTAAAATAAGAAAATAAAAAACTAAATAAAGTAATATTTTTGAATTGAAAATAAAGTGAAAACAAAGGGTTTTATTTGTCTGGAACGTAAACAGAGCAAACAGACCCTTTTGACTGAAACTGTCAAAAATGTATATTAAAGCTCCATGCGACAGTTGTTAGAATTAAAATATCGATTTTAAATTTTTACAGAATAATTTTCTTGCGATATTTAGCCATTTAAAAGATACTGCATTCAAAAAACGTTTAAGGTCAAATAAGGATCAGTCTCATATGCATTTAGCGTCAAGGTATGAGTCGGAGTTGCAGTCGTGCTTAAAAAAATTCAGCAGATGGAGTCGGAGTTATTACTATTTCTTGACGACTCCACAGAAAGCTTTAATTGATTTGCTAATTGAGTTAGTGATTTGTTGACTTTCGGGGATTTCTGCAAATTTATTCATAAAAAATCTACTCTTTGGTATATCACTTAAAAGCTCTTTCTAAAGGGGGTCTTAAAAAGAACATGGGTTTTCAAAAGAACACACAATAAAAATAAAAAATTAAAATTACTAAGCCCACATCGCTACCCAGTAAAAACTTCGCTTTTCTAAATATGTAACTACTTTTTTCTGGAGGTATGTACGTAAAAAATAATGACTTACTTTTGAATGCGTTAATTTTGGGACATTCCTTGTAAAATTCATTGGTTTTTTCGGTAGAATTGTATGTAGTGCTTTTATGTTTTTCCGATTACTCAACAGATTATTTTGTTGGCGAAGTTTTTACTGGGTATGGTAGATAAAGTATTATGCGTTTGTGTTAATGTTTGTAGCACCTTATTAGAGTACCTTTTTGAATCGATCTAATGATGTCCATCCGTCCGGCTTGCTGTCCATGTAAACCTTAGGCGCAAAGCTAAGGTCGCAATTATGAGGACTAAGCGAGTTGAAAATGGGAGGAATCGGTCTGTGATTTCTTAAAGCTGTCATACAAGCTTCTTTCCGGAATAGAGTCTGTTTGACCATAAACTTATCTTAATATGTTGGTTCATATTTATATTTAATTTAGTACGGACTTATTTTATCGCGATCTAAATCATTTTACCAAATTGTATTGGGATCCGTCCATATTTAGCCGTAGCTCTTTTACAAATTCTACTTCCAAAAATAGCTTTAAGTATCAGAACTTTTTGACAAATCTTGTTATTTCCATTTGGCGATAATGACTTTTACGACAGCTTCTAGGTCATGACAAAATATTGTGCTTCTAGGTGCATTTAAAGACCATTATGTTAAAACCACATTACTATGAGTTATATCTAGATGACTAATAAGAGGTAATGTGGTCGGCCATCAATGATACTGTATTCACTCAAAATTGAAAAATTACGTGTCGATTTTTTCCAAAAAGTGAAGAAATAAAAATTTTGAGTTAATACACATTTCTTAAACAAGTGCGATAATTAATTTTGATAACTTTGTTTTTAAATTTTCAACTACAATAACTATTATTGTGGTTATTTTGTTGAACTGTGCAACTCATGTCGAAAACTATCAAAAGAGATTACGTTGTAACGCTATAAATGTCATCCCATTAAACTCGAAGCCGATGTGACATTGCAGACGTTGGAAACGCCAAAAAATTTACTTAAAATTTAAAATTTTGCAATGACGGCGGCGAAAATACAACCAACGGCTATACCAAATAATGTAAAATGTTACTTTAATGTTTGTTGTTTGCAAACGAGCTTTGAAAACATTTGTATATTTTATAAAAATGCTAAAAGCAAAATAATTAAAGAATGAAAAAATGTGACAAGAACAAAATATTATTATTATTATCCTTTGAATTTTTAATTGTTTTTTCTCGCCCCATTTTTATTCGTAAGTTTATTTGACAGTCCAAAGCGGGAGTTATTTCCTTACGTGACAGCCTGTATTCGCCAACAAAAAGTTACAGACACAGTTTAGTGAGAAAAACAGCTGTTTGTTTCAATATATGGAATTTTTGTTTCATTTCACACATTTCAATTAAAAAGTTTCTCTACACGAGAGTTACAGAACATGGGCACTGTTTATGGTTATTAATTCATCAAATATAATTTTTGTTAAATTATTTTTATTAAGAAAGGAATTTTACAACATGAAATAAATGAAAATTTCTTGATAATTTTTCATTCTTGACTGAGCTGGGAACCGAATCGAACTTTTTTAAGATATTGTCACTTGAACAACAAGTTTTGAAAAGGGTGGTTAACTGGTATACTTTGACATTCCGTGTAAAGCTTTTGTCATCCAAGACCACATTAAGTATATATATTCTTGGTCTTTGGGTAATTTTAAGCAGATTTAGCCATTTCCGTCTGTTAAAACACGCACCCTATCAAACAAATAAAAAAAGAACAATATTGGTGTTGAATTGTTTCAAGTTAACCCGAGCAGTTTGGGATTGAAATTCTGCAAAATCGATTCAGTAGGACAACATCTATGAACCCAACCACTCGAAAAATTGATAATTTGGCTACAAAAACTAACTAAAATGGTGGCGGAATGCTCGTGTTTAGCATTAGTTATTGTATGGCTAGAACTCATACTTCTATATTTCATGAAGATCGGCGTATAATATACAATAGGGCTCAAATAAAGTGCGCCTTAAAGCGTAACGTATAATACTATTGTAGAAATATTTGGTCTGTCATACGTAATCCCGGGATGCCCGTAATTTATAATGTTATCAGAATAAAATTGAATACTTCATAGTTTTATAGAACTAGAAATAGTATTAATAAATGTCTTGATAGTCGGTTCATAACTTACTATAGACCCCATATAAAGCCCCCTCTGGTAAATAAATTAAATACGCCTAAAACCGTTGCAGATATATTTATTGTGTTAAAATTTCTTCCAACTTAGTTTCATATGGCCAGAAAAATTTTTATGAAATTTTCACTGTAAACGCAAAAACGGAAATATATTGAAATTTATCTTTTTAATACCAGAAATCACTCTGCAGAATTTTAGGATGATTGGTTCCAATATAATTTCCCCGTAAACCGCAACCAATTTTTATGCTGATGTATGTTTTTAAAAAGATAAATTAATAATAAATAGATATCATGTAGATATCACTCCTGAAATAATTGAACTGTCGGTGGAGGGTATCAAAGATTCAACACAGCCGAATATAGCACTCTAACTTGTTTAATTTCAATTTCGTGTTTATTTATATTTCAAAGAAAATTAAACAGTTTATCCAAATAAACTTATGTGTGGGTAAGTTAAAAGACTAATAGTCTGGCAGCGGAGAAAAAATCACTGTTGCAGATTTGATCTACATACATACAAGTGCTGCCAGGGGAAGAATAAAAAAAAAAGTTACCGTGTTCTTCAAAAAAAAAATTCAGTAAACATTTAAACCATCTCTAAACGCATAAAATTGGGCGTTAAAACTACCAATACAAACCATATGAATTTGACAGCATTTATTGTAGTGCTGCCACATTATTATTTTTTGCTCTACATATAATAAATGCGGCACTGATTTACAGCAGTTAAGTTTAAACTACATATAAATTTAAGTTAAGTTCAACTGAGCTAACGTTTAAACATTCATTGATTAGTAGTCAACTTGAAAAAATCAAAATCTTTTGATTTTTCTTCAACCACCCCGACAACCGTCAAACTAATTAATTGGCAAAGCCATACACGCTTTGATTTGGACAACGACTGGCTCAGTTGACAATTAAATTGAATTGTGGATGGGCTGCTTTATAGTCACATTTGCAAAACGTTCTACGTTTTTATTTAATTTTCAAAGCCTCAAACCATATAAACGAACTAAGAATTAATTCGTTTAATTTTTGTCATTAACACTCAGCTTGAAAAAAATTAGTTTTTGGTTTTGGTATCAGGGAAAAAATATCTTGTTTGGCCTTCGTATGAATGATATTGTCATGGTCAAAAGTTAGTCGTTTTTAAAAATTGGTTATATGATTGACGCAAACGCCATATATACGACGAAGTTTTTACTTTCGTGCTTTACATTGCCGTTGTCGTGATTTTTAAATCGACAAAAATTTCAAATAACTTCGATCACGACAATGACTCGTCGACTATTTTTTTTTTAGAAAATTTCAGATAGTACAATTTTTACTAGCAAGAATTATTTAACCTGTTTCATATTTTTATTTAAAAAAAAATTATTTTCAAAATTTTTATATTTAAAGTTTTTTAATACAACAAAATTTTTATTTTTTCTAAAATTAAAGAACAATATTCTTCGGCAAATAGGTAGTTCGAAACAATGGGAGAACAATTTTGTAAATTTAAAATTGTCTGTCTAGTTGCATGTTTCTGCTAGTAAA
Organism: Pollenia labialis; assembly: GCA_949318255.1. Classification (NCBI taxonomy): domain Eukaryota; kingdom Metazoa; phylum Arthropoda; class Insecta; order Diptera; family Polleniidae; genus Pollenia; species Pollenia labialis. The sequence goes on along the minus strand of OX439141.1, from coordinate 139,134,121 downwards.
TGAACACACCTATTATATATCTAAGTCAAAGTTGATAAGTAAAGCTTAAAATTATTCTCAGCTACATAATATGTATAATTATAATATTATAATTATATTATACACAATTAAAATTTTTTATAAAAACTTTTTTTCAAATATGAGTATTTTCACATTGACATTTAAGAATAAAGCGTAGGACATTAAAGATACTTATTTAAGCACTATATAATCTGTGCAAAATATCGAAATAATTAAAATTTACTACAGGAAACTTTTTGGCTTTAAATTTCCTTTTTAGCTCTATTTCAAGCATGATTTAGCTTTATGTTTTTTAAATATCTGGTCACACTGCTTAGGCAGCTTACTAAATTATGTCAAGAAATAGATGTAAAATCAAATCCAATAAGTAGGGCAATGCTTAATGTTTGATGCTCTGAAATTTCGAACTAGTTAAAGAAAAGAGAGGTAAATATGTACACAATTTTTAATTTTTTTGAAGACCCAGATTTATTTTTTAAACATGAAAAACAAGGTGTTCCCACTGGCTGCAAAAAAATTAAGGATTTTTTTTGCAAAGCAGCTACATAACAGTTTTTTTGGATTAGATTTTGAAATTGCAGTTAATATCTATTATTGCAATTTCTATAAATTAACATTTCACGATATTTCGAAAGCAACAATTTTTTAAGAAAATGAGAATTCGATTCAAAAAAAAAAGGAATTACAAGTTTTTGAAGGAAGAGGTGAGACAACTGAGAGTGTAAAAAGATTATAAAATGTTCTTTTGACTGCACAGAAAAAAAAAATAAAACTTGAAAAATTAATTAAAGTTGCACCAGTAAACAATAAATATTTTTTGATATTAACAAAATTTTTTGCAATTATGTGTTTGATATAATTAAACTTTTAATTCACTTCATTAAATTATTAATTAAAACTTTTTACTTTTTATTAATATTTCAATTAAACATAAATGGCGAGAATTTTTTCTGTGTATAAAGTCAAACATCTGTAGCAGAGTATGTGTTTTCTCACTGACAGGAGCCCTTATAATTAAAATTAGGAACAGGCTATCAAACGATATTGTAAATGCTCTTAACTAAAATTATAGCTTCAAGGAAATTTTTTACCAATTAAAGTATTAATCAAAAAAAAAAAAAATTAGTTTCAATTAAAATTTAACCAAGTGAATTAAACGTTTAATCAAGTGAATTAACGTCTAATTGATGCTACAAATTTGTTTACTGGTGCAAATTTAATTTGTTTTTTAATTAATATCACAAATTCATAGGAATAGCTTATCCCATCAACAATAAATTTCAGTGTTTTTTATCAAATAATAAAAATTGGGAATTAAGCACGAATAACAATATCCTTTAAAATATATCACAAATTTTTTAATTAAAATTAATTAATTTTTATATCACCGTGTAGAAATAAAACATAAAACTTTCTGATGGTCGATCGATGATTAAACATAGGCCAATAATAATACTGGCATCAATATTTATAAAGCTTAGTAAATAAATTATAGATCCCATGTAGAGCTTACTTCTGAAATACACTTACTGTTGGTGGAGGGTGTTAAAACACCCAAATATAACACAGCCAAATATAACACTCATGCTTGTTTTTATTTTTATACATAAGTACATATACAAAAACTTGGACAATAAATTAGTCTGAAACCAGGGGTTTTCCCCAAAAAGTGATATGTATTTAAATTTTTTTTTAATGTATGGTACGATTGGTCTAAAATTCACAAAACTTACATATATATTAAACAAAAAAGTTTCCTGATAAAATTTTGACCCAATAGGTGGCGCTGGGGTCAAGTTATTGACAAAATTCTTCAGTTATTAAATGTTATTTGGAAAATCCCGGCAGAAGCAAAACTTAACCATCTAGTAAAAGAAAATTAAAGCTCCTTATAGGTACCCAAATTATTAACCCCGTCCCAACCCTTTTTCCAAAACAGTTTTTATTAATTTAAAACAAACTAACAAATTTTTTAATGCAAATTACCGAGAAAAAATTAAAATATTAAATCTAAACATAAAACCCTATAATATAAGAGAAGCGACCAAAAGGGGTCTAAAGAAAGATATTTTAGAGATTTAATAAATGTGTAAAATTTTTATAAATTTAACAAAGGTGCGTCTGAGAAAGTACCTGTTTTTATTAATCCTACTCATGCACACAGTTACAAACACTCTTAGCAAAAAAAATTATTAAAATGCGAGTCAAAAGAGTTTATATGCGCAAGTGCAACCAGGGGCTATAAAAACACTGCATTAGAACAGGTACATATTCGTGTGTTAGTGTGTAAGCTATATGGTCCTTTTTACAGAGATCATAAAAATGCTAGAATTGTTGTTATTGTTGTGTGAAGGGATGGCTATAATTGAAAAATGTCACGGGGTTTTTCAAAAATTCTAACGAATGAACGTACGTCTTAAGAGAGATGGAGTAGAGAAAAGAAAGAGATAAAGGTAAACTCAAAATTGAGAGTATTTTTTTTTGTAAGAGAAGAAACAATGTAAAGAGTATATTCAGTTCAAGAGTTAAATAATAAATGAGGTAGTTTTTGTTTACCATATATAGATCTTCAAACAAGAAATAAAAGCTTCTAGATTTTTAGTATTGTGCAAGAGCAAAACTGCAGTATCTATAAGAAAAATTACCTGTTGACACAAGAAATCTCCTAACAATTAATCTCGTTCTCAATTACTTTGCTAAAGAGTAAGCGGGAAAGTTATACAAAAAATGAGTGTGTTTAAAATTAACCACTCTTGAGTGAGTTTTTTTCTTCTCCTTTATTGTCTGTTTTTCGGATAAACCACCAAAGAAGATTGTGTATCTTTTTATTTTAAACAGTCTCACACAAATTGAATTTGTATTCGGTCTTAAGTTTGTTTAAAATATTTTTACAAATATTGTTTTAGTTCTTGTGTGTTAACCCTTTGACTAACAACGCTGTGTGTTCATGTTTTTGTATCGTTTTAGAGTTGCAAGCGACCATGCGCGCATGGCTTATACTCCTCGCAGTGCTGGCGACTTTTCAAACGATCGTTCAAGTTGCTAGCACCGAGGATAATAATATATCATCGAGATTTATCACGGCAATACAACCATTAAAGAAGGATTTTAATCACATAACTGCACCAACAACACAATCGACGGCGATTATACAAAAATCACTAACAACAGCATTAACAAAACTAGTGGATTCGCCCACCGACCTCATTACGGAACAGGAAAACGTTGTAGCTAAAACAATTGTCTATAAAACTCATAAAAGTGATAGTGCTAAAAAAACAATAATAACAAAAAGTGAACAAGTGAAAAATCAAGAAAATACAAATACAAATCAAGATCAAAATCAATATCTCAATCAAGATAATATTAATAATAATAAAAACATTATAATTGAAATAAAAAATATTGAAGAAATCGAACAAACAAACTTTTCAGAAAACGAAGTTATTGAAAAAGATCATAAAAATTTTAATAAAAAACAAAATAAGAAATTAAAAAATCATAACACAATGGCTTTAAAAGAAAGTGAAATCAAACAACAACAAAAAGGAGACCAAATAATTCAAATTCATAAGCAAGAGGATACAGAACAAAATAATCAAAAAAGGTCCTCGGCGCATTATAAACACCATCAGCAGCAGCAGCAGCACCATCATCATCACCACCAACATCAGCATCAACATAAATCACAACCTGCCTCTCAACAACAAACAACTAGTGATAATTTAACATCAACAACAATATCATCATCGCCATCATCATTATCCAAAAGCAACACAACAACATCTCAAACCTCATTTACACAAACTCCTCCTGAAGAGCAAGCAGATCCTGTCTCTTCTCTCATGGATTTAGATGTTTCCATATCGGAAAATGATGACGGTGCCATTAGTGTGGAATCCCAACAGCCCCAAGTGAATGCCGTTATACCCGACGAGGGTCCACGCACCTTTAGTAATCAAGAGATTATCGCTGAAAAAGTAAAACCCGATCCCTCAACTCTAGTCGAAATTGAGAATAGCTTATTGTCTCTATTCAATATGAAGAGGCCGCCAAAAATTGATCGTTCCAAGATCATCATACCAGAGGCCATGAAACAATTGTATGCCCAAATAATGGGACATGAATTGAATTCTGTAAATATACCAAAACCCGGATTGTTAACAAAATCCGCAAATACCGTGCGAAGTTTTACACATCAAGGTAAGTGGCCTTACAAATATTATATCTTTCTTAAATATGCTAAAAAAAAAAGAAATATTTTAGACTAACCGAGTTTAAAGGTTTTAATTTTTTTGTTGTTTTGGAAAAACATTTTTCAAGTTTGAGAAGAATAACGATTACCTTACTTAGTTCGTTAGTTGGTTAGACTTTGTATAAATTCAAACGATTTTCCTTAAAATGAAAACGATTTAAATTAACTATCAATTATAAATTAATATTTTTCCATTATTTGAAATTATTTAAACATTTCGTTTTGAGTGTTAAAATTTCACAAAGACTTTTTTCAAATCTTATTTATTTAATTTAGTTTATTTTAGAAATCAGCTAATTGATATTATCTTCGATAATAATAAAATCATAACTGATCTTTAAACTGAAGTAGCAATTCAATTCAGTTCAATTTCAAGGTAAAAAATTTAATTGACAGAATTAATAAAAGAGTAAAAAACGAAGCTCTTAGGTTTTGTCTTAGAAATTATTCTATTTTTGATATTCAAATACATAATCGGATAAATGGATTTCTTACGTATATAAGTCGCAGGGCCGTTATTACAATTTGACGTTTTGGGAAAAGGTTGTATGTATTTTGTCCCACGTATAACAAGTTTTTCACGATTACAACTTTGCTTTAACCTTAAGTGAGCGGTATGTTAAAGGAAAGTTCATCCTACCGGCTACGCTAAAGTAAAGTTAAAATAATCAGGCATGACACAGAGTACAATTCCGTAAGTTTTTCGAAATGAAACCATTTTTGTTTTCACGTACGTAACTGTCCGTTTATACCAGAGATAATTATTGCGACATATATTGCAGTAAATGTCAAAATTTTATTATCTTTAATGTACACAGCAATTTTTGTACATATTTATTGCCGGCAATTTATGTTGCAATAATTGTTAGTCCATCTTCGTTGACAATTATTGCTAACATAAAACGTCAAATTTGGTTGTCAAATCAGAATAAAGAAGCAAAAAAGAAAAATAGAAGCAAATTGTGTGTGGAAGAAATTAAGTTTGTGAACTTGTAGCAAATTATTATTGTAGTAAAAGAATTAAACTAAAATAAAATTGCAAACATTATTTTTATTAATTTAATTTTTTTCTTATTCGATCTTTATTATTTAAATTTATATTAATTTGTTTAAGTTTGAGTTCTTTTTTATATAAAAATATTAATTTGATTAAATTTTTATTTTTGTTAAAGTAAAAAAAAGATATCAGCTCAAACAATTTAATATACATTTATATAATAAAGTCGAATGAGAAAGAATTTATATTAAAAAAATAATTTTTGCAAGATAGCGCCAGTTTTTACACTGCGCCTTCTTCCTTGATTTTAACGTAAATACGTTTTCCTATGCTTTTAACATAAGCTAAGCATAAGAAATATTGCTCTGTTATTCTGCCGACGTTATTGCCAATATGCTGAGAAATTTATCTTTAGTGTAGACCTGGGTAAGTGGCAGTTTTTTCTGCATCTTAAATGCCAAATAACTGTCATAATATAATTTCTATCAATAACCTAATATGTGTTAATTTTTTTTTTTTGAAAAAGAGTATTTTAAATATTTTATAGCGCTTTACAAAAACTTTTACAGGAATGTTTTCGTAATTTTCGTAATGAATTTAAGAAGCATTGCCATATTTCTTTTTTGTCATATGTAATTGCAAAACTTTACATAACGGCAACACACAAGAAGAACTGAAAAGAATAAAGCAAAATTGAAAACAATTAGTGCTGGTTCACACTCTTCAAGTTTCAGCCGTCAAGTCTTGAGTTTTTTGGAGAGAGACTTGACGGCTGAAGCTTGAAGAGCGTGCACCAGCACATACAAGTTTCAATTTTCTTCCACTTTTTGCAAAATTAGTTTTTTTTTGCAAATTATCGTTAACATTACTCTCTTATATTGTTTTAACTTCATATCATCCAAAATTATGCACCTTAACCTCTCCAAAATGCAATACAAATAGTCAGCCAATGAAAGAACGTTGTCAGTTACTAAAAAATTATACAATCTAATGGTTTTGCAAATTGTAATATCGTTTTAAAAACCGCTTGTGTAGTGGAAAAACGTTTTAAATGGCATCGCGATTGTAAATATGAAACGTTTTTCCACCAAAAAATGTTATAAACTGCAGATTTGCATGTTATTTTAAATTCAAATTTCTTAATATTTTGCATACAAGATTTTATTATCATTAATTTTGATAATCTAAAAAAAAATTAAAAATAAGTAATCTTGCCTTTTAAAAACGTTTTTTTTGCACTCCTGAAAACTAATAAATTTTTTGTCACTTACAACGTTATTCGCGGCTGAGCTTCAATTATTGACTCGTCCGGCATATTTACTTTTTAAGTTTCACAAATTATCACCTTTTTGTTACACATATGCAAATAAAAACTTAATAATCGCTTTTATATAAGATATTTTACATTTTAATTTGACAACATGTATATACGTAGTACGTTACTACGGTGCAATTGTGTTCCTGTAATTAAACTTCCGATAAAATCCTACCTTTGACTGACGCGAAGTTGCAAGAGTGGCTCTTAAGGCCCAACCATAATATGCATAGCCTTGCTTAACCTATCGTCAAAAATTAACAAAACGTCTCTCAAAGGTATTTAAAAAAACAAAAACAAGCTTAAAAAACATTTGATTCCGTAAGGAATGTGCGATCAGTTTCGCACTTTGCTTAAGCAAATGACAGTTTCTCAAAATTAAACAAAATGTTTCCTTAAGTTCAATATAGTTTGCCTTGTATAATTAGCATGTACTCACGCATTTGCTTTAGCAAACTTAAGCACATTATGGTTGGGCCTTAAGGTTGCACAATAATACAATACAAAAAGAAGAAAAATATTTATTTTAAGTCAAGTTTTAAATTGAAACCACAATTCCAATATTGGGTACTAAACTAAACTGAGTATTACAGCATCTCTCTCTCTCTCTCTCTCTATCTTTAAAAGCTTCAAAAATTGACGTTTAGGAGATTTCTCTATTATGTTCGGTCCGCACATCTATTTCAATAATGGAAATTCTTTTTAATTCTGTTGGTTAAATTAAAAAATAAACTTGAAACTTTTTAAATAAACCTTTTTATCCGAAAAAATCAAAATTTTCCTAAAAGTTTTCTCATAATATTGACTTATAAAGGTTCTAAAAAATTAAAAATTTTTCTTAAAACAAACGTTGTAAGAACTATATTAAAAGCTGTTGGTAGTTTAAAACTTTTTGTTTACGAATATTTACAAATGCAATTACAAATGAGTAAGAAAGATCGATTTCCAAAAAAAGCGATTCCAAAAATATTTAATAAGATGATATAAGTAGATGTCCATGAATTGAGTTTGGATGAAATTTAATTTAAATACCAACATAATGCGACGGTTTATTGGCACAAAGACTCCATTCCGGAGAGAAGCTTACATGGGAGCAATATGAAATTATGGTCCGATGCTCATCGTTTTCAACTGGCTTGGTCTCTGTAACAATTCGATCCTTTATACAAAATTTCATTAAATTATCTCATTAAGACCTGTACTTAGCGCACATGGTTTACAAGGACAGCCGGTCGGACGGACGTTTATCGTTAGATTGATTCAAAAAGTGATTCTTACTTTTAACCTTCGTTTTAATAATTTTTATTATTCCACAAAACTTTGTTACCGAAAATAAATTTAAGAAAAATGTAATAAATTAAATGTTCAATGCTGTTAGATCTAGTAAACGTGGGCCGGCAAATATATTTGTTTAATGCGACTATAGCTTTAGGCTTTTAGACCGTTGTAGTAAAACAGACCAGAATCTGTGGTGATAATAGAAAACTCCACCCTTGCACTGATACACTAGCTCACTACTATCTAGCCTACCGGGGCATCTAACTTTTTATTATCCAACCTTTAAAAGTTTAAACGTTAAACTTTTTTAAAACAGGTTTGTGTAACTATTTTCAAAATGTTGGAACTTTTGAAGCGCAAAATGCCGCACTCTACCTGTGTTAAAGGGTATTCGTCCACCCTTGGCAGTAATGAGCTGTTTATTATAAAACAAAGCAAATTAATTTTAGTTAAATGTTCGAAACAGGGTTTAAAAAACTGCAGTCGAAACCGAAAACTGTCGCAGCAAAAAAACGAAAATTTGTATATAACTTTTAGGCCCGTTTTCCCAACTAACCGATAGCAAAAAGTAGATTTTAACCGACCTTATAAAAAGTGTTATATGATTAAAACTTTACTTTGACCTTAAGTGAGCAATAAAGTAAATTAAGGTCCATCCTACATTGGATGTAATAATGGAAATCTTTTTATAAGGCCGATAAAATCCTACCTTTAGCTATTGGTAAGTTGTCAAAAAGGGCCCATAGCTTTTTGTTTTAGTTTGGCAGTGCAATGAATCAGAAATAAAAGCAACAGTTTTTATTTGTCCAATGATAAATGAAGAAGTGGAAGAATGGCAGTTTTTCTATTTTGACTGCAGTTTTTAAAACGCTGGTTCAAAATATCTAAGAACGTGCTTATGGAATTTTTTTGTTAATTAAAACTTTTGCCGTTCCACCATTATAAGTTTAATTTTTCCTCAAATTATCTTGTTAATTGGCTAAATTTTTATTTCAAATAGTTAACATGTTTCTTAAAATTGTTTATATTCAGCCCTATTTTATAAGTCGTTGTCGGTGCGACGGCAATTTGGATTTGCTGTCTGCACCACCTCGACCTTGATTTGGTATTTTCTAAGAATGATGTAACGATTTCAGTTATTTTTCGAAAAGCTGATAAAAAAATCTCATCTCGAATTATTATTTTTTAATTCTATGGCTTAGTGTCGGTTTTTTAATTAATTTAATTAAAAAGTGTCTTTTTGAAAAATTAAAAAGAAAAAAAAACTAAAAGTAAAAAATTCATCAAGACCGATTCGATTACTCAACCCCATTGCGAGCCGAAGTTTAAAATTTATTTAGGGCCATTATTAAAACCTAATGATAAAGTTCTTAAAAGTTAACGTGAACAATATCTATTGTGAACAATAAAGTGTCCATTAAGTTTTCTCCATAATTTCAACTGTCTAATAAAAGGAAAAATGCTATTTATAAAATGTGGCAACATTGCAATATATACCGATATTTTTGGTAGTTTATGTTTGTTTAGTTCTTTAATTGAAAGAATTTTTTTGTGTTTATTTTGATTTTTTATGATAAATTGTAAAAGTTTGAATAATTAAATTTGACATTAAACTTTTATAACATAAAATGAATTAAAATTTATGAATAATTTTTTATTCTTGACTGAGCTGGGAGTCGCACCCAGGTTTTCACGGACAGGTTGCCCTTACGTTTCACTTGTAACCACACAATCTCTTCAGAGAGGTTTGCCGTTAAACACGCATTGCTTGCAATTTGAATTTTATTGAAACTGAAAGTTTTCAAGCATTCAAATTTTAATTAATGAATTTAAATTTGTTCTCTTCTGCCAAAATCCGTTGTCAGAACCCTGTAATTTTGGAAAAGTTTGAAATTGTTATACAGTTATCACAGTAATTTTTGGGAATACAAAATTTTTAATAAATAAGCATTTGCTTGTCGTGCTTAATACCCAATTTTTATTCTGGATAAATAGACTGAAATTTTTGTTGTTGAAGGATAAGCTAGATTCTATGCGTATTTCACTGGTTGCTTAGGCCAGATAATCAGGAAACATTCTCCCAAAAAAATTTTAGAAAAGCCAAAGATAGTAGAAAACAATACTGTAGAGTGAATGAGAATTGCAAACACTCAAAAAGTCTTATTTGCAACGTTATCAAAGCTTAAACAAAATACCAACAACAAACAGTGAGTTTATCTTTTCTTACATTCCCCACTACAATTGGTTGAAATTCTCCCAACATTATTTGTAATTGTAAATGGGTTAAGAAAAAACAAAAACAAATGGCTTTATTGTTTTCAAAAGAACATCAAAATAAAGCAATTTGCCAGTTCAGTTTTTTGTGCCGTGCAATTGCAAGTTTATTATCAAAGTCATGTTTGGAAATACAAAAAAGCCAAAAAGGCATTTAATAGGAACAGCAATTAGAGCTTTAAGAAAAAGCGGTAAAAACCCAAAACAATGTATATATTCTGGGTCCTTGAGTGATTCTTGGTCGACTTAGTTCGTCTATTGAAAAATCGCTCACTTTCGAACGACTCAACAAAAAAGAAAAATTTTGATGTCAAATTGCTTCTAGTTCCGCTAAGCAGTTTATGATTGAAAGAGATTTTTTTAAGAAGAAAAAGCGTTATAATACCAAAATGTGAAACAAACTCCCTAAGAAAAATTAAAATGGTGACAGAATGCATTAAATTAAATGAACTAATTTTGCACGAATTGTTTTATACTACAAAAACTAAGAAATTTTGTAAAGATCGGAATATTAAAGAATTTTAAAACTGTGAGTTAAATTTTTATTGATATTGGTTTATAATTTTTAGCTATAAAGCCGAACTTTCTAACTCTGGGTGTCAAATGGTATGAAAGATTCGGCATAGCCGAATACAGTAGATTTACTTTTGTTAATAAAAAACAAGCTAATCCTAAGAAAAAACAATGCTCTTCAAATTATTTCAGTATATTTAGCTGAAAATGTATTTCTAACACAGTTAAATTAACCTGAAGTTCAAAATTTCGTTAAAATCTTCATAGCTACTTTTCAGATATCAGTTCTCTACATAATTTCCCGAAGAAACTAGTAAAAATATTCATTATTCGAAAACAAAACACAAATATATTTAATATTTATAGAATTTACCTGCTGGTTTTTGGTAATGCAGCGTGTAATGAGTTATCATGTGTTAATGTTCTAAATCCCGCTACTCGTCTTAACGATAGAAAAAAGTCTTAAAAAAGTAAAATTCAAATGGATTTCTGTCTCTCAAGAAGTGTTTGCATACTTTAATATAGATGATTTATTATGTAAAACGGCTTTAAATAAATAAAGTTTTTTGTCTCTATTAAAATTTTGTTCTCTCAAAAAAAAGGAATTCCTTTTGATTTTTAACGAATTTGAACATTTTTAAAACCGAAAAGAGATTTTCGTTTTCCTAAAATTGTTTTCAAATTTATAATTCAATAGTAAACGGAAAAAGGAACGTGATAATTAATTTTAATTAACCCCTCTATTTTCTGAAACTTTTTACTACAACAATTAGTTTTCTTGTGGTTTTTATTGAACTGTTCTATTTTTTAAGCCAAATTTTATTTATTTTAACTCCAGCCTCAGGGGCGGTACGGGCGAAACTGCAAAGAACTCTGATCATTAGAATGCGGTTATTCGCGAAAGATGTAAGTTCGACCCTAGTTCAACCCTTCGTTCAGTCGAGAATAAAATTAATCAATAAAATTGAATTCAGATCATGTTGTAAAATTCCTTCCTTCATTAAAATAATTTAATGAAAATTAAATTTGATGAACTTGAGCCCTGGGGCTAATTCTTTCAGGCATGATCAAATACTTTTTCGATTCGAAAGCAATTTTATTTCGATACTGAACGGAACGGAAGCGTTATTTCAGTGATGAAAGGAATTTATATGAGTCTTCACAACACACAGTATCAACTGAAAGAATTAGAAATAAAATTGCTTTCAAATCGAAAAATTATTTGATCACTGCTGCCGGAATAAGCCCCCTGATTTAAAAAAATATATGTTTACTGCAATTCCGGTTAATTTCAACATTGTTAACTGGAAGTTAAAGTTAAAAGTTGGTTTTAACTGAACTAAGTGAAATTGGCCGTTAAAAATATCGTCATAAAAATTTTGAATATTTCAAAAGGTTTTTCATAGAAAATTTTTTTCAAAGCCTTTGATTATTTTTTGCAGACTTTGTATATATAATTTCTCACGAAATGTCCCAGATATGACACTTTTCGCGGTTTTACCGTTTTACTCAGGTTGTTGTTCCACATTCACTCTCCTCAACACCTCATCATTTTTAACTTGATCAGTCCAGCGTATTTTTAGTATTCTACGGTAAATCCAATTTTCAATCGACTCAAGTTTAAACAGCTAAATTAGTGATAAAAGTTTATTTTTATGTCAAAAGTCTTAATAGTAAACTATTTATTTAAAACCTTTAGAACCCTTGTTTTATAATTTTATTATAAAAATGAAATCAAATTTATACCAAAAACAAAAAATAAAATATCCAAATCAAATCAATTCACAAGTATTTCAAAATTTCCCAAAACTTTGACTAAATGCACTTGCTCTTGTATGCAAATTTCTTTCTAAAACACGCACGCACACTCAACAACTTAAGTACTTTACAACTACCACGACTGCTACAGCAATAAAACAAACACTTAAGCCGTTTATTAAACACTCATAAACACCCATGCACTCACACACTTGAGGGGTAGATATTAAAACTCATTAAAAACAATGCCAGGGATTTCCATGAGCTCTTCACAATTAAACAAAAACAACAACACGGGCAATAAAACTACCAGGAACCGATAGACAGACGGATGAAGAGAGAACTCATTATAACAGGTCTTAACTAAGTTCTTCTACCTAAATGCTAATGTTATTCTTGCAATGACCTTGAAAATTTTCTAATATCTTCGACTACTTTACATAATTCCCAGGAATTTTCATGAACTATCGAAAAAAAGGACGACAAAGAAGGAACATCTTTATGAAAATATCTCAAATATAAAACATTAAAGCGAATTTTAATTTTACCAGACATAGATGTACACATCTAAAATGTAATCATATGTATTAGTACCTGTTAGGATTTGAAGCAGATTTAAGAATTTGAGACATTTTGTTGAAGGATCTTCAAATACACAATAACATTATAAACATTTTAGAACAAGTGTTTGAAAAATATTAAGTTTTCTTTTATTTCACGTACAATTTTTTTTTTGCTATTTTTATTAGTTATTTCTGCTGTTTTTTTTAGTGTTTGGATTTTGCACGCATAATTTCAAACAGGCGCCAGCCAGTGTAAAAAGATATAAAAGATTTTGACTAAAACATAATAGAGAATAGAGCTGACATTTTTAAGTAGCTGTATGAAAAAAAGAAACCTTTAAGCGGATTAGTCTTAGTGGCGTAAACTAAAATCTTCAATAATGTTATTACAAAGTTTAAATAGCCGTAACTAATTTATTTATTTTTTTGTTTTTTTCCGTTTCATTGCAGATAGTAAAATCGACGATCGGTTTCCGCACCATCATCGGTTTCGTTTATATTTCGATATAAAGAGCATTCCCGCCGAGGAAAAACTTAAAGCGGCCGAACTGCAATTAACACGTGACGCCATTAGTCATGCCACCTTAAATCCCCGCCTAGCGAACCGTACACGCTATCAAGTACTCGTTTACGATATTACGCGAGTTGGCGTGAGGGGCAAAAGAGAGCCGAGCTATTTGTTGTTGGACAATAAGACGATACGTCTGAATAGCACGGATACTGTGAGTTTGGATGTACAACCTGCTGTTGATCGGTGGCTGGCTTCACCGAAAAAGAATTTCGGATTATTAATAGAGGTGAGAACATCACGCTCTCTGAAACCAGCGCCCCATCATCATGTGCGTTTACGCCGCAGTGCGGAGGAAGAGCATGAACACTGGCAGCGCAAACAACCGCTGCTTTTTACCTACACCGATGATGGTAGACATAAGTCGCGTTCCATACGTGATGTTAGCACGCGTTCAAAACGAGCGGGTGGCCATCATCGGCGAACCAATAGGCGCAAGAATAATGAGGAAATTTGCAGACGTCACTCGCTGTATGTCGATTTCGCCGATGTGGGTTGGAGTGATTGGATTGTGGCGCCGCCGGGCTATGATGCTTTTTACTGTCATGGCCGCTGTCCCTTTCCAATAGCGGAACATTTGAATTCCACCAATCATGCGGTGGTGCAAACCTTAGTCAATAGTATCAATCCAGGAAAGGTGCCAAAGGCCTGCTGTGTGCCCACACAGCTAGAGGGCATTTCAATGCTCTATCTCAACGATCACAGTACCGTAGTGCTCAAGAACTATCAGGACATGACCGTGGTGGGCTGCGGCTGTCGGTAAAAATGACATTAATTGGCATTTACCAGCCACAAATGGGTTAATAACTATAATTTTTTTTTTACAAAAAAGAAACAAATGAAATTGAAGCCAAATATTGAAGAAAAAAACTGAAACTTTATCTTATTTATTGTAACAGGAAAAGAGTGAAAACTGTTAAGGAAACTCTCTTCGGTTTTATTTAAGAGCGTTATTGTAATAATTTAAAGTTAAAAGAGTTTTAGTTGAAAAGGTTTCGAAACATAAAAAATCACATGATATTTAAGCGTGAATGTTCACCAAACAAGCAACATGTAAATTTGTGAAAACCCCAGCCAAATCGCCCGTCCGCTGTTAAATGGCTGAGAGAGAGCAAGAGCATCAATGAATGTCTTAATGCATGTTTTTGGGCCAGGTATTTATTAGCAAGCCCCTGTCTCTTTTTTTTTGAACGCTTTAATAAGTTTTAATTATTTTATTTTATTATTTCTTATAATTTTATTGAAAGAAATTTTTTTGTTAATAATAATTATATTTTGTTTGTTTATGAAATAATATAAATTTTAAACAGAAAACAAACGCAATCTAAGTGGACTGAATTATTGAATTTTTTTCTTTGTAAGTGTAAATACTAGATTAAAAAAAAAAACAAAAGGAAAAGGAAAAACTAAGCAAAAATTAAAAATGCTTAAACTGAATAGAGTTGCGGAGTTTAAACTATAAATTAAAATCAATATTGAACTATAGAAAAAAACAAAAACTAAATTTGAACTAAGTAGTCACTAATTGAATATAAAACTTAAAACCAACAGAAGAAATTGTAAACTTAGTAATATACCAAAACTAACCATTTTGACAGCTAGGCTGTCGAAAAAAGGTCTAGTTAAAGGTCCTAGCCCCCAACTTAGCCCAAGTTTTCGCTAATACTTATACATACATATTTGTATAACAAGTCTTCATTAAACGCTAGTGCGTTTTTCTATTAAACAAATTTCTCATAGTGCCATTTTGTTTTTCTCATCTCTCTCTCTCTCTCTCTCTTTTCACACACCACATAAAACTGACATACAGTATACTCACACTCAATCAAGGCGAATTCACTTTATATGTGGCGTTGAAAACACAGCTGATTATAGCTTACTTAGAAAGAGACATTTTAAAAGTTGCTTGTGTATAGACTATCTAAAGCAGCAATAAAAATACAATGTTTTATTTATTGCTGTTTTTATTGTACAATTGCCAACACCATTTACATGAATTCGCCTTGTACTCAATCAAAAGAATCTCTTACACACACTCACTTTCTTTGTTATCTTTCCTAAATATACTCTTAATTTTTGTCTTAAAAAAAAAACCAACAAAAATATAAAAACTATGAAAGTTTAAGGCCTAACTGTAATATACATAAGCTTCTGGCAAAACTTAACATGCGTTTTAAAACACAAAAACAAAATTATAAAGCTTTTGATTCCTTACGGAAAGTGCGATCAGTTTCGTACTTTGGTTAAGCTAATGACAGATTCATAAAACTTAACAAAAAGTTTCTTTAATATGGATTGACACATATGTAGGTATGATTTACATGCATTCGCACAATTGCTTAAGCCAACTTAAGCATATTATAGTTGGTCCTTTAGGAAAGATACAATAAAATAATTACAATTTGGCTTACAAATTTAGAAATTTTACCCTAAAATTTGTAAATCTTTTTCTCTTTGTATTTAAACAAAAAACATCATTTGTTTGAAACTACTTAGGTGTATTCAACTATTTTCTTAACAAAAAAAAATTTTGAAAAAACTAAATAATGTTTAAAATTAGATTTTTTTAATGAAAATCAAATATTATTTTGTTTGTTTAGCGAATATATCCTTACATTTAAGGATTTAATTATATTTAAATAAAAAAAGCAGTAAAATTAATTATTAATAATCTCTTAAATTAAGTATAGTAATTCTAATTAATTAACTCTTTATTATAGTTTTTTTTTATATTTTATAAATGTATTTTATTATGTGTAGGTATCTCTTAATTTAAACAAAACATCTGCTAAATAAGTTAAAGTTAAAAAAAAACTAAAGTTAAATGAAGAAAAATACTTGTAGCCATATTTGTTTACACTCTCTTTAACAATCTCTGCAAATCTCTCTCTCTTTCTCTCTTTCAAAAATGTTGTAAATTTTTTTGTTTACTTTTAAACCCGAAAAAATGTATTTAAATTGTGTATAATTTTCTATATTCCTTTTCAAAATGCTCTCTTTATTTTCCCCCGATCTTGTATTGTAGTTTTAAGTTTAAACTTTCCTCCCTAATTATCCTTTTTATAGTCCTTTTTATATGTGTAATTCTTTGTATATGTATAATTTTTTTTATTATTTATTTATACAACAAACAAATATTTAAAAAAAGAAAATATTTTTTTTTTTATTTTATAATTAAAAACGAAAAATGATCATTATTTTAAAGAAAAGAAAAACAAAATTTAATTAAAAAAATTTAAAATAAAATTAAAAAAAAATTTTATATAAAAAAAATATAATTTTCAATATTGTTTTTTTATTGTGAATGAAAAAAAAAATCAAGACGAATGTAAGTACATATAAACAAATAAGTTCAATTATACAACATAAAGCTTCATTCACAGTAGGCAGCAAAATTTTGCCTGGTGTTCATATTAGAGCAAACATTTTTTTTCGCGACGCAGAGACAAAATATGTTGCTTCATGGTTACGGCAACTACTCTTTAATAATAGTAATAATAAATTAAAAATTGTAGTATTGTTGTCTGAAAAATAAACATTTTTCTAGCAACTAAATAATGATAACTTTGAGAACATATTTTATTACTCGCAACCATTTCATGATATTTAATAGTCATAACATGATAAATATCTATACGTTATCATAGTTTGTTTAAGATGCACATAAAATATATTTACTCTAATAATATTTTGTTATCGCCATTTATGAAATAATTTTTTACCAGTTGTGTCTATCGATTAACTTGTTAGTGAGTGGTTAAACAATTAAAAAATCAATTTAAGAAATTAAAAAAATAAAAAAATTTTTTCGAAAGTGATGCTGTATCATAATATGATTGCTTTTTAAATTATTATGATTACCATAACAATAATATGATTTCTTCTAAGCTTATTATGATTACCATAACAATAATATGATTACTTCTTAACTTATTATGATTGCTATGACAATAATATCATTACTTCTTAACGTTTTATACTTAACAGGATAAGAATATGACTAAGGGAAATTATATTCTGATTTAATATTGCGAATATATTTAGTCATAATATGATTCAATAATAATCGTAATATGGCCACAACAATCATGAATCACATCATAATATGTTGCTCTTAGAATATGTTTACCACACTTTGCAAAAGATCATTATAGTTTCGCTATGACAGTATTTCTTTCATTCCTACAAAACAAACGGCAGTCTATGATTTTATCAGATTCTATTTACAAAGAATAAACATTTTTAATTAAACTTAAGAATTTTATTAAAGGTCATATCTGTACGGGAACACACCTAACGGGTGCAGATCAAGGTCAAGTATGTTTTGAGAAAATGTTAAGGACCAAAAACAATTCGGGTCGGTCATACAGTTTATCCCCCCAAGTGGCGACCCCTAAACAGTTATGGGACTTTTTCTTAAACATATTTCTAGCCTGTGTTGAATATTTAGTATGGGAGGCCACTTAAGGAATGGAGGTAGCGGGTAGGTATATTAGAAATAAATGATGCTCATGAAAATTAAAGTGGAAGTGGTCATACATTATTTGACCCGTCTAAAAGCATCATAAGCGCTGTATGGACCAAATTTAAACCATATAAATATGATAATTTAGAACCTACAAATGTGCCAAATTTCATCAAATTATATGCAAAATAGCGACCTGCACTTTGCGAACAAGGTTTACATGGAAAACCAGCTGGACATCGTTAATTCGTTATTCTCCACTATTGGGATAACGCACACAAGTTATATCCAAAATTGCAACCTTTACTTTACGCACAAGGTTTTCATGGACAGCCAAGCGGGCTGCCAGCCGGACGGACATCATTAGATCAACTCAGAAAATGATGTAATGAAAAATAAACTTAATAAATTAAAAAATCACGTTTTGTTAGGTACAGTTACTGAATTAAAAAAATTGTTTTTAATACAATTCAGAAATTAATTTTAAAATCGATTGAAATTTACAAAACATTTTTAGCGGCACAAATTCGCCTAACCTACGTAAAATTTTAGAAATATTTATCCACAAATTTACGAAAACTTTTTGGCTTGCCGTATTCTTTTTTTTTCAATATTCATAATTTTTATATTTAAAAAATCGGTTTATTGTATCGCTATAGAATTATTTATGTATTTTAAAACTAAAATAAATATGCTTTTAAAATCCAAAAACAAATAAAACCAAAACAAAGGTTTTTACAGATGTTGTGGAAATATCTTTTTTGTGGTTTTTTTTTTAAAAACACTTAAATATTTTATTGTTTCTTTTTCTTATATTGATGAAAACAATAAATAGTATATTATCGATATTCATAAAAGGAAAGAAGAATAACAAGGAATGAACTTTTACAAAAAGTAAAAACAAGAAAGAAATTATGATCGGTCAAGGCGGCCCATGTGATACCCTACTCCACAGTAGTTAAAAACAAGTTTTCGAAGGCACCCATGGCCGCGCCAGAACAGAATTGTATTATGAGGTTTAGGTTCATATTTAAGTTCCTTGTGCCGCATTTAATTTATATATCATCATCTAAAGGGTGGATTTAAGGGCCGATATTGAAATTGAACCACACCTAAACGTCAAGTTTTTTTTGTGCATTTCATTTGACATTTATCAATTTCAGACTAACTCAATTTAAACAATCGAGCAACGTGTTAAAGCTATTCAGGCTTATTTTAAAAATGGGATTTCGAATCGAAATGCATAACGTGCACTTCGGGATATTTTCGGGCAATTTAATCGTCCAAACGTGCGCACAATGAAAATTATTTGCGTTTAAGTGATTTTAGGAAAGGGGCTTATGTGGCTAATTGGGGCGCTACCAGCATAACATTTAGTCGTGATATAGTGGCTTTCGTTAAAGTTATTATCGACTTATTTGATGTCTGTTTAAGGAAATTATATGGAAGTTATGGCATTAAAGCTGTTTTCGGGAATAGTATTTGTAATGGGGCTAAGGCTTAATTGAAACGATTCCAGTAAGATTTTGTAAGATGGTTTCGATCGCAGTGAAATAAGTTTGTACTGAATTTATTAAATACGAACACAATATGATTTTTTATATGCACAACGGCTCTCTGCAGAAAAGAAGCTTGTATGGGGGCAAATTGTAAAACGAGTCTCACAATTTTCAACGATAAACATTTAAAACCAAATTTCAGCAAATTATTCGCGAAATTGCGGCCCAATTTAGGCTAATACGGACGGACGGCTATCGTAAGATCGATTCTCAAAGTGATTCTTAGTCGATCGGTATACTAAAAGCAGGGTATACGACCAATGTTTTAAGGTGTTTCAAACGTCAGAACAACCGCAAAATACTCTGCCCTTTATTTTTGTGCGGGCTGTGTCGAACCCGTTACACCCTCAACCAAGGCTCATGATATTTCGGGAGTAAACTTTATAAGGGATATGTGTACAAGTGTGTCCCAGTGTGTGATTTTTTGGGGCTCTAGCATAATTTAAAAGCTTTTGGGGTTAAGTATTTTTAAGAATTTTTTCAGATTTTTCGGAAGAGGTTTAGACGTCGCTCAAGTCGAGTTTTTGCCAAAAAGCGGATTAGCCGGTCTTTTTTTGAGTTTTCTTTATACCATTTCAATGATTTTCAACACATATCTGATACTCCCAAATACATTTATTTTGCCTTATGATTAAAATATTGAATAATAGACCAACACTGCAATAGAACAATATTAAAGTATATAAAGCTAAATCAGGACAAAAATGAAATAATACATACAGAACTTGTTTAAATGTTTTAAATTAAGACATACATATGTATGTAGGCCGAAGGCAAACTTGCATGTTTCTCTCCATTTGGGGGAGTTTTTTTTATGAATATCGTAATATGAATTGAAAATTATTACCTGTGCTGGATATGCTTACAAAAAATTGTTTTTTCTTTAAACTGCAGGGCTGCCAAGTAAGGGATTTCATGCGAGCAAAAACGACAAAGAGAGTTATTTGGGGATTTTACACATTTTTAATATATTTCATTGAGTATATAATCTTATTTTTGTTTGTTTCGTATATAAAATATCAAAAAGTAGCAAAACTTTTATCTTACTCCTATCGACAAGGAATACGGTGTACATGGTCCTAATTAGTATTACCATTTTTGGTGAGTGTGTAAAAGGTTCTTAATAAACTTATTATTATTATTCTTGAGTAGAGTTTTCTTTTCCCGGCCTTTTTCATTTCCCGGGAAATCGGGATTTATTTTTCAATTTCCCCGGATTCCGGGAATTCCCGCTCAATACAAATCGATGCAAAATATTATTACAAATAACTTTTCCTGAGATCAATTAAATAAGTTTTTAAATGCATTTAAATTTTTATTTCTGTGGCAAAAAGGAAAAAGTACTTAGCCCTCTAATGCTAAAGTCCGCCTCTAGGCGGGATAGCAAAAAACCGTCATAAAATTTTTAATTTTGACAATATATCCTTAATAAATCAAAGCTTATTTTATTAAAAAGTTTTCATTCAGTGGCAACACTCTTACGAGTTTGACAAAAAGTACATTGTCATCTTGAATTTGAACGGCAACGTTCAATTTTTATTCTTTGTGAAGAAAGTTAATATTGTGCATCGAAAAAATAATATTTCAAAGCTTTAGATCGGGCTGAAAAAATTACTAGTGAGTATCTAAACATTCATTTGAAATATTTATTAAGTTTTCATTTTAAAAAACATAATCGCTGCTGAATATGGATGTTTTTGCGGAACACGTCTGGATGCGGGCTGAGCCATTAACATTGAAAATGCCGGAATGTGCATTAATATTGTGAATAGAAAAAAATTACTTCATACTTAGATCGGGCCGAAAAAATCACTGGTGCGAATCTTTACATTCAATTGAAATAAATATTAAGTTTTTATTAACAAAAAAGTAATTGCTTTTGAGTATGGATGTCTGGAGGCGGACTGGGGAATTACGCAGAAAATTCTGGGCCACCTTTAAAGTTTTAAATTGTTCTCCTATAAAACAAAACAAATAGACTTAAGAACTTATTGCCACAGAAATAATTAAAAGCCAATAGCATATATGTATGTAAAACCAAAAAAGTTAAATTATTTAAATAAATAATTACAAAATATTTCTGTTAAAATAGGACTTTAGTTCAGAATTAGCATTTACAGAATCGTTTGAAAGCCTATTTCTAATTTGTATCAAAAAGATTTCAATAATAAAACACGTTTCCTTTCTACGGATGTTTGTCTTTAAAGCCAAAGGAACATATTATAATCTCTAGATACTTTCAATTTTCTTAGCACTTCCTTCAAAACTTGTAATTCTTTAAAAAAAAAATATTTTCTTTGAATCGAATATGCGTTTTCTTTATTAATAACTTTTTTCATCATTTCTTACAGAATCTAATCCGAAAAATCTTTAATGCAGATGCTCTGCATATAAAATCATTAAACATTTTGAAGCAAGTGGGTGGGTACAGCATTTTTTCGTTAAAATAAATCTGGGTCTTTAAACAAATTAAATATTCTGTAAATTTTTTCTTTTCTTCTTTCAAAATTTCAGAGCATTCAACATTGCTTTAATTATCGGATATGAATTGATCACAATCATTTTGGCATTTGGAAAAAATGTCTTAAGTCAGAAACTGTAGTTTTTTGTTATGTTAAACTGAACTGTAGATTTCATAGACTTTTTCTAAGAGGTGATGATAATGATAAGAAGCAATTGTACTAGACTAAAGTAATTTAAAACAAACAAACCCAAATAAGTTTGAATTAAGCAAACAGAGACTCAAAATGCGTTTTTTGACTTAGTCATTTTTTGTCAAACGGCTAAGATCTATTTCATTAGACAACTTATTTACAATTATACATATCAGCAGTAAAATTGACATAATTAAATAAAAAAAAATTCCGGGAATTCCCGCACAAATTTCCCGTGATTTTTTTTCCCCGAAAAATGTGCGGAGTCCCGGGATTTTTGTTCCCGGGAAATCCCGTATGAAAACACTATTCTTGAGTGACTGTTTTGAAAAAGAATAATTTAAAAAAATAACCTTAATCTAGCTGCGTTCGTTTACCCCAAAATTTTCAAATTTTGTACAAATTTGTACTGGATTTTACTGAAATGCGTTCGCGTATCCATAAATTTGCAAAATAGAGCATCTACTGAGAGAGTAAAGTGACAGTTGTCAGCAAAGAGCTTGCAAATTTTCACTGAACAAAGTTTTGCCTGAAAAAACCAGTAGAAAACACAAACATATGATTCAATATAATAAACAAGCAAACAACAAGCAATTTGAAAATAAAAAGTCTACAATTTGTAAATAAAAACATTTAAAAGAACAAAAGCTGAATAAAAAGTCCAGCATAAACTAAAAACTAATTTTCTACTAAGTATTTTTGAAAAGCATTTTAAATATAATATAAATAACATTGCATAACTATTTTAGGGATGTAAACCTAACAAATATATGAATACTTCTTACTGAATATTATTCCGTGTACTGAATATCAAAACTTAAGTGTTCATGTATTTTCCTATGTTATGTAACTGGAACCAAAGGCATGTACAACCTAAACAAGTCTAAAAGTTTCCACAAAAGTTCATTTAATAAATACATTTGCTACGAATTTATTATTATTAAAATGCAATGCATCAAGTACCAAAAATAATATATACTGGGTAGTCTTAATAATACATATTTTACAACACTATACCTTTTAGCGATCATATGTTTGAATTAACCTACAAGTTTCTGCAATTTTTCCGTTCGTTTACATTTTTGTGCAAGAGCCAGTTATGAGAGTAAAATTTTCATATTGCCCAAAATTTACTCACCTACTGGATTTTACTTGACACTACTTACAATTTTTGATATTTTAAAGACATTTTTTAAGCAAAATAAGTAAATATGAAAGACAGTATAATAAAGTTTGAGAAAAAGAATGCATCGATGCATGTGCCGGTTCACACACGTCAAGTTTGACTCGTCAAGTCATGAGTTTTTCGGAGAGAGGGGAAAAGAGGATGCCATTTCTTTCCCTCTCTCTCCCCTAAAAACTCAAGACTTGACAGGTCAAACTTGACGTATGTGAACCGGCACTTTCTCTCCTAAAAGCTCAAGACTTGACGAGTCAAACTTGACGTGTGTGAACTGGCACTATTAATTAAATAAATGACGGATATTTCAAGTGTTGATTTTAAGGATGGCTAAAACCGATTGAACAAGCTCCAATTTCTTATTTATTGACTCATTCGTGTTCATATACACCATATTGTTCGCTTGTAATTCCTAACTGTAATCGCATAAAAAAACATGCCAAAACCAATCGCTACAAACAAATAATTGTTGTACTAAACATATTTATTTGGAGATTTTTGGGTATTTCTTATTATTTTTAAAAAAAAATTTTAAATTTGGTCAGAAAAGAAAACACAAAAAAAATTTTAACTTTTTAATGTTTTGATTTTAAATTTGGGCATTTTGGATATTTATTTTTTATTTTTTTGGGGACAAGCAAAAAAGTACCTGGAAGCCAGGTTAACTGCCCTTAATTATAATCTTAGGTTAGAGCTTGCTACATTTTGAATAATTTTACAGCAAGTTGCATTTTTTATTGTTTTTAGGACCAGCACTCAGAGGATGGCCCCAACTAGTGCATTGCATTGTGTTGGAACGAATAAAATAGGCTATGGGTGGGAGGATAGAGGGAATAGTCAGGGGATATTCGATTTAATTTATGTTGAAAGTGAGAGGGAAGACTTTCACCGCGTTGCACGATGCACCGGCTTATCAACCACAAAAGGATGGAATCTTGGGAACCTGATCCCTAATTTTATCAGAACACATTCCATTACGACCCGCATTGCGGCAATTCTCAAGGGAGTTTATAGAATTGGATACCCTAGTGTAACCAAAGAGAACCTACGCCCTCTCCTGCGAGCGGTCGATAAGCTCTGAAATACACTTTGAGCAGCGGCCACCACATAAGAGTTGTATTCCATTATCGGTCGGTTATAGTTGGTACTGTAATTTTTGGAAGGGGTGTTTATGACGACAGCATTATTATCGGATCGGCAGTTTTGCAGCTTGCGAGATATTGCTAAATTCACTTTAAATTACTCAAGGCCCCAAAAATATTAAGGGTTTATGTGACTTGAGATGAACATTTTGTGATGTTACACGTAGAGTAACAAACTTAATATATCTATGCCTTTTTACCACTTGTGATGGTGCAGGGTTAACATAACGAAAACAAAGTATTACTTAAAATAAAAAAGAAGTAACAAATAATGACATCACAACAATGGTTAGTTCATTCATTCAATTATTAATTTATTCAGCCATTCGTTATACCATTTATCGACCAAACGATCGGTTGTATTTTTTTTTTGCTCACAATTGATCGATTCATAACTATTTTGTATTTTTATTGTTGTTGTTGCAGCTGATGTCTAAAGACGTTCATTCACATCACATCGCAGCACTTGACTTCCTTGACTTTACAACTCATTGATGCGTTCACCTGTTGTGCTGGTTCGTTGTTCATGTGTCCAATTGTATCCTCATCATCTTTATTCTTGATTTTGTTTCTGATCAGTTTTCCTTCTTTTGACTTAAAATGCTACTTAAGCAGCAATTATTGTTGCTTTGCAAAGCTATTGTTACACTTTTTATTTAAATGCTGATGTGATTCCTATTGTATAAATGAAATGAATGAAGAAAAAAGAAACAAACATTGAAACAGCAAAATGATGCTGTTGTTGCAGACGATAATGATGACGATCATATTTAGTTTTATAAGGATCTTTAATTGTTTATTTTACAAAGAATAATCTTAAAATGTATTGTGGGTTTTTGTTTTCATTCGTCTTTTATCATTTACACCGCTCCAATTAGGCTGTCAAAATTACATTTGTTGCTTTCTTGACGGTTCAAAACTCAATTTGTGTTTAATTTTTCTTTTTAGAAACTACAAAAAAATTAACAGAAATACCACTGATATGTGTATCAGTTGATCAAAAATGTTAAATACCGCTTGTGTATTCACATTTATTTTTTTAAATCATTGTTTTTTTTCGAGTTTATTAAAAAACCATTAATTTGTTGATTTTTTTTTTCAATATGCAATAAAAATGCAAGTCATTTTCCTTTTATTATGAGAATATTTTAATTTTCCCAAAATATGAATGAACTTTTTTTTTTTTTGATATTTTTATGGAAACAACAGGCATTTTTTTTAGTAAATGTCGAAAATGTTTTTTATAATTTTATTTACTGAAATTGTTTTTAAAAAACTTTTTTCCCATCTGACAATGTTTTATGAAATTTTGTACTAAAATATTTTTCATAAAGCTTATTTTAACTTCCATTCAAATGGTTTTAGTAAAATGTTTCATCAAAATTGTTTTTAATGAAATTTTGTATAAGTTTGTTTTCTATTTTGTAAAACGTACGTTAATATTTTAATAATTTTTATTTTGCAAAACATCTGATCAAGGTACATACATTTACACAAGGTAGACTTGTCAGCGGACAGACATAAACCACAATGGTAAAATTCGTGTGTATGAACCAAAGTTTGTGCATGTGTGCGTTAAATTGGTTTTGTTTTATACCCTGCAAATATTATTGGACCACCTGATTCATTTTGATTAAATGGACTACTTCATGGAGTGGTCCAATGTAATGCAAGCATGGACCATGTCATTGTTAAAAAGTGATTGTAGTGAGATGACATGTCTTCGTTTTTTACCGACATGTTTTAGTTTTTAAACGAAGTTAGAACTAATTCGTTTGTGTATACAATGGCGTAGTTTTAAGACTACTCCCTTGCAATCCAAAGCTGGGTTATATGGTCCTGCCCTAGAACATCGTAATGTTAAATATACCATGTTTTTTCCATACGTTTGGGTTACTTTTAGACTAGTCCTGGTCCCTTGCGGGCTACATTTTACAGCGTGTTTGGACTAGCCCTATTATTTGCAGGATATGAAGACAATTTTGACAACTCAGGTATATTTATAGAGCAGCATGTCTACACTCTCCCAAACGAGTCTACATTGTGTTTATGTACCTTGCATCTGATAATATTTTCTCAAAAAAAATTATTTAAAAGAAAATATCTCAAGAAAATATTTAACCACAGCGTTTGCAAAAATAATATTTGAATTCAACAAACTTTTTATTGGATTTAATGAAAATATTTATCAAAATTACAAATTTGGTATGTCTCAGTTTTATTCCAATAAAAAATTTTGTTATTTTGCGAAGCTCTAATAGTAAATTTAAAGAAAATAAGCGCATATTTATGCGCTATGAAATGAGACATACAGAGATGCAGTAACATAAGTGAACGAATTCTTAACCAATTAAAAAAAATATACATACCAAATTTTAAGAGTCACGACATACTCTTACGACGGAGCAGGTTTGTAAGGGTGCATATTAAAGAATAGCGGTTACAGCAAAAAATTCAGTGTGTAAAACTGATTGCTACACTCAACAATTTTAATATGGTCGGACTAAAGCGCTTTCTGTGTCAACAATGTATTTCTTCAAAGTGGGAACTCGCCATATAAATTTCTTCTCTTCAGCAAGCGATATTGTAAGCGAAGCCCCATTTAACGCCAGCTCTCGGAAAAGAGTCTAGTAAGGCCAAAACAGTAAGAAATAATTTAGCTTCATATGACTAGAAATAACACCACGCAATTTTTTAATAATCTTTCTATAGTTGACCATAGATCTTAAGCCAAGCAGCCTTCTAAAAACCGCTTTTAAACTATTAGCGTCTTAGGTTTTTAATACCAAAAATCAATTTACAGAATTTTGTGATAATTGGTCAATAATTTACCATGAGTCCAATTAAAATTCTCCTCTCGAAAATAATTTTAGTTCGGTTAAAACTGTTACGAATCATGATATTTTATTAAAATTTGTTCAAATTAAGTTTAAAATGACTAGAAATAAAAGCGTAAAGGTTTCTGATTGCCGGTCAACAATTTAATATATGAAAATCGAGGCTGCACCCAATTTTATTTCTGAAGGCTGGTTTAAAAAA
This sequence comes from Pollenia labialis, assembly GCA_949318255.1. Lineage (NCBI taxonomy): Eukaryota > Metazoa > Arthropoda > Insecta > Diptera > Polleniidae > Pollenia > Pollenia labialis. Next base: position 139,106,540 of record OX439141.1, on the reverse strand, counting down.
CATTAATTAATAATTTATAGATTTAATATAGGGCTCAGACCTGAAATATTCCAACTGACGGTGGGGGCCATCAAAGATTTGCCACAGCCGAATATATCACTCCTACTTCTTTCCTGTTATATTAAAAGTTTTATATATCTTAATAACTTTTACATGTATTTTGAGAGGTGTTGCCAACTGAAAACAATGTTTTTTATTGGTATATTGAGAAACCCAAAATCGTTAACGGACAGCAGTTTATCGGTCTAATAAATTTATGTTGACATTAAGTAACAGACAGTTTGTCAATACATTGAGAAAATGGACATTAGAATGTTTAACAGCCGTACCTTAACAAGAGCGGAAGGCGGAACGTTTTCTTTCGCTTAACTTTAACGCTGATATGCTATGCATAAGCAAGAGCGTCAACGTTGTGTCATGAACAATAATGATGTCTTTCTTGTTTAATAAAACCCACAAATTATAAATACAAATAGAGATAAAAACGCTAGATTGACAAAAAATTGTCATTACACAGTGCAACAAAATTCGGGTCATTGCCGCCAGCCTTAACACTTGCGAAATAAAATAAGACTACCAGTAGAGCAAATCTGCCAAAGGGGTTTGAAAAGTTAGCTCGGGCTCCCGAAATAAGGGCCCCTAAGGTTTTTTTTGCCGTTTTGCTATTCATTTGTGGGGAAGTTAAAAAAAGGTCAAAAATCACCCATTAAAGCGTCAATTGTCTCTGGCTTGTCAGCGTAACACTTATCTTTGACAGCACTCCACAAATAATAGTCCAACGGTGTCAAATCGCAGCTCCGAGGTGGCCAAACGACATCAGCTCTGCGGCTGATAATGCGATCTTCAAAAACAGGGCGCAAAACTGGACCAAAATCCGCACCAAACAGTGACTTGTTTTGGGTGCATCGGCTTTTCAATGTATGCGTGCTGGTTTTCTGTGCCCCAAATGCGACAATTTTGCTGGTTTACATACCCGCCAATATCAAAATGAGCTTCATCTGGAATCCGTACGCAATTTTCTCACACATTCTGCAAAATTACCATGATTTTCAAAGTAATACCGCAATATTTTCCATCGTTGTTTAAGCGTATACACAACCATATTCGTTCAGCGGATGGATAAAACTAATTATCTGTCAAATCAGACATGAGCTAAGTGTTACTATTCACGAAATAAGCACTAGTTGAAAAAAAACGTTCAAAGTATTCAAACATTTTAGGGGCCCATATTTCGGGAGCCCGAGCTAACGTTTCAAAACCCTTTGGCAGATTTGCTCTACTAGTAGTTTATTTTCATTTCGCGTTGCAAGTGTTGAGGTTTGTTTTGGGTTGTTATCTCACGTCATGGCGATGTTGATTGACCGCCACCATTATGCGATTTGACACCGTTCGACTTCTTTCTTTGGGGATATTTAAAAGAAATATTTTACGTCAATAAGCCAAGAACAATTCCAGAGCTAAATCATGACATAATTCGCTACATTAACGACATTTAGCCTCAATTATTTCTCAGAGTCATTGAAAATATGGACCATCGGATAGAGGTAAGCCACCGCCACCGTGGCGAGCACTTGGACATCGAATTTTGTATTTATATAAGGTGTTCTTAAAATGTTTTTTTACGATTTGTTAGAATTAAGCCAAAAATGCCCTTATAAGAGGGAGTTAGAGGGTTAATATGATCCACAAAAATATTTGCCGTAACATTTTCTACAAAGTTGCTGAACATACGATGTGATGCAAGCATAGGCCAAGGCTGGGCAACTTTAACCGTCTCAAAGGTTATAGTCCTATGTGATATTTTAAAACGCCGACACACGTATTTTTTTTAGCAAAGTCACACGATTGTTCTTGTGTTAACTGCAAAAACAGCTGTTGTGGTAGTTTTTTTTATTTGTTTGAAAGTTCTTCTTGTATCATATACTTAAACAAATTATTGTTGAATAGTTTTATTTAAATTTTAGAAATATCTTTAATAAAAATATTTGCACTGAACAGCTAAATGTGCTTGTGAACATACATACATACATTCATATTCTGCTAATAGCAATAATTAAAAAAAAATGTAAATGAATAATTGATAAGAACAATTTTGATTTCCAGTTGAACTGTTTATTTTTAATTTTTGATACTCTTAAATTAGGCTTGATTAATTTCCATTACATTATTTTCACTGAGGGAAGGAATTTTACAACTTGGAATTATTTATTAAAATTTATTGATAATTTTTCTTGGTGAACTCAAGCCTAATTAAAGAATATCAAAAATTAAAAATAAACAGTTCAACTGGAAATCAAAATTGTTCTTAGAAATAGCTATGGCACAAGCTCTAATGTTTCATTTGTACTTTAATTTGTACAAATAAAAATGTCGACGAAAGTGGACAAAAGACATAATAAACAAATGTATTCAGGGTTTCAAGACAAATTCTTGACAGAAAGAATACGAGAAAACAGAGGAAAAAGGAGGCAACATGTAATTTGAAATTTAAGTGATAATAACAGCAAATTTCGAACCACCAGTACTACTGGTTAAAGATTGATGTTTGACTGTTGGCTAACGGGCACCGCAGTGGTGCAGTGGGTAGAACACAAAGATCTTCTGACGATAGAAAGTGGTGTTTCTTGAAACATGTAAGGATCAACCCGGGTTCAAATCCCAGCTCAGCCAAGAAAAATTATCAATAAAATTTTAATCAGTTGTAAAATTCCTTCCCTCAGTGAAAATAATTTAATGGAAATTAAATTTGATGAACTCAAGCCTAATTAAAGAATATCAAAAATGAATTATTAATAAATATGTACATATTTATTTTCATTAAATACTAAAAGAAACACAAAAAGGAAATTTATTAAAAAAAGGCAAATATTGGCGCGTATTGTGTTGTTTGATTGCCGCACAAGCACACAATAAATATGGGTGCTATTTTTAGTTTTATTGACGCGCGGTTGCATAGCAAAGAGTCACACGACTGCCGCACCAGGGTTGCATTTGATTGGTAAAAGTTAGCACAATATTGTCCTTGATTGGTACACGAGCCATTTGGTTGTGCTGTCACAAGATTGGGGTATTAAAAAGTGTGAAATTTGTTGCATTGCGGCAATCGTGTGATCCCAGCTTTAGAATGACATTTAGTTTAGCATTATTAGCCCAGTTCAAGCGTTGCCTTAAACTGGAAGCCCAAGAATCTGAAACTTTTTGTAAAATATTTAATAACCAATCAAATTATTTTAATTAAAGCCTTGTTTTGATTTCTTGAATATTTTTTTTTTTCAAAAGATATTTTAGGCCTTATAACAATACAAATGTTTATTGCAGGAAATAAGTGTCTATAAAATAGATTTGCTATTAATTTATAACTCCTAAAAGGTCACAAAAAAGAGAAACACTTTAAAACTAATTGGTCATATGAAAAGGAATTAATTTATCTTAATAGAAATAAACAATTTCTTATTGAACATTATTTTAGTGCATATTGGACCACAATCCATGATGATTCATATAATAATCAAAACGTAAAGTGATGACGCATTTTCAGGCTGCTTTGGATCTGGAACTGAAATATTTTAAATTCCAAAACGTCATCATATTGATAAAAAGCCAAAAAAGAAAACGAATAAAAATAAATGTTGGGATAAATAGCACTTAACGAACAAATTGAGGTACAAGGCAAAAAAAAGAAAAGAAATACTCACATACACACACACACATACAGGATGTTGTTAATGCAACATTTTTAACACACATAAACAAAAAAGATAATCATATATTTCAAACGCAAATACTTTTTACAATGGATAATGGATAAAGGTTAAATAACATTGAACTGAAATTAATTTTCAAAAAAAAAAAAGAATGTTAAGGGGAAGAAAAGGAAATAAAATAATAAAAATTTAAGAAACTATGACAAGATAATTAAGGTCTCTTAGACGCCATGACTCATTTTATAATTTTAGAATCGAAAACGAAACTATAAGTTTTTTTTCATTTTATTCCTTCGCATTTGTAAACAGTGTCAAAATGACATTTTACAAAATTGATAAGAACGAGTTGTGTTTTTGTTAATATGCCGAAAATTAGGAAATTTTTCTTCTTTTCCCCTTTTTTTTTTTGTTAATACAACACACACTTTTGCCTTTACCGCTGTTAATTCTCAAGAAAAATCATTAAAATTTCAGAAATATTTTTATCAGTTTAAAAAAGGGACTCTCTCTCTCTTTTTTAACAAAAAAAAAAAAAAAAATAAAAAAAAATTAAATTTCCAAATCTAAGATAATGATCTACAAACATTTATATCCCATCGATATCTAAGAAAACAACAAATTATTGTCACTTTAGTGTTGTTTTAATTTCATTCATATAAAATTTATATAACGATCACGCTCTCGATCATGACCATCGCCATATCACTGTCATTATTTTATGTGTGTGTGTGTGTGTGTTCGGTAACATGTAATTATGAAAATCCATAAAGTAAATCATTTTTAAGGGAAATTACACAGTGACCTGTATGAGACTTTAGATTTTTGAAATTCTCAAGATTTTCAAAATCAGATAAGAAATTTCAAAAACCAGCAGGAAGAAAACTAAGAATTTTAGTAAGAGGAAAACTGAAACACACTCTACTGAAATTAATACTTATTATTATGATGGTTACAGAAAAGTATGTTCTAATCAGGGCTCCCTCCGTTATGTACATGCAGCATTTGGTCAGCCATTGTACCTGGTTGGTGAGACCAGCTGATTGGTTTCTTAACCTTAATGTTGTTTTCAATGTTGTCGTATAAGATTTTTGTGGCAAAACAACAGGGCGCTTCTAAAAGTTGTTATTTTAGTTCATTTTCCTAATCTCATATCTCTCTTATCTGTTTAAACAAATCTGGGCATATGTTCATTTAACATTGCTGTGAAATACTGAGGAAATAACTTTTAAATGTTGAAAAAAGAAAGTATCTAAAAAAACAAAGAATGTTAATTGTTTTGCCGCCGTTACCTTTAAGTTTAACTCTAAAAAAATTCATTTTGTTCTTATCTATTCAATTGAGCCTATTAAAATATTTTTTTTTATAAAACCAAGAACATCTAACGATCAAATAAAAATTATGCTTCTAACGTAGCAGGCTTGTAAGGGAGAAACGTTAAAGTTTCGCTTGCCATTTTGCTAAGGGAAGGCATGAGTTTTAAATGGCAAATTCTCACTTTAAAATAATAATTTGTTGGCAAAATTTTTTTAGACATCGTTCATTTAGCTTACTGCACCTCTGCATGCATTTTTAAGTGGCGAGCAAAACAAAAAATACCTTGACCTTGCCAAACGACATCTAGACTGGTCAAATGATCAGTTGGCAAAAGTGTTGTGAAGCGACGAAAGCAAATTTAATTTAATTGGCTCCGATAGAATGAAGTACGTTCGCAGGGCTCCTAAAAAAAGATATTCCCCTATAGGCAACTGATATCAATATATAGATAGACATAGATATCTTTAGATGTCAGTTGCCTACAGTCAATCATGGCGGAGGATCAATACTGGTTTGGGGTCAGAAATTATAACTATGCAATTAAACACAGCTCACTCATACACTCGAAGATCACAAAGCTCATCGTTGCATCTTTTTTTTGCTCGCCACTGTATATGGATATATGCAAATGTGCGCTTACTTTTTAAAGCATAACATCAGATCTTAGCAAAATAAGAACATTTTTTATTGGGGAAAAAATACTTAACTATTTCAATTTCCTGATCCTTGAAAAGAAATACAAAATCATTCCATAAACTTTATTTTATACAGAAAATCATCGAATTGAATAAGCTCTATTTAACAAATTCATGGCATTGGAAGCAACTATCGCAGCATTAAACTTTTAAGAAAGAAATTTTCAACGCACTTAAATATTTCTCTAGAAAATATCGTCGTTTTTACTTTTTTCTATACAGAATATGATCGCAATGAATAAAATCTATAAAAAAATTCATTGCATTGAAAGAATTTGGCAAAGCATTAGACATTTTAGATATAAATTATAAACGTACTTAAATATTTCTATAGAAAATATCACAGCATATCTCTTTACTGTCTTCTATAGACAACATCATTGCATTCATTGTTTTTTTTTTCATAGAAAATATTCTTTTATTTACTGTTATCGCAAGGAAATATTATCGCATTGACTATTTTCATACGGAAAATATCAAGGTTTAAAAAACTGCAGTCGAAACCAAAAACTGTCAAGCAAAAAACCAAAATTTGTGTACAACTTTTTGCTTTTTAAGTTGGTTTGACAGCGGCTGTTTACATTTAATGAAACAGAAGTAAAAGCATCAGTTTTTTTTTTGCCAATAACAAATGAAGAAGTGGAAGAAATGGTAGTTTTTTACTCTGACTGCAGTTTTTTAAAACGCTGAAAACTATCATCGCACTGTAAAATTTCTGCAGAAAATATCGAAATATCTTTAGGAACACTCACTGAATAAAAATATTTGAAATTGTTTTCTGAAAATTCCTAAATTTTTTATTGCGTTGTTATTTTAAATCAGAGCTGTAAAAGATTGCATTCACATGATTACGCGATAATGATAACTTAGTTTGTGATTGCAATCAAAATCGGAAAATGAATTCTAATTTCAATTTGAAATCAATACGATAAAAAAAGATTGATTTCTGAAATCAATTCATTTATTAATTGATTGCAAGACTTTGATCGCAATCAAATCTAGTAATTCTTGTCAAAATGAAATCAGAATCTAAATCTTCGTTCTCTTCAAATGAAACTCTTTCCTCTAGAAATAAAGCTTCCTCTGATCATTTTTAAATTGCCAAAAATACTAATTGGGGTTTCGAAAGAATTTATTGAAATCGCATGATTTCAATGAAAGTTTCATTCGATCGATTGCAAATCAAATTAATTTGTATTGGATGATTTCGTAAAAGAATGATTTCAAAATTTTTGCAATATTGCAATTTTTACAATATAACATTTTGAAATTTAAAATCATTTTGAATTTAAAGAATGCAACCAGTTTAGTTGGAATCAGTTTGATCTCAATACGAATTAAATGCAGTTTTTAAGCTCTGTTTTTAATGAGTCATCATTAAAACATCCCGGTGTCATAACTTTTATAGATATTGTACATATATATATATATATATATATATAACATATAAACATTTTTTTAAATAAAACAAAAAATTAGAAATTTACTATAATAAAAACATAAAAAAACAACAAGCAGCACGACAATTTTGTTCTTATCAATTAAAGGTCAAAAGAGAAATGAGGACCAATTCATAAAAAAAAACTATACTCTCAAACAGCCAAAATACCATTCGTTTACAAAAAGAACCTTAAATAAAAAACGTAGACAATTAGTAACAGGGCAATATAAAGTGCTGATAAGAAGCCACACACAACACGGGCCAGGGTATAGAAATTAAGAAGGCAAAACAAAATGTTTTAGACAATTGACAGAGAATTAATTTTTTTGTTTAAATTTCGGCTAAAATTAAATTTTTTTGTAATGCGTTCTTAAGAAAATTATGAAAACGTAATATTTTCTATCAACAATTTGTAATGAGATTATGAAAAATAACTTTTATACGCGATGATTTTTTCCATTAGAAAATTTTAATGCGATGACATTTTTTATAGAATGTTCTTAACATGACAATATTTTCCATAGAAAAAATTAAGTTTGTTGAAATTTTCTATAGAAACTTGTTAATGCGATGATATTTTCTATAGAAAATTTTTAATGCGATGTTATTTTTTTTTAGAAAAATATCAATATACATACATATCGCACACCCAGTTCAAAAGTGACTTAACTCAAAGTTTTATATGTTTATATTTTATATGAGTTTATATGCACTGTGCACTTATTGTTCTATAAAAAAATATCAGTGTATTTTGTTGTTTTTAACTGTTTAACTGATATTTTTTATGGAAAACAAGTGTATTGTGCCTAGTTTAAGAATATAAACTCGAAAATAAAATTTTGAGTTAAGTCACTTTTGAACTGGGTGTGCGATATATACTAATATTGCAATTATCTTTTCTATAACAAATTTTTTTAAATAAAATCTTTCAATGCTTTTTTCTATAGAGAACTACAAATATGATAATTTCTTTTACAAAAAATTTTCAATGCAATGATTTTTTCTAAAAAAAATTTAAATAAACTTTAAATAAAACTTAATTTATTTTTACAGAAAATTTTAATATATTTTCTATAAAAATCATTTCCAATTCGATGTTTTTATTTTTTTTAAGAAAATTATTTATCTACTACATATTATTATTTATTATGGTTAAAAAAAAACATATTATGGTCCCTGTAATGGCAACAAACAAACTTTGGTTGTTTTTAAAAAAACTTTTTTCACGATTGATAATATTTTGTTTCTATTTAACAATAAAGTGTTTAATTCCCTTGAAACTTTAAATATGGTTGATTTTAACAATATAATGTTTAGAAACTGCGAATTATTGCCTTTCATAGGTAAATTTATTATATTCAACATTTTTTTATTTTTTCGAATTTATTCTATGAGCTAAATTTCAGTTATGTATTTTATAAAGCTTTTTTGTAATAGTCCTATTCTTCTAATTATAAAGTCATTCCTAAAAATTAGAAGAATATTACTATTACAAAAAAGCTTTATAAAATACATAACTGAAATTTAGCTTATAGAATAAATTCGAAAAAATAAAAAAATGTTGAATATAATGTTTAAGTAAAATACAACTTCAACCATACACTTAAACATATTATGGTTACCTTTACCATATTATTATCACGGTAACCATATAATGGTTAAAATCATCCATCCAAAAGCTATAACCATATTATGGTTGCCTCCAAACATGTTATGGTTAATAATTAAAATTTTAAAACATTGTATGATTTATTTTAAATTTAAAATAATATGTTTAAAAAGCAACAACATTCTGGTCGTTTGCATTTTACTTCGTTGGCTTGCAATTCTCATTCATTTAATTTTAATTATTGATTAAAACACATAAGGTCGTCACAGGCTAGAATATGAACCAAAGGGATTTTTTATAAAAGTGGAGCGTAACACCTATCACGAATATAAAATTAAATAAAATTATAATTGGCACTTAACAAACAAATTGAATAAATGGATTAACCATAATATGATTAGCATTCACCATATTATTGTTAATCCTGACCATAATATGGTTACTTTTCTCAAAATTCTGGGAAATTATGACCATGTTATGGTTAGTTTTTAACATAATATGTTTAGTTTTGACCATTATTTTGGTTAATATTGACTAAAATATGGTTAATTTTGACCATATTATGGTTGATTTAGGGAAAAATTTTGTTGATTTTGAACATACTATGGTCATATTTAAACATAATATGGTAACCTGCAAACATAAACATTGTTAAAAACCAACCATAGTATGTTGCTCTTAGAATATGGATACCTCCAACCATATTTTTTTTCTACGTGTAATGATGTTTTCTATAAAAAATTTTCAATAAAAAATTTTTTCTAAAAAAATGAATCCAATTCTCTATAAAAAATTTTTGTGGGATCAAACAAAATTTACTGCAACTGATATTGATTGTATTCTTATAATCACAATCTCTTATTTATGTCTCAACCACGCAATATCATCTTTAGATAGTAGAAGATATTATTTAAAACGCTCTAAAACAATTTGCGTCCATGCAGACGATAAAGCTTCAATAGCGCATAGTGTCCGAAAGTTGACAGAATGTTTCACTGTTCTAAAAGCGGAAACAAAAAAACTTGGATCATTCGTAAATTAAAAACTTAGAATCTTTTAAAGGAAAATGATAAAGAGAATATACCGCCCAAAACGCGATGACGTAGGATATGGCTTATAATCGACCTATGGACATACAAAACACATAATTTTGAACGCAACTCCATACAGATCCAGAGCAAGAGACAAACGAAGGCCAATATGGTTTGATGGAGTCAAAGAAGATTGCAGGAAAAACAATATATTTCAGATTGAAAGAATGCTGCGCAAGACAGATCCGATTGGAAGAAGTAAATGAACGAGGTTAAGGCCCCCCCGGGCTGTAGCACAAAAAAATTATGATGATGATTATTTTAAACTTCACTAACTCTTTAGACCACATTTATCTTCAGGAAGACTTATATACCTTTTATAATTGGTATAAACATTACCTAATGGAATTAAACCTAATTAAATGTAAACATATAAAAAACTATAAACTCGGTGACTATAAAATCGAGATAGTGGACACAATTATGGATCTTGGCATTTTACTGTATGTAAAATTGGATTTTATTCAACACATAACAATGACTGTCAACAGCGCTGGTTGTACTCTGGCATTTATTAAACGTTGGGCGAAAGAATTCAATGATCCTTTCGTCACTAACCAACTTTACACATCTCTCGTTAGACTAATCATGGAATACGGTTCAATTGTATGGGATCCACATTATATGGTTCATAATGATCAAATTGAATCCATTCAAAAGCAATTCTTGATTTTTTGCCTGAGAGATTGATATCGAGGATATGATAAGATCCCCTCATATTCTACAAGATTATCCTTAAAACTGTGCCAACACGAAAAAGTCGCAGAATTATGCTAAATATCTCATTTGTTATTAACTTAATAAATGGAAAAGTATGATCTAATATTTTATTAAGTAGATTATCATTTAACATTCCACGACGTACGGTACGGTACTGTAATCCCTAATTTATAAAAACTTTCCGAACTAACTACGCCATTGCAGACCCATTTAGAAAACTGTGTTGTTGCTTTAATGAAGTGTTTGAATTTTTTGATTTTTCTCTAGATGTAAATATTGTGAAACGTACACAGAAAAAATGTTGCACCAGTAAAAGCATTAATCAAATATAAAATCAGTTTTAATTAAAAATTTAATTAAGTGAATAAAACGTTTAATCAAGTGAACTAAACGTTTAATCAAGGAAATTAAACGTTTAATTGATATTATAAACTTGTTTGCTGGTGCAAATTAATGTTGTGAATTAAACGTTTAATACACTTGATTAAAAGTTTAATTCACTCGATTAAACGTTTAATTCACTTGATTACATTTTTAATTAAAACTTATTTTATTTTTGAATAATGCCTTTACTGGTGCAAAATTGTTTCTGTGTAATATTATACTTAAGTTAAATACTCATTTGTATTAGGCTGTAAGGATTTATCCATAGACCTAAATATATTGAATAAATAAATAAATGAAAAAATACATGTGTATTTGGTTCTAATAATATAGAAAAATTTTCCTTGCAATTGTCTTCTTTAAATTAAGTTTTATTGCGATATGCTTTTCTATACAAAATCTTTATATCGACAAAATAGGCCGGCCTATAGAAGATTTTTAATGCAATGAAATGTTCAATATAAAAAACTTCTAATTGAAAGAAATTTTCAATAAAATATTTTTCATTTAAAAAATCTAAATATTTTAATTTATTAAATCTCAAGAAAAATGTAATAAAATAATTTTGTTTTCTTTGTATTATTTTTATTATGTTTCATGTTGTCAATTTTTGTTTAATTCAAATTTTGTTTTTGAAAAAATTGATTTAAAATTTATAAACCAAAGATCACTGATGAAGCTGTCCATTGTGACAGCGAAATATTGAAATATTATTTTTTGCATAACCTTACCTTCAGCTTGAATTATAAATAAGAAGAAATTTAATTGTAAAGTCGAAGAAAATAGACTAAATAATTTTAATTTGTCTGCAAATTTCTTTTTTTTACCCACATTTAGCTCATAAAATAGTTCTTACTCCGACTTTACCGACTGAAATATTTTTAAAACCAACTCTGACCCCAAATCCGTCTATGCGACTGGGCCTTATTTGATTTTATACTCTTTTCTCTAAGCAGTACCCTTAAAATGATTAAATATAGCAAGAATATTATTCTGTAAAAATTTCACATCGATTTTTCAAATATTGCATCCCCAATTTCGAACAATTTTTATTTTGGAAAATATAAGAAAAGTGTTTAAATTCTTATGCCGAATAAGGTTGGAGTCGGAGTCTCGAGCTTTTGGGCGTGCTTTGACTCCGACTCTAGTACAAAAACCGCAACTCCTTAAATTTTGCAGGCGTAGTCGCAAGTTTTTGTGGGTACTACTTCCTCTTCAACTCCGACCCCACAGCACTGCCCACATTACAATAGTGGATATGGAATTATGCGTTTGTGCTGATCATTGTAACACCTAAAAATATTGGTAATTGAATCACCTTTTTGTATACCGATCGAATTAGAATCACTTTTAGGTTCTATCTAACGATACGTCCGTCTGTCCGGCTGGATAACTGGCTGTCGAAGTGTATCTGTTGCACAAAGTACAGGTCTTAGTTTTGAAGATAATTTGATGAAATTTAGTACATAGGTTCTAATTGTCAGAAGGACCTATTGAAGATGGTGGAAATCGATTAAAAATTTTACATAGCTATTTTTCGGAACACAGAAAAAAAATAAAAATTTTCTCTAATCACCAAATTTATACCAAATTCATAGAATCAAACAACCCATTTGTTGATTTTGCACATACAGGCAAAGCCCGGTATAACGAATGATATAATGTCAGCCCATTTCGTTAAACTGAGAGATTCGTAATACCGAACTTTTTTTTGAAATAAAAAATAGCTTAATTTACCATTAAATCGAGCGGTTTATGTTATTAGGTTCATGTTTATTGAACTTACAAACGTAAGCACATACGTGTTTACATATTGGGACAAACTATTTGTCTAAAAAATTTGTAATATATGATTGTTTGTATGAAGCTTGCAAACTTTGCTCAACTGCTTTTTCTTGCAACTCTCTCAGCACTAAAGATTTTGTGTAATCAATTTCATTTTGATCACACCATAAAACACAGGTTTCAAATTCTTTAATGGCTTCTGAGTGCTTAATTATAGGTTCATTCAACTCCATTGGTGGACCGTTATTTTCATTTTCTTCATCTTTAAAGTTGGTAAAATCAATAGCATCCTCATTCCAAGTGTTTAGGTCGTCTACGTTAAATGTCACCTGAAAGTTTACTATAAAAGTTAAAAATGTGCAAAGTTACATTTTAAAAATGTTCTTATGTGCACAAGTTCGTTTTTGAAATTCTAAAGCTTTTGTTTTTAAAAAATTCCACTGACCGGAATATGATTGTCTCTTTGCCTTAAAAACCAGCTATATAGCTCTTTTTCCATTCTGGTACATTCAACTTTTTTAATGATCGCCGATTCTTAGTCCCAAATCTCTTTAATTATGCTTCAAACTAATCTACATGTTCTCTTACTTTGTTCCCTTTGCTTTGTGTTTCTTAACCATTCGTTAAACCGGGAGCAAAAAAAGTTGATCGTTCGTTATATCGGATTTTCGTTAAAGTGAGTATTTGTTATATCGAGCTTTGCCTGTATTACAAAAATGATTATATTGATTACTTAAAATTTTAAAAATTTAATATTTTGAATAATTTTTTTAAATAAATGATATTTTTAATTTTAATTAAAAAAATTTTTAGAATTGTGGTTATTTTGTTGAACTATTTATGGTTTTTAATCCAAATTTTTAATTTTTAATCAGGCTTAAGTTCATCAAATTTAATTTTCATTAAATTATTTTTATGAAGAAAGGAATTTTACAACATGAAAATTAATTAAAATTGTTATTGATAATCATTCATTATTGACTGTCCTGAGATTCGAACCCAGGCGGCTGGTTACCATGACATGTTTCGATCGCAACCACTCGATCTCCTCAGATGGATTTGCCGTCTTACACTCGCAGCCATCGACGACTGCTGACGTCAATAGTCAAATATCAATCGTTAAACCAAATTGTATTTTTAACCTTTGGTAGATCGAAATTTGCTTCTTTGAATGATTATCCATTTTTTTAATTGATTTTACATGTTTTTCCTAACTTCTGTTTTTTCCGTACTTATGTCAAGAATTCTTCTTGAAGTCCAAAGTACATTTTTTTGTTTTTTCATTTTTTCTTTCTTTTTCTTGTTGGCCTTTTGCAGCACAACTTGAAGGACAAATGTACACATAGAGCTCGTGCCTTAGCTTTAACAATATTTAGAATTGTGGTTATTTTGTTGAACTGTTTATGGTTTTTAATCCAAATTTTTTTAATTTTTAATCAGGCTTAATTTTCTCTAATCACCAAATTTATACCAAATTCATAGAATCAAACAACCCATTTGTTGATTTTGCACATATTACGAAAATGATTATATTGGTTACTAAAAATTTTAAAAATTTAATATTTTGAATCATTTTTTTAAATAAATGATATTTTTAATTTTAATTAAAAAAATGATCAAAAATGTTAGCCGTTTCAAGCAATGTGTTGATTGATTTTGACAATTTCCAGCAACAATTTCACAAGTTTAAATTATTTTATTTAAATGTTTTGTTATTTAATTAATATTTTAATTCAAAATTTATTTTTTTTTTAATTTGTTAATGTTATTTTCAATGACTGCAGAATTATTAAATTTCATTTTAAAAATGTATCGTTTTAATACCAAATTGGAATTAAAATATACGGAGTATACGCGATTTTAATGTTCCATTGTTGCAACAGCAACATCTCGAGCAATTATGCCAGGTCTATCAACCTCCTCTGCTGGAGGTGGAAAATCATCGTCTGGAGTGTCATTTAAATTAAATTAATTCTCATCATCATCAAGTATTTTAAGTAGTTGGTTGGGAGCAACAATGGCTACCGATATATTCAATACAGACGATTGATTTTCCTTAACACCAACATCTTCATTTGGCAATGAACCACGAATTGTTTGAATACCATGACAAATTAATTGATCTTTACTGCAAACCGCACATGAGTTTAGATGACGTTCTAAATAAGTTCTTTCACTTTGAGACCGTGAACCTATTGACATAGCTTTACAATTAAAAAAATTTGCGGCTCAAAACGCTAGCGTCTACGGTGATTCCAGAAATTGAAATTCCCAAATGATCATCAATTGGAATTATTTTTCTCAGAGACGAAGACACCTCTGATGATTGCCTGCGTAAAGCGACTAATACGGCATAGTCCTTATTTCTTAAACCAACTGTAGCTGAACCCAGTTTTACAGCCTCCATGGCATACTCAACTTGATGTAGCCACCCTTGAGGACTCCAAACGGTAACATCACTGTCGGATTGATAACGGAACATTTTCAAAAGACGTAAATTAAAATCATGCAATGACAAACAGTTTTGAATGTTAGATATCTTTGTGTCGACAATAAATGAGTTGAAAGAAAATAAAGGTAAATCGAGTTAAGTGACAGTTTTTAACTGGGTGTTAAACACAACTAAAATATTCGTTTAACAGTTTTATTTGTATAATATCTTTAGCTTTTCTAAAATCTTTGGATGAAGTTTCCTGACGATCTGGCCTAAGCCACCAGTGAAATGCGCATAGGAATAGCTGAACCCTTCAACAATAAATTTCAGTTTTTCAATAGTATGAAATGGGAATTTAGCACATTAAAAAGAAACCTTGTTAATTAATTTTTGAATCCCAAGAAATACTTTGATAATGATTGATGTTAATTAAATCAAAATTATATTTTTAATCTTCTTTCAACAAAAAAAAAAAAAAAAAAAAAAAAAAAAAAAAAAAAACATCACTATTAATTATCACATTAATTCAATTTAAATGCTTTTTAAATCATTTTTTGAATTGATAAAAACTACCAGTAATGTTTTCTATGAATAGAGTCCTTGTGCCCATAAACCGTCTTATTATGTTGGTACTTAGATTAAATGAGTCCCTAACTTATTTGATTGCATTGTTAATTATCGCACTAAATTTAGTGAAAACAGTTCGTCCCCTCAATATAACAATAGCGTATAATTTTTTTGGGGTTTTGAGAAAATCGTGCTTAAAGTTTTTGTCAAATCGGTTGTCTATTAAATCCTCAATATCGCGGTAAATAAAAATTCTTCATATTGGATTTTTCGACGAATACATAATACCGTTTCTTGTCTTTAAATTGACCAATTTTTTTTTATTCTACGCATCCTTTAAGACCATCCATATGTCATTCAAAGGGCAAGTCCGCCATATAGGCTATTTTATTTTTAAAGGAATTCGAATAATGAATCTGATACACTATTTTATTTTGTATACGCTGTTTTATTCAATAATTTTAGGGTATTTTTATTAAAATATCTGATCTCAAAATTATCAATTTGTAACATTATAAAACAGTGATTTATTCATAGTTTTGTTAATTCAGTGGCATATATTCATTACTTTGCAATTTTGGTTATTAAAAACAAAAAATTATGACAAATTAAGGTATACATTGCGTAAATCAAAAATAACTAGAAGTTCATTCGTCTTCTTTCTCTTCCTCTGCTTCATCTGGCTCATCTAAACAATTTCGCTTCATTCCACCTTGTAAGTTATAAAAAAATAACTGCGAGCCACGACGAATTACATTCTTCTTGCACAAATTTTGGAGATCATGCAGCTTTCGATGGTCGGAATGAAACTATTTCCCAAACAATAGTGTATATTATTATAAGCTATTTTATGAGTTAAAGTTTTCATAAATTGTATTTTTTTCTACAGACTAAAATGGAGTATAATGCGTATACACTATTATTCTTTTAACAATTTTGGAGTGGCAATTTCAAGTAAAATAGCGCATATGAGCTTACACACTTATTGAAGGAAAATATTGAACAAGAAATTATACACTATTTTTTCCAACGACATTTTGACCCACGTTTTGGAAGTAGAATTTGACGAAATTTTGACCAGACATAAAATCAATGATGGAGATTCTAAATATGCAATAAAAAAATAATAGCGTATGAACACATACGCTATTGTTATATTAAGGAGACGAGTTCATATATGACCATGAGATTTAAATGCGACAAATTGGCTACAGTAACTTTGACTAGCTGATGACTAACTGTTGTCTTAGTAGTTCCAAAATTAACTAAAGGTGCCATGTAAACATCCTTCCTAAGATCACTTACGGCCAGTTTCACCAACTTCAATTATAATTAACTATCAGCTACAACCAGTGTTGCCAAAACTTGGTGACCAAAAATGGCTAAATTTACGGAAAAAATGGCTGAAAATGGGCTAAAATTTTTTGGAAATAAAAACACATTAAAATTCAATAACAAAACAGAAATAATTCATTTAAAGTTGTTTACGATGAAATTGTAAGTTAAGACAATTTGTTAAATATTTTAAGGGATATTTAAAAATAAATTCGATGTCGTTATTGGTAATCTCAAAGGAATCACTCGTGCCTATTAGTTTGAAATAATTTAAAGGTACATCATAAACACGACAACGTTTACCCATCAACTTTTGAGTCAACCGATGTTTGTGTTGACCCATTTTATAAATTTAATATTGGAATACTGTTCCTTTAATTTGAAAGATTTTTCATCAGCATAGTTTATAGCGATTTACAACATTTGTTAAGGTTGTGCTTTTAATAAAAGGCGTTCTAATTGTGAAAATATTTATGTACTTTTATAAATTTTTATAATAAGATAAAAATTATTCTTTTAAAAGAAAAACGGCTATAAAAATGTTATGGCTAAGCAAGTTGAAAAATGGCTCAAAAAAAAATAATGGCTAATGGCTAAACTGGGTGAAAAATGGCTAAATCTAGCCACTAAATGGCTAAATTGGCAACACTGGCTACAACTGCCTAAACATATTGTTGACCTGGAAGTTAAAGTAACAGGAAGTTTTAACTGAACATAGTAAAGTTGGCCGTTAAAGAGAAACAAATCTCATATAGATAAAGATTTTTAAAAAATATCGAGCTATTACCGCAAAAAATTTTGCTTAAGACTGTAATGACAACACTGGCTTCATCTCCTAAAATGTCATGGTTACGATTTTATAGTAAAAACAATTTTATTCTAAGCGACAACCTTCATACAAAATTTGTATGAAAAAAAAAATAATAACAAAAACCTTTAAGCCTTTATTGCGGTATGACTCGAATATTCGACACAAACAACTTTTACATAAATCTTAACCTCATAATATAATTTGGTTTTGGCTAGTTTTCATGATTGCCCTTAGGCCGCAAAATGGGTTCACTCTCGAAAATTATTTTTAAATACTATGGTGCAGGGTACAATATGATACGGCCTGACCGACTTTCCTTTCTTGCTTGCTTTTTGCTTATTTTTACAAAAATTACATACCTTAAATTTTATTGCAACTTTAAGCAAATTCCTTAGAGGCGCCTCTTTATTTGCCACCCAGTAATTTTATAAGTAACAAAACAGTAGTAGACTAAACTATTGCAATTAAAACTATTATCTAACATTTGTATAATCTTTAATCAGCAAATAAACACAGGTATTTAAATTGTTATAAAACAAGGATTAACTATTAAAAAAATATTTACACAATAACTAACAGCACTTAATAAACAAATGCAGATTTTACTAAAGATGTAAGTAAAATGAAAATGTTTTTTTTTATTGTAATAGAGACTTAAACAAAATATAAAAAGATATTTAAAAAACAAATGTGAAATAATAAAAATATTTGCATGTGGGTTCGATAATGGTTAGATGAAATTCCATAAACTGCAGGCATTTCGCCTGTCTGTTAGACTGCACAACCAAAAAATGCCAAACATTTGCACACTCTGAAATTCTTTGTTTATCCAACACGATCTTGAATACGAAAAAAAAAAATTAAATGAAAAGATCAGCAAACTAGAAATATGAAGAATAGAAATAAAAAGAGAAGTTTGCAAAGTGATGCTCCAAATACTTAATAAAGCACCGAGCAGTAAAAGGTAAAGTTCGATTTGAGATGATGTTATCAAATGTTAATGAACGCCTGAGGAATGCGAGTATGTGGAAAGCCAAGAGAAATATGTGGAATTTTAATTACCATAACATCACTGTGCACGTGGAGTTTTTCATGTATGCATTCGTCTGCATGAAGAAACCATCAACCACATCAAAAATTCAAACATGTTTTTTATGTGGAGATTGTTTTACTACAACCGCATTGCAAAGAGAGTGAAAATTAAAAAAAAAAAAAAATTTGTAACATAAAAAAGAAACATGGAATGGAAATGCATGGAATTTTGTGGGTAACAGGAGCTTCAGAATGGGGCAGAAAATTATATCGAGCCCTAACCGCGAAAATAGTGTAAGCGACATAAATTTCAGTTTTCGTTTTTTTTTAATAAATGACTTTATTGGCAACACTTGCATCATCTCCTATTGTAAGCGGAAAATTTTATACGAAATTTATATGAAATAAAATAAAAAAGATCTCTCCTGTAGAATTTGATTTTTGGCGTTTACACTATTTTCGCGGTTAGGGCTCGATATCAACTTTTAAAGGCATCAATTCGAGTTTTCCATTTACAAACTATGAAATAAAATGTTTCTGAAGAATATCTGTTTCTTGTTTCCCATAGAAACTATATTCATGCAATGTTTTGAATGAAAAATTTATCTAAGAGAAGTTCTTTATACAAAAATATAAAAAATGTGAGGTTTTTCATACGCAACTTATTTAATCGCAAAAAACTTTAAACTTTAAATGCGTAATACGAGTTCTGTTAATTGCAATCGCAAAATGTCCGACACCTTTAAATTGCAAATTTATTCTGAAGGGTACTAGAATATTTCAGAACATCCTGAAATAAATCTGGCGTTTTGCGATTTTAAATCGTCACAACAAGCTTGCATATCTTAAAGAATCAAAAACGATTCAGTTTTTAGAATTTGTTTTCCAAAATAAATTGAAAAGTATTCGTATTGTGGTGTTTTTCTGTTAAACTGTTGATGGCTTTTAATCCCAATTTTAATATTTTTATTTAGGCTGAAGTTCATCAAATTTCGTTAAATTATTTTTATGAAGAAAGGAATTCTAAAACATGAAATTAATTAAAATGTGTTGATAATTTTTCATTCTTGACTGCCGCGGGAATCTACCCCAGGCTTTCAAGGACCACAATACTATTTATTGTTAAAAAGCTAATGCACGAGCTCTACGTTTACATTTGTCCTACAAGTTGTACTGAAAAAGGACAACAAGAAGAACTATGACAAAAAAATTAAAAAACAGAAAAATTTACTTTGGACTTCAAGAAGAATTCTTGACAAAAAGTACAAAAAAAAAACAGAAGTAATTGAGAACATGTAAATCAATTAAATTAGAAAATCATTTAAAGCAAATTTCGATCTACCAAAGGGTGAAATACAATTTGGTTTAAAGATTGATGTTCGGCTATTGACTGCCAGCAGTCGTCAATGGCTTTGAGTGTTAAACGGCAAACCCATCTGAAGAGATATTGAGTAGCTGTAATCGAAACATGTAAGATGTAATTATTCGTAAAAGCCTTCCATCGATTCCCGCGGCAGTCAAGAATGAAATATTATCAATAAATTTTTATAAATTTCATGTTGTAAAATTCCTTTCTTCATATAAATAATTTAATGAAAATTAAATTTGATGAGCTCTGATGTCCGAAAACCTAAGAAAGCTTTAGCTTTATTCCAAATTTCTATAGCAAAAATTTGTCAATGTTTTCAATGTAATTATCTGGCAATATTATCAATTCATCATCTAAAAATGGCTGCTAGCAAAATCGGCCAAAGTAATTTATGAAAAATCGATCGAACGAAAAATGTTCCAAAAAATAAGAGTAGAAATTGTATCCAAAAATGGTGAAAAAAGACCCAAAAATAAAAAAATGGAAAATTTGGCATGAAGTTAGAACAAAGTTTATTCATAATGCACTACCAAACTCTTGCTTACGGTTTCGCTAACTAAAGCTTTTCTGCATAGCCGAGCTTCGGATGGGCGCAAGACCGTATTAAGAAGCTTTAGTAAGCGAAGCTGATGCTTGTTATACCATAAAAGAGAAAATCCGGCTTTGCAAAGAAGTTTTAGTTACAGAAACCGGTGTTTGTTATACCATAGAGGAAAAAACCTTGCGCCCAGCTGAAGGCCGTCTATGAAGAAAATATTTTGTTAGCGAATCGGAGTTTTTAAATTCGGGATTTTAATGAGCAATAGTATATCAATTACTGAAAACAAAAGCTGTTTAACTTTATCTTGCAGCCGCTATTTTTTTCTGATTGGAGAATTTGCCAAAACAAAAAAAAACTATTTTTTTCCTAACTATGGTAAAAGTGAATTAAATATTGCCCAAAAATCCTGAAAAGTTGCCCAAAAATAGTTAATGTTTCCTATGCAACATCGCCCATATTTGATTCGACAATTTTTGGGCGATGTTTTAAACATTGTTTGGGCAATTTTACCTACATCCGATTAAGACAATAACTAAGGATTGAAGTAAATTTAAGAAATTTTATATGGCGCTATGCGCTGCAATGCGGTGCCAAAGCAATTAATTGTAAAATTTTTCTTCTTACGCTCCTGGCTTGAAAAGAATTTTCTTTTTTAACCTGGACGCCATATCGAGTAATTAAACAAGAACAATTAACTTTATCTAGTCTGCCACCATCATGATGACAGCCAACGAGAAAGTCGACAGAAGACAACTTCATAATCTTAACAATCTTGATGTTGAGTTGAAATTAAAAAAAAAAAAAAAACTAAGAAAGAAAAATGTACACAAATCTTTAAAGCGTCTTGCCGTCTGCGGAATTTTAATATGCAAATATTTATTTGCTTATTTCTTTTTACCCCAAAGCTGCATAAAAAGAATCTGAAGCCATTTAAAGTGGTAAATAAAAATAATTAAGACCGCAAAATAATATGGATGTTTCCATGCGTTTAAAGCAAACTTAACAATTGTTTACTTTGTACTTACAATTTAATATCAAGAATTTATTTATTTAAATTATTTATTATTTTAAATATCAGCATTTTTCCGTACTGCTAAATATTTAAAAGTGTTTTACTGAGAAGTGTATAATTTTCCAATTAATACCTGATATATCATTATGACACGGCAGTGACAATTGTGATTGTAAATAGTTTTTACAATTGCAATTATTAATTTGCACTGAAATAATATTATTCATTTAACACTTTTTTTGCATTTAATAAAGGGGTAGTCAGTGATTAAGCAAATGACGCGCTGCGGTGTACAATTTGTTTGTCATCAAATCAATGAGGTAATTTTCTGAATAAATAACTGAATGATGCAAAGACAACTGCTGTTACCACTTACTACCAGCTTTTACTGCTACTATTTATTACGTTTGGGGGTGATAAGTGTGGTGTATTTTCTATTAAACTTGGTAATTAAATTAAATAATTGATGATGTTGTCAAATCAAATTTAAATAATTAATTGAGTTGTCATATCATGTAAGTGCTATTTATTAACTAGATTTATTGTTAAAGGCAAACCTAACAAACAACAACAACAACAATAACTACCGCATACTAGATTAACAAAAGCAACAATAATTTTTAACAAAATATTACTTAAGTGCACAGCGTTTAAATTGTTATTGAAAGAAATCAAAAGCAAGAAAAAATAAATCTAACAAAACAAAAGACTTAAGCAACAAACTTGAAAACAAGTAAAACAAACAGACTGCAAAAAAAAATATTTATTCACTGCTGTCATTCAGAGGTAAACATTATTCTATTGCAGCAATTAGTAAAATACTTTTATTATTTAGTTAGAACTTTTATTGTTGTAAATTTAATTGCAACTGAAAAATAATTCATTCATTTGGCTTTTTCGAACCAGAAAGTAATAAATACTTAGGAATGATTGATTGTGTTATTGAGGGACTTAATTCATATTCTCAAGTCATGTTAATTGAATAATTTGCCAATGACAGATCACGGCAAATTGTTTTTTTTTATTGCGTTTTTACTATGAAAATTAACTTAAATAATCAACATAATGGCATATTTACAACAACACTGCAGCAACATCATAGAGAACATCATTAAATTGATGTAAATACTTAATTCAATGATGTTTGCGTACAGATGGTTAGTGCAATAATATTTTCTGTACAACTACCAATTATTTTCTACAACAAATAAATGGTCAATGCGAATAAATTTTTTATACAAACCTGTGGCAAAAAGGAAAAAGTGTTTAAGTCGTCCTTATTTGATTTTAAGGCACTTTTGTTATCTCCATGCTTTGTACCATTTTGCAAGAAGTTCCTTCAATGTGGAATAACATTTGGAATAATTGTTTGTTTCCGATCTGTGACGTTAGTAATATTTAGGTATACAAACTAAAAAACATGATTTTGAGATGATTTTGTTAAAACAAAAATATATTTTCAAAAAAAAAAAAGCAAAAAAAAAAATTTTTTTTCCAAAACTCACACAACTTCTATAGCTAAAGGTAGGTAGGTTTTTAGCTGCCGTATAAATAGTGCTCCATTAGTAAAACTTTACTTTTACCTACCAGGTAGGATGAACCTTAATTTACTTTTCGTCAACTTTAGGTTAAAGTAAAGTTTTAATAAAAGAACACTTTTTATAAGACCGGGTAAAGTTGACTTTTAGCTATCGGTAAGTTGTGAAAGCGGTCCTAAGGATACACAACCATATTCTGTACGTACAATTAACTGAAATTGTAGTATAAAATAAATGAAAATTCAGTTAAAACCCGGTCTACTTATTTTCCATTTATTTTTAACGAAAAGTTCATTTAGTTTTTACTGTCAAAAATGCAAACGTATATTCCTAAATTAAATTAAATGAATTAAAGGGTAAAAAATGATTGCGTCATTAATGGGTTGGGGTGCGATGATGATACGGATGCTGCTGGAACCCTAGTGAAGTTTGTAGATTAATATAAAAATAGAGCCAGCTGACATTGGTGAGGCGTATTTTTTGAAAAATCTTAATAAATCGAATAATAATGATGCACCAAGAACAGATAAAAGCAAAAAAAAAAACTATAATTGTGAAATTTACCAACAAAAAAGCAAAACAATTATTTATGTCAATAAAGCCTAAACTAAAAGAAAGTGATAATGAGTTTGTATTTATCAAAGATTTTTTAAGTAAGGAAACACTTGCTTTGCTTAACCATGCTAAGAGTTTGGGAAATGTCGGCTATCGTAGAATATATACCTTGGCTGGTCGTGTTAATGCTAAAAGAAGCGAATTATCAAAGCCAAAGCTCATTAAATCTTTTGAAGAAGTAGAGAAGGTATAATAGAGGCCACTGACAATAGTGATAATAATGCAAACTCGCCGCTAATATTAATTTTATAATTAATTTCAATTTATTAAATAAATTTTAGTTATATATTATTACTAATACAATTATGAATTCAAATCAATATTTTCAGTCTTTTTCATGTTATAAAACCTTTTTCAAAAGTCAAAATAAAGCTTATTTATCAATTATATCTGTAAATGTTAGAAGCATTTCGTCCCCTACGAAGTTTAATGAATTAAAATCCATAATTGCTAATTCCAAAGCTACCTGATATTATTTGTATTCAAGAAACTTGGTTTGATAATAAATTGGTACAACTTTACCTTAGTCCACTGTTGTAGAACTGATGGCTATGGTGGTACCACCGAATGTGTTCGTGAAGACATTTTGTTTACTGTTGAAAGCTGTGAGAGTAAAGATTTTATTGAGTCCATATCACTAACTATACAAACTCAAAACTTTATTAGAAGACCAATGAAACTGATTTCATTCTACAGATCGCAAAAATGTAACTTTGAGAAATGGTCGGAATTTATTGAGAATTGTTTTATGACCTTGGGTCAAAGTCAATGTATATTTGTCGGTGATACGAATGTTGATTTCCTGAATAATTCGCTAGCTCTGGATTTATCTGATCTTTTACAGTGTTACGATTTTTAAAATTGCCATACTATCGTAACTCGTCCTAGCACTGGTAGCTCAATTGATAATGTGTTTAGTAATCTTGATGCGAACCTCGAAGTTAGTTCTATTGAATGTGTAATATCAGATCACAACCTAATAAATATCAGAATTGAATCAATCGTTAATACTAAGGACTATATAGAAACGGTACGTTATCATTGTAATTATGATAACGTTACACGCAAAGAAAAAACATGGTTGTGGTAAACATATTCTAAGAGCAACATATTATGATAAGATTCATGATTGTAGTCACCATATTACGATTGTTATTAAATCATATTATGACCAAATATGTTCGTAATATTACATCATAATATTTTTCCCTTAATCATATTGTTATCCTGTTAATCATAAAACGTTAAGAAGTTATAATATTACTGTCATGGTAATCATAATAAGATAAGAAGTAATCATATTGTTGTCATGGTAACCATAATAAATTAATAAGTAATCATATTACTGTCATGGCAATCATAATAAGTTTAGAAGTAATCATATTATTGTCATGGCAATCATAATTAGTTTAGAAGTAATCATATTATTGTCATGGCAATCATAATAAGTTTACAAGTAATCATATTATTGTCATGACAATCATAATAAGTTTAGAAGTAATCATATTATCGTCATGGCAATCATAATAAGTTTAGAAGTAATCATATTATGATCATAATATGATACAACTTTAAACATAATATTTTTATTGGAAAAAATACTTATGATAAAATAAAAAACATAATATAGTTACTGTAATCTTTTTGTCGTAGGTCGCAATTATTTATAAATTATTTTATGGAGTTTTCATTTTTTCTCTTAAAATAACACAAAACTTACCAGTAATTGTTAATATTTTGCACCAATATTTCACAAATTTTTCCACCACTTTAAGATTATTAAAATTTTTAAGCAAAGATATTTTATTTTGTGACACTACAACCCATTTTTAATGTTTTTTTTTTATTTTTTTTAATTTCTTGTTTATTTTAATGGTTATTTTGTTATTTCTTTTTAATATTTTTCTTTATTTTTTTTTAATTTCTTGTTTATTTTAATGGTTATTTTTTTGTTATTTAGCCACTCACTAACAAATACATAATTCGATATTTTTATGTAAAACACGACACAACTGATACAAAATTATTTTACAAATGGCGATACCAAAATATTATTAGAGTAACGATATTTTGATTGCATCTTAAACTTATTATGATAAATGTATATAAAGTTATCATGTTATGGCTATTAAATATCATGTTATGGCTGTGAGTAATATAATATGTTTTGAAAGTTATCATAATTTAGTTGTTAGAAAAATAATTATTTTTCGGTCAACAATACTCAAATTTATAATTGCGATAAACATTAATATGTTTACAGTAACTATAATATTGCTGATATTTAATAAAAATAACAATTATTTGTGTACAACAACAATATATTGTTACAATAAACACAGTGTGGTTGCCGTAACCATGCCCAACCATATTTTTTCTCTGCGTGTAGAGAAATTGTTGGTAGTACTTTGCCAATATCAGGTTTAACTGGCAATCCTCATTATGACACATCCCATTTAATGGACTGTGTAGCAAATGCTGTTGCTATTTCAACAAATATAACTTGCACTAAGAAGGATTTGAAACTAAAACTAACACCATGGATTAATGTTAATTTACAATCACTTATGGATTACAAATGAAAAATTGATATATCCAAATCAATATGGTTTCCGTAAGGGTTGTGGTACTGAGGAAGCAGCATTAAACGTGGTTAATTATATCTGTGAAGGTTTAGATCAAGGATTCAATGGAGTTGGTGCAATCTGTTATGATCTTTCCAAAGCCTTTGATCTTGTAAATCATTCAATATTGATTCAAAAATTTAAATTTTATGGGGTAAGAGGTGGTGAATTGTGTCTTTTCAAAAGCTATTTGGCAGGCAATATGTTCAGATTAATGTGGAAGAAAGGGCAGTATTAATGGATGGAAAGGAAATTGTTGAAGTGGACTCCATTAAGTACTTGTTATTCTGTTATTCTGCAAAAGAATTTATCATGGCAAAATCATTTTAAACATGTTCGTTAAAAAATATCTCCAGCACTAGGTATACTATTCAAACTAAAGTATACAGGCCTGTTCTGCAAATCACATTTTTTTAAAGTGATTTAAAATCACAAGAAAGGTGTTCTGGGTAGATTATTCTGTGATTTCAAAACGTTCAGCTACGTAAACAACTTTTTGAAATCACTTTGTTATTTTTTCGACTATTGTAAGTTGACCGTTTTAATAAATTTCTTAAATAAAATATTCCATGTGTTGTTAATTAATTTTTTTATACAATTAGCTATTTTATTTACAACAAATCATTGAAAATTAAGAAAATTCGATGATACTACAAAATGATATTTTCTTTTGTGATTTCAGGTTTGTTTTTTTAGTTGAATTAAAGTTCGCTTTTTTGCTAACAACGGCATGAAAGCAAAGTCTTATATTTATTAAAAATCGTAAAAGCTGTAAAGAATCACAGGAATAAATCGCTACTATCCCAAATGGCTTAAATTCGCAAAAAAAAACTAACCCTAAAATTTATTTGAAATCGCTAAATGGATTAAAAAAAAACTAAATGTCGGAAACTAAGAAAAAAAAATTTGCAAAATAGCGAAAATTCGCGAAAAAAATTTTATATTTCAAACATTGATTAAAACTCCCTTAAACCATAAGGAATGGCAAAAATTCGGTAAAAATTTCTAAATTAGCGGAAATTTGCAAAAATTTTTGCTAACAGCGGCATATTAGTGGAGTCTACTTTTTAATATAAATCGTTAAAGCTGCAAAGAACCAGAAAACTTGCAGGAACAAATCGCTTCTATCGCGAACATGGCTAAAATTCGCAAAAAAATACAAAATTTTAAACAACCCTAAAACTAATTTGAAATCACTCAATCGGTTCAAAAAAACAAATTGTCGGAAAATAACATAAAAAGCGTTAAAAACGAGCTTTAATTTTTAAAAACAAACCCTTTGTGTGTGCTTGTGCTTTCGACAATTGAAAATCACACAGAAAAACACAAAAACGGTGTGATTTACAGAACACCACAAAATCACACGTGTGATTTTAAAAGCACATGTGATTTGAAATCACTTAATTTTCAGAACAGACCTGATAAACTGGATGAAAAAACCAAATTTATAATTTTTCAAGCCCTTATTCAAAGTTATTTAAAGGCGGAGGGCGGTCAGTCTACTCTCCGTTGAAATGGTTGGCCACATTCCATTAATTGTGGCAAAATATACTTTGATATAAATATCATCATTTATATACTAAGAATATTTCTTCCACAAAAAAAAATCAAACAAAAACAAACAAAAGTCATTTAAACTATCTTACAGTTGTGTACGGTTTCAAAAAGAATGCTGACTTAAAATCTCTACAAAATATTCAAAACAAATCATTAAAGGCTGTACTCAATCGTTTATCTGTAAATCAATTAGTGTTTAACACAAGAAATAATTCGAATTTAAGGCTCGCTAGATGCCGGTTGGAAACCACCAAACAGAGAATTGAGTACAACGGTTGCTTGGAATACAATAATTTGCCTCAAATTTTAAAGGATTGTTTGTCGATATCTTCATTTAAAAATCAACTAAAAGATTACCTTTTACAAAATGTTGAAATGCTTTTAATATAATAATTGCATAATATAAATACTTTCTTACTTTTTTTTATTTTTTATTTTTGTATACATAAGTATGTACTTATATATTTTTCATAAATATGTTCCATATATTAAATTATATATGTATTTTGTAGTGATTGTATAATAATGCCTTTTTATAATTGCCAACGTTATCTCAACAAAGCCTTAATGGCGCTTAGACTATTATATGAATTGTAAAACAAAATTTTGAAATAATAAAGAAATAAAAAAAACTATCAAAAAATTAACTACATATTCCGTAAAAAAAAAACAAAGTAATATACAGTTATTTTATTAAACACCACCAGCATGACCGAAATGGTTTCGCAATTATTTTACTTTAAAAATATTTAACTAAATAATTTTAACAAATAGAAAATGGGAATTGCTAAAAGAAAACAAGCAAAACGTTTTTTATAGATAACTAAATATTTAGTTTTGTTAGGTAAATTATATGAAATTACTAAATATTGCTTTGTTTTTTACTGAATATGTAGTTATTTTTTTTTTTTTTTTTGATAATTAATTTATATAAAATTACTGCATATTCCTTTGTTTTTACGGAACATGGGGTTGAATTTTTAACAGTAAAAATTAAATGAACTTTTCGTTAATTTAAATTACATTTTCATTTATTTTACATAAAAAATAATTTAGTTAATCAACGGACAATATTAACTGCAACTGAAAATCCGTTTAGTTTTTTTGAAAAAATTTTAGAATCAGTTAAAAATAAAGTTGCTTGGAATTTGAAATGTTTATTTAATTATTAAAAATTACTGAGTGGAATACTTCTTAAATAAACTACAGTCCAGTACGGTAATAATATTGTGGGTGTATTAATAACTAAGCTTAGCTTAACAATGTCATTAAAAAACAACGTCTAAAAAAACATACATATGTAAATATTTTTTTAATTCCAGATATTCGCGCTTATATGTCTGATAGCACTATTTACCAATTTAAATTTGATCGATTTGAACAATGAAATAAGCAGCTAGCACTATTTGAATGCGCTGTATTGAAAACTATTTGAGACTTTAATTTAAGTACTTTGCTTTGCGAAGTCCTGTCGAGTTTTCTTTGGTGCCAATGGTTCATCATCAGTATCGTCACTGACGCCGTTCCCAGTAATTTCAAGATTTACGAAAACTTCAATAGTAATAGGTTTGTCTTTTGGTAGGCTTGAAACCGTTATATGTTCCGAAACAGCTCTTTATCACATGATATATTATAAACACCTTCTTGAAGGCTTTTGAATCACTTTTGGGCCGTACAATTTTCTCCACTTGTAGTTAAAATCAAACAAAAAAAAACTTATTTTCTACCTACCCATATTGTCAGTGTACTCACCCGAGTACAGTCAATTTAATACTGTTCAACTTTTATTATTTTTTATGTAAGTAGTTTTTTTTGTCTCTGAGTTTTTCTGATAATATTTCAAAATTTAAAATTAAATTAAAAAAAGACTTTTAAAGTGTCACACTACTTTGGTGACACAAATCAGAATTATAATTTTGCATACAAAAATAAACAAAGATACACAAATTCTTTTTTAACTGCTTTTGGTATTATTTTTGTAAATATAAATAACGGTACAACGATTAAAAATTCTTTGTGTTTGCTTGGACACTTGTAAGAAGGCCAGCTGTACTCATTTGAGTACAGTGACTTCTAATGGGTTAAAGAAGGGTAAATCCAACAACAAATTTTCTTACTTTATGAATGGTTTATTAAAGCTTTAATAGACTATTTTACGTTTATACTATACTGTTAATTAATCATAAATAAGTTTTTATGAATACGGCTTTACTTTATCCGCATATTTTAAATTATCATAAAAATAATGATATTCTTGAGAAATTGCATCCATTTGCTTAGTTGAATGGAATGTGGGCAAAATTGTAAGGGATTCGCTTTTATTTGTATGACCGCTGCACAGTGTGGAAAATTTAGAAAAAATTAAAATAATTCTATATTTTGTAAATGGATGCAGACAGCAGGCAGATATCATCATCATATTCCAGACTCTCTAAAAGTTGTTTGAGCCCCCATCTTATACCTCTAGTTGCAAAAGTAGCATAATATACAATAATGTCAGGTACGATATTAAAAAAAAGGGGAGATAGTATTACATCCTTGTCGAACACCAATCATCATGTTAAAATTGTTGCTCAATGTGTTGTCGTGGATAGCTCGGCATTCAAAATTTTTATACAAGGATTTAAATAGGGCAATCATTTGTTAACCGATGATAACACTGTGGAACAATCATTTTTCGGTCTAGAATTTGATTGCAAATTTTTACTTATTTGAGGTCAGCTCTGCTTTTCGAGGTATACCGTTATGTCCATAATTAAGGCACTTTCACTTCATATATTGAAAAAAGTGCAAAACGGTTGACCATATTCAGTTAAACAAATCCAAAACTCGGCAACAATATTATCTTTAAGACGTGCTTACATTGTTTTTAGATTTGCCCTGTAGTTTCAGAGTTATCGTTGAATTTTTGAAAATTTAAAAAAAAAATTTTTTTTTGTTCTTTAAAAATTGATAAAAAAAAAATAAAAGCGACAAAAATCACAGTTTTGGTCTAAAACATTTAGTGCCTATTTCACCAATTTATTTAAATATAAATTTTTGTTTTTCATATCAAAACATAAACAAAATTATGTGAAAATCTATATTTAAATATGAATTGATATTTAAATACAGTTGGTGACATTGGCCCTTAGCCTTCCATAATTCATGTAACCAGTTCAAAACTTTTCACAGCTTTGTTTTTATTCAAAATTTACTGAGACAACTGAATATCGATTTCTATACAAAAAGGAAAAAACGTTCATGACACACACATATTTGAAATGTTATTTTTGTATGGAATTCGATATTCAGTATTCTCAGTAAATTGTGAATAAAACCAAAAGTTGTGCACCGATTACAATGAAACAAACCTCATTTCTGTCGAAATTATATAAAGTTAAATGTTTTTTTCGTATAATGTATTTTTCGTAAACATCATATAGACGGTATAAATGCCACCCAAGTAAACGTTAACCGATCCTTATGAAGGATTCTAAAGATATTTTAGCCAAAGGTTATAATAACCTACACGCAGCTCTGGCAGCGAAAAGACCAACTAACAACGCATACCTATAAATGGCTTTAAATTGGTCACATGTTGCGTATGCCTGTGTGATCGTAAATATATTATTTGTGCTAAAATATTAATTGAATATCTACTCCATGCTAAGTATATCAGCTTTTTAAAGGAAAATTATTAAGCATATAATGACTACTTCAATTATATTATCCTTACCTGCAATCTTATAATGGGTAAGTCATTATGCCAATCCAATTTGGCCACAACAATTTCATGGTTGCTTCCCATAATATTATGGTTAATATCAACTTTAGTTGGTATGTATCCCACAAATAACACACGGCGAATTTGGATCGGTTTAAATTTTAAATCAAACATACAATGTTTTAAAATTATTGTTGTTATCATTCACCATAACTTGCTTGGAGATAACCGTAATATTGTAGTGGCTCTTTAAGTGAATGGTTTAAGCTAAATTTTGTTAAAACATTATATTCATATTCATGATCAGCCAAAACGTGTTAATATATTTAAATGTTTTTGTTGATAAAGAGCCCAGTAAAACTTCGCTTAACCAATAATGTGTTAACCCTTTTACGCCCATAAGAAACCCAGGGTTACTTTTTTTATATCCAATGGATTTTTTTAATTGATTTTTATGTAAAATAAACTAAAATTTAAAAAATTAAAAAAAAGTTTGAAGGCTGCTTTAGCCGACCGTAAATGTAATGCAATGTAACGTACCTTAAAGCTCGTTTGTGCACTTATAGAACATGTAAGAACGTGACAGCTGTTTTTCAAAAACATAAACATAAAACAACACACACAGTGATGAGAATTAAAAATGTTCAAATGTGACCGCTTGGCAGAAAAAGTACCAAGTGATTTAAATAGACTTAAAACTGTACATATTTTTTGTATGTATACATACTTAACTAATTGAAAATTTTAT
Organism: Pollenia labialis; assembly: GCA_949318255.1. NCBI lineage: Eukaryota > Metazoa > Arthropoda > Insecta > Diptera > Polleniidae > Pollenia > Pollenia labialis. The sequence goes on along the minus strand of OX439141.1, from coordinate 139,073,908 downwards.
TGTGATATTACAGATTTATAAACAAATATGTATTATAGCATATTCATACACATGTACTTTCATTATTTTGAGAATGTGCATACACAAAGCAAGGTTTTGATACCATTACTTTTGTTTACTTTTTACATACATCTTAACATATATGTTTGTGTTGTTATTTTGCCAAAAGTCCACAGATATTATTACTGAAATAAGTACCAAAGAAAAAGAGTGATTTTAGCCCAACTCTATTTAATATAATAGCAGCCCATCACTATCTACAACTGTCACGTAACCTCGTAAAAATTCTCTTTTCTAAAGGTTGGCACGTTACGGTTAAGTGACATTACAGTCAGTTAAGCATTTGCTTTGCTTTCCATATAACAGAAACGATCAGCATTTACATTTATACATAAACAGGGCCTTTTCTCTTGAATGCGTTCATTTTGGGACATCTCTTATAAATTTCATTAGTTCTTTCAGTAGAATTGTGAGTAGTCTTTTTACTTTTTTCTGATTACTCAACACATTTTTTTGTAGGCGAAGTTTTTACTGGGTTAGCATATAATATGGTATCCGTAAAAATAATCATTATATGTTTGGCCATTATGGAAAAATATGTTTTCTTTGCGTGTACGATGTTTTTGTATTTCAAAAATCTTATTTAGTTACGTCTTATTCTCTAAAGCAGTACTTTTCCAAATGATTTATAATTAATTTGATGCAATTTCAAAAATACACCCTCCAAAACTGAATACAGAAAAATGTAACAACATCTTTTTTTATTGTTTATTTCTTTATTTTTCGATTGCTTCTACAAGCTCATGTTACATTAAGTGTAGTCAATAAGAAAAACAGCAATTTCAAGCCAAATTGTAAAACATGAAAAAAGAATCGTAACAAAACAACAATTTTTTTGACCAACGGCTACAAACTTAGCACTCAGGGTGGTCCTTATTTACCAAAAATGAAAATCAACAAAAAACCAAAACTACAAATACTTTCAACCAGCCAACTCGGCATCCAGTCCACTCCATTCCAATCAAGCCCAATCCAGCCAACCAGTCAACCACCAACAGTAAAAAATGAAACAAACATAAAATTTTAAACTATTCAAATGGTTGTTGCTGTTGTTGTTAGGCTTGTGGTGGTGCTGGGGCTGGGGCTGGGGCTGGTGATGGTGATGGTGATGGTAAGATCGTACTTGAGCCACCAATTGTAATGCTGGTTATAAAACCATGACCACTTGGTTTCGGCAAGAGTGTGTGGTATCTATCTGTATGGCTGGTACGCTCACGAATTGTAATAAAAAACGAAACAAAAATAAAATTGCAATTTTAAGCGGACAAAGTTCATGTCAGCAGAACGAAAAGAACTCAATTGCAACGCAAAAGTGTAAAACGAAAAAAAAAAATAATATTCACACAAAATAAAATTTTAATACAAGAAATAAAAAAATACTCCAAAATAATAGAAAAATAAAACGCCATTTTCCTTCAAAATCAAAGGCAAAACAAGTGCTCTGTTGCTTAGCGTTGGACATAACCACGATTTCAGCGCTTTTTGTCGTGTTGATGTTAAATTCTAAAAGAGTTTTTCTCCTTTTTCTTATTTTTTTTTTTGTTCATTCTTAACTTGTGATGTGTGTGAGGCTGATGTTTTAACTTCTATTTGATGCTACAGTGACTACTACAGCTTCAACTACAACACACTATTGATTGTTGTTGTTGTTGTTGTTGTTCCTTTTCTGTTTTTAGTTGGTTTGTTAAGTTTGATGTTGTTGCAAAATTTGGAATTGAAAGTAATTTATTTCTTTATTGTTTTACGAATTTACATTGCAACATTTTCCTTAAACTAAAAATAAAACTTGCTACATGCAACAGTAACAATAAAAAAAACAACATGCAGCAACAGTAACATCAGAAGCCAACAACAACAACAATAACCATAACAATCAAAGCCGACAAAACATTAACAAAACTGTAGAAAATCCTAAATCCTTTGCGTTAAAGGGAAAGATGTGACCAACTATTAATTAATAAAATAAAAAAGACCATAAAGTCCAGAGTAATTATCTCTTGCGATGTTTTCTATTACAAAAATATTGTGCAATGTTAAAGATAACTGCAAGCTATTTGACACCAACATTGTACTTTTCTTTTGAGGTTTTCGAAAGTAAGCGTATTTTCAACAGACGGACAGACGGACAGGCGGGCACACAGACAGACAGATGGACATATTTAAATCCACTTAGAATAATTCAAGGATCCAAAATATATATACTTTATAGGGTCTGAGATGAAAAATAACAATGTTTCACATGTAATGACAAACTTAGTATACCTACCCTCATTCACCACTAGTGGTGCTGGAGGTTATAAAAAAATGGGAGTGAAATACTGTAAAATTACAAAAATTAATTAAGAATAATAAAAGCGGAAGCAACAACAATAAAAAAAAAATTCGTGCAAGAACTACTCCTATTTCTAAGAGAAATTTATTTGTTTTTTCAATAAGTTTATTAGACAAACTGGGAGTTAAGCCCTGATTTAATAAAACTTGTTGTGTGAAGGCAAGATCAGCTGTTGTAACCGGGTTTTAACTTTAGGAGTGAAAACACAATAAAGGTAAACTAAATTTTCCATTCCATATTCAACTTTTTTAACATGATTCTAAGACCCCTTAAGCCGATATAAGCCTAGTACTCTGTTAAAATTTGTGAAAAATGTTGAGCAGCATTTATTATTTTAGAATTGTGGTTATTTTGTTGAACTATTTATGGTTTTTAATCCAAATTTTTAATATTTTAATTCGGCTCAAGTTCATCAAATTTTATTTTCATTAAATTATTTTTATGAAGAAAGGAATTTTACAACATGAAAATTAATTAAAATTGTTATGGATAATCTTTGATTCTTGACCGTGGCCGGGGCTCGAACCCTGGCCGGCAGGTTACCATGACATGTTTCGATCGCACCCACTCGATCTCTTCAGATGGGTTTGCCGTCTTACACTCGCAGCCATCGACGACTGCTGACGTCAATAGTCAAACATCAATCCTTAAACCAAATTGTATTTTAACCTTTGGTAGATCGAAATTTGCTTTTTTGCATGATTGACATAAGAACGAAAAAAACAGAATTAAGGAAAAACATGTAAAATCAATTAAAATGGGTAATCATTCAAAAAAGCAAATTTCGATCCACCAAAGGTTAAAAAAAATCCCACATGTATTTTACAAAAAAATATTTTTTATTAATAAAAAAGAAAGTAAATATGGATAAAAACCTGTAACCGGTTGTGTTATTTTAATTTTTTATTTCTTATTTAATAATCAGTTTATACTTTGTTGCTTTTGCTTAATATTCCACATGAAATAAGTGCAGTTTACATTGTTTCGAAGTTGTAAAAAATTGTTGCCAGAAAGACTTCGATACTTTTTCACAAAATGAACAGAGTACAACCCTGTCAACATTATTTCATAGATACACCGCACAAGTTTTTTTCATATGTGTTTTGACAGCATTTCACGTGAAATGTTGAACATGGTACTAGGTTTTGGTCATGTCCGCTTGTCTGTATGTCCGTCCATCTATTTGTCTGTTGAAATCACGCTTACTTTCAAAAGACTAAGCAGAAAAGAACAATATTGATGTCATCAAAGGTTTTCTTGTGAGTCAAAAATTTCATTAATAAAATTTAGGTTTTATGTGCTAAATTCCCAATTCTTACCATTGATAAACTGAAATTTGTTGTTGGTGGAATAATCTATTCCTATGCTCAATTCACTCATCCAAAGATTTTAAAAAAGCTGACGATATTATTCAAATAAAAATGTTAAGCGAATGGGAATTATAAACATTCAAAAGTCTAACCCGTAATAATATCAAATCTTAAACAAAACACCAACAACAAACAGTGAGTTTATCTTTTCTTACAATCCCGCCTACAATTGATTAATTTTTTGTTTACTCTTATTGTAGTTGAAAGCGGAAAACAAAAAGTAAAAACAAAAATAAAAACAAATTACTGTATAAAACTGTTGCCAGTTCAGTGTCTTGCACTGCCACTTGCATATTTGCTATCAAAAGTTTTCTTGGGAGTCAAACATTTCATTTTTCAATTTTTCTTTCCAGCTCTCCTAAGCAGTTTAAGATTGAAATCAAGCACAATCGGTTTAGTACACAAATTTGCAACAACCTCCCTTAAATATTGTTATTTTTGTTACAAGGACTACTATAAAAAGGTGACAAGATGCATTTCTAATGACTGGATATCATACAACAGTTTTTTGTGAATATCAGTCCATAATTTAAATTAGGGCTAAAATAAGGCGACTCTCGAAAACTACTCTGCAACGCCTCATACCATAACAAATAATTACATTGCAGTGAAGTTATTGCAATTATTTTTGAATTTTCAATTTTACAGTTAAAAAAAGTTTGCAGTAGTTCTTGGCTAAAGTTGTAAAAAGTTTCTAAAAATGTTAAGTCTTATTCAGGTGACCTTATCTTGCTACGTAAGCAACAACTGATAACCAACCTTGTGTCAAAATGGTAAACCGTTCTGGTGGTTCTGGGGAATCTTTACTAAATTCTATAATTTTCGCTTAAAATTAGGAAATTTAAAATTTTTAAATTTTGAATATTTGACAAATATTTTACAGTGTTGTAAAAGTTTTCAAAATAAGACCACTTTGTATGAATTCGACTCGGTTGCATTTATATTTTTTTGTGGTTTTTAACAATGAAATGCTTCTTTATTTCTTTAGTACACATACAATGTGTGAGCATTGAATATTTCTTAGGTTGGCTATGGATGAACAACAGATTGCGGATATGCTTAATGAGAGCGACTTTGATTCCTCGAGGGGCGATGATGATGACCATTTGAGTGAGAAATGTATAAGAGAGGCAATATGATGAAAATATTGAATATAAAGATGGCACTTCCTGTGCCTTTTCTGGCGAACCAAAGAGATGCCAAAATCTGTACCTGATATTAACGCAGATAGCCCTTCTTCATAGGGACGCTCTGATTAGTCCCCCCGGGGTTGTAGCTTTTATCTTAAAGATATTTCGACTTCTGGTGTTACATCCTCCGGATCATAATCAAGTGCAAATCCAAACTTGAATGATCTCTTGTTTCACTCGGTGACATGCAACCGGCCTGACTATTTTGGTTGATACCTGCATTAATATGCATCTTGCGATAAATGCTTCCTGACTTTCAGGGTGTTTAATTTTCGAAAGTTTTGCATATACGCTTACATGGTTATTGTGGCGACAATCGAAAGTCGCGTAAAGGGATAGTACTGCATAGTCTGCTAAAGGAATGATTTTTCACCACTTGGGGAAGAGTTTAGTTTAGACGACTATGTTGATGCTGTTGCTAATAAACAGAATCGGCTGGCATATTCGAAAAGATTTGGTTGTTATACAGTGCCAGCTTTTGTACAAGGGGCGGGGTTGTAATTTTGCCGAATTAAATTGCTAGCATTCGTTAAGGGAATAAGCTATGCTCGCTCCACTGTAGGCTTAACCTGGCTAAAGCGAGAATGAAATAAGTCGGAGGCATGGTTGAACACAACACAACACCAGCACATTTTCAAGATCTAATTTGAATCCCGCAGACGACAGCCGAGATTGTCTAAGCGTAAAGCCTTTAAAAAGCAACGTGCAGTTTTGCCACACCCACAGCCAAAAATAAGGCTTGACAATGTTGGCTACATACCGCGTTTTGTAAAAACTTAATTTTTTTTTAACTTAATCGGTTCATGTTTAGTTTCTAAGAGGCTACAACAAAACTGTGCATATAGTTCTACTTATGCTAAAGTTGGAGTCTAGATGCTATTTCATGATCGAACTAATTGTGAAGTTTCAGCAACGTTGGTCACATTTTTCAGAACATATGTTCCAAAAACCTATCCGTCGGTCCTTTGAAATGTACGTTCGGGTAATGATATTTCATTGGCTTACTTGCTGGATCAATGCATTGTTATTTTGAGGAATACAAAAAAAAAGAGAAGAACAACTATTAAATCCAATGATCCATCTGAGTGTATGTCGTAGGACTCAACGTAATGCGTGTGCAACATGTATGCACATTTTGTGGTGGCCAGTCGGCCAAATATTGTGTGTTAGTGGCATTTAAAACAAACAAAAAGTCATGAAATTTTTCTTTTTCTTTTAGCAACCAAACACTGCCAGATGCTGTTAATACACCATCATCATCTGCACTAACAACAACTTTGCTTTGTAATAGTTGTCTTTGAAAGAAACAAAAAATCGAACAAAATCTCGCGAAAAAGAATCTTTAGGTTGGTTTAAATCGAAAACTACAAGAGTACCGCTCCTGATCATCATCAGTGTCAATGTTAAATAAACTCCATGTACTGCACAAGCTATTAAATGTTGTTTAAGAGACTGTTTGTTCGTTTGTTGCAGTTGCAGTTGATTGCTGTTAAAAGATGTTGCTAGCAATGTTGATGAGGTTGTTTGTAGCTGTGGCATGAAGACGTGCTTTAGTGTGTGGTACCTTTAAAGCGCCCACCAACTAACCTTCCCAACAACCATTTAGACTCACTCACTCACAATAAAAATTTCAAAACATTTTTATATAAATTTATTTACTAAAAATTCAAGAAAACAAAACGATTTTTATTGTGATGCATGTTACTTGTAGTCGTAGTAGTTATGCATCATGAGCCAGAGAGCAGAGTATTAAGGAATCCAAGCAATATACACACTATTATCCATCGATTAATCGCCCAAAGGAATGCGTTCAAAATGCAAAATGTCAGCTTTTTTTAAAATTCTTTAAACGTTTGTGGTATTTCTTTTGTTTTCTGTGAGAAATTTCAAGCCAACTAACATAAATTACTTAAACACTGACATCTTTTGCAACAAAAATAATACATATAGAAAAAAATTCTGCTTGCCTCAATGTGGCACACAGAGAGTAAAAGAAAAAAAAATGTATGGCTGTTTGGTTGGTTGACTGGTTAGTTGGTGGCAATAATCATACAATACTGAAGTTGTAGTTTTATATGTTTTTTTTTTAATATATTTTTTTTTATATTGTATAACATGTTGCATGCTACTTATCGCTTTTGTTTAGAGTTTTTATTTCATTTAGTATTATTTGTTTTTTTTTTTTGTTTTTTTTGTGGCCGTGTGTGAAGTGAATCTCTATCGTGTTTTGTTTGTAATGTCTGTGTGGCATTAAAACTTAAAGTAAAGACTTAAAAGCCATTAAAATTTTTCCTGCAATTTTATGTTTCATTTTTTCTATTGCTGTAGATGATGTTGTTGTTATTGTTTTTAGCAAATAAATTTTATACTGAATTTGTTTTGAAAAAGAAAATTATTATCGCGTTTAGATTCATTGTTATAATTTAATTTTGTACAAATTATTTTAAAGAGAATTTTGACCAGAGAACAATAAGTAAACAAAAGACTTATGCCAAGAACTTGATTTGGATATGTGGCGTGATAAATTCCATAAAAAAGCGTCAAAGGCGAAAGAAAAACTTATTTTCTTCAAATAATCACACTACTTCGTTTCGCAAGAATTGTTGTTATTTAAGGAAAAGTTAATGTAATTTAAAAGGTATAATTGAAGGGCTTGTCGTCAAAACATCATTTCCCTTTAAAATTATTTAAATAAAATCGACTTTAAAGCAAAAAAATATTTTAAAATGTATTGAATGTAAAGAGTTAATTCAGGAATCTAATTGGAAAATAGCTTTAAAATTTTGAGGGGTGCAGGGATGATTATAATCAATAGGCAAAAAAAAAAACATATGTAAACCCATTTTTTCATTCGGGTGGCTTCTGATGTTTTAGCAATTAAAGGGTTATTAAAATTTTTTCCAAATTTTCATAACATTAAAAGTACTGATTGCCTGTCCAATAATCTTGAACGTAAACATTTTTTATGATGCAATTTTTTTTATTACAAATATGATTATCAGGCCTTTCACAGAAATCAATTCCGATCGAAAGTGATTTCGTTTTATGTGAAGCAAGATCTGTGACAGGCCTGTATATTGACTATTTTTATTAGACAATATTATTGTATTGAAAAGTGGTTAGAGCAAATCGAAAACAATAAAAGCGCTTACTATTTAAGTAAATCCATCAGTTCAACTCTTTTTTAACAAAATCAGTATTTCAAGATAGATGGAAGGTGTCTTAGATTATACCAATTCCGAAGCCTAATAATGATTACCGGTCGATAGCAATTCTTCCTTATTTATCCATATTTGAGCAAAAAAAAAAACCTACTATGTGATCGATAATCCGGCTTTGTGAAAGCAAGAAGTTGTATCACAGCACTTGCAGACGTTGTTGAGGATCTAAGGTCGAGTCTCGATCAAAATATGGTATCGTTCCTTATTCTTCTAGACCATAGCAAAGCATTTGACACAGTTGTCCATCCAATGAAACTCGAAAAACTGTTCTAATTTTCAAACTCTGCATGCAGTTTACTATCTCCATACCTTTCTAACAGATCCCAAGTCGTACAGTAAAATGGTAAACTGTCTAACCCGCTTGATGCCAACAGAAGCGTTCCGCAAGGATCAATTATTGGGCCACTCCTATTTTGTTTTTATATATAAACGATTTACCAGAAGTTACGATTAACACCAAAGTACACATGTATGCAGATGATGAACAACTTTATACCAGCGCTAATGTCGCTGACATTCAATCATGTGTAAATAACATTAACACTGATTTAAATCACATCATCAACTGGGCTAATTACAATTACTTACTTATTAATCCTTCGAAATCCCAAAGTAAAACAACATTATATGATCAATTTCAAATTAGGGTAAACAACAACATAATTAATTTCGTAGACTCTTCAAAATGTCTGGGAGTAACATTTAATAACGAACTTACTTTTGGTGTTTTCTTTTCTACAAAAAATGTCACATTTTATTTAAAAAAATGCAATTTGGTGTTCGTTTCTTAAAAATGCTTTGCTCTCTAAAAGGGCAGCGTGTTTTATTCTAAAAAAAATCAGTCTTAAATGTCATAAGGCATTGCACTTTACGCCCCGTATAAAAAGAGAGTGTTGATTATGCCCTGTACAGAGATGGCATGGCTTCTGTTTATATATGGGGTTACCAGACGAAGTTGGGAAAAAATCGCCTCTTATCAGGACAGTAAAAATTTTAAGTGTAATATTTATTTTTTCTATTATTTTATAGTAAAAACAAAAGAAAGCATTACATTGTTAATGGTAGGTTGTCAGTGGTATACAATTTAAATGAATTCGGTGTCATAAAATTATTTCTGAAAAAAAAACGTCAAATCAAGAAATCGTAAAAACTTGGTGTTAATCAATCGGCAATCTGGCAAAGGTATTTTCTTGTTTACATATTTTATGAGAAACAAACTAAAGAAATTGGAATTTCGTCATTTATTTTGTCCATTTATCTATTTATTTAATATCAATCTATTAACAAATTAAGGTTTATGTATATTTTTTTTATATTTTGCGAACACACTTTTTGATTTATTGACATTTTTTTTATATATGTATTGAAGAACAAACTTTTTGTCAGCTGTTAAAAACAGGGCTATCCAATTTTGTGTTTTGTTCTCGTCAAATACAAAATTGCAGTATTACATGTTCGGCAAGACATTTTATACATGCACCTTTTAAAATGTGGTATTTTTTTTGTAGAAAAGAAAACACCATTAGTCAACCCACATCAGCTCTGTTGGAGGGAGAGTTTATGGTATGCTACGTAGTCTGTGAGCAGTGAAATTCTCAACACCTTTAAACATACAAAAGTTGTTAGCAAAAACCTACCTTATTCCTGCCCTTTTATACGGATGCGAAATTTTCGCTAATAGTTATAGTGTCCACTTCAAAAATTTAAATGATGCCTACAATAATATTGCAAAACACATTTACGCTAAAGGACGCCGTGAACACATATCATGTTTTCATACCGGATATAAAATTAAATACTGCTTCATAAAGTAATAATTCGATAACAGCCAATATATCTAGTCAGAAGAATTCAATTTGCAAGATCGCGTCGTGGTAAGGAAATAATTCAACAACGATTTCCACTCGTCTTTGGAAAAAATTCCAGATAATATCCAGCTAATAGGCAACGCAAACTTGTGTAAAAAGGTGCTACTAAATCACTAAATCAAACTTAATTATGTTAACTAAATATGCTAATTAAAATTGTTTTGTTTTTAATTTGAATATGTCTACTAATTAATTTTTTTCTCTGCTTTTTTTTTGTAATTTATTAATATTAATTTTAGTTTGATTTTAATTCGCAAAATAATAAAATACTTTTTTAGTTTGATAATTATTCATCATACCTATCATTTATAAGATTTATCTTGTTGTGCAAAATCATCAATAATTAAATAAATAAAAAAAAATTAATTTTTTTAGGCTTGAGTTCTTGAAATTTAATTTTTCATTAAATTATTTTTTACTGAAGGAAGGAATTTTTACAACTTGGAATTTTATTAAAATTTATTGATAATTTTCTTAGCTGAGCTGGGGCTCGAACTTGGGTTGAATTTACATGTTTCAAGAATCACCACATTCTTTCATCAGAATTCTTTGAGTTCTAACCTCTGCACCACTGCGGTGCCTGCCAGCCAACAGTCTAACATCAATCTTTAACCAGTGATACTGGTGGTTCGAAATTTGCTGTAATTATCATTTTTAATTCATTCGCATGTTTGATGAACTCAAGCCTAACTAAAGAAAAAAAAAATTATCAAAATTAAAATTAACAGTTCAACTAAAAATCACAATTGTCCTTATAAAAAATAAAAATATAAATAAATGAGCGATATAAAAGGTAGTTCCACCATAACGCAAAATGTTAATTGTAACATAATTTGACATTTGTTTGTTTCAATATTTGACAAATGCAACCATGGAGAGGTTCACAATTAAGCAGCGCGTTAAGATTGTTGAAGCCTTTACCGGAAATGTGCGTTTAAGTTAAAATGCATTTCGTGTACTTCGTGATTTTTTGGTCAGACTAATCAAATAAATGTGTCCACAATCGGGAGAATTGTGCACAAATTTGTAAACGTTGCACCAATAATTTGGATATTAATACACAACATTCGTCAAAAAGCGGGCGGGATTATAGCAATATATTGATTAGAGTTTCTACGCGGGAAAGAATTCCCGGGAATCCCGGGACATTATTTTTAAATTATTTTCGGGAAATTGTTTCCGGGAATTTTCGGGAAATTCAAATTAAATTTTTTGAAATCTTAATTTGTTTGCATCGTTAAAATCAAAAACGAGCAATAAAAATTTAATCTTTACTAAAAACTACCTACAAATCGAACTATTTTTCCTACTCCAATAAAAATTTTTAATTGCTGATGAAATGTCTAAAAAGCTTCTTGAAGTAGAAAATGAAAATGTACACGATACACCATCACCAATACCAGAACCATCTAAAAATTCTAAAAAAATAAATAAATAAAAAAAGAATTTGACGTCTATTAAGTCACGGGTAACAAGCTAACAAATTTATAATCTTTGTATCATGCGCTTCTTACTATAAAACCAACGTCTGTAGAGAACGAGAACACGTTTGCGGTAGCAGGTTATATACATATCAACAAGGATTAGAAATAGAATCTCTGATGAGGTTTTAAATGCTTTAATAATACTAAAAAGATTTTTTTAAAAGGAAATTAATTTTACCAAGTTGCTATTACACAGAAAAAATGTTTGCCAAAAATTGTTCAATTAAAAAATTAATTGATGTACATTAATATTTTAAATTAATTTATTGTTTGCTGCAATAAATTGTTTTAATAAAAACACATAAATTTAAATGTTTGTGCATACGTTGCGTTTTTTTAATTTATGCAATTAATTTTGAGTGACATGATTCGAAAATACAAATCCGTTAATTGATATGATCAATTCTTTTGCAGGGGCAAAATTAGTAAAAATTTAATTGTCTGAACGAATTATTTAATTAAAGTCAATTTTCTATTTTTTCTGTGTAATAACAACTACTAAATATTAATAAGATTTAATAATTCGTGATCTCAAAAAAAAAAAATTATATACATACATATATGTATATAAACATACATATATAATATGCATGTGCATATGGATGTAACAATTTATTTGCTTTTCTGTGGAATTATTTAAGCTAATTTTTTAGACTGTTGTATAAAGAATATACTTTTAAACAAGTAAAAACTTTTGTCTTTAACTCATTTAATGAAATCATTGTTTTATTCAAAGAATCCCGGGATTTCCGGGAATAAGATTTTTTTGTTTCATTTGCCGGGAATAGAAAAAGACCGGGAAATTGGAAACCCTAATATTGACTTATTTATATCTGGAAAACGGTAACAGTATCTTTATAAGAGATTCTTCCCGGGAATTCCCGGCAAATTTTCAAGAAAAACCTTAGTAAATCCATGTGGGACTCGTGCCTTGGGTTGTTTTATCCAACTTAATTTCACCACAATTTTAAAATTTGCCAATGGTTAACTATGGACTTATCTTCAAATATTTTTTTTCTTGTCCAAGCAAATTGTAGTGCTATTAATTATTAAGTTTTGCGACTAAGAGGGCGTAGTTAAGTGTTTTTGGGGGCGTATGATAAATTAAGAATCGAACTTTACAAAATCTAGTGTTGCTTTTTCGACTATTATAAAAAAAGATTATGCTAAATTGTACCACAAAAGCATAATTCGTTACGCTATTAGCCATTCGAACATGATTTGCTTAAAGGCTCAGTTAGCCGGGAGTAACAGTAACAGTAACCTTACCGTAAATACGTAACACCAATCTGTTTCTTTGGTCAAACATTTAATTAGTGTGACCGTAGCTTTAAATTTAGGCTAGAAAATATATATAATGCACTCAAAGTAGCCACGTCAAGGTTCAATGAGCAGCCGACACGAGGAAGGCTCACTTGGATTATTGTAGCGTTTCCTTTGTGATAAACCACGTCAACCATGTTAATAAAAGGTGCGAGGGCCAACCCTAAAGTGAAGTGCTTTGAAGACAAAAAATAAAGTCTTTTCTTCTTCTTCCTTACAACAGACAAATGAGTCCCGCATTCATACATTATCCGTTGGGATTGTCCGTTGCTCTTTCGGAATATCCTCTCATTTGAATCCGATTGCCCAAAGGGAGTGACGTAAAAAAATTATTAGTTGTTATATTTAATTCAATTTTTTTTTTCTCATAGTTTATTTATTGAATCTTCATATATTAAATATGAACTAACAATAATTAATCAAATCTTATCCTAAAACTTTAATTATGTCCTGCCAGTGCCAGACAAAAATGTTCTTCATCACAGGTTCTGTTTACATATATAAGTAGGTGCTTATCGCTCTTCTAGTAGGGTAAGTGCTGCAGTGTTTCTTCTCTTCTTCTTAAGCGAGTGTGGCCGCCATGATTAAAATATTTCGAGCTAGTGGATTTGGGTGTTGTTCAAGCCTTTTTAAATATTTGACTGCATATTTTGTAATCATAGTTTTCACTAATGACTCATTGAGATCCTTATGAATGTTTTAATTTTTAACGTGCCAGGCTGTGATTATTCGAAGTAGTTTATTTTGACGCCTTTCAATTTTTTCGATATTAGAGGCCCAGGCGGTGCTCCATAGTTAAATACCGTAGCTCCAGATAGGCTTTAAGATAGAGTTGTAAAGTAGAGCTTGCAATCGAGACTAAGGACAGAATTTCTTCCAATAAGCCAATGAATTTGAATGGCTTTTAGTTTCATTTGAGTTAATTTTGCCTCTATATGCCATTTCCACGTTAATCGCCGATCCAGATGTAAACCGAGATATTTTACATGCGAATGTTGAGGAATTATTTGATTATTGATTGTAATAGGGGGGCAAGATTCCCGGCGCAAGGTGAATGTTATATGTACGCATTTTTGTTCATTTACCATTATCCTCCATTGTCTTATGCCATATTTCTAGTTAAAATATATGATCCTGTAAATAACGAGATGCTTCATAACTGTTTTCGTGGACGCTTAGGAAAGCTGTATCGCCTGCAAATGTTGAAGTTTGGGTGTAGTTGTTTGTTGGCATATCCGAAGTATAAATTAAGTATAAAAGAGGGCCCAGGATGCTGCCTTGTGGAACTCCAGCGCCAATTGGCAGAGGTGAACTTAAGAAATCTCCTTCTTTAATAATTAATTGACGGCCGACTAAGTAGCTTTCTAGCAGCTTGTGTGTGTTTGCTGGTAAATTTTGCTTCAATTTATGTAGATAGCCTTCTTGCCAGACTTTATCAAAAGCTTCCGAAACATCGATGAAGAGTGCTGAGCAAAATTTTTTTCTTCAAATGCGTTTCTTATGACATTTACTATTCGATGAGTTTGTTCAATTGTGCTGTGTTTTCGTCTAAATCCAAACTGATGGTTTGGAATACAAATATTGTCATTTAAAATTGGTGTTAATTTTGAAACTAATAATTTCTCAAAGAGCTTTGACATATTTGGTAATATGACTCAACTTTTGTGTGATCGTTTCCTGGCTTTAGTATCATCGTAACTAAGGAGACCTTCCATTCTTGAGCGGAGTACTCTCTCTTATCAATACCAGGTGCCTTCTTAGTGTTTAAGTCACAAATAGCTTTTTCGATATCTCTTATTTCAAATCTTATGGGAATAGATGCTCTAGCAGCAGCAGGTGGTAACTCAACCGCAATATCGTTTGGAGTTCATACGTTTTTCAAGTGACTTACAAACACATTTCCTTTTTCAATATCGTTTCTTGTCCCACTAACATTCAAGTTTCTTAATGGTGGCTTTGATACAACTGGCCTTTTTAGATTTCTAGCTGCACGCCATAATGAGTAGTCAGATTGTGGAGTTGCATCAAGTTCCTTAAGATATTTTTCTACAGAAGCCGTTTGCTGAGTCTGCAGTAACTCTCTAATCCTTTTGGTGCACTCTTTCAATAAATTCTTAAGTTGCGGGGATCTGTGCTGGAATGTTGAACAGCTAGTTTCAGAAAACTGTCAAAATTAACTATAGAGCGATCTACATTCTCCGGTCTACTAATTTTAATTCTATTGATTCGAAATCGGATCGAAAAACACGCAAAATATGTGATGACTGTAAACGGCCAATCTGTAACATGCACAGCAAAATAATTGCTCCACGCTGCACAAAATGTTAAGTTCATAAGGTTTATTTTATGCAATAAAATCAGTTAAAAGTTTGATAAAAATTTTTTTTATTTAATCCGAAATATAATAAAAAGCAAAAACTTTTTCTATACAAAAGGCTTTAACTTATATACGGATACCCAGGTACCCATATCAGGAGTCTACGTTTAAAAATGTTAATTCTCCAACCCTAAACCAAAAAGTTTTAATGTTCACCCTTTGAAATTTTTAAATTATGCTTAAGATGTCACTGGAGTACTCAGTACACACAGCAAAAATATCAAAGTAAAATTAATATGGCGCAATGTTGATTAAAAATCTTAAAAAATTTCTGCAAAAGTATGTTTGTTTCCTATTTAAAATTACGATTGTTTTAAATTAATTTTAAATGAAAAATGTTAATATAAAATTGTTCTATATTGAAACCATAAAAACCTGTTTTACATGTTTTATAAAAAGAAAAACATGAGTTTTTTTATTTTCTTGTTTAAAATATGTTATTAAAAGAAGAAAATTCCCGTATTCTTTTAGCTAATATTATTTAGTTGAATAGTACATTAAATTGTCAAAGTAGAATGATGACGGGCCATCATTCTGCTGGTGTCTTTTATTTGTGAGTGCTTCTGTAAACAAAGGGGAAAACAAGAAAGTGAAACATGTGTTACAGCAAAATAATAATTATATTCTCTCTCTCTCTCTCTAGTTCCACGGGTAAGTGCTTAGAATGTTTCTTAAATTAACGCGTTTGTTGTCTCTGAAACTTCTTCTCACTGTTATATCACACTTAAACCAATTTGATTCTACATGAAATCCACGTTGTTTCAACTTGAAATAACTTTCATTCAACGTGATTCGGAGTGTTAATTCAGTATGAATTAAAGACCTGCACAGATACATCTGTTTATATCTGTTTCTGTGTGTTTTCTAAAGTGGATATGTATGGATGAGTGCTCTTGTGTTTCTGATATAAGTTGATATTGATATGAATTGTAAAAGAGTGGATGTAAGTTGATACAAAAGCGAAAGAGAGTATCATATCTGTTAATATCTGCTTTGCAAAAGCAGATACTAGTGGATACTGATGGAATACAATAAGTTACTTATTGTACGATGCCGTTATTTTCAATTATTTTTCAACGAAAAAGAGCGTGAATGTATTACGAGCGAAAAAAAAGCCAAACAAAAAATTTTACAAAAACAAAATCCACAGGCTGCTTGTACTATGGTCGTACAAATTGCCAAGCAACAACAACACTACAAGTTACGTATTATACCTACGACGAAAATACAAGTGGAAGCGCTTGCAATCTTTCTTGGTGAGCAGCACGATTAGCCTTTGTGTCTGCTGCGTACATGATTTGTTCTTGTAAACATGTGTATGCTGCTTTTTTTAAAGCAAACATTTTTGAAGATTTTAGTAGCGGTAATATTTTTTTTCTTAAATTCTTTGATGCCTATGGTTATTTTGTTAAAAAGACATGTAGACAAAAATTATTGTAAAAAAAAATTACTGAACACATGTAATTTGTTTTTGTAAAAAAAACTTGGGTTTTTACCAACCAAAACTATTTTTTTCGTTTAAAGCATTTTCTTAAATATTTAAACATTTGAAAATATTAAAAAAGAAGTATGCTACATTGTATGTGGAAATAACCTACATACATAAAGGCAAATGTTACAGTAAGTATAATTGTTGGGTTAGAAAAATTAAAAAACGCACCGAAATTTAAAAAAAAATAGCAATTCATATTAACGTTTTGAAATATTTTTATTTTGAAAAAAATTGTTTGACTAATAGTTGAATTTGAGCTCTAACCGCGAAAATAACGTAAGCGGCATCATTTTAGATTTTTGTTTTTTTCTAAATAAATGACTTTAACGATTTTATGGCAAAAACTATTTTATCCAGGGACCCTATAAAGGAAACGACAAAAAATCATATAAATATAACCATTAATATTGATGAATTATAGGTACCTAAAGGTTAAAAATTACAATTATCATTTAATATATATATTTTATTCTGGTTATCGTAACCAATTAAAGAAAAAAATATTTTTTTTGGTTATACCTTCATAAATAACCATTAATTCAACTAAAAAATTTTTTTGGTTACAAACAACTATTAAACCAAATAATTAATTTTTTGGTTACAAATAACCATTTTAACAAATAATAAATTAATTTGGTTACAAATAACCATTAAAACAAGTAATTTATTTTTTGGTTACAAATATAAATTATACATAAGTAAGAAAGTATAGTCGGTTACTATTTGGGACCCTTGGGCAATAATTTTTCCGGCAAAAGCAAAAAAACTGTTTTTAAGTAAAGACGGTGATTCTAGCGGTTTAGAATTGCCTCTCAAGTCACGCACAACAGTTGACACGTTCACTCCTTCTTCTTAGTCATCGAAATAATAAATGCACGGAAATAATCATACATATAAATACCCTAGAGGGAAGCGAACTGACACTGAAGTAGTCCCTTGATAGGTCTTTGGTGGTAGGGACCGGTTCCAGTTCTAACACTTTATATGAATAAGACCTATCACTTTTACATGGGGTTGTCATTGGAGGGGAAATACTATGTAGTATTATTTCAATAAAACTAGTCTAAGAATTAAATTTAAGAGCCAAATTTTAAAAATTACCAAAAAATGTGTCACATCACCGCTGAAGACTGTTCTGAAATTCATTACTTTTTCTACCTTTTTGTTTTTTATAAACCAGTTAAGGGATTGGATCTTCTTTCACTGGTCATGAGTCCTTTCTTTTTGTACTTGTTCTATTTTCACAAATCCCAGGACCAGTCGCTTGGACCAATTGACACAAATTTTCCGCAGGTTACATATGCACAGAAAAAAATATCTGAAGAAAATTTTTAACCTGTGTCGTTGTTAAAAAAAATCGCTTGTTTTAATGGTTATTTGAAACCAAATAAATTAATTATTTTTTAAAATGGTTATTTGTAACCAAAAAATTAATTATTTGGTTTAATAGTTGTTTGTAACAAAAAAAAATTGTGGTTGAAGTAATGGTTATTTATGTGTAACAAAACAAAAAAATGTTTTTTACTTTAATTGGTTACGATAACTAGTTTAAAATATATGTAACGATAATGGTTAAAAATAACCAAATGAAAATAAAAGGAATTTTCCAGTAAACTCAAATAAAATACAATAACCATTATGTTTGGTCCCTGATTTTATCGTGAGCAACAAATTTAATACAAAATTTATATGAATTAGAATAAAAAAAACTCTCACCTATAAAATTTATTTTGGTGCTTACGTTATTTTCGCGGTTAAGGCTCGAATAATAAAAATGTTTCACACGAAATGACAAACTAAGTATACCCAGCTAGTTGTGGCGGAGGGTATACATAACAAAAAGCCAATAAAAAACCACACATGTTACACACACACATACACTGTGTGTTGTGCTGTGGCAGTACAAATTGCCGAGCAACAACTGCAACACAAGCGAGAGTCGTTGTTATCAGGCCATATTTCACGATTTTTGGCGATATTTTCCTCTAAATTATCAAAATGACTATTTTTGGAGAAATACTTACAACACGGTAATTTTTGGTTTGTTTTATATATATTACACTACGCTAGTTGGAAAAACAGACAAGCTGGGCACCTGGCGTTTTAACCTAATTCGGATACGTTGAATCCAGTGGTGCTCGCCGTTTTTAAGATTGGCTCTGGTTTTCGAGATATACCGTTATTTCGAAAATGGAGGAGGTTGCACAACATACACCTATTAGCGTAACTCAAAAGCGGTTTAGTTTACTGAAATTACTAAAAAAAACCGAAACTCCGCAATTTTTTTTGTTTTGTTTGCAGCTTCGTTTTTTATATGTCTGCAAAAAATTAGAACCCTTGCTGCATTTTTGAATTTTTTATGAATTTTTAAAAAACAAAAATTTCGAAATTTTGATAAAAAAATTAATTTTTTTTTTCAATAAAAAAAAATTATGTTTCAAAAACGACTGCTCACATTAGAAAAAAGTTTTACTTTTCATAAAGGAAATTTTATCGCAAAAGCGTGTTTGAGTTACGCGAACATATGTTATGCAACCTCCTCCATTTTCGAAATAACGGTATATCTCGAAAACCAGAGCCAATCTTAAAAGCGGCGAGCACCGCTGGATTCAACGTATCCGAATTAGGTTAAAACGCCAGGTGCCCAGCTTGTCTCAAAAAAAGTGTAAATTTCTTGCACAGTGTTATTAATTTTGGGTAACTTGTTACATTACAAAGATACAACTGTTATTAATTCAGCGCTTATATCTACTTAAGGAAAAAATGGTTATATGTATTCCATATATGCAGTATTTGTATTGTATGTCTAACCATGCAAAAACATTTTGAGAAATATACAACTACATATGAGGGGCTTAAGGCACAAGGGGAATCGATCTAAAGAAATCCACCCGTCCGGTTGGCTGTCCGTGTAAGCCTTGTAGGCAAAGTTCAAGTCGCAATTTTGAAGATAAATTGCTGAAATTCGGTACATAGGTTCTTATTGCCCTAAGAATTAAGCCTACGATAAATGGTAATAACATTGACCTGAATCTTAACTTTATAATATTATTTTTTATCCTGGGTCCATGATTGCCCATTGGTCCCAAATAAGGTACACTCTTGAAAAGTTGTCTAAATGATGTGGTGTGGAGTATCATAGGGTCGGGATTGAAGAACTTTACTTTCTTATTTGTTTAAATTGGATATTTGTACCCAAAAAATAAAAAAATTTAACCAGGAAAAAATATATTTTTTCCAATAGATATTTGTAACAAATTTGGTTATCATTAACCAAAAAAAATAAATTTTACTTTCATTGGTTACTACCAACAAAATAAAATATATATAACGATAATGGTTAAATATTCCCAATTGAAAATAAAGGAATATTTCTCGTAACCTTTACAAAAAATAATATATGCAGTAATTATTTTCAGTCCCTGAGTTATTTTTTTATTTTAAAAACCAACAAGTCTATATAAAACAGTCATTTTTCAACGTAAAAATAAAAGGTAAAATTTAACTCTTAAAAAGAGAGTTTTATTAAGCCGTCATAAATTAAAACTCAGTTGAGGAATAAAATATCGAATAAAACTGTTAAAACGAGAATTTATTCAGCCGTCAAAATATAAAACTCATTTCAGGAGTTTGATTTAAACCAGCATTTTATTCAACTAATTTTTTGTACATTAACAACCAAAGCTTGTCGCTGGTCAGATCACTACAATTTCAACGTAAAAATAAAAAAAAAAGAAGAAAAACATAATGAGTATTTTAAACGTAAAAATTAAAATCCTTAAAAGAGTTGTATTTGTTGATGGTGTGAGTTCTATTTTAGGGCGAATATGTTATGATTGCGGAAAAAACTCTGTTTTTAAGAGTTTATCCAAACTTTTATTTTTTCGTTGAAAAATGATTTTTAACTGTGGAGTTGAGATTTTTTTTTCTAGATCACCATAGGCTCTTAAAGAGAACTTTAGAACAAACCTATTGGTTGACTCCGTTTTTAAGCTAACATTTTATGGATAACTCTTATTTACGGTCCTTGCGATTTTTTAATTAACTAAAATTTATTTCTTAAAAGTTTATTTTTATTAATTTTTTTAAAGCATTAGGTAATGGTTAATTGTTTTGCTTTTTTATTTTTGTTAATGTTTTATTGTGTTAAAAATCGTAATAGTAATTTGCCGATTTTTTTATTTAATTTAATTTCTGATTTGTTTTTGAAAATATGCCGATTTCTTACCAAAACGATCTGGCACCCCTGGTTGAGATCGTATACAAGTTTTTATAAACTTTCTTATTTTCATAAACTCGCCAACAATATTTTAAAATACAACATAACACCACAGATATTGTAGAAATACTTATGGTGACAACAGATATTTGTAAGCAAGAAAAAAATGTTATGTCATACTCAATACAAAACCATAAGCAACAGTTTTTTTTTTTAAGATATGGTGAGTGGACAAAAGCAAAACCATACAATATCAGTTACACTCATTCTCTCATTTATATCAGTAGTAACAGATAAATATCTGGTGTATCTGTTTCAACAATACTTACTGATACACTCGTGCAGGTCTTTAGTATGAATGTCATTTTGCTCTAACTTTACGGGAATGTTAAATTACCATGCATTAGAGATTGAAAGTAACTATGATGCATAAACACAACAGAAAACGGTAAAATCTACCTTGTTTTCGACGATTTTACATTGATTTTTTTCTGTGTGTACTTTTGCAATGCTAATAGTACTTAAAAAAGTACAATTTTACTGACTTTATCATCCCTGACTCAACATGTATTGGCTTAACACTTTTGCATTTAACGTATAAAAACCCTCAAAAACTTATTATATTTTTAAACTTTAAAACGAACAAAAAAAAATTGTCAATTTAATGTACATTTAAAAAATTCTCAGGCTTTGTAATAAAGCATAACAGTCTTACAAAAGTTTACATACGACTGAATTTTTTTTATTTTTATTAAAGTATTAAATATTAAAAAATAAACTTAAAAATAGTTTAACTTCGTAAATTTATATCCAACAACACAAAATATTTCACTTTTTCGTTTTAGGTACTTTTACATAAGTTTACATACGCTAAGTAAATTACATACTAAAAATTAAATTTAATATTTGGTATGGCCTCCTTTGGCTTTTATTACATCTGCCAGACGAGAAGGCATGGATAATGCTAATTTTTTTGTAATTTCAGGTGTAATTTTGCTCCACTCCTCCATTAATGCTTCCTTCAGACCAGCAGTTGATGTAATTTTGCGTTTTCTTAAATTTCGTTTCAAAACATCCCATAAATGTTCAATAAAATTTAGATCAGGAGATTGTGGGGGATGCTCAAGCTTATGTTTGACATTATAAAGTGGCCATTTTCTACCACTTTCGAGGAATGTTTCGGATCGTTGTCCCAAATCTAACATTTCCACACTAGGAAGGTAGCTATCCTTTAAAATGCCAATATACATAGCCTTATCCATAATACCATCGATAATCCTTAATTTGCCAACACCATTTGCGGCCATACATCCCCAGACCATGACAGAACCGCCTCCGTGTTTTACCGTTGGATTTATGTTCTGGGGTTCTAAGGCTGCATTAGGTTGTCGCCAAACTTTGGCACGACCATCACCCCCAAAGACCATGAATTTACATTCATCGGTGAATATCACTCTTTCCCAAAACGTCGGGTCACTTACGTGGATGTTCTGATACTTTTGGGCGTATTACAAACGCTTTTGTATATTAACAGGTCTCAGAAGTGGGTTTCTTCTGGCAACTCTGCTGTTGTAACATTCTTTTTGATTGTTCTGCGGATAGTCTGATCAGAAACTTTTACTCCTAGATCTGCTTTTATTTTACGATTAATTTCGACCGAACTTTATTTGGGGTTTTATTTTACTAACCGAACAACTGCTCTATCCGTTCGTTCGTTTAAAATTCGGGGGCGGCCGGCACGTGGCTTACTTTCATAATTTCCACTTTCCTTAAAATTTTTTATTATTGTTTGCACTGTCGGCTTTTTTATATTTAAAATTCTTCCAATTTCCCATAGAGAATTTCCTTCATTCCTCAGTTTAATTATAGTTTTTCGAATTGGTTCGGGAATCTCCTTTCCTTTGCCCATTTTACTTAGCGAAACGAACTAAATGATTAATGAATTTCAATTGTGATCACTTCTTATGAAACTACAAGCTTTACTGATGATTTGAAGCAAATATCAAGAAAATGTGCAGCGGTACTCATAACGGTACATTGTGTTTTTTTAGGGTATGTATACTTACGTATGTAAATATGATGGTTTAAGCATTTTAAGGTTTTTGTTGTTATTTTAGGAAAAACAACTACATAAATATTTTTTTCAGAGCATTTATAATAGAGCAATTCCATATGAAAACGATCAAAATTGGCAAATTTTTGGACGACCCTCTCCGATTTTCAAATAAATAGTCTCAATCGATTGCCCAGCAAAAAATAATGTAACTACATATTTTTTTTTTTTTATAGTGACTGGTTTAGTGGTGGTGTACACCACTGTCATGTGACAAAATTGAAGAATTCTTCATAAGGGACCTCATTGAAAGTTGTTTACAAAACTACTAAAGCGATCGAAACGAGTGATAGCTCGTTGGAAAGGTATTGAATCAGGCTTTAATTGAAAAATAAAATTTTCCTAATTTTTCTTAGAAATTTAGCTTTAAATTTTCCCATGAAAATTAAATTTTCCGATTTTCCACAGAAGCTCCTAAATTTTCCGGCTAATTTTTTTTTTTGGATTCCTCATAATTTTTGCTTTAAGAATCAGCAATAAAAAAATGGACCCCGACTCCTTGTTTGGACAGGAGAAGAGCATTTAAGAGACCACCTTGTTAAAAATACATTTTAAAAATTATTTTACAGTTAAAAATACATTTATGAAGAAAAAATCTTTCTTATTTTGCTGCTTATACTTAATTACAATATTTATTAAAAATTTCAATTGTCTTGGCATCATTAAAAATTAAATTAAAGTAACTTTAAATTTAGCACGTCGGCAGACGAAGAGTACCGCTTTACATTAATTGACATATCAGAAATATTTGGTATGAAGCAATGAAACTTTTGCGTTCCAGTTATAGTTTTGACATTATTATATCTGTTTTGAATTCGTCGCTCCATGGCATCGTGTTCTTTTTGAGTGCATAAAACTGTGTTAATGGCAATTTCCTTGCTTTGAATCCACGAAAACAAATGTTGTACATTTAAGATCTGGTCAGTATATGGCCTTTGCAAACTTGCCTTAGTCGCCATGCGTTTTAGGGTTCCCCCTAACGCATCGCATGGGCCCTTACCTTGGGACGTCGCGAACAAGTGCCACTCGACCTTGCAGTTTTGTTCTTCTTCAATTATGCAAAGATTGTAAACATTTTTTTTATTCTTGCACTGAGAAGCCGCGCCGTCTGAGAAAAACGTTACTTTGTCGATTGCATCGAATTTTGATCTTAAGAATTCAAACAGTTTCATTTGAAATAAATAAACGGACACATAATTATGAGCTAAACTCTCCGCGACAACAACAAGGCTTACGGTCTGTAGTTCGTTATCTTAGTTTTTGAAATAAATGCAAAAATGATGCACCGTGCACTGGTCGTTTGCTTTCGTTATGAGTGCAATCGCGACAATATTTGATGAAGGCTCTGATAACGAATGCAGTCAAGCAGATGACGTTGATGACGGCAAACAAATGATTGAGCAGTTGAAAAGAAAATTCAATTAAGCGACCACTTTTCCGGAGAAATATCTCATTTTATCTGTGCTGCCTCAATCATGGTCTATACGCAAGATTTCTTAACAGTTTCAAACATCTTTTTTCATCGCGAGAAGAAGCAAAGAATTAGTTCGACAGAAGGGCATATTGGCGACTCCCACCAAGAAATTTGGCTCAAGGACCCTCAGCGAAGCAACTGATGATGACAACAGCCGCGACTGCCCAGGTACACGTGACTATGTTATCACACGTGAAGATGGAGAAAAAGTACACAAGCAGCGCAGATTATTATTATGTAATCTATCCGAAGCATACCATCAGTTCAATGAGAAATACCCAGCAGAAAAAGTAGGATTTTCTAAGTTTGCCATCCTACGACCAAAAGAATGCGTGCTGGCATTAGACAGGCACGGAACGCATTCAGTCTGCGTTTGCATGTTTCATCAAAACATCAAATTAATTTTCTTTCCATGCAAGAAATTGAAAGTATTTCACGGTGAAATTGTTGCTAGAGCAATATTTGGCGGAAAAGTTTGAACAGCTGTTAATTCAGGAGGTGCATTTCAAACAGTGGATAATTAGCAGTGGCAGATGTTCCCTTGAGACCGTGGTAAAGCAGATTCCGGAATTCGAGGAAATTCGGATTCAAGTTGAATGAACTAAAGGCGCACCATTTCATATCCGATATGCAATCGAAATTTCTAAAGGAAAGTAAGGAGAAATTAGCCCAGAATGAATTCATTGTGATAAGCGACTTTGCCGAGAATTACACTTTTCTCGTTCAGGATGAAACGGCAAACGACCAGTGCACGGTGCATCCTTTTTGCATTTATTTCAAAAACGAAGATAACGAACTACAGACCGTAAGCCTTGTTGTTGTCGCGGAGAGTTTAGCTCATAATTATGTGTCCGTTTATTTATTTCAAATGAAACTGTTTGAATTCTTAAGATCAAAATTCGATGCAATCGACAAAGTAACGTTTTTCTCAGACGGCGCGGCTTCTCAGTACAAGAATAAAACAAATTTTTACAATCTTTGCATAATTGAAGAAGAACAAAACTGCAAGGTCGAGTGGCACTTTTTCGCGACGTCCCACGGTAAGGGCCCATGCGATGCGTTAGGGGGAACCCTAAAACGCATGGCGACTAAGGCAAGTTTGCAAAGGCCATATACTGACCAGATCTTAAATGTACAACATTTGTTTTCGTGGATTCAAAGCAAGGAAATTGCCATTAACACAGTTTTATGCACTCAAAAAGAACACGATGCCATGGAGCGACGAATTCAAAACAGATATAATAATGTCAAAACTATAACTGGAACGCAAAAGTTTCATTGCTTCATACCAAATATTTCTGATATGTCAATTAATGTAAAGCGGTACTCTTCGTCTGCCGACGTGCTAAATTTAAAGTTACTTTAATTTAATTTTTAATGATGCCAAGACAATTGAAATTTTTAATAAATATTGTAATTAAGTATAAGCAGCAAAATAAGAAAGATTTTTTCTTCATAAATGTATTTTTAACTGTAAAATAATTTTTAAAATGTATTTTTAACAAGGTGGTCTCTTAAATGCTCTTCTCCTGTCCAAACAAGGAGTCGGGGTCCATTTTTTTATTGCTGATTCTTAAAGCAAAAATTATGAGGAATCCAAAAAAAAAAAATTAGCCGGAAAATTTAGGAGCTTCTGTGGAAAATCGGAAAATTTAATTTTCATGGGAAAATTTAAAGCTAAATTTCTAAGAAAAATTAGGAAAATTTTATTTTTCAATTAAAGCCTGATTCAATACCTTTCCAACGAGCTATCACTCGTTTCGATCGCTTTAGTAGTTTTGTAAACAACTTTCAATGAGGTCCCTTATGAAGAATTCTTCAATTTTGTCACATGACAGTGGTGTACACCACCACTAAACCAGTCACTATAAAAAAAAAAAAATATGTAGGTACATTATTTTTTGCTGGGCAATCGATTGAGACTATTTATTTGAAAATCGGAGAGGGGTCGTCCAAAAGGTGATCGCTTTCATATGGAATTGCTCAATATTTTTTTTTTGTTTGAAGTAATAAAAACCAATAAAATATGAAAAATGTTATTATGTTTAGTAAAAAAATAAACTTTTTATGTCGTATGTAAACTTTTGTGTATGTATATTCTAAAAATCGAAAACCAAAACAATAAAAACTTATGTAACTAATTATGCAGATCCAATAAACAACAATGTATGTTTATGTTAAGAATTTTTTATTTTTTACTTGAGTCAAAAGCAAAATTGATGATAAAAAAAACAAAATTTAATTATAATTGTTTGTAATTTTTTTTATAACTTTTCAGCAAAGTAAACAACAGATAATTCAACAAAAACCTAAATAGTTGTTTAAAAATTGTAGACTTAAAGACTCCAACACAAAGTCGCAAGTCACAGCAAGACATGACATGAATGGTACGAACTAAAAATAATGGGAAAAAAATAAAACTAAATAAAAAAAATGGAAAAAGCTGCAATATTTTTTATAAAAGATACTTTGTGCAATGCTTTAAGTAGAAAATATCTCTTGCGCTGCCCTATTCTAGAGCATTCAATATTTTAAACATATTCATGTAGCTTTAAAAACAATTTAATTAAAAATACGTTTTGTTTTCAGCTTTGGCCGAAAATAGGAAAAGCCATTTTCTATTCCTGTACCCATGTTCTGTAACGCTTGCGTCAAGAAAGTTTTCGATTGAAATGTGTGAAATGAAACAAATCTGTCATATTTATATTACAACAAACAGCGGATTTTCTCACTAAACTGTATGTGTAGCTTTTTTTGACGAGTACTAGCTGACACGTAAGAAAATTACTCGACAATTTAGAGAAAAAGTGTGCCTGTAACATTTTTGAGAGAAAAGTTAACGCTTTGAACTGTCTCTACTAAACTCGCGAATCAAAATGGTGCGAGAAAAAATTTGAACACTAAAAAACAATTAAAAATGCAAAATACAAAGAATAATTACAATAAGGGTCCTCATGATATCGTTTATAAGTCTCGTAATCTGTGCAAACTGTGCATTTTTACGCCCTCGTAAATGAACTGTCAAAAATTGTATGAGAATTCATTTACACAAACTTGGTAAATTTGCCCAACAATTTTGTCTCGTAAACTTGCGCTGTTCAATTGTGCATTTATACAAACAGATCTTTTAATGATTTTAATGTCGTTTTCAATGAAAAATACATGTGTCTATAAATCACAAACAATAAATTCTAGCAATAATTTCAGTAAATTGGTCTTTTGGCTTTCTTTGAGCATTTTTAAAAGCAAATTTCTCATACATATTAATCACAAATTTAAACACAAATTTTTATATTTTTGAATCTTAATTTTTAATTTATTTTTGTATTGACGTTTCTTACAAACTGACATTAATTGTTTAAAATTACACTATAGTAAAAAAGGGGCTTCATGAAACAAGACTCGTAAGTTTGCGCATTTGCACAAATGGCAATTTTAAGCGACATCATGAGGACCCTTAATATGTTGTTCTAGGCAAAATTTTTTGTTGTTGAAATATTTTGCTTTTAACATTTTCATAAAAACATTCGTATAGTTTTCAAAGCACGTTTGCAAACAACAAACATTAAAGTCACACTTTACATTATTTGGTATAGCCGACGGTTCTATTTTTGATGCCATCGTTGAAAGGTTTTCAATTTTAGTAAATTTTGGTCCCCGTGTTACTAAGTTACTATGTGTTACTGGCGTTCTCAATGTTGTGACATTTTTAACGTAACAACGTTATATTTTTTAATAGTTTTCGACATGAGTTACAGACACAATTTTTTCTCCCTTTATGAGAATCGATGGAATATTTTTTTTCACATCTTTGCGATGCGAGCAGTTTTCACTATAGTTACAGAACATGGGTACTGGATTAAACCAATCATTGTTATACCTACCATGAGTGGTGAATGAGGGCATACTAAGTTTATCATTCCGTGTGATACCCTTTTTGCTGTTGATATCAGACACCAATAAAGTATTAATATTTCGGCTCCTTGAGTAATTCTAAGTCGATTTAGCCATGCCGTCTGTCCATGTGTCCCTCTGTCCGACTGTTGAAAACACGCACGCTTTCGTAATACTCAAGAGAAAGGAACAATGTTGGTGCCAAATTGGTCTTAGTTAAAGCCTAGCAAAATCGGTTCTGTAGGATGAGAGTTATGAGTCCCAACATGGAACCACCACCCAAACATACTGATAATTTTGTTACAAAAACTAACACAATTGGTGATATAATGCATGACTGATATAAGATAAGGCACTATTTCTTTCTATATGACTAGAAATTCTATTGTTAAATTTCGTGAAGATCGGTCCATAATTTACCATAGTCCCCATATAATGCCCACTCTGGCAAATTCTTTAAATACGCCTAAAACCGCAGCAGGTTTTTTAATACCAGATCACACTCTACAGAATTTTTTTTAATGATTGGTCCATAATTTAACATTTCTATTTAATTTCATATGACTAAAAGCATAAAGCTTTCTGATTGTCGCTCAAAAACGTAACATAAATATGTCTAAACCGCGACCAATTTTAATACTGACGTCCGTTTTTAAAGATTATTTAGTATAGCACTCTTATTTATTTTATTCTCTTATTTGTTTTATTCTCAATTTCTCGGCAAGTTATATTTGCTTGTTTTTTATTCAGCTAAGTGCTGTCTTATTGACAAATTTGTCGCGAAGTCGAGTATGTTATTTAAAAAAATTGGAATTAGAAATTGGGTTAAGGGATTGGGGAATTTGTTGGGGATGTGTATTTTATTTTTAATTCGTAACTGGGAGCTGTTGGATTATTCGTTAACGTGGATGTTATCATTTTGATCCCAAATCTTTATCTGAAGAATATCAGCTTCCAGAACATATTTTATTGTCACAAACTTATTATGTTTTTCCCTTATTAAATGCTCTGAAAGAAAATTGGTAAAAAATTTGTTTCACCAAAAAAAGATTAATCAAAAATTAAATCAGGCTTAAGAAAAAAACTTAAGCAAGTGAATTAAACGTATGTATAACTATTACTATTAATTTGCACCAGTAAACAAATTCACTTGATTAAACGTTTAATTCATTTGATTAAACATTTTAATTAAAACTGATCAAAATTACTTTTGGGAATACAAAATTTTAATTTGCAAAATTTTTTTGTCGTGCTTAATTCCCAATTCTTATTCTTGATAAAAACACTGAAATTTATTGTTGGTGGAATAAGCTATTCCTATGCGCATTTCACTGGTTGCTTAGGTCAGATCGTCAGAAACCCTCATCAAAAGATCTAAGAAAAGCTAAAGATACTAAGCCAAATTAAAGCTGTTAAGCGTATAAGAATTATAAGCAGTAGTTCTACTTTTAACAATATCAAAGTTTAAACAAAAATATCAACAATTAACAGAGAGTTTTTTATCTTTTCCTACATCCGCCGCTACAATTGGTTGGAATTCTTCCAACATTTATTGTTATTGTAAGTAGGATAAGAAAAAACAACATAAAAACAAAAACAACCTGCTTTATTGCTCTCACAAAAATAAAACATGTAGCCAGTTTTTTTAAGCTGTGCACTTGATTTTATTTTTGATTAATTGGTGAACCATTTTTTTCTGTGTAGTAATCTATGAGATCTTTTTGATTAAACACATTAATTAAAAATTAAGACCTTTCTCCGAAACTTTTTAATTAATTAAAATCATTTAAAAATATTACTAAACAGGGGCCAAATTACGGCATTCGATATCGGTCGAAATTCGAATCGTACTTTCTTAATTCGAAAGATTTTCCTATCTATTCAGCCAGACTGTGTTTATCAAAAATTATAAAATTCGATAGTTTGCACTGAAAGCAAATTGGTGGACTGAAAAAATAATATTTTTGTTTGTCACGTTAGGTATAACTTTTATTTAAAACAACTTTCCGTACACAGAAAAAATTATTAGTGAATAGTTTTTTATCAATTAAAAAAATTGCTTTAAAAGTATTTAAGTTCAATTAACGTGATAATTGAATCCATTAATTTTTTTGTTGAAAGAAAATTAAATATTTAAATTTGATTTAATAAATGTTTTAGTTGTTTTGAAATTTTGAATTAAAATATTTATTAAATAACAAAAAATTGTTTCGTTTAAAATTAAATCTGTGGCATTTTTTAAACATCTTAAGTCGAGATAAGATAGTCAAAAAGTTTAAAAAAAACGCGATCAAAAATAATTTTTATTAAAAATAAAATAAACCAAAATTAAAGAAAAATTGCGTTTATAATACAAATAATGTAGTATCGACACCACTGTTTACATGAATTCGCCTTGGTTTGAACTCTAGTTCATTTCCAGTTAAATTTTAAGCAATTGAAATTTTATTTTTAATTGCTTATTGGGAAATTTTCTATTTATTCGGATAAAAAATTATAATTCTATTAAGAACACATCAAATAATAATGTATTTTTCAGAATTTTTTTAAGCTTTTATTTTAAAAGCCTTCTTGTAAATTTTACCTATTAAGTCGGAGATTTATTTTATTGCCACTCTCTTTCTAGTTTAATCATTTTAAGAAAAGTGTTCTTAATAAAAAAAAATTAGAAACAAATCTCTAATAATTCTTGTGAATTTGGCTCTTAGAATTTTTGAGTGAAACCACCAATGACGTAAAGTCCTTTACACATTTATCTATGTATACTTCACACCGAAAACAAGGACCAGTTGGAATGTATAATATATATTAATTCAGCCAGTTGATATTTTTATTGTTATTTCCACCGCGAAAGAAACCAAGAGTCAGAAGATAAGGCAATTAATATTTCTCTTAATATTGAGTTTCGGTTAATATATTATTTTATGGAAAAATATAAAAGATCTGTAATTTTCTAAAAATCAACTTGCCAATAAATTTGTTGTACAGGCGATTTAGATTAAATAGACGGTAACCCTTATTAGTATGTTTGACCTTATAAGATCTTCACATGTCAGGCATTCTTTAAATTTTTTCTTGATCATTGAAAATCGTTCTCAATATTAAATCAGCATCAGAACTTTCTAGTTGAAGAGATTCATTACTTTTTTATTTTGTATTTTTTTTTGCTTTTTTTATATTTTAGTTTTATAATTCAATAGCCACCCTAGAGTGAAGCGAACTGACACCAAAGTCGACCCGTGATAGGTCTTCATTGGTAGAGTCGGGTTCTAGTTTTAACACTTTTATGAATAAGACGTATCACTTTTATATAGGGTTGTCATTGGAGGGGGTCAATTGACCAGTCACAGATCTATTCTCAATGAACGTGCTGAGTGTCAGTTACTAAAATGTAGTATTATTTCAATCAAACAAGTCCTAGAATTAAAATCAGAAACCAAATTTTAGAAAGTACCAAAAAATGTGCCACAGCTGCTTTGAAGACTGTACTGTAATTCACTACTTTTTCTTTGATTGAGGAACGAGCAAAAATTGTTGATTTTTATTTTGCTATTTAAAATTCTGAAACTCAAACCCAAAGAATATTTCGAAATTTTTTTAACACCAGTAATGCACCCTCACGAAATGAAGTACGCAAACTAGTAGCTCGTTTTCATTCATCGGGATCAGTTAGTGACTTGCCACGGAGTGGAAGACTGCTTGAAGCACGAAGCCAAGATAATATCGAACGAGTTCGGGAGAGCGTAAATGAGAACGCTGAAACATAGACTATTAAGCGTGCCACTCTGCTTCAGCTTTCCGGAACTTCAATGCGGAGAGTAACGAAAAAAATTTTTTTCCCGTTTCCGTGCAAGAAAAAAAAATTAACGAATTATTATCGGACGTGCAGGTTTTACCAAAAAAATTATAATTGCCGATGAGGCGCATTTCCATTTAAATTGTTATGTATATAAGCAAAATTTTAGAATCTGGGGCACAAAAACCCCACTTAGAGTCAGAGTTTGGTGCGGAGTGTCAACAGACAAGATCTACGGCCCGTACTTCCTCCAAGACGAAGATGACAATGCATTGACTGTTAATGGTAAGCGTTATAGGAATTTGTTAGAACATTTGTTTCCTGAACTTGATAATACTCAAGAAATGTGGTTTCAACAAGACGAAACTACGTGGCATAATGCAAGGGAAATAATGAATTTGCTGCAAACGATTTTCGTAACCGTATCGTTTCAAAATTTGAAGATGACGGTCAACCGCCTTAATTTTTAATCCACTTCATTTCGATTTGTAGAACATGGCCGATTATTTTTAAGATTTTTTTTAAACTATCCATGATTAAAAATATCTTTTGTAATCAAAATTATTAATTTTTAATAAGAAAGTGATATCAAAAATACAATAGTCAGTGAATCATTGCCAGCCCTGTACATTCTTAAATAACTGGTTTTTTTTTGGTTGATAAAAGGATTTTAACTGTTGGGTTCTGCAATCTTTAATCTGTATTGTACACGGATGTCATAAAATTTCTTTTATTTTGATTAAGCAGTTCTGACTAGGGATGCTAAACGGGATTGGTTTTAAAAAATCCCGGGATTCGGGATTATTGAATCCCGCATCCCGAAATCCCGGGATTTTCGGGATTCCGGGATTTTTCGGGATCCCGGGATTTTCGGGATTCCGGGATTTTTCGGGATCAATGTGTTTCTTTAATATACAATTTTTTTTAAATAAACAACACTTTATTTATTTATATTTGAATTTTTAAAAAAAAAAACTTAATAAAACAATTCATAAACAACTTTTTTTTAAGTAACTAAATTTTATTTATTTTTGAATTAAAAAAAGGAAAAATTAACAGAACAATTCATAAACAACTTTTTTTAAGTAACTAAATTTCATTGATTTATTTTTGAATTTTTAAAAGAGAAAACTTAACAAAACAATTCTGTTACAACTTTTTTTATAAACAAGAGTTAATTATATATTTTTTTTATAGAAAACTTAACAAAACCATTCGTTTTATATAAAAATTTTAAATTATTATATTGTTTTTATGTCTTAAAATAATCGTTGTTTGCCAACAAAAAAAAAAAAGAATGTAACTCAAAAATGAAGGTTATAATAATTATTTACGACAAAAGAAATATAACTCCAAATATAATTTTTTTTTATGAAAAAGTTCATCACGTAAATTAAGTTTAAGTAATTAGTTTGTCGAATGTAAGTAGCTTCTTAAAAATATCAAAGTGTTCAATTTTTCATCAGATAATCTAGAACGAATTTTGTTTCCAACATTTGCTGCGGTAGAAAAAAATCTTTCACAATTTACACTTGTTGGTGAAATAGTTTCTAAATAGTTGTATGCATCCTGCAAATATTTACCTCTAATGGCTTCTGATTGAAATAAATTTATTTCTTTGGTAAGTTGTGTGTCTATGTCATTAACTTCTGACTTTAAAGATTTAACTGGACTTTTGTTTAATTTTTTAACAATAGAAACGTCATGATCTTCTAAATCCTCGTCTGATATGCTATCATCAATCTCGTGTGATATCATGGAGTTGTTTAAAACAGCATTCTTTGTAAAACGTGAGATAAGTAACTTTATTTCCTTTTTTAATAAAACCATGTCCAATTTGTTGTCAAAATCTGATATCTTATTTGGATTTTTTAAAAAATTTGAAAGTGTTGAGAACATAGTTCTTCTTTCTTGAATTCGGTTGCTAAGAGAATTGTATAAATCCTTGCTTAACTCACAGTTAGTTGTTAAAATCTCTTTTATCATGAAAGCCAATGCAGCATCAGCCTCACACAAAGTCATGTCGTTGCGACATAGAGCTTCAAGTGTGATTTTTACAGGATTTAAAGTATTTATTATTTGTTTTACTAAATAAAATTCTTCGTCAGAAAAAGCTTGCAACTTTTTAACAGGAATTTCTAAATTGGAAAAGCGTTGGCACATTTCAAACCGAGTATTCCATCTTGTTGTGCAGTCCAAGATCAATTTTAGTTCCTTACCTTTTTCATGTTTTACGTACGATTGCAAAATATCGTTTTTTGTTGGTGACTTTCTGAACATTCCTACTTTTTTTCTAGCTTTTTCAATCACAGGTTTTATAGAAAATCTTTCTGTTATGTTATTGTGCTTGACTCTTAGTCCCATTTCTAAAGATTCAAATAAAAAATCATCGTCTTCTGATGAAGACAATTCTTCTTCGGTACAAACACTTGGCGTATTTTTATACAATACATCTACAACTGCAAGATGCAGACCATGTGCATAACACAATTGCTGTTTTGGAACTATTAACTTTCCGATTTTTTGCATTGTTGATGCTCCATCAGTGGTGAAACTGACCACGTCTTCAGGCAATAGAACTCCAAATTCCTTCAGTCTGTCTTCTAAATATTGAATGCAGTTTACAGCAGTGCCAGACTTCTTCATCCTTACCAAACCAATATTAAAAAATTTTTGATTTGTGTGAATAATGATGTTCATAAAACGCTTATTTGAGGTAGACGTCCATTCGTCGAACGCGATACTAAATTTTTTTCCTTTTGACTTTAATTCGACGATTTCTTCTATTATGTCCATTTTACATTTAAGAAAATATTCCATAAATTTTGCCTTTATTGTTTCTCTAGATTATGGAACTTCAAAACCACGAGCTTTCAGTGATTTTCTTAGTTTTGTAGACGTTACCAATAAGGAAAATGGCAAATTATCAACAGCAGTCAAGCGCCCAATAGTAGCAGACAAAGACTCCTCTTGCTTTAGAAAATTTTAATTTTTAAAATTTTTCGTTCAGGCTCACTGCAATCATTTTTCTCCAACTTTGTCATATGAACCTAAACAACACGGTTTAGTAAATATGAAAGTTTTAATTAATTAACTTACTTTTAAATGAGTTATTAGTCCTTTTGTTGAACCGCCATTAGTTTTCAAAACCCTTTTACTTATTTTGCATTTTGCTTGAGGGGCGCCTTTAAACTGCATCAAAAAATAATACCACACAGAACTTTTGTCATTACATTACATTTTGTCTTATTTATAACAACTGGTATTTTTTATACATTAATAAAGAAAAGTTTTTTCCGTTGGCTTTTTACAAATACGTACATAGAATTCACGTAACAAAGTATCAAATTTGCTTGTTTTCTCTAAATAATTTTTGAACAATGTGTTACAAATATTCATTAAATTGTTAATTGGTACACAGAATCAAATTAAGACATTGAATAATAATAAAGTATAAAAATTTAATAAAAACGAACATTTTTGTACATAATTGTTGATATATTAAAAATCCCGAAAAATCCCGGGATTAAAAAAAATAAATCCCGGGATTCGGGATTTATCAATCCCGAAAAATCCCGGGATTTCGGGATTCGGGATTTCCCGTTTGGCATCCCTAGTTCTGACCCTTCATAGCTTTGAAGAAAACATTAACAATACAGTACTAACCTAGAAATTAGGCACCACACAAGGTACCTGGAAATAATATTGGATGGCAAACTGTCGTGGAAACTTAATGTGGAAGAAAGGGTGAAAAAGGCAACAAACAATGCTATAAAAAGCTGAGCAACACTTGGGGTCTAACCCCTGATCTTATACGAAGAGAAAACACATGCTTAAATATGGTCATCTCCAACCAAAAAATTTTTAAAGAAAATTTCAAACATATTATGGTTAATAAACCCAAATTACTTTTTTTTTTGAAAATGCTGTAAAAAAAACTACTGAATATTTTCCCAAATTTCTTTTATTATTTGAAAAGACAATGCTTCCCGTTAATAATGGAAAATAATTTAATTCAAATGGCTACCTCGGCTGGCCATGTAGAAGTCAAATTTTTAAGCACATTATTGATTGTGTGCAGCTGTATTTCACCAATGGCTTCACGTATATTGTCCTTTAAAGCGTCAATTGTCTCTGGCTTGTCGTCGTTACACTTATCTTTGACGGCACCCCACAAATAATAGTCCAACGGTGTCAAATCACCTCTGCGGCTGATAATGCGATCTTCAAAAACAGGGCGCAAAACATCGAGTGTAGCTTCGTCCTGTTGAAACCAAATGTTGCCAATATCCTCCTCTTCAATTTTTGTGAACAAAAATTCGTTCAACATGGCCCGATAACGATCGCCATTTACTGTAACGGCCACTTCTCCTTGGTTATTTTCGAAGAAAAATGGCCCAATTATGCCTCTGGACCAAAATCCGCACCAAACAGTGACTCGTTTTGGGTGCATAGGCTTTTAAATGTATGTGTGCGTGTTTTCTGTGCCCCAAATGCGACAATTTTGCTTTTTTACATATCCGCCAAGATCAAAATGAGCTTCATCCAAAATCCGTACGCAATTTTCGCACACATTCTGCAACATTACAATGATTTTCAAAGAAATGCCACAATATTTCCCAGCGTTGTTCAAGCGTATACACAACCATATTCGTTCAGCGGAAGGATAAAACTAATTATCTGTCAAATCAGACATGAGCTAAGTGTTACCATTCAGCGACAACCATATTATGGTTAAATTAGTCCTCCATCAAGAATCCACAACAATATTATTGTTGCCTCTAAAAATATTATGTTTAAATATGATAATAATTTGTTTTTAAATACTATAGAATTTCCGTCTTTTTCAAGTGCAACATACTATGGTTGAAAACCAACCATGCTATTGTAAGTGTTTAACAAATTTTAGTTATTATTGATCATAACTTGTTTGGAGGCAACAATAATATGGTTGGGGATTCTTGATGGACACCTTATTTAACCATAATATGTGCACCGGTGACAATAATATGGTTATTTTAAACATAATATGGTTAAAATTTTCTTTAAAAATAGCACATATTGGATTTACACAGCAGTGGCGAGACCAATTTTTTTCTACGGAATACTAGTGTGGTGGACGACCTTGGATAAGATATCATACCGGAATAAGCTAGAGGGCACGCTACGTATTACCGGGGCCTTACGTAGCACACCGCTGCAGTCCTGAACCTACAACCGATTTATCCGGCAGCAGAAGGTCACGGTAGTTTTAAAAGGGGTATTGACTGTAGCAGTAACTACATCATTCCGAGATTAATTTTTAATAGAAAGCCGCGTATTACTTTAGAAGTGTGCGACTGGTTGGCGGGGTTCCGATCTTATCATAGGACTTACAGTTTTTGTGATGTTGGGTTAAAAATTGTAGTCGAAGTGGGAGCTGCAGTTTACTGTCAGGAACTGCATATTCGGAAATCTTATACGCTACCCGGATAATGTAGTATATTTCAGGCGGAAATGCTTGCGGCTTAAATGGCTGCTGATTTAGTTCGAAATTCCAATACTAGGAACTTACACGTTAACTTCTTTATAGATTGTCAGGCGGAAATCAAGGCGATATCCGCTGAATATGCGTATTCTGCGATCGTCCAGGAATGTTAGGACTCATGCCAAGCAAAGAGTACACATCCATTGGGTTCGCGGCCACCAAGGCATAGCAGGTAATGATGTGGCAGACGAATAATCGAAATTGGGAGTTCAATTACCGTATAACAGTGTTATTGACACTCCAATTCCAATTCGTAATATTAAGGTAGATGCAGGCCCTATTATACAGAGGAAATTTGAGGCTGTTTGGGGAACACCGAAACGTGCAAGGTATTTAGAGTAATGTGGAGATAGTTTGATCCAAAGTTGACTTAACTTCTTCTGTCGCTACCGAGGAGAGACTGTATGTTCTGGTAGCTTTTATAACGGGTCACCGTTGGACGGCTGTATACGGCAAAAGAGCTGGGCAACTGGTTATTGACAGTTGTAGATTCTGTGGGGTACCAGATGTGAAAAAGAAGGTAGAGCACATACTCTGCTACTATTCGGCACACACACGCTCCAGAGTGAACTGTCTTGGATATCATAACTTTCAAGATCTAGGGGAAATCTATGGAATATGGACTATTGAAACTACTAGTATTCGACAAGATGCTGTGGAGTATCCAGGGTATCATTGCGTTGAACTAACTTTTTCAGCTGAGGGTTATCTTACTTCGTGGCGACGCCTAACCTTCTTAGGCTGTAAGTAATAAGATTTCAAATTGCTGGCATAAGACCAAGTCCCAGCATATGCCCCATTTGCTTAAGGAGAAGAGACACAGCAGCACTTATCCAATCAGAAGAACGCTAAGAAATTTTGTCAACAAGAACCATGATCAGGAGAATTTTCGTCAGGCATTGACAGGACTTAAAGTTAGGAATTAGAATAAGATTTGATGAACTATTCTTAGTTCATATGTATATGGAGGTCTAGTGTTTGGCTGTAATTTAAAAATTAAAAATTTTGTTTCTCACAGAATTCGTTGCTGTTCTGCAAAATAGTCATATAAATGCAACACATTTTGTTCATGTACATTCATTTTTTTTTCTCTCTAAATATTTGCAGTTTTGTATGATTTCAATTAAGAAAAAATAAAATATTTTGCAGCTTTTGTGTTTACTTTAACTACAGAGATAAATTACTACATTTTAATTTTAATCCAAGACATTATGGCTAATGTTGCCTAAGCTTTTCGGCTTCTGCATGTAGAGTCTCAGTATTGGTGACAGTTAAAGCGTTAATAAAATGGCAATAAGACTGACTTGTGTGACGTTTATAACTTTAAGGCAATTATAATATTCACAAAAACAAAAATCAGATTTTATTTAAAACACTAAACAAAAAACTGACGGATTTTTTCTCATTTTCATTTGATTTTGGCTGCTTATTGTCTGCTAGTAGTTGTTCATGATTGTTCATGCTAATTATCATGAATTTAAGATTAAAAAAAGTAAAATACCTAATCAAAAGTTGCTGCTTAGTTCTTTTGACTTTTTTTATGATTATTAAGAAAATTAAAAAGGTTTTTTGTTTTTTGCTTGTTTTTGTTGTCGAGATTTCGGTTGTGTCTGTTGCAACAAGCCAAAAGCAAGAGCAGCAACCAACAGTCAGCAAGCCAACAAACAAGCAAACAAATAACAAACATTTTTTTAATATGCACCATGACAAATTAAAAAATAAACAAGAATCTGTTTAAAAGACAATTAAAAAATATTTAAGCTGCAGACGTTCAATTCACAACTCCCCATTTAAGCCTTTTTTGAGTACAAATATTTAAAAACCTCATAAATGCAGATAATCATCATGATTGTGTGTGAAAGTTTATAAATATTTATATTGTGTAAATTTAGTTGATGTTTTTTGTTTTCGTTAAATTTTCAGTGTTGTATCTTTAATAAATGACAAGATTTTCTTTTAAAATATCGCACTAAGCCACTTAAGGTTTGTGTCTTAAGTCGTATATTTATGAGGTGTCAACTTGTGCATGTCATTAAATCGAAAAGCTTTTTCATGCTTTTTAAATTATTTTTTTTTCATTGTTTAGTTATTTTGAGTTATTTTAATTTAATTTTGCATTAATTAATTTGTGTGGTAAATATTTAAATTTTTTACTTGGTGAGCAAGTTTTTTGCATTAGGAAAATTGTTTAACAAAGTGATATAACGTATATACTTCATGTTAAAGCAGATAACTGTCTGCAGTATCCAAAATTTTCTATAGTAAAAATGACTCAAGGAGAACAAATATTTTTCTAGGATATCAAAATCAGCGTTTAAAAAACTGCAGTCAAAGTAGAAAAACTACCATTTCTTCCACTCCTTCATTTGCCATTGGCCAGGAAAAAACGTTTCTTTTACTTCTGATTCATTAAATGTAAATCGTTGCTGTCAAACCAACTCAAAAAGCAAAAAGTTGTACTGAAATATTCGTTTTTTGCCTGAAAGTTTTTGTTTTCGACTGCAGTTTTTTTAAACCCTGAACAAAATAGAATTTTGTATAAAACAATATATTTTCAGAGAATTATCTCAATATTTTTTTATTACTATAGAAGAATCTATGACAATTAAGTGTAAAATAAAATATCGGCCAAATGCTCGCCACGGCTTTGATGGCACACTCTTAACCGACGGTCTATATTTTCAATGACTCTGAGACATAATAGAGGTCAAATGTCGTTAATGAGCTCTTGATTTTCTCTTGGCGTATTAACGTATACACTTAAAAAATCGAAAATTCATTTGAAACAACTTAAAATTCAGTTAAAAAACGGATCATTTACATTTCATTTAAAACAAATGATTTTTACATTAATTTAATTTTTTTATTTTTTAAACAGCATATTCCGTAAAATTGAATAGTTTTTACTTTTAAAAAATATATTTTAACCGAAAAAAATCAAACTACATAACAAAATAAATACGGAAAAACATTTTTTTTTTTTGGTAGTTTGTTTTTTGAATAATAAACACAAATGTTGAAAAATAAAATTATTCGTAAAATAACTATATTTTTATTCAATTTTAACAGTACGGAAAACGAATTTAATAACCCACAATCAGTTACTGTAATAATTTTATAAGTGTACTTTCTCTTTTAAATATCCCCAAAGAAAGAAGTCCAACGGTGTTAAATCACGTAGTGAAATAACAAAGCCATTAACTTTCTCGCCCAAAAGAGCCATTGTTTCGGTAGGTGTGTGGCAAGTGGCACCATAATGATGCAGCCAGATATCTTCCAGGTCCATATTCTCAATTTTTGGCCACAAGACGTCCATTAGCTTCTCACGGCAACTTCTTGGCCGACCTCATTTTCGAAGAAGTACGTTTTATGAAATTTGCGTGGACACATTTTTTCGATTATGCTGACCAAAATAATCATGAAATGCATTGTGATTGTAACGCCCATCAATCTTAATGAATTGAATTTGTCAAACACTGAAACAAAGAAATGTCTAATTAAGTTGGGTAAACAACTTGACGTGAAGGTTTGACTCACAATTAACATCGTGCATTATGGTTGGACCACCATATAATAATACTAATATTATATCGTACATTATATTCCTTGGGTTTAGTTTCCTAACACCAAAATTTTAACGTGACAGTTCTAAAGAAGTAGCTACCGGTTCTAGTTCTAACACTTTATATGTAGGGGAAAAACATGGCGATGTCATAGGAGGGGATTAATTGGCACCATTTTTACACTTTGTAACAGGTAAACTAAATTAGATAAGTGGATATATTCAATTTTGGTTAATATAAAGCCTGCCGTAGATCAGATATTGTGCCGACTGAACCATGTTTATATGATAAAGTAATGAAACCATACCCATTCACATGACTAGTTTCGTATAAATAACCTCCAATCTGAGCTACACTTTTTACACATTATAACCAGTTAAGTGATGTGTCTTGCATTCCCCTTCAACAATTGGTTGCTTTTTAATTTAATATTGTTTTCACTGGTCACGGGATAAGTACTTTATGCTAGGTACACACTATGCAACACATTTCTAAGTTTTGCCTTTTTTTGTCTTTCTTTTTCTTATTGATCTTTTTTCAGCAATAACTTAATGGACAAATGTTAACACGGAGCTCGTGCCTTAGCTTTAACAATAACCACAATACTAATTGTTATGGCAAATAGTTAAAAATTTGTGAACCAGTGTAATCGAGCACCCTACTTTTTAATTTTTGATAATTTAAAAAAAAACGAATTTTGTATTTTGTACATATGGGTTAGTAGTTAATTGGAACGCTTACCAGCTACCATTTTCAATCGTCTAGGAGCATAGTGCGAATTCCACAAAGAGTGTTTTTGATCGTCGACGAGCTCATTTTTTAATTGTAGACGATTCCTCGCACGGGAGAAACTGTTACACGTGCTGATTCGTATGAGAGATTGTTGCATAACGCAGCGAAAGACGTTTATATTAATCATAAAGGGAATCGTTTATGCATGAATGTAGAGATTATCTAACGAGTCTTTCAAAACGCATGCCAAGAGTCGTATGAGGCTCATGTTGGGATTATTTTACAACTCGCGAAACTATCAGCCGTATAACCGAGCTACCTTAAAAGGAGCATCAAGCGTCTTTTTCATGTCAAGACTTCTAATTTTCATACAATTTATATGAAGCAAACCTTAAGGTCACGAAATCAACACCATCCTGAAAATCCTTTTTTACAGGTCAGTTCGTTTTATTGAAATTGTATTGACAATAGAATTTTCATATTTCAAAAACGCTCTTATTTAGGAAGCTTCTTACAGAGAGTCCAAAAAGGTACATTCCCAAATTAAAAGGCGAGCGTGTCAAAAATTTAAAAAAAAAAGAAATCAGAAGATTCTGTTAGGAGTTGTATATTAAACATAATCGTCAAACAAACAGCCTATGCTAGCTGGGTTAGTACTAGAGTATCCACTCGATTAATCGTTGTTCGATTAATCGATGAAATATTTGATCGAATAATTGAAAAGCGAATTTCGAATAGCAAATAACTCGAACAGTTTATGTCAATTAATCGATTAAAATTAATTTATATTTATTCTTATTTGACCTTTATTTTATAACTTCTTTTAATTATTTAAGCTTGAGGTCGTTTTTTATAAAAAATTATATTTATTTTCTCAATATTTCGCTAACCTTTGGTTAGCAACGTCAGGAAATTAACAAATTTTAATAATAACAAAAACGATAACAAAATTATGAAAAAATTTTAATCAGAAATTAAATTCAAAAACCTATTTGTCATAAAAATTTTTTCAAAAACCATTATAACAAAAATAAAAATTTAACTAAAGTATAACAATTCATATAAACTGAAAAAATTTCCTATCTATAAACCTAATTCGAACACCATATTTACAATAATAAAAAAAAAAAATATTTTGGCTAATGAAAACTCCTATAAAATAAAGATTTTTTAAAAACTAAACTTATTTTTATCTTATCTTACATTCATAATTAAACATATTTTCATTTTTACAAAACTAATGTGTATATCACGACCTAAGGACAAGAAGGTCCTAGTTTTTATGTAACAAATTGAACCCTCTTGTTCTAAGGCTGCGATAGGTACCTATATTTATATTATTATATATGTAATCTTCTATCCCTTAATAACTAAATTCCTCATACTGTAAAACATATTTTAGTCGATTTTAAGATTTGAGCGTGTGTGACAAATTATGTTAATCATTATAAACAGGGCTTAAAAACTGCAGTCGAAACCAGAAACTTTTGAACAAAAAACGAAATCTTGTATGCAACTTTTCGCTTTTTGAGTGGGTTTGATAGCGACTGTTTACATTTAATGAATCAGAAGTAAGAGCTACAGTTTTTTTTTTTTTTTGCCAATAACAAATGAAGAAGT
The DNA here is from genome assembly GCA_949318255.1 of Pollenia labialis. Classification (NCBI taxonomy): domain Eukaryota; kingdom Metazoa; phylum Arthropoda; class Insecta; order Diptera; family Polleniidae; genus Pollenia; species Pollenia labialis. The sequence continues at coordinate 139,030,253 of OX439141.1, read as the reverse complement.
TATAGAAATTGCAGTTTTTCTACTTTGCCTGCAGTTTTTTAAACACTGACTATAAATGTCTAGTTCGTAAAAAATTTCATCAGCAGTTATAAAATGTGTAAACCATTAGTTGTCAGATAATGGGTTACCTGTAATTACCTGACTGTCAATTTTTTATTACCTCGTATCTTCTAATCGGCTGGATGGTGACATTTGAGAGGTCCGTCTTAAAAACCAAAGTGTCCTTGTTCGAAAACGATGTGTCTGATTTTTGTCGTGAAATAGTAAAACGTTAAAAAATAAATTAATAAAACCTATAGAGTAGAGTTTTAAAATAAAGGAAATTTTAAGGAAATTACAAAAAAAAATTTTATATTTAAGTCATCAGCCATGTTCTGGAAAAAATGTAAAAAATGATCCTGTTTTAAATTTTTAACCTTCTTAGTTAGAACTTCTCTTAAAATCAGGAAAAAAGCGGTGATTTTTAAAAAAAATTAACACAGAATCTCCATTGATTTAAATTTCTCTAGGTTTTAATAAAAAATAAATAATAAAAATGTTTTTTGTAACTGGCTGGCACCTCTCTTTTTCTGTTAATTTAATTATTAAAAAAAGTATGAGTTGAAATTTCAATCAAATCGGTTGGCATACAGAGGAGGAAAGTGTCCTTAACTGTATTGCCTTTCCGATTTATATATTGAGATATGATTTACTATTGCATACCTATATGTCTAAATTTATATAGATTCGCATAGCTAATTTTACCGGTACCTTTTGTGCCACAAAACATCCCGAATGGTACCACCATCCCCAAGCCAGCTGTATTATTGTTTTTTCGATTTTCTTTCACCAATAAATTATATAAATATTACCTAAATAATCTGTTCCAATCAAACATTTTATTTTACCATTGCTATTCGAAAGTCGGGTCGGGTTTTTGAAATATGTATGTATCAGAAAAAGTAAGTCTTAAAATCTCATAAATTATACAAGCCATCTTACTTTTTAACCAAGTTGTTTAAACTGAAAACCATTACACAAACAAAAGATTTAAACAACAAACATTTTCATGTTTGCCTTTAAGTTAATTTATTTAGCAAACAGTTTGATTTAAAACAAATAATATTTTCACATTTTAAGCCATATAAATGATAATTCTTATCGATATAATCAATCTTGTTAAAAGCCACAAAAAATTAATAATTTTCAAAATTAAATTCCAAACTCAGAAAAAAACTTGTCTCTAAGACCAAATTATATTTGAGAGATTTTAATCATGTTCGCTTTATCCAACCAAAAAATCTTTTTTTATTTTTTTCGTTAATTTATTTTACTACAAAAACCATCTCATTTCGAATCAAAGAGATTTTTTTTTTTATAATGCTACGAGTACTTTTTTCATGTTCGTGTTTGGTTGATTTCATTTTTTTTTTTTGAACTTTTTGTGTTTAAATTTAATTTGATACAAAGCACCTGCTGTGCAAACTCACACGCCTCACTTGGCGTTGTTATCAGATGATATCATCACCCGAAATTCCTCAAAAGCAAATAAATCTAAAATTGTATTAATTTAAAAGATCCTGAAGTTAAAGAAGCAAAAGACAATAACAAAACGTCAGTGAATCGTAAACAAGCATTCAAGAAGCACGCCGATCTTTCTTCAAAAGTCTTTGGAGTTCCAAATTTGTTTGTTCAATATAAGATTAACATTTAAATTTTAAAGATTTGCCGTAGTTGTTGTTGTCCTTGTTTTCAAATCTATAAAATATTAATTAATTACATTTTTATAAGTTAAATTGTGATTTGTATCTGCTGATAAAGCGGTAAAGTTTCTACTTGTTGCTCGTTTTATTTATTGTTTTTGTTGTTTCTTCTCTTAGTTACTTTCCTTTAGCGTCGTATAGTTGAATGTCTCAAACTCGTTAAAGACGTCAATGAAAGTTCTAAAAAATTAATTAAATCGAAAATGTTTGAGTATTTCGGCATGTAAAATCATAAATACCCGATTATTTATGATAATGATTAATTCAATAATTTAAATGAATATGAAAATCTCTTAAAATTCAATTTACTTCAAAACAAAAAAAAAAAAACATTTCTTGATGCAACTGTTTAAAACTAGACAAGCAATGTCTAAGTCTAAGAAAGACGTCGACCAACTATCTTTCCAAATTAATAAATTTGCGTTAAAATGACATCGATTTGTTTTTGCATATTTTAGTGAAAATGATTTTAAATGCTTATTTTTTTAAAATTTTTTAGTAGTTTATTTTTTTAAATGTCCATATTATAAAAAATACTTCTTATTTTGGTTTTGAATGCATTTGTGATTTTTTTTTTAATTTCCATATTATAAAAAAAAAATTCTTAAAAACAATGCCAAATACACAAAAAAAAATTAGTATTGTGATAATTTTGTTGAACTATTTATGGTTTTTAGTCCAAATTTTCAAAATTTTTAATCAGGCTTAAGTTCATCAAATTTAATTTTCATTAAATTATTTTTATGAAGAAAGCAATTTTGCAAATTGTATTTTAACCCTTTGATAGATCTAAATTTGCTCTCAGGTCAGTAAAAAATGAATGATTATCAATAACAATTTTAATTAATTTTCATGTTGTAAAATTCCATTCTTCATAAAAATAATTTAATGAAAATTAAATTTGATGAGCTTAAGCCTGATTAAAAATATTGAAAATTTGGATTAAAAACCAGGGCTGTGGAGTCTTCCGAAAAAAGTACTAACTCCGACTCCGACTCCAAATGCTGAAATTTTTTAAGTGCGACTCCGACTCCTACTCCGACTACGACTCCTACTATAATCTTGATGCTAAATGTATATGAGACTCAGTGATGTTAATTTTTATTTATTCATAACCGTACGGCCTTCTAAAAATTAGAGTTTTTGAAAAGCAATTACCGTACGCAAACATGAATGTGCTGTTTCCAAATGACAGGCGACGATTGATTATGTAGCAAAATTTATTAGGGGTGTGCTGGAAATCGCAAACGCAAAACACAAGAATTTGGAAGTTGTGTTTTAATAAACTTTAAACCTAATTCTTATAATTTTTTGTTTAAAATCCTGTTTAATAGGAAAATATTTGTTAAATATTTGTCATAAAATTCTTTTATTACAAAAATCTTATTTAAAAACGACTTTTAAAATTCTTGCGTTTTACGCTTGCGATTTCCAGCACACCCCTGTATATGAAAAGCACTCAGTCCATCGCCTGTCATTTGGAAACAGCACATATGAGCAGTATTCATAAACCATTTATTTAAATTTTTAATATTCTTATTCAGGCTTAAGTTCATCAAATTTAATTTTCATTAAATTATTTTTATGAAGAAAGGAATTTTACAACATGAAAATTAATTAAAATTGATAATCATTCATTCTTGACTGACCTGAGATTCGAACCCAGGCGGCTGGTTACCATGACATGTTTCGGTCGCAACCACTCGATCTCCTCAGATGGAGTTGCCGTCTTGCACTCGCAGCCATCGACGACTGCGGACGTCAATAGTCAAATATCAATCCTTAAACCAAATTGTATTTTTAACCTTTGGTGGATCGAAATTGATTTTACTTGTTTTTCCTAACTTCTGTTTTTTTCCGTACTCAAGTCAAATTAATTGATATAGCAGAAATGAATATTCTGCAAATGCATTGGCATCCTTCCAGGATTCTCCCATAACTTCGGTTGCAGTTGAGAGATCGTTTTCTATGTACAAATGTTTTTTGCGTCCGAAAATATTAATTTATACTTTTGATAATATTTATAAAACTTATTTGTATAAACAAACAAAAATTTAAATTAGTTTTTTATGTTTTTAAAAGATATTTAAATAACAATAATAGAAATTTTTAATTTCAAAAGTTTTTGTTATTCGTGCTCAATTCCCAGTTTTTATTCTTGATAAAAACACTTGAAATTTATTGTTGATTGAGCACGAATAACAAAAACTTTTGAAATTAAAAATTTTGTATTCCCAAAAATTGAAATTACTTTTTGATAATAGAAATTTTTAATTTTTTTTTAATTAATATGTATTATAAAAAAACAGTTTTATGGAAATTTTTTATTTTTTAGTGCATATTTTAAGCGCATATTTTTGATTTTTTAGTACATAAGAATCTCATCCCTAGTGATAAGGAAAGAATTTTGTAAAACAAAATATTACAACTATACATTTTGTGATATATGGAGTTTTTTTTGTGAGCAAATCGAAATAAAGATAATTTAGACAATCAGACAACAGGGACAGACTTATGAAATATATTAAGATAACAGATCGTTTCAGATAATATTTTTTGTAAAATTTCCATTTTTTAAGGGAGATTTTTTGTTGCTTTTTATGTTTTCAATGTAAATTTTCTCAGTGTAAAAAAAAACTTGTAACATGTGGCAAAGCTAAAAAACAGCGTACGGTTTGCCATTTTATCAAGTGTAGACTCACAAGCAAACTGCCAGCGTTGTTCACTAAATTTTTATCGAAACATGGTTTCCAGCAATGATGCTAATTTTTGGGTGAAAGCGTAAGTCAACAAAAAAAATAGCCAAACTCAGTATGAAGAGCAGTTAGAAGAAGTCCAAAAGCTGCCATGCACCTGACAGATGCACTGTTTGGTTCAGCTTGTGTTCCGTCGTCATAGTTTTAGCAAGGCGATGTCGCACAGGGGGAACGTAAAGTCTCCCGTGCAGAGCAACAACCTAGCCATAATTCCAGCCATGTAAGACAACATTGCAGCTACCATTGGTGAGATACCGACCGAAATGCTGAAAAATATATTGCAAGATTGGAGCTTACAGGTGGACCACCTACGGCGTAGCCACGGGCAACATTTACCCGAAATAATCCTTAAAAAGTAAAACCCAGGCATTCATTTATTGGACCAAATAAATAATTTCTTTAAATTTTTAAAACCCCAATGGTTAAAAACTTACCCGCTATTTTCAATAAAGAAAATAATGTTCTCCACTTTTTTTTAGAATTAAAGATATTTAAATTATTATGAATTAAAATGAATACTTTCAAAATACTCCAAAACTATTAATAACATTTGTGACAAAAATTGCAAATTGCTAACAAGCCATGAAAATAATTAATCTTAAAAAATACAAAAAATGCAAAATATGTATATGTATAGATAAATATGTAAAGTACTTCAACAATAATTTGAAGGTCAAATTCACAATATTCAAAAAAAAAATACCAAAAACAAATAAAAAAATTAATGAAAGTGTTCACTAAAAGCAATATGATTTTAAAGTATTCATATTTGTATTTAATTTTAACTGCCAGCTTTAAAAGGAGCCACTTTGTCTGCTAACTAAAAATAGTATATTAGAAATATTAATAAAAACTATAAACAAAGTTTTAAAAAAAAAACAACGATACCACCAGGCATAATGTTGTTGAAATCACTTAAAGATTTATGCCAATTTAATAAAAGCCTGACTGACGCAATGCCAGCAAGACGGATAGACTGGCAGAAAGATGTGAATATTAATTCAATACACGCACTCTTTGAAACTCAGCTGAATATAAAGAAAGAACTACGCTTTTTGATGTCAGAAACGGCTAACAAATACTATTAGTTCAACAAATAAATCAAACGCAAAAAGGGAGATACAACAGCAAAGTTTGGCATAAAACAACACTCAACAACAAAGTAGAAATCTAAATCTCAAAGATGATAATACAACAACAAATACAACTTCGATGATTGACATAAAATAAATAACAACAATAAAAACAAAAATCAAACATATTGACATAACGAAGGTGTGACAATAATTGAACAATAATTTATCATTATTAATTAATAAATCAAAATCATTAACAGCAACAGCAACCACCACTACAAACAACATTAAGAGCACAAAACACAACAATATTAAGAACAAGCAAAAATTGTTAAATGCGGTCGTGCCGAATCTTGGATACCCTTCATCAAAGTATTCAAAAGCCAATTGTTTCTTAGATCATGTGACATGGCGCTCACGCATCAAAATACTTATTTGTCGAGCATATTTTTATGAGCGTAAAATAAAATAATTGGTCGATTTTGCCGATTTTTAAAACCAAACTAATGGCACATCTATTTACACATACACAGTCAAATCCCGATAATTCGTACCACGATAAATCGTAGTTCCTGATAATTCGTAATTAACTTTCGGTCCCTTGAATAAATCTCGTTAATTCGTAAAAATTCTATACATTTTGGTCCCCTCACTAATTCGTTTTTTTTTCAAATAAAATCTTTACCTCATATAAATCGTAATTGTTAACTACCACTTATAATTCGTAATAAAAACAACAGAACCATGGAAAGATTGATTTTTTGTTTACCGCTATTTTTTTGCGTGGGTTTTTGCTTTTGCTTGTGTGTTTATTTTCTTAAGATCTTAAGATTGTTTTATGTTTATTTTATCGTTTTAGTTAATTAATTGAAAAACCCCGTTAATTCGTTTATATTTTATTTTAACCCCGTTAAATAGAAACCCCGCAAAATCTAAAACCACTATAATTCGTAAGAAATTGCCGGTCCCTTGCGATAATGAATTATCGGGAGTCCACTGTAATTGTAACGATACTAACTGACTGATCATCACTGCACAGCCTCATATCTCGTTAGCTGAAAGAGATAAACAAATTTAAGACAAATCGTTGTTCATTAAAAAAAAATAAACGGCAGAACGTGTCTGGTACTTTTTTAAAGTATGGACCAGTAGGAAAGAAAACGGCTAAAAAGTCTGGTTTGGAACTTTTTTGTCACCCAATCTATCTTTCGATCCGATCAACATAGAAATAAAAATTATGTCACATTCGTAACTTGTCTTAAATATACGAATTTGGTACTTATTCGAAATGTGAACGTTTAAGGGGTGATTTTTGGTACTCCTTTTTCTTTATTCATTGGCATATACGTATAAAATTATGGGCTCCCTCTACAATATTGAAATTTTTTGATACTTTCCACGGAAAATAAACTTTCTTTCGTTCACATGTGGTACTTTTTGAATTTTCTATAATATGGAACTTTGAAACATTAAATTATAGGAGCAGGGTGTTGCATGAATGGAAACCTATAAGAAGCCAATTGCTTATACTTGTTGAAACATAAGCTTTGGCATATAAAAATGGCCGCAAAGGAAATGGAGACGCTATTTAAGTAGCGGAATGAATGCTTGAAGATACTGTCCGAGCTCAATGTTGGCAAACAAGCTGTTTTCATATGGACACTGTCGTACCAAAACACATTATTTCGATTAACACTTGTAAAGAGAGTAGATAAAAAATGGACCTTTTGCCTTATTTTTAAGATTTATTATTATTATTATGACATGTTCATAATTTAATAATTTTATGTACAAATGCTTAACACGAATTTCTTCTCTCTCTCTTTCCACTCCAATCCACTCAAATCTACCCCACTGCACTCCACTCCACTCTTTTCTTTCACACTCTTCCTCTCTCTCTCTCTTGGCATGTATTATTACTGATTGTAGGATTTACTAGTTTTTTTAGCTACAACATTTCTCCGTGGTGTTTTTGTTGTTAATAGCAAATTGTCGTTCTTAGGATACTACGAAGACATCTGTTGATGAATTTTTGAACTAATTGCCTTGTGTGGAACCATGTTTCGCACCCATATAACATGATGGATTTTGAGCAGGCGTCCGATATTTTTAATTTCGTTGCAGCGCTGATTGTGTTTGACCTCCACACTTTAAACAATATTGCATAGCTGCCCTTAGGTATTTTCAGTCGGCTTTCTACGCCGACGACCGCAAACTGAGATGTATTCACAGCATTATTTCTCATCGTTTTCCAAAACCACTCTCTGTGGACATATAAAAAAAAGTTGTCCCGAAAACGGTTTCTAGAGTTATAAAGAAGTTGAAATGGAGATCACTCTAAAGGCAGGTTCTGGCAGAAAAGGGGACACACGTATCCAAATCAAAGCGAACAAAATCAGAAGAAGAATTTATGGGAGAAACGTCGATAAAAAAAGCTCTGAGTTTTTTGTATGTAAAGTTAAAAGGAACGCTGGCCTGAAAACTTTTAAAGTACAAAAAGTTCCAGACAGAGCCTAATAAAAATGAAATGAAGAGTTTCACTTACCAACTCACTTACGGTAAGCGAGAATTTTAAATGGTAAGTTCCCACTATGAAGCAAAAAGCGCTTTTTTCAACGCATATAAAAGCTTGTGAGTGTAGCTATCATCTTTACACACTAAATGTTTTTTAGTTGTTTTTTAGTATTCTCCCTTACGTACTAAGGGAATGCCGTGGCACTTGAAATGTTATTTTTTCTTTTATAAAACTTGTTAAGGTACTCTTCACTTACTTTACTGCATCTGTGTATGTCTTATCGCTAAGCGCATAATTTTGCGCTTATTTTTTTGAATGTACCGTTAGTGCTTCGCAAAATGATACATTTTTTTATTATGAAATGCTGTGAAAAACACGGAAGCATACCAACTGGCAAAAAAATTAAAACATGGTTTTTATTGCCAAATCCAATTGCTTCATCGTGGACGACCAGACATATGTTTTAGCTGACTTCTTAGATCTTTCAGGCCAGGAATACTATATTGCAGACACACAGGGGAATATGGACGCCACATTTAAGACAATAAGGCAATCGAAATTTCCTCGGAAATTCTTGGTATAGCAAGCTATTTACACTTGTGGTGAGAGAAGCAAGTGATTGGTGACCACGGGTACAATAAATTCAAAAGTTTATATTAAAGATTATTGGTGGAGCGACTTAAGCCAGGAGTGTATTCTTTCTTTTGGCCGGACCTAGCCTCTTAGCATTACAGTAAAGCGTCTTTGGAGTGGTACGTTAAAAATAATGTGCTTTTGATATCTCGAGAAGAAAATCCACCAAACTTTCCAAATCTCCAGCCAGTGGACAGATATTGGGCTTTGGTCAAAAGAGAGATGAATGCCACAAGAAAGGTCGCCAAAGATGTCAAATATTTTCGAAGAAAGTGGTATTTGGCAATCAAATATATGTCATAATACAATAAAAGCGTTGATTGAAGGCGTACCAGACAAATTAAAATAAAGTAAATAAGGATAAAACAAAATTTGTAAATACATTAAAAATAATCTTCAAAAAAACACGCTTGTAAAAAAGCTTTTACTTTTAAAATTTAATGTCTCATTGAGCAGATTTAAAGAATTATGTGAAGGACAATTTTTTCAAACGCTTTCAATACATGAATTGCCAGGCTGTTAGGACTCATAGTATAGGAATTCTTTTACAAAATACTCAATTTGTACTTCAAATCCTATTGTACAGGGTGGCGTTGAATGAGCTATATGGTTTGAATTCTTTATACCTTTTTAAATTATTATTCTTTCTTTGTTTATTTTCAGCATTTTGTGATAAGCTTTGGGGAATTTTTAATGAATAACTATACAATCGAACAAAAATTATGACCCGCAAAATTTTGCGAATAGTTATGAAAAATATGCTAAAAAAAGCACGTTTGTGCCAAGCAGAAAATGTACATCAATTACAGATTATAATTTTTCACAGCTAATTGAAAAAAATGATAAAAAAAAAATTATAACAATCGCATCAATAAAAAAGTGATAAACCATTTAAACCATAAAGCTCATTCTGCGCCACCCTGTATATGAACAATTTAAATTTTTAAATGAAAATAAGACGAATATTTACGTATTTTTAGACAATATATTGAAAATGTGATAATATTTAGAAAATTCCCTACATTTTCCTGAAAATAAAATATCTGTCCTTTTTCCCCTTGAAATTTTCAGGAAAAAAATCCTTACAAAATAGGAAAATTCCCTACTATTGACATCACTGCTCCACTGTATAGAATTTTCTAAAGCTGACAAAATATCCGAGATGTAAAACACTGAAATGAATAAGTGATGGAAATCAATATGATTTTAAGCAAAGTGTTTCCATTCTTTAATTTCAAAAAAAAAATTTGATTTAAAAATGAAACGTTGTCAAAATTGCGTTATTTTCTGATTGCAATCATTTTAAATCATTGAATGCAATTTGACTGCAATTAAATTTTAATCGAAATCATGCGATTTCAATAAATTTCTCTGAAATCACAACTACATATAGGGTGCCCCGGTTGGCTTGCTGGAAGTGTGGTGGTCTATCAGTGCTACGGTCTGTTTCACTACAACGGGCTGAAGGTCTAAGTTACTACTGCTCGGTTAATTAAGTTAGAATATAATTTTTAATTGTATTTGTAACTCTTATTAAAATGTAAAAAACAAGTACAAATAAAAAAAATTAACTTTCGTGGGAATACAAAATTTAATTTAAATGATTTTGTTACTCGGGCTGAATTCCCAATTTTAATTATTTGATAAAAACACTGGACTTTATTGTTGATGGGATAAGCTATTCCTAATAACTTTTGGGATCTAGCGGTGATAAGCAAAAAATTAACATTGTTGGAATTTCAAAATAACCATAGTCAGCTCTATTTCTGGAAGAAGATTTTGATTATGATTTCATTTTGATTGGATTGTTATTAAAGTATAACATACTTACATTTGATTAAAATCAATTATTATAGCAATTGATTTCAAAATATTATTTCAATCCATGGCGTGTGTGTATTAAGTTTTTGTAAAAAATTTTTGGTTTTTTACCAGCCAAAAGGGACCAACATTAATGAGCCGAACCGAACACAAAGAAGTTTGTTGATTTTAAAAATACCGAACGAAATTAAATGTGCTCATCTTTTGTTGAGTTTGATAAAAACATTATTTTTTTGTGTTCGAAAGATGACTAACACCATTAGCGTTTGTGTTTTCCACAAATCTATTGAACTGAACAATAAGAAGCGATATTTAGTGTTTATTTTCGAACACTGCTTTAATTACTGTAGTGTGTGGGTTTTACCGGTTATAATTTTAGGTCTGTTTTTTTATATGCAAATATTTTTGAATTGTTGAATATTTTGTTTTCAAACAAGCAATTTTTTGTTTTATATTTTTTATGTTTTTACCATTTATTATGGAATATTTTCAAGTTCTTACTGTATATTTAATGAGCATACTTCTGGTTTCCCTGCTTATGAGGAACATGCTCTCTACTTTAAGCCATTCTCTTAGTTTTTAAAATGTAAATTCTCAGTCCTGTTTTGGACATTTCCGTAGCAATAGTGTTTAGGTTATGTTGCAAATTTTCGGCGATGTGTGTCAGAAGGGCTGTGTCGTCTACGTATGCCAGCACTGACAGTTTTGTGAGTTTCATTATCCAAAAGATCTACAAATTCCTCATGAAAAGTTGTTGCTCTGCTCCTTTGAGTGAGATATAAATTTCTTTTAGCTTTTTCTTTGATAAAAGAAATTTGCATTTAAAAAAATGTGTCTCTTTTTAAAGAGTCCTTAAATTAGTTACAGAAAATTAATGTTTTTTTTAAATTAACCTGAAGTTTTTGAAAAGAAAATTAAGCTCTTTTCAAAACAGAGAAAACAACTTTTAACAACATTTCTTTCTCAAGCATTTTGGATAAAAGATTTAGATGTCATCAAAACAAAAACCAAACTTAAACTCCTGCTGCAAACGCAAAATTTACTCTGAAAATGTCTTTTTAACTTTCACTTTAACTTTCTTGCACTTTCGCACACGCAAAGTTTTTTTTGACAAATTTGGTGTTTTTTTTTGTTTGTCAAATTAAATATGCAACCAAATATAAACATGGATTAACGACGTATGAAGAACAAAGCATTTTTGCGTAAACATCAAAGAGTATATTCACTCAACTACCTTTTCTTTTACATTCTACATGCTACAGACTTTGCAAAGTAAACTTTGCATGATTTTCTCTGTCTATTAAATTTAGACAGTTCAGTACTTCAAGAGAGACACAAAGTTTTTTTGAAAACGTAGGGTATGCGAAAAGATCTATTGAAACGTATAATTTTTTAACTGGAAACAATTTTAGCATTTATAAATAAACAATACAAGCTGAATTAATAAATAGCGAAAAAAGTTAGAGCAAAACAAAAAAAAAAGTGGGAGTGTTTTGTACAATCAATAATGATATTAATTTGAACAATAAAAAATAATTAGTTACAATTACAATTAGAAAAAAAGAAAAAACTAATACAAAAAAAATTAAAAATAATTTCTACGAAACCAGCAAAGGGAAGGACAAGGAGAAAATAAAACCCATAAATATTTTGGGAATTCACAAGGTTTATCGTGAAGTTGTAAAGTCATATGTCTTAAAATAATCACAAGAAATATAACTGCTGTGGCCAACCGCTTAAAATTTAGATGTTTACTGTACAGTTTCGACGAATCACTAAACACAGCATTAACATTTTTATTTTTTTTGAAACACAACAGTATTTTTTAAACAATTGTAAAATATTATTATTTATTGCTTTAAGACGATATGACTTAATACCACACCTTGTGATTCCTCCAATTATTTAAATGTTTAATAGACAAATGAGAAAAAAATAACAATTCACAAATAATTCATAAGAAATTGCGCTTTTCATATTGTTACGTTTTTCCTTTAATAAACGCGTTTGAGTTCTTTTAATTGAAAAATCCGAATCTTAATCAACATAACAAACTTTATTGAAATTAATTATTTTGTTCACAATTGTTGGTTACAAACAGTACCGTTTAATGTCTGAAAAGAAACTCAACTAATTTTTTTTTATTTTTATTTTTAATTTGTTTATTTAAATTTTGATTTCCTTACGCTATGGTTATCACACAATTTACAGAGTTTTAGTTATTTAATAACTTTTCATCTAAAAAATTAATATATATTTAATTTAAAGTTTAGATTTTAATTTCCAAAATAATTTTTCAAAGGAAAATTAATAGCAAAAACCTTTGGTATATTTAATTATTAGTATAACTCTACTATAAATCCTTCTTCACATGCGTGAGTTTATTTTATTAAGTGAAGTACATTTGTCGTCAGCATAGGCTGCGCATTCAACTGTATTGAATTGTGGCATATCAGAGCAATATAAGTTATAAAGTAATGGTCCCAAAACTGAGCCTTGGTGGACTCCTGCCGTTATTTCTGTAATATCAGAATATTTATCATTTAGATTTACACAGAAATATCTGTTTTTTAAAAACGATTCTACGGTTCTTATTAGACAAAGTGGAATGTTGTATTGAATCATTTTGTGTAACAGACCATTGCCAAACGGTATCGAAGGCTTTTTCGATATCAAGTGTGACTACAACTGTAGATGGTCCATTTTCAAACCTTGTATTTATATGTTTATCCATACGTTTAATCTGGTGAACAGTACCGTAAAATGGTATGAATCCAAACTGTGTAAGTGGTAAAATATTATTTTGTTCAATAAACATAAGAAGTCTTGTTTAAACGACTTTTCCAAAATTTTGCTTAGTCTACTTAAGCTACGGTCACACTTATTAAATATTTGACGAAATAAGCGTAACCCCTACTTTTGTTAATAGTTATTGAGATCAAGCATGATCTTAAGATCACAAAATAAACTAATTATACTACTAGACATAGCAACAAATTGTTGTTTATAAGATGTGGTATTATTATCAAAATAAATATTGGAAATGAAGGAAATGATAATTTAGTTTTCTTGTGGGTCCCGTTTTTTTCGTCAAATATTTGATAAGTGTGACCGTAGCTTTAGTAGACTAATTGGACGATAGCTTTTTAGGGAATTCAGAAGTTTGTTTGGTTTTAAAATTGGTAATACTTTAGCCATTTTCCAGGCTTTTGGAAAACATTGTAGTTTTAAACAACTGTTCTGTTCGTAGCATTAGGAATATAAGTTGGTGAACCTGAATGTAGAATTGTGTACGGGAGAATTGATACACAATCAAAGAGAATATTACCCCACACCTTCGCGCGGTTACAGTTCCAGTTTATATGCTTGCTGTTTAGATCGCCACAGATTATGACATTTTTATTCATTTGGAGAAGCTTGCGAATATCATTCCTGAATGAGGCCTTGGTGTAATAACAATTTATTATGTTCTAAAACCATTTCTAGAAATTACTGGGAAATTCGGGGTAGTAGCAGTTATAATCTAAGTACACTTTTAGGCGTTGAAAAATATATATGTCAATTGTAAGTTACTAATATGACATAAAACTATAACTTATAACTATAACGATGGTACAACTACACAAGGTAGACTCGTTGCTACAACAAGTACAACAAGACAAAAACAACAGGCAATTTGTTTTTGTTTTTTCACCCGAGACTTCAAAAAGAGAACAACACTGTGCCTTCAGAAACACAAAATAAAAGTAAAAAAAAAATAGAAAATTAATATGTGATATTTGTTATAGATTATCCATACCTATGGATACAATTCAAATTGGTTAATTAGAATATATAACATACATATTCTTCGCAGGCCCATGATCACCTATTGCCTGATAGCAGTCATGCTATGCTGGTTTCCTTGTTGGCGATGGTGCTGGTGTCGGTAAAGATATAACTATTGGCTATGAAAATTATACGGAAGATCGTAAGAAAGCTTTATAGATTTCGGTATCAAATGATTTGAAATATAATGCTGTAAGAGATTTGAGTGATATATGTAGGAGCGGGCAAAAAAGAAGTTCATGCTTCAAATACGGTGATTATTACGACAATAGTTTTATTTTTATAATCTTTTAAACATGCCTCAATAAATTCGGATGTTAATAACAATTGAAAAGGTCCATAACAAAACGCAACAGTTCCACTTCTTTTTAAGTTTAATTTTTTTTCTGAATAATGTTGTACATACTAAAATCCCAATAGTCGTTGTTTTAACGATTTATTCACACACATACATAAATCGTACTGGCTTCAATTCATCTTTTTTCGTTCAATTATCCAAAAATTGTTAAAGTGAAATTGTTCCGTTTTGTTATGCAGCTCCTCAATTGTAATAAGGGTGTTATATTTAGAACTAAATCCGAGCAATTTTTCCCAAATAATTTACAAAATGGAGCACAGGCTCGAGATGTCTAGGAGGCCTTCTGCAACTGCTTCAGTGTGGTCAAGAAAGTTAAAAAATATAATTGAAGAAATTCAATTAGGCTTTTACCATTTACTGAAAGCACCTTTTCGAATTCACCCAGCTACGGGATAAGTTGGTGTGCCATTTTAAGAAAAGTAAATTTTTAAGGGGGTGGCGGATTTTGAAGAGTTTTTGCGTATAGTGGAAATGCTGTCCAAATAAATGAAGAAAAAGTGGAATTTAATAAACAATTGCATTGTAAAATACATTAATAAATAGAGGCATTTTTTTATTATTTTTTTACAGAAAAAATTGTTATTGCTTTTGTATTTCTGCCTCCAGACGAACAATCTTTCCTCAGGTCCTTCAGCCTTCTTGATATGTATGTACCTCATTGATTTTTGAACCATAACGCAATTTAAATACTTCAGAGTCTACCGAAAAGACTTTTAACTTTATTTTTAACACAACAGTTGGGCATCTGCAGAATTCAAAAACGTTTGAGCATTTTCATCATCCTCCACTAAACCGTGTCATAGAGTCACATCTTCGGCCACACATTCAGATTCTTTCGAAGATTCCATCGTCTGATATGGAACTATATTTTTCGATATCGTGGTATTTGTTGGAAATCGCAGATTGCAATTTAAGTATTCGAGCTGTGGCGCCCAATAAAAACGATATTATCCAATTTTTAATTTCCAGACGGCCTCTTAACGCCTTTTCCGCCTTTTGACAGAATATGTTTATAGTTAGCAAGAGCAAAAATGAATGTTTCTCTGAATCATATTCACGAGATATCGTTTTTCTGGGTTTTGCCAATAATTCTTTTGTTTCGTTCCGGCTCCCTAATAGTATTTTTTTTGCACACACTCATTTTTTTAATATATTATTTTTGTATTTTAATTTTATTCACAAAATTTTTATATAAAAACTGTTTTTTTTAAATATAAAAATTGTTGTATGTACAAATGTAAACAAACATAATTTTGTTTTTTTTTACATTTGGGGTTTAACGGGGTTAAACAGCTGACAAACATATGCGCCAACGAGTCTACCTTGTGTACTTGTACCATGACTATAACCAAGGTATATTTACACAAGGTAAACTCGTTGGCCCATATGTTTGTCAGCTGTTTACCTAAGTTGGAACACCAATGTCAAATTCCGTGTATATGAGCCAAAATTTGTACATGTGTGCGTTAAATTTATATGAAGACAATTTTGACAATTCCGTTCCAATCGGTTATTTTTATAGAGCAGCATGTCTACACTCCCAAATGAGTCTTCCTTGTGTAAATATACCTTGACTACAACTATAAATAGTTCTTAGATAATTTAACTTTCACAACAATTTGTTTAAATGGATATTCAAGCCAAGGCGAATTTATACAAGGTGGTCTTATTTTGAAAACGTTTACAACACTGTAAAATATTTTAACGTTGTGTCAAAAATAAAACAACATTGTAGTAAACAATTTAAACAAATATTTTATTTTCTTTTTATTTTAAATTGTTTGTTTTGGAATTTAATAATTTAAAAAAATTTTACATTTCATAATTTTTAGTGAAAATTATAAAATTTAGTAAATATTCCCCAGAACCACATGAACGGTTTACCATTTTGACACAAGGATAGTAATCAGCTGTTGATTACGTAGCAAGATAAGGTCACCTGGTGCAAATTCGCCTTGATTCAAGCGATAAAATGAATTTATTAAAAAAAATTAAATGTTGAACAAATTTGATCATATTAATAACATCGAAAAAACATCACAGCCACCGTTACAATCAGCACTATGCTTGGGCTACAACACGAACACACTGTTACCGGGGTTGATGATATTTCAAAAACAAAAAGGAAAAATTTGAAGAATAAAATAAAACATATAAAATAATAAATTTGCTTAACAACGAAACGATTGTTATGATAAAAAAGAAGAGGTAAAAACTTACATTGTATTGTTGCTATTCCGGTATAGCGATAGTGTTGCTCCTAGTGAAGATGATGCTGCAGCTTATTCGATGTCATTCGAAAGTGTTTTCAAGGAATTCACATGAAGACATTTTCATTTGAAAATTCAGCATTCATTGTTAAAAGTAAAGTTTATTAATGGTTGTATAAAAAAAAGTCATATAAAACAAAAGATTTAGACAAGAAACTTGAAATAAGATTTGCGTTAAAAGAAAATGTTTGATACTTTATTTATTATCTCATTTTCAAAAGAGGAAAGTTAAGCAAACTATGTAGCCATAATGTTTAATACATACTAAGAACTTGAATAGAAACTTAGTCCCATTAAAATAAGAAATGGGCAATAATGCAACCGCCAGAAGAAAATTATGTTATAAGTTTAAGATTCATGTAAAAGTTCTTTGTGCGGAATATTATTTAACTTGAAGTGATTTTATAATGGGGATTTTTAGGGTCAATGTTGAATTCTAAACCTACTGACAGGAAATTTTGATACGACGTAGTGGATATTGTCAAAGTTATTGTCGCCAAATTTTCTGTCAATAAGAAGAAAAGCTATTTTCGGAAGTTGTATTGTGTAGAAACCATTGTCAGATATGGACCGATTCCAATAAAATTTGGGTATATAATTTAGTTGCTATCAAAAAAGTTTGGACAATTTATGATCTAAATGACAACATAATAATATGGCTTATGGCCGCAAAGACTTTATTCTGAAAAGAAAATTGTATAAGAGATATATGCGATTCTCAGCATTTTCAGTAGGCTTGTTCCCAGAACCCATGTGCCATATTTCATTAAATTATATCCAAAATTACAACCTGTACTTTGCGCACAAGGTTTACATCGATAACATTGTGCTCGAAATTTAAAATTTTTTAGACAAGCTGGGCACTTGGCGTTTTAACATAATTCGGGTACGATGAATACACAAGTGCTAACCGTTTTTTTTTTAGGTTAGCTCTTGTGTTCGAGATAAACCATTATTTCGAAAATGGAGGAGGTTGCACAGCGCATATTCGCGTAACTCAAAAACGGTTTAGTTTTCTGAAATTACTAAAAAGACCGAAATTCCGTAATAAAATTTTCTTTAAAAGACATTTAACCCATCTAGGGGCATCCTAGGTGCTACAGGTGAAAAATTTAAGAATTTTATTAAACCGCCATATTTGTATGGTTGAAATTCTTAAATTTGGCTGCTGTAGTGCCAAGGATCCCCCTAGATGGGTCAAATGTATGACCAACCTCACTTTATTTTTCATCACAATCATTTATTTCTAACATACCTACTAGCTATCTCCATTCCTTAAGGGTGCTCCCATCCGAAATGTTTAATGCAGACTAGAAATATTTTGAAAAAAGTCCCATAAATGCTCAGGAGTCACCCCTAGTGGGATAAAATGTGTATTGTGTATGGCTTGTTTGGTTTGAAATTTTATTTTTATGTCTGCAAAAAATTGGAAGCATAGCTGCAATTTTTTATGAATTTTTAATAAACAAAAATTTCGAAATGTTGATAAAAACAATTAGTTTTTTTGCAAACTGTGCATATTAGAAAATGTTTTACCTTTCTTAAAACAAATTTTATTGCGGAATTTTCTGTTTTTATACCCTCCACCATAGTTAGTTGTGAAGAGGGTATACTAAGCTTGTCATTCCGTGTGAAACTTTTTTATTATTCATCTCAGATCCCATAAAGTATATATATTCTGGCTCCTTGAGTAATCCTAAGTCGATTAAGCCATGCCCGTCTGTCTGTCCGTCTGTTCGTCTGTTGAAAACACCACTTCGAACAACTCAAAAGAAATGAACAAACTTGGTGTCAAATTGTTGTAGTAATCCTAAGCAGATTGAGATTGAAATTCAGCAAAATCAGTTCAGTAGGACCAGAGCTATGGATCAAAATGTGGAACCACCACCTTAAATAATTTTGTTACAAAAAATAACATAACTGGTGGAACAAGGCACGGAATTAGATAATATTTTGCAAAAATTCGTTTTATTCGACTGGAAATCACGCTGTAAAATTTCGTGAAGATCCGTCCATAATTTACCGTTCGCCCCATATAAATCCTACTCCAGGAAAATAGTTTAGTACGCCTAAAACTATAATAAATAATGCTATCAGAATAAAATTGAATTCTTCACAGTTGTATAGGACTAGAAATAGATCGGTCCATAATTTACCCTTGGCCCCATATAAAGCCCGCTCTGGTAAACCGTAGCAGATATAGATATTACGGTAAAATTTCTTCCAATTTAGCTTCATATACGGTCCATAAATTACCTTAGATCCCATATTTAGCAGTCTTCTGAAATTCACTGTAAGCGCTAAAACTAATTTCGCCACTCTGCAGAATTTTGAGATGATAGGTTCATAACTTACCATGGCTCCAATATAAATACCCCACCTGAAAATTATTTAAGTTCGGCTTTAACTGTTACAAATCATAATATTTACTCAAGGTTGTCGGACAATAATTTAATACAGGGGTCTAAACATCATATAGATATCACTCCTAAAAAAATCGAACTGTCGGTGGAGGGTATCAAAGATTCGGCACAGCCGAATATAGCGCTCTAACTTGTTTTTTTTTGAAATTTGAATTTAGCGTACCCGAATAATGTTAAAATGCCATGTTTCAGACTCATGTATTTTTTTAACTAGTACAGTGTAACCAGTCGTTCGGATGGCCGGAAGGACATCATTAGATCAATTGAAAAAGTGATTCTGTGTGGGTTACCAATATTTGAAGGTGTTACACGCGATAGCACAAACGCATAATTCCTAGTACAATTTGTGGTGTGTGTATGTGTGTATATATAAATAAGACTTACCCTGCGATTAATTTGTGTCAATAGTTTTTAAAGCATTTACCACGTGACCAGTGAACACAATATTTTAATAAAAAGCAACGGCTTGTGATAGGCGAAAACAAGACAATTTACTTAGACATATTTCATATTATTATAATAAATTTTTTAATAGTTTTTCTCTCCATAAATTACAAAACTTTAACAAGCAAGTTCAAGAACGCTGAATCCAGTTGTGCTTTCAGTTTCATTAGATTGGCTCAAAAATACTAAGATTGAAAAATATTATTGTCGTTATGATAAAACAGGTCGACAATTTGAAACTTTTTAACCATTCCACCTGAATCTTATGCTCCTTGGCATACTAAAGCTGAATATGAGCTTGGTTTTCCCCCATCACGTCACAATTATCAGATAACGGTTTTTTTTGTTTGCTATAAATTTCAAAATATTGTTTAATTAAAATGATTTATATCTTGTTTGAGAGGTTACTCAACTACGTCGTATACTGATGCTAATTGATCGGATAACAAATTTGCAAAATGACAATAATTTGTGATAAACTTTAAATTTCAAAAGATTTTGTTATTCGTGCTAAATTCCCAGTTTTTATTATTGATAAAAACACTTGAAATTTATTGTTGATGGGATAAGCTATTCCTATGCGCATTTCACTGGTTGCTTAGGCCAGATCATCACGAAACTTCATCCATAAAGATTTTAGAAAAACTAAAGATATTAAACCAAATAAAAATGTTAAACGTATAAGACTTATAGCAACAGTTCTACTTGTATTCGGAAAAGCTTTAGTTTTCCAAAAACTTAAAATTTTAAGTGTGTATTTAAACTTTAGTCTCTGACAGTATATTGTCACCAAATTCATTCGTCTCGCTTTTATTCAAATATGAATAGTCCACTTTCAAAACAACACCAAGTTAAAAAAAAAACAAAGTACTGAGAAAACCTATTAAAACATATAGAGAGTTTTGCAGGAGTATTGAATAATTAATTAGAAATTAAGCGTAACTTACGGACTTTTGTACGAGATTGATAATGGCTTAGGGAGGCATTTAAAAAAAAACAAAAATGGCGGCTTTTACAGAATTTTAAATTGTTTTACTTAGCAAGCGGACGTCTTACACACATACATACACTATTTCTTATTTTAATTTATCTCGTTATCCGGTATTACGATCTAAAACATTTTTAAACTTTTCAACAAAACCTTTTTTACTGAAATCTTAAATATGTTCCTTAGCACTGTCAATTAAGTCTAAATGCCATACCTAAACAAGAGCGTCAACGTTGTGCCACAAACAGTAGTGTTATCTTTCTTGTTTAATAAAACCCATATAATAATAATAAAAATATGAGAAAACCCCGCTAGATTGGCAAAAAATAGCTAAATTGTCATTATTTATTATTATTTATTATTAATAAACGCGCTGTCAAAATCGGATTTTCCAATTGTAAAGCGTTGACGCCGCGCTATTTTGGGATGCTTCATACAAATTGTATGGGCATGAGAATTTTTGACAGCTAGAAAACGCTTTCTGCTCTTGTTTAGGTATGGCTGTAAGCTTTCATTTATAGAAAGCCCTTTGGTTGTTGTTTCAAGAGAAGAGAGCAGATGCATTGAAAGTGCTCTTTTATATGCACTTAGTCACTTTTTACGTCAGATTTTTGCATCATTCATTAAGCATTTCGAATAGATTCTGCTTCATATTTGCTAAGCTTATTTAAAAACTTCTTCTAGGTTGCAAAAAAAAGGAGTTTTTTAGCAAGCTTTTGGTCCAGCTTTTTATCAAAATAATTGAAGAAATGGCAAAAATGGCATATGCCATAAAAAACTTGATTCAAGCACAGTGTTATTAAACTCTTATGTGGTTCAAAAAAAGACACTAGCAAATTAATAATAAATGTCAAACATATTAACCTACTTAGTTATGATATTAAAAACAAATATTATTTATAATTCAGCTAAAAAAAACAGAAATAAAACGTTTTGTGGTTTTCTCGTTTTAAATAAATTTTAACAAATTAGCATTTTTTAAAGGTTTGGCTAAATGTGTTTAAAATTCAAATAAAAAAAATTAAAAGCAAGCAGAAGTTGACATGACAACAAGGCATTCAATAAAATATTAAAAAATAAAACTAAACAATACAACAAACTCAAATATCGGGTAACTCTGTAGGTACGACACAATTTGCTTATTACATATCTCGCATTTTTTATCATGTGAACATACAAGCAAATTTGGAAATTCGCATAGGCCCAAATACACGAATCAAGCATTGTGGTAGTTTTAATTAAAATGTCATTGTATGTATCACACCGACGATGCTGGATGAAAAATTAAACAATTTATATACGAATAATAATATTACGTCCAGCACACGTACACAAGGCGAAATGGGATGCAAAGGAGTTCCCGAGAAGATAACTAATCTCATTAAGGAGCTACACAACAACGCATTTTGTTCCATCCTTCATGAGGGTTCAGCAAGCAACCCCATCAAAGTAAGCGTAGGTGTTCGTCAAGGCTTTATTTTGTCTTAACATAGTACTTGACGTAGTTATGAGCCACTGCATGAATAAGCATTATGGAATTTCGTGGACCCTTCATGATAGGTTAGAAGATATTGATTGTGCAGATGACGTCTGTCTTTTATCCCACCGTCTCTCTAGCATGCAATCTAAAATTCAAACCTTTGCTACACGTGCAGCCAAAGCGGGCTTGCAAATTAATATCAACAAACTAAATCAATGCGCATAAATTCTGCATGCAACGTGAACTTCCAGCTTTCGGGCCAACCCATTGACGATGGTGAAATCTTTTGTTACCTGGGGAGTATAATTTAAAAAACAGAGGGCAGTAAAGAAGATACAGTAGTTTTGACTTAGCTGCACAATCTCCTTTGCACGATTTTTTGTGCAGGTAAACCAAAAATGCAGCTATCTAAAATGTATTTACCTGCCTAAATGTGCAGGTACACAATTGTGGTTACCTGTACAAAAGTGCAGCTAAAGTAAAGTGTTTGATTTAAAAGTAGAATAAAAAAATTATTTTTAAATATGTACATAAATTTATATTTTATTAAAATTTTATTTCAATCCAGGAGCTTTCTGGGAATCTCACAAAGAGTCTTTTTGATCGTCGACGAGCTCATTTTATAATTGTAGACGATTCCTAACACGGGAGAAACTGTTACACGTGCTGATTCGTATGAGAGATTCTTCCATAACGCAGCGAAAAACGCTTATATTAATCTAAAGGGAATCGTTTATGATGTATGTTGAGATTATCTAACGAGTCTTTCAGAAAGAATGCTAAGAGTCGTATGAGACTCATGTAGGTATTATTTTACAACTCGTGAAATACTCAGTTGATGACTAAGCTACCTAAATAAGGGCATCAGGCGTATTTTTCATGCCACAACTTTTAATTTTCATACAATTTCTATAAAACAAACCTTAAGGTCGCGAAATCAACACCATCCTGTCGGAAAATCCTTTTTTGCAGATCCTTAGACCGGTTTGTTTTATTAATATTGTATTGGCAAAAGCATTTTCATACTTCAAAACTGTCTTATTTAGGTAGATCAGTAATTGTTATACGACTATTACATAGAGAGTCCCAAAAGGTTCATTTCAAGATTTAAAGACGAGCGTGTCAAAAAATAAATAAATTAAAAAAAGATTTAGATGTTTTTGTTACTCGTCAGATAATCACCAGAACATTCTTTTAGGAGTTGTATATTAAACATAATCGTCTAACAGACAGCCTATGCTAGCGGGGAAATAACGTATAAAAGAAACATTAACAAAAACAATGAGAATTCACAAAGAACATAAAACATAAAAAAACAAAATAATTGCGATTTATATTTTTATAAACAGCTTAAATTGGATATTTATGTGAAAAAGTGGCCACCATATATTTTTATGTGTGCAGCTAACTTTGATGTTTTGTATGAAAATATTTTAAAGCTGTTCAAAAATATGAAAAATGTGCAGGTATACAAAATGCTCGTAAACAAGGATTTTGAAGAATAATTCCAGTAAATATTTATTTTGGGCAGTTAAGTCAAAGTGCAGCTAACTTTGATTTTTTGTATGAAAATAATTTTAAAATGCCAAAAATTTTGTGCATTTATCTTAAATGTGCAGGTATAGAAAGTACACTTAAAAAAGGAATTTGTATGGAATTAGAAAGAATAATTCGAAAAATTATCAATTTTGTGCAGTTAAGTCAAAAGTGCACGTAAACAATAGGCAGTTAAGTCAAAACTACTGTATACAAAATAGACTGTATAGGCATTTTTGTTTCATTTCTCACGTTTCAATCGAAAAGTTTCTCGAGGCGGGAGTTACAGAACATGGGCACAGGTGAGAGTTTTTCTTTTTGCCTTAAGGGCCAAATACACTTGTCAAATGCTTGTCCAGTATATCTAATTTTTTTTTTTTTATTTTCCATCCAGCATTGTCGGTGTGTCGCATGCAAACACATTTTCACTTATACTACCACAAAGCTTGATGAGTGTTTTGATCCGTATATTTGGGCCTTTAAAGCGATTTTGGAGAGGACACCATTGCTTAATTCTGGACATACCAGCACAAAAGTTATTATTTAATACAAATATTTTTATTAAAGTTATGATAGTAAAAGCTCTTTTGAGAAGTGGCATTTGTATGGGGCTGTGGTCAGCACAAGTGAGTATTAGCCTCTCCACTATGGTGAAATGCACGGAAAGTATTTAATTTAAAATGTAATCAATTTCATTTCTTAAAAAAGATAATAAAAATAATTTCCTGATTTTATCAAATTAAGTAACATTTTCTTGAATTAAGAAACATTTTGCTTAAACCATATTTAGAACAAGTAATGTTTGGCTTGAACGAAAATCATGCAAAATATTCTTGGCTCAAGCCATATTTAGTTAATAATTCTTTCCGTGTGGCTTGAAAATAATGCTTCGCCGTGAATAAAAGACCCTTTACTAAAAAGGTTGGAAAGGCGTGTCTCAAAGATGTATGAAAAAAGGAAAATTAATCGGATTTTAAAAAATAATTTTAAATAAAAAGTTAAATAAATAACTTAATGATGTAATCCAGCGTTGCCATTTGTTAAGTTTTCTTTATTTTTGGAAATTGAGATACAGAAATATTTTTTCATGTTTTTAATAAATAATTAATGAAAATATGTATAAAGCGACGTTTTAATGCAATTAAACGATCTTTAATTCTCTCCGTATTTTATTATTGCCACAGTGTTTAATTGGAGTAAACACAATTCCTACCTTAAAGATCCCAAATATATTTTTAAAGGTGCTGGAGTTTGATTCACACTAGATTAATATACATTTTTTGAAGATGATAAAATGAAATTTTGAGTTCACTTTTAAAAGTTTTATGTGATACTGTTTAATGATCCGTTGAAAAAGTTCGATTTTGATAACACTGTGAATTTTTAACAAAACTAAATACAAAAAAAGATTAAAAAATATTTAAGAAGTTGATAACGAGCGGTGTGGGCTGCTCTATTTTAATTTTTTGAACCATAATTTATGGAAAGACAAAAGCAGTGCAAATTTTTGGAAGGGGTATTCAAAATAAGACACTGTGATAAGTCCGAAGTTTTTCCATATTTAAATAAAAATAATCAAATTTATTAAATTTTGTTGTTACCTCATCTACAGGAATAAAATTTTTATTTAAAAAAAAGTTTTTGTTTGTCGTGCCTAATGCACAATTTTTGTTCTTGATTAAAACGCTGAAATTATAATTCTTATTTGCTTAACAGGTTTACTTGTGTAATATCTCTAGTTTTTCTAAAATCTGTGGATGAAGTTTCCTGATGATCTGGCCTAAGCATCCAGTGAAATGCGAATAGGAATAGTTTATCCCTTCAACAAAAAATTTTAGTGTTTTTATCAAGAATGAAAATTGCGAATTAGGCAAGACAAGCAAAACTTTTTAAATTAAAAATTTTTGTATTCCCAAAAAAAATCTTTGATAATTTTAAAAAAGTCTTTTTTTCAGAGAGAAGACGTTTTTTTCAGAAATAAGAACAATAAGTTAACAAAAATAGGGCAACGCTAATCTAATTTATATGTAAATTGACTGAAATCACCTGGGGTTTCCACCTGCAAGTGCAAGTTCGTAAAACTCAATGCACTCACACATTTTTACTAACACCATCACATTTTTCGTCTTGTAGCCCAAATTGCAAAAAAATTGGCTTGCAACTAAATTTTTGAGACTTGCAGCAAGTAAAATGACAAAGGAAGAAACAGTGTTACCGTGGATGACTTTTGTATCAATTTACTAGTACTTAGTAATATAAAAGTTATGTTTATAGCGGATTTTCTGTGTATTTATAAAACAAAACCAATAAAAAGAGCACAACTATACAACAACGCATCTTATGGTAATTGTAATCATAAATTTTATGAATTTTAAAAAAAAAATTGTTAAACAAAATATTTTCACAGTAATATTATGATGTCGCCACTACGGCAATACTTGAGTCATATATTTTATAAAATAAACATAATTGTTTCATCAAGATGGACCGAAAATTAAATAAAGAAGAAATTATTAAATTTATTTTGTTATAATATGGTAATGTTTTTACCATGCTACTGTTTTTAAACCCAAAAAACACCTTTTTTAATATGATGTTTTCGCTTCGAGAACATTTAAAAAAAAAACTGTGCAAACACTCAAGCAACTTGCAAGACTTTCGGCTTTTTCTTCGATATTTTCTTTGATAAAACGAATAAACAACTTGCAAGTAATAATTTGCATGTGCAAAGGTAGGGTAAAGCAGTTATCATTATATCCACCCCACCATAGTAGAAAGGGTATTATGCGTTTGTAATGATGTGTGTAACATATACAAATCTTGGCTACAAACCCACCTTTTAGTTGAGCGATCGACTCGGAATTACTTTTTGAGTCGATATATTTTCTTTATTTATTTATTTGTTGTCCCATACACAAGACTTAAAGTTTTATACTCCCGATAATTCGTAATCGCTAGGGACCTGCCATTTCTACCGAATTATAGAGGTTTTGGATATAGCGGGGTTTCGATTTAACGGGACTTAAATAAAATAAATACGAATTAACGGGGTTTTACAATTTATTTACTAAAACGATAAAAAAAATATAAACAAATCTTAAGATCTTAAGAAAATAAACACACACACAAGCAAAAGCAAAAACCCACGCAAGCAAAAAAATAGCGGTAAACAATGGCTTTCTCCCTAAAATCCCTGAAAGCCGAAAAAAACTTTTGTATTTAGACGTACATATGTATGTATGAATTTTGTTTTGTTGGGTCCCTAATTGCCCATGGGTCTAAAATAAAGGACACTCACCAAAATTTGCTTCTTCAAACTGTGGTGTAGGGTAACATATGGCCGGACTGTATTGGCTATTATTTCTTACTTGCTAAAAATTAAAAAATGTTAATTTCTCATTTAAAAAACTTAGACGTAATAAACAAAAAATCCAAAAAAGAGAAAAATTTAAATTAAAACTATAAAAAAAAGATTTACTACCAGACATAATGGCTCCGTTATTTATTTATTTTAAATATTTTTTTTTTTTTTTGAATAATACAAAAAAAATCAAAATTTAATAAGAGAAACTTTGATTTTGCTATTAAATTTTTTCCCCAACTAAATCTCATATTAAAAGAGAAAAAAGATAAAAATCGCCAATAAATATTTTTATTTTATTTTTCTTAAAAAGGTCTTTAGTTTTCTAGTAAAATAGAAACGTAATTTAAGCCGATTTCAAAGTCAAAACCTTGACGGAGACAAACGCTAAAAAGCATTAGCAATTTAGCATGTTTTTTTTTTAGATATTTTCGCTATTTCGTCTCTTATAACAAATTCAGAGATACAAATATTTAAAAATTTATTATAATTTTTATTTTAACATTTTTTATAAAACAAAAATTCAATATGTTAATTAAATATACAAACACAGAGTTATAAATTAAGTAAAATAAAATTTTATTAATTAATATATAAATAAATAACAGTATTAAATATAAATAATGAATTCAGAAGTGAGAAAAACATAAAAAAAATGTTAATAATATTTTCAGAAATAAATAAACGAGCAGATGACAGAAGAATGTTCTTATCCAATAAACAATTTTCAATTGTTTGATTTAAACATTTGAACTCAAATTGGTAATGATTGGAATATAAACATTTGACATGCAAAGTTTAATCAGTTTGATGTCAAATTGTTATCAAATGTTATTCTCAAATCAAAAAATAGCTTGGCAGCACTGAAGCGAAAATTAATGTTAACACCAAAAAATGGCGATTAAAATTACATGTGTTACACAATTAAAGAAATGTTGAATTTTACGTGAAGTTATTTGTAAGTAAAAAATTTATTACAAAGTGAAAGAATGCGAATAACACTAAAACGGGAAAGTAAAGAAAATAGAGGTTTGTTGTACGATCGCAGTGCAACGTCATGACAATCCTCAAAACAAAAAGGAGCCAAGTATTTTGTCTTTCCAAGAATAAGCGGACGGAAAGAACACTCTTTCATATTTTAGCTATGGTACCGGATGTTATCCCATAGTTTATTTATATAAAAAATGAATTTAAATTAAAAAAAAAAATCCACATTCAAAAACCATTCGAGAATCACGTTTAAAAGCTAGTTGAAAATAAATCATATCTGAATTTATAAATAATTTACTCTTTTTGTTGAGAATGCTATGATTTTGAAATGATTTTCAAATCATTATCAAGCAATTGTCGTTTGAGAACAGGTTGAATTTCAAATCAAACCTCCGTGTTTGTTGGGTAAGGTTTTATATTGGGTGTATAAGTCAATAATGCGTCTGGCTTTCTAGGAACATGTTGTGCATTTATTGCAGTAAACTCGTAACAAAAGGATTTACTTAGAGTATTAACCATTGGTAGCTGTGATCTATTTTCATCTCTCTGGTAAGATATTAAATCTGCGGTTAAAGAAAAGCTGTTTTTTGGCGGCCAAGAAATCAAATGAAGTCAGGTTAGAATGCCCAGTTTTGAAATGAAGCGTATTCTTCTTAGAACATTCTTTATTGAATAAAGCCAATGGTAATGGACTTTAAAGCGATTGAGCAAACCTTCCTTTATAACTTGTCTCGCAATATATGGTCAAGTGTTATCACGATGGCATATTATGGTCGCATATTTATGAAAGTATTTCAGCATATAAACAAGACAATTGTATTTGATACAGGCTCGCTGTGGTCGCTTTAGCAGCTTCTAGTTTAACCAAATACAGAGCATTACATTAGCGTGTATGGATATTCGGCTTTAGCGTTAATTCGGCTAACCGATTTTTCGCGGTTCGGGTTGCCAAATACATACATTTTTTTTAAAGCGTTAAAGCAGCATTGCAAACATACAAAATACACTTTCTACGACTTTCATCTACAAATTGAGAGGAACCCACTTTCGCCTATAAACCGTGCCAATTTCATGGATTTATGCTTTGTATCTGCAAGCTTTTCTGGCTGAATCAAATTCACCACTTCTGAGCACTTTAGAATAATCCTTGGGTTTCAACACTGAAGCAGTCAATAATAAGTCATAAGTCTGACGCAGTTAAGTAAGTGATAATATCCACAACAAATGCTTTGTTAGAATAAAATTTCAAATTTGTAAAGAAAACATTCAAAATTCCTGTTTTTTGTCAAGTTAATAAAAAGTGTCATATAGTCCATGGACACTGTGACTTTATAACTGGACGTTATGACATGCCACCTGAAAAACATTTTGCAAATTATCTTCATAAAAAACCGTTGATAGGTTTTCCTCAGAAAACCGTTGAGAGGGTTGCTCCAAACAACCGCTGATTGAGATTTTCTATAGAAAATCATTGACAGATTTTCCAAAGAAGCCCGTGGACAGAAACTTTGACTAGTTTTTTTAAAGAAATCCCATGACAGATTTTCTGTAGAAAAACGTTATTTTCTTCAGAATTTTTTTTAGGAATGGGTTGTGCCAGTCAACGATGAAATTGTAAATAGAAAATCTATTGGCAAACATTTTTTAATCTAAATTTTTATATTTAAATCAGACTAATGGTCATCGTGGAGTGGGTGGGAAAGTGAAGCGAATATAAACAGAACGTATATTTGAACACAATCCTTTTCAACTAACAACCTCACCCACTGTCCAGAATGGTCCTGGTGGCCCCGGTTTATGCTAACGAGGATCTCTCGAACGTTGGCCTGTAAGTATGCTTGCTGCCCCAGCACCAGGAGCGGATGGAGAATTGCAATCAGCTACTACATCGTAAATTAAACCGATTACAGAAACCGAAAGAAGAATCGCTATGCTCTTTACAGGAACCACGGGAACATATGAGGAGGTCCATAACAAAAAGTTTTTTTACTGACTAATATTGTGCATACTAAAATCCTTATAGTCTTTGTTTTAACGAATTAGTTTACTTCAAATCGGACCAAAACGCCACAATTTCACATGTATTTATACATTATTCCGGCTTAAATTCATTTTTTTTTGTTGATTTATCCAAATGTAAAAGTGGAATTGTTCCGTTTTGTTCATCAAATTTAAATTTGGATAAACTTATTTTATTAAGAATGGAATTTTACAACATGAAATTAATTAAAATAGTATTGATAATGTATCGTTCTTGACAGACCGGGGAATCAAACGCACCTTCTCGGACAGGTTGATTTGACATGTTTAGATAGTAACTACACTATCTGTTTAAAAGTATTTGCCCTTTAACACCCTCCGCCATTGAAGACGGCTGTTCAATAGTAAAACATCAATCTTTTAACCAAATGGTATTTTTGCTTGGAAGATCGAAATTTTTTTTGTTGTGAATGATTTTTTTATTTTAACTGATTTACATGTTCTTCCCTACCTCGATTTTTCATACTTTTTGTCTTTTCACTTTTTACAACAATTTGCCTATTAAAAATCATACTGGTATATTTTTTTTTTAATTTTTATTTACATTTTATTTAGTTTAAAATAAAACGCGGATGTCTGTTTGATTCGCCTTACAGTCGGGTTTTGGTCAACAGGCGGTATTAACATTATTTTGGCATTTTATTTAACAAACTTAAAACTTACGAGTTCTTTATTAACCACAAACAATTAACGCTTTAAATTTTACTAAAAAAAAAATCAGACGTGGCTGGCAATTGCGGCAAAAATTTTGGTAGGGAAAAAATTTACTTCAAATATTAATACATTTTTGCAAATATATGGTCAGTATTCGTTTTTTTTTTGCTTTCTGATAAAAAAATTTAAATAAAATCACTCCACTTCGGTTTTTTTTTGTTCTCTCTTATTTTAATTCATAATTATAAATGTATATTTATTGCTTTTAACTCCTACAAGGAGCATAGGGCCGTTAATTCATAATTAACACATAATTAATAATTAAGACGAAATTGAATTTTTGTGTAGGCAGTTGTTAATTTATTTTTATTTCACTTAATTTTTTTTTCTTTTTGTTTTTAAATAAGAAAAATAATGTAAATGTTTAAGAGTTGTACATAATTTCCATATAAATTACTTTATTAATTGAAAAATGCTGGCATGCAAAGTTTGTCTCTTAAGTCTTTTGTTTTTATTAAATTGTTTTTCTGTTGTCTTGAATTTGTAAATCAATAATTGCCTCATTTAAAAACTGTTAATGTTCGTTTACTTAAGCGACTGAACATAAACATTTTGTTTGTTTAATTGAATTCTCAGTTGTGACTATAAATTATTTAAGTTATTGACTCACTGAAACTGCAGTTAAGAGTGGAGTAATAAAGGAATGGGTTTTTATATTTTTATCTTATTTATTTTATAGTCGGTTACATTGAAAATCACTGTAAATGGTGGTCGTATAATTAAGTAAATGTACAGGAAGCTTAAATGCATTTATTTGATATAAAACTCTTTGTAAATTTTTTTTTAACAGGTCCGCTGATTTTTCTCTCAAACGAAACTGTTAATAATTTAAATCATAGTATTTTTACTAAAAAATAGTTCGTTTAAAAATTTCTTTCCGCAAAATAATTTTTCTTATCCTAAGTTAAGAAATGCCTACTTCAAAGTCCAAACAAATCTTCTAAATAAAAAAAATCCTCAACTCAAAATTTTATATGGCAAACGTATATAAAAAAACTTTTCAGCCAAATTCTAAAATCCCAAGTATTTTTTTCTTTCTTTTAAATCAACTAAATTTTTACAAAAAAAAAAGAAAAACACTCGGAATAAACCAATTTTCTTATAACCACTTACTTAAGTACGAGTCGTACTAAAAAATTCAAGTACGAATAACACTAAAACGTACTCACAACAATTCTAAATGGGATTACTTGCGAAAATCAATCCCGGAATTTCTTAAAATAAGTATAACAATTTTAAACCACGTAAAAAAAGATTAAACTTTTCGTAAGTAGTGCCACTCTGAGAGTAAATTTACAAAGCGAGCATTTTAAACTCATTTAACTCACCAAAGTTTGTTGCAGACACTCAAGTATTTAAAAACGATTTGCTTGCTGTGTGTAGGAACAAGAAAAACAACAGAACAAGACGAAAACACATTACTTTCATGTTTAAAAAGTAAAATTGAGAACTCATGATTCTCATTAAGTTTAAATGTTCAAGGTAAGTAAATCAATTATGATAAAATTCTCCTAATAATTTTACTTTTGCATTCAACATTTTTTATTTTTCGAATTTATTCTAACTATGAGCTAAATTTCAGTTATGTATTTTATAAAGCTTTTTTGTAATAGTCATATTCCTTAAATTTTTCAGAAATGACTTTATACACTATCAGACTATTATATTGTATTTTCTTGTTGCTTATAAAATACATAACTGAAATTTAGCTCATAGAATAAATTCGAAAAATAAAAAATGTTGAAGATAATAAAGTAACCTTCGGAAGGAAATAATTCCCAGTTTCTAATTTTACTTTTGGTTTGTTTCAAGTACGAATTCGGAATTAAATTAGCTCTATAATACTTGAATTAAGCGCATTTTAAGATTGATTTAATCTTAGTTTTACCAAAATCAATCTCATTTTCGGAATATTTCAAGTACACACAAAAAAGACTGTAATGCCAAGAAAATTTGATTTTGATACAAATAGAACTTACTTTGGATTGTGCCCAACAACATTTTGCATTTGTAGCAATAAGGCTGTTTCTGTTGTCTCAAAGTGTAAATGGGCATTTCCAGCGAAAAGTGTACTTCTTGTAACGTAACGCCAGAAGTATTTAAATTGTTTCTCAATAACTTTTATATGTGTAGTTTACTATTTTACTACATTACGTAACAAAAGGGATAACGGTTGCAATCTGGCGTTACAATAAAAAAAAAGTAGACTTTTCGTTGAAAATGCCCATATTTACCTTAAAACGAGCAAAGATTTATAAATTTTATAGCTTGAAAAATAAATCTGCATTAGTCCAAAGTTTAATAAAAAAGGTTTTATACAAATATCTTGCTCATTTCGCAGTCTTATTCAGTTTTGTAATGCAAGTCAAAATCCACTTCCGTTTTTTTTTAACGTCACGCCAGCGCAGATTTTTGCTTATATCTGCAAATCCTTAGCTGTAATTTTTTTTCTGAATATAGTGCTACTTCAATACTTTGCATAGAAAAAAAAACTATTTTTACAAATTTGACATCTTCACTTAATTTTTTTACATTTTGTGGTACAAATATCACGACACGTCAAAATGGAAAGATTGTTGAGGCAAAAATAAATGTGTTGCCTAAAATGTCATACTTGTTGCTCCAAGGGTTCAGTACGCTGTTGTCGCAACTGCAAACATTTTTTGCTCAACAGTTTAATATAATTTGTCGCAAATGCAAAAATTGTTAAGCCAAATAATATAAATGAAAACATTATTTTTGGTTTGAGAAAATTTATTTATTTTAAGATTATTGTTTATATTATATTCAACATTTTTTATTTTTCGAATTTATTCTATGAGCTAAATTTCAGTAATGTATTTTATAAAGCTTTTTTGTAATAGTCATATTCCTTCAATTTTTCAGAAATGAAATTTACTGAAATTTAGCACATAGAATAAATTCGAAAAATAAAAAATGTTGAATATAATATAAAGTAACCTTCAGAAGGAAATAATTCCCAGTTTATATTATTGTTTATATTTATTATATAGCCAATCGTATCCTTTTGGGCGACAGATAAAGATGGTTTCGCTGCCTTGTTAATGCGTCGAGGAGTTAGAACCGCATAAAGTTAATAAAAGAAATGAAGGTGTCGCAAATCTGTAAAAATATTTTCTATGAAATAAATAAGAGAAAAGAATATATTGCATCTCAACTAACCAAGATTTTCTATCGATTTATATTTTTCAAAATCGTGTTTTTCAAGTGCAAAGAATTGTGGCCGCTCTATTCAAAAACTAGAAAACGCGTGCCGCTTTTGTTTAGGTACGGCTGTAATAAGCAAGTCTTAAGAAAATCTTTAAATAATTATTTTCAGAGTACAAAAACAACAATTTACACTTTGTTTATCTTTCGTCAACCCATCGACGAATGAATCTTTTACGACTCTGTATAAATCATATTTTCAAAATTATACTTGAAAACGCAAAACGCCAGAAATTGGAAGTAGTTTTTTAATACACTTTTATTCTTAATTTTATAATTTTTTATACAATTTTTCATATTATTCGAATGTGTATTCTAAGTCAAATTACAATCCTCAAAAGCTTTTATACTTTAATAGTCTTATTCCTTTATTATTTTCCAGGAATACTTTCTATGCACTAACAGACTTTTTGTTAGTGTATCTCTGTTACGAGGCTTACTTTAGCTATTCTATTTGTTTTATAATTTTTGTTATAAAATTCTGTTTAATAGAGAAATATTTGTTTGATATTTGTTATAAAATGTTTGTATTACAGAAATCTTATTAAAAAACGACTTTTAAAATTCTTGCGTTTTAGATTTCCAGAACACCCCTGAATATCTTCATGAGTATCATACGATTCTTGACATGAAATACTCGTTAGATAATCTTTACCCACGTCTTAAACTATTAAAAAAGCGCCTTTTGCTGTGCTTTGGAAGAATCTCAGTCGTGTTGCAGGTTTTCCCGTGTGAGGAATCTTCCACGATTAAAAAATGCGGTCATCGACGATCAAATACGCTCTTCATGAGACTCCCAGTGTCTCTTACACGATAGAAAATGCTAGCTGGGTATTAAGTAATTATGTTTTTGTTTGAACGTTTTTTTTCCCCCAAAATCGAACAAAAATTGTTTAAAACAAATAAATTTTAAGTTGTCCGATTTTTTTTGACGATTTTTCGAAACGTAAAAGACGATTTTTTTATTTTTTCTCAGGAAATTGACGATTTCCTCACAAATTTATCTGACAGCCCTGGTAGTACCAATCATGTCATTGCCAAATGTAAATTTTTTTACGACAAAAGTTATGTTATTTGATTCCAAAAATAAATATTTTATGGCAACAAAAATAGATATTTCCTGAAAATGCAAATCATTTACGTCAACAGCAAATTTCAATGTGCCGTTATTTCAGATGAAAACCTTTAACGGCAAAAGTTATTTTCTTTGCAACAATTAATTTTGCTGTTCAAAAGCTTCAAATACTTTCATGTTGTTGCGGCAAAAAATGTAAGAAGAGATAAACTCACTGTTTATTGTTGGTGTTTTGTTTTGGCTTTGATATTGTTACAAGTAAGACTTTGAGTGTTTGTAATTCTTATTCGCTTTAGGGTTTTATTTGTATAATATTTTTGGCCTTTCTAAAATCTATGAAAAAGGTTTCCTGATGAGCTGGCCTAAGCAAACAGTGAAATGCGCATAGAAGCTAGCTTTCCCTCAACAATAAATTTCAGTATTTTTATCAAATATGAAAAACTGGGAATTTAGCACGTCATACGAAAATCGTATTAATAATAAATTTTGTATTCCCGAAAATAACTTTGATAATAAAAAAAAATATTGTTGGGAAATTTCTTGCGACAAAAGGTTTTCATTTTCGGCAACAAGTTTTCGTTTACCCCAACAGCATAATCGTCAAATGGTAAAATTATTTGCCCTCAAAATATTATTTTTTGTGTGTACGAAATCGGGATTGAATATCGATAAGTTAAGTATTTCGCGATTGCAAATCCGTTCTTGAATCAATCTTTCAGTACTTGATTCAAGAAAATCCGTACTCACCGTACTATTAATACCGCTTCAGATTGATTTAAATATGGATGATTGTTTTTCTTTTGATATGAAATTTTAGGTTCGTAAATCGAAAATTTCATAAAACGTCTTAAGGGCCAACTATAATATGCATACGCTTGCTTAAGCTGCTGTAAAAAATTAACAAAAACCCTCTCAAAAGCCTTAAGAAAAACAAAATCAAAAAAATATTTGATTCCGTACGGAAAGTGCGATCTGTTTCGAACTTTGCTTAACCAATTGACAGTTTAATTAAATTTAACAAAAAGTTTACTTAAGTTCTATATGAATCACTTGTATTCGCACAATTGCTTAAGTCAACTTAAGCATATTATAGTTGGCCCTTTAAATTTTGCATTGAAATTTAGTCTAATAAAATATTCTGCCCAGAAAAATTTTGTAAAGACAAGATTTTATACGAAATCAGGCTAAAAATCTTGTGTCTTAAAATCGTTCAGAAAATGGTTTGAACCAAAAATCACAAAAAAAATAGTTCTAAATAAAAGTGTTTGTTTCAAAAAAAAAAGAAAAACTTAAATCTTACACGAAAAAATCTGTAGAACTTAGTGCTGGGAAACTATCGATTGTACAATCGATATTATCGATAGCATTAATGAAGCTTTACATTTCTTAATGACAAAAGTTTTTTCCGTTTTTTAAGAAAAATAATATAATATATGTATGTACAGATTATAAATTAAAAGTAAAACTTTTAATTAATACACACAAAAAAATAATCTAGGGTATTTTACAAATGCGTACATAGGTAATTTATTTTTATTTAAAAACAAAAGACTAAGTTTAGTTGCCTAAGATAATTGGTATTTTATAAAAAAAGTTTTGCCCAAAATTTTTGTTATTATTACTAATTGGGTTAGGTATATTCTTCGAATTTTTTAATATATGTATGTATGTAGGTTTATTTAATTTTTTCTTTCAATTTGGAAATTTTTTTGTGAAAAAAGTTCAAATTTAAATTTCAATTTAAAATGTTTGAATTTAAAATAAATTAAAAACTGTTCGATAGAGTATAAAGATACAACGTATTTATGTGAGTATATTATAAACATAAGATCTCCACTGAACTTTTTACAAAAAAGATGTATGTATATAAAAAATAAAAACAATAATTATTTATTACTTTTATTGATGACGATTAATATGGACGAAGCGAACATTTCCATGCTGGATAATTATTGATTTTAAAGGCAAAATTAGTTATAATCCTAACGTGAAATTGGATTATATTGATATAACAATTGTGGCATCTTAAACTACCAAGAAGCCATTGAAAAGAACCAGGTAAAAAAAAGATTTAGAAGCATTAACAGAAGGAAGGCCTAATGAAAATTATGAGTTCCACAGAAACACCACTGGATGCGGTTGTTACAACAAAAACAAACAAAAAATCACAAAATTCAAGATAAAGTGAAAGCAAACTAAATATGCACTATTTTGACAATTTAATAAATCAAATTTATCGTTAAATTTTAAATTCCAATAGGTTTAAAAAATATATATCGCTCATCCAAATTATGATATTTTGGAGTTAATGATGCAGAATTGTTCGCTATGAGTTTATTTTGTGAGTAAATTTTATCTTTATATCTTTTATACTTTCCCCGTTTGATGAAAATAAATAAAATATTACAATTAAATTAAATTAATTTTATTTAAAGTATGTAACCAAAAAAAGTATATAGTAAATTTACCTAAAATCTATGGTACAAAATTAAACTTAGATAATTTTCCAAAAATAAAAATATAAAATAACTTTGCTATCATTGGTAAATTTTCAAAGTTTTTAAGTAATTTTAACAAAATAATTAGATACTTTTTCGAACATAGAAATTACCTAAGTTAATAGTTTTATTAGCTAAGAAACTTAGATACTGCCATGCTACCCTTGCGCTTAGTTAATTTTACACCATATATTTAGGTAATTTTACCTATGATTTTTTTTGTGTGTAGAATAGAATTTATAAACTTTTTATTGATTTTATTGTTTAATTTACGAGTTTTTAGTAACGTAAAATTTACATTATTAATATGACAATTGTCATTCTTTTTGTTATTTTACGTTAACTTTCTATCGAAGTTTTCTTGTAATTTCGTAACTTTGAGTAAACTTTAATGACAAAATTGCATTATAGTAATGTAACTTTACATACAGATATTCTAAATACAAAAAAAACCCTTATTCTTTAAAAAAGTTATCTCACATACACACATTCGTAAATATAATGTAATAATTGTAACTCCAACGTAAGTTTTCATTATATCTTCATAAGTTTTATAAAACTTAATGAGAATGAGGATCTAATAAATGGAAAACGATATAGAAGGCATAAATATAATGAATGCATCATCTATGTAACGTAACTTATCATTATTTTATCTAAAATTTTCGAAACAAGTTATAACGGGACGTTATTAAGAAAAACAGTGCAAAAAACTGGCATTAAAATGTATCGTTAATGGAACATTTATTAATGTAATGTAATATTTAATTTTGACAACAAACCAAAAGAGATAAAAACATAAGTAAAAGAGTAGAAAAATATGCCAAAAAAAACATTGTTTTAAATAAAATGATTTTTATCATTAATGTAACGTAAATTGTTCATTAATTAATAACAAAAGAGAGAAATAGTTTTTAAAAAGTAAATATGACGATTTTATCATTAAAATAACGTAAAGTGTCATCCTATCTATGTACGCTTTAAAGAAAATTAACGGGACTTTTACGAATATGTGAAAATTTTTTCTTAAAGTTGTTGCAAAAACAATTTCAACATTTAACTTGTGTTATCGTTTGAAGCTTTAGTTGATTACAAATAGCCGTGCTGTGAAGAAGTCCAAAATTAAATCAGTCAACAATTTATTATAACAACATATTGTGAAAAAAATCTAACTTGTTAAGTAAATAATGTTTTGTTGTTTGTATACTATCATTTTCTGAAATTTATTAATGATTATAGATGCTGCGGTAGCATTTACCAAAATCCTACCTTTTTTATCTCAAACAAATTCTACAGACTTTTAGTCTGTGTCATCTTGCCCACCATCACAATCTTCTTGCAGCGAGTTTGAAATAGAAAATACAAAAAAATGCTTTCAGATATTTTAAAATTTCGTTTAATTATATTTATGCATATTTGCATTTTATTTATTTCAGTTCCTGAAGACAATGAACATACATATATACCTTCAGAGCCTAAAGTTTGATAATTTAACAGCGGAAGAGTATTCGTGTGCATGGGCTGCATGTGGAAAATATCGTTTGAACCAAATAAAGAATGAATGTCAAAATATCAAAGAGGTTTTAAAGCTGTGGCCACAATACAAAGTGCCTAATGGTAAATTAGTAAATTTTATTATGAGTAAGTAATTTTTTTATTACAATTTAATTCATTTTTACAGTTAGATGCCGATTTCAACACAATTCACAAAAATGCTGATACAATTTTGAGTTGGGAAGATACATTTTGAAAATTATATAATTATTAAAAAAATCATCACATTAAGGACAAAAATATAAACGAAATAATAACATCTATAAATAAAGATGAAATAGAAAAAGGTAATATGTAATAAGCAAAAATTACTTATTACAACAAAAATGTCTAATTAATAATTACTCCTCCTTTCAGAAAAAAAATTATTCCATCTTAAACTTTTGTGGTGTCTGCACAATAACTTGCACCCAACCAAACAGTTTATCAGAAAAAATATCTTTCCTTTTACTTTTAAAAATTACTATAATTGTTTAAAAATATTTTATCATTAATACACGCTATTTTAGTTTTGTTTATTTAAAAACTGAATTTCTTATGCTTTAATTTAATAATTTGTATAACCATAATTACTAAACCTAAACTTTGTACAAATTTATATAAAAAATATAAGAATACTTTTTTTATTTTAATGAAAAATATTCATATATGCCATGAATAATATCATTTAT
The DNA here is from genome assembly GCA_949318255.1 of Pollenia labialis. NCBI lineage: Eukaryota > Metazoa > Arthropoda > Insecta > Diptera > Polleniidae > Pollenia > Pollenia labialis. The sequence goes on along the minus strand of OX439141.1, from coordinate 138,990,252 downwards.
ATAATGACTGGTTTTTGTTAGAATGACGTAGGATATCATTAATATTACGACCAAACTATCATTATGTTAATGATATGTGTCATACTATTTATTAAAAAATCATTGCATTGAGAAAACAATGTAGTTGCATCAATGACATAATTCATTGTTAAAACGTAGAAAATTTTTGTATTAATGTTAAATATCATTACATTAATGAAAAAATATCAATAAATGAATGCAGCTTTTCATTTTATCTACGACAAACGTGCATTCCAATAAGGAGACAATTTCATTGTAAATACCAAATGTTTTCATTGCAATTAAGAAAACTTACATTAATGTAACGTAAGGTTTCATTATATCAATATTTGAGAGTTATTATATAAATGACATAATGTCATTATATTAATGAAAATTTCAAACCTAATGAAACAATTCCCATAGCGGGAATGACGCGTTACGTTGGTTCAAAATCGATGACAAAATCGTTGCTGGAATGTAAAAAACATTACGTTTACGAAGCTTTTTCTTTTAGGGTACAAACATTCAGTCGATAGTAATATCGATATATGATAGTTAAATCTGAACTATCGATAAATATTATTTTCTTCTGTTTTTTCGTACTCTTTTTGTCAAGACTTTGTCTTGAATACCTGAGTACATTTGTTTATTATGTTTTTTGTCCACTTTCGTCAACATTTTTTTTGTACAATTTGAAGCATGATACAAATACACAAGGTAGTTCCACTTCTATCTCACAATATTTTTTTTGAAGTTTATCGGAATTATTTGAAGTTAGTTTTTTTGTAAACATTAAAAAAGCGTTGCCACAAATAAAAAATTATAACAAATTTCTTTTGGAAATTATTAGTTCAAATGTGTAATTTCTATTACAAAGTTTTTGTATCTTATTTAGATTTTAGTCTGTGTTAAATTATTTATAAATAAATTTTACACAAGTTAACAAGTGGCACATAAAGGTTCGAGAGTGCATCCTATTGGGCAATCGAAACGAAACAAAATTAATTATGATTCAAATAAGCACCCTTATCGTGGCTTGCAAATTCAAAATACGCCTGCGACTGTTTGGTAATATAAAGAAGTTCAAGTTCTTTTTAATCCTTTACCAAAAAATTGCAAGCGTATTTATAATTCGCTAACCATAAAATGGGTGAAGAGGTCTTTGTGCCATCTATATGAGATTTTTTCGTCAAAAAGTTGTTTATGAGCGGGATTGATCTACACGTAACTGGTCTAGAGCCATTATTTTTATGTGTTACACACATCAGCACAAACGTTTTAGCATCAAAACGGACATACTTATGTATGTACATACATACATATGTATGTAAAAAGGTATGTAGCCTGCACTTGCGAAGTTTCGAGCTTCACAACTTTTTAAAATATATTAATCGGCAGCTGACATTTATAAATCCATATTTCTTGAAACTGCAGTTTTTTAATCTTAATAAAAAACATATATATTTTTTAGTTTTTTGTTTTATTTATTCACAGAAATATCAAAAGTTTTTTAATATAAATTTTCTGTTATCTTTTGTGAATTAATTGAATATTACTATTCAATTTTTTTAAAACTTCATGAAATAAAAAACAAAAACAGAAAAATTGGATTATTTATTAAATATGGTAGCATAAATTTTGATAATTTCCATAAACATCAGAACGTTAATATGGCGACAAAAAGAGAGAGTGGAACTACCTTCTGTTTTTGTATCATGATTTGAAGTACAAATATAAACAAATGCCATAGCTATTTTTTGAACAATTGTGATTTTTTTAATTGAACTGTCGATTTTAATTTAAAATTTTGATATTTAGTTAGGCTTGGGTTCATCAAATTTAATTCTCATTACATTATTTTTACTGAAGGAAGGAATTAGGAATTTTACAACACTAAAAAATTACATTCAAAAGCGTCAAGAAGATGAATTATTTTCAAGAATCGCGAAAAAAAAAATTGTTCAACAAAAAAAAAAATTAAAAATGTTCTATATAATTATTAGTATTGTGGTAATTTTGTTGAACTTTTTGTGGTTTTTAATCCAAATTTTCAATATTTTTAATCTCAGGTCAGTCAAGAATGAATGATTACACGGTGCTACAGTGTAAAAAAAACTTGGAAAACGTCCTAGCGTGGGTTATTGGTCTTGTTGAGTACATTAAAAATTGTGTCAAAAAATTTCAAAAACACCCTCAAATTCAGAAGTAATTTTAAAAAAACCGTTTTCAGTGATGTTCGTCAACTTATCGACCTGTAACTCAGTCAGTTCTTGTCCGATTTAAATTTTTTTAATGGGTTTGGAAAGAAAACTGATTACGCTTTAAAATTACGTGCATTTTTTTTTATACATTTGTAAATTATAAGTATTGTTTTTGTTAAGAATATCTACAAAAATAACGAAAATTATAAACTTTTTTGATTTTAGTAGCTTTTCATTGCTTATTTTAATATGAAAACTTATAAAAATTTATATTAGCGTATGAAGAAAATTTAGTTCTTAACAAAACAAGGTTTTAATTTTTCAAATCAGATAAAAATTGTATAAGTTATTCAACTTTTCATTAACACCTATTTTTAGTATTTTCTCCCTCCGCGCAAAAAATATGAATAAAAACAAGTTAGAGTGCTATATTCAGCTGTGCCGAATTTTTAATACCCTCCACCGACTGTTCGAATATTTCAGGAGCGATATCTATATGATGTCTAGTTATTATTAATTTATCTTTCAGACATCAGCATTTTAGCAGGTTTATTATATATTAAATTATTTAGCAATTTAAACTAGTTTGAGTAACAGTTTCAATTCCAATTTTGTTATGATAGCATTATTTTTATCGGTTTTAGGCGTACTTAACTATTTTCCGGGAGTAGTGTTTATATGGGGCTTAGGGTAAATTATGGACGGATCTTCACGAAATTTTACAGCGTGATTTCCAGTCGAATAAAACAAATTTTTGCAAAATCTTATCTCATTCCGTGCCTTGTTCCACCATTTATGTTATTTTTTATAACAAAGTTATCATTTTTTTTAGGTGATGGTTCCACATTTTGATTCATAGCTCTGGTCCTACTGCACCGATTTTGATGAATTTCAATCGCAAACTGCTTAGGATAACTGCAAGCAATTTGGCACTAAGTTTGTTCATTTCTTTTGAGTTGTTCGAAAGTGAGCGTGTTTTCAACAGACGAACAGATGGACAGACAGACACATGTTTGCGGTTTATTCGCTGACAAAAAACATCGCTTTGATCTGAAGAAAAATAAAGCCTTGGTAAATGCCTTCAATACAGTTTTTAACTGCTCATACAGTTCTAGCAAATGTTATGAACCCGAAAGTATTTGTACAAGCTGTTCCAGTATGCTTAAGAAAACTAAGTCCGAAAAGTTTATAAGCCAGCCATTACCGTTATCTTTCCCAATGATTTGGCATCATCGAATATTCCATAAACAACAAGACTGTTATTTTTGCCAAACAAACATCACTGGTTATCAATATAAAAATCGTGATAGTATTAAGTATGCTAATGTGTTAACTGTTACTAAGCCAGTATTAAGTGCAATTAAATGTAATGAAACTTAACATAAACAAAGTGATGATGAATCTGGAATATTTACCAAAATCGGCTGAGCCACATTTTGTGACAAATGCATATTTTTGCGATCTTGTGCGTGATTTAAAACTTTAGTTACTTTTGTAAATATAAGCCGATTTTAACAAATGATATCTCGTTTTTTTCTACACAAAATTATCTTTAAAATACAGTACAAACAAAGATAGGTTTTCATAGAAAAAAAATTAAAATAACTCTTGTTGAATTTGAAAAATTATGAAAAAAAATAAAAAAAATTAGAAACAAATAGAAACTGGGAATTATTTCCTTCTGAAGGTTACTTTTTATTAAATTCAACATTTTTTATTTTTTCGAATTTATTCTATGAGCTAAATTTCAGTTATGTATTTTATAAAGCTTTTTTGTAATAGTCATATTCCTTCAATTTTTCAGAAATGACTTTATACACTAAAGCTAAGGTAAAATGTAACAAGAAAATACAATATAATAGTCTGATAGTGTATAAAGTCATTTCTGAAAAATTGAAGGAATATGACTATTACAAAAAAGCTTTATAAAATACATAACTGAAATTTAGCTCATAGAATAAATTCGAAAAAATAAAAAATGTTGAATTTAATAAAAATTAGAAACTTTTGATAAACACTCACCTAATTTCCTGGAATATATTTTTTATGAATACATTTCATAAAAGCCTTTTCAAAACTATTTAAAATTTTGAAATCGATCAAAAAATGTATGAGTTAGAGGTACTAAAGTGCTACGACCTACCCTAAAACAGTTTTTTGAAAATAACTCAAAATTTTGAGGGTGTTTCAAAATTTTTGAAAACGGTTTTTGTATGTCCTCACCTAGGCCTACAACCCCCACTAGGGCGGTTTTCAAGTTCTGACAAAAAGTGTTTTTTTGTAGCAGTGTGTTATCAATAAAAATTAAAAAATTTTAAATAAAATGTTGAATTTTCTTAGAAAAGTTTATTATTGTGCTGTTTTTACAACACAAGTGACTGAACCAGTAGTAAAATTTATATGAAAAGCACTCAGTTTTTTGAGTGTTTTCCATATAAATTTTACTACACGTTCAGTCACTTGTGTTGTGAAAACAGCACATATGATTGTTACTTTTTGCATGAGGTCTTGAATTTCACTTTTTTTTAACAACCCAGGCACCTGCTGGCGTGTAAACATAATTCAAGTACGCTGAATCCATTTTTTTTTTGTTGTGTTAGCTCTTGTTTTCGAGATATATCGTGTTTCCAAAATGGGTGAGGTCGCACAACATATATTCGCGTAACTAAAAATAGTTTAGTTTATTGAAATTACTTATAAAACCGAAATTCCGAAATAAAATTACCTTTAAGCAACATTTTTAGCAACATTTTAAAATTTTTGTTTGTTTATTCTTCTAATTTTTTCAGACATATAAAAAACTAAGCTGCAAACAAAACAAGCCATAAATAGTAAAATTCTGTTAGAAACTTTTGATTTTATTCGCAAAAGTCGAATTAATTTAAGAATTTCATAAAACGCAATATTTGTATGGGAGCCCCTTAAGAAGTATTGATAAGGGGCAGGTATGTCTAGAGAAAATGTTAAGGACAAAAAATGAATTGAGGTCGGTCATACATTTATCCCTCTAGGGGTGATTCCTTGGCAGTTATGGCGCTTTTTCTTTAATAAGTCCTCTTAAGAAATTGAGATACCTGACAGATATGTTAGAAATAAATGATTTAGATGATAAATAAAGTGGGTTTGGTCATACATTTGACCTATCCAGGGGCAACCGAACACATATCGTCGTCCGAAAGTTTAAGTGCTCTATACGCCATTTTGAGGATTTTGTGTGAAGGATGCCACCTTAGGTGTTCGACCCCAAATTCTTCAAATCTGCAATCCGTGTTCGGCTATCTGGTCTGGTGGCTGAGATAAATCGTGCCCTTTTTTCTCTATATCCTTCAAAACAAAAATTTGTTCCGATATTTTGCACTATATTCCATTTAGTGGCGTATAGAGCAAAATTTCAATACAAAACATGGAGTTAGTATTGTTTAATGCAAATATTATTCTGAATATTTTCTCTTAAAAAGAATTATTAAGAATATATTTTCTTTTACTCTTTAAAAAAAAGAGGGAAAAAGTAGAGTATAAAAATTATAAATGAATAATAAAAAATTGTGATAAAAATAACTAATAAAAAAAATTGCACCTCGACTAATGAACTTGTGATGACAATTTTTATATCATAATAATTATTTGTATGTTAAGTTTCAGAAGCTCTATTTAAGAGTGTCGTTTGTACGATTGCGTTCACAGTGCTTTAGACAAGTATCTGAAACGTTTAGACATTCACAGTATTTTGTCACTTGTTAATTATTTGAAAAATTTTGAAACAAATAAAATAAAAATTAAGGTTATAGAAATGAAATTCTCAGATTTTAAGAATTTTTCCAAGATTTCTAACCAATTACATTTTTTTTTTACATTTAGTAAAATAAAAGTTCTTCAATACATACAGAATAACTTATTTACAATAAAATTTAAAAACTCAATATAGCAGCCTCATTTCCAAACAGCTACTATAATAAAAAGAGGTTTCCGGAATCAGTTACCAACACCATTAAATATTTTTGAAACACAGTTGCACATATTTAAGAGAAAAGAAAAAATTCAAAATGAAAAAGTTCCGATCTAAAACTGTTATTTAATTTTATATCTGAAAAAGGCAATTTTGTTATAATAACTTTATAAAATGTAACTTATGGTGTTTTCTTTTCTACAAAACAATGTGCCTTTTTTTAAAAAAATGCAATTTGGTGTCTGTTTCTTAAAAGTTTTGCTCCCGAAAAGCATGAGTTTTTTTAGAATAAAACAAGCCACCCTTTTCGGGAGCAAAATTTTTAAGAAAAAGACACCAAATTGATTTTTTTTAAAAAAAGGCACATTTTTTTGTAGAAAAGAAAACACCATTATAATTACTTACGAATAGTTTTTATTTCATTTTTTTTATAAATGAATATACTGTTTTTATTTATAAATTATTTTAGATGCGTTTAATTGCTTTGTTAATCCATCTTGCTCTACGTGTATGTATTTGCAAGAAAATAGGATTAAGGTGGCGTATGGAGCAAACAGGAGTTTTATTACCATTAGAAAACATACCGTTTTAGATGCGATCTCGAGATAAAAAATATCTATTCAGAATTATCTTTTTAAAACGAATATGTGGTAGTTTAGCCACAAAAAAAATATATTGTAAACCTCTCAAAACCTTAAAAAGTCGATAAAAACACATGCAATTTAGTCAAGTTTAACAGTGCCACAATACGTCAAATCTCAAGTAAACGACTTGAAAATTTACTATACGATGCAGAATTGTGTTGTCTGTCGAGCTGCATACTTAAGTTCTTACATTCATTAAATTTAATTAATTTTCTTATGTCCGACTAGATTTGCAAAATAACCCTATGTGCGCTGTATGTGTATGGCATTAAAGTGCTTTTCGGGTGTGGAAGTTATATAAGGGGTTTGGTCCAATGTGAACCGATTGTAATAAAATTACGTGTAATATTTTCTACTGGCTTAATTTGATTATTATATCGGTTTTTGCTGGACATTTGTTAGCGCTTAATTGGTTTTTCAAAAGGTCATTCGTATGAGAGGTACACGAAAAAGTGGACCGATTTACGTCCAATTCAACAAGGTTCGTTCTTGCTAAATTGCAATATACAAAATTTCATATACTTATTTAAATTGAAAATTGCGACCTGTACTTTGTTTACAAGAATGCATTTGTTATATACAGCCTTTATGCTGGTACAGAGTATTAACATCAGACTTGAGTCAGAAAAATTGATCAAGCTCCAAACGAGCAAAAATAAATGGGTATGAAAATAAATGAGAGAGTACGCACTTAAAATGGTATTATGTTTTTTAGGAAATATTAATAATTCCCTAAGGTTATGTCCATAAGACCTTAAATACATATATGTAAGATTTAACACGATTTTATAAGTGTCGAAATTAAATTATATGTCTGCATTTAAGCGATTGAATTTTCAAAATGTATTACAAAATCATACTTTTCAGTCAGATAATAAAAAGGTGCATATTGATTCACCCTGTTTATAGGGAATATGTTTATGTAGAGATCTTAATTTTTCGATTCTCAGGTTCTTAGCTGTTTGCTTTAATACGAGTATTTGAAATTAAAAATTGGCAGCAAAATAAAAAACGACTTTTGGCCGCTATTTCAAAAAGAGCAACACTGTGCGATGTATATGCGCAAGAGGAATAGAACATTTGAGAGTCTAAAGGGGTTTAAGATTTTACTACCTACAGAAAGCGGAATGTATCATCTCTTTCCCATATTTACTTTTGCATCTGTTGGACCATTTTATAGAAAACTTGTTTCTTTTAAATAAAATAACTCAAAAAATCTCCACAATTTCCACTATTCATTATAAGTTTTTACTAATCCACACAAACACAACAAAATTAGTGCAGAAAATGTTGTTAATAATCGCATCATTTTAATTGTAAAAAAAAAACAAAAAGTTATCAGAGAGTGATCTTAATATTTGTTATTATGATAGAAGGATCTACGGCAAATAAGTATGAAATAAATATCGGCCAAATGCTTCGGTGAAAGAAGTCCAACGGTGTCAAACCACATGATCGTGACGGCCAATTAACAAAACCATTGTTTCGTTGGCTGTATGGCAGGACCATATTTTCAATTTCTGGTCACAAGAAGTCCGCTATTATCTCTCGATAGCGAGGAGCATTCACGGTAACTGCTTGGCCGACCTCATTTTCAAGGAAGTACGCCTCGATGACGCTGCCAGCCCATAGTCCGCACCAAACAGTCACTGTTTTTGTGGATGCATAGGCATTTCGAAAATCCCTCGTGGATTCTCAGTTGCCCAAATGTGGCCATTGTTTGGTAACGCAGCCACTAGGGTCAAAGTGTGCCTCGTCGCTGAAAAGGATTTTCTTTGTAAAGTCCCCTTTCACTTCTGTTTGATCTTCAACAATCTTATCGCGCTGCTCAATTGTGTACCTCTCTAAGGTTGAATTTGTCGAACACTGAAACAGAGAACTGTCAAATTAAGTTCGACAAAAAACTTAACCTTAAAGTGTGACTCACAATTAACATCGTGTCATTATGGTTGGACCACCCTTTATAACAAAATATTTAATAGCTACTATTAATTTGTTTACTGGTGCAAATTTATTTAATTATTTAATAATTATCACAAATAAATTAATTGAAAATTATTTTCGATGAATCAAGTGCTCGGTCGAAATTTAAGGAATTTTTCATTTGTTGCAGCCGCCAACGATTCTAATGGTGTTGGCTTCTTTGCACAGATCAGCGGCTTTTTTAATGTCAAAGAAAAATTCTTAAAAACCCAAAAGTGTTAACAAGCCCGACTGGAACGGCCATCCGCGTGTACCGTTCCGTGACGTAACTCACTTACTAAATTTGATAGTGGCTTATCCATTCAATAAACAAAAAAAAAAAAAAAAACTATGCGTCGTACTTACTTAAATACCAGATATAATCATTATGACAGAAATAAAAAAAATTCATATAAATCGTTTTTGAATTTAACATTTACAAAGAAGACATTTAGTTTGCGATTTAATACTTTAAGGCGCATTATGCGACTCAGAGCAGGCAATTTGTAATGTAAATCCATTAACATAAATTAAATTTATTTATATAGGAACAAGACTGACTATACATAAATATACAAATGTACATATAAACATAAAAATATAATTTACATTTAGACATCCATTTATTTTACGCAAAGATGACAACAAAGCACTCGCTAATGATCAGCAGAAGTTGGCTAATTTAACAATTGTAATAAAAACTACGAGTATAGCTATTTGGGTAAGTTTCTTTTGTGTTTAACGGCTATAAAGTGGAGTGAAGAAATAGTGATTTTTGGAAAAAGGTGCCAAATATTTAAAGAATTCTATTTGTTCTGTGCTTCCTTGATCAAATCTATGGTAGCCCTTTAATAGGTTATTCTCTAGGGTATTCATTAATTACTACCCGATTACCTGACCGGTTAATTTAAAATTGGCTATTTTCGATTAACGATTAAACCGGTAAATTTCAGTCGACTAATCGATTAACCGATGTTACAAAATTTTGAAAATAAGTAAGTAGTATTTTAACATAGTTTTTTATGTTTATAACTATTTGTTTCGTCTCTTTAACAAAAGGTATGAGTTTAGCAAATATTTTTTCATAAAATATATTTCCTTTTAGCAATAAATTCATGAAATACAGTACAAAATCAGTAACTAGGGAATTCGGCAATAAATTTTTTGCAGAATGTTCTGTGCTGAGCTTTGCCAGGACGAGTCAGTCAAATGATGACCTAAATACAATTTTAAAAAATCAAAACCGGACTGTATTTGCAAAATATAAGATTTTAAATGTTAAGCGAAATCCTAGAAAAAGCCTGAGAAATAAGATATTCTGTATTTTGGGTTACTTTCGATTACTCGAAGATCTTCGATACATATAAAAACTATTTTTGGTTTGCTCTTTTTAGTCCAAGAAGTGTTTCGTTGGTTATGTTATTGTTTGTTTTTTGCTAAAAAAAAACTCCTAAAAATAAATAAATTTTGCATTTTTATAAATTTAAATTACTTAATTTATAACAAAATTTATTAGTCAGTTAACTGATCAATAACAAAATTAACCGATTAAACCAAAACCTCGGTTAATTAAACGAGCGGTTAACCGATTAAAGCAAAAGCCCTATTAAATGAATTCTCTTTTATTATCACTGAGACTTTTATACCCACACAACCATAGTGAAAAGGGTGCTGATGTGTGGAACATACAAAAATAATATTTTAAGATCCTACTCTTAGTATACCCATCGACCAAGAATGATTTTCTGAATTGATCTAGAGATGTCCACCCGTGCAGTTGGCTGGTTGGCTTTTTCAGGAATATTGTTTTTGTGCCCACAAACCATTTTATTATGTTGGTATTACGATAAAATTAGGCATATTTCAACCGATCTATTTTTGACCATACAAATAACACTAACGCTTTATTGATATTAGATATAACTTTCATTACAAATACTAATAAAGTGACAACACTTTTTACTGGTATGTTCAGAATTGACCATATGTCCTATATAAACCTTATTCCTAAAGTCACTTTAAGACATAATAATCTCATAAACAAAGGTTTTCCTATCGAAATAATGTTTTGCACAACATAATTTTTTTTCGGCTCCATAACTACCCATGTGACCCAAACACACCCTGTTAGGAAATTTGTCCGCAAATACTGTGTTGTAGGTTATCATATGGTCGGACTTGATCGACTATTCTTTCTTAATAGTTTTTTACTTGTCGTTGCATAAAATTTATTAAAAGTGCTAACAATACAATTTATGCTTTTTTAATGGCTTATTAGCAAGGCTTATCATGTCACTTGTTTCTGTCCTCTCCTCTTTACGTATGAGTGAGCAAGAAACATGTTCACATTTTACCACTGATATGGGTTTACATTCAGTACACTGAAGAAAATTTGTTAGGTAATAACAACGAAACGTTTTTGTGAAAACTTAAAAAGAACAAATTAGAGTGATATATTCTGGAGTGCCGAATCTTTAACACTCTCCACCGACACTTCGGATATATCAGGAGTGGTCTCTTATTTATATCTATTTTTTTTTATCTTAAAAAAAACGTACGCCAGCAATTAAATTGGTTGTGGCTTAAACCTACAATCAGAAAGTTTTGTGCTTTTCTTTTTAGAAATTTGAACTAGTGAATTTCAGAAGGCTGTTTAATATGGGCTCCAAGGTAAATTATGGACCGTATATCACAAAAATGCATTCCATTTGTTCTTGCCATGTGACGCTAAAATGGAACAAATGTTACCTTAATGTCTATATATAGAGCGGTGAGCTTTATGGGGCCTATGGTAAACTATGGACCGATCTTCACGAAATTTTACGGTGTTATTTCTAGTTCTATGGAACTATGAAGTACTAAATTTTATTACAATTGTATTACACTATGTGACAGTTTTTATTTAAAATTGCCCGCTAAATCCGAACATGAATTCAGAATGTCCAAAGATGCTTTTAAGTATTAAAGTGGCATCATCTTTTTAAAAAACGACAATAACGGTAATTTTAGAATATCTTCACATTCGGATTCAGCGGGCAATTTTACATAAATATTAGATGTCAGATTCATTTGGTCACGGCTTTGTTGAAAATTTGTGAAACAGTGTTATTTATTACGGTTTTAGGCGTACTAAACTGTTTTCCGGGAGTAAGGTTTCTATGGGTCCTAGGGAAAAGTATGAACCGATCTTGACGATATTTAACAGTATGGTTGATTTTAGGTCGTAAAAAACGAATATGTGCAAAATCTTATACCATTCCGTACATTTTTCCACCATGTCGGTTGGCTAGCTGGTAGTGAGCTAGTCTATCAATGCGGAGGTTGCGGGTTCAATTCCCGCCAGAGACTCTGGTCTGCTGCAGAAAAGCTTAGAGCTTAACGGGATTAACTTAGGGAAGGAAAAAAATGTCAATTTTTTACGATGGTGATTTCACATATTGATTCATAGCTCTGATCCTATTAAACCGATTTTGCTGGACTAAATCCCAAACTGCTTAGGATAACTACAAGCAATTTGATACTAAGTTTGTACTTTTTTAGATTAGCTCTTGTTTTCGAGATGTTCGCGTAACTCAAAAACGGTTTAGTTTATTTAAATTACTAAAAAAACCGAAATTCCGCAATACAATTTCCTTTAAGGCAGGTAACGCTTTTTTCTGATAGGCGCAATCGTTGTAGAAACATATTTTTTTTTTGTTTTTAAAAAATACATAAAAAATTGAAAAATGCAGGTGGGCTTCTAATTTTACCCAGACGTATTGCAAACCAACCAAGCCATAAATGATTCAAATCTGTTAGCAACTGTTGATTTTATTCACAAAAGTCGAAAAATTGTAATTAATTTTAGAATTTCATAAAACGCAATTTTGTATGGGAGCCCCCTAAGAAGTGGTGATAAGGATTCAGCGTACCCGAATAAGGTTAAAACGACAAGTGCCCAGCTTGTTTTAAAAAATAAGTGTCAATTTCTAGCACAGTGTTATTAGAATTTATTTGAAAACCTTGTTTTAGCGAAACACCAAAGCTCATTTCCAATTAAAAGGCTTCATCGATAATCGAAATTGCAGATAAGGGTAACTAAAACCGTACTGTAAACCATAGAGACAATCAAACCCCGCTTGTACGTATTGTTTCATGTCAAATATCATCTAAAAGACTTAATGGCCCATAAAGTCGGTAATACAATTAGGTTAGAAGCTGCTCAAATTCGAAACAAGCTGACAAATATCTTAAGGCCTGCTGCCAAGCACCGGATGCAAAAGATGTTAGATGAGGATTTAACATATCCAAAATGCTGTATATTTTGTTGCAACAGAAGACTCTCATGAACTATGATTTGTCGAAGTCTGGCTAGATGATCACTAGGGATCTCTACCGACAACAACTCATTCGTTAAAGTAAGAATTTGACGAAAAATGCTTAGAATATACGAGCAAATATGAAACACTCGTATTTCATTATGCTAAAGGCTTTGTTACTCTAACGTTAACTTATACGTTGCGGATCAGATGTTCCAAGCTTTTGTATAAGTGTTGCGTTGCTGATGAATCTGATAAAATTTAAATTTTCCTCCATTTTTACGTATCATTTTGTTTGCTGCAATTAATTTTTTTTATTCAAAACCCACACTCACAATATTATTACAGTAACGGACTGTAGTTTATTTAAGAAATATTCCGTTCAGTCATTTTTAAATAAATAAACATTTAAACTTCCAAGCAAATTTATTTTTAACTGATTCTAACAGTTATTCAAAAAACTAAGTGCATATTAATACGGATTTTCAGTTGCAGTTAATATTGTCTGTTGATTGAGTGAAATTCTTCTTTATGTTAAAGTAAATAAAAATGTCATTTAAAGCAACGAAAAGTTCATTTAATTTTTACTGTCAAAAATTCAACCGCGAATTCCGTAAAAACAAATCAATATTCAGTTATCTTTTATAAATTAATTGTCAAAAAATTAACTACATATTCCGTAAAAACAAATAAATATGCAGTTATTTTATAAAATTTTACTGTCAAAAATTCAACACCATATTCAGTAAAAACAATTAAATATTCATTTATTTTATATAATTTTACTACCAAAAATTAATTTTTACTTATCTATAAAAAATGAATTGCTTGTTTTGTGTAAGCAATACCCATTTTCTATTTGTTAAAATAATTTAGTTAAATACCTACATCAAATTTTAAAAGTAAAATAATTGCGAAGCCATATCGGTCATGCTGCTGGTGTCTTATAATTGAGAGTTCTTCTGTAAACAACGTGGTCAGTACAACAAAAGTAAAACAAACGAGTGTAACTGGGTAAGTAAATAAAAATATTCTCCCTCTTTCGCTTATAAGAAAAACAAGCGGACAGGTGTCTGTCTGGAATTTTTTAGAAATTCGGCTCTTTTGTGGAGTAAACGAACATTTAATAAAATAACTGAATATTTAATTGTTTTTACTGAATATGGGGTCAATTTGACAGTAAAAAATTGACAGTAAAATTTTAATAAATAACTGAATATTTAATCGTTTTTACTGAATATGGTGTTGAATTTTGACAGTTAAATTTTACAAAATAACTGAATATTTATTTGATTTTACGGAATATGGTGTTGAATTTTTGACAGTAAATATTAAATGAACTTGTTGTTAAAAATAAATGAAAAATAGGTAGACCGGTTTTTAATTGAACTTTCATTTATTTTATATTACAATTTCAGTTAATTTTACGTACAGAATATTGTGAGTGCATAAAATTAAATGTTTGTGTATATGTGGTGTATTTTTTAGTTTATGCAATTAATTTTTTAATTGACTAAATTTGTGTCCCATGACTCGAAAATACAAATCCGTTAATTGATATGATCAATTCCTTTGCTGGGGCAAAATTAGTTAAATATTTAATTGTGTGAACGTATTGTTTAATTAAAGTCGATTTTCTATTTTTTCTGTGTATATAAATCAACAGTGTTAATAGTAACTTCGGCTTATCGGGTTTCGGCGCTTGCCAAAAAGAGCAAGGCAAAATTTTAAAAAATTCGGGAAATTATAGAAATTCGCAATAAATTTTACATATTCAGAAAATTTGCAAGAATAGCGAAAATTTTCGAAAGTATTTAACATATCAAACAAGCCATTAAATTGATTAAAAGACCCTAAAAGTACAAGGAATGGCAAAAATTCGATAAAAAATTTTAAATTAGCGGAAATTCCCAAAAATTTGCAAACAGCTGCAATGAAAGCAAAGTCAAGTATTTATTAAAAATTGTTAAAGCTGAAATTAATCAGATAACTTACAGAAAAAGTCGCTGATATTGCGAACATGGCTAAAATTCGCGAATAACTGCAAAATTGGAAACAAACCCTAAAATTTATTTGAAATCGCTAAATCGATTAAAAAAAACAATATTTCAACAATTAACAAAAAAAAAATTACAAAAAAAGCGAAAATTCGCGAAAATTTTCAATAATTCGAATAAGCCATAAAATTGATTAAAAGTCCATAAAAGTATACGGAATAGAAAAAATTCTGTACAAATTGCTAAATTAGGGGAAATTCGCAAAAAATGGCTAATAGCGGCATAATAGCAAAGTCTACTATACATATATTAAAAATCGCTAAAGCTGTAAGAATCAAAAAACTTACGATACAAAAATCGCTTCTATCGCAACATGACTAAAATTTGCGAAAAATTGCAAAACTAAATGTTGTTATTTTTTCTTCTTTTTGCTGAAAAATGTTTAATACTTACATGTTTAGCTATTTGTTGAAGAAATCTAATAATTATTCTCAAAAAGTGTGTAAATTGCTTGTAAAAAAACAATTAAATGTTTTTACGAAAGCTCTTAACCTATCGAATGACATTTCGAGTAAAGGCATTCGATCGACTACTCGTTATCGATTGACAAATTTCGATAGAAGTTTTTTGATAACGAATGAGACGATTTCAAAAAGTAAAATTTTGATAAAATTTTTATTATTTTTTTATACAATTTTGAAATTTTTGAAGAACTTTTTTTTTATTATATGGAAATTTGAAAAATAGGTCGCTCAAAAATGTGCAAATATGCATTTAAAACCAAAATATGCCAAAAATATGAATTTTAACCGTAATATGCAACAATATGCAAAAACAAATTGATGCCATATATTTCACCATCAGGGCTGTCAGAGGTGGCGATTTCTTACCAAACGTGGCGATTCATAAACCTATTCGGCGACATGGCGATATTTAAAAAATCTGTTGATTTTAAAACACATTTAAGATTCTTTTTTTCTTCAAGTTCTTCTCATTTTGCATACTGGTTTAACGATGGTCATTGTGCAAAATTTCGGTTTGTAAATTTGTATTGCTTTTTGTGCAAATGTGCTATTTTTATAAAAATTAATTTATTTAGCTGAATTTCAAGTAAAAAATTCTTCAACTTGAAAGAAAAAATTAATAAATCTAAAAAACAGTTAAAACATTTCCTAAAAGCAAAAAAAAAATAATCCAGAATTTGCATAAATATTTAATTAAATTACTTAAAAATAAAAATAACGTTAACATTTTCATTTACCCCCAATTTCAAGAAGTTCAGTTAAAACTAACTATTTATTACTTTAACTAACGGTTAACAATATATTTTGACAGCTACAACTGAAAGTTAGTCATTACTGGACATGATGAAATTGAAGGTTATTCTGCGATTTACTATTTTAATTTCAGTGTACAAGGAATTTCAATAATTTTAGTTCAATTCTTAATCCTTTTTCCTTTGCACAAGATGTACTAACTTCAAATAGTGGAATTTTTCTTCGATTCATTTGAATTTAGCTACCAAAAAAAAAAATAAAGTTAAAAAAATTCTAAAAGGTGGTCGTTTGTTTTCGTACTTGTTTTAGGAGTGTGTCGTTTCTGCTATGCCTGTGTCCGTCCCTGAGCCCATGTCTGGTTTGCCTGTGTGTTGAAATGAAAAATGATTGCTATAAATTTAATTTCCTATCACAACATTTTAAAATTTATGGCAAAAATATGCCTTTGGAAATTTTAAACGTTTAACATTAGATTTGGTTTCTGGAAGGTGAAATATTTATTTTAAATGCTGTCTCTTTTTCTTTAATTTTGCCTCATTTAGGAGGCCCATGAAATAAAGTAAAAGTGAATTTTATTTAGTGGTTGGATGTAAACATTAAGTGGAAATTAATGGAGCTTTATTTAACCTGCTTATTTTTTAAAAAACGTTTCTAAATTGTTAGAGGATTTGGCAAGTTGGAGTTAATAAATTTGAATCAAGTTTAATTTATATTTTTTTGTTTTTAGGTTAAAATAAAAAAATACGTTGAATCGAAACATGATAAATTTTTAAAGTTTAAAGTAAAATTGGACACCAATGAAGCCAATTGGTTTTGTTTAGTATAAAATTTGTGTGGAAATTTATTTTGTAAATAAATAAAAAAAAATATTTAACAAAGGGTGGTCCAACCATACTGTACGATGTTAATTGTGAGTCACACCACAGAATTTGACATTTCTTTGTTTTTACTGTTTAACAAATTCAACCATGGAGAGGTACACAACTGAGCGGCGCGTTAGGATTGTTTAAGCCTTTTACGAAAATGAGCGTTGCAAACAAAATGCATTTCGCGAACATTTCAATCTCAATTATGTCTTAGAGTAATTGAAAATATGGGCCATCGGATTGAGATACTCCACCGAAGCCACGGCATTTGTTATTTTACAATCGAGTCTCAGGTCAGTCAATAATAAATGATTATCAATAAAAATTTTAATTAATTTTCATGTTGTAAAATTGCTTTCTCCATAAAAATAATTTAATGAAAATTAAATTTGGTCAACTTAAGCCTGATTAAAATATTAAAAATTTGGAGTAAAAACCATAAATAGTTCAACAAAATAACCACAATTCTAATTATTATGATAATTCTCTGAAAACATTTTGTTTTGTTGGTTGGACCACCCTATAGAAATAGCGAAACTCGTAAAAGTAAATTAATTTTTTTTAGCAAATGTGCAGTTTTCAATTTAAAAATTTCATGCCAGGCTTCATTGCACATTTTGGATCTGCATTCAGTACTTTTAATCGACAATACCTCTGATATGGTTAAAAAAAAATGGGTTTCCTAAAACTTGTTAAGAAACTGCAGATTTATTTGCCCTCCTTGATATCACTAACTGTGCCTGAACGGTTACAATTAACTTATATGTATTATTTTATCATTATGCTCATAAGGCGTGCTGGGTAATGATCCAGAATAGTCTTCAAAGACCCTCTTATGGTTGTGGCAAGATAAAATTAAAACGATATAAGCCACGTAAATGAAATTTGGGATATTTAAACCTTAAGTAATTAATACAGTGCAAATATTTGAATGCGTTCACGATATTCCTAGGAGCCTTGTTTGTATGCATACCTCTAGGCGCTGCTACCTTTAGGAGATACAGGTGAAACCAATACCTCAAGTTCGAAGAGACTGTTACTGAACAAAATTAAATCTTAAGTGTACAGAAATTGGTTGTAAAAACACGAGGCTTTGCTTTCAGCGGTGTTTAGGTCACCGTGAGTCGCATATAATTGGTCTAATAGATAATTGTTTTTTACATTACTTCTAGCACAGGACGCTCGATCGACTGTTTGAGAATTGATGCCTTTGATCGAGAACTTTGATAAAACTGCGGAACACAATTTTGGTCTAAAAACGTTTATCTCAACATAATTTCGATTAAAATGAGTTTTTTTTATTGTAATCGGTGCACAACTTTTAATTTTATTTAAAATTTACTGAGAAAATTGAATATCTCCGAAACTACAGGGCAAATTTATAAACAGTGTAAGCGCGGCTTAAAGATGATATTGCTGCCGAATAACGGATTTTTTTGTTAACTGAATATGGTCAACCGTTTTCAAGTTATTCCAATATATAAAGTGAAAGTACCTCAATTTTGGACTTAAATGTATATCTTGAAAAGTAGAGCTGATAGAGAAAAATGGGAAATTTTTAAGAGCCATCAGGCCGTTCTTATTTATCTGCGTGAAGCGTCGCATATTTTTAATGATTTACAGGTTTTCGTGTTTTAACAATGAATTTCTTTAATAAAGTTGCCATTTTTGATTGCAGAGGTCTAAAATTTGCGTGAACCTGTAGTTTAATAAAATAAACAAAAATCATTCTGAGACTCAATATCGAATTTGTGTGCAAGGTGGCGATATGGTGGCCATTACAAACAGATGTGAATGAGAGCTTAAAATTATAAAACAAGACAGAAATATTGTTGGAACGATAATTTCATGGCATTTATTTTTTAAAAATTATTTCCGGCATAATAACGCCGCTACGCGTTACATGGTCCCTTCAATCAGTTCAAGTTTTTACTACTTCTTTCAAAAAAGTATAGCGTCAATGGTGGGTTTAATATTAGTTTTTAATGCTTCAAGAGTTACTGGCTTCTTGGCATAAGCTAATGACTTAAAATAGCCCCATAAAAAGTAATCCAAATGCGTAAAATCGCAAGAACAAGGGAGTTCGGTGAACAGAACCACTTCTTGAAATAAGGTTGTCACCAAATTGATTTTACACTGTCTTGTTGGTATTTGGGAAACAAAAGTTCTGTCAGCATTGGCTCAATAACGCTCACTACTCCCCGTAACGGCAGCTTCTTGCTCGTTTCGAAATAAATAAGGACCGATGATGCATCCAGCGTGTTAACCGCACCAATCATTTAATTTTAATGGGTACATAGGAGATTATTGAACTGTTAAAGGATTGTCTTCCTACCAAATGCAGCAATTTTGCTTATAGACGCAGTCATTTAACCAGAAATTATCTTCATCACTAAACACGATTCTTTTATAAAAATGCTAACCTTCGGCCAGCTTCAAATGAGCCCACTCAGCAAAAATTCGATGCAATTCTTACGCGAGCTGTATTTAATAGACACGTAAGTCAAGAATCCTATGTAAAATTTTCCATGTAGTCGAAGGACAAAAATGTTGAGAACAACAACGAACTACACCAGCAATAAGTGCGAAAACAATCAATTACTACACAAAGTTCTTGCTCACTAGGCCGATTATGTTGACCGTAAAATGGACGTAGTGCTCTATGAACTTTGCGAATAGATTTTTATTTTTCAAAAAAAATTTGCACAATTTGGAAGCGTTGTAGGCAACTGATTCGGTCGTTTGTCTGCTGATGAACTTGGTTGGGGTAGCTCTGCTCTCCTACAAACTCAAACCTTGGCGATCCATTATCGATATCGCTAATAACAGAACACTGGATGCAGCATTAACAGGCAGTTATAGCTATGCAAGGATTACGAGCGAACCATGTCTCTACTGTCGCTGGCTAAAATGAACGTATTACTTTTGGTATCTGTTGCCACGGGACACTGTTCTATAGGTAGATATGCACAGCGTATGAAAGCTGGTCACTTTGATTACTGCCGCAGCTGCGATGACGAAAATGAAATGTGAATGTAGAAACCTGCTCTTGCACGGTCCTGCACTTGTATATAGGTGTCTGCTTGAAAAGGGATCCTACACCTTTGACGAATGCTTTGATACCTGTGGCGTTGAACTGGAGCGCATTTTCAACTTCGTCAGGACTTTGGATTGGTTCTACAGTGAGGGTTCTGTTTAGTGGAACTCTATGGTATCACAATGGATCATTGGGTCTTAGTGTGTCAGATGAGTACAGGCTGCCATTTCTACCTTACCTTACCTTGTCTTTTTATTTTCCTCAAATGCTCAATTATAAAATAACTTTTCAATTGGCATTTCATATTATCTTATGAAAAGACTACATACACAATACATTGTCAGTTCTTAATATTTTATGGCAAATTCTTAATAGTTAATAAATAATAAAAGAAACTGTTTTTAAAAATGTTAAACAAACAAATCAAGTTTTTGCCTTGAATCTTTTGTTTTTTTTTATTCTTTGTATGATTTAAGTGGCATTTCAAATGATTTTCAAAACAATATGAAAAAAAAATATTTATTTGCCTTAAACGCTTAAAATGCTTGTTGCCATAATGTCTAGCAAATATTTTTAAACAAATATCAGCACAAAAAAAAAAAGAAACGAGCTTTAACATGGCATATTTATTAGCAAAAAAAAAAATTTAAATAATTTAACCACAAAATCGAACAAAGAAATAGAATTTTGTAGGTTTTTTATTTGAATTTTTGAAATTTGAAATTTTTCAAAAGTAATTTGCTAATGATGTTATACAATGTAGATTGAATTTTATGATATACACTCACAATATTCTGCAGGTAAAATAAACATTATCAAGAAGAAATAAAGAGGTTCGTCGCTAGATGTGCGAAACAAACGTGGCGCTGATATGGGCAGTGATCACCATCTTCTAATCGCTCATATACGCGTTAAAATCGCTGCCATCAAAAATAATTACCTCGTGACACAAAGGAAATTTAACGTGGCTCAGCTAAAAATTTAGGTGATTTCCAACGCCCTCACCAACGAATTAAAAACTTGTACAACAAACAACAACTCTGAACGCACGTGGCCAGAAATCAAAGATATATTTATCAAAGCTGCAGAACATCACCTTGGTTTCAAAAACAACACCCGTAAGGAATGGATTAGAAGGAAGGCCAAAGCTGTCCTTAACTCGAGCAATACTCGCTCAAAGAAAATTAAACATCAGGAAACGTGTAACCGAGATGTTAAACGTAATGCGAGATGTGATAAGCGGAAATGTGTCAACAATATAGCCCATATATAACCCATCAAGCTGTCTTCCGGTTGCGAAACGTGGAATATGGCACCGCGCGATACCAAGTCCCTTTAGGTGTTTGTAAGCAAATGCCTGCGTAGAGTCTTGCGTGTTTACTGGCCCTCCTTAATATCAAATGCCGAACTCTGGTCGGATACCAACCAGCAACCAATTGAGTTGTAAATAAGAAAACGCAACTGGGGTTGGCTTGGACACACTCTCCGCAAGCCATAAGACGATATCACTAAGAAGGCCATAGACTGGAACCCACATGGAAGCAGGCGCATCGGACGACCATCACACACCTGGAAACGCCAAATCATAACCGAACTGTCCGAGCTACGACTACAGTGGAACGAAGCCACACAACGCGCTGATGATTGAGATCATTGGAATCAACTTGTTGCGGCCCTATGCTGCCCAGAGGAGTAAAGGGAGGGGGTAAAATAAGTCAATCAATAATACCTCAAACTATTATTTAAAAATCCTGAAACTTTGAAGGAAGTGTTTTTTTTAAGATATAATTTTTTTTCTTTCGCAAGCTTTAAAAAAAATCTTAAAATAGAATTTTAATATTATAATTTTGAGCAATAAATGCACTGTGCTTGTTGCACAAACAGACGGGCACCTGGCATTTTAACCTAATTGGGGCACGCTGCATGCAGTGGTGCTAACCGTTTTTTAGGTAAGCTCTTGTTTTCGAGATATACCGTTATTTCGAAAATGAAGGAGGTTGCACAGCATATATTCGCGTAACTCAAAAGTTTATTTAAATTACTTATAGAACCGAAATTCCGCAATAAATAATAAAGTAAGGTTGGTCATATTGACCCATCTAGGAGTTTGCTTTGTGGTTTGTAGCCCTCGTTAAAATGGCATTAAAATCATCTTCGTATGTAAAGTCATTTTCGAGGTATTGAGGAAATAATCTCAACACATTCGGCTAATTCGGCGAAATTATGACGTTTTGAATAAGACATAACTTTTGAAAAACAATTTTTTAAATATTTTTCGTTCATATATGTTCCTTATAGACTAAAAGCAACCTTCTCACCAAATTTCATTAAAATCGAAAGGGGTCAAGTTCCTACTCTTGGTCGATGTGACATCAAATTACCCATTTGTAACTGAAAGTATAAACTAAATGAGAAGCAAGAGTTCTCAATGTTTCTTTTCAAATATGAAAATAATGTGTTTTCGTCTTGTTCTGTTGTGTTTACACACAACAAGCATATTGTTTTTTTTTTACTAATAGTGTGGTGTTGTTGTTGTAGTATACAACAAACCTTAATAAGTTAAATGAGATTAAAACGCACACTTTGTAAGTTGGCACTACAAGCGAAAAGTTCAATATTTTTTTACTTGGCTTTTTAAGGATTGTTTGGAGCACGTCTTAGTGTTATGCGTACTTGAACTTTTGAGTACGACTCCTACATAAAGAAAGTATAAAAAACTCAATTTATCCCGAGTGTTTTCATTTCTGTGTACAAGCTTCTTTCAGGAATAGGGGTTTGGTTCCAAAAAGCGATCTTATTATGTTGGTGCTTAGACTAAATTTTGGTCCAAACTAATTTCATTACAATCGAAAATCATCTTACCAAATTTTATTGGAAGTGGTCCATATTTGACCATGGCTAAATACAAATAGTACTCCCGAAAATAGCTTTTAAAGCCATAGCTACTATGTTATGGCAAAATGTTGTCCTGGTAGGTCATATAGATGAAAATATCTAAATAATATTCAGCACAAGAACTTTTCTATGAATCGTTACCTCATAACATAATTTTGCTTAGTGCGGTCCCAAATAAGGTACACTAGCAAACATTGTTTGTATTAGCAGTGGTTTAGGGTTTCTTACGGTCGGACTTGACCGGCTATACTTTCTTTCTTGTTTTTTTTTTATTTGAATTGTGGCAGTTCTTGAAATGTTTTGAATTTTTAATTGTATTGCCAACAAGTCTGGCTTTTTGTGAAAAAAAAAATTAATTTTTAATTTATAAAAGCAATAAGCATTAACACTGATACTAAAACTCATTTCAAAATTCGCTTACAAAGAATAAAACGTCCAAACAACTCTCAGACAGCCAGCCAGACAGAAACGCAAACAAATCGTCAGACAGAACGTCTGGTAGTCATTGTGGTAAATTTTAAAATTATTAAGAAGTTCGATAAACCAAACCAATGATTTTCAATAATGAACGGTTTTTTAAAGCCTCCAGCAATTGAATCTAGATAAAAACTCATTTAAAAATTAATTCAGAAAAACATTAAAAACAAACAAAGACTTCAACCATTATTAAGCTCTTTTTCTAAATAGCAGAAATGAAATAAAAGATTTTAAGCTTTTTAATGGAATTCTTATCATGTGTTTCAAAACACACACAAAAAAAACATACACACAAACAGCAACTCGAAACTTAACAAAAAAAATATGTTATTACTATTATTAATTACTTTATTTATTGTTTTCTTACGTTTTATTCACTTTAATTATAAACCGCGCTTCTCAATCTTTCCTTAAGGTGGCGATTTGTTTGCTTGTTGGTATGTCCGCCTGTCAGACCAACCAATTCCAGCTTTCAACTCCATCCTTGTAATTTCAATGAGTGAGTTAGCCAACGACTTAACAGAACACAAAATATTTTATCTTTTTCAAAAAAAAAAAAATATATATATACATAAGTATGTATGTATATTATATATTATGTATGTATGTATATACAAATATTTGTCAGCTAGATACGACGAGTCCCAATTAAAACTTTATATGGGTAAAAGTCATGAACAAAAAAATAAATAAATAAATCGAAAATATGTAGAAACAAGGCGCGTAATTTATGGATGATGAAATGTTTATAAAATCCCCCTTCTTCAAAATTTTTTACATATTTAAACTAAAACACTCTTATAAACACAGTTACACATTTTATTGTAAAATTATTAACGTTTCAATTTCAAAAACACACCTTAGCGTTGTTAACTTTCAGTATAAAATCAATTGAAATTCAACGAGGGTGGTGTGTGAATTTTCCTCTTCTAAAAAAACCCCGTATTCCAAAATTCCGTATTTTCTAAAATTCTGTGGCTATATTTTGTTAAACGGTTTATGGTTTTTAATCCAAATTTTGACATTTTAATTAGGCTAAAGTTCATCAAATTTAATTTTTATTAAATAATTTTTATGAAGAAAGAAATTTTACAACATGAAATTAATTAAAATTTATTGATAATTTTTCATTCTTGATTGAGCTGGGAATCGAACCCCGGTTTTCACGGTCAAGTTACCCTTACATGTTTCGATTGCAACCACTCTACCTTTTCAGAGGGGTTTTCTGTTTAACCCTCACCGGCATTGACGACGGCTGGCAGTCAGTAGTCAAATTTAATTTTTTTTTAATTTTAATCTAAATTGTATTTAAACTTTGGTAGATCGAAAATTGCTTTTGAATGATTATCTACTTTAATTAGGCTTGTAATCAATTTGAATTTTTTTAAAAAAAAATAAAAAAATAAATAAATAATTAATTTACATGTTATTTTTTTAACGGCAAACCCCACTAAAGAGATGGAGCGGTTGCAATAGAAACAACTTAACCGAGAAACCCTGAATTTCTTGAAAAGGCGTTTGGAGCAAGTCAAAATAATATACTAAATGTGCTTCTGAGCTAAAAGACTATTTCAGATGTCTTCAGTAGAATTGTATGGCGATTCTTTTATTAGAATATAAAAACCCTCTAACGCTAATTTTAAAGGGTAATTTTTGTCCTTTTTTAACTTCACCACAAAAGTATACTAAAACGGCAATTTAGAGTGTAAAAAATGTTCCACGAATATATTCTGCACCAAATTTTACTAGGGGTCTTCTAAGACCAAAAGTTCGTGCAATAAATATAAAACGGAATTTAGAAATTCCGGGACTTGAAATTTTTTTATTTTAAAAAAATTAATTAATAAACAATACTTATTATCACTACATAAATATACAGTTTATTTTTTGGAGTTAGTCCTTTTTGTTTCTAACACATCCATTTAATACCCTTCACCAAGGGTTTGAATATAGAAAGAGTTGAAACAGAGCATTTGTTTTGTATTATACAGACAGTACAGTATTTTAGAGCTTTGTTCTATGTGAATTATTTTTAAGTAAAAAGCCCTAAACTGTATTGTATTTAAGCCTTAGGACCTGGTTACATTTTGTCCTTTCAACAAAATTTTTTCATTGAAATTGATAATCATTTTGTCTGAAATTTCATGCGAACCTCTTTCTTTTTACGTACAGGTACCTATCGCTGATAATATTTGTGGTACAATTTGATCAAATTTGGTACCATCGAAACTTTATCGGTACACTGGTACACGAAATTGTATAATTTCTTTGAGGTGGATTAACTCACTTTTCTTTTCAATAATAAAATTTTAAATATCACAAAATTTTAAACAGCATACCTCCAGCCCTGACCAGAACTACCGAAAATTGCATTTTTGTTAATTTGTGTTCATGATGTTAGACTAACATATTAAGTTCATACTTACAAAAGTATAGGTTTTCGTATGCCTGTAGGAAGCCTCGGATTAAGAGCTTCTAATGTGCCACTTTTGCTTATTGTGTTGGTGACACTGTCTACACTTTTGTCTGAAAGTGGGTATTATGTGTTTGTGCTGATG
Source organism: Pollenia labialis (assembly GCA_949318255.1). Classification (NCBI taxonomy): domain Eukaryota; kingdom Metazoa; phylum Arthropoda; class Insecta; order Diptera; family Polleniidae; genus Pollenia; species Pollenia labialis. Next base: position 138,964,091 of record OX439141.1, on the reverse strand, counting down.
TGTGCTGCACTAAAATTTAACGATGTCCCTCCGCCCGGTGGCTGACTAGCTGTCTGTTCATGTTATCTTGTGCGCAAAGTAAAGGTCGCAGTTTTAAAGGTAATTTGTTGAAATTTTGTACATTGGTTTCAAGTCATAAGGACGAAGCCTACCGAAAATGGTGAAAATCGGTTCATAGTTTCACATAGCCCCCATACGAACTCCTTTCTACCTTATTTTGTTGGTATTTAGATTCGATATGGGCCAAACTTATTTTATTGCAAACTAAATCATCTAAACAAATTTTACTTGAATCGGTCCATATTTTACGATAGCTCCAATACAAAAACTACTCCCGGAAACAGCGTTTAAAGACATAACTTCCTTATAAATATTGGTATTGACATAAAACTTAACCACAATAACTTTTGTGAGAGCTACAAGTCTAAAAAAATTTTGTGCTGGGAGGTCCAAAATTATCCATAGGGACAACATAAACGCCGTTCCAAAAATCACTTAAATCTCATAAAGATGAGGATAGTTAAATAATATTCGGCACAAAGAATTTCCACGTGAATCTTAACCTCCTAAAATAATGTTGTTCTGGCCGGTCCATGATTGCCCATGGGTCCCAAAAAGGGTACATTCTCGAAAATTTGTTTAAATAAACTATGACGTAGGGTATCAAATAGTCAGTCTTGCGCGACTATTCAATTTTACTTGTTTTGTTTTTATTTTCTATGCAGAAAAAAGTGTAACGAATTAATACCCAGTAAAAACTTCGCCTACAAAATAAAGTGTTTAGTAATCAGAAAAAACTGAAAGCACTACTTACAATTCTACTAAAAGAACCGATGAATTTTACAAGGGAGGTCCCAAATTAGAAAATTAGCTGATCCTTTTGTATTTTGATCTGCTTATGAAGATGACGTCATACGTTTTTCCCAACCAGTTCTAGTTTGCAAGATATGGTGACATTTATTATTTGTATAGTTTACTTAATTTTTTGGACTATCCGATCCGTATTTCGCTACCGGTGCATTAAACCATAAAATATTAATTATTAATATTATTAATCTGCACAAAATTCTCTTGCAGTTGAGTAGAGTCCCATTACTGTATATATCAGGACGGTCTTACTGTTATTGCAAGGTATTTCAAATTCTTGTGTTTTTGGTTTAGTCCCTAAAACTGTTTTTAAGTTAATTTTCTGCAATCTCCACATTGGGACAGAAATTCATTGCAGCAGGCGACTACAACGCGAAGTATACGTATTGGGGCTCCAGACTTACAAGTCCTAGAGGTAACCAGCTACATAACACCGCCACTGCAAATAATCTTCATGTTGTATCGAGTGAATAACATACCTATTGGCCCACCGACTTCAACAAGCTATAGCAGCGACTTTGCCAAAATTATGAATATCAAGCGCGCTCAATTACTTATTAGTTCCTCATATGATTATCGTCTGATCCTTCACCTTCAATCCTTTTTCTAAAAGGTAACTTTAATTACGCAGCAGTAAACTCTAATTCCTATCCAAACAAAAACACAAATTGGTTGATGTATAAAATGCATGTGAGCTCTCATCTATCTCTTAGAGCATTTTCCTAAAATATTCATCTGACATCCAAACAGCTGTCGACCGATTTACGGATGTCTTAGATTCTGCGGCAAGAAATGCAACCCTAATCAAGCGGCATCGGTGGATATAGAGACCCTTATCAGAGAAAAAAGGAAGTTGAGAAGACAATGGCAAAATAATCGTTCCCCAGCCATCGAGGCCCAACTACGGTTATGCCAGGCAACTCAACGCAACAAACTGCGACAGAAACACGACTCTGGAAAAGAAGGCTATTAAGCAGCCTAGATGCCACAAAAACTCTAATTACTGCTTATGAAAGGCTGTATGACATGTGCAATGCCCTATAACCTACGAATCTCTGAATTTAATTCATGGCAAAAAAATTTTCATAATTTTGTTATTGTTTTTTTGTTTTTATATAAAATTTGTTAATTTTTTTTTCCTGACGATGCTAACCAAAGGTTAGCGAAATATTGGAGAAACAAAAAAATATAATATTTTTTATAAAAAAAGACCTCAAGCTTAAGCAATTTGAAATAATTATAAAAAGAAAGGTCAAGTAATACTAAATACTATTTATTTTAATATAAATAAAATATAAAGAGAATTTAAATTATGACTGCATAATTTTCATGATGAAAATAAATAAAACACCATTGTTATATTTTGGTTAGTTAAATTTTTTTTAGCCTTTCCTTGTTTGGGTTTTATTCAGAGCTGCCAGATAAATTTGTGTAAAAATCGTCAATTTCTCGAGAAAAATAAAAAGATCGTCTTTTTGTTTTAAAATATCGGACAATTTAAAATTAGTTTTAAACAAATTTTGTTTGATTTTTTATTAAAACATAATCAAACAAAAGCATAGTCAAAGTTCTTGGGTAGTTTTTACATACATACATACATACATATGTACAAATAAATTGTCTATTGTTCGAACTTATTTTTTTTAAATTTTTATTTATTTTTTTAAGCTTGAAGTCTTTTTTTATAAAATTATTTATTTTCTTTGATCCGATTGCAATTTAAAATTGTTATTTTTCTCTAAAGAAGTTACACAAAGGCGTGACAAAATATCATATTAAATATAAATATAACAAAAAATAAAACAAATATTTTTATAAAAACAAAAAGAAGTCAAGCTAAATAAAATAAAGATACCAACTTATTTAAAATAGATATATACAAATATATATTATATAACAGTATTATAAATTTTTAGGGTTTTATTTTTGAGAAAAACCTAGAATTATTAGTGACGACGTTGTTTTATAGTTTTATCGTATGTCGTCCAAATAGAATATGATTGATACCTGGTAGTTAAAATAGAATATATCGGTTCAGAAATAAACGGGTTATAGACAATCAACTTTTTTTTCTTGCCGGAATAATGGTTTGGCACAAAAGTGTCCATATAAGTTAGGAAGATCAAATATCAAATATTTAAATTTGTAGTTGCTTTCTACAGAAATTCATATTGTTTTTTTTTAAATTTTCAAAGCCACAAAATATGAAGTGTTTGAAATTTAAAAATTCAATATGAATTTTTATAGAAAGCTACAACAAAGTTTTAAAATATTTTGTTTTTGCTTTCGTAACTTTTTTTGAAAAAATCATCAAATCTGCACTTTGCTAATTTCGGAGCAAACATCGTCAATATGAAGATAAATCGTCAAATCTGGCAGCCCTGTTTTTATTTAATTTATATCTTTTGTTGACATTTCGCTTTCATTTGACACTTAATTCCTGGAAACATTCCAGTAAAAACTGAATTGTTGTCTGTTTTCGCATTCAAATACAGAACCACTTTTTTCTCACAAATCGAGAAACGATGGAATTTTTTGTTTCACACTTCATGTGAAAAAATTTACGATACGAGAAATATAGATACGAGCTACTGATTACTAATATATTATTAGTCTTTTACTACCCCATACATACCTCTTGTTTTAGAGATATCGTGCTTAAATTTAAAAAATACTTCAAATTTTCCTTTTTGGACTGCATTCAAAAAGATTTAGTTTTTATGACAAATTAATAATTTAAACCTTTATGGCAACGAAGAAAAAACGTCGTATAAATAATGCAGATAGTTTTTGTTTTGTTTGTGGTGATTATATCCTTCCACAGTTGCGTAAACCTCTAGACATCGTCAAAGCTGCATATTTTAAAATATATATTTTCAATCAAGGCTAAGAAGTGAAAGTTTAACATATTTTTTTTTTTATTTATTTAATAGATATTTTTATAAATATTTACAAAGGTAAGTTATAACATTTTTTAGGTTATATTCATCTATATTTGGCTTTAACTATAATAGTTGTGAGCCAGATTGGTATTTTAACGCTGATTTTAATTAAATTAATTATAGGCAAATTTACTTTGGTTCTACCAAATTTTAAATGGATTATATAAAAAGAAATTGTACATTAAAATTTATAATAAATTATACAAATTTATATTTAGCTTTTATTTGACCTTGTTTAATTGATTATATTTTATTTTTTAAATTAAGCTCTAGGCCTTTTAATATTTAATTATTAATATTAAATATTAACATTAAAAGACCTAGAGCTTAATTTAAAAAATAAAATATAATTATACAAATTTTTATATTATTCGAATGTGTCAAATTACAATCTTCAAAAGCTTTTATACTTTAATAGTCTTACACTCAATTTACATGATGAATTTTATGACGTCCAATTTTAGACGTCATTTTTTGTTTGATAGCAAGTGGTGTAGAGAAGAAAGAGGAAGAGAAAACAGAAATCATGTCTATTTTTCTACCCCTCTTTCTTCTCTTCACCGCTTGCTATCAAACAAAAAAATGACTTCCAAAATTGGACGTCATAAAATTCATCATGTAAATTGAGTGTTATTCCTTCAATATTTTCAATAGGCACTATCCAGTTATAAGATACAACGAATGCTGACGAAGGCCGTAGCGGGCCAGAAAATGCTATTTACTTCATTGCTAGCCAAAGGATAGCTAAAGTAAGCATCGTTACAGAATTATACAAACAAAAAGTCTGATAGCGCATACAAAATATTCCTGGAAAATATTACAGGAATAAGACTATTAAAGTATAAAAACTTTTGAGGATTGTAATTTGACTTAGAACACACATTCGAATAATATTAAAATTTGTATAATAAATGTTACTCAACATGAGAAATAAATTCCCAGATTCTATTTATTAATAATTAAAAAATTGTAAAGGAATTTAATTGTATTCATTTACGATAAGTTTTCTGTACTTTAAACAAATTTCCAAATATTCAAATTTTTAATATTTTAATCAGGCTTAAGTTCATCAAATTTAATTTTCGTTTTGATTTCTTCTTGACATAAGTACGAAAATAACGGAGGTTAGGAAAAACATGTAAAATCAATTAAAATGGATAATCATTCAAAAAAGCAAATTTCGATCTACCAAAGGTTAAAAAACAATTTGGTTTAAGGATTGATGTTTGACTATTGACGTCAGCAGTCGTCGATGGCTGCGGAGGAGTATGAGGAGATCAAGTGGTTGTGATCGAAACATGTCATGGTAACCAGCCGCCTGGGTTCGAATCTCAGGTCAGTCAAGAATGAATGATTATCAATAACAATTTTAATTAATTTTCATGTTGTTAAATTCCTTTCTTCATAAAAATAATTTAATGAAAATTAAATTTGATGAACTTAAGCCTGATTAAAATAATAAAAATTTGGATTAAAAACCATAAATAGTTCAACAAAATAACCACAATTCTAATTATTTCCAAATATTTGTATAAACTATAGTAATTATTATCATTGCCATTAAGTATATTTACAAATGAACGAAGTATCATATCGTCGCAAGAATTAAAGAACGCTGTAACTGACAAAACATAAAATGTTCGCCATAGCCAAAAACTCGTATGGAAGTAGAAAAAAAAAACAAATCAAAAAAACCATACAACTAAAGGTACTTTCAGACTAATGAAATATATGACAACAATATTTGTTCTGATATTTGCTTCAAACTGTGTGAAACAAAAAAATAGTTTGTTTGTTGTTCAAACTAAACTCAAATATATGACAATTTTTGTTTGTTGAAACAGTTGGCAAATAGTGTCAAATAAAATAAATTAATTCATGTTTGCCATGCGTTCAGACTAAAACAAATATTTGCATCAAATAATTATTTAATGAAAGTTTTTAAAAATGAAAATATATTTCACAAATAGTAATAATCCGCGCAGAAGACTAATTATTTGTTTTATTCTGTGGAGCAGCATCTATTATATTGTTAGAACAGGAGTATGTAGAAGAAAAACAAAACTGGAAGACAATGGTTAACGGAAACATGGCTAAAATTTGCGAAAAATTGGAAACAACCCCTAAAATATATAATTCGGTTAAAAACAAAATGTCGGGAAAAGAACAAAAAAAATAATATTTCATACAAGTTATTAAATTGATTAAAAGTCCCTAAAAGTATAAGGAATGGCAAAAATTCGGTGAAAATTGGTAAATTAGCAAAAATTCGCAAAAATTGGCTAATAGCGGCATGATAGCAAAGTCTAATAATTATAAAAAATCTTTAAAACTGTAAAAAATCCGAAAACTTACAGGAAAAATTGCTTCTATCGGGTACATGGCTAAAATTATTTGTCGTTGTTTGCTCTTACAATTTTTTTGTAATATCAAATAAATGTTTGCTCAAAAATTACTAAAATATTTGATTTTTTGTGTTCACACTATGTTTACATTGGACAAATATTTGTTTGCCGGCAAATGCTTTTATTTGCTCAAAATCAGCTGTTATTTTATTTGACACTCAAAAATATTTTTTGTTCAGACTACGTTAATGAAATATTTGATGTTTGCTATCAAATATTTCATCAGTCTGAACGTACCTTAAGGAACATGATTTTGAAAAAGTTATTTTTATTTTTGCTGTAACTACGATTATTTTTTGTATGGAAACAAAAAAAGTGAATTTTTTTCATCATCGAAATATGGGACCGAGACCAATCGACAAAATGATGCAAAAAAACATATTTTCGATTTATTGTCAGATACAGCGGTCTTTAATTCTTGCGACGATATCCAAAAATATTTTACTAAAATATTTAACCCGGAACTCATTAAAAACAGGACAAACTCCTAAAATGTTAAAGGTATTTTCGCATTCATCCAGATTACAAAGGGAACATAGGCCAACAGAATTACGTATAAATGCTCTACTATTTAAATCAAGATAACCTCCACGTACTCTAATAATTAGACTTGTAGCACGCGACGAAAATTCTGAAGTAAAAATAGGATTTGTGCTGAAAATTAATTGCGGATACAAATCATGAAATTGTGAGCCTCTTGCATTATATATAAGGTCATCTCTTTCCGTTGTTTTTAAAAGTTCAAGTATTGGTTTCCAGTGTTCACACAGGGGTTTAGTAGCATTTTCAGGAACACCTTGAATTTTTCACATATATTTACCCACTGCTCAGCCCAAAAGGTTTTCATTGTAACAATTTTGTCAGCTAACATTCGTGGTAATCTATGTTCAGGCAGTTGTAGAACTCTATAAATGTAAGAAAAATGTAGCCTTAAGTTATCAAAAAGCATGCAGTTTGGCGTTTTGTATGGTAAAAGTAACATTTTCTTTATGAAATATCGAAATAACTTTTCTACTTCATCATATTTTTCAAAACCCCAAATTTGAGCACCGTAAAACATTATAAGTAGATCGGGAAGCAGCGACGAAAATTTCAAGTTTATTGTTGGTCGATATCTTAGGATGACTTACATATTTTGACCATGTTGACGGAATCGCCATTTTCGCAGTTGTTAATTTGTGTCCTAAGTGCTTTTGCTAAACGATAAGTTAAAATTGATATCCATTCCCAGATTTCTGTAGTTATTGACAATTTCTATATTACGTTCTCCAAAATCCCACTTAATACTATTGGATATTCTTACACCACTACGAAAAACAACTTCATATCATTGATTTTTCCAAATTGTCAAGTGGGCAAAGATTCAGTCTTAAATGTGCGATCTGGCAGGAGCCCCTTAATCAAAATGAGGATTTTTTTGCTACTATTTAAAACATGTAGAAAACTGGACAAATTCTGAAGTTGTTTTCTAAATATTTTAATGGACTTACATTTTTTTTTACTAAAAATAGTTAGCTGGAACAAGAAACTAGACAGTTTGGGGAAAATTACTGCTGTTCAAGGTTTTAAGATATCCAGATATAATCGCCAATGTCACTCTAATCAAATGAAAGAGATTTTTCGCTTCAGATCTCACTATCGATACTATCGATATTACTATCGACTGAAGGTTTATTTTTGAGTAGAAACATGTGATGTTTGTAAAACCACAAGCATATCCACCTTTTATGGCTAAAGGCAGTTTCTTCGGTTATTTAATAATTCACTTTTTGCTGAAAAGCATTTTCTGTAGGAACTAATTTTGATAATGTTCTAAATTAGTTTTGATTCTCCGCCCAAAAGTTATCGATCTAAAGGACTTTTCCTCTAACAGTCGTTCATTGTATTGCCTTATGCTCGCAATTGCATTTCCCCTTTTTTTAAATGAAATTATAAAAACATTTGACATTTTAGTCCCCATCTAAATATTTACAAATTTTGACATAAGGGCCTCTAATTAGCAGTACAAAGAAGCACAGCTGAGCTATCAACACCACCTGCTATTCTTCTTGTTTGTATAAATTACTGTTATTCAGCTCGAATTATTAGCAAGTAAACTTCAGGCGAAAAACTGTGATTATAGCTGCTTCTACATGTTTGCATACATAGTTGGTTTTTTTAATAATAATATCGATATTGATTTTTTTCCTATCGATATTTTCGATATTTTAAGACTATCGATAGTTTCCCAGCACTTATATACATACAACAATAATAGGTGTCCGAAGAAGTTATTAAACAGTAGTTAGCCGAACACCAAGGCCTCCGAATTCTGTTGTACAAATTCTCTTGGTTACCGGAGTAGTTCGTCGACCGCCAAAACCTCCGCATTCTCGTGGTGTCCGAAGTATTGTAAGTCTTTTATAGCCTGGCAGAAATCCGTTGTTAGTCAACTTAATTCAAAACCGCAGTTATAATACCTCGTATTTTTATCGTATTTACCTGAACACCACGCTCTTTAATTCGGTTGGTTTCCGAGCACTCTCACATTTCGTTGACAGTCCACGTATCAGCAAGCCGTAGTTAGCCGATCACAAAAGCCCCTGAAATCCTCATGTTTTCGAAGAGCTAAGCTCAAATATGCAAATTAGGTAGTCTTGTGTACAGCCAGTTACGGAGGCTGCCGAATGCTCGTACACGGCGTAGTTTCGAGAGTGTAAGTAGGCACTTACACACCATAACCGAATATTTGTTTTCTCCACCAGATCAGATCATCAGTACCTCAACGCTGCCCCTGCCGATCGTCACCGTACGTGCCTCTTGCCAGTAACCTATAGCCGTTTCACCGCTGCATCGTTTCACCACCTACAGCCTCACATATGTACGCTGCATCATCCGAACCACGCCCTAGATCTTAGTATTTTGAGTAGATTAGATTAATAAAGCTTTTGTTCAATTGTTGTAAGAAACATACACGAAAAAATCACGTGTTTCATTTCAAATTAATTGACCCTGGAGACACTAAGTTACACTGCAAAGAAAGGAAAACAATCGTGATAAATAAATTTTTTATACTGACATTAAGTATGAGTCGTTCTTAAAAAATTAAGTACGTATAACACTAAAACGAACTTAAAACAATCCTAAATGGGATTAGTGTCGAAAACCAATTCTTAAAATGACTGAACTATCCCTTGTTGGTATCACTCTGAGAGTAAAATTTCAAAGTGAGCGTTTGCATTCTATATGCCTGCATACGAGTGTGTTTGGAAAAGTTTGTTGTAGAAACTACAACAACACTACACAAGTAGGTAAAAAACGATTTGCCTGTTTTTTTGTGTAGAATCAACAGCAAAACAAGAGGAAACACATGTATTATTTTTATGTTTCAAAAATGAAAAACAAAAAGCAAAAGTTCCCGTTTAGTTTATATTTAATTAAATACATCACATTTGTAAAGAAAAAAAATATCAGAAATGATGCTGGTGTATTATAATTGAAATCCTTTTATATCTGGTTCTCTGCGGGTAAATGTTTAAGGTCAGATGAATCTAGTTTCACTCTTACGGATTATTTCAAGTAAGACTACGGGATTGAATATGGATAAGTTAACAATATTGCACTTGAATAATCCGTACTTGAATGTACCAGATTCAAGAAAATTCACACTTATCGTACTATTGATACCGCTTCGGATTGATTTTAATACGGATAGATTGTTTTTTCTTTTGATTGGGGTATATAACAAAATTGGAAAAATTCAAGACAAAAGTTATTTTATAAGACACCTTCGGCCAATTTCACCAAGTTCAGTTAAAACTAACTCTTATTTCAACTTCCAGTTGACATCCGTAGCACATTCTACGGATTGGATAAACATTTTTATAATAAAACCGAACGTATTGAAGTCAAAGGGGAATATAGTTTCTGAAATGGCGAATAGGAACTTATAACTCCATCGTTAATAACATATTTGTTTGCAGTTTTATTACCCGAAACCGCAGAGGTTATAACACACTTGTCATTACATGTGAATCTCTTTTAAACTTCATTCAAGACCCCATAAAGTATATCTGTACCTATGTTTTTTCTGGGTCCTTCTGTAATTCTTATAGATTTAAGCAAGTCCCTTTGTTAAAAGTACCCTTACTTCCTAACAACTCAACAGAAAAGACAAATTGGGGTGTCAAGTTGCTACTAGTTCTCCTAACACGTTTCATAATTTACCTAAAGCCCCATATATAGGCCACTCTCGGTAATCTGCTTATAGATTTGCTAAAGTTTTTAAAAACTAAATTTTTAATATTTTAATCAGGCTTAAGTTCATTAAATTTAATTTTCATTAAATTTTTTTTATGAAGAAAGGAATTTTACAACATGAAAATTAATTAAAATTGCTATTGATAATCATTCATTCTTGACTGACCTGAGATTCGAACCCAGGCGGCTGGTTACCATGACATGTTTCGATCGCAACCACTCGATCTCCTCAGATGGATTTGCCGTCTTACACTCGCAGCCATCGACGACTGCTGACGTCAATAGTCAAATATCAATCCTTAAACCAAATTGTATTTTTACCTTTGGTAGATCGAAATTTGCTTTTTTAATGAAAATTAAATTTAATGAACTTAAGCCTGATTAAAATATTAAAAATTTGGATTAAAAAACCATAAATAGTTCAACAAAATAACCACAATTCTAATTATTGTTAAAGCTAAGGCACGAGCTCTATGTGTACATTTGTCCTTCAAGTTGTGCTGAAAGAGGTCAACAAGAAAAAGAAAGACAAAGTGAAAAAAAAACAAAAAATGTACTTTGGACTTCAAGAAGAATTCTTGACATAAGTACGGAAAAAACAGAAGTTAGGAAAAACATGTAAAATCAATTAAAAATGGATATTCATTCAAAAAAAGCAAATTTCGATCTACCAAAGGTAAAAATACAATTTGGTTTAAGGATTGATATTTGACTATTGACGTCAGCAGTCGTCGATGGCTGCGAGTGTAAGACGGCAAATCCATCTGAGGAGAACGAGTGGTTGCGATCGAAACATGTCATGGTAACCAGCCGCCTGGGTTCGAATCTCAGGTCAGTCAAGAATGAATGATTATCAATAGCAATTTTAATTAATTTTCATGTTGTAAAATTCCTTTCTTCATAAAAATAATTTAATGAAAATTAAATTTAATGAACTTAAGCCTGATTAAAATATTAAAAATTTGGATTAAAAAACCATAAATAGTTCAACAAAATAACCACAATTCTAATTATTGTTTTTAAAAACTTTTTGTTCGAAAATTCCCGGGGCGGGAAAGTTAATTTTTTTAACTAAAGATACCTATTCACCAAAACCTCGCCGTTTTACGATGTAGTTACAGCACTTCATTAACAATTCACTTATTTACAGTTACATTTTTCCAAAAACTCTGCTTTTTACAAAAAAATAAAATATACTTTTTCACCAAAAGTCCTCTTTTGACGAAATAACAATTTTTTCTAACTAGGAAATTTTATATTCCAGCCACCTATTTACTCATCGCCTTTTATCAGGTGCTTTGTTCACTTAAATATCAGGGCTGTCAAGTCGGAGTCGGATTGTATAATTCGGAGTTGAGGTTTTTGTACTGGAGTCGGAGTCGATGTACTCACAAAATTTCGCGACTCCGACTACAAAATGCTCCGGCATAAAACATTTAAAAAAATTTTCTAATTTTCCAAATTGGCGATGCAATTTGTTTAATATCGATTTGATTTTTTACACAATATTTGTCTTGCTATATTTAACTATTTTAAAGATACTGCATTAAAAAAAGAGTTTAAAGTCCAATAAGGCCCAGTCTCATATACATTAAGCATCAACGTAAGAGTAGGAGTCGGAGTAGGATTAAAAAATTGTTGCTATTTTTTAACGACTCCACAGCCCTGCTTTTAACTGACATTTCAAATGTTAACAAAACTATGAGTTTATGACTTGCGCTTTAAAAATAACTTTGTCAATTAAAGTCACTTTTACACAAGAAATTTACTTTTTCACTAAAAAGTAACTTTTTTTTTTTACTAAAATGTCGCTTTTGCACAAAAACCCAAATCACTTTTATTACTTTAACGACAATAGGCTTAAGCCATACATACATTCGTTCATTAATTACCTGTCCTCGTAGTTGTCATTAGCACTTTACATTTAAATGCTTAAATTCTTAATTAATCTTATAGCGTATACCTGATTTTAATGATTAATGTAAAACAAAAAAATTTATTTACTTTAAAAAACATTTCTCCGTTTGCCTGTTACTGTGCGTAAACAATTTATTTATTTATCTGAAACTCGCTGAAAACGAAACCGACAAAACCCGCACCAACAACGACATGCAGTCTACAAATATCACTTGAATGTTTTCATTGCTGCAATTGGTGTAGTTGCTAGTTGACACAACAACATTTTGACAGGTAAAACGTTTGTAAATTTTTTAGGATTGCTTAAATGCGGTGTGTGTATTATTTGTGTGCTTTACACAAATATGCAGATAAGACAACAATTAGTTTTGCAAAACATTAATTTAAAGCAGTTAACAAAATTTCCGTTACAAATAGTGAAATGCACATTATTTACCTCACCCACAAATATAATAAATATCTTTCTTCCATTTTACAATGAAAAATAAAAAAAAAGTAAAATCTATAAAACAAATACGTCATGAAAAATTTTTAACAATAAATCACTCAGCGGGTAATTGAGAAAAAAAAATTACACAAAAATATTTCAATTAAATTGTTAGTTAAATATTTGTTTTATTGACAACAACACTGACTGAACATTTAGTAATCACTTTAATGGCATGAATAATTGACATGCATTTGAATAATGTGTCACATGTAAAATGTAATAAAAGTTAAGCGGTTTAAATGGGGGAAAAAAATATATATATTTTCTAGAATTAAATTGTAAAAAGGACCGCTTAGACCTATTTGCAATAGTATAAAAATAGTTTCGTAGCATGAGGCGGGGTATTTTGCTAGTCGCTTTTATATTTTCCAATTTGTTTTACAAACAATTTTGCCGCTGATTGCAAAAATTAATTAAAATTTTTCAAATACCTTTTCGTTTTGTGTAATTAAGTGTTAAAAGCAAATTAAAATGCAACGAAATTGTTATTCAAATGGTTGCTGAGGCAATTAAATTACTTAGTAAGAGTTATGGGTGGTCGCCAGTGATATTAAGGTAGGGTTATGGAATTGGAGAATTTCCTGGAATTTCTGGTAACTACATATCTACATTACGAAAACAAAATGTCTGTAAACAATTAAGCAATGGAATGTATTTAATTGAGTAAATAAATTGGTTCTATTAAATAGTTTAACCAAATTGATTACACTGCTATACAAAAAAAAAAAAAAATCTGCGGCAGGGATTTTGTTAATGGTTTTTGTTAATACTCATATTAGACCTTCACGCTGCATGCTTATTTATTTTTGATTCACTCTGGTTATTGAGATAAACGGAACTAAGAAATAATTGAAATACCCTATAAACATTATGGTTCATTGATTTGTTTTCACTTACGTTTATTTCTTATTTCAAAAAGAAAAAGTTTTTTATGTTCTTCATTTATTTATTCTAGTTAAAGGTACCCCAAACTATTAATTTTGTGTATTTTTGTAAAGGTAAACAATAAAAATAAATTTTAAATAAATCTTTTGGCCCATTTATTGAAGCATTTTATGGAAAATGTTAGAAGCGTTTATCTCAAAAACTGGAGTCAATTTGACAATTCTGGTATTTTTCCCGTTAGCAGCACACTCGTCTTATACAAAATCGACTTCAAGTATGCCTGCCGCAAAATGACTGTATTATTCAATGTGTTATTCAATTAAGCAAAAAAAGTATACATTTTTAAGAAAAATGTATGTATGTTTATATGTATGTATAAGGAAGGCAAAGATGACTTTTTTAAGTTAAATTAACAGAACTTTAATCCAAAATTTTCTTTAAAGAAAAAAAGGTTTTTTACTCATTTAAGCAAAAATTTAAGTTTTGACTTTAAAAAATGTTTGTTTTCGTCCAAAAAAAAACTCATCATGTAGTTAAATTGTAAATAAAACAAAAAGTTTTCACAGAATTATCAATATTATCTTATTATGAGAAAAATCTATGACAATTATTTGTAAAATAAGATATCGGACAAATGCTCGCCACGGCTTCGGTGGCTTTCCTCTATTCGATGGTCCATATTTTCAATGACTCTGAGACATAATTGAGGTTTAATGTCGTTAATGTGCGAACATAATTCACAGTAACTGCTTGGCCGACCTCATTTTCAAAGGGGTACGGCTGGATGAAGCCGCCAGCCCATAAACCTCCTCAAACAGTAACTCTTTGTGTGCTTTCACATTTCCTACAGACCCGGCTTGCTGAAATTTGCGCACAATTCTCCCGGTTGTGAACACATTTGATCGATTATGATGACCAAAAAACTCACGAAGTGCATGAAATGCATTTTGATTTAAACGCCCATTTTCGTAAAAGGCTTCAATAATCTTAACGCGATGCTCAATTATGTACATCTTCATGGCTGAATTTGTCAAACACTGAAACAAAGAAATGTCAAATTAAGCTGGGCAAAAAACTTGACTTTAAGGTGTGACTCACAATTGACATCGTGCTATATTGTTGGACGTAAGAGACTTTTTTGGCAAAAAAAAAATATCATTTTCACAAAAAAACGTATTTACTTTTGTTTTTAAAAAAAGGTTCCTGTATCACCTCTTAAAAAGAAACTTTCATCTTTTAAAAAAAAATAAGAATTCCCAAAAATAACTTAAATAATTTAAACGTGTAGAATTGTTGTTGGGGAATATCAAAACGAGAGCTATATTTAATTAAATCAATTAACACATTGTTTGAATCGGCAAAGTTTTCTGATCATTTTTTTAATTAAAATTAAAAATATCAATATTACTACACTGTGTAGTTTTTGATGATTTTAAATTTTTATGAATCTATGTAATCATTTTGGTGATAGATGCAACATCAACGAATTGTTTGCTTGATTCTATAAATATGGAATAAATTTCGTGATTAGAGACTATTTTTTCTGTGATAAAAGTAAAGAAAGAATTCGTATATGTTGCGTTCATGCGTAATATTGTAGGGCCTGATCAGGTCCTGTTGGTACAAATATGAAAAATAAGTTTCTGACAAAGATTGCCACGCCCACAAATACGCCAATAAATAAAAATGTAATATCTCTAAACTTTTCCACTCAGAACATCTTAAGTGAATAATTCCAAAAGATTAGAAGGGCCTGTCGATGATGTCTAGGTAAAATATTAAGAGAAAGTTGAAAAATGCCTGGTCAGGCCCAGGTATCCACCTAAGGGTTAATGTAAAAGCATTTATTTACCAAAAAAAAAAAACACTTTTCTTACAGAAAATTATTTTAAAGTTACCTATTCACTAAGTAGTCACCTTTTTAAGAACCGTGTTAGAAAATTTCGTACTTTTCCTGCACACATCAAAAGACTTAAGACGCATACAAATTAAAAGACTTAAGACACATCCAATTCAACTTCATACAAAAAAATTTTTTAAAAAAAATTTAAAACGTAAAAAACAAATCATGTTTTACCCTTCACTTAAAATCAATGCATGACATTTTCAATGTCTGCCTGCCTCTTGACAAAAAGTCTAAAAAATATCAAACACTTGGCACAAAATGTGATAACTGTTATTTATAAGTAAATAAATTGCACAAATACATCAGACAGACAAGAGAGATAAAACTTTATTACTGGAAAAAAATATTAAAACTAAATAAATATTTTCGAAAAATTTCAAATTGATTTGACAACTGATTGCAACTGTAGCTTAACAGTGAATTAAAAAGTCTACGATATGTTTTTTTTTTTTTTTTTTTTTTTTTTTTTTGCTTTTACAACCATTATGTTAAACCAGTTTTGGTTTAATAAAATATGTTTTTATGCTATAAATAGTTGATTTTATTGCTGTTGTTGTCAAATATTAATGTTAAATTGGAAATTTGACAACAAACCAGAACGTTTTGCTGTTAAAATGGGCATATAAAATTCAAAATATGACAGTTTGGTAGTTTATAGAGAGAGCATAATGATAATTTTTTTGCTTGTTTTAGGACCAGTTTCTAAATTAATTTTATCTAAAGCGTGCGAAATAGGTGAAGATATGTTTGACAGCGCAAATCCGTACAAAATATCAATCTACTAAGTTACCGTCCAGACTTGCAATTTGTGTCTAGATTATGAAATTATAATTTTGTAATTTTACATTTTTACCTTGTCTTTCCTCTTCTCATTTTTATATTTTATATATAAATACCAATGCACCTACAGCCAACTTCAAGTAAAAAAGTGTGAGAATAACAAAAAAAAACTGAATTGCAGAGTACATTCAACTGAGTTCCCTTCCCAATCTTCTCACCCCTCTCACCAACAAACTTTTTTCTTTTTTTTTTTTGTAAAAATTTATTTTCTGTTGCAAAATAAATTTTTTCAAAAAAGGGACTACGAGAAGGGAGGAACGTAGCAGCACATGCCAGTTATCCGCTAGTGTTGCTATAAAAATTTTATTTTCTGTGTTCAAGGGTATACGAAATTCAGCAAAGCCGATTATACCACTTCAATATTTTTAAATAAGAAGTCAGCTTTTTCACTCCTGTTTCAGAATTTCGAACGTTAACTTTTGCATAAAATTATAAAGAAAAACAATAACTTCGGGATTCACAATTTTGAATGCGTTTAAAAGACTGCAGTCAAAGTAGAAAAACTGTAATTTTTCCATTTCTTCATTTGTCATTGGCAAAAAAAAACGTTGCTTTTACTTGTGATTAACTTAATGTAAACAGTCGCTGTCAAACCAACTCAAAAAGTTGTACGCAAATTTTCAATTTTTGTTCGACAGTTTTGGTTTCGACTGCAGTTTTTAAAAACCCTGGCTAAAACGTTTGTATTGAATTTTTACATGTGTAGAACTTAGTATTTTCCATAGAAATTTTCTGTGGGAGCGTTAAGCTTAATTCACAATGACAATTTTGCTTTTCTTCTATATAAAGTTTCATTAACAATAGTAGCAAGAAATTCGTTTTTCTTATGTCTTATTTTTTTCTCACAGTCTTTCATTATTCGAAAAAAATTTTAACTAAAGATTTTTTAAACAGACACGAAATGAGTTTTCTTGTTTGTTAATATTATGTTTTGTTTTTTTCAATATGTAGAAAAAGATGATTAGACAATTATACGGGAAAACAGACATGTTTGGAAAGGTATCGTGTAAACGCAAAAGTTTTTTGGTAGCATGTTCGAAAGAGAATGAATAAAACAAACATGTCTGAAAAGACATCGTATAAATGGTCCAATTTTTTATTTCAGCAACAATTTTTATGAAATTGTTTATGACGTTTAAAATAATATTTTTTTTTTTGTTTAATTTTGAATGAAACTCATAACAATATACATATGGGCTACTTCAAATTTTTTGAGCACCTGCTGAAACCGACATACTAAGGCTCTTATTTCGTTAAGTTTTATGAATTGAAAAAAACGTTGTGCAGGGTTTGGATGACTACACTTAAAGGATATGACGTGCAAAGTGTTACGTTGAAAAGTCCTCACCTTAAGAATTGGTGGTCATCTAAAATTCGAAAAATTAAAGAAACGACTTGAAACTTGCAAGAGTTTTTTCATTCATTCCGTTTTCTTTGTAATAGTTTTAAGCTTGCAGGTCCAAACCCATACAAAATATAGTCACTAGACTTGGAGGATATATCCACTAAAAAAAAAATTTTGATATCGCTGCTGGGTGAAAAGTTGCATGGTGTTTTAAAGTGAAACCAAAATTTTCCGAATTTTTAAATTTTTGAAGATTTTACATAGAGTTTTTGCGCCGTTTAATAAAAATGAGTTTTAAGCGCAGAATTAAAAAAATTGCGTAATTTTATAAAGTTTGAGGGGTATCAAGTTGGTGTCAGCGCACCAATAACGTATCACGGACATCACAAACTTAAAAGAAATTAGCGTAAATTTTTTAAAAATGTATCTTTTTTGCGTCTGACAATCAGAATTGCCTTTTAAGTTGGCTAGTGTATTGCGTGATGTGAGTAAATGCGTAAAGGGCACCTCCGAGGCGAAAACGCACTTTAAAATTTTTAAACGCAAAAATTTTATGAACTTTTGAAAATTTTTGCAAAAAAACAATTTATTTTTAAGCTTTTTTTTATATCAAAACATGTCATGGGAACATGTTTAGGTATCTTAATAGATTCTTCGCGACGGACTAAACTGATAAAGTGCAAACAAAAATAATTTTTTCCAACCCTGGCGCGTGCAGTGGAAGTTTTTTCCAAACACATTTCGCTTTGTGACAACTGAAGCGCTGTATCAATTACCCTCAAACGTACATCGAATAGAAGACTTAACTGAGCTTGATACTAAAATTGAAAACGCACCAAAAAATTTTAAGGATTTAAAATTTTATGGAGGAAACAAAATGTTTTTAACCTCAAAAAGCATCCTTGTATGAAATATTTGATTTGGTTTCAGATTATACATTTTAAAAGTTTTTTTTCCAAAATATTGCAAATTATGTCTTATACTAGCCGTAATTTTGTAAAATGTTTAACAATTTTAAATAAATTTTTATATGCAAACACGATCCAAGAAAATTTTTTTATATTTTTTTCCAGTGTATTTTAAAAAGTATTCAAGCTTTTACAAAAATTTTAGTGTGCTAAGAAAGCCCTTAAGGGGTATTATCCACACGCGGTATTTTTTTTTTCAATTTTAACAAAAACTGTAATTTTTATATTTTTTTTTAATTTTTAACTTTAAACCGCAGTAAAATTTGCGCCGTGTAATAAAAATGATTAACGCGAACGGATTTCACATGCTCAAATATCGGTTTATACACACGCATATACAACATTGATGTCAGACAAAAAAAAAAATGTCTAGGTGTCGTAAATTTTTGAAGTTGCTCATATGTATGTATGTACTTTAGAGCGACTCACCAAAAAAAGTGCTCGATGTACCCTCCTAAAAATGATCCTTGGACTTTTTTAAGATACCATTTTAAATATTTCGGCTTCAGCTTTGACCTCTCGTGAGCTGGACCATTTTGAAAAAGGGTCTATTTTTGCATGTTTTGTTAATTTGAGAACCTGTTTCCTATCCAACATATTCAAATTGGGTATTATAAGAAAGGTTTTTTTAAGGCGCGTCCAACTGTATAAACAATTTGTCCAAGGACGATCATCCATTTCCTTTTTTAAGGATTTTCTGTAAAAAAAAACGGTTTTTGAATTTTTTGTTCGGGGATGTTTGTAATAAAAATGCCAAATTAAAATATTTTAATCTCTAGTCGATTTAATTAAACACGTGTTTCCGGTTTTTTTGGGAATTCGTGGTAGTTTGCGTTTTGACAAAAATGCAATGGGGTGGCAACCCTTAGTTTTAAATAGAGCAATATGGGTATCACATTTTTTCTTTTGCCAAGTACATCATCTTTGTATGTAAATAATATAGATTTTTATTTTTATATATAAATGCAATTTTGTATTAAATCTCTAATATGATAGCGGATTTCGTTTCTAGATCATGCATGAATGAATATAGAACTAAAGAAAGTAAAAAAGATATGATCCACAAAAGTTGTTGCGCTCTTGTGAACACCTAGTGAAAATATTGCTGTCATTGTGAATCAAGCCTTAACGTTTGATGTTGTGAAACAAACAGTTAAAGCTATCAAATGCATATAAAAATCATAAACTTTAGGAAAAAATCTCTCAGAATCTCGCTGTCTTCTTAGTTTCAGTTGGTTGTTCAAACCCTAACAAGCTGAGAAATGACTCAATTTGTTTATGAAATATCTCTTTCCATATCTAGTATAAATTAGAGCTTCCACAAGCATGTGTGTGGTCATCAAATGAATTAATATTTATTTTACTATAAAACATTATAAGAAACCAAACATTAAAAGTTTGTGGTTTCTGATCTGAAATATTGGGCAAACAAATTAAAGCTACTTAAAATCTGACAGCAAAAAAGAAGTCTAAATAAAAAATATATCTTATTTTGAAAAGCAAACCTCTAGTTAATAAAATTATTTCATCAAATCTACAAATGCCAAAAAATAAAAAAAAATCCAAATAACACCCAAAGTGTCTATAAGAACACAACATTTATTTTTTACTGCGATTTTTTTCAAAAAAGGATGAAGTCAAATCATTAACTATAAGAAAAAAATTACTGAAAGACGCTATAAAAAAATTCACCGCACAAATACAGTCGAGCGGATAGTTTGGGTATTGTGTGTTCTCCCCGCGACCATGAATGAATGAAATCTAAAAACACATTTAAAAACCGCTAAAAAATTTCAGCACATGGAGGTAAAACAAAGCCGAAATAAATGTAAGCATTTAAACACATTTTGGGAATTTTTGTGGCTGAATGTAGTTTTGCATTTAAAATGATCATTGATATAGAAACCAGTATAAATCTGACCGTTGTTAAGTTAATTTCTTAATAATGTTGCTCTAACTGCACTATGGGTTAGCTTTAAATGGAATAGTGCTGGCACATTCTTTTCGATAATACAATTTTATTTGGGTACTCAATACTTTCAACGGTTTTTGTTTTGTTCTCAAGCAACATTATGAAGTCAAACACCGCTTTTTATTATACATTTGAATATGTTTTGTGTTTAATTTTCACACAAATAGAATAATTCTTTTAAATTTTAATTTAATATTTTCATGGTAATTCGGCTTTCGCTATTTTGATAAACCATTAAAAATGTCAAATTCATGTTCAGCTTGCAAAAAATAGTAAAACAAACATGTATTGGAAGAACAACTTGTTCCAAAAAATATTTGAAAATTAATTATTAGAAAAGATAGAGGGTTTTGCATTCAGAAAAATTAATTGTGTAAGATAGAGAAAATACAAAAATGCAAATAAAACCGCAAAAAAAAAATATGTTTGTAATGAAAATCACACCATACATGAGGTTTGTTTTACTGAACATTTTACCATTAAAAAGTAATTTTCGTCAAAATCAAAGATAGAGCGTTTTGAATATAGGCCCTCGATATATACATATTGAATATTTTTGAGAAGCAAAACCCTCTATCTCGCATAAAGCCTCAAACAATGTAGAATTATATGAACCACAATTATCTGTGAGATTCAGTAGTTGATTTAAAAAATATTGTAGGATACCGAATTTTAATAACTCAAGTAGTACGCGAAAAAACATTTTTTTTGGCTCTCCTGAAAAGTTGTGTTTTTTAAGATAGAGGATTTTGTATATAGGCCCTCGATATTGATTTCTTAATTTAAGTTTTTAATTTTTTCGAGCTAGAAAAAAAGATTTTTTTTTCTATTTTTTGATAAATAATTTAGTTGTCAAATCTTTGTAGAATAACTTTTATTTTTGCTAAAAAAAAAATTAAAAAGCAAAAAATAATTGTTATTTATTCTCAAAAAAATTATAATCAAAAAATAACTTATCATCTGTCTTTTATGCTTGTTACGGTCCCTGTTTTTTTATGTATATCTGTACCCATGTTCTGTAACTTAAGTGGGAACTTCTCGCATCGAAAAGATTTGAAACAAAATATTTCATCGCTGCTCGAAAAGTGGAAAAAAACGTGTCTGTAACTCATGTTGAAAACTATCAAAAGATATTACGTCGTTGCTTTATAAATGTCATAACATTGCACTCGAAGCCGATGTGGCATTGCAGACTTTGAGGACGCTAGTCACACATATTGATGACGGCGGCCAAAATTTACTAAAATTAAAAAAATTTTCAATGGCGGCGGCGAAAGTACAACCGTCGACTATACCAAATAATGCTATGTGCGACTTTAATGTAGTTCGCAAAAAAGCTTTGAAAACAGGGCTCTGTGAAATAAGTCCCAGGTGCAATAAGTGCCAGTGCAATAACTCCCAATGAAATAAATACCAAAATAAATGAAATAATTCCCAAACTGGAAAAAAGAAATAAATCCCAAAAAAATGAAATAATTTCCAAGTCTAAAATGAAACAAATCCCAACTTTTGGGAGTTATTTCATTATGAAATAACTCCTAAAGACATTAATGAAATAACTTCCAAAAACAGTCCATCGAAAAGAAATGAAATAAGGCCACAAAAAAAAATGAATAAACTCCCAAAGAATTTGTTATATATTCGTTTTACTTGAATATTTACATATCAGGTTACCAAAAAACTAACATCGAGACCTCGAAATTTCGGTAACAAATGCGGCATTTTATTGTATCCTGACCTCTTGTAATTACAGCTGCCTGCAGTTTAAGCACGAATCTATTGCAAGTTTTTATGTGCTTGCATGGCAAAAAGAGAGTATTTGATTCACTACCCATATACCCATACATATGGCACAATCGTTTGTACAAGGATTATCCTTTCAATGGTATAACAAACACCGGCTTCGCTGACTAAAGCTTCTTTGTATATCCATTTTTCAGCCGGTTGCAAGGATTTTCTTCTTCACTACCCCTCTTTTCACGTTTTTAACATACATCCTTTACCTTTTCAATATATTCCAAATGTATGAGTAGCAACTGTTTAAAAGGTAGCATGTCATAACGTCCAGCGCAAGGATTTTATCCTCTATGGTATAAGAAACACCGGCTTCGCTAACTAAAGCTTCTCTGTATAGCCGGCCTTCGGCTTTCGTTAGCGAAGCCGGTCTTTGCTTAACCAGAAAAGAAAAAACCCTTGCGCCCGGCCGAAGGCCGGCTGTGCAGGGAAGCTTTAATTAGCGAACCCGGTCTTTGTTATACATACCATAGAGTAGAAAGAATCCATGGACACTATGACACTGGACGTTATGAAATGCCACCGTATAAACTATCCCTTTTTAAATACCGTTTAAAATGTTAAACAATTTTAAGAAATTGCAAATAATTGAAAATTAAATAAATCCTACATAAAATGAAATAACTCCCACAGCAAATGAAATAACACCGAAAACCAAAATAAAATGAAATAACTCCCACGTTTATTTTTTCGGGGACTTATTTCATTTGGATTTTATTTCATTATGAAATAACTCCCAGGCAAAAAATTAAATAACTTCCAAAAAAATGAAATAAAACCTAGAGGGCTGGAAGCTATTTCATAATGAAATTACACCCACTTTTGTATGAAAAATTGTTGGGTCTAATTTCATTTTTTCCTTGGGACTTATTGCACCTGGGAGTTATTGCACGGAGCCGAAAACATTCGTATAAATGTTACAAGCAAAATAATTAAACAATGAAAAAAACTGTCAAAACAAAATATTATTATTATTTTTATTATTATTAAGTATTATTATTATTATTCTTTGTATATTGCATTTTTAATTGTTTTTTTAGTGTTGAAATTTTTTCTCGCCCCACTTTTATTCGTGAGTTTATTTGACAGTTCGAAGAGGGAACTTTTCTCACAAAAATGTTACAGACACACTTTTTCTGCAAATTGGCGAGAAATTTCCTTACGTGACAGCCACTACTCACCAAAAATGTTACCGACGCAGTTAAGTGAGACAAACAGTTGTTTGTTTCAATTTATTGCATTTTTGTTTCATTTCTAACATATCAATCGAAAAGTTTCTCAAAGCGAGAGTTACAGAACATGGGCACTAGTTATAATTAGACAACATCTAAAAAAGTGGAGACGGGAGTGGAGAAGTGGGCGGGGCATAAAATAAATTTATTTATATCTAAAGAACGGTAAAAGAAAAATTGTACACAGCCGGGTCATGGATTAGAGAAATGGTCGTGAGTGCACCTTCCGTACAAAGACATTATAGATTTCTGTATATCTGGAAAACGGCAAGGCCGAAGTTTCCAACAACATCCAAAAAATGTTGCCGAGATTAGAGAAGTAAGCGTGGTACAAAATATATTTATTTATATCTTAATTAAGGAATTAATATAACTTTTTGTTATTATTGCACCATGGTGAAAGGTATATAAGATTCGGCATAGACGAATACATGTTAGGTAGTATTGTATTTTTAAACAGTGTTGTTCTTTGAAAGAGAACTGTTAGATTTTTCCATTTAACTCTCTTCAAAAGCTACAAATCGGAAAGTATTGAGTAAGTACTTTTCAGCATAGAGTTCTCACAAAAAAGTTCAAGTACCAGCACTAATAAGGAAGGCTTAACAAAACAAATTAAGTATTAATATGCTTTTCATAGTCCTCGTCCATATTATGACACATTTGCTGCGCAAAATTTAGGCTTGTTGGTGAAAGGGGAAAGACCAAAAGAAGAGTGTACCTTTTTTTGTGTACAAGCAATTTTTGTGGGTGTGTAATTGAGAAAAAAAGAAAGTGAATACGAATACAGAAAACGTAAATGATGCAGCCATGAATTTGCTCACACTGAATTTTCGTTATAACTTTTTTTTGCTTGGTGTAAAAGCCATGACTTTGACTTTTTGCAGGCGCAGAGAGTAAAAATACTTATA
This sequence comes from Pollenia labialis, assembly GCA_949318255.1. Lineage (NCBI taxonomy): Eukaryota > Metazoa > Arthropoda > Insecta > Diptera > Polleniidae > Pollenia > Pollenia labialis. The sequence goes on along the minus strand of OX439141.1, from coordinate 138,939,381 downwards.
CTTCAAAATCCTGTTGAACCTTCCTGTACAATAATACATTTTAACTAAATATTCAAAAATTTACAGTTTTTTTTTTTAATATTACGCCACTGTGCCATAGCACATACTTCTTGTATATCTTATTATTGCTTTATTTGTTCTTATAATTTACCTTAATATTGTTATTGTAATAAAAACTAATGATTTTTTATTGGACCACAATCTTACGTTTTATTACATTTTTCTTTCTTCCCTGACATGATTCGTTTTATCTCTTTCTCTGCTTGTAGTTCTTCTCCTTAAATGATCGACACACGTTTGTTTAGTTTTTTTGTTTATTTTTTTTTTTTTTTTTTTTTTTTATTTAAAAAAAAGGTTTGACTCCTCTAGTGGCCCATAAGTTGTATACTGCAAGTTACTACTATGGTGGCCCAAAACTGAGAAAAAGAATCAACGAAGAAAAAAAAACTTAAACTTAAAAAAGCGAACCAAACGATTTGTATGGTTGTTGTTTGTTTGTGGCTTTTACTTAAATTCAATACTCTTTACTGAAATGAAATCTTTATTTCCTTTCGTGACTATAATTATGAGAGCCGACTAAAAAAAAATACCAAAGAAAATTCATCCAAATGAGATGGGAAATAAATGAATGTTACGTTTTTTTTTCATGACCAACAATTAACAAAAAACAAAATATTATAAATTTTATGAAAAAATTCCACTTTATAAAACTATTTCACAAAGATAAAGCTGTAACAGATTTTAATATATTAAAAGAATCATAAGAACTTAATACTTGAACTTTATCGTTCATCTGATTAGCTATTGACTTCAGTTTATACTAGAGGTGTGCACGTGACGTTATTTTGACGTGTCATGCGCAACCGCCATTACTTGAATTTTTAATCACGCGTGAGATCGTAAGCGTGTTTTGTAAAATAATGAGTCCGTACACGCAAAGAAAAAACATGGTTGTGGTAAACATATTCTAAGAGCAACATATTATGATAAGATTCATGATTGTAGTCACCATATTACGATTGTTATTAAATCATATTATGACCAAATATGTTCGTAATATTACATCATAATATTTTTCTCTTAATCATATTGTTATCCTGTTAATCATAAAACGTTAAGAAGTTATAATATTACTGTCATGGTAATCATAATAAGATAAGAAGTAATCATATTGTTGTCATGGTAACCATAATAAGTTAAGAAGTAATCATATTACTGTCATGGCAATCATAATAAGTTTAGAAGTAATCATATTATTGTCATGGCAATCATAATTAGTTTAGAAGTAATCATATTATTGTCATGGCAATCATAATAAGTTTAGAAGTAATCATATTATTGTCATGACAATCATAATAAGTTTAGAAGTAATCATATTATTGTCATGTCAATCATAATAAGTTTAGAAGTAATCATATTATGATGCAAAGTGATATGAACTGTTATACATAAATTTTTTACATCATAATATGATACAACTTTAAACATAATATTTTTATTGGAAAAAAATACTTATGATAAAATAAAAAACATAATATAGTTACTGTAATCTTTTTGTCGTAGGTCGCAATTATTTATAAATTATTTTATGGAGTTTTCATTATTTTTCTCTTAAAACAACACAAAACTTACCAGTAATGGTGAATACTTTGCACCAATATTTCACAAATTTTTCCACCACTTTAAGATTATTAAAATTTTTTAGCAAAGATATTTTATTTTGTGACACTACAACCGATTTTTAATGTTTTTTTTATTTTTTTTTAATTTCTTGTTTATTTTAATGGTTATTTTGTTATTTCTTTTTTAATATTTTTCTTTATTTTTTTTTAATTTCTTGTTTATTTTAATGGTTATTTTTTTATTATTTAGCCACTCACTAACAAATAATTCGATATGTTTATGTAAAACACGACACAACTGATACAAAATTATTTTACAAATGGCGATACCAAAATATTATTAGAGTAACGATATTTTGATTGCATCTTTAACTTATTATGATAAATGTATATAAAGTTATCATGTTATGGCTATTAAATATCATGTTATGGCTGTGAGTAATATAATATGTTTTGAAAGTTATCATAATTTAGTTGTTAGAAAAATAATTATTTTTCGGTCAACAATACTCAAATTTATAATTGCGATAAACATTAATATGTTTACAGTAACTATAATATTGCTGATATTTAATAAAAATAACAATTATTTTTTTACAACAACAATATATTGTTACACTAAACACAGTGTGGTTGCCGTAACCATGCCCAACCATATTTTTTCTCTGCGTGTACGTAATTAAAATCACGCACGATTTCTGTTAGTTAAAATTTCGCGGGGTTAAAGGTCAAGAACACCTGGTTTTCGTAAAAATCTCGCTAACAACAACATTAACCAAAATAATACTTATAACCAAATGTTTACAGTATGCAAACCAACGTCACAGAGTCCGGGATTTTGGCAAAAAAATGGAAAACAAATTTTGGATTTTTCTGCTTGGAATAAAATTCCAGATGTCAATTAAGAACTTGTATACGAGTAGAGGTTTTGGATTTGGGGTCTATAGAGCTATCAAGTGGGTCGCAATCAGTTATTACAAAAATTCAAAACTATCCAGAATATTTAATTGTTGCCTGATCTTAAGCATTTTTTAATCAATGAAATTTTTTCGCCGATCTGTCTTAAGCAGTTAGCACCATAGTTTATCTCTTATGGTTTATGAAATATCCGACTTCGAAAATTAAAATCTGCTTTTTTGACCTACCTTGGTCTAGTATTTTGCATATAACTTTTAAGTAAGGAAAAAACATGTTAAAAAAAAAATTAAAATGGATAATCAATTACAGCAAATTTGACTATAAACTGAGAAACTGTGACGCAAATGGTGGAACGGCAAAGAATTCTGATGATGAGAATGTGGTTGTTCCCATAACTAGTAAATTCGACCCGAGTTCAGTCAAGCAAAAAATTATCAAAAAATGTTTAATTCATTTCATGTTGTAAACTCCTCTTCTCACTAAAAATAATTTAATGAAAATTAAATTTAATTAGTCTAATTAAAATATCAAAAACTTCAATTACAAAGGATGTTTACAATTTTTTCGTAGAATATTTATCAATTTACTTGCAAATTCAGAAAAAATTTATTTAAAAAAAAATCACTGTAAATTTGAGTCGGTCAAAAATTGTACAGATAAGAAAATTCATTTCTTTCTCTAACACATTTGAAAAGAATTTAATAAGAGCGCGCGTGAACGTGATATTTAAAAAAATGTTCGTGCGTGAAAGTACGGTTTAAAAAATATCAACAGCCTGTTCATCGATTTCGAACGTTAACGTTCGCATACGTTCGCATAGAAAATTATATGTTAAACAAAAACAATATTCGAAAATTTGTTTTTGTTTTAAATGTTATTTTCTATGCGAACGTTAACGTTCGAAATCGTTGAACAGGCTGATATTCATGATTGTGGGTGACGTGAGCCTTTTGAAAATATGACGTGATTAAAAATATTACATTCCTGAGCGTTAGCAGCCGGGTATTAATAAACTTAAGTGAGTGAAACAAAAGGAGACGGTGTAGGGGTTTTTCCAATTTGATCTTAACCGACGGACAGACTTACATCATTAAGAATTAATTATTATGTTCATATATATTAGGTCTAAGTTAAAAAATGCCAAAGAATTCTGATGAAATATAAATTAATACTGTGAGTTAAAAAAAACTTAATTTTGTTTTTTTCTTACTTCAGTTATTTCAGATTAGTTTGTTAAATATGTCCACTGCACAGGTTTGAAAATATTAGAATAGTTTTGGGATATACGAGAAATACTTGAAATTGGAGAAATGTAAATGTGTCGCACCAAAATGAAAATGGTTAGGAAGGTTAAACGCGTTTCGGTTTATTTCCTTAAAGACTTTTGAGTTCTTTTAATTCCAAATCGAAATAAAAACACACTTATTGAACTAAACAAAATTTTTTTGAAATTATTACAATGTTCACAATATTTATCCACTGTTGTCAGTAACGAACTGAACCGTTTAAATGTCTTAAAAAAAACATTACTGAACTTTATAAGTCAGCCTGTTCTCTGTTTGCACATACTACACAGAAAAAAATTACGACAAATCAATTGTCATATTGAATACCAAATTCGTCAATACAATTAATTTTTTAATTGAAAAGGCACCAACAACCAAATTTGTAAATATAAAAAATACTTTTGTTAATTCAAATTGTTCAACAAATATTTTTAACAATGATGTTGTAATATTAAATAAAGTTTTTGTTAACAATTATATTAAATTTTTAATTACGAATTTGTCTTATTAATAAAATATTTTGTTGAGAACTAGCTTATTGCCTTTTGAAAGAATGAAATGCATCTAAATTATTTCTTTAATTAATTTTTATTGAAATAAATAATTAAACACCACATCACAAACACTATTAATATTTATTTCAGCATACTTATTCAGACGTAGAACTGGATGCGCAATAAGGTTCATCTTCATAAAAGGGAATCTTGCCACAATTATTGACTTGTATTTGAAAACTTAAATTAAAAAAGAGCCATTAAAATCTCTTAATTTTTCAAACCACAACTTTACTTACCCCTAAGATTGATTCAGTTTTTCAATAATCTGTCCATCTTTTAGCGTTTATGCCCGTAATTCCTACAAAAAGAAATCTAGCTGTGTTTAGAAATCTAAGGCGTAAAAGCTGTCATATTTTAAAAGAAGGCTGAAGGCTAAAACACGTTGGCCAGACGTTGATTGAAATAGGTAAATTTAACTGTTAGGTACGAACACGACAAGCTTTATTTATAAATTACGGAGCTTAATCACTAATAAAACCCCAAAATATTTAACAAAAAGATTTTTTTGACACAAAATAAATTGTATTATATGTATTTATTTTTTAACTGAAACAAATTGTTAATATGACAATTTACAAACATGTTAATAAAGAACATTGTTAATTATATTTGGAAAACTTTAAAAATTTCCATTAATTACTTAATAAATCTTGTTATTTTTTTCTGTGTAGAAATTCCAACGAACTTATTTTTGTAAAAAATTTTAAACTCATTAAAATGTTCTTCAAATATTAAGAAAATATTTTCACATTTTATGTTATTTTCTTCATGTCTCAAAAAGTACCAAAAATAACGAGCTTCAGGATGATTATAGTGCTTCCGCCAGATCATTGGTGTCTCAAATTTAAAAGTGGATCATTTCCCAAGCTACCATCACCGTAAAGACACTGTGCGGTCTTGTCAAACAGCATTTAAAATAATTGAAATTTGCAGCTTTCATGAAGCCTGAAAGTTCATCATACTGTGCAGTAATATATTGACTCAAAACTGTCTGGATTGTTTGTAAAAAGTCTTTTCATCGTAGACATTTTGTTTTTGATGATAAATTTGACATAAAACCAAATTATGTTGAATGAATGCCTTTGAAAGGAAAATTCAAAGTATTTTTTTTTAATTGTTGCACAATGTCTGTTAACAAGTGGTGGTAGGCAAAAACGAATGTTATATTTCTAATCAGCGTTCAAAAAAAAAAAGGATCTGTTATTTTTATTGCAGAAAATTTACATTAAAAATTTAAATTTAAATGACAAGACAAAAAACACAAAAATTGTAACATCCTTGCAATAACAGTGCGATATCCTAATAAATTCATTAATGTGATTTATAGCTACTTTAGGGAGTTGTGTATGTATGAGAACTATGGCCACATATAGACAGATTCTAATAAAATTTGGAAAGTTGATTATAAGGGTAGTTAAATTTTAAGGGCCAATGTTGAATGTAAACCACGCCTAAACGTCCAGTTTATTCCTGCATTTCATTTCACATTTCTTAATTTCAGACCAACTCAAATTGAACCATGGAAAGATACGCAATCGAGCAACGCGTTAATGTTATTCAGACTTATTTTGAAAATGGGCATTCAAATCAAAGTGCATATCGGGCACTTCTTGATTTGTTCGGTCAATTTAACCGTCCAAATGTGCGTACAATCGGAAAAATGGGGCAAAAATTTGGAGCGAACCGGGTCTGTAGTAGATGTGAAAACACCATGCCCGTACAGCTCGATCTACAGATAATATTGCTGCTGGACGCAAAAGTGTGGCTGACCACCTCAACTCATCGTCGTGCCCAACAATTGCACCTCTCACGGTCGTCGTTGACGAACATGATGCATTAAGACTTGCATTTACACGCTCACAAGGTGCAATTGACTCAAGAACTAAGGCCTCTTGACCATTCCAAACGTTGTCAATAGTCAGAACGGTGGCAAGAATTGGCAACAGTGGATGATTAACATCAGTGGATTCGTCGCCAAAAAGGGTGACTGTATGGCGCGGTTTATGGGCTGGCGGCATCATCGGGCCGTATTTTTTCCAAAATGATGCCGGTCAGGTAGTTACTGCGAATGGTGTTCGCTATCGTGAGCTGATAACGAACTTTTTATGGCCCGAATTGGAAAATATGGATGTGGACGATATATATTTATTTCAACTGGACGGTGCCACTTGCCACACAGATAACGAAACCATTGGACTTTTTTCTTTGGGTTTATTTAAAAGAAAAGGTTTACACCGATAAGCCAGCAACAATTCAAGAGCTAAAGGATGAGATAATTCGGCACATTTAATCGAAAATTTGTTTACCATCGGATGGTGATTTTTTTTTGTTCCATACATAATTGACAAATACCAATATTATCATAATAAAAATAAATGACAATAATTTCCTAAATAATTTGTGCTTTATTCAAAATCAACGTCGGCTCTTACAATTTAACCGACCTTTAGTTTACTATTTGTTTCAGAAAGAACACAACTCAACATTTTCTAAATGCTCAGTTATCCGGGAGTATCAGTAACGTTGCAAATCAACTTCTTCATTTTGTTGTATGTAAAGTAATTAGAAAGATTATAGTAAGCAATAAGATGTAACGTCTCAGTCTGTAAGAAATAGATTGGTCTTAATTTTTTACGGTATCGCCAAGAAGGGATATATCTACTGAGAGATTGATTGAGGCAGTCCTGAAGTAGCTAAAAAAATGGCAAAGCAGCCGGTCCCGATAACATCAGAGCCCATTGCCCGAGCTATAACCCCAATCATAAGAGAAGCCTGGGATACAAACGCCTTTCCCACGGAATGAAAGAATGGAATAATGACGACAATCCCGAAGAAGGGGGACCTCACCCAATGCAAGAACTGGCGGGGAATAACATTATTAAATGCAATCAGCAAAGTAATGGCTGCTTTCCGTCCAGGGCAATCTTGTGCCGATCGCATTAACTCGTTGCGCATAATCATTGAACAGTCAGTAGAACTAAACACACGGCCATATATCTTCTATTCATCGATTTCGAGCGAGCTTTTGATACTGTCTATCGCAACACTATGTGGAACGCTCTAATGAACAAAGGCATACCTACAAAAATTGTCACACTGATTAGTGAGCTGAACAGAAATGCTGAAATTACAGTTCGCTTCGTTGGAAGGGAAAGTCTACCCTTCGAAACCCACAGGGGTGTAAAGCAAGGGTGCATCCTTTCACCCAGCCTCTTCCTAATTCTCCTGGATTTTGCCTTAGAATCAACAAATAGTCAGGCACCTTATGGCATTCGCTGGAACGTTAACGACCTCCTGGGTGACACCGACTACGCTGACGACATCTGTTTTTTTGCGCAGAGTTTCGAACACATTCAAGCCAAGCTTAAATGCCTGTCAGAAAATGCTGCTAAGGTCGGTCTGAAAATTAATATTAGAAAACCCAAGCTTATGAGAATAGTTAGGCACAACAAATGTTAATCCGCTTACTAAAGACGGGCATGTCATTAAAGACGTTGACAGCTTTTGCTTTTCTTGCATTAAGTATAATTTTGAGATGCAACAACAACTCGCGTTAAACAAAAATAAGAATTTTCAACTGCAGTGTCAAATCCATTTTACTATATGGCTCCACAACTTGGAGTTTGACACAGGCAGCAACTCGCAAACTCCAAGTTTTTATCAGCCGCTGTCTACGAAAATTATTGAGAATTTTCTGGCCAAACCGGATTTCAAATGAAGAACTGATACTACGAACAAATAGAAGTCCGAAGAAGGACTTAGACTGGAACCCCCAAGGTCAACGTAGAAGAGGCCGCCCAAGAAACACCTGGATACGCTGTACTAAAAGAGAACTAGAATCAGTCCAAATACCCTGGAATCATGCAAAAACACTGGCCAACGATAGAGTTAGATGGAGGGAGCTTTTCGATACCCTATGATCACTTTGAACTTTTTACAATTGTTTTATATGCAATGTAATTTAATTTAGTTGTTAATAAAGGACATACAAATATACATATATATAAGAATAATTTACTGTTACTCCCGGCTAACAATCCTTATAACAATTAGAACATAACTACCAAACCTTATCAAATTATCTCTTAAACTGCAACCAGTACATCGCACGGACGTCGGGTTGAAATTGTTAGTTAGATCGATTTAGAAAGTGGTTCTGAACTTTATTACAATAGAATAATAAAAGATTTCGAACGAACTTAAAAGAAATAATTCACTATCCAAAACAAAAAACTTTCCTCTTCTATAAAATATTTTTTATGGCAATCAAAAATTCCGTTTGATAAACCGGCATTTAAGATTTCGCTTAACGGTCATTTACTTAAATTATTATTTACACACTTTTCCTTTAAATGAAAACACTTGCCAATAAACAACTCTGCTGAATATAAAAAAAATTTGTGTGTACAAAATAAAAAAGTTATAAAAATTATTATGTATTACAATAATACAGGTATAATCAGGGCTGTGGAGTCGTCCGAAAAAAGTACTAACTCCGACTCCAAATGCTGAAATTTTTTAGGTGCGACTCCGACTCCGACTCCTACTCCGGCTCCTACTATAATCTTGATGCTAAATGTATATGAGACTCAGTGATGTTAACTTTTATTTTTTCATTACCGTACGGCCTTCTAAAAATTAGAGTTTTTGTGAAGCAATTACCGTACGCAAACATTAATGTGCTGTTTCCAAATGACAGGCGATTTATTATGTAGCAAAATTTATCAGGGGTGTGCTGGAAATCTCAAACGCAAAACGCAAGAATTTGGAAGTTGTTTTGAATAAACTTTAAACCTAATTCTTATAATTTTTTGTTTAAAATCCTGTTTAATAGGAAAATATTTGTTAAATATTTGTCATAAAATTCTTTTATTACAAAAATCTTATTTAAAAACGACTTTTAAAATTCTTTCGTTTTACGTTTGCGATTTCCAGCACACCCCTGTATATGAAAAGCACTCAGTCCATCGCCTGCCATTTGGAAACAGCACATAAGAGCAGCGCCCAGATCGTCGCAGTCGTGATCGAGTGACTTTGATCGAAATTTTACTTTTTGGAATCGTCCCATTCGTTATCGAAAAACTTCTATCGAAATTTGAGATTATGTAATTCGATAACAAGTAGTCGATCGAATGCTTTTACTCGAAATGTCATTCGATAGGGTAAGAGCTTTCGTAAAAACATTTAATTGTTTTTTAACAAACACTTTACACACTTTTTGGGAATAATTATTACCAGCGTTATGTATAATGAAAAATTGGCAAGAAATTAGCACAGAGTTGAATTATAATACACTTACAGACTGTGGATAGCAAACTGCTAAACTCTGACTAGTGAGTTGCCAAATATCTGCTAATTTGGAAAAAACAGCTGTATGAAAACAGTATGAAATGTCAAAATCAGGGATGATTTCAGCAAAAATAATGTTTTTTTTTAATACAGTATGGCATCGTTATATATAAGAGTTGATTTATTAAAAATTTGCACCAGTGAAAAAGTATATTATACATGAACATTTTGCTAACAAGCTGCTAAGCTTAATCGGTATTCTAGTTGGCAGCTCGTTGTACGTACTGTATAAACTGTGGCTAACTTTTCATTATACATACCGCTGTAGATTTCTTCAACAAATAGCTAAAAATGCAAGTATTCAACTTTTTTCAGCAATAAGAAAAAAAATAATAACATTTAGTTTTGCAATTTTTTTGCAAATTTTAGTCATGTTTGCGATAGAAGCGATTTTTGTATTGTAAATTTTTTGATTCCTTACAGCTTTAACGATTTTAGTAGACTTTGCTATTATGCCGCTATTAGCAATTTTTTGCGAATTTCACCTAATTTAGCAATTTTTACAGAATTTTTTCCATTCCGTATACTTTTATGGGCTTTTAATCAATTTTATGGCTTATTCGAATTATTGAAAATTTTTGCGAATTTTCGCTATTTTTCTAAATTTTGTTTTGTTAATTGTTGAAATTTTGTTTTTTTAACCGATTTAGCGATTTCAAATAAATTTAAAGGTTTGTTACCAAGTTTGCAAATTTTCGCGAATTTTAGCCATGTTCGCAATATCAGCGACTTTTTCTGTAAGTTATCTGATTCATTACAGCTTTAACAATTTTTAATAAATACTAGACTTTGCTTTCATGCAGCTGTTTGCAAATTTTGCGAATTTCCTCTAATTTCAAATTTTTTTTATCAAATTTTTGCAATTCCTTGTACTTTTAGGGATTTTTAATCAATTAAATGGCTTTTTTGATACATTAAAAATTTCGAGAATTTTCGATATTTTTGCAAATTTTCTGAATTTGTAAAATTTTTGCGAATTTCTATAGTTTTCGAAATTTTTAAAATTTTGCGTTGCTCTTTTTGACAAGCGCCGAAAACCGATAAGCCGAAGTCACAATTAACACTGTTGATTTATATACAAGCATAAAATCTATTACATTTTTCAAACAAATTTCGATTCGAAAGCTTTCGAATGCCGCAATCCCGTTTTTGATACCTGACGAAGTTTTATTCGATACGAAAGTTCATTCGATCATGTGTGCGACGATTTGGGCCCAGTATTCATAAACCATTTATTTAAATTTTAAATGTGTTTTAAGAAGATAATTTTTATTTTGGAAATTTTTTTAAAATTTTTTATGCCTAAAAACTTTGGAGTCGGAGTCGCGAGTTTTTGTGGGTACTACGACTCCGGCACAAAAACATCAACTCCGACTCCGACTCCGACTCCACAGCCCTGGGTATAATATTAAATTTTTGCATTTGTAAACCCAGCAGGAAAGGGACTCAGAAAGTCAAGTGTTTCCAAGATGGCATGTAGTAAACGATTTTGAGAAAAAAATAAAAATATTAGTTATATTGATGAAAATTCTTCATCCTTGACAACTTTCAAAGGAATGCAATCATTTTAGCTATTTTAACCCCATTTCCTACCTGTTAACTCTTATATTTATTTTGTTTTTTTTTTTATTATTTGTTGGTGTGTTTTTTATTTTTGAACATGTGTATTTCAACCAAAACATGTCGTCAATTGTATTTCGCATACACTTTAACAATCAAAATAAAATGTCAAAATGCATTAAATGGCTGTAAGTGAAATGCAAAATATGTCTGGCATATGGATTGAATGCAATTCAACTGCAAGGCATTCGAAATGCTTCATGTAACAATTTTTAATAACTTTTTCAATCATTTTTGTTTTGTAATTTAAATTTTGTATATAAAAATAAATTTTTGATTGCAAAAACGAATTGTAATGCAATAACAATTATAATTACAACAATGTTGATGTTGTTTCTTTTAAAACGTGGACAGTGGGGTGGAGTGAAAAAAGTAAAGTAAAGTAAAGGTACCCTTCAATGGCTGTGTCTGAGACCTAGAAACAATTCTGTTGAATATTTACCTCCGTATTCATAAACGATTATTAAATTTAACAAACGTTTATTAAGGACAAATTCCATGTTAAATTTAAAAATTTTTATGAATACACACATTTGGCTTAACATTTCTGATATTTTTAAAATTTTAAAAATTTTTTATACCCTCCACCGCAATTAGTTGTGAAGAGGGTATATTAAGTTTGTCATTCCGTGTGAAAATTTTTTTTTATTCATCTCAGGCCCCATAAAGTATATATATTGTGGGTCCTTGAGTGATTCTAAGTCGATTTAGCCATGTCCGTCTGTCCGTCTGTTGAAAACACGCTCACTTTCGAACAACTCAAAATAAATTAACAAACTTGGCGCCAAATTGCTTGTAGTTATCCTAAGCAGTTTAGGATTGAAATTCAGCAAAATCGGTGCAGTAGGACCAGAGCTATGAATCAAAATGTGGAACCACCACCTAAAAAAATTATAATTTTGTTACAAAAAATTACATAAATGGTGGAACAAGGCACGGCATGAGATAAGATTTTGCAAAAATTTGATTTATTCGACTGGAAATCACGCTATTAAATTTCGTGAAGATTCGTCCATAATTTACCCTAAGCCCCATATAAACACTACTCCCGGAAAACAGTTTAGTACGCCTAAAACTGATAAAAATAATGCTATCATAACAAAATTTGGTACGTCACAGTTTTTTAGGACTAGAAATAACACTGTGAAATTTCGTGAAGATCGGTCCATAATTAACCTTAGGCCCCATATAAACCCTATTACCGGAAAACAGTTTAGTACGGCTTAAACCGTAAAAAATAATCATAACAAAATTTTAATTGAAACTGTTACTCAAGCTAGTTTAAATTGCTAAATAATTTAATTTAGATCTAAACCTCAAACCAACCAATTTTAATGCTGATTTTTTATAAAGATAAATTAATAATAAATAGACATCATATACATAGATATCCCTCCTGAAATATTCGAACAGTCGGTGGAGGGTATTAAAGATTCGGCACAGCCGAATATAGCGCTCTAACTTGTTTTTAATTACTTTCAATTATACGGGAAGTTGTAACTGAAAAGTAGAACAACATCTCAAATAAGAAGAGAATTGTTTAAAAACATTTTGAGGTAGTGGTTTTAGTACGCGCATTTATCTTAAAGTTCGCTAAATTTTCCGATATTTACAATTGTTCACATAATCAGTAAACGGTCCTCCCTAACTGCATTGGTCGTGTTTTGACAGCGAGAGTGAAAATGGTCACCACTTGCGAGATATTATTTTTCATAAATAAACTTATCAAATACCTGAAGTTAATGAACCCATGTTACAAAAATAGTGTTTTCTAAGAAAAAATTTTTACAAATCGCAACTTAAATTTATTGATTTTCACTTTATCAAATATTTTCAAATCAAACACAAAATAGTACACACCATAGATCCATAATTTTTACAGTTTTACGTGTTGAATTTTATTTACTTTTACAGGGTACCAAATACTTACATATATGAAAAATTAACTTAATTTTTTAAATAATCCTCGTTTTTGGTACTGTTTACCCCTCTGTGCAACGCACGGATTTCATTGACTTTACAAGAAATTTTAAATTTTTTTTTAAACTTTGAAGTCAAAATATGTGGGAATTCTTTTTAAATCATTTAATGAAATTTTTAGGCAACACAAGTTTACAATGAAACAAATTTTGTAGGTGTATATTTTACAAGGATAATTTAAAAATGGTCTTAAATATTTTAATTAAAGTTTTTAAGAATCACTTTTCCAAGAAAATAAAATAAAAAAAATATAAATAGTTATGCCCTGAAAAATTATATACTCCCCTGAAATGTGTCCAATAAATTTTACATGGTTTAATGGTTAAGGAAAACATTAAGGTTGCATGCCACAACACATTTACACCAATACCACCACCACCACTACAAAATAAAAGGTCGAATATCTATTAGAAAATGAGGGGAAAAAACCAAAAAAAGGTAGATTTTTAGTTTGGTTTAGTAAGGGGAAAGAGACTTGTGCACATCCATAAGTACTTATTAGGTTTTTATTAGCCTTTAGCAATTAGCTGTTTTTGTCTGTTTTTCTATTTTGAACTTTTGGTTTTGTACCAAACCGAACTTCTATCAATGAACGGACAGACAGGCACATGGACGGACATTTATCTAAATGAATTTTCCTATGTTTTACTACTTGTACAAATTATCTACTACTAATGGTTGCCCTTTTTTATTATGTTTAACTCCACTTGAGTTTTATTCTTTTCAATTTCTTTTCTATTTCTTTCTATTGTGTTTTTCAATTAAAAGTGAGCCATTTAGAATCATTAAAAAGGTCAGTTTGTAGTGGTTACTTTTCTCTAAATGTTACAAGAAAATTTTGAAAATAAAATGACTATAAAATTATGTTTGTCAGTGTTTATAATTAATCATTCAGTTGCCAGAGAGAAATAAAGAAATTATAGTTTACAAACTGCTAAGACCCGGCGTTTTCCGGGGCAAGACCATCATGTACTTTAATATACCAAGTGGGAAGAACTTTGTAACATGAAATCCCAAATATTATTGTACAATTATATAAGCACAATATCGAAGCTGTTGATGGGTTGATTTTTTACCACAATGCTTCTATTTGCTCCAAAAACACTCAGCTCGTTTTATACGTTTTTCAAAATTAACTTTTATCTTGGCAAACAGATTCTTTTTCTACCCCTTTTTTGAATTTTTTCCTCCAAATTACTTACATACTTACTCCGGACCTCTTTCTGCACACAGGAAAATTTTCGCTAATTTTTTTTCAATTAAAAAATTAATCAAAAATATAACGAGTTTTAATTAAAAATGTTATCAAGTGAATTAATTGAACGTTTATATATATATATAAAACTTCCACTGGAGCATAGGGTGCCGAGCGAATCGTTAGCATTGATGATTTTAGAAAGCTTGGATGGGCCTCCTTTCCTAAATTGGTGATAGGGCTGCTATCTGTGTGACCATTCAGACCAAAGATCAGCAATGAGTAGTGAAAAAGTGAGTAGAGCTAAATGATGACTCATAATTTCTTGTACTTGTACGCACTCATACTTATTGCAATGTTATTCATATGCATATTCACTCAGAAGTTTAATTTGATTCATCGTACGCATACTTATAAACATTTGTAGTGGTTGATTTAGAATCAACTTAACTCAATCCCTGCAAATAATAGGACCAGTCCAAACATGCGTGTAAAGAGTAGCCCACAAGGGACTAGGACTAGTCCAAACGTAACCCAAACGTATGGAAAAAACATGGTCTATTTAACATTACGATGTCCTAGGGCAGGACCATATAACCCATCTTTGGACTACAACGCAGTAGTTTTAAAACTACTCCATTGTATACACAAGAGGGTTAGTTTTAACTTCGTTTAAAAACGAAAACATGTCGTTAAAAAACGAAGACATGTCGTCTCACTACAAACACTTCTTAACAATGACATGGTCCATGCTTGCATGACATCGGACCAGTCCATGGAGTAGTCCATTTTATCAAAATGGATCAGGTGGTCCAATATTATTTGTAGGGCTGTTGTGTTAAAACGGTAAATGGATGAGCTAAATAAGTTGAATCAATGTGAGTATTATAAGTATTTTTCTAAAATTATACTTCAAACTGAGGTCATTTATGAGTATGATGTCGACGTCGCACTCATATTAAATTCTATGGTTGCATCAGAGTAGTTTAGTTTAATTGATTTCTACGCACTTCTACTTACAATTGCATGAGTCAGTATGAGTAGCGAAAAGACGATTCATTGCTGATCTCTGATTCAGACTACATTCCTGTTCGTTAAATAACCATTGGTTGAACGTTGAATCGTGTGAGTTTAACTTTAATTGATTCTATTCATTTGATTACTGGAGCAAATTTAATTAATTTTTCAATTAATATCACGAATTTTTTAATAAAAATAAATTTTTTTTTAGTGCATTGCTGTCTATTTCATGCCGTTGTTTTTTGCTTTTGAAGGCTCAGTTCACTGTTCGGTCAGAATCTTGTTGATTGTGTCTCTTCCCCTTTTCGTAATAGCGATCGGTCTTGCCTCAAATACTCGTCTTGGCAGGCCTGTCTCTGGCATTCTGGCAAGATGCCCGAACCGTCTTAGCTTTTGTTGCTCGGCCCTACTATTCAATGGTTCTGTCGGTAGGCTTGCTCGCATTTTGTCGTTTCGTAATATGTCCCGCCTTGCTTTACCAACCACACTGTATTCTGATTTTAAGATGTAAAGCCTGGTAATCTGTTCAACATTTCACGTGAAATGCTGTAAAACGCATATGAAAAAAATTTGTGCGGAATATCTATGAAACAATGTTGATAGAGTTGTACTGTGATCATTTTGTGAAAAAGTTCCGAAATGTTTCTGGCAAGATTTTTTTACAACTGCGAAATAATGTAAGTTTCACTTATTTAACTTGGAATTTTTAGCAAAAGCAAAAGTGTATGAACTGATTTTTAAATAAAAAATTTAAAATAACACAACCGGTAACAGTTTTTATACATATTTTCTTTCTTTTTTATTAAAAACCATAATTTTTAGTAAAATACATGTGTGGTTTGTTTACATACGCAAAACAATGTCGCATACTTTGCGGGAATAAAAACGTTAAGTTGTACAAACTCGTATGATAGGTAACGAATTTTTTGCATACGATGAACACTAACGTATCTAATAAAAACTCGAGAAATGTAATGTCGAAACATTTTTAAAATCTATGTCCTCTGGGATAATTTAAACATAAAAAAAAATAAACTTTTAAAATTGTATAGTCTTAATGCACAGAAAAAAACTGCGACAAATCAAATGTCATATTGACAATTTTATATAATTTTTTACTGTGATTTTGTCATATTAACATAATTTCGTTAAAATTTCTTTATGAATCATTAAATATTAATTTACTTACCGTATAGATTGATTAAATTTCTAAATAATCATCGTTTCGCTTATTCTTTTAAAGATTTTAAATCGAAAATACAGATTTTTTATGTTATATTTTTAACTTTTTGATACAAAATCTTATTTGTTTTGTATCATGTACTTATTAATTTTCTATAAATGGAACTAATTGTTAATATGACAGTTTACAAACACGTTTATTAAGAAATTTTTTAAAAATATTTCAAAAGAAGTTATCTGATTCATTACAGCTTTAACAATTTTTAATAAATACTAGACTTTGCTTTCATGCAGCTGTTTGCAAATTTTTGCGAATTTCCTCTAATTTCAAATTTTTTTTATCAAATTTTTGCAATTCCTTGTACTTTTAGGGATTTTTAATCAATTAAATGGCTTTTTTGATACATTAAAAATTTCGAGAATTTTCGATATTTTTGCAAATTTTCTGAATTTGTAAAATTTTTGCGAATTTCTATAGTTTTCGAAATTTTTAAAATTTTGCGTTGCTCTTTTTGACAAGCGCCGAAAACCGATAAGCCGAAGTCACAGTTAACACTGTTGATTTATATACAAGCATAAAATCTATTACATTTTTCAAACAAATTTCGATTCGAAAGCTTTCGAATGCCGCAATCCCGTTTTTGATACGTGACGAAGTTTTATTCGATACGAAAGTTCATTCGATCACGTGTGCGACGATTTGGGCCCAGTATTCATAAACCATTTATTTAAATTTTAAATGTGTCTTAAGAAGATAATTTTTATTTTGGAAATTTTTTAAAATTTTTTATGCCTAAAAACTTTTGAGTCGGAGTCGCGAGTTTTTGTGGGTACTACGACTCCGACTCCGGCACAAAAACATCAACTCCGACTCTTCAACTCCGACTCCGACTCCACAGCCCTGGTATTAATACAGACGTAAATAAGTGTTTAGTTGAAAAAAATATTGCAAAAATTAATTGTGTTGTTCTTTTGTGGACCTTTTTCGGTAGTCCAATATAATCGATATTTACCTTAAGAGGCTGTATATTTTGTATTAGTTAGCACAACAAAATAGTGTTTTTATTAAGAAATCATAACATTTTCACTGCGGATTTTTATAGACAATGGAAAAATTAAATAATGATCAGATAATGACCATGTTAGAAGCTTAGTCGGATGCTTAGGACGTAATTGAAGATGATGGCGTCATATTTTAAATCCCACAAGTGCAATTAAAGGATATTGTACCTGCCGAGCAGAACGTTCTGTTAGAAGAAAATATTGACGACATATGTATATATAGGCCAAGCCAAAACATCCACTGAGCTCCAAAATTTGCAGTTGTATTGACTCCTAAAAGCAATATGAGTTGGTGAACAGTTAGAATGCCTGGAAACCATGAAGGCATTCATCTTGTGCCACTGTCAAATAACAACAGCATGTGTGAAATTGCTACACCGTTTTCATATTTCAATAAATATTTAACGGATAAATGGCAAAAAATCAATTTTTTTTTCTTGTATTTCCGTACAAAAGAGAAGCATATTATGCTTAACAAGAGGTATCCTTGAAGGTCAATGTCGAATATATTCGACATTCCCTAAAAACCCGGGAGCAACTTGAGACGAAAACTACTATTTTTCCCGACTTCAGCACCATGACATTACCTTAAATAAAAATTTTCAGAATCTATCTCGCCACAAATTATTTTTGACCCTGAAAGGGTTAAGCCATTTTTGGCTACGAATGCAATACTGTAAGTGCATTGCTAAATTTGGCAATGCCATAAAAA
Organism: Pollenia labialis; assembly: GCA_949318255.1. Classification (NCBI taxonomy): domain Eukaryota; kingdom Metazoa; phylum Arthropoda; class Insecta; order Diptera; family Polleniidae; genus Pollenia; species Pollenia labialis. The sequence goes on along the minus strand of OX439141.1, from coordinate 138,920,878 downwards.
TTTAATTTCAATGAAAAATTTTTAAATTTTGTATTCTCTAAGGGCCATTATTACAACTTGCCAATTGTTAAAAGTCAGATTTTGTTCGACCAATAAATAGCTTTGCATTATTACAACTTCCATTTTTTATTGCTGTTATTTTCAACATAATAAATGACGGTTTTATAATGCAAAGCTATTTATCGGTCCGACAAAATCCGACTTTTAACTATTGGCAAGTTGTAATAATGGCCCTAAGTCATTTTAGCGATCGAAATTAAGCATTAGCTGCGCGAATTATGGAATACGGGTGCTGGTCCGACATTTCGTTACAACATTCAATCTTGGTACCGATTTTCATCCAAATCAAATAAACAAACAAACTGACACTTTATTTTTATAATATGTATATATATGTATGTATATAAGGATTATTATTTTTTTTTCTTTATTGGTAAACATTTTTCAATTATTATTAGTTCTATAATTTTCAAAGTATTTTCCAAAAAAAAAAAAAATTTCTTTTACCTGACCTTTTTTCTTTGGCCTCGCCTTCTGTTTTTATGGGTTTTTTGTTGCTTGATGACTCAATTTTTTTTTATTAGTTTAAGTTTTTTTTATTTAGAGTTTTCCAATGAGAAATGTTAATTTTACTAATTGCCTGAAAATGTATAATTAGTCACCTGTTTTCGTAAAAATTACATCCGGTTAAGTTAGAAAAAAACACATATTTTTTTAAGTAATAAATGTTACATAATTGTGACGGGGCAAATTTTAGAAAATTGTTATCCATTAGACTTTTTTGTTTATAATATTAAAAAAAAATCGGGCTATAAAATCAACAAATTTAGGATTAATTGCTTGAAATTGAAGCAAAGTAAAGAGGTCTACAAAAAAAATCTTATTTAATCATAAAATAATAAATCAAATAAGAACAAAAACCATTTACTAAAAAAAGCTTGTAACATAATTTTTGGCAATTGCTTACACAATTTTGAAAACTCTTTCCATCCTAAAAAAAACCCATAAGCAATATTTTTAACTTATCACATTAAGTTTTTTTTTTTTAATTTAAAGGATTTTGTTATTTATTTTATTTATTTATTTCGAATATGGGTTTCTAATACAACAAGACATAATATCTTATAATTTAGAGTATTAGAATCAGACTTGTAACATAATGTGATTACAAATTGGACAATGATTACTAAAAATTTTAAACAATTTAAATAAATCAAAAAAATAATAAAAAATAAAAATAATTATAAAAGAGTAAATGAAAATGTTAATGAAAAATAAAATAAAAATAAAAATATAAGTTCTTAAAAATAATATTTGCTTGTTTATGATTGCTTTAATTTTTGATAGGTTTTTTAGAAGTTAAAAGATTGAAAAAGTTACAGTATATTACCATACAATTGCGACAGAAAATTTTTAAATTTAATTGCGTTGCTAGTATTTTGAATATAAGCAGGGAGTTGGTTCCAGAGACGAATTGTCAAAATAAAAAACTGCCTTTCAGATGCCGTATCATTATGCCGAAATTGGATGGTGCCATTACCCCTTGTCATAACAATTTTGTGTAGCAGAACAAGGTTTTTTTGCATTAAATAGTTATCAAATGTCATACCGAAAATACGAGTAGAATACTGAGATATGTGATCAAATTTTTTAAGGCCGTAAATGTAGCGTACAACGTTATTAAAAGTAGTTTTGAGTTTCAACGTATCCTTTGAATTACAACCATAAAAAACCTCAGATGAATATAAAAGAGTAGGTAATATATACGTTTTCGCAAGAAGTAGCCGTATTTTTAGAGGTGTATAATACTGTGTAGTCCATCAGCTCCTTAGCATACAATATACTCTGCCACATGACCTATAAATATGGTCAGACCAAGTTAAGGTATTATTGAAAATCACGCCAAGATTTCTGACGGAACTAACTATATCAATTTTTGTACCTCCAAGGAAGATATCAATTTGAGATTCAATTTTGACAGATTTCTTACAAATTATTAGGCATTTAGACTTATTTGGGTTAAGACTAGGGATGCCAATCCCGAAATCCCGATCCCGAAAATCCCGGGATTTTCGGGATTTAGTGAATCCCGAATCCCGGGATTTAAATTTTTTAACCCCGGGATTTTCGGGATTTTGTCAATCCCGAAATTGTTAACTTGATTTTTTTGTTTTACCTTTTTTTATAAAAAGAAATTCATTATGACATTCCCCATGAGAGGATAAGGAACACAATATTGATCTTTAATATTTATTTGATTAATTTTGTTAATACTGTCATTGAAAACGTAAGAAAATAGTTACACTTTGTTATTATTTTCAAGCGTGTCCAATAATTATAAAGAAATTTTAACGTGAAAAGTGCTGAAAATAAAGAAACAAGAAAATTTGTTAAAGAAAAAAATGTTGTTGAAATGCACAAAATACAAAATTTAAGCTTTACTCTTTACAGGGTTAAGATTATTAAAGTGTTTTCCGAGAGTTGACATCGAACCTACGGTAATTAATGGAGCGATTTCACAATATTAAGTAATGTATTTTATACACTACATAATTCCTACCGCAAGTAGTGGTGGTTTTTGTTAAAATAAGATTTTAATGGTTAACTAAATAAATTGATTTTTTTAGTTAATTTCGAATTCCAATTTCAATTATTTATTTTAATTCATTTAATATAATTTTAATAGAATCTTACAAATAAATCAACTTCTATGTTGCGTTGTTCAATTATAATATTAATTATTTTTTTAATAAGCTTGAATGAACTGAGGTAATTGAATCAAATATAGCTTTTATGGTAATTATTTTTTTATTGAATCAAGTAACACATTGTTTAAAATCGTACGTTTTTTTATCATATTTTTTATTATATTTTTTATTGAATAAGAAAAGTCAAAATTTAAAATTTTTAAACATTTTAGTAATATTTAACTTTAAAATAATAAATGAATTATAAAACCTTCGTTTGTAAACTTCTTTTAAAGAGGTTTTTATTTAATAAATATCTATAAAAAGCATTTATCTCTTAATTTTCAAAAATCCCGAAAAATCCCGATATCCCGTAAAATCCCGGGATCCCGTAAAATCCCGGGATCCCGAAAAATCCCGGAATCCCGGGATTTGATTTTTTGTAATCCCGAATCCCGGGATTTGTGAAAACCAGTCCCGAGTTAAGACGCAACCCATTTGCTGTCGCCCAGAGAAAAATACTATTAAGATCAGTATTCAGATCATTTACGCAAGAGGTAATGGATGCCTTGGAACTACTCAGGTAAATTTGAATATCATCCGCATACATTTGTTTACTGGAATACTTAAGTTGCCGCGGTATGTCATTTGCATACAATGAGAATAATAATGGTCCAAGTATGGAACCTTGTGGAACACCTCTTACAACACATAAAGGATATGAAACAAGTCCATCATATGAAACGCTCTGCAGTCTATCCGTTAAATACGATAGGATTAACTGATTAACTTAACAGCAGTTGTAGAAAAATTGAATATTTTCGATAGTTTCAAGCACAGTATAGAGTGGTCAACCGTGTCGAAAGCTTTTGAGTGGTCAAGTAGTACCAACATTGATATTTTTCCAGTATCTAAGTTACCCCTAATCTCTTCAACAACATCAGTTAGGGCTGTCACACAGCTATGCTGAGGCCGAAAGCCCGATTGGCGCTCAGTTAGTAAGTTTTCCTCTGAAACATATTTTAATATCTGGTGCTGAAGCAGTTGTTCAAAAACTTTGGATAGGTAAGGAAGAATTGAAATTGGTCGATATTCGCATCCTGGCTTTGGGACAGGTATGACCTTGGCATACTTCCATTCCATAGGGAATGTATTAGTGATGATAATAGTGTTAAATCAATGCACAACAGAGCGTAGTATCCAGGGCAGGATTAATTTAATTAATCTAGGATTGATATCATCCAAGCCCACAGAGTTAGATTTAACTTTATGAAAACCTTCCACAACATCTTCCGCAGTAAAGCATCTAAAACTGAATTTCAAAATAGCAGGATCAAATGATTCGATTCGAGAGTAAAAATCAGGGCTCGGTGTGGGCATGGGGATATTAACAAATAGTTCATTAAGTTCGTTTACATTCGCATCAATAACACGACTTTTTGTCCTACCAATACCAATATCTCGGATTTGTTTCCATGTCTTATTCATACCGACTGCGCTATTAAATTTATTTGAGTAATTGGCACTTTTTTCATGCCTTATTCTAGAAACTACAGCCCTTCTAGCCATACGATACTCCTCATAAAACAAAGGTATTCTGTATCTTTTCCACAACCGATACTTGATATCACGACGTTGTATAAGTATCTTAATATCATCATTAAACCATGGTCGGGCTCTGGCTCGAACAGTTTTTGTTATAATTGGAACATGCTTGTTACAGAGATATAGAATACATTTGTTTAGAAAAGATTCTTGCTCATCAGGCGAAGGTAAGTAAAAAATCTGATCCCATAATATACCATCAAGGTCAGATTCTAAATTCAAAATATTTATATTATTAAAATCAAGATAAGTAAACTGTCGAGCAGGGTTATCCATAGCAAAATCATATGTCATAAAAATAATATCATGTTTCGAGAAGGCAGGAGCAGAAAGTTTATCATAGAGTAGAACTTTCTTACTATTACTGACAAACAGTACGTCAAGAAGAGTGCAAGTCGTGCTTGAAAAGTGTTTTTCATTAAAAAACAGAACAATTGTAGTGATACTGTCGACAAACATTTGATTTAATTGCTCTATAATTTTTGTTTTTTTTACATTAAGCCTGGTACTCTGTTCAAATTTGTGAAAAATGTTGAGCAATATTAATTATTTCGCACGAACATTTTGACATGTATCAATGTTACCTATCATGCGAGTTTGTATAATTTGACGTTTTTATTCCTGCAAAGTATGCGACATTGTTTTGCGTATGTAAACAAACCCCACATACTTATATTTAACTAAAAACATTTTTTTTAATAAAAAATTTAACAAAGAAGAAAGTAAATATGGATAAAAAACTGTTACCGGTTGTGTAATTTTCATTTGTTATTTCTTATTTAAAATCAGTTCATACTTTTTTGCTTTTGCTTAAAATTCCACGTGAAATAAGTGCAGCTTACATTATTTCACAGTTGTAAAAAATGTTGCCAGAAACATTTCGGAACTTTTTCACAAAATGAACAGAGTACAACTCTATCAACATTATTTCATAGATATTCCGCACAAGTTTTTTTCATATACTTTTTGACAGCATTTCACGTGAAATTTTGAACAGAGTACCAGGCTTTATAAAAAAATGAAGAAACAAAAAATTTTAACAACGACCGCACCAAGAACAGCTTGTAGGTGTATTGTATGTTTTGTTTGTGTAAAATTATTTTGTTTTTTCTTCGTAGGTGTGTTTTGTTTTTGTAAAAAATATTTGTTTTTTTTTTGACAGCCAAACGGGACGAACATTAATGAGCCGAACCGAACACAAGTTTGTGGATTTTTAAAAAAAACCGAACGGAATTAAATGTTCTCATCTTTTGTTGAGTATTATTTTTGTGTTCGAAAGATGACTTACACAGAAAATTATTTTTTTAGATGAAGCTAATTTCTGACCCGATGGTTTGGCCAACATGCAACCTTGTCAACCGTCAATGGCGATCGCTGCTATAGGGCCAAGATATTGAAGTATATCTGCTCGATGGTGATACTTTGGCCGATAACAGGCCGGCGCAAAATGCCATGCAACGTACGACACAATTAGTCTGGGATCACACTATGAAAGTTTTCTTTCAGAAAGTCTAAGTTTATTGGTGAGAGGGGAAGAGAACATGCTATTCTTTTCTCCTCTCTCACCCATAAACTCAGACTTTCTGAAAGAAAACTTTCATAGTGTGAACCCAGACTTAAATAATTAAACATCATTGCGCAACGGTGCGCACAAATGACTTTCAAACTTTTTTCTTATGGGTTATATTAAATTGCTGGTATATGCCACAACAATGGTCAAAGAGCATTAGGCCAACATCGAACGCCAAACTTCGGCCATTTCGACCGAACTGTGAGCTCAAGTCATGTAAAATTGGGACTTACTCGTGCCAGGGCATTTGAACAATGTCGTATTGTTGTAAAAATGGCAACGATTGTACTTTCATTTACAGTTAAAAATCATTTTAATGAAACTTTGTTTATTTGTCAACTAAAGGATTTTTATTTTCTGGGTGCCCCGTCCGGTAGGCTAGTTGGTAGTGAGCTAGTCTATCAGTGCGAGGGTTCGATTCCCGCCAGGACTCCGGTCCGTTTCACTACAACAGGCTAGTGCTCGGTTAATGAATTTAGAATATAATTTGTAACTCATGATGAAAAACTAAAACTATCTAGTTCAATTCATTTCTCTCCCTTTGGGGCTGACATTACAATTTCAAAACATTTTTTATTCTGTAAGTAAATTTTTTCCAGGGTACCAAAAACATAAAAAAAATAAATCTTATTTGAAAACACTTAATGCCTTATAGCGACTACAAGTCTCGCATGAAATTTCTTGTACTTGGTATGTTGTGTTAGTTACAACATACTGGCTGTCACAGTTGCTGTCTGTTGCCACAAAGACTGCAACTGGCTAAATGGCTGCTACAACAGATATATATCCTCATACATACACTCTCTCACACACATGTAGCATACAATCAGCATATGACAGATGTGGTGGTTTGTTGGTTTTTGTTTAATATTTTGTATATTTTTGTTTGTTTGTTTTTCTTTCATTTTTAATGTTTAGTGCCCGGCAGCAAGAGTCTTATGATCGTTGGCTCACTGCCTCAATGGCTGACTATATGGCTGCGATATCTGTAGGTCTTGTTCATTGCTGGCTGATGCTGTTTGCTTAAAGGAATAATGATTGCTTCAACTTAAATCAGCGTTAAAGCAAATAAAGCCAAATATAGCGACTAGTAAGTAATAAAACCATAACTTGAACTGACAAAAGGGAGGAGGGGTTAAGAATAAAATTAAGAGATACAAAATCTGAAAATTAAAATTACATTTTATTTTTTCCTACAGAAAGATGCTGATGATGCGAATGATAATGATGTAAATGTAAAGATTAAAAGATGCTGAACAAGATGAGAGGTAAATAAAGATAATCATTTCTTAATGATGCTGTGGTAAAAAATGCGCTCATGGGGATTTCAAAAAAGAGGAATTATGAACTTAATGAATAATAACCGAAAAGGGGAAAAAAACTAACCAAATTTGTATTAATTTTGTAAGAATTAATATAGTAGTGAACTAATATTTAAATAAAATACAACAACAAATGAACTACAAGTGGACTGAACTTGTGCTAAACTAGACCAGAAGTAAGCTAGAACCGAACTAAAACTGAACTAGAATAGAATTGAACTTGACCTGAACTATAGCTAAACTTAAACTGAAGACAAATTCATGTTTAATAAAATATAGGAACATATTTTAGTACCCATTAGAGCTTTTACTCTTTTTAGTACTTCAATGAATTAGTACCAAATCGTTTCATCTTTCATATGTAAAAAATAATAGTGATGCAGATGTTGAACATTCTCTGGCAATTGCAGACTCTTCTCGATTTTACTATCTTGCAAATGTGTTTGCCTACTTTTTTATTTTTAATACCTTTTTCTATAATCCACAGACATGACATGGTCTTACATACATAAAATTTATTTATAATCAAGTACGTTACATGTACATAAGTAAAAGTATGCAAGATGTTGTTTCGTTTGTTGTTTTATAATGAATAAAACTTTTGAGACAATCAGACGCCAATTGCACGTTTTAGTTGTTTTTAAGATCGTACTACTATAAAGTAAACGAAGTAAAAAGTCTTAAATTAATTGCAATTTTTTCTGACAATATGTTAGTCGTATGATTGTTTTTTCTTCTTTTTTTCGACAAAATTGTTTGTGGCAAACAGAAAATGTTGTTAAGCAATGTAGTTTGTCAGTTGGAAAGAATAAAAGGAAACTTTTAACGGAAATTTAACCAGCTACCATATGTTCGTTTACATTACCAGCTTTGCAGACATAATCTGTTTATAAACTTCTTTTTAATTTAATTTTTTTTTTTTTTTTTTTGCAAATGCACTTGTATGTACCCGAACATAACCTGCGCATGTTCATGGATTGTATAATAAAAATAGCAAAGGGATTTAAAAAAAAAATAAATTCTTTTGCCAGTATTGAAATAAACTTTGTTTTCGATGACAACTGAAGATCTTACTAGTTTTGTAACTTTTTTTTAGCATAATTGATCAATGAAAAAAAAATATTCCGACAACAAGACCACTAATTGATTCAATCGATTAATATGCAACACTCCGAATGCTATTAAAAAAAATTCTTTGTTTTACAGAAAGAATAAAAGCTTTGAAAGAAATTTTTATAAGCTTTTGTAAAATGTTTAATTCTACAAAGTTTGTGTCTTAAATATTAAGAATTTGTAACAATTGTCACTAGAAAGTGTTCAGCGTCAAAAGGAACAAAAAAAAAGAAAGTGATTCTGATTCGATAAGTTCAATTTCCGCTGAATAAAGTTTGGTTCAATTGAAAAAAAAAATTGGCGGTATTTTTTCTCTTTAGGTACCATACACCAGAACAATCGCATAATACAAAACTAGAGATTGTGGAGATTTTTTTAGTTATTTCATTCATTAATCTACCAAACACAATTCAGTCATTTTTTTAAATTTCACAACGAAATATTGAACTTTTAAAATATATTATTATAGTGCCACAGCCACTGAATTATTATTATTATTTGTTTTACCTTTATATTACATTTAAAATTAGAAGAGAACTTATCCTGCAGATAAGCCACATGGCTTCGCGGGTATATACTATATACTCTAAGTAAAATGTAAATAATTTCAAAATGTAAATAAATAAATGAACAATTAAAAAAAAAAAAAAAAAAAAAAAGATAAATGTGTTCTACAGAACGGACCAAGCAGATCCAAAAGTAAATATGCGGTTAAATCTTTTTAACCCCTTCAACCCCTCAAAGTTCTATACCTCTGAAATGTTAAGCCATATTTTTGAGTTTTTAGTTATGGGTGAGTTCCAAAACATCAGTTGCAAAGTAATTCGCTGTAAATGCATACTACAATGCAAGTATGTAGAATTTTACAATGTTATCTGTTCACAAAGTTCACAAAAAAATTGTGTTTAGAAATATTGTTTCATAAAATATGTTTGCGTCTAGCAATTCATTCTTTAAATACAGTACTAAAACAGAAATTAAGGAATTCGGAAATGAACTTTTCTGACAGAATGTCCGGTGGGTGCTGAGCTTTGTCAGGATGAGTTAGATGATGGCCTGACAGCAGAAGTCACTCTCGATAGTAACACAACAACAGCATTACCAAAAACCAATAGAAGTGCTAAAAATCTTAAAATATTAAAGCAAGACTCTAATGGCATAGTGGAAGATTTTAAATCTTTAGAGAAATCCAGGAAATAGACTGAGAAATTAGATGTTCTGTATTATGGGTTGCTTTCGATTACTCCAACATCTTCGTTGAGGGAAAGACTTTTTTCCAAGTCAAAATATATTAAAACTAAAGAAAATAGCCACTTAAATTCTTAACATTTTAACCAAATTATTTTTCTTGAAGATTTTTTTTTTAATTCTCCTTAAACTATTGAAATTGTTTGCTGGTGGAATTGTTATGTTATTGTTTTTTTTTTACTAAAAAAACTCCAAATAATAAATAATTTTCCATATTTATTTATTCAAATTACTTAATTTATTTATTTACTTATTTAAAAAATTATAAATCGATAACAAAATTAACCGATTAAATCAAATCCAATACGGATCGTCAACGTATTTTCGTTGCAGCTAATAAAGCGACGGACTGGGTCGAACTGGGTATATCTTTAAATATTTGCTATACAACTGCACATCGATGGATTACCCAATCAAATGTAAAACCGTTCAGCATATGTAGCAAAATTAACGATTTTGTCAGATCTGGAAAACAGAACTCTCGATACACGAGACCAACTTTAACTTATTTTGTCGTAGGAAACATGGTTGGACTGCACGCAGTACGGTGAAAACAAAGATGAATGTACCGAATGTAAATTCGTCTATATAGGAGAACAGAGGCTTGCATTTTTAGAGCAGGTGAATAATGCTTCTAAGACATGTACAACTACTGGAGATTTCAGTAGAGCCATACAGCATACTACAACCATTTACCAATCTGCTCTGGATCTGGAAAATATGCCTGTTGGTCAGTAATACTGCGATTTGATTAATTTTAATTTTTTCGATCCATATGTCAGTTATGTGTCTTTGTTGTATGAATATAAGAAAACTTATGTATTACATAATTCAATTTTATCAATAAAAAATTTACATTTCTCAATTTTATTTGCAATTTTCTTAATTTCATTTGTATTTTTCTCAATTTCAAATTAAAATTTCTCAATTTTATTTGGAATTTTCTCAATTTCAAAATTTCATTTGGAATTTTCTTAATATCAAATTAAAATTCTCATATTCAATTGGAATTTTCTCAATTTCGAATTGAAATTCGCAATTTCATTTGGAGTTTTCTCAATTTCAAATTGATATTCAAAATTTTATTTGAAATTTTCCCAATTTCATCTGGAATTTTTTTCAATTTCAATGAAAAATGGTGTAGTAGCTCTGGGTACTTTACCATTTAAAGTACTTTGACAAATCTTGGTTTCCATACATACATTACGAAAGCCATGCTGATCTTATTTCAGTTCACGATTTATTAATCCAAATTTCTTAAACGTCTCGAATCCAGAAATATCAATATGCCCCAATCGCTAATGCCACAATTCAAATTTACTCAAAGACTTGATTTTGTTAACTTCCGCACAGATACTAAATTGTCTCTTAAATCTTAAAAACGTATTTTATTATAACTTTAACACCTTTTTCAGTAAGAATTTTTATTTCTGATATGATTTGCAAATATTGATTCATTATTTTTAGCAACATTTATTTCTACCGGGATTTTTAACAGTTTTTCTGATTTGACAATAGGAAGGCCGAATTTCTTCGAATTACTTTTATTCTTCTGAAATCAAGCGTTCTTACACCAAATTTAATTTGACATCTCCTTCATTTTGTAAGGCCGTTACGAGAGGCTCGTTTTCCCATGGAAGTGTTAGAAAAAATTAAAGAGTATTTCCTCTTTGCGGCAGCCAATTTCAGTTGACAAATTCAATTTTATTTTCCACGTACATACTTATAAAACCTAATCAACCCGTATGAACAAGGCTTACGATTCTGTATTTTGCTTTCTTGTCCTTTTTAGAAAACTCTGCAAAAGCAGTTGCATCAAATGGTTGTGAGCTGAGAGAATCCAGTTTTCACTCGAAACTGCCAGTCGTCGAGTCCCTCACCTCTAATTTGAGGAATTAAAATAAAAAAAAACCCGTTAATTCAGTTCAAACATTTTTTGGCATGCCAATAATTTAAGAATAAAAAACTATAAAAACGAAGCTAATACAATTGGAAATCTTATTTCAATTAAAACAAATTTAAGAAAGTATTGTAAAAATAATATTAATGAATATATAATTGTTCGACTTGCTTAACAAAACTGTAATATTCACTGAAAATTAGCAACCTTTTAAAGCCCAAAACTCACAGCAAAAGGAACATTAATAAAACCATTAAAAATCTTTCTGCAAACAAAAAATAAAAAAACAACCACAAAGAACCAAATATTATGTAAATATTATAAAGACATCTTGTAGGGTCAAAACATACAATAATAACAACAAAACATTTAACAAAATACAGGCCAATGTTGCTGTAGGAAAGTAACCCGATTCTTATTAACTCATCAACAATCTCTTGAAAAAAAAAAAATTAAAAAATTGGACACAAAAAAAATTAAAAAGAAACAAGAAGGCAACCTTAAAAGCCAAATACAAGTTATTAACTTATAAAAACAACTAAAAAACATGCAACTACAACATAAACACAAACATTCAAACCATAACAGCGAACATTTTTTCTCTTCGTTTTTTTTTTTTTTTGCCAAGTCAGCAAAAACAAATTTTTATTTTACTTGTGCGGTCCTTAAAGGACGGACGGACAGCCATGAATTGCAGAGAAAAAACCTTTAGAATGGATAGACAGACGGACAGAATTTGCTAATAGGCCATAAATAATAACCAACAAAGAGATTATATTAAAAGGTTCCAAAACATAAACACATGCTCGAACAAAAAAATTATATGAACATAAATAAGTATAACTCCTGGCCGGCAAACTTTTGGAGCAGAACAAGCGTCGGGCGCGCCCGGGTAAGAAAAAGAGATAGATAGACTGTGTGTGTGAGAGAGAGAGAGAGAGAGTGAATGGGAAACTATTTAATGTACACAAAAGTAACCAAATCTGAATGGAATCAAGTAAGAAAGTATAGTCGGTCATGCCCGAGCATTTTATACCCTATTCCATAACAAAGGGTGTTTCAACCATAACGCACGATGTTAATTGTAAGTCACACCTTTACGTCAATTTTTGTGCCCAACTTTGTTTGACATTTCTTTGCTTTAGTATATGACAAATTGAGCAAAGAGTTAAGATAATTGAAGCCTTTTACGAAAATGGGCGTTCCCTTTAGTGGATTCCGCTTTTGAGCAAATGATAATCCTCGAGTGATGGTTGAAAAGCCGATGCATCCACAAATAGTGGCGACTGTGAAAATGAGGACGGCCAAGTGCTTACTGTGAGTGGTGTCGCTATTGCGAGATGATAACAAACTTCTTGTGACAAGAAATTGAGAATATGGAACTGGACGGTATGTGGTTCCAACAGGATGGTGCCACTTTCCACACAGTCAACGAAGCAATGGCTCTTTTTCGCGAGAAATTCAATGGCCGTGTTGTCTCACGTCGTGATGATGTTAACTGGTCGTCACGGTCATGTGATTTGACCACGTTGGACTTCTTGCTTTGGAGATATTTAAGAGAAAATGTGAACGTAAATAAGCCAAGGATAATTGAAGATAAAAGAGATGAAATAATTCGGCACATTAAAGACATTAAACCTCAATTATGTCTCAAAGAAATATGGACCATCGGATTAAGGTATGCCACCGAAACTGTGGAGAGCATTTGGCCGATATTTTGTTTCACACATAATTGTCATATAAAGATAATTCCCTGAAACTCTTTGTTTTATTTATAACTAAAACCGTGGGTTTTGCTTTGACATAAAAATACATTTACGATAGTGTACCCTATTCGGGGCGCATGGTTAATCATTGGCCCGGTAAAACAATATTATGTTATTAACTTAAGATTTATGCAAGAGTACTTTGTGCTGAATGTTATTTAATAATCCACTTCAAGCGATTTGAGGATGTACGTGGTCAATAAGCTACAAAATCGACTTTGAAGCACCGGCCTACACATGTGAATTGTATTACATAAGCGGTCGGATAAAGGTGGTATAAATAGTAGGGAGATCAGATGTAGTGAAATGTAGTGAAGTATATCATACACTGTTTTAAAAAGCCGAGGCAATTGAATGCTTCTCTCGACACCTTGAATATACGTTCTGTCCCTCAGACATCACATTGACTCTTCATGCCCAGAACATTAACAATTCTGATTGCACAATAATTATACCATCCATATAAACCGATGAGACACCTTAATCATTCGCGCGCTTATGAGTCAGCACGCAACATTTGGTTTTTCGGACATTGAAATCGACCCTATTCGCACGACCCAATTCAAAGATTTTGTTAAGGTCTCGACCAAGCGTTTCATTCATGTTCTGCCTCATAGCACCAACATCGGATCAAACGAATACGAATGGTAAAGGCTGCTGTCATCTGCAAAGGAGTAGAGAGGGATGGAAGTTTGACATAGGAGGTCATTTAGAAAAATAAGAAATTGAGTAGGGGCAATAACGAAGTCTTGCGGCACCACTGAATGAATTTTGAACTTGTTTGACAAACCCCATCTCTCTCTGAAAAGATATAAATCGAGAGAAATTATCACCGGCTCTAAATGCAACAAGTTTTGATAAGAGTGTTACATGCCAGACTCTGTCAAACGCCTTAGAAATATCTAAAGCAGGGTTGATAAAGTTGGTACAGTTGTACTTTTTTTGGTACAATTCAAAGTACGCTGGTACTCCCGTGACTCATTTGGTACTATTTCCAAATTTTTCAAACCAATTGTTGTCTGATATGAAGTGGCAACTTGTATTTACTGTCCAACGAATATTTACAAGATGGTTGTCACGTCATTATTATTTTGATGATGTTAAAAGATATTTTACTAGCTCTAAATTAAACATTTGCGTATCCGGCCTTTCTATTCCAGCTTATAGAATGTCTTTCCTCTTCCTGCAGTACATATAGAAAATTGTAAAAACTATAAATTTGGAAATGTCATCCCAGGATGCTCGTTTGCATATATTTTTAGAACGCTTTATATTTTTGTTTCGTCAAATGGGCCGCAAATTTTTGAAAAAGTAGTTTTGAAGAAAATCATCAGTCACTTAACGATATTTATATATCGTAGATATATTCAGAAATAACATTGAAAGTATAATACTATATAACATTTTGCGAGGCTTTAAGAAATAAAGTTAACTTCGACGACGAAATTTTAAAATGTCTAGCAAAATTTCCTCCAGAAAATGTGATTTAAGCAAAAACCAGTATAGTGCAGCTTTTATTAAAAATATTTCTAAATAAAAGTGCAAATTATGATACTTTTAATAACGAGTTTCGAGCGTTGTCGGATATAGATGCTTTGCAAAACTTTAAAAACGTAAATATTTATGTTTTTGGTTCAAAGTGACCACAATGAAAAATGAATTAGATCAATTATTGTAGAATAACCAAAGGAATATTTTCTTCGGCAAAAGTGGAAAGAAAATCCATGCCAAAATATTATAAAAACACAGGAACGAAATAGTCTAAATGTGCCAACTGTTTCAAGCATAACCGAAACAAAAGACTTTTTCTTTTATAAAAAAAAATATTAAAAATGAATTAGTACTATTCAGGTAAAAAAGTACGATTTTAAAGGTTTTCTCATTTATCATCCCTGATCTAAAGCAATAACCTTACTTTCGCCAAAATGGGAAATAGAACGGCTCCATTTTTCCGATAACGGGGCCAGTAAGTCTCCAGTGGCTAGTGCTGCAACTAAAGTTGATTATAAATAAACCATATATAGACCATTACTATATACACCGCATCCAAAAAATCAGATGAATTCGGAAAAAATGCCGAAGTTATAGCCTAAAAACAAAAAGCCCTAACTCATCTCTAAAAATTTTCTAAAGAAAAAAGCCGTAACTCATTTTTGCTGAAAAAAACAGCAACTAATCATCCAATTTTTATAATCTTTGTTGTTGTTTAGTGTTTGCTTTGCGCGATGTGCTGCTTTTATTTTACATATTTACTTTGATTGTGCACAGATCATTAAATGGCAGTCAGCTGTTTTAGTGCTCCCAACTGTTATATACGCCATGGCATTTATGTGTGGTAGTGAGTTTTAATTAAATGCCGTTATAAATTTAGACTCTAAATTTTGGAGTAAAAGTGTGCAAAATAAAAAGTATTAAAACCTGAAAAACTATGGAATTTGTGAAAGAAAATACTTATACTGATGAAGAAAAAACTAAAAAAAAATGAACGGTTTAGAAGAATTGTTCCGAAGCAATTTGAATGGATGCGAAACATGAATCAAATGAAACGAATGAAAGGTGAAGAATATTCTGGATTATCAGACAAAAGTGTTAGGCTAAAGCCCCCAAAACAACAAGGTGAGGCATGCAAATCAAACTATTGCAAAAAAAGTGCACTAAGACATTGTTCTGAGTTCAGTGAGCCAACGCGAAAAGAAATATTTACTATGTTTTGGGAGATGTCATGGAATTAGAAGCATCAATATGTCATAGGTCAAGTGTCCTTAGAAGAGAAAAAACAAATATTTTGTGAAAATTCAACACGAGTTCAGTCTAAGGCTTATTTTTAAGACAAAATTTAAGCCGAAGGATGTTTCTTTCAACATTAGGATTAAAAGAAAAAACGGTTCGAAATTGGATTAACTCTGGCGGAAAGCTGGCACAGTACTCAGTCCCGAAAAATACTCAAGCGCTGTCATAGAATCAAGAAAAGAAACTAATTATCGCACTAAGGAAAGACGCGCGTTTCTACAAAAATGGCTAGATGAGTTACCAAAGATGGAATCGCATTACTGCAGAAACAAACCAAAAAAATTATATTTCGAATCCAATTTTTTGACCTATCAAGAGATTTATAAGCTTTATTTGGATAAATGTGCATCAAACAAAAAAAGTGATATGCAAAAATTGTTATTCAATTTTTAAGCCTAAAAAAGATGAATGCGATATTTGCATATCATATAAAGTAAGTGCCGGTTCACACACGTCAAGTTTGGCTCGTCAAGTCTTGAACTTTTAGGAGAGAAGGGAAAAGAGAAGGCCATTTCTTTTCCCGTCTCTCCTAAAAACTCAAGACTTGACGAGTCAAACTTGACGTGTGTGAACCGGCACTAAGGAACATATCAGATGAACTTAATCAAAAACACCGAGAACAAATAGAAAAGATGCGAGAAGGGAAACGGAATGACATAATAAATGCAGAGTCCGGATTGTGTGCTGTATTTTGTATGGGTGTGCAAGCAGTTAAGTTAGTGCCTCAATTAATTGCGAACGCTGTCAATCATGAATCTGATAACTACGTTTTGGATGAAACTGATGGCAATGTCGTAGCTTCAGTTTTTGCAACATGCATTGTAAAAATCCATCGATAATATGTTTATTCGGATGGTTGATTTCACCAAAACCGAAATGCTACATTGGCCAATGCATTGCTTGCTTTCTGCGAGGAAACAAACGTATTAATCGAGCAGAAATATTTAGTAAGTGGACACACGCAAATGGAGTGCGACGCATCACACTCCCTCATTGAAAGAAAAGTGGCTAAAAAACAAATATACTTGCCTTCACAATTTGTAGAATTTATAAGAGAAACACGAAAATGCCCAGCACCTCTACGGGCATTAGGATACGACAAATCAGGGTTAATTTATTTTAAAACAGATATATGTGGCGAATAAGAGCTTCTACCCCAAAGAACAAAGTCTGCTTATAAACATATTGAACCTGGCGCATTTTATACTTCAAAATTAGAAATCTCCAAGAAGAAGTGGGATCACTTGCAAGATTTAAATAAGTTGCTGCCCAAAGACTGCCATCACTTTTATGAAAATTTACCATAAAACAACTTATATATTATGAAGATTTTATTACTTTTCAATGTAATATGATTATAATTTTTTTTAATTTCCTTGTTTCTTTGTCTAAAACATGAATTTCTTTTAAATTACTTTTTGTTCTCTTTAAAAAAAAAAGCCCCAACTCATACAACAACAAAAAGCCCTTACTCATATTAATAAATAAAAATTAAAAAAAATTAATAAAACTTATATAACACTAAATTTGTAAAGTGTTTTTAATAAAAATTGCGTTTAAAAGAATTTTGTATCAATATTGCATCTTTTTTTATTTAGTATTTTCCTCCTCCTGTAAACTATGAAAATCATGAGTTAGGGCCTTTTCGTATTAAGTTAACGAAAACAAAATCTCGCTAATGTCAAAAAAGTGCAATGTAAACTCACTAGATTTTGAGGAAGATTTTTAATGAATTGTACTAGATTTCGTTGTTATATAAACGGATCGTTTTACATATTATTATTTTAATATAATTCTTACAATCATGTACCACTGTGACTTACAAGCTAATTTGTTAGTATATGGTTTAACTCTTGGTTTTTCATTTCAGTATCTTCATTATTGGGACAATGTTAAACAAAAAATGCATATTTTTTTTTGTTTTTCTTGTTTTAAAAGGCGGCTTTGCACAGAAACAACTGGCCATACGGACGGACATACAGACATACTAACAATGTTCTAAAAAAAATTTTTGGTTTTTTTTCTTTTAGCTTTCTGTTAAAAAATCAGCAGAAGAAAAAATAACTAAATTACGGTTAATGGAGCAAATTAAATTTAAAAGCCACAAATAGTTGAGCCCTAAAACACACACACAAACTGATGTTTATTTTACACAGGGATACAGACATCATGTGAAGAGTCTCTGTGGTTAAAAGAGAAATATAAATTTGTATCTTTTTGTATTTTTCGTACATTTTAACACATACTTGTGCAATCAAGAAAAAAAATCGTTATTAAGTTTTAAGTATTTTTTTTCTTTTATTATGCGAAATTTACCAAACCAAACCTGACCACCAAATGCGCCTGATTAACTAAATTTTAAAATGAGCTAAGAAAAAACATAAGAAAAGAATTTAATACCTGTGGTAAGTTGAGGTCTGCGTGTGTGTGTTTTTTTTTTTTTTTTTGTTTATTTGTGTTTAAGAGTGTGTGTTAATTAAACAAGAATTTGTTTAAAAATTTTGATTTGACTGGTCGGTTGCTGTTTTTTCTTCTTAAAATTCATGCATACAAAGTGGTGTTGTTGATTAGTATATTAAAGGCATAATTTAGTGACGCAAATAGCACGTCCTTTTGACCTTAAGAAATTTATTTGTGCGTCGCATATAAAATTAATGTTTTTGTTTATATGGGAATTTAATTAGGTATTTAGGAGAAAAGGTATGGAATACGTTTATTTTTGTGTCTAACTCTGTCATTGAAATTTCGAATAAAGCAAAACTTTTAAAAAACTAAACAACCAAATTCTCGTAATAGTTTCTTTGTGATTAATCTAATTTTATTTTTTTATTTTAAATCAGGCTCAAGTTCATCAAATTTAATTTTCATAAAATTTTTTTAATGATGGAAGGAATTTTACAACATGCAATTAATTAAAATTTATTGATAATTTTTGTTTATTCTTGACTGAACGAGGGGTTGAACTCGGGTCTAGCTTTAATGTTTCGAAAATAACCATATTCTCATCATCAGATTTCTTTGCGGTTTTACCCTTTCTGCCAATTTGACGGCTGTCAGTCTATATTTAAACTAAAATATTTTAACCAATAGAATTTGCTTTAATTAATTATATTTTCTTAATTTTTACAATTCAGTTTCAAAATGTTTACGAAACATATCAAAGAGAGACGGACATCAAATTGTTGCTTGATTTGACCTTTCGTAAGACATAGCCCCAAGCCACAAGCATTTTCACCCTTCGCCCTCAATCTTCTATTTCATGAAATAGTTCCGAAAGACATTTCGCATGGTGTGAAACAGGTGTATGCTATGCTCACGCTTGGGTTCTTTAATGCGTTTAAGCAACTTGAACGTGATTTAGCCCCAATCACATCAAAATCGAGATGATTACACATACATTGAAGTGATTTGTTAAGCATTTCAAATCGACATGATTACAACTTAATCACTTCATTAATCACATAGAATCCTATGAACATACATCAAAATGAGTATAATGTATAATCGGCCACCATGAACGTACCCCTCACGTGTACAACCGACCACGATTTCTTCTTAATATTTTTATTTTGTACTTAAATAATCCATGAATTTTCACAATTTTATCATGAATACGTTTAATATAATCTTCTGATAACTTTATTAAAGTATTTTCATCCTGCCATCTTAATCATCTCAAATGTAATGTAACCGGCTTTCATTAGCTAAATCAACATTTTACTAAAACGCGTTTAAAAACCACCAAAGTGTGAACATAGCATTAAAAAGTCATCTTTGGCGGCATTTATACGATGATTATTTAAACATGTCTTTTTTAATTTTTTTATACCAACACCACAATAGTGGAGAGGGTATTATGCATTTGTGCTAATGTGTGTAACTCCTTAAAATATTGGTCCTGGACCCACCTGAAATACGACAATCAAATTCGATATTTTTTAAAGTCAGTCTTTATTAAAAACACAAAATTTTAGCCGCTTTTCAAACAATATGTTTTTAAGAATTGGCATCATTGCATGCATCATATGTTTTTTTAAACTATATTAAATTTTTTATTTTTGTAAGACATAGTTTCAGCAAAATACGTACGATATATCGATAAATCGATATTTTTGAAATAATTAATATCGAGACTCTTAAAATATATTGATTCAATATATTTTTTCAATTTGCCCATCCCTAAAGCACAGGTCGCAATTTTGGAGATAATTTGATAAAATTTGGCGTATAGGTTCTTGTCGGCACAAGGACCAAGCCTTTTGAAAATGAGCCGAATCGTAGGACCACGAGAGACAGGGGCAATTTCTGCCTCTCAGAAACTTTTTAACCGATTTTAATGAAATTGAAAGCGTAGATAGATCCATATATATATATGGGCACATAGGCATGATTTTCCATGGGTCCCGAATAGGGGTCACTCTCGTAAAAGTGTTTTAAGATACTGTATTTTCTTACATGTTTTATTTTCTAATAGAAAAATTTTTTGTAGGAAAATTATCTTATACTTATACAATTTTACACAACTCCGACTTGAACCAATTTTTTCATACGTCCACGGCTTATTTCTACTCCCAATATATTATTACAACGTCTTAATGGCATAAAATCATTAACATTGTTTTATGGCCCATATTTTGCTATCGTCAACCAAGAAACCACACAGAGGTTGGGTTTTTTATTTTATTTCTTTATTCATTTCCACTCAACTAACAGTATGTTAAGATTTTTTAGTGATGTATTAATATATCACCAGACTGCATGTGTTCTGCAAAGGAATGCAAAGCCGGAGGAAGGAAACAGAAGAAAAATGGTAGGCATACCATTGCCTTGCCATCAATATCAGTGTCATCATCATCATCATCATCCTTTATTTAATTTTTTGCCTTCTTGGCAATTTTTCTCGTTTTGTCGTCTGGAATGTCAGTAAGACTGTTAACATGTTGGTATTATCCCTGTATAATGTTCTGTTGCTGTTATTAGTATTATTGTATATTTTGTGTCATAAATGATGTCATTTAACAAAAATTGTTGCCATCGCTTTGTGTTGGCTTATTTTTTATTTATTTTTTATGTTTTAAAACATAAATTTTGTTACAACCCATCCCATCCAAACCAACGAAAAAACAACCAACAACTCTGATCGGACCAGAAAAATAAGAAAACAACAACAGATGTCTTAATTGAAATTTGAGCCGTTTACTTTTTTTATTATTGTTGGGTTTTGTTTATTTAATAATTTGTTAGGCTTGTTGTCGATTTTGTTGTTGTACCCACCACATGAACAAAAAACTCTATCAAAGAAAGGCGTGAGAAAATTTCTTTATTCGAAGGACCTTCTTTGTTGTCACTTGAGTTGGAGTTTATTAGGCAGTTAATAGGTTCGTGTTTTATTGTTTGTATTGATATTTAATTTTATATTTATGACTCTTTTGTTAAGTGTTATTATATTTTTAAAGGAGATTATTTTTAATTTAGAGGATAATAAAACAAGTAGTTTTATGAGAAGATTTGGAAACGAAATTTACAAAAGGAATTTTTTATGGAGGGTTAATAAATCAATTTGTTATAAATAACAAACAATAGTGCTATTTCGGTATTGCCGAATCTTGCAAACCCCTCAACATCGCAGCTCGTTTCTAACCAGATTTTTAAATATTAGGAAAAAATGTGCTGTGAATCATATTTCAAGCTTGAAAATTCGATTTTGTTAACATCTTTTACGCTTTTTTATTTATTTTTGTTTCAAAATTTGGTATTGTTTAAACCTCGGTATTTCGTTAGTACACTTGTGTAGTGGCTAGTTATAAAAACATAGGTATGTTATGCAAATTTGATACTCTTACATGGTGTAGACGCTTTTATGCTAAATGGTTTATTTCGGAAGAAAAAACGTTACTTGTCTATATCTCGGCCATTTAAATATCATTTCCGGTAGCTTTTGCTACCGATTTTCTGCTAAGCTTACTTTGTGATAATGTGCACCAACAAAGTCTATAAATTACATAGGGAAATTAAGTGGTGCGTGTAAACGCTATTTAAAGACTGATCTGCGTGAAATTAAATATCAATATATTCCAGATTACATGTGCTGTAAGTCGATAACAGCCCTAACTCCCATAGTATATAGTATCTAGGGTTTTTGTAAAGTTAATTTCAACATTCATATGGCAAGACTAACATACTTAGTTAGTTCAACTCCCCTGCTCATAACGGTTGCTATAAATATGCATATGGACTAAAAGCACACATTAAATTACAAACGGAATGACAAATGCTTTCCGACTGTGGTGAAGGTTATAAAAATAATAATTATATAAATATTTTAATTAAGTTCTTTCTAGAAGTCAAACGATTAAATTTTTAGATTTTAAATTCCCACCACAACTTTTAAAATTATCTTCTAAAAAAAACCAAATAATTCCTTTAATGTGATTCAATCATAAATACTAATTAATTTCCTATAAAAATTAGATTTTTAAGTTATTTTCTTATAAGTAGAGTTTTTCTTTTCCCGGACTTTTTCATTTCCCGGGAAAGCGGGATTTATTTTTCAATTTCCCGGGATCCCGGGAAGTCCCGCTCTATACAAATCGATGCAATTTATTATTTAATTTATATTTTTTTTTAATCAACATTTTTTATTATTCGAATTTATTCTATGAGCTAAATTTCAGTTATGTTATGAAAAATTAAAGGAAAAGGACTATTACAAAAAAGCTTTATAAAATACATAACTGAAATTTAGCTCATAGAATAAATTCGAATAATAAAAAATGTTGAATATAATATAAAGTAACCTTCGGAAGGAAATAATTCCCAGTTTCTATTTTTTTTTTAACAAATAACATTTCCTGAGATCAATTAAATAAGTTTATAAATGCATTCAACTTTCTCAAATTTCTGTGGCAAAAAGGAAACAGTGCTTAATGGCACCTTAAGATCTTCATGAGCAAAATTTCAATTATTTTGTAGGATTTTTGGAAAGCTTATAGCAATATGACTTTTTGGTTATCTTTTTTCAATGTGCAATATCGTTTGGAATAATAAAAACTTCCGATCTCTGACATTAGTAACGCTTAGGAAAAAAACTTAAAAAACTATAACCGCAGAGAACTGATGATTATTTCAAATTCGGATAAACTTTCCAAAAAAGTTAAATTATTTTTACAAATAATTTATTTTAAAATAGGATTTAAGTTCACAATTAGCATTTACAGAATCGTTTGAAAGCCTATTTCTAATTTTTATCAAGAAGATTTCAATGAGATAACACGTTTCCTTTCTAAAGACACTTTCAGTTTTCTTAGCACTTCCTTTAAAACTTGTAATTTCTTTTTCAAAAAAGCGTTTTCTTTATTAAAAGCTTTTATGCTCATTCAATTTTTAGAAGCAAGTGGAAACAACTTTTTTCGTTTTTATAAATTAAATCTCGGGCTTTAAACAAATAAAAAATTCTGTACATTTTTACTCTTTTTCTTTCGAAATTTCAGAACATCAAACATTACCTTACTTATCGGTCATGAATTGACATCTCTTTGGCAAAACTGTCTTAAGTCAAAAACTGTGGTTTTTCGTTACGTTAAATTGAACAATATTTATTTGATGTATTTCATGCACTTTTTTCTAAGAGCCGATGATAACGATTGGAGATTTGATTGCATAAATGCTAAACAAAAGTCAAAATAAGTTTTTTGACCTAAGACCTTTTTGCCTAACGGCTTAAAGTTGCCATAATTAAATTTAAAAAAATCCGGGGAATTCCCGCAAAAATTTCCCGGGATTTATTTCCCGAAAATGTGAGGGATCCCGGGAATTCCCGTATGAAAAGCACTATTTATAAGTAGCAAATTTTTTAAAAATTACCTATAAATAGAAAACTTTAAAAAAATTTCCAATAAATAGCAAATATTTGGAAAATGTCTTATAAATAGCCATATTTTGAAAAATTCTTTAAGAGGCAGATGTTTCGAAAATTTCCTATAAAAAGCAAATTTTTGGAAAGATTCCTACAAAAAGCAAGTGTTTGGGAAAATTTCCTACAAATAACAAATTGTTGGTAAATATCTTATAAATAGCAAATTTTTCAAAAATATCCTATAAATAGCAAATTGTTCAAAAATGTCATATACATAAATAGCAAAATTTTTAAAAATTTCCTATAAATAGCCAATTTTTGGTAAATATCTTACAAATAGCAAATTTTTCAAAAACTTCCTTTAAGAGGCAAATTTTTAGAAAATTTTCTTTAAATACCAAATTTTTGGAAAATTTCTCATAAATAGCAAATTTTTTAAAAATATTCTTTATGAGGCAAATTTTCCTATAAATAGCAAATTTTTGGAAAATTTCCTATAAATAGGAAACTTTTGCAAAATTTTCTTAAAATATTATTTAGAATATTTCCTATTAAAGAAAATTTTTGGAAAATTTATTAAAAATAGCAAATTTTTTAAAATTCTTTCATTAAAAATCTCCTGTATCTGTCAATTTTGGATTTTTGCCGAGTTCCTCGTATTTCGGCTGCACCTTTTTATGCCCCGAAGGATGTATCAAAGGGTTAAATATCCTTAACATAATCCCTACACCCCCATAAGGAATCAAATATGACAATCAAAAATCAAAAATTTTCGCAGTTTATTATGTTGTCTTATTGGTTCTCAAATAATTTAATGTTTTGACTTGACAGCCGTCCAAAGAAAAACTGTTTTTATTGGTCGTCGTAAGAAAAATTTCCATGCAGACATAGTTCTAATATAATTTTTATTGAAAAGTCATTGGAAACTGTGGTTGAGGCAACAATAGGTTTGACTCACATTTGTCTTGGTATTCTTGCGAATTTCTAGCTTGTGGGATATATAAAAAATAATATGATACGTAATACTCCACCGATTCGCTTAAAATTCATAGAGGAACAACAACGTATTAAATGCTAACCTTTTTTCGCCACTTCAGGTGGCTTTTAGACCTGTTGCAAAAAGGCACTTCTGTCACTCGAGCTTAAAGAGCCAAATAAACTACAGAAGCAGTTTGACAACTGCAACTTGGTGTTTATGGGAATGTTAAACATTTTTTATATACAAAACTTCATTCATACGCTTGATAAGCCATTTGTGTGGTGTAATTGGCTCTTAATGCTATTTACTGCATCAAGTGTTATCTACAATCGACATCCTTTGCTTTTAAGGCAAAGCTCCTATAAAATCTACAGATAAGTGCAAAATCTGTCAATTTTCTTAGATACTTTTTTTGGATTAAGATCACTAAAATAAAATTTATAGTTGACATGGTCTCCATTATCGCAGCAAATATATATTTTAAAAGGACCTTAGGAGTTCTTTTTTTTTATTAAGTTGTAATTATATAGTGGACTCTGTGATCAATTAGTATCGGTTCTGAATACATTCTTTTTTGTTGAGTCGATCGGAAGAAAGCGTATTTTTCACAGACATCAAAGGGACATGGTGAAATCGTCTGAGAATCATCTTAAGACTTGAAGTCCTTTATGGGCTCTTAGATGAATACTTCTTACACACAAATTGACAAACTTTTTGTCATTCACAGCTTTTAGTGGTAGATTGAATAGAATGGTAAATTTATATTTTTTTTTATAATATTTGTAATTAGTAAACTCATTTATTTTGTATGTCCTTCAAAAAATTATTCTTACAATGCGTTTGATGAAGCCTTCTCATTAACATAATCAGACTATGGCATAAGGAAACCAATATAAGGCTCAAAGAAATTTTTACCGACAAATGAAATATTATCTTGTTAGATTATATTACGGGCAATAAGAATATAAAATATTTTACTAACTCACACACACACAAGCAGATAATTTCGCATAAATTTATGCAAAATATTTTTGAACAAAATCTGTAAAAAAAAAAATAACGACAGAATAAATCGGTTAACGTACTGTAAAAAATCAAAAATTTTAAAATCAAACGAGCCGTAAAATTCAATTTGATCCAGAGCAAAAAATTTTAGATGGAAAAAATAAACATATTGTTTAATTTCAAATTGCTCAGTTTTAAAACAAAAGGATCTTTTTTTAACACAAAAGACAAAACACAAACCAGGTCTAGTAGCGGGCAAAATTTCAGCATGAATGATTGGATGGATGACTGGTTGTTAGCTGTTTGCTTTTTATTTTAATCATTTAAATCTTTCAATTTTGAAAAGAAAAAAACAAGAAAATCTCTTGAAGTTGATTGTTTTGTCAAAGAAACAAACAAAAACGAACTAAACTGACCAAAACTGAATAAGGAACGAATCCCTTTCATGTTCGTTATTTGATTGAGGATGCTCTTAGTTTAGCTTTATGTCAGCTTTAACGATTGTCAAGTTATTATTATTCAAAAAGCCGCTAAAGTGAATTTCATATGAATACTGCTGCTATACTTGCAAAAAGGATGGTGGGAAAGGGAATGGAATGTAGTTGTGATTTTAAATTATTTTAGCGACACAAAGTCTACTTAAGCAGCTAATCATCATTGTTTTATACTTTAAGATGAATGATGCTGAAGATAATGACCATGATCATGATTTTTTGCTGACAAAGAGCCGTTTCAATTGATCATGTTTTGTCTGCGATGTTATGAAAAGTAATTGACCACTATTCGCTATGAAAATGAATTCACTTAAAATTTTTTTGTTTTAAATAACTTTTATATATTTTTCTAAGGAATTGGGATTTTTAATTATTTTTCAAATTATTGTTATATAGAATTCGATAGTGTGGGAAACATTCAAATTAATCGTTTAAAAATCGTACTCTATGACTATAGTCGATTTTATATCCCCTGGGTTTTAACCGTTTCCGTGTCTTTGCCGATCATTAAATTTCAACATTTAATGACTTTCAATAAAAATTTTATTAAAATGGACTTTTTACGTTCTTATTTATTAGAAAATAAATGGATTTATAATGTTTTTTTAGAAAAATGTGTACGGAAAATATAACTGAAAATATAATTTAAGTCTATTTAATTTTGTACAAATATGGCAATTTGTCAGCTCATTAGTATACATAATAGGCCGGCAAAAAAAGACATGCAAAAAAAATAATAAATGTATGGGTTCCAAGGATAATGCAGTGGTTATTTTTAGTCAAAAAATGCAAGATTTTAACATTAGCGGGTAATTGGCGAGAATGGGTTCGCATTAGGTAAACGGCTCGGCATTAAAAGTTCAGGGATGAATAAGAATTTCCATTGATATGAAATATTCATTTGAATGAGTGCGAATTAAAACCAATGAATTTCAATGGTTCTAATACGTAAGTATTTTCATTAGTGCTCAATATTAATTTTAATATACATTATCAATTGTATTACAAATTTATTAAATTAAACATGAAAATACTTAAAAATAAGGTATTTTGTACCTTTTTGAATTTTTTATTAAAGTTTTAACTTTCCAGTTTCAAAAATCAAAATATTATTCCTAATTTAGAATTGTGGTTATTTTGTTGAACTATTTATTTCCTAATGTTATTATTTATTAAAGATAACATCAAACATTAAAGCATATTGAAAATAATTTGTAAATGAGATATTAATACAAAATTATACATAATGAACAAATCAAAAGTTGATTAGTTGAACAGGTTTTATTAAAATTTCTTCGTATAATTTACAAACAGCAAATGCGTATTTTTAAATCCACTAAGTTGTCAAACCTTTCTCCGCTTCTATTTACTATCAAAACTTAATGTATAAATTAAATAAATCTAATTCAGCTATTCGTCCCTTTTTAAACCAAAAAGAATACATACCAAATTCTAGTGAAATATTGCAATTTAAATTTAAAATTTAAAATGCGTTCAGTTATGAAAAATTTATTCTAAGGTACATATTTTAAATGCAGTTAAGTAAATAATAAATAAAATATAATAATGAAATTATTCCCTTTTCTTGACACAGAAAAAAATTTCATTAGTTTTTGATCAATTAAAAACATTGCTTGAAAAGTATTTTTATTTAATTAATGTGTTGATTAAATGAATTATATTTTTCATTAAACAAAAACTTCAAAAAAATTTTTAATTCAGTTAATATTTATTTGTTTTCAAAACAAAATTCAATTAAAATATTAATTAAATAAATTAAAAACTTAATTGATTTTTTCTTTTAAAATAAAATTGTAATATTGTGTATTATTTATATTGGGCATTAACAAAATGGATTTTTTTAAAATAATTTTTAATTCAATAATTTGGTTTTTTTAGAATACTCGTAAGAATTCTATAGTCAAATATCATGGTGGATATTAACCGCTGGGTGAAAAACAGAGCGTTCACCAAGCGCCTCCATGTATATTAATCCAACAAAATTGTTTAGATCTCCCCTTGTTTAGGAACCGGAACAATCTAACCTCCACTGCTATTAAAAAACTTGAAGCTTCTGTCAAATAGCATCACCACCTTGTGAGAACAGCCACAGGCCAAACATTCCCACACGGGTGAAAAATACGATTTACCACAGTCACCACTTGTTTCCCGAAAGTATCTCTTCGTCAAAACAGCTGCCTTTCGTTGAACTATTTTGTAAGCTCATGCCTTAAAAAAAGCTCTCCCCCATTAGATGGAGAACAACTTGATGAAAAGCCACCTTTTTTAAGAAAAATAAATATTCCCCAAAGACAATCATCCTGAAAGACAGGAAGCATTTTCCGCAATTAGCGAACTAACGAAGGCTACTGATTCTCGTGGCAAGGTGACAAGCTACTTTGGTATGTACATCGTTCATTTTGAATCTTTTTCTCATTCCAGGTATGCGTGCACATGATTTACTTGCGAAGATATAACACCAAAAGGTGAAATATACTTGAGATGATCCCTTCAACCCCGGGAAGGGGGTTGCAAACTCAGTAAATTTAGTTGTTAGATTAATGAAAAGCTCTACACAATTTTGCATTTCGACAGCTTATATTCAAAATCCTCTATCTTAAAAAACGCAATTGTTCAGTAGAGCCAAAAAACTGTTTATTTTTCTAATAACGAAGTAAATTGAAACTGTCTTTTTACAATATTTATTAAAAATGACTACTTAAACTACTACATAAATAATCACGTTTTGCCTATTAAAACTACTCGATGTGTATGAAAAGATAGAGAGTTTTGCATAGTAAAAAAAATTATTTTATTTTGTTTATGAATAAATATTAAAGGTATTCACGTCAAAAGTTGCAACTCCTGCAAAAAGGCAAACGTGCAAAGACTGAACAACGACCACATAAACAATTATTTCGCACAAACGATGCAAAATTGTCAACACAAAAAAAATTGAAAATTGTCTCTAATCACCAATTTAATACCAAATTCATAGAATCAAGCAACCCATTTGTTGATTTTGCACCTATTACCAAAATGATTATATTGATTAATAAAAATTGTTAAAATTTTATATTTTGAAAATTTTTTTCAATAATTGATATTTTTAATTTTAATTAAAAAACTATCAAAAAACTTTGCCCTTTCAAACAATGTGTTGATTGATTTTGACAATTTCCAACAACAATTTCACAAGTTTAAATTATTTTATTTTAAACGAAAAAATGTTTTGTTATTTGAGTATTATTTTAATTCAAAATTTAGTTCAAAACAACTAAAATGTTAATGAAATCAAAATTATAAGTAGTACTTACTTGATATTGTTACAAATAAGACCTTGAGTGTTTATAATTCTTATTCGCTTTAGGGTTTTATTTGTATAATATTTTTGGCTTTTTCTAAAATCTCTGGAAAAGGTTTCCTGATGAGCTGGCTTAAGCAACCAGTGAAATGCGCATAGAAGCTAGCTTTCCCTCAACAATAAATTTCGGTGTATTTATTAAATATGAAAAACTGGGAATTTAGCACGTCATACGGAAATCGTATTAATAATAAATTTTCATTTTCGTTCAACAAAAAAAAAAAATAATTGATTCAATTATTACATTAAGTTTAAATAATTTTTTTAATTGATAAAAAACTACAAATAGTTTTTTCTGTGAATAAACGATTAACATTTGCCGTATTCACAAAACCCCTTGTATCGTTGTATCAATTGTATGTTGTATTAAAAAACATAGTTCAGTATTGGTTTTTTATACAACATACAATAGATACAACGATACTAGGGGTTTTGTGAATACGGCAATTGTTAATATTGAAGTTATCGTATATCCTTATATTAATCTTAAAAATTTAACTTTTTTATTGTAGTATGTATAGGTTTTGTGCTTAAATACATTTATGTCATTAACAGGCTCATTAAAGTTAATTGTGGTTTAAGTTCTCCTTTTGCCAGTTATGATATTTTATGTTGAAATCGTGCAATCGCCACCAGTTCGTTTGAACATTTTCTGTTTTTAAAGAGCTAGGTCTTGCGTAAGTTGATTGTATCATACACACAGAAAAAAATTACGACAAATCAATTGTCGTATTAAATACCAAATTCGTCAATACAATTAATTTTTTAATTGAAAAGGCACCAACAACCAAATTTGTAAATATAAAAAATACTTTTGTTAATTCAAATTGTTCAACAAATATTTTTAACAATGATGTTGTAATATTAAATAAAGTTTTTGTTAACAATTATATTAAATTTTTAATTACGAATTTGTCTTATTAATAAAATATTTTGTTGAGAACTAGCTTATTGCCTTTTGAAAGAATGAAATGCATCTAAATTATTTCTTTAATTAATTTTTATTGAAATAAATAATTAAACACCACATCACAAACACTATTAATATTTATTTCAGCATACTTATTCAGACGTAGAACTGGATGCGCAATAAGGTTCATCTTCATAAAAGGGAATCTTGCCACAATTATAGACTTGTATTTGAAAACTTAAATTAAAAAAGAGCCATTAAAATCTCTTAATTTTTCAAACTACAACTTTACTTATCCCTAAGATTGATTCAGTTTTTCAATAATCTGCCAATCTTTTAGCGTTTATGCCCGTAATTCCTACAAAAAGAAATCTAGCTGTGTTTAGAAATCTACGGTGTAAAAGCTGTCATATTTTAAAAGAAGGCTGAAGGCTAAAACACGTTGGCCAGACGTTGATTGAAATAGGTAAATTTAACTGTTAGTTACGAACACGACAAGCTTTATTTATAAATTACGGAGCTTAATCACTAATAAAACCCCAAAATATTTAACAAAAAGATTTTTTTGACACAAAATAAATTGTATTATATGTATTTATTTTTTAACTGAACAAATTGTTAATATGACAATTTACGAACATGTTAATAAAGAAAATTGTTAAATATATTTGGAAAACTTTAAAAATTTTCATTAATTACTTAATAAGCAAATTATTTTTCAAAAATCCGAAAACAAGAAGAACATAATGCCATGCTGCTGCGTTCTAAAAATATAACACAAGTATGTGTATATATTAGACCTGCCCTTATTTCTATGAAGATTTTTCAAAATGGCGGCGCATAGGAGAGTAGGGTCCAAAGAGTTTCCATTTTATGCCACAATGCTCCATGTAAAATTTGGGCTCGATCCGACGACTCTAAGTGGACCCAAAATTGAGTTGAATAATAAGACAAGGTTTAATTATAAGAAATTAGGAACTTTATTCGGCATTTTTGGAAATTTTGGTAACAGTTTTGATAATATTTCGTAATTTTCTTATTTTTATGTTATTCTTCACTAAATTACCTTTTCACTAAGCTATTACTTAGAAAAATCTGATAAAAAATAATAAAGTTACAATATCTTAAACATTTACTAAAGATGTTTTTTTGAACGATGGATATTTTTTGCGATAAGCTTCAACAACTTGCAATAAGAATTGCTTTTCGTCTTCTTTATTGGTCAATATCCGATTATAGTCCTTCATGAACTTCACTCCTCTTTCAGCGGTGTCATTAAGGACGGCTAAATTTTTGCAGAAAACGCTCTCGTTGGTTTCCCATGTTAATGGGTCAAATTCCAAAAACTCCGGAATTTTTGTGGTTTTGAAACGGCCCGATTTTGATCCACTTTGTTAATAGGCTCATCGTATGCAAGGCACTCAACCATTTTTCTCTATTCAAGAGAAACATTCGAGTCAAAGAAAGCCAAAGCCATTGGTTCTGCTGATAAATACCACATCTGGTTACTCATCTTCTTCAATATGGCAGCAGAAACTGGAGCATCAATTTGAGTGTGTTCAATAAAATCTCGTATGAAATTAAAATCCCAGTTCTCTGGCCGTCAATGTTAAATGGTTGTGTTTCACCCAAGAAAACAGAAACCAGTTGGAGAAACTCTCTATAATCATTACGAGGGTGACGTTCTTTCAACTGCTGCTTGCAGTAATTTCTGCTTGTTCATCGGGGGGAATTTTTGAACCAACGATTTCATCCTCGATACCATTCTAGAATGCAGTCTGGTAAGACTCTTCCAGACTTTCGCGAATCTCTCGAACAATTGAACTTCAGGACCGCTGCTTGTCGACAATTTCTCTTCAAAAACCTGGCGCAGAACGATTTCGTAAATATGATGGCGACAGGCCAAGTGCAGCAGTTCTCGACGGCAAAACTGTGGTTTCTGCAAGATAATGCAAGCGCCATTGAGAGCTCCAGTGTTACTGGAGGTCGTGTCGAATGACATTGCTTCAACTCAATCGGCAATGTTCCAACGAACCAACAGGTTGTAAACAGCGTCAGCTGTATCTTTTCCGCATGAAGATTTTATTTGAGGTGCTCCAAGGAACTTCGAAGTCCCATCATAGCTGACCATAACCGCAACTCTCTCAACTTTTGCGCTGCCTACAAGGTCAACCAACATTTTGCCGTCCCAATGTACGACAAGCGGCTTATTAATACTAGGCTGTTTAGGGGAAGAGACGAATGACTTATAAGTACTTATATCGCCAAATATAAATAATACTAAATTACGTTTTCTACGAATTCGGTCTGGATAACTTCTGCATCCTTCCACCGGTTTTCTCGACGATATCGATTAATCGTTGTTCGGTTAATAGTCATCTCGTCTACGGAATTATTCAATGCATCGGCGCAGGCTATCAACACATGAGCTGCCATTGGATCGGTTAGCTTGGCGTGGTCAAGCGCAGAAGCAAGTCGTTGCGTTAGAAAATGTATACGCCCTCCCTTCTGTACACTTTTCTGCGGTTCAACGATGTTATCGGCAGTGCTCTCCTCCATCGCTTCACCCACGTCCTGAGCTTTTACATCAATTCCTTCCATAACCGCAACCTCACCTTCATCACTCGATTCTGTATATTGGCCGGCTGCAAAACAGTTTAAAATGTGTTATTTATTACATAAATTTCTTTCTCCTGTCGTTCCGCTGCTCTTTTTTCTCGCAGAAATAAAACCATATCGCAGCCAATCATGCATCCCGGGCGTCCTGGTTGTCGTTGTCGAATGAGAAATTTCTTATCTTCTTCAATTCGAATGGTTTTTAGGGCATCTGCATTCGAAATATCAAACAATTTGTCTAGATCGTTGGTGAATGCAAGCTCCTTTTCTTTCCAAGCCACAGATCTCTTGCTAGCGGGCACTTTTTGTTTATTTTTCCACGTATTGTACAGTTTCAACAATTTCTCCGCGCATCTTGTTCCGTATCGTGTTGGAATTCGTGCTTTGCACTTTCCTTTGCGTCGAGTTTCACAAAACGCATGTTATGAAAGAAGACCTGTTAAGCCTATAGTGCACGGAATGTAAAAAGTCACCTAATTTTGTTGTCATCACACAACACGAACTTGCTATTGTGGCTTTGTAGTGACGTCAAAATTATATCAGTGCCACATGCGCATGTGGCCTTTTACATTCCGCGTACTATAGGCTTACGACTTGCCTATTGCACGGCAGTTTGACACCTGTTATCTGATGCGCTGTTCTGCCCACTAAGTTTATGTTGTAGAGCCGTTCAATCGCTTGACGCGTTTCTACCGAGGAAATGGCTGATGCAGAAGCCGATGCAGGTTTTGATGGTTCTGACATTATAACAACCTATAAACTCACCCAAAATAATAACAATTATAATTTGGTTTGCAACTTGGGTACTTTATTATTTTGGTTTACTTCTTTAGCACAATTAAGTAACACACACGTCTACTCATTCGTTTGACAGTTGTTCTCTCGTTCTAGGCCTGGTTGTGTGTATGTGTCTCGACACGGGTTGCCACAATAATTAATTCAGATCACGGTATTTTGCAGGAAAATGTAATAACTAATTCAGAAGTAAGCAGCAACGCAGTTATGCTAAGTAACAATGCCACTAGAGCTGTAAGCGTGACGTGATTTTTCGGCGTCACGCTTGTTTCACGTGTAATTTACTAGGGAATAACATAAAAATTAGGATATATTAACAAAACTGTTACCTAAATTGAGGTTTTTTCCAAAAATACCGAATAAAATTCCTAATTCCTTATAATAAAACCTTGTCTTATTATTCAACTCAATTTTGGGACCACTTAGAGTCGTCGGATCGAGCCCAAATTTTACATGGAGCATTGTGGCATAAAATGGAAACTTTTTGGACCCTCCTCTCCTATGCGCCGCCATTTTGAAAAATTAGGGCTGGACTAATATATATACATAAATAAGTGTTCATGTAAATACATTTACAATATTTTTACAGTAACGGACTGTCATTTTTAAATAAATAAACATTTAAAATTCCAAGAAAATTAACATTAATTCAAAAACTAATGGCCGTTTTCTCATTACACGATTAACTTTTTTCCCAACGAAAAACTGCACATTAAAGAAATTTGGTTTTCTCAATGTCTCATTTGCTTCTATTCTGTCGCAAAGCTAACAAGCACTCATCTGCCGATTATTTATTTTCCTTTTATTTGCCGTACAGATAAATTCAATCAGCTGACTCCCATCTTTTACATGTATTTTGAGAGGTGTTGCCAGCTTAAAACCATGTTTTTTGTCGGTATATTGAGAAACCCAAAATTGTTAACAGACAGTTTATCGGTCTAATAAATTTATGTTGACATTAAGTAACAGGCAGTTTGACGGTACATTGAGAAAATGGCCATAAGTGCATAATATCGCGGATTTGCAGTTGTAGATAATATTGTCCGTTGATGAAGTTAAATTCTTCTTTATGTAAAATTTAATGAAAATGTAATTTAAAGTTACAAAAAGTTCATTTAATTTTTACTGTCAAAAATTCGACAGCGAATTCCGTAAAAACAAATGAATATTAAGTTATCTTTTATAAATTAACTATTAAAAAAATTAACTGAATAATCCGTAAAAAACAGAGAAATATTCAGTTATTTTATATAAATTAACTGCCAAAAAATTAACTACATATTCCGTAAAAACAAAGGAATATTCAGTTATTTTATGTAAATTAATTACCAAAAATTAGTTTTTACTTATCTTTAAAAAGCGATGTGTTTGTTGTGTGTAACAAATTCCCATTTTCTATTTGTTAAAATGATTTAGTTAAAAACATCAAATTTTAAAAGTAAAATAATTGCAAAACCATATCGGTCAAGCTGCCGGTATCTTATGATTGTGAGTGCTTCTGTAAACAAACGAGGTCAGTACAACAAGAGTAAAACAAGCGTATGTAACAGGATAAGTAAACAATAATGTCCTCTCTCTCATTAGAAAAACAAGCGGACAGGTGTCTGTTTGGTGTTTTTTTTTAGAAATTCGGCTCTTTTGTCGTGTAAACGAAAATTACTGAATTACATAAAACAACTGAATATTTCTTTGTTTTTACGGAATATTAAGTTAATTTTTTGATAGTTATTTATATAAAATAAATGAAAATTTATTTGTTTTTACGGAACATGGGGTTGAATTTCTGACAGTAAAAATTAAAAGAACTTGTCGTTAAAAATATTAGAAAAATAAGTAGACCTGTTTTTAACTGAATTTTCATTTGTTTTATATTACAAATTCAGTTAATTTTACGTACAGAATATTGTGAGTGTACTTGTATGTAGATAGTATATAGTCGGCAAACCTGTTACTCCCTTTCAGTAAATTTAACAGGAGAGACAAAAACTTTTTATATTTCATATGAGCACCTTAAGAGAAAAACCAAAAATATAGTTGACTTAACTCACTTCAAGACACAAATTTAAGAAAAACTACATGCTGGTCGACGAAGCGTATCTTTCTCTACCACACACCATTTTAATCTCAATTTACTTAAAAAGTGGATTTAGCAGGTTTGCATATAAAGCCGACGATATGCAACTTTGGGACACATTTCTGAAATAAAATATAATGATTCCTTTTAGTTTTAGGCTTTTCGGGAAGAGGTTTTATATTGAACATTTAGTGAATTATGTAACCAGCATCACAAAATTTGGCAGAGTGAAAAAGTTGCTAAATTCCAATATAAAAATATAATTTGCTAGAAATTTAGGCGTCATAAAGTTGTTTTCCGGAGGAAAACCTGTGGTAAATTCGGAACCAATCGTGACAAAAGTTTTTATGTGTAACTTCGTGTCTAACGAAACTTAATTCGACCGAATTTCACCTCAGTATCAATTTATATAGTCGGATACAATCTAGGGCGTATTTAAATTGTATTGGTAATTAAAAAAATAAGCTTTTAATTTCAATTATTCATAATAATTTATTCAATAAAAATTTTAATTGAATCTAACAAATAATTTGATTACTAGTTTGCTCAATTCAGTTACTATATTCATTAGGTATTTGTTTATTTTTAATCAAATGATATTATTAAATAATATGTACAGCCCAATTATTAATAAAAAATTCCCCGGGAGTTTTTTCCCTTTCCCATTTTTACAATTGAATTAACATAGGAAAAATGGGAGAAGGGAGAAAACTCCCGGGGAATTTTTATTCATAATTGGACTGATAGATTTTTTCTTAATTATTTTTGTAATTGAATTAATGAACACATTGCTTGAAATCTCATAGTTTTTGGTCATATTTTTAATTAAAATTTAAAATATCATTTATTGAAAAATAAAATTAAAATTTTCAATTTCTATCAGGTATGTGATGAAAATCGATCGAATTCAAAACGAACGTTTTTAAAAGGTGTGATGGATTTCGAGGGATTTTAAAATTAATTTCTGAATTAAAGTCTTAAGTTTTCGTTCAGAATGAACTTCAGTTAACGTATATAATATAAAAATTAAAAGAATAAAGACTGAAAATAAAAGGAATATGTATTTAAAATCCATTTTAAAAGATTCTGAAAACGATATTTTCGGTTTCAAATCGTTTCGTTTTTAAAATCGATTTCCATCACATACCTGTATAATTTTCAATAATCATTTTGGTGATAGGAGCAAATTCGACAAATTGTTCACTTGATTTTATAAATTCGATGATTAAAACCGATTCTTAATTTTTTCTGTGGAACTACATCAAGGTTTTTTTTTGCTGGGAAGAAGTATGTTTTTATATAAAATTAATAAATTCTACTCATTTGCCCTTGTTCAACAATTTGATTTAAAAAAAAATTTTGTAGATTATTCTCTTCAAAATATGATTTTTTTTGACAACTGATGATCTGGCAACGCTGTTTATAAAATAAAAAGTTGCAGCCAACTTCAAGTATAAACTACGAACGAAAAACAAAACGAATTTGCGAGTACGGCAAAGTATGTACTCCCCCGATATTCTTCTTTCCCCACCCTTCTATAAACTTAAGACTTTGCAAAGTGAACTTTGCCTGTCTAAAAAGGGGCTTACCAAGTTAGATTTTTTTTTACAATATGTTTTTATCAATAAATTGTTGAATTGTTGAATTATTTAATTTTTTACTTCTTTACCGCTATTTAAAATCAACTAAAGCTTCAAACGATAACACACAATTTAGATGTTGAAGTTGTTGTTGGAACATTTTTAAAAAAGAAATTCAACAAATTCGCTAAAGTCCCGCTAAGTTTCTTTAACCGTACGATGCATACCCAACTTTTTCTACGAGAACACACACCCGGGATACGTTTGTACCTACTAGCTTATTTTGGGTTTTTCTTATGTTTAAATGGTCCAATTTCTTTTTTTTTTTAAACGTAAAAAAATATTTCAAAAAGGTTTTAGTTCTGTTTCATGCAAATATTCTACATCGTTCAAAAGATATAAGCAAAAGAGTGCATGCAGGAAACTCTTATTCAAGTTATGCTCAAGATTTGTTCACTCTCCGGTCGGAACTATTGAGAGATCGCTCGAATTCCAGGTGTACACACTCGTGGCCTTTTTCGATATTGAGGGGGCCTTCAACAATGTCAGCCCGGAATCTATTGTGGCGTCCATGAGGAGTCTGGGGATCGACGATGACATACATACATATGTAGATTTGTGGACAATCTACTCAGGAATAGGGTAATTTTCTCTACGATAGGTGAGACCAGTGTTCAGTGGCTGGTAAACAGGGGAAGTCCCCAAGGGAGAGTTCTATCCCCACTATTGTGGAACTTGACTATGAACACCATGTTGATGATTAAAACAGTGGCGTATGCTAATGATGTTGCGCTGGCTATCACAGGGAGACATTTGAACGTAATGTCTTAGTGTATTGAGGCTGCTTTAGGGGTACTCAGCACCTGGAGCGCATCATGCGGGCTGGGTGTCAACCCGTCAAAGACGGAATTGGTACTCTTTACGAGGAAGTACAAGACCGAAGACTTTAGTCTTCCGAGATTAAACGGAACTCAGCTTCAGATTTCTCACAGTGCCAAGTATCTGGGCGTGGTTCTGGATAGCAAGCTGTCATGGGGACTTAATTTCCGGATGAGAGTGGAAAGAGCAATAGTTGCCATATATGCATGTAGGGATGCAATCGGTAGAAACTGGGGCATGGGCCCGAGGTGTGCAAATTGGATCTTTGAGGCTGTAGTAAAGCCGACTCTGTATTACGGGGTCGTTGTATGGTGGACTGCATTGGATAAGACCAGGCACCGCGCGAGGCTTGAGACAGTACATAGACTTATCGCGTTGATGATCACGGGATCAATGCGATCTACTCCCACGAGGGTACTGTTTATGATATTAAACTGGATCCCAGTGGACATCATGGCCAAACAGATGGCTCTTTGATCAGCTCACTGTAAGTCACTTATCGGGCGCGAGTCTTACAGAGTTGTGCAGATGAGGTGAACCTGTGAGTCCACCTGCTCGATATCCAGGATCCTTTGGCCTGGATTTGATGAACGGAGAACTAACTCTCTACTAAAGTTCAGTAGGGATCAGATAAGGACAGTGATATCGGTTGTGACTGGACACTGGCCGGTGGGGACTCATGCTGGAAGAATGGGTCTGGAATTTATCGACTAATGTAGAAGTTCTTCTCTTCGCTAGGAAGACGAATTGGTTGAACTTTGCAGTGACGCCATCTGAGTAACTGCTCTATAGGATGGGCATTGGCGCTGGATATCACAAAGGAACCCAAGTGAGCTGTATCTCGATGGTTGCCCATGGAACCTAACCTATCCTATGCTTAAGAAACAAAACGACGTAGAAAATCCAAAAAGGTGTGTGGAAAATGTAAGAAGCCAATGTGTCTTGAACATTCGATCACCAATATCGAGTGCACAATATGTAACAATAATGCATTATTTTCATTTTTCAAATAAAATAATGTAATTTAAACACACAATAAAATGGTTTGTTGCCTTTTATTTTGATATTAGCTGGTGTGGTACAAACGTATCCCGGGTGTGTGTTTACGTAGGTGTCGACTTTGGAAGCACGTAGCTTCTGAACCACTGATCCGAATTGCATAAAATAACCTTTAAACAATTAGAAATTACTTATGTTTCCTAGATCCGAAATCTATATTCCTTAAGTTAAGCCGTTCCTGATTTACAGCACTGCAAAGTTGCAAGTGGATACATTTGTACCCGGGTGTGTGTTCTAGGGTTAAAGCTTACATTCATAAAATAATACTTTATGTTGTTTTAATGATAAAATCCTCATATTTACTGTTTGAAAATTATTTCTCTATTTTGTAGTTTATTAATGAACTATTGAGTAGTCCACTTGCAAACACCGCTAAGTCAAAAAAAAATCTGTAAAAGTCGGCATTTTATTTGTTTTTATAATGCCTCCCTAAGCCCTTATCAATCTCGTTCAAAACTCAGTAAGTTACGCGTAAGTTCTGGTAAATAATAAATACTCCTGCAAAACTCTCTTTATTGTTTAGCAGTTCACTTTCAAATAACTCTAAGCTACAAATAAACTTGCAAAAGTCGCCAAGTTATAGTGTTTTCACACTTAAGGTTTTACCACAAATTTTGGTTTTAACGATAAAACCAATCATTAAACCAGATTTTACCATACAAAATAATATTGTTAAAACCATCTTAAAACCTCTTTTGATTTGGTTTTAAGTAGATTTTATGAAATACAACCATGTTTTAGTTGTACTAAATTCAGTGCTACCAAGTTAAAAAGATTGAAAACAGCTGATAATGTTTAATCCCAGCTAGCATTTTATATCACAATCGAATCTTTTAGGAATGAGCTCATATTTCGATCATAAATGATACTCTTGTTCGGAGAAAAAGTTACACTGCCGATGAATCACCTCAAAGAATTATTCGTGATGCAATTATCTGATTCTTTTTTGATCAATATAATGGTAGGTTTTATACTTAATCATTAGTTAGTATTTTTCGTCACAGTTTTTAATATAATATTTTAAAAAAATTTTTAATTGTCATGTTTTTAATTTTTTTTTTAATTTCTTTGTTAAATGTACCCCCTGATTATTTGAACAAATTTTATTTTGAGCCAAACAAATGTTACTGGGTTCTCGAACAGGAAATAAGAAACCATATTTTTCTCTTTTAATTTGACAAGACGAATGAACAAAAATACAAAATATAAAGAAATAATGTTAAATTTATAATTAATTTTTTATCTATTTTCCTAATAAACCCCTTTTCAGCCATTTAGCGTTAATCATTTACGGCCTAATTTATAAAAAATAAAACAGGTTAATAAAGAGTTTATAAATTGGATTTTCATACAAAATCTGTTTCATAAACCCTTTATTAATATGTTTTATTTTTTATAAATAAGGCAGTTAATCTTTTGTTTATAAATAAATAAAATACAAATAAATTTCTATGAGTTCATTTGTGTTAATGCAATAGATCAGAATCAATCATTTTTAATTTTTGGTCAATAAGGCCTTTTGCATTTTAGGTAACGATATATGAACTCGCAATCGTTCAAGTAATAAATCAGGTTGTAATCATCAAATAGGATCTAAGAATACTCATTTAGGTAATATTTACAAAATATTATCACCCAAATGCTAGCTGGGATGGCGCTCAATAAAAATAAATAAAT
Source organism: Pollenia labialis (assembly GCA_949318255.1). Lineage (NCBI taxonomy): Eukaryota > Metazoa > Arthropoda > Insecta > Diptera > Polleniidae > Pollenia > Pollenia labialis. The sequence goes on along the minus strand of OX439141.1, from coordinate 138,879,590 downwards.
TTAAAAAAATAAAAAACGTCAAACCGATGAAATATTTTAAAATTAATTATTTATACAAAAATGTTTGATTTCCAAGCATTCAATTCATTCACTTCTTTTACAAATTTTCTTATTCCTACTAGAAATTAATTTTATTTTGGAGAAAATAATTAGCCAAACTGTGATTTAAAACCTGATTTAATAAAACTTGTAATGTGAACGCAAAATCAGCTGTTAATAGATTTAATGTTAAAATCAGGTTTTAACTTTAGGTGTGAAAGCACTATTACGTAGTAACCTCAGCTCCAAATAATATAAAAAATATTAAAATCATATACACCATCGTAGAGCATTCGTTTTGAGAAGCACCGTCAGCTCCGTATGTCCGTTATCTTGTGAAAGAAAGTGAAAGAAACTGGCATCCTCATCGATAAACCAAAGCGTGAAAAGCCAAAAACAGTGCGTACACTCGAGAATATTGCTGCTGTGGTAGAAACCGTGCGGGAAGCGCCATCAACATCAATTCACCGTCGTTCTTAACAATTAAACATTTCGGAGACATCATTTAGACGAATTTTGCATAAAGTCCTTGGTATGACGCCATACAAAAACCAATTGGTTCAGGAGTTGAAGCCAACTGACCATCAGATGCGATTTCGCTTCGCTAAGTGGGCCTGCGATCGACTTTCAGCAAAACTGAGAAAAAATAAATCAAGATGCATTTGAAACTGGAGTTAACGATGAGGTTTTTGTTTTGAAATTAATAACTACATCAGATTACACCATTACTTTTTTTATGGCCCAACTACAGAAAAAACAACGCCGCAAGGACTTAAAGGAACTGTTCGAACTGGTTGTTATATTCCTTTGCGGTGATTTGGGTGAATATAAGTTCAAAGAACTCATACCCATTCACCACGCTCGACGGCTGTACAAGGCAAGTTATTCTTTAAAAATATTTATGTTCAGTGATCAATTTAAACTGGAAAAATCACAACTGGGTGGAATTCGAGATGTCTGCGTATTTAACATTCGTCTTTACGTAAAAGTCTATTATGACTGTACTGCAACTGTCAAAGCTCCGAATCAGGACTTTAACTTTTTGAAAGCACTTCACTGGCAGATGAGGTTATAGCCCTCGCCTTCTTTGACTCAGATGTTCCGTGTGACAAAAAACGAAAAATGTTTTAGAAGAAGCCCTTGCAGAAAATGAAAAGAAAATCGAACTAGAAAGAAAAAGAAGAAGAAAAAACTGTAGATGGAACTGGAGAAGATAGAAGAATAGCTCCGATGGCTCTAACGGTGTTGAATATGCTATCCGTAGCAAGAAAAAAATTTACGTTAGTTTTGCAGAAGTAAATGATCAATTTTTCTCGAATGGCTTCAGTGCTTTCGTAACTTCGAAAACAAAAAACTTTTTCAAACTCTTCAACTTTCCGCATGAATTTATACAATATCCACCGAAAACGTGGAAGAAGCAAGAAGATTATCAGCGAGCATTTAAAGGTGTCGAGAAAATTCATGTTGTTAACGACACCACCGAAAGAGGCGTGAAGATGATGGAGGAGTACAATAAAATATCGTGTAAGAACGAAGAGAAGAAGCAACATTTGATTAAAGTTGTCGCTGATTATCGAAAAAAATATTTTTTTTTTTTTTATAATTTCCTAAGCTTATCCCGCGAAGCTTTATGCTTGTCTGCAGGAAAGAAACCAGAGTCTCAGGCGGGAATCGAACCCGCAAACCCAGCGCTGATAGACTAGCTCGCTACCAGCTAGTCTACCGGGGCACTCCAACTTTTGAGAAAGGCAATTTCATATAAATCATTGATAATTAGCAATTAATATCATTAATAAAGCCATTTTATTTTATTGTAATAGTTGTCTATTTTTTCTTCCTTTTGGTAAATGTTCGTGAAAATTAAATTTTTTGTATGGGTAGCATATGAAGGGTTGGAGATGCAGATTAAGTTTGTTCAAGAGAAATATTGGGGATGCAAAAATAATAGGGGTTGCTCATACATTTTACATCTCTACACGTAGAGAAAAAACATGGTTGAATAATTGTTAACAAAAACATATTAAGGTCCCTGCAATGGCAACAAACAAACTTTTGTTGTTTTTGAAAAAACTTTTTTCACGATTGATATTTTGTTTTTTTATGAAACTTCAAATATGGTTGATTTTAACAATATTATGTTTAAATAAAATAAAACTACAATCATTCACTTAAAATATTATGGTTACCTTAACCATATTATTATTATCACGGTAACAACATTATGGTTTAATTCATCCATCATAATATGTTTAGTTTCGACCATTATTATGGTTAATATTGACTAAAATATGGGTAATTTTGACCATATTATGGTTGATTTAGGGACAAATTTTGTTGATTTTAAATATACTATGGTCATATTTAAACATAAAATGGTAACTTGCAAACATAAAAATTGTTAAAAACCAACCATAGTATGTTGCTCTTAGAATATTTATTCCTACGTTTAGGGGTGACTCCTCAGTAGTAAGGGGCGTTTTTCCCTCCATTTAGCCGGAATTTCATTCTCACAGACTTCAATGCGCGTGCGGCACGGCAATTTTCAACGGATCGAGCTCATATTTTACACAAAACTGGGCTCCGATTTTGGAAAATCAAAAATAAACAATTAGGGACCACATTAATGTATATATACATATATTTTTTTTACCAAACCCACCATACAACAAATCAAAGATCTCAATTTTAAAGTGTTGAAAATTTAATTGTTAAAAAAAATCATAAAATTTGCATATTTATTGCAGCTTAATTTACACTTGCATTTTGAGCGTGCTGGCAAAAAAAATACCACAAACCAATTTTATATTGAGCAGAAAAACAGAAAAATTCAACAAGTAGATTTGCATAAAACTGATAAGATAATAAAACAAACATACATGCATAAATTAATTGAAACCATGTGCACTTGAAAGCTACTAAGCAAAAAATGTTTTTTTTTAAAACAAGTTATGTGCATTGGCAAAACAACGGGTCTATTTACAAGAACTTTGTTCTTGGTATTTTCGGTCAACATAATCGTTCTTCTGAGACCGCTTTTACAAATTCGCTTGGTCAATTTGAGTCGACAGGCTTCCTACATTAGAGCATGTTCGATCAGGTCGTAAGCCAAAGCATTTAAGAAGGCTTAAATTGGTAAATTTCGTAAGGTTTTCAATAATCGGGGCAAACTACAAAGACCACATTTCGGATATCGTCCTGTTGAGGCTGCATGCACACAGCTAGCAAAATAATAAATAAATTAATTAATTAGTTGCAGGGTTGCCAAACTTGGTATTTTTTGACCAAATTTGTTCGGATATTTTTGGTTTGGTCGGATGGTAGGCCAAGCATAATTTTGGTCGGTCTTAGAAAATGTACAACATTAATTTATTTTAAAAATTTAGAACACTGGTCGCAAATCTATTAGCTTTTTTAGCAACCAATTTTTATTTTTTGTTGATGAAACTATAGATGTGGCAATGAAATGAAATGTATTACGTTAGTAGCAAGTTACTTTAACGGTGTTAGTTTTATAAAGAATAGTTTTGTCCCCTTATTCGAGCTTATCAAGTCAGTAACCGTTTAAATTTTTCTTTTTAAAAGCTTTTCATAAACAACCAATTTTCTTTTCAAAATTTTGATCGGATTGGCAACAGTGATGCATTTTGGGTTATTTTGTTTTGGGCCAAATTGAAGATTTAAAAGGGCCAAAATAAATTTGATAGGGCCAAAAAAAATTTTAGAACGTATGTACCTATGTATTTGAGTATTAGCCCTTTATTTAAATTAAAACAATCGTAATATAGTACATATGTACATGTTTTATGTCATTTAGAACAAAACCTTTAATCAACAACTAAAATTCAGAATGTTTAGAAGTATTTTTTTTAATGTTATATTTAAACAATATATACCTACATACATATTTAATATAAAATTAAATTAAAAAATAATAAAATTAAAGTCAAAAGAATATATTTTATATGTTATTATAATAAAATTGTATATTGACCCCAAGTTTTTAGTCCAGCAGTTCCTCAACTGTGACATTACGGTTCGTAACAGTTTTTTGTGTTATAAGTTTTAAAATATCTTTTTTTTTTTTTTTTTTAATATTTTATTCAGGCTTAAGTTCATCAATTTAATTTAAAAAAACAGAAGTGAGAAAAAACATGTAAAATCGATTAAAAATGGATAATCATTCAAAAAAGCAAATTTCGATCTACCAAAGGTTAAAATACAATTTGGTTTAAGGATTGATGTTTGACTATTGACGTCAGCAGTCGTCGATGGCTGCGAGTGTAAGACGGCAAATCCATCTGAGGAGATCGAGTGGTTGCGATCGAAACATGTCATGGTAACCAGCCGCCTGGGTTCGAATCTCAGGTCAGTCAAGAATGAATGATTATCAATAACAATTTTAATTAATTTTCATGTTGTAACATTTAATGAAAATTAAATTTGATGAACTTAAGCCTGAATAATATATTAAAAAAAAAATTTGGATTAAAAACCATAAATAGTTCAACAAAATAACCACAATACTAATTATTGTTTTAAAATATCTTTATCATAACAACTACCAGAGTTAGATTTTATTAAATCTTTCGATTGTACAAGTATTAACGAAGAAACTGTTTTTACATGAAGACGATTTCTCAAATTGGTTTTAATTAAATTTTGGGATGAAAAAACTCGTTCTACACATGCTGAGGAATGTGGAATAGAAAGAATTCCTTGAACAATTCTATATAAATTCATATATAAAGGTTCATTTAAGCAATTCTTAATCATAGAAATCTTTTTCCAAAATTTGCTTATACTTAAATCTTTAAAATTTTTAAATTCTTGAACTTCCGATAGAGCCCTATACTCACTATTTATTTGTTCAAGTTTATCTATTTCGTTTGGAAAAATTTTAAGAACAAGTGGTACAATGCTATTGGTTTCCCCACTTAAAACATGATCTGGCGCAAATTTTGGAAACCAATTTAAATAAAAATCTCCAAAATCATATTTTTTTCTCATATATTCCAAAAATGTTGTGTAAAAAAGCATGACGTTATTTTTGAAAATTACCACTTCATGCTCTGGTATGCACTTTGAAGTGATTAATATTATAGCTGCTGCTCCACAATAAATTTCCTTGGTTGGTAGATGATTGATGTTTAAATCAACATTTTCTAAGCGAACGTCATTAATAGCTTTTTTGTTCAAAAATTTTTTAGCCAATTGGCGGAACAAAACTGACAGTCTGTTCATTAGAATATGCACTCTTGTATCCTGACTTTGCATTTCGATGTTTATATCGTTAATAATCTTTAATACATATGACAGAAATAAAAAGTACAATTTAACTATGTTATTCTGTAAACTTTTTAATATAAACGTCGTTTTTTCCTTATCTTTTGACTCGAAATTATTCAATGTAAAAAAATATGTCAAAGGAGTCCATTGCTCTAATATTCTATCAACTGCAGCTTGCCGTGACAACCATCTAGTTGGAGCATATTTTAGTATGGCATGTTCATCTGAATTAAAATATTTTTGAAAATCGGTCAAATCATCTTTACGAGTAGAGCTGTTACAAAAAAAAACTATTAATACTTCGTATGAGATCATCAATGGTGTTAGGAATATACTGCGCTGCATGCGATGATGCCAAATTCAAATTATGGCAAATACAACCACTAACATACAATGTTGTCTTAACTTCCTTCAATAACGCTTGAACACCATTGTGTCTTCCCATCATAGTTGCACAGTTATCGGCCCCAAAACTTACTAAGTTGCTGATTGGTATATTATTTTCCTTTAAAACGTTCATTATTGCATTGAAAATTGATTGCGCTGTCCCATCGGAAACATGAGTTAAAGCTAAAAAACGGTCAGCACAAATACCATCATATATACGAATCAATATAGCTAAATTTTTAGACACCGACCGATCAGTACTTTCATCAATAATTATAGAAAAATATTGATTTTGGCATAAATTGATAATTTGTTTGGAATTGGAAGGCCCAATACAGTCGCTTACTATCTTTGTGGCTTTATTTCGATTTATGATCAGGTTTTTTACAATATTCGAGTCTGTAATAAAATTTTTCAACACGCAGTTTAGATGGTCTAATATTGCAAATGGCAAATTATGTTCGGCAACAAAAAGTGTAAGCATTATATTTTTGACTTTGTTGCTAACCGAATCTCCCGATGTTGTCTTTGAAATAAGGATATCGATTTTTGGATGGCTTTTCGCAACGCTTTCATTTTTTTTGTGGCCTTCAGACTCAGCATGTCTTTGTATGTGGTACTGACTTCCAGAAATGCTTATATTACACAAAATACATTTTTTACCATTTTCCATTTCTTTTAGCCATGGGTAAGATTTAATCCAATCTGCTTTAAATTTTCTATCAGATTGTCTTTTTAAAGATAGCGTTGGATCACATTGATCGTGACATGAATTGTCTCTAAAAAATTAATGTATTTATTATTACTTTGATAAAAGTACTAATGTATGTAGGTATAAAAGTAAATTCGTATTTTAATTTACCTATTTAAAAACTTGTCCATTTTTGTATTATTTAATTAATACAAGCTTTATTTTTTCACAAATAGCATTACGTAGTGCAATAAAAAATTTTATGTATCAATAACCCTGTAGTTTTTTCGTGACAATTGACCCCAAAATTGGCAGTACTATACACTGTAGACTGGTTATAATACTATCCACATTGATCCTATACTTTGAAGACTGGTTATAAAACTATCCACATTGAACCTATACTCTAAAGACTGGTTATACAACTGTGGAAAATTTCACTGTCACTTTGTGGTGGCACTTAGCTGTCTTTTTGTGTCGCAGATGGTGGATAGTAATAAATGTATGTCATTGAGTATCAGTGATGTTAACCGTACGGTAATTAGCATCTTTTACGGTAATTTAAAGAAATGTGGATTTTTGAAATACATATTCAATACATACGTATGAAGGATTTATAATTTTAGCTTCTGAGAGGTGATTTTCAATTTTAAAATAGATAATGTAATAACAAAAAGTTAAGAACATTATGCTTCTGCAAATGTTTTCGTAACACCAATAAAATATGAAAAATGAAATTACTCTTGTATATTATTAATTTTATTTTTAACTTGTTGTTTGTTTATAAATCAGCAATTTTGAATTATGTGTCAGTTTGAGTTAAAACATTTTATTATTAAATAAATATACAAACCGACAAGTTATAAACAGTAAAATTTCAGATTTCAAATTTGAGTAAACAAAACTGGTAAAAAAATTATTAAATAAAATAAAACTGAAACAGGAATTATGAGTAAAAGAAATATAAGAAGGCAAATAAAACATGAGAAAGAAGTGTTTGTTAAAAAATTTATGGATGCTGGGTTAAAAAAAAAGAGTGAATTGTGTGAGGAAATAGAATCAGCTGGTTTGTGTGTGGAAAGTGTTGTAGAAAGCAACACGGAAGAAAATATAATGCAATTTGAATATTGTAATACAAACAATTTGTTTCCGGATAACGATACAAAAAGCTTAAGTGGAAAATTATGAAATTGGTTTAAAAAATACAGACCCAGTCGCGAATGCGCACATAATTTATATAAAATTCTTCAGGAGGAAAATTTAAATGTTGAGAATTTTTATAAAACTAAAAATGCAATAGAACCCAATATTGTAGCTATAGCTGGGGGGTATTATCTGCATGTTGGGGTTGCAACGCAGTTAAAAAAAATTTCAGATTATGTTGGACTTCCAGAAAAACTAAGTTTAGACGTTAACATTGACGGTTTGCCCCTATTTCGAAGTTCGAAAGCGCAACTTTGGCCTGTTTTGATTAGGCTTAACAATGTTTATAGTTGCCCTGTCTTTCCGGCAGGTATGTATATATATGGGAAGAAGTAAGCCGAATAGTTGTAATGAATACTTAGGTAAATTTATAACTGAACTGGCACACCTTATTTCCAATGGTATCGAGATTGGAGGGAAACTGTTCTATTTGGAAATAAGAGCCATTATATGTGATGCTCCTGCGAGAGCTTTCGTCAGTGGCACTCTTTCACACACATCAAAACATGGCTGCTCCAAATGTACTCAAGTTGCAAAAAAGATTGATGGAGTATTGACGTATTCAACAAAATCGGGTTCATTAATTACAGATGCAAAAAAAAAAAAATCTCCCTTCGAGCATATACATTTGTCTATGGTTACGCAAATTCCATTGGACCTTATGCACCTCATCGATTTAGGTGTGATGAGAAAGTTCCTTTTGCGAATTGTAAACAGGAAATTGCGTTTAAAAGTGTCGAAGGAAAATATAGGCAACATTTCACAAAAACTGTTGGAAATCAAAAAATGCGTTCCAAAAGAGTTTGCTAGGAAACCACGGTCCTTAGAAGATTTGTTACACTGGAAAGCCACCGAGTTTAGGCAATTTTTGCTGTACACAGGGGTTATTGTACTCAAAGATGAAATTCATGAGGACTTGTTTTACCAATTTCTTTTGCTACATTCAGCGTGCAGACTTCTATATTCAGAAAAACAGCGTTCTTCGAATTTAGAAACCGCTCAAGACCTCCTTGATTTATTTGTTGAAAATTCCAAAATATTGTTTGGAGAAAATAGTATATCTTATAATATACATAGCCTGCTCCATGTTAAGGATACTGTGAAATTGGTAGATAACCCAACTTATGATCCTCATATTCTTTTGAAAATTATTTGCAAGTTTTAAAAAAAAAGTGCGAAAACCAAGTAAAATCTACCAACAAATTCATAATACATTAGTAGATGAATGCTCTTTAGTTCCGCCATATAAAGCTGAACCCTCACTCACCGAAAAAAAATGCACATTTCAAAATTTTTTCTTGAGTACAAATTATCCAGATATTTTGTGCTACATGAAAGATTTTACACCGATTGAAGTACAATCATTTTCCAAAGAACAAGGCGGCAATATATTAGGAAGGAAATTTAAAAATTTGCGTAATTTGTATACGGAGCCTTGCGAATCAATAACATTAGGAGTTTGTATAGCAGACGTAGTTCCATCTGATACTGCAGAAATGTTTTCGCTGGCAGAAGTTGAACATAAAGCAGTAGGAATTCCGTACGCAAATAATATTGTTCTTTTACCAATACCATTAATTTTTTAACTGCAAGCTCTTTTAAATTTCAATTGCCAGCAATTATTAGCAATGTCCGACTCAAATAGTTCTCCCATTCAGTTGAGAAGATATACCCCTAAATATAGTAAAAGTGAGTATTTTTTTGTTACTAAGTATATTTCAAAATGCTGAATTAACATTTTGTATTATTTCAGAAACTCCAACTTCTAAAGAAACTTGCGAATGTAAGAAAGAAATGAATGAGTTAAGAGGTAACATGTTTTTCTTATATTAGCACCTTTTTCTTTTCATTAATATATTTTTTCAAAAATTTATTTTCTTTATATTATTTCTAATTTTTTCTTTGCAGATGCTATGGAATTAAAACTGGGACAAATGCAAGGTAAGTTACATTGTGCGTAGGCTTTCGTTCACGCATTTTTATCACGAAATTTATGACAATTTCGTTAACAGATACATATATAAATGCGACCTTTTTTCTTAAACTTCTTTACATTACAGACCAAATGAAAATAATTGTTGAAGCCCTAGCTGAGCAAAAAGTTCTGCTTAAAAATATGTCCACGCAGGCTCATGGACTTCAAAGAGACAACGCCAATAATTTCCCCATTAAATCGGTAGAAGAGCTTGCTTCTATAAATAGCAAAATATGTAACGAAAACAGACAACGTTATGTAAGTACACATAAGTAAAACAACAATTATAAGGGCCATTATCTCAAAATCTGAGCACTTTAATCGAAAATTGAGATAGTGCTCCTATAATGGCTAATAAATCACTGATGGTTTAAAAATGTATTATATTTTAAACTACATTTTATCCAGGTAAATGCAATAACATCATTGATTACACCACAAGGTGTAAAAAAAACTTGAAATTTGTCCTTTCACCTGAATTAACAAATTTAATAAATATTGACGGAATTCACGGTAAACAGTCGCTAAGAAAAATGAAAACCTTTTTTGATGTCTTCATAGGTAGAAAAAACATTTTATACTTTGCCCAGATAGACACATTTTAATTTCAGAAGCCATAATTCCAAACGCTTGCGACGCTGGCCCAGAACATCAACTGCGTGAAGCAATACGTCTTCAAAAAAAGCGATATTTAAAAAAAATAGCTGAAAACAAAATTAAAATATGTTTGCCTTTATTTTATTTAATAAATGCATTTGATTTGTTTTTTTTACGAAATGTTTTTTTTTTAAGTTATGTAAATAAATTATAAAATTTTATAAAATGCCTTTTATTTCATAAAAAATACGGAATGATTTGGGGATTTTTAAGGGAGTGGTTTGGCAGGTATAAGGAAACAGTTAAGGGTTAGCCAAGAAGAACCGGCTTATGAACTGTCTCTTTGTGGCCTCTTGGTGACAATTCGCCCCCTCGTAGGACATCCCCTTGTTAAAGTGGCTAGTCATATGGCTAGCTTTCGGACTGGTTGTGTCATAAAGGGACTAGTATTATAACCAGCTCGGAGACAGCCACATGAACTATAGAGTAAGGGAATGGTTTCGTAGACACAGCTAATTAACTAACCTGCTTGGGACAGATTTATGGTTAGTATAAGGAGACAGTTAAGGGTTAGCCAAGAAGAACCAGCTTATGAACTGTCTTTTTGTGGCCTCTTGGTGACAATTTTCCCCCTCGTAGGACATCCCCTTGTTAAAGTGGCTAGTCATATGGCTAGCTTTCGGACTGGTTGTGTCATAAAGGGGCTAGTATTATAACCAGCTCGGAGACAGCCACATAAACTACAGGGAATATTTTACCGTTACCGATTTTGACAGTCTACTTTATTTTTATTTTTTGTATTTATGTACTTCATAAGTATATGTATGTATACATGTAGTACAATACTATAGTATTTTTTGTACTTAAAACTTTTTGAAAGAATACAGATTTGCAAAAAAAAGGAGTTTTTTCTTTGTAAAACAAAACAATGTTGTATATTAAAGTAGTGTTTGACACAGGGGAAAAATTACATGAAAAAGTACAATTAAAGTAGTTAGTTGACATGAAAGGGCCAAAATACCTATGGGGGAACCACAGGGCCGTCAAACATTCAAAAGTGCCACAAATGGCCCAATTATGCCACATTTTGCATCACTGATTGGCAACAAACGGCGCTTACGCCATGACTGGTAATGTTGGTAAGCTTAATCTTACTTAGCAATGCAAAAAGCATTAAGCTTCGTTCACAATAGGCAGCAACAATTTTACTGGAGTTCAAAATACAGCAACAATATTATGCATTTCTTATTATTTTTTACAGCGTTTTGTTAAAATTTTCATTCAAAACTAAATAAAATTATTATAAACGTAATTTTCTATTTCACACAAATTGCTGCTGAAGTAGATTTTTTTTTAAAAAGTTGAGTCTACTTCTACTTCAGCAACAATTTGTATGAAATTGTATTATTTATGACGATATACTTGTTATTTAATATTTAAAAAATTTGGTCGGTTTCAAGGATTTTGGTAGGTTTTGCAGACAATTTTGGTCGGATAATAATTTTTCAAACGGCAACCCTGCTGCTAAGGCAAATTTTCTGATGATTTTTTTTATAGTAGCAGCCATTTTTTTGCTTTGTTTTTGTCACTTCTTTACCCTAGGTCTACACCAGGGATTTCCAAAATTTTTTTGGTTGTGTGTTAGTGAGTACCAGAGAGTAAGCAAATTGAGAGAATGCATTTATTTACAGCCGAAATAAAATGTTAGTAATATATTTTATAAGTTGTATAACACAAAGGTACAAAATTAAAAATTTTTTGTGTTGATAAAAAATTTGTAGCAATTCTTTACCAATTCAATGCCGCTGATTTTAAAACTACACTTTTTTTATTCGGAAGCTTTTTGACTCTAAATCAGTTTCAAATATCTTATCAAACAATTGTAAAAAATTAAAGATTTTTATGTTTTAAAAATTCATAAAAAATAAATATTGCACGCAAATCACAGCTGATAGAAAAAAAGTGCAGTTTTAAAATCAGCGACATTGAATTGGTAAAGAACTGCTACAAATTTTCTAGCAACACAAAAAATGTTTCATTTTTTTCCCTTGTGTTCTACAAGTTATAAAATAAAATCTTCTAAATTTATACTTTTATGGCAGTTTTGTAATAGTAGAATGCTTTTCAAATGGGATGAACTCAATTTATTACGTTGCTTGGAACAAATATATTTTAAATCCGAAAAAATTTGTTCGCATAGGTAAGTAGTGCCGAATAAAGAGAGGCATCTCAATGAATTTTTTTTTAGTTCAGGATAGAACTCGCCATCCAAATCTTTCCAGAACTCTACAATGTTATTTTCGTCTGGGGCATTTACTTCGCTTCGTAGTATGATAAGTTCTGATTGAATATCAAATTCGTAGTTGCTTACATCGCAACGAAAAGGGTTTTCGAAAAGATCTAATATCGGTTGTAAAATTACAATATCTTGAAACCTGTCTTGAAAATTAATGAAAAGTGTTTCAAATATTTCGGCATATTCATATCTTTTGTCCATTTCGAGATTTCTGTAAACAAGTGAAGTTTTTGGAAAGTTGGAAAAATCACCACTTTTAATTTGGGAAAAAATTAGAAAAAGTTTTGTTTTAAAATTGTGAATGATTTTTGACAAGTCGCATATATTGCGTTCCTTTCCTTGCAATTCCAAATTAAGTTCATTTAACATACTTGTCGTATCTACCAAAAAAGCTTAGTCTTTTAAACACTGGACTAAAACTTTTTCTATTTTCTCAGTTTCTAGAAACTGAAGAACTTCTTCTCTTAAATCATAAAGTCTATTCAGGCAATCACCGCGACTTAGCCACCGAACTTCTGTAAACATTTTCAGGTCACAATTCACAGCATTTTTGATTTTTAAAAAGGTTAAAAATTTTCGGTGGGTAAGCGCTTGATGTCTACACAAGTTCCTAATTGAACAGTACGACGGCCTACCGTTTGACTGGACAGGGGAAGAGACTCTATAAATTGAGTATTATAATTAAGCCTTTCCCAAATTGTCTTCAGCAATTGCTTGATAAAACACCATCCCACAATGGTCTTCCTTTCTTAACAATTTCCAATATTACTAAACTTGAAATCTCCATTTTCAGTTTGGGAACTGATTTTGGTTCATTAATTTCCTCTTCTAATAACCATTTTTTCAATTCAATATGAGAATTTTAACGTGAAAAAGTTGTTTTAGTAAACAGTTAGGGTATTCATAGTGGTAAGTAATATAGAAATGGTATTCACGGTGTTGGGTTGCTCATACTTCAAACATCTGTGCATACATTTTTATTCTAGCTAATGGTATATCATAACTTTTTAGAAAATACCAAATGCACACATGAGTTTGCCCGCAAAAATGTATAAAGTCATTATAACAGGTCAAAGTTACGTTAAATAGTTACCATAAATTAGTAAGGTTAAAGGCAGAATTAGTCTTTACTTTCTGTTTCTGTTCTGTTCCGTGCCGTTCTGTTTCAAAATTGTAAAAGTTACTTTTTCTGTAGCAACTTATTAGCCATTTATGACAAATTTATTAGTTTTGCACCATCCATTGTTTTATTTCAATAACTTTTATGCACATAAATTTGAAGAAATAAAATTTAATTAATGTATTTTTTATTTTGCGGTCACTTACAATTACTTTACAAGTTTTTGATTTTATCAAACTGAACCGCAACAGAACAAAACAACTAGCCAATTTCACAGGTTTTTTAATAACAAAAACAAATCAGCTGGTTCGTAACAGAACAGAAAGTAAAGACTTACTGAGCCTTTACTCTTTGGGCTCAGTCAAATAATTGTAGCATAAAAAAGTTAGCAATAAAAATAGTGCGAAACAATAAAGTTTCATTAATACATCAATAAAACACATCTTCTTACCCAAACATTTTACCTACTGTCACATTTGCTTTTATGTGTACAGGTTATTTACACATAAATTGTAGCAAAACAAGACTTTTTTACTTGTTTTTTAAATATTTCTACTGTTTTCAAAGAAAGAAAAAACCCACTGATGCGATTGGTACAGAAACCAAAATATTTTTACAAGCAAAATACCAACAAATTCTTTTGGCTATTTTTTTTTCTTAATAATTTCTGCATTTAGGTACGTCTTTTTAAAGAAAGCAAAAGGGACCCTTTTACAGGTATCAAAGAATTTTTTTCCACAAACAAAACACATATCGTTAGCTTAAACGTTGCAGTAAATGTTATTGTTAAAAAAAGTTACTTAATAAAATTTACGTTAGCTTTGCTGTTAAATATTTTCAACAATTTAAATTATGTTAAAATTAAATAGAAATGTTATATTACTCTGCATTTAAGTCTTAAAATTTAGACTCTAAATATTGCACGCAAGGCATTGGATGTTAAAAAGCATTTTTGACAGCACAATATTTTTGAGTGTAAGCTGAAACAAAATAATATAGCATCCGCTAAACATGTACACTTGTCGAAGTCACACCGACGACTGAATTGAAGAGCATAAAAATATGTGTTTGTAGTGGTTTGCACAATTGTGCAAAGAAATGGAAACCCCTGGTCTACACTAAAGATAATTATCTCAGCAAGTTGGCAATAACGTCGGCAGAATAACAGAGCAATATTTCTTATTGCTCAGCTTATGTTAAAGGCATGGGAAAACGTATTTATGTTAACTCATAGTTTGAAAAAATCAAGAAGGAAGGTGCGGTGTAAAAAATTGCGGTATCTTACAAGAATTATTATTAATAATATAAATTCTTTCTTATTCGACTTTATTATTTAAATTTATATTAATTTGTTTAAGCTTGAGGTCATTTTTAATACAAATATATTAATTTTATTGATTTTTTTTATTTTTGTTATTGTAAAATTATTATTTTTATATAAAAAAGAACTCGAACTTAAACAAATTAATATTAATTTTAACAATAAAGATCGAATAAGGAAAAAATTATAATTTTTGCAATTTTATTTTAGTGTTTATTTAATTTTTTAATTTAATTGTTTTACTACAATTATAATTTGCTACAATCTCAAAAAACTTAATTTCTTTCCCACACAATTTGCTTCTATTTTTTTTCTTTTTTGCTTTTGTCAACGAAAATGGACTTACAATTATTGCAACATAAATTGTTAGCAATAAATATGTACAAAAAATTGCTGTCTACATTAAAGATAACATAATTTTGACAATTACTGCAATATATGTCGCAATAATTATCTCTGGTATAGACGGGCAGTTATACGATATCTGTTTTAGCTAACAAAGTATACCAAAATATTTCGGCGACCAAAATTTATTAAAATTAAAAAATGTTCAACGACGGCTGCGAAAATACGATCGACGGCTAGACCAAATAATGCTAGGTGCTACTTTAAAGTGCCAAGAACCATAGTATAATTAGTACCAGGTAGGTTCATTAGGGAGAGTTCTCATTACTTACCCATGTTATGTCAAAATAATTTATATGATTTTTGACGCTTGTTTTAATATGTTTCCATATTTCCTTTTGTTTGACGTTATAGGGGTTTTGAAATTGAGTACAAAATGTCCAATGACTATACCTTGTACTTATTTTACCATGCCAAGAACAAAATATTATTATTTTTATTCTATAATTGCCAAGTAATTTCCTTACGTGACAGCTTATACTCTCCAAAAATGTTACAGACGCAATTAAGTGAGAAAAACTGGTGTTGGTTTTAATTTATGGCATTTTTGTTTCATTTCTAAAATTACAGAACGTGGGCACTGGATTGTTTGTTGTGTGGCTATGTTAAGAATTAAAAAATCAAAATCCGTTTGATAAAAGAATCGACATCTGTGTGCGTAGCGGGGTTGACATAAATATGAATGATATCATATCATAGTTTTAATTGTCAAACGTGACTCTTTCAAATAAAAAACTTGAACAATTTTTCTTAAAATTTCTTGTTTAATTTCTTGTTTTAAAAAACAAAGTTCTTGTTGAAAAACTTTGTAGAACAAACATAGCAGTTCTGTAAAAGATTGCAATCGGTTTGATGGTAATCACATGATTTCTTGCCTGCATTTAAAATCGGAAAATTTATGTTTTGATTTCTACCCACAAAAACTCACGACTCCGAGTCCAAAATTTTTCTACTTTACATATGTAAATAACCATATTAAAGTTCAATGCTGCATGTGTTAGAATTAATATATCGATTTGAAATTTTTAAAGAATCGATTTTTTACTATATTTAACCATTTAAAAGGTCCTGCATTGAAAAATTAGTTTAAATTCAAATATGGACCAGTCTCATATACATTTAGCATTTAGGTTAGAGTGGGAGTTGGATTCGGAGTCGACTCCCACAGCCCTGGTATACATATTAATGCGTCGAACTTTTACTGGCATGATTTTAATTAAATGAATTGTATTCAATGATTTCTCAAAAAAAAAAAAATTTATTCGATCACAAAATATTGTAATTTTGACCAAAGGTCTGCGCGCACCTACAACAATCCAACCATAGAAAAAACAACACGCATTTTGTTTGTGTAAAAAATGGTAGAAATTTCAGGAACAAAAGCATTTGCAAACCATTGCACGTAAAAAAACACAACTCTGCACAAAATCAGCAGGCATTTCGCGCAGACCTACTAATTGGGACATGATTTTGACAAAATTGATTTTTTTTCTTATTAGTTATTTTTTGAATCTTCATACAGTAAATATGAGGCAATAATTATTAATCAAATCTTATTCTAAAACGTAGTTTAATATCCTGCCAGTTTCGGACAAAAATGTTCCACCACAGTTTCTCTACACATTTGCTGTTGTTCATCGCTCATCTAATAGGAAGAGCCGCCATCATTTAAAAAGCAATTACAATCGAGCTCGTGGATTCGGGTCCAATTCGAGCCTTTTGTTAAATATTTTTTGGCACATTGTGATCTTTATGACTATTTGAGTTTTCAGTTTACCAGGGGGCAGCTGTGATTAATCGCAGAAGTTCATTTTGGCGGCTTTGGATTTTTTTCGACATAAGAGGCCGAGGCGGTACCCCATAACTGTATACCAAAGCACTAGATTGGCTTTAAGATAAAGTTGTAAAGAAGAAGTTTATAATCGAGACTAAGAACAGATTTTCTTCCAATAAGCCAATTAATTTAGTTTGCTTTTAGTATAGTTTGAGTTAATTTTGCTTCTATTCGCCATTTCGACGAAAATTTCATTTTAAAATAAAACAATGGCATCAGTTAGGTTAATATCATTTTTAATTCAATGCCAATCGATTGCAGTTTTTACAGCTCTGACACACACACATACATGCACACGATTTGAAGGATTTTTTGATTGAAAATCAAACTTAAGATAATTTTCATTGTCTTGTACTGTATATCGCAAAAAGTTAACTGCATATATTAATTAAAATAACTGATTTGGATCTATATTCACTTTTTTCGTATTTATTTTGTTTATGTTATAAATTTGGGGCTGTTTAATTAGTTTAGTTATAAGGATATACTTAATTATAAGATGAATTTATTGGATTACTGTGAAAAAAGTAAGCAACTTTTGAATATATATTTGGCCTTTGAAGGCATTTTTATTACACAATTTAATAAATAAAAAAAATTGACGATTTTTTCACAAATTTATCTGGCAGCCCTGTAACCATGACTATACTAAAAGATTGGTCTGCGTTGCTATCTTAAGCTTCCTTTGTTGTGTTTTGTGTAGAACCGAATCTTTCAACTCTTGAAAATTCCTTAACGGATACTTGAATGCCAGCAGCCACCCAAAATTTGTTCTTCTGCAGAAGACAGAAGCATTTCTTCGTAGGGCCCATATATGGTATTCTTTTTTGATACTTGGTTAAAAGTCAGTTTTTACATTACATTTTTGATCCGTATAAGCCTTTTAAGTAAAAAAAAATGAATTTAATAGTAAATATGTAATAGAAGTTACATACAAAGTTACCTTACGCCATGCTGTTAAATTTTTAATTGGTGGGCCAAATGTACTTAACCGCATAGTTAATGTTTCTCCCCTGACCTTGAAAAGGATTTCTGCCAAATGCCAGGAAATATTGCCCCAAAAAGGAAAGTGAAGAACGGCCCGAAAATATTACATGTGACACAACAACACGCAATATGGGTGACATTTTTTTGTTTTTTGGGGTTATTTTTCATGTTTTCGTTAGGGTGTTTTTGCATTTTAATTGGAATGAAAAATGAACCCAAATCAACTAATAAACTAATAAAAAATATAAATTTTAAGAAATGAAAAATTACCCCAAACATTTTTACACAAATTATATAAAGTTTTATGTAAAATTTTCTAGGGAAAGTATAAAAAAACCCGAGTTCTTATACCAAAGTGGAGAAAATCCTTGCCGGTTATGCAGAGATGCTTTAGTTAGCGAAGCCGGTGTCTGTTATACCATAGAAAAGAATATCCTTGCGCCCGGCCCGGCTTGGCTAACTAAAGCTTCTCTGCAAAGCCGGTCTTCGGTCGGTCCCAAAGCATAGTTGGTATTTGTTATGACATAGAGCAGAAAATCTTTTTGCCCGGCCGAAGGTCTTCTAAGCAAAGAAGCTAAAGTAAGCGAAGCCGGTGCTTGTTATACCATAGAGGAGAAAGTCCTTGAGTCCGGCCGATGGCCGCCTATGCAGAATCGTTTTTTTTTTAACGAAGCCGGTATTTGGTATATCATCGAGGAGGAAATGCTTGCGTCCGGTCCAACTCCTGCTATTTTTCGCGCGATACTTTAAACCATTGCTTGTATTATACATATTGGGGTCTTATTTCATATGAAATATTGTTCCATTACTGTTTGGGGCGTTACTTCATTTCGTTGGGGTCTATTTCATTTTTCCAAATTGGGATTTATTGCATATGAAAAAGAGCCCACGCTTTGGGGGGTTATTTCATGCCACCACTACGCTAACACTTTCTTTGGTTTTAAGTTAATACTTTTTACGCTGGTCCTACAAATTTGGCATTAATTAGTATGTTTTTAATAAAAACCTTATAAAACTTACATGTTGCGCTGCTTTTTCTTCCTGCACAATTAAAAAATGTTCAAGATTTCTGTATGACGTGCTAAATTCCCAAATTTTTCATATTGGATAAATACATTAAAATTTATTGTTGAGGGAAAGCTAGCTTCTATGCGCATTTCACTGGTTGCTTTGGCCAGCTCATCAGGAAACCTTTTCCAAAGATTTTAGAAAAGCTTAAAATATTATACAAATAAAACCTTAAAGCGAATAAGAATTATAAGCACTCAAAGACTTGCTTGCTACAATATCAAAACTTAAACAAAACACCGACTCGAATTGTAGTTGTAAGTGGGTAAAAGAAAAAAGTTTTGTTTTGTTTATTTCGATAGCTTTTTTGGTATCGAATTACTTTTATAAAGATTGCACTCGATTGTTAGCTCGATATCCAAACTTATCATCTTAAATATTCTTTATATGTATTGCGACGATTAGACCCCTGGGGTATTATCAGCGCATACAATATGGAGTAAAATTGAACGAATTTTTTTATTTTGGTATTACGACACTCGATATCGAATGAAATGTATTGTAATTTAAGATGATAGCATTCGAAATTGAGAAACTAAAGACCCTATATCTCTCGAGGTTTCATTCGATAAGTCAATGTCTATCGTAGCGATTGGTGTTCGGTTTTAAACTGAAATAGGTTTTCGAAAAATTCAAAAATGTTAAGGCCTGGAATTTCGAAAATCCGTTTTTCTTTATTTCTTTTCTTAGATGACCCCTACTAAAATTTGATGCAGAAAATAGTCGTGGAACATGTTGACCCTATAAAGTGCCGTTTAAGTGTACTTTTGTGTGGAAGTTAAAAAAAGGATAAAAGAGGCCCCTTAAAATGAGTGCTAGAGGATTAATATATTCTATGAAAAGAATCGCCATACAATTCTACTACAGTCATCTGATAGTCTTTCAGCTCAGAAAGAAGAACTTATACCAAACGTCTTCTAAAAAAATTCAAAAAATTTATGGGCCGATATTTCGGAAACCCGAGCTAACTTTTCAAACCCTCTATGTATATGTATGTAGTTTTACTTGGATATTTTCAACACCGAACCGAAACCAAACGGTTGTAATTATTTTAAAACCGAAACCGCGGTTTCAAATTTTTTTGGTTTTTAGCAAATTCTAGTCTATCGTATGTAGAAAAATACGATAGCTTACTCAATGTCGAATTCGGTGATAAGACCCGTGCTTTAAAAAAAAAACTATCTTAAGAAACCCGGTCGGAAACCATAAAATTTGTTGTAGTGTATTTTTATTTAATCAATTTTAATGGAGCCTTTTGGTCTAATCTGCTTGTACCTTTAAATTGTTTGTTTTACTGTGGCCTTTTGAAATACAATTTATGCACGTTTCTTTATACAACAAAAACTGAACTGAATTCAGATTTTTTTTTATGTACAATTGTTTTTATCATCTTCATATCCACAAGCTCGTTTGCTACAAAATTCTACTGTTGCTACTTGTACAAACTACTTTGTTTATCTTATCAAGAGTTAATGATCTACAAAACAGAACAGAACAAAAAAAGCAAGAAGGCAAATTGAACAATTTAAACGGGAGCAACTTCGCTTGATGATGCTACAACAAGGCGTTTAAGGAATAAGATGTGATCATTTAATGACAACGTTATAGCTACCCCAACAATGGATCGGTAGCTGTTTAAACCCCAAGAAAAAAACCATCAACATCGCCAGATCTACGATATCTCAACTGATTGTTGAATCTTACAATAACAGCTTCATAAAAGTAAATTAGAGCCCATTTAGCATTTGTATCTAAAAGCTCGTAAATAAATGTCAAATGACATTACAATCATTGTTTATACTAAAACTCAACTTAATTCTGTGACGGTCACAGGGACTGTGTGAAGGCAAACGAATCCATTTTTATCTGCAGCTTGGACTGTATTGAGGTTTAAATTCTCGTTTATTGTTTGTTTATTTTCGCCTTATGCACTGATGTGTCTGTGATAGTAAAATGACGCTGTCAGTTAGATTTTGTTCCATAACTATTCAAACCCCAGCTCAGTTACGGTCCATCTAGTAACAGTGCTGCTGTTTGTCTGTTTAAGAGCTGTTCTTTTTTTTTGCTTGTTTGTTTTGATGTGTGAGGCAACATTTATTTAAATTTGTATTTCTTTGTACGCAGCTTTGATGCAACGCCAGTAATTGTGTATATACATTAGGGGTATAGCCAAATTTTGGCCCTAGCACTACGCGAAAGCGAATATTGTGTTTGTTGCCAACTTTTTCTTAGCCTCTATAAAGCCATAATGGGCGCTGAGGCAAAATTTTAAATTTTGTTAAATGAAATAAAGCATTAAATAAAAAAAAAAAAAAAGAAAAAAATATAATAACATGAAAATATACAACTGCTGCGAGTCACCCATTATAATTAAGATTTCTACTGCGTCTTTATGAGTACACAATGACCACAGCGTAATAAGTCTTATTATTTTAGAGCTTTTTTGTTCATTATGCATAAAACAGTACAATGGCAAAAAATCAGCACATGTACTGTTAAAAACAGTACGTATGGCAACCCTATTTTACTCACCTTATAAAATGCATGGCTTCCGTAAGCGAGATGGTAAGCGGAACTCTTATATGTCTCCCTTACAAACCTGTACTGAAATTCTGTAACTTTTTAACGACAAAAAATTGTCGTTAAGTAGTCAAATTCGTTAGCTAACGATAATTGTCGTTAAGAGCTATTCTGTAATGAAATTTTAACAATTTTTATCGGCAAATAATGTCGGTAGCTAACGACACAAAAAAAGTTCTTGTAAAATAATAACGATAATAAATGTACGGTTAAAAGAATAAAAATTTAGAGCAAGGAAGTCAATTTTTAACACAAAAAAATTAAGAAAGTATTTTTGATCAAGCCCGACCCTACATTACAGTATTTGGGCGATTATATTTCCGCGAAAAAGTGTATGTTGTGAGGTTAAGATTAACATAAGAGATTTGTGTGCCAAATATTAACTAAATACCTTCTACTATAACTATGATTACAACTATGAGATAACATAGTAATAGCTTCTTAGGTAACTTTTTATAAGTGTATACGTGTGAGAGCTGTGGTCAAATATGGACCGATTCTAATTAAATTTGTTCTGCTGATTGTCAATTCAATTCAATTTTACAACATAATATTAGAATTAAATATTTTTGGACCTAATTAAACCCAAATGTCTATAAAACAAGATGGGTAATGAGGACAAAACCCTTCTCCGGAAAGAAGCTTGCATGTGGGCTATGCAAAATAAATAACCGCTTCTCCGCTTTTGAAAAGGCTTCGACCTTGTGACAGTAAACGCATATGTGCCAAATTTGATCAAATTTTTTCCAAAATCGCGACCTGTAATTTGCGCACAAGGTTATCTTATACAGACAACCAGCCAGCCTGATAGAAGGACGAACCACGTTAGATGGATTTTAAAATTGATTGTGTGTCAATCGGTATACTAAAAGGTGAGTCCAGAACCTATATTTAAATCTGTTACACACATTTTCCCAAACACATAATAACCTCTTCATACACAGTTGTGTAGGTATAAAAAGTAAGAGCAGAGTGTTGTGCTAGAGTGGGTAGGCACCTCGAAATTTTTCCCTATGTATAAAAAGATTATAAACTAACATATTTGTTTAGAAATATAAGCAATATTTAAACATTTTCATTCATGTTTTGTTAAAATAAATTTTTTACAAGCAAATTTATTTTATATTTTTTATTAATTTCAAAAAATTTCAACTTTGACGTTCGAGTCAATATGACACGCCGTGATGTCGATTCTTCTGTTGATCCTTAGGGCACTGCTACACGTTCAATAAATATCGTGATATTTGGATCGCGATCCATTTTAAAATATTGATGGATTACGAGCGTATGCTACATGTTCAATATTTATCGCGTCAGTATTTATGTTATTTTTGTACTGTGCGGGTCGTTTATCAATGTCGCGAGAAAACCAAAAGAAAGCCTTGCTTGCTTTTACATTGAAGAAAAAGTGGAAAGAAAACTTTTGAGCAAAAAGTGGTTGCAGTGGGCATGATTTTTTTAAAAACCTTTAATAATTTTTCCAGTTCAATTGCTCTTTTTATTTTGTCGGAATAAGCTTTAGCCGGCGAGTCCCACAATTCCTGCAATGCCTCCAAATTAAAAATAAAATCTTTTTAAATAATTTGTTCACTGGTTAATTCTGATTCCACCGGCAGAACCCACTCGCTTTCACTGTCTTCTGCCATTACCCTTTATTACGATAAACTTTACACAAATTTTGTCAATTGTTTTACTTTTTATTTGTTTAATTTTTTTCACTACGTATTTTATTTTATTTCTTTTATTTGTCACTTTTTACTGACGTATCGTGATTTAATATCATGAAAATGCTACACGTTCAATATTTATCACTCGATCCACGATCCGCGATCTGGATTTCATATTTTAGGCCATTCTGCGATATGGATCGCGATCCATCAATATTCGGTGCTCTTAGAAAGCTGTAGCTCATTTAGTTGATCAAATATACAAAAACAATTGTTGGAATAAGTTTTGTATAAAAAAAGCCATGTCCACCAAAAATTACGAAAAACTTTATAGCCTCTTTCAACTAGAGAAAACACATGTTTAAATATATATTCACCCCAACAAAACAATTTTTAAGGAAAATTGTATACATATTATGATTATTTTCACCATATTATTGTCACCCACAACCATATTATGGTTACATTAGGACACCATCAAGAAGCCACAACAATATTATATATTATTGTTGCCTCCGAACATGTTATGTTAAATAATAACTAAAATATGTTTAACATTTATAATGGCAGAGTTGGTTTTCCACCATAGCATGTTGCTCTTCGAAAAGATGAAAATACTTTTGTTTATTTAAAAGCAAATTATTGTAATTTTTAACCATAACATGTTTTGAGGCAACCATAATATGGTTGTGGCTTCTTAATGGAGGACTAATTTAACCAAATAATGGTTGTCGGTGAAAATAATACAGTTAAACTAAACATAATTTGCTTAAAATGTTCTTTAAAAATAGTTTTGTTGGAGGTGAACAGCACAGAACAAAGAACCAAAGTTGTTCAGTTCATTTTGAAAGTCAGCATTCGATTATTCAGACACGAAGATCATATTGAAAAATGAGGGATGAGGCTAATTTTCACCACAACAGTCACGAGAATAAGCAAAATTGCGGAATAAGAGGCACCCGAAAGGCAAGAATAATTGTTGCAAATATTTTTTGTGACCATAGTTTTTTGAAAACGACGATCAAGTTGTGGTTGATGTGAATGCTTTTCAATACTGGGCAGTGATTGAAAATTTTTTAAGGCCCGTGGTAGAGAACAATCCAGAATTGTGCTTCCAACAAAATGGAGCCACAGCTTGTTTAACTCTGGTTCTCCCGCGCGAAATTTTTGGCTATTGAATAATATCAGTTTTTAAGTGGCCACCACGTTTTTTCTATGTGACTACCTTAAGTGTAAGGTGTATGCCAAAAAGCCAAGAACCATTCCACAGCTTAAGGCTAATATACGATAGAATATTCTCGGGAAAGAGCACATCAGGTCGAAGCAAACAATGGGCACCATTTGAAAGATATAACCTTCAAAATATAATGTAAGCATATTTCCCAAATATAATCTAATTTTTAATAAACGCCAACGTTAAACAAAATTAAAAAGAAAAAATTTAATTAATATATAAATCATAACGTTACTTATGCACCACCCTGTTGTATTTCAATAATTACATAAAAAAAATTTGTGAAGTTTTTTCGTACTTTTTTTTTTAATTTTGGTTATAATTTTTTTTTTGTTGTGGCAACACGGGTTGAGAAATTTTTTCTCCTTCTCATCATTTACAGGACACGAACAGCAAAAAACATAACAAAATAGGCTGTTTCACAGCAAACGTACGGGTAAATAAAACCACAGATTTGAGTGATAGTGGCTTGTAAGAACAAAATTAATTGTCAGCTGCATAAACAGACAACAAAAAATAACAACAACAACAAAAAAAGGAGAAACAATAACAAAAACCAAAAAAAAACAAATTTACGAAACAAGTTTAATTGTCATTAATTTGAATTGATGATGTTGAGGGATAATTTCAGTACACAGAGAAAAAGGACATGTTGAAAAATAAAGGTTTTTTTTCACGTGTGATATACGATTCCGATAGGGATAGCGGTAAAACTAGTTGTCATACCAGCAAAGTGTTGTTAGCCTTCTTTTTTCAGTATACTTTGGCAAATCATCGTGCAACGACTTACATCAGAACAACGTTCACAAATGGTGGAAGTTTATTTCTAAAATGCACACATTGTTCGCCAAACTTATAGAGCACTTCGTCTAGCTTACGGTGCGCATAATCGTTCATCTGATGAGCTTGTACACAATACTATGGATCATTTTATGACCACATATACTTTTTTGGCTCACATTCATCCAAATCTAGCCCGTACCATGCGTACAGAAGCCATCAAAGCTGTAGAAGAACGTGTTAAAAGCCGAAAGCTTAAACCGCCCATTTGTCTTGAATTTCGAAACCGGTATCATTATGACGGTTAACGGCACAGTAACGTTTTAAGCAAATGATTCGTTATGTTTTTATTTCTTAAGTCAATGCTTATCATTTGGAGAAGAATGGTTCTAACAAGACGGCGCAAAATGCCAAAGAGTTCGTTAAACCATTATAATCTCAAGACATGGACCTGTGAATTGGCCAGCTCGTTCGTGTGATTTGACACCTTTGGACTACTTTTTGCGGGGCGTGTATCTGGTCTATTCTGGTAGGCCAGAAACGTTTGATCATATAGAAGCCAACATTCCACGCAATGTCGACGAAATAAGCCCGCGTATTTTCGAAAAAGGGATGCAAAAGAAGACCGACAGGACGGCTTTAATAAGGTGCAGTCGCGGGCCCCATATGCAAGAAATTATTTTAAAAATTAAATGCCGTTAAATTTTTGAGATATGAAAGCCAAAATTTTGGTTACCCCATTGAATTTACCTCAAAAAATACCCCTTATAAGGGAACAATATTTTTGAAATTCGCGGGTATTTAAAGACTCTGGTGCCCAGAAGTTAACAAAGATACTGAATTGTGCAAGGGGCTAACATATTCAGATAAACTTAAATAGTTTTTTCCGTTGATTAAACTATATTCTCTCGATTCTTCGTCTGAACGCAATTCAACTACCTGTTTCCGAGTCTGCAATACAAACGTTATTGTGGATAAAGTCGTCCGTTTCCTAGAAACAGACTTATATTAAGCTTGGTCTCTTAATTTTGTTTAGTCTTCAGGGATTTTTTTTCATGTGGCACTCAAAACACTATTTGTGTATTCATTATAAACAAAAGCGTAGTTGTCACAAGCCCTTAAATTCTATGAAGTTTCCAAGCTATTTTTCGGACGAAAATATGCTGTATTCTTAATATTTCTTTTAAACTTAAAGTATTCTTTACGAATAAAAATGTAAAAACAAAGCATCTAACCCAATATTACCAAACGAAATCCTTAAACCCTTTTATCATTGCTATCAGTTGAAATCATTAAAAGCATGCACATATTTAAGCCCTACAAAATAAAACCAATGCCGATAAAGTTAATCATATTATTTGGGTGGCCCAAAGAAACAATGCGAATTGTTTTCATTTTCCTTCACTTCTCTTTCTTTTCCTAAAAAAGTGGGATCTGAAGAACCTACAAAGAACCCACTACAATAGCAACACAAATGCCACAAGAAACGCAAACGTTTAAAATTGCAATACCAAAATATAAAAAACACACACAAAGGGAAAGAAAAAAGGGTTACAGGTAACTACAAAAAATTGTTTAACCCAATGAATTTGGAGAAAGAAAACAAAATAATATTGTATCATTGTTAGCATATCAACAAAGTCACCACAATCATTTTCATCGTCTTTGTTGTACCATTAGCGGCAGCAGCATTTGAATCGCCATCATAACCATCGTCATATTTGTTATTGTGTGCGCCAGCGCAACACAAAACTCCTTTATATACATACCTACCTTTTGAAGGTTCGCACACACGATGAATACAAGAATTAAAATCAGTGTGTGGTAGGCGCAGGGCAATAAAGATTTCAGATCAGATGCAACATCAGTTAAAACGATATTCGGATTTTTAAACAGGGTGGGCCAGATGAAGCAAAGCGTTTCAATTTGTCGAAAATTGTTAAAATGTTAAAGTCAGAAGCGCCCATATGCATTATAGCGCTCTTTCGAAGACGTTTTAATGATTTAATAGAAAATTTGGTTCGTCAGAGTTTTATAGGACTAGAATTGACACTGTGAAATTTCGTAAAGATCAGTCCATGATTTACCCTAGGCCCCATATAAACCCTACTACCGGAAAACAGTTAAGTACGCCTAAAACCGTAATCAATAATGCTACCATTACAAAATTTGATGCGTCACAGTTTTATAGCACTAGCAATATCACTGTGAAATTTCGTGAATATCGGTTTATAGATTACCCTAGGCCCCATACAATCCATACTCCCGGAAAACAACTTAGTACGTCTTAACCCGTAATTAATAATGCTATCAGAATAAAATTTAATACTTTTCAGTTTTATGGGACTAGAAATCACACTTATAAATTTCGTGGTGATCGGTCTATAATTAAATATAAGCCCCATATAAAGCCCACTCTGGTAAATTAATTAAATACGCCTAAAATCGTAGCAGATATATTTATTGTGGTAACATTTCTTACAACTTAGTTTCATATAACCAGACAAAATGTTATGCAATTTTGTGATACACGGTCCATAATTTACCTTTGATTCCATATTTAGCAGCCTTCTGAATTTTGGGCAGGATTTGGGTTCATAAATTACCATGGCTCCAATATAAATTCCCCTCCTCAAAGTCATTTAAGTTCGGCTCAAGCTAGTTAAAATTACTATAAGTAGCATAAAACCTTCTGAGGGCCGGTCAATAATTTAATAAAAGTCTAAACCGTAACCAATTTTAATGCTGACGTCTGTTTTTATAAAGAAAACCTTATAATAAATAGATATCGTATAGATATCACTCCTGAAATTTTCGAACTGTCGATGGAGGGTATCAAAGATTTGGCACAGCCGAATATATCACTCTAACTGGTTTTTATGCATATTTGTACTTTATTGTAATTAAAAAAAAATTAATTTAAAAAAGGCACAATTTCATTTATGTCTTATTTGAACGGTAATATGGTATACTATGAAGGCTCAGTAAGCCGGGATTAACAGTAACAAACTGAACCTTACCGTAATGTAAGACCAATCTATTTCTTCTATTTTTTTTTTATTTAAAAAAATTTTTTGGCTTACTATCTTGAGTTATATTGCCAGGGTATCACACGGTTTGTTGGAGCCTCATCCAAAAAGTCCTCGATCGACCTAGATCTTCGTATAGGAAGGCGAAGAGCTTCCAGAATAAGCTACAGACTTGTATCCACAGTAAAACGTGTGAGTTATTTCCTTGGTTCTCCACCAGTAAAACGTCTCAGTTATTTCCTTGGTTCCCCACCAGATGAACAGGTTAAAATTTTGAGGTTATAAAACGATTAAATCTGACACCGCAAGAACAGTAACTCGGTACAGTTATGCGACACCACGCCGTTAACCAATGCGGGGTGAAACGTTAAACACACGAAAAGCCAACAAACAAACACGACCTGTTTGTCTTTAAAAGCTAACGACGGGTGAGCTGCTGCCCCGCCCAGAGCAGTTTTACGAATGGCGTAACATCTTACTGCTAACTATAATCGTTCTAATTGATTTACACTTAACAAAATGAATCAGCTGATTTGCAACGTTACTGTTACTCCCGGCTAACTCAGCCTTTACGCATGAGCTGACTTTTGGTATACCACAATATGTGCACTTTGGCTTAATGATGATATTTATTAACTTTAAAATATAAACTACAGGGATAGAGCAATTTCATATAATATTTACTAATTCGGCACTTACCAATTAATTAAATACTACGCTTAGGAATTTAAAAATGCACCTTTAAAATCAAAAAACAAACTTATTTTTTAACAGCACCCAAAAAAGTCAACTGCACAGTTACTCGAATTTTTTGCAACTGACATTTAGATGACTTGAAAAAATAAACAGATAAAAGGTCTCTTAAGTTTTTGAGGGCGGCTTACTATTTTGATTGGTTTCTTTATCTCTGACTTTTAAGCTTATACAACATTAACTGCACTTACACGGAAGGGATTATTAAATAAATATGGCTTGAACCAAGAACATTTTGCATAATTCTCGTCCAAGCCAAAAATTATTTATTCTTGATATGGAGTTTGAATTATATTGTTTTAAAAACGAAATTGATTACTATAAAAAATAATCTTCTTTCCGTGTACTCTATCATCAATATTAACGATGCACAGTACTGCACTTTCGTACACTCACAATATTCTGTACGTAAAATTAACTGAAATTGTAATATAAAATAAATGAAAGTTCAATTAAAACCGGTCTACCTATTTTTCATTTATTTTTAACAAAAAGTTCATTTAATTTTTACTGTCAAAAATTCAACACCATATTCCGTAAAATCAAATAAATATTCAGTTATTTTGTAAAATTTTACTGTCAACAATTCAACATCATATTCAGTAATAACGATTAAATATTCAGTTATTTATTAAAATTTTACCGTCAATTTTTTACTGTCAAATTGACCCCATATTCAGTAAAAACAATTAAATATTCAGTTATTTTATTAAATTTTGGTTTACTCCACAAAAGAGCCGAATTTCTAAAAAATACCAGACAGACACCTGTCCGCTTGTTTTTCTTATAAGCGAGAGAGGGAGAATATTTTTATTTACTTACCCAGTTACACACGTTTGTTTTACTTTTGTTGTACTGACCACGTTGTTTACAGAAGAACTCTCAACTATTAGACACCAGCAGCATGACCGATATGGCTTCGCAATTATTTTACTTTTAAAATTTGATGTATTTAACTAAATTATTTTAACAAATAGAAAATGGGAATTGCTTACACAAAACAAGCAATTCATTTTTTATAGATAATTAAAAATTAATTTTTGGTAGTAAAATTATATAAAATAACTGAATATTTAATTGTTTTTACTGAATATGGTGTTGAATTTTTGACAGTTAAATTTTATAAAATAACTGCATATTTATTTGTTTTTACGGAATATGTAGTTAATTTTTTGACAATTAATTTATAAAAGATAACTGAATATTGATTTGTTTTTACGGAATTCGCGGTTGAATTTTTGACAGTAAAAACTAAATGAACTTTTCGTTGCTTTAAATTACATTTTTATTTACTTTAACATAAAGAAGAATTTACCTCAATCAACGGACAATATTAACTGCAACTGAAAATCCGTATTAATATGCACTTAGTTTTTTGAATAACTGTTAGAATCAGTTAAAAATAAATTTGCTTGGAATTTTAAATGTTTATTTATTTAAAAATGACTGAACGGAATATTTCTTAAATAAACTACAGTCCGTTACTGTAATAATATTGTGAGTGTGCAGCTAACATTGTAAAGTTCTACACGGTTACGTCTTAGAATGAATTTAAAAAAGCAAGTTTCGCGTCAACTGCAAAATTCCAAAATTTAGCTTGGGCGATTTTGTTTAGTGTTATTTTACTGGCAGACATATTTTACAATTTGGTTTCTTTTATTTGGGCCACCCTGTATTATTATGTCGTTTTGATTTTTATTAGTTTTTTTGTAGGTTATGAAAAACAAAACACAAAATAATTCTTGTTTCTTTTCTGAAATTTTAACAAAAGGCCAAAATACAAAAAGAACACAGGATAAAATTTGAGTTGGCCTGTGAGAATTAGAACAACTACATGGACATTTAAGATCTTAAGGAGTAGACTATTAAAAAGTCAATTGTAAATATTTTTTTTAGAGTGTCACAACTATTAGTTGGCATCACTGCTTTATTTTAGCACCCCCTACAAGAAATGCATAACCAAAACTAAAAAAATTACTATTACTATAACACTATATTGGTCAACACTACCGGTCATATAACTAGTAAAATGACCGGTAGTCTTCTTGTAGGGCCATTTAACAGCTGAAAGTTGCTTTTTGTTAAGTTAGCTTTGAAATTTCATTATGAATCGACTTACACCAGAGCAACGCGTGCAAATTGTTGAAATTTTTAATCAAAATAATTCGGCGAATGGGCTGAAGCACAAATTGGCATTGAATTGAATTGAAATGGTTGAAGGGCAAGGCGAATTCAAACAGGTAAACTCATCTCTACAACTACAAAAAGCCCCATGTATTTTGTTTACACAATTTTATGGTTAGTTGTCAAAATTTTTTTATTGCAAATTAAAATTATCACTTTTTTATAAAAGAAATTAATAATTTCCCTTCAATCATTCGCAGTTTTGAAATTTTTTTATTATAAAAATAATATTTTTAACACTTTTCATTCAACTTCTTCTCAAAACAAAATCATATTTTGAAGTTTGACCATATTTTTTTAATTCGCCGTGGAAACAGCTGATGAACGGCTGACGAGATGAGTTTACCTGTTTGAATTCGCCTTGGTTGAAGGGGTACGTAAATAAGCAGAATTGTCGCATTTGGAGTGAGGAGAATTGGCAGGCTTTTGTCGAAGCACCAATACATCTACAGAAGATTACTGTTTGGTGCGCTTTATAGGCTGGCGGAGCCTATATGATCATGGTCAGAATGCGAAAAGTTGTTAAAAATTAGTGTTCCAGATTGCGCCGTCTACGCGCCAGCCAAGGCGGCCACATGGCAGAAATCATATTTGAACATTAATTTTATAAAATTTTATTATATGATCTTTTGTCGATAATGCCTTTTGTTTTTTGTAAACAAAATCGTTAGGTTTGATTCAAAAATTTTTTCGTGGGCATTTGTGTTGATGGAATATATAAAAATCAATGAAAAAGTCGACAGGACTTTCAATTCGAAACAATTCCTTTGATTTACCGAAATCCCTGCTTCCAATGCAGATATCATAGGGATAAAAGTCCTTTTACCAGGTTTAAGTAGAGGTGTGCACGTAATATGAATATTATGTCTAATGCGGGATCTATAAATTTGAATCTTTCATATAAAGCGTCCACATATTGTTCCCTTATTTATAAAAAATATTCTTGATTTATGAAAAATTTAGGCAATCAATTTTCGTTAATAGACCTTTTAAAAACCAGAAATATTTTTAAGAATTTTGAGTTTAATATATTTATAGAAATTTAAAAGAACTGATTTATGCTTCGTGTTTTTTTAAAAAAGTACTTTTTTGGCGGTGCGAAATGTAACCCCAAAGTGATTAATAAAGAAAGATTAATATTAAACACATGTGTTGTTGCAACAACACGCAATTTTGGGACAATTTGTTGGTATTTTTTTAGGTTAATTTTTTGCATTGGTGTGCTTTTGAATTTTAAGTGAATCGAAAAAACTACGACTGTCTATAGTTTTACCCATTAATACGTTGTTGTTTTTTCCCTTTTTTCTATATACATATTTGAAAAGCGACAAGAGCCAAAGTTTACAAATTAGGTGCAAGCATAACAGAATCCCACCAAGGTGCAAGCATCTTAGTTATCAATACACAGAATCGCACAAAAGGGCGGGATTCGAAAAGTGGGCGCGCACAAAAACATGATAAATTTATGTATATCTGGAGATCGGCAAGGGTCAAAGTTCCCATAAAAGGTCCAAGCATTAAAAAAAAACTCAAAGAAAGTCATATTGGAAATTTGGGTTTGGGTCTTATGCACAGAACTTGAAATCAAATTCAAAAACAAGAATTTAAAATCACGACCAAAATCTCGAAATTCAAAATCATGAGTTTAAGAATCCTAAATTTTAAATTCAATTAAATGTTGTATTAGAATTGGCACCTTTGTGTCGGTGTTCACGTACTGAAGATTGATAGTCGCATTGTTTGCTAAGTCAGGCTTTTATTATTGACAGGTGGTACGCACGTAAATCTTGAACTTATAAATGGTTTTAATGAATGCACAGAAACAATTCTCCAAAATTTTTCAATAGTTAAAGAATTAATTAAAAATAAAATCAGATTAAATTGAAAATTTTATCAAGTGAATTGAACGTTAAATTAATACTTTTTATTTGATAACTGATGCAAATTTAATTAATTTTTTAATTAATATCACAAATTTGTTAATTAAAATCAATTTTTATTTTTTTTCTGTGCGGTAGGGGCTGATAACATCGCTATAATTTTTTTAAGCTCCCATTAAGTTTGGCTTATCAAATGATACAACATAAATTGCATGATATTGAAGAAGAGTTAGTGCAGAACTTATCCGATCAGAAGAGCACTTAACACTTATGTGAACGGGAACCGTGGTTAAGCAAATTTTCCTCCGGGATTGGCAGAAGGTAAATTTAAGATTAAGAATAAGATTTAATTAACTAGTGTTAGTTAATATTTTAATATATGATGGGTGATTCAATAAATGAAATTTGAAAATAAAAATGCTTTTCTCTGCCGGAGGTTGAGGCATTCCCTAACTCTGGAAGTAGCACTTTTAGGGAAAAAAGCTGCAGCTAGCACTTAAACCTTCTTTGTGGTTTAAAGATGTTTAATCTTTCAAGATACCGGCTGAATTGCGTCTAATCTGGTACCACGGGAACCAGTAACCCTTAGGACTTCTAGGGTCCCGAACTTATTGATCGCGGATAAAGGAATCTTAAAAATGCTGGGTTTGTGTTAGTTCGATACCTACGCCCTGCTATGTGTTCTCCTTGTATACTATTGCTGTACAGCAGAAGCTGCTTTGCAGTGGAGGCTAAATAACTCCAGCTTCTGTGGAAGGGATTTATGAAAATCCTGATAAACAAAATAGCCACTTGTCTATCGCGTCCCATACAGATGGCAGCTTTGGATCGAATTTCCGGAATTGGGTGAACGTTTAACCGTGTTCAAGCTTTCCGAACCTCTAATGTTGTTTAAAGGTTGATTTAAATAAAATAATGAAAAAGGTTTCAAAATCTAATTTTATACGTTGCGCTATATAACCGCGCGTTTGCAATTAACAATAATGACGGGTAAACATAGCCTATTCCTTTCTTCGCATAGTTGGTCCTCGGTTTTCACCATTTAAGCTGCTTCGTTTTTGTTTTGGCCCACCGTGTTCTCATATTACATTTGCTATAAAAAAATCAACATGTGCTAAGGCACATTATGAATGTATCCAAACAGTCTGGCAATTTCAGGCGAAATTCAGTCAGTCAATTTCACACACTATACACAACTCAATTTTGTTTTGAAATCGATAAAACATACAAAAAAAAATTCAACACATACAAGAAACAATAACAAATGCAAAGAATCAAGATCAAACTTTTATAAACTGTCCAACAGTTAAATGTTGTTGCAAAAAGCTGAAAAGAAAAAAACTACATGAATAAAAAAATTCAAGTAAATAAGTGAAAGAAAAATAATTTTGTTCGCTTTTGTTTTATAAAGGGTGATCCATTTAGACCTTTTTTCATTTGTATTTTTTTCACAAATCACGCGTGATTAGTAGCAAACCCTGATCTCTCATTTCTCTGCCAATATGGACAAGTAAGTTTTGTCGAATATTATAGTTAGACAGCTTTTTTACCGAGGCATTCAGTTCTATTCTAATTATTTTATTTATGTATACTAATAAAAGAGTCTAAATGGATAACCCTATTTTCGTGTTTTGAAAAAGGACCTCGCAAATGCATCCAAATTCAAACATGCAAGATTCAAGGTTTTTAAAGCCCTTGGGGACGAAATGCCAATAAAATGTTTAGACCTACCAGAAGCGCATATAGACAGAAATGCAGTTTATCAGACAGACAATTGAAAAGACAGGGATGTAAGTTCTTGTGAAAAAATTCATCTGTTTGTTTGCACAGCACACACAAATTTTTGGAGGCTTTATATCATAATTCCACTTATATAATCTTAAGTAAAAAAGAAAAAGTGCAGTCTGATATAAATAAATAAGTTGCTCAGGCCTGAAAAACTTATTTGGACTTACTTTATTATTACATAATTGTGCACTATATTCTGTATGACTCGGTATGACATAATGAAGCATAATGAAATTCTAGAGTTGTTCCCCGGTAAAAACAAATTTGGGTTTTTTGAAGCACTTAAGAGAAAAAGCGCATTATGAAGTGCTTCAAAAAGAGAGCTCATATACAGCAGTAAACAATGAAGAATAATATATATATATATAAAAAAGCTGCTATTTTAGTGCTGACAACGAAGAAGGTTTTAAAGCGCAAAAAATAAAAATATATTATGGTTTGCGGAAATGATTAAAAATTGCATTTCAACAATAAAAAGCAAAATAAAAATGAATATGTTTATATAGTTAGCTCTTAAAAAAGCACTTGTGGAGTGCTTTGTTTGCATATTGAAAAAAGCGGTTATTGTCAGCAGAAAATAGTCCTCCCAACCGGGAACACCCCATACAAAAATCAGGGATCTAATCAGCAGGTTTGAAGCGATTAGAGGTATGAATTCATACATAAAGCCTGCTCCTTTTGGAGCACATTTTTTACTGGGTCTGATCGCTGAAATCCGACATTTTAAGAATTAATGAAATCCTAAAAATTTCAGGGACCGGAAATAAGAGTTATTTTTCAATTTTTGAAGAAATTAATCATACATAAATAAACATCGTAGAAAACATTTAATTACACCATCATGATTTTTAGGCGAAATGCATCCAACATATTGCATGATTTTTAAATTTTTGATTTTTATTTTAACAATCAAAAATAAGAGTTATTTTTGATTTTTATTTTTTTAAATCAAGAAATAAAAGTTATTTTTGATTTTTATATTTTTAAATCAATAATAAAAATCAATTCAAAACTCTTATTTATTTGTTGATGCCGTATGTATAATAATATGCTGCTTCATTTAAATTTCTATATGAATATAATATATTATGTGACTTATCCATTGCCAGCTATAAAAACATGAATGCATAGAAATAGCATATAAGTTTTGGCTGCCACGCAAGTCTTCAAAACTAAAAGAGATACAAAAATAATGTAATTCTTATCGTTGTTCTTTAGAAAAATAAGCGGACAGGTGTCTGGTATTTTTTTGAAATTCGGCCCTTTTAGGGAGTAAACGGGTAAAACCTGAATTTTGGTACTTTTTTGACACCCCATCTATCTTTTGAACCAATAAACATAGAACCAAAGTTTATACCACATTTGAAACTTATCAAAAAAATACGAATATGAATTTGGTACTTTTTCGAAATTCGAACATTTAAGGGGTGAAAAACGTAACTATTTTTGGTACTTTTTTTACAAAACATTTTCCTCCATTCTTTGACATATTCGTACAAAATTATGGGCTCCCACTACAATACTGAAATTTTTGATACTTTAATGGGTGGAAAAAATAGTACCAAAACAGGAAATACGGGAAATTTGATATTTTTGTTTAGCTTTTTGGTTCTACAACTGGTATTTTTTTAATTATCGTTAATATTGGACCTAGAAACATAAAAGTCAACATGTAATGTCCTGAGTGATAAGAATCTATGAGGGAACTTTTTGTTCTTTAACTGGTACTTTTTGATTTCCGTTAGTATTGGACCAAGAAACATAAAATTCAAGATGCAATGTCCTGAGTGGATAAGAATCTATAAGGGGAAGTTTTTGGTACTTTTTTGTTCATTAACTGGTACTTTTTGAATATCCGTTAGTATTGGACCTAGAAACATAAAATTCAAGATGCAAGGTCCTGAGTGAATAAGAAAATAAACTTTGGCATTCAGATATGTCCACGAAGAAAAAGAAGACGCTAACGAAGTTGCGGGTTAAATGCTATTAAGTATAAAATTTTTATTTAAATTATTTACATAAATTAATATTGTTCATTTGCAAAAATAATTTTTAAGAAATTTTAATTTTTAACATTTTTATAAACAGCTTTCAACACGAATTTATCCCAATGTTCGCTTTGTGCAAATTTCAAAAAAAAAAATAAATCCACAATTTTGAAAAAAATCAAAATTTTTTTTTATCAAATTTTTTGTTAAGCTTATTATTGTTCATAATCAAAAAAAATTTAAAAAATTTTATTTAGAACCGAAGTTATGAATTTTTTAATTTTTCAAAAACTGAAATTGGCGGTGAAGTTACACGTAACTATCTATAAGAACTTGCTTATGAAAAGCAAGTCGACAAAAAATATCGTCAATATCAAAAATTGCATATTGAATTGCTTAATGTAATTCACTTGATATTGGATGGGTTTTTGTTTAAATACAAATTCTCCGTAAAATTTTATGTTTATAATCCGGTGGGAATGTTTTCGTAAATTTTTGGGGTGTATGCTATTTTTTTTAGCGTATAACTACTTTTCTTTGCGATGCTAATAACAATTCTCCGTCATATTTTATGTTGTCTTAAGTAATTTGTCATATAGGAAGTAAGTAATTTTTTCATTACATATATGATAAACGAAAAATCTAAAAATTGGATGTTTTCTTGAAAATATTTATTAAAATACTAAGTAGTAAGCTAAATAATAAACCTCTAAGCTTAGGTGCTATAAGAGGGCATATACAAATTCTATATTTTAAAGAAGTACAATTCTTAATTGAACATCAAACACTAACCATATAATAAGAAAATTATATTTGGTTAGCGATGAAATAAAAAACTATTCCGCAAATTCTGTGGGAATGGTAAAATTGAAAAAATGACGTGGACGCAGTAGGCGTTATTTTTAGATAATATTTTTGAAATATTATTCTGGTTGATCCTGCCAGTAGTTATATGCTTGTATATTATATTCATATAGAAAATTAAAAGAAGCAGCATATTATTATACATACGGCATCAACAAATAAATAAGAGTTTTGAATTGATTTTTATTATTGATATAAAAATCAAAAAATAACTTTTATTTTTCATTTAAGAATATAATATTCAAAAATAACTCTTATTTTCTATCTAAAAATATAAAAATCAAAAATAACTTTTATTTCTTGATTTTTTTGATAAAAGTCATAACAGTTACGGTCCCTGAAAAATTTTAATTTTTTTTTAATTGGCACGTAGTTTGAGACATGTATTAGGTTTACCTTATACATATATCAAACGTTTATAAACGAAAATTAATATATAGTTTCTACCACTGTTCGAAAATGAACACTAAATATCGCTCCTTAGTGTTCGATTCGGTAGATTTGTGGAAAACACAAACGCTTATAGTTTTGTGTAGAAAATCATTAAAAAAAATAACATTTCCCTGTTTGTTATCCTTTGAACATTAAACTTATACTGTTCTTATCCAACTCAACAAATGATGAGAACATTTAATTCCGTTCGTTTTTTTTGTTAACCACAAACTCGTTGCAAAATTTGTTGTTTGTTCATTTCTTTATCAAATATAAAAAAGAAACATTATCGAACATTGAAATACAATGTTTGTCTACAGTATCACTACAATTGTTTTTTTTTTTGATGAAGACAAGAACACTATATAATGTTTGGCTCTTTCTTGAAAATAAGTACGAACGGTATTAAGGGTCGTGTTCGTCTACACAATCGCTATAGATATCGTTCTTGGGTGTTTGAGCCGAACGCTAAATAATGTACTGTTTATTTTCGAACACTGTTTTAAAGTGCTTTTTGCTCTCAAAAAGTTGTTATCACTGGATCTGGCCAAAGCAACCCGGTAAAATGCGCATAGAAGCTAGCTTTCCATCAACAATGAATTTCAGTGTAATTATCAAATATGAAAAATTCTGAATTTAGCACGTCATACTGAAATCTTATTAATGAAAAATGTATTATTGTGTACACTTTTTCAACAAAAGTTCCATAAAATTTCTTATGCATATAAGAGCAATCAGGACTGCCAGGTACTTTTTTGCTTGTCCCCAATAAATTAAAAATAAATCTCAAAAATCCCCAAATTAAATACAAAACCTTAAAAAGTTAATATTTTTTCTGCTGTGGTTTTCTGACCAAATTTTAAATTTTTTAAAAAATATTAATAAGAAATCACCAAATATTCCCAAATAAAAATTTTTAGTAAAAAAAAATTATTTTATTTTGTTTGTAGCGACTGGTTTCGGCATGATTTTTAAATTCTTTTTATGCGATTCCAGTGAGGAATTACAAGCAGAACAATATGCTGTTTTTGAAGACGAATGAGCCAATTTATAAGAATTTGGAGCTTGTTCAATCGGTTTTATTAGCCATCCTTAAAATCAACAATAAAAATACATATATGTATATATATATAAAACTTCGACGAATCATAAGTACTAACCAATAGCCCAGCATTACTTTTCCAAAATGTTTTTATACTGTGTTTCATATTTACTTATTTTTGGGGAAGACATGATTGCTAGAAAAATGTCATTAAAAAATCAGAAATTCTTCTTTTTTAAAACACTCACTTAAGAATAATAAAATAACTTTATCAAGTACCTTTTACACATTTTACAAATATGGTAATCTTTATTATAACCCTTAACACATTTAAGTTGTTGATACGGTTAGTATAAAAGCTATGCTACCGTTTTCATATTTTATATACGAAACAAAGAGAAAGAGGCATAAATAATAAAAGAAGGGAAAATATATTAATGTTAAAATCCCCACAAAATCCTCGATTTTTTTTTAATCGTCAAAAAATCCCCAATTTCCAAATGACTTCCATTTTCTTTCTTGGTCGCATGATATCCCCGACTTTGGGGATAGATCCACAAGTCTGGCAGTCTGGCAAAGAGCAATTATAGCTAGTGTTTTTTGATATTTTTGAAAGTTAATTTGTAACTATTTATTTCTTGACTCTTTTTGTAACTACATATTTTATAACGCTTTTAACTATAAAAGAGAGATATTATTGTTTAGGTTATTTTGGGCTAATAAAAAAAGGATTACTTTTGGGTAGTGTTTTACATACGGGAATTTCCGGCACAAAAATCCCGGGATGCCTCACATTTTTCGGAAAATACATCCCGGGACATTTTTGCAGGAATTCCCGGCAAATTTGTGCCATTTCTTACCCTCAGTTATAATTGAGTATGAGATACCCTTGTTTGCATCTGCGTTAAGTACTTTTTTATGCAAGCAAGTATTTTTGTAATAACTTTTGTATTTTGATTTTTGGTTATATTGTGATTGTTATGAAAACTATTTGTTTTTCGTTCGTTTTACTTTTATTTAATAAATATTTTTTTTTTGGCGCAAAATTTTTAACAACAGCTAACTTCAATTATTGAAAATCCGTGTTGTTTACGCTTATTATAATTCAAAGAAAATTTAGTGCTGAAAATTGCTACAACCGTGGTGAATATCGCTTGTAAGTGCAAACTTCGCATTCAATATTAACGCGACAAGTACACATTAGTGTTGAGTGTAAAACGAAGCTGTTATTTTGTTCCATTGTAATTTAGAAAAATGTATCACCTTGTAAGGGTGCGTGTAACCTGATAAATATATTACACAATTAAAATGCATTATTATTTTTTAGAAAAGAAAATACGATAAGTTTCTAAATAAAGTTTTAAGCATACATAATTTCCAGATAATACTAATGTTATATTAAAACTTAATAATCTTTTTCAGTCTACTGAAGATTTTTAATTATTATCAACACAAGTACATTATGTTAATTTGTTGTTGAGCATTAATTTTTAAATACCTTGTCAAATATCTCGTTTATTTCATTTACGATTGTCGAAAGATCTATTCTTCATACTTTTTTCAATTTAAGAACATATCATTGATTTTTTTTTTTTTTGCTTGTAATCTGAACTTTGATATTGACATTTTCAAAAGTTTTAACCTTGGTTTTAAAATAGGCTAAATTTAAAAGACTAATGGCCGTTTTCTTATTACGCGATTATCGTTTTTCTTAACGAAAAGCTGCACATTACATGTATTTTCAGATGGAATTGCCAACTGAAAACAATGTTTGAGAAATCCAAAATCGTTAACGGGCAGTTTATTGGTCTAATAAATTTATGTCGAGATTCAGTAAGAGACAGTTTGTCGACACATTGAGAAAACGGCCATATGACTCTTCACGAAAAAAAATAATATTTTTTATGCATCGCACCGTTACAAATTTTCGCTTGCGAAAAATAAAAAAATATTACATTCGACAAATCTCATGTTTTTCAGGCATTTTATGGTTTGTGCGGGAGCTATTTACTATAAGGAGAAGAAACAGAGCTTTGCATCCTTTAAAAGAAATGTTGGTTTTGTAAAAATTGTTGAGGTCGATTGTACAAATTATTTCAGCTCAGAACAATTTTTTGTACGGAGCCATCTTTGATATCGGAAAAAGTTCTATTAAGGTAATGGGGGCTCGAGAAACAGTTGTGCTGTATAGGATATATAGATGTAAAAGTACCGTTTTTACCGAAGTTACTGACATTGAAGTGGCGGCGCTCTAAATATGCTCCGATTGGCCAGAAACTTTTTACAATTTTTCTATATTATACAAATCGGTGGGTGACACGTCAACCTTTGCCAGATCAAATACAAAAAAAATATATATAATGCCATTTTGTATGGTGCTATAACTTCATTCAAAGTTGTCAAGGAATTAAAACAAGATCTATGAACAGAATTTGAAAATTGTTTGCACTTTTTAGAAACTCGACTGGTTAGACAGTTATCCTTTCTTTCGAAAATACTGAAAGGATAATTGACTGATATCTCCACAGGACAATCGGTTCGAATATTTTGTAGGTACGTCAACATGCGTACAAAAGAGGGAGAGAGGGAAGAAGTCACTCTGTATCGGTGAAAATACTTTGATGACTTTCCTGGATGTCGAGGGAGCTTTAAACAAAATAACTCCGGATGCGATAATTGCGACTTTGACAAGTTTTGTAGTGGGGAGTAAAACACTACACTCCTGCAAAATGGTCAATCTCACCAAAAAGTAGGATATTACCACAAGGATAACGCTCTCTATACTCGTTTGGTGGCCATAGTTGGATAGGAGGACTCACTTAGGAAGACTGAGGGGGCTGCAGAGAATAGACTTGCTCTGCATTGCAGGGGCTCTTCACACTACTCCTACTGATGCACTGGATATTGTCCTTCATCTACCACCTTTGTATTTGGTAAGGAAAGAAATGGCGACGAGCTCGTATATTCTTCTGAAATGTACCCAACAGTGGAGTGAAAATAGCTGAAAACACTGCAGGGTTATAAACAAGGTTATCTCGAACCGGACGATTGATCACGCAGCTCTTCTCCTGCCCATATGGGTCTAGGCTCCCAGAGATATACAGAGAAACATTAAGGCAGTTAAGCTTTTTAGACCTGGCACTAATTTACACTCTCCACTAGATCAAGAGGGCGTCGGGTCGCCTTTGCTCTCTTGGGCCACGAACTTTATAAGCAGGACTGCCAGTCATTTGTGCCCCTACATGGAAGATTTAGCAAGATGGACAAATAAAAAGAGAAAATGGTAGAAATAAAATATTTAACGGAAAATATAGTATTTATAGTGAAGCGTGATAGGGTAAGCTGCTGTACTACGTATTAAAACAGCTGGATCAGCCCAACAGTTGATATCAAACCAACTGAACATCTGGGAGCATTTGGGCAGACAAAATATAAAAAAAACATAAGCAGCAAGCAGTGTCTGTGGAAAGTTCTGCAGGAAGAGTGGTACTGAGCGAACTTCGTATTGAAATAAAAATAGCTAACTAGACAGTTTAAGAAAAGTATGTCTTTATTGACTGAATATTAATAACAAAAGTGAGGCATTGAAAAAATATGAAACATATAAAACCTATTTTTTCAATGAACTATTTCTTTATATTACAATTTATATTTAGGTACAAAACGATAAAGTGTATTTCCAACACGCCTCCTCAACTGCAATCGGTTTTGGATAATAATCCCATTCCATTAATACATAATTGGTGTTTAGTTTTCGGAACTGGTTTTGTCAATACATCAGCAATCATTTTATCTGTTGAAAGATATTCAAGTTTGACTGCACCGTTTTCTATTGCATCTCGTATAAAATGATATCTATAATGTATATGTTTTGTTCTGGAATGATGGCTTCCGAAATTTGCCATACATTGAGCACTTTGAGAGTCACACATAATTGAAGTAGAATCGTTTATAGGCCATCCAAGTTCTTCTAGTAGATATCTAAGATATATAGCTTCTTTTGCACATTCTGCATCCACAAAACCAACTAAAGGCAAACTAGTTTTCTTGTACATTAGTACGAAATCTTTTGTTGTTTTTAGATATCTAATAACTGCTAAAGCTGCATTCCAATGTTGAATTCTTGGATCTTGACTAAATTGAGAAAGTTTATTTACACTGCAACAAATATCTGGTCGACTAAAAACTGCTAGATGTAGCAAAGAACCAATAATTTCTTGAAAACGCTTCTTATCTACTTTTTCCCTTTCTCCAGGAATTGTTGGTTCCTTTTCAAGTTTTATTTTGGATTGCATAGGAATTTTAGAAGTTTTCGCATTTTTAAGACCATATTTTTCAATAAAATTTTCTATGTACCCTGGTTGAGAAATCGTCAAATATCCCGGCGTTTGATTGATTTCCAGTCCAATGCAGTGTTTTGGTTCTTTCATATCTCGAATTTCAAAATTTCTTGCTAGTAACGTTATTAACTCATCCGTACATTTTTCATTATTACACGCAATGATAATATCGTCTACATATAATGCTACTATAATAGTGTCTGTGCCTTTTCTCATTGAATAAATACATTGATCATAATGTGATTTAACAAGATTATACTCTTTTAAAACTGTATCTATTCTTTTATACCATTGACGACTAGCTTGTTTCAACCCATATATCGATTTTTTAACAAACAAACTTTATTTCTATTCTCTTCGTTTATAAAGCCTTCAGGTTGTGTCATAAAAATTTCTTCATCTAAATTTCCATTCAGAAATGCTGTAGAAACATCTAACTGTCGCAACTTAAGATCCTTTTCAACAGCAAGTGCATAAACTAAACGTAATGAATTTTGTCTTACTACTGGTGCAAATGTATGGTTGTAGTCAATGCCGTACTCTTGGGAGTACCCTTTGGCTACCAAACGAGCTTTTCGTTTATCAATTATACCATCTGGTGTATATTTTGTTTTGAATACCCATTTGCATCCAATTGCTTTTCTTCCTTCGGGTAAATCTACCAATTCCCAAGTTTTATTTCTAATCAAAGATTCGTATTCCTGCTCAGTTG
Organism: Pollenia labialis; assembly: GCA_949318255.1. Taxonomy (NCBI): domain Eukaryota; kingdom Metazoa; phylum Arthropoda; class Insecta; order Diptera; family Polleniidae; genus Pollenia; species Pollenia labialis. The sequence goes on along the minus strand of OX439141.1, from coordinate 138,835,108 downwards.
CATGCTTCCATTCAACTATATTCTCTGACTTCAGCATTTCTTTATACGATTTTGGATCTCTTCCATCATTGAAGTCAACATTATTAGCTTCTGCTCTACTCTTAAATAATGACCAAGACCTCAAACGTTCTTTAATTGAAGATTCACAAGCTGCGTTTTCAGAAGTTTCTCTATCTTCATCTTCTGTCAAAACTTGATTGGAATCTATTTCTACTACTGGATTATTACTAGATGAATCTACAGGACTAGATTTATCTTGGACGGGACATTGGTTGATAGACTCAACAACTTCTAAATCATTATGATTTGAATTCAGCGAGTTATTCAGATTACGTTTAATTGGATTGAAATGAAATTCATAAAATCCCAATTTTTCATCTGCTATCTCATCTTTGTCAATATTAAAATCATTTTCTATAAATTTAACATCACGACTCTTGACGATCGTACGAGTCTTGGGATTCCATAAACGATATGCTTTTGCATCTATTGAGTAGCCAATTAGTATATATTCTGAACTTCTTGCTTGCCATTTAGATTTTCCTGGCTTCTTGTCTAATACAAAAGCTTTGCATCCTATTTGCCGTAAATGTTTAATATTTGGCTTTCTTTTAGTCCATAACTCTTCTGGAGTTTTGTCATTGTTTAGTTTTGTTGGACACCTATTTCTTATGTAGGACGCTGTCATTATTAGCTCAGCCCATAAAAATTGCGGCAATTTGGCCTCTATCATCATCGTTCTAGCCATTTCTACTAACGTTCTATTCATACGTTCTGCTATGCCATTTTGTTGCGGTGTATATTCAACGCTAAACTGATGTGTTATACCACATTCTTTCAAAAAAATTTTAAATTCGCCACTTATCAGTTCCGCTGCATTATCAGATCTAAAGGATTTGATCTTTCTACCTGTTTCCAACTCAACCTGTTTCTTAAAATCCTTAAATACATCAATGTATTCACTTTTTTTGCTTAGAAAACAAACATGTACTTTTCTGGTGAAATCGTCAATAAACGTTGCAAAATAAAGTTTTTTGCTAATTGACTCAACTCTCATTGGACCACATAAGTCCGTATGTATTAACTGTAGTACTTCAGTAGATGATTTTTCGTTTTTCTTTGGAAAAGCTTGTCTTATCTGTTTACTACGAATGCAACTTATACACTGAAGGTTCTTTAGTCGAAATTTTGGTAAACCATTTACCATTTTATTAGATTGAAGCTTTGCTAAATCTAATTGGTTCAAATGACCATAACGTTTGTGCCATAAATCTTAAACGTTCCCAGGATTTTCAATGACATTTGTGGCAACATCATTGCGCCTTCGAATGGAATTGATAGTATAAATTCCATTATTCTTATAAGAAGATATTAATATCACTCCATTCTTATAAACCACTATCTTTTCTTTAGATACTTCTATATTGCAACCATTATCTGTTGCCTTTCCTATTGAAAATAGATTACTTCTTAAATCTGGTATATACAGGGTTTCTAATAAGTTAACGGTACTTATTCGTCCATTTATATTTACATCAATTTGAGCTGTACCAATTCCCTTAATTTCCAAAATTTTATCATCTGCCAATCTAACGGTTCCTTTAAATGTCTCATCTTAGTCAATAAATTGCGACTTTAAGTTTGTCATGTGGGAAGATGTCCCACTGTCAACTATCCAAACAAAACTATCCTTCGATGAACAAAAATTATTGCTAGCTTTTATAGTAGAAACTGCAAAACCTGACGTTACATATATTTCATTTGCTTTATTTATTTTGACTTCTTCAGACTTGTCACCAATTTCCAGAAGCCTTGAACGGAGAACGTTCAGAGAAGGAAACTCATTGGCAGTATCAAACGCTGCTTTTACCTCTTTATATTTAACGGATAAACCATCTAAAAGCATAACCGTTAAAAAATCTTCATCTATTTCAGCTACCATTTCACGAAGTTCCGAGACTGCAACATCAAATTCCACTAAATATTTTGAAATATTTTGATTTTCAACCATCTTGAAGTTCAGCAATTTCCGATATAGTTCCGCCTTCTTTCTTGTAGATTTACGGTCATAGGTGTTCTTGAGGTAACACCAAATTTCACAAGACGTCTTAAAATTTTTAACCATGCGTACAATATCCGGTTCTAAAGAAATTATAATTTCTGCTCTGGCATCTTGATCAATGTCTTCATAACTTCGTTTCTTCATAGGCTTTTCTTTCAGCAGGCGTATCACTCTCGTGAAGCACAACCTCTTCTGGTTGAATTATTTCACCTCTTACCATTCGCAATAGACGATACTTATGCAAAACTGCTTCCATTTGCGGCAACCATGTGGAAAAATTTTTCCCATTAAGCAAAGGTATTTTTCCTGATACTATAGCCATTTCTTTTATCTTTACACGTTTCAGATAATTCTCACAATTACAAATTCTTTATAAGGTTTGGGTTGCTGGGCCCATAACCTATTGAAATAAAAATAGCTAACTAGACAGTTTAAGAAAAGTATGTCTTTATTGACTGAATATTAATAACAAAAGTGAGGCATTGAAAAAATATGAAACATATAAAACCTATTTTTTTAATGAACTATTTCTTTATATTACAATTTATATTAAGGTACAAAACGATAAAGTGTATTTCCAACACTTCGAAATGGGTGGACTCGATGCCCAAGACACAAGAGGCTGTCCTAAAAGCAAAAAGAAATCAAACAAAATATTAGCCACTTAACTTTTCTTAGTATGTATTTTAAAACTGTATACAGTCAAAGCCCGGTTTAACGAATGATATAATGTTCAGTTCTTTCGTTATACCGATATATTCGTTATATCGATAATTAATTTTTACCCTGAATTTTTTTTGCTTTACCAATTAAGAGCGGTTTTAATTTTTTTGAACCGGATGCATAGAAGAACTGTTGCCCTTTCTTTGGATAGCTTCCTACCAGAAGCACTGGATTCTCCTGCATGGACAAGTGTCATATCAGGCAGCAGTTTCCAACATAAACCGATCTCATCCGCATTAAAAATTACATCTCTTGTTAAATTCTGTTCGCTTACTTAGTTATGGAAATGATTTTTAAAAGGCTCCGCTAAATCTTTTCGGGCTGAAAGTTTTTCGCCGGTTTGCTTTAGCAGCCTGATTCCATATATTTTCTTAAAACGTGATAGCCAGCCATCACTTGCGTGGAAATCGGAGTCGTACGTTTGATTATCGATTTCTAATGCCTTTGCTTTTAAAGCCATTCTATTGACGAATAAATACTTGTTTCTTTGGCATAAATACCTTTCGAAGAGAGCCTTTTCCATTCTTGGAAATTCACCTTTTTTAAGAGATCGGCGATTTCTTGTCCCATTGTTTGTAATTTTCCACAATTAACCAAACAAAACTACTGAAACTTTAACGAAAAAAGCCACGCATCACACGTGTTCTTTCAATACGATTTTTGTCGTTGCGATTCTTACTTTATAGGGGTGAGAGAGGAATTAAAAGGGGTAAACAAGCGGATGTACTCTTCAATTCGTTTTGTTCGCTTAATAGTTCTCATCTTTGTAAAAATAGCCCATTATAAAAGCTTAAAACTAACTAATTGTATCTTGTACCGAAAGGGCTTAATGACACTTTTTATATTGGAAAACATGAGAATAGTTTTAATTAAGAATTTTTCAGTAAATAATTTAAGAAAAAAGTTCTAGTTCAGTCCCAGCTCATTGCTACTTCAATTTTAGCTCTGTTCCAGTTCAGTGCTTATTCAATTAAATTTCAGTTCAAGGTGAGATTTACTTTTTAATTCTGTTTCTTTTACATTTGAGTTCTAGTTATCCATTAGAATTGTTCAATTTAAACTGTTCGACTCATACAAACAACAAAAAATTTCGTCCACAAAGATCATTCACTAATCACCATGTCATCACTTCAAACATTGGTTCTTTAAAAAGGGCTTCGTGTGTTATTCTTATTGAGCATTCACATTATCTGTAAAGTGCAGTGCGATGAGTTTAAGTGTGTGTCAATAATTAACAACTTTGATACTTTTTTTTTTGCCATACAGAGCCGGCAATATTGGGACCACCATCAAACATTTAACTCTAATATTTTCAAACTAACAAACTAAAAGAAAGTCCACAAACACCAAACAGAAGCAGCGCGAAAAGCAAATAAACCGAATTAGAATTAAAATTAAGTCAAACATGCAAGCAAACAAATGAGCTACAAAAAATTTAAAAATTGCTTTTAAATAACTTAATTTTTAAGGGCCATTATTACAACCTAATGATAAAGTTGCTGATAGTTAACGTGAACGATAGCTATCTTGAACGATAAAGTGACCAATAAGTTTTTTCCATTATTACAACTGTCTGATAAAATAAAAAATTTAATTGGCCCTAAGGGCCATTATTACAACTTACAAATAGTTATTTTTAGGATGCTATCCGACAGATAAATAGTTTTTGGTTATTACAAGTAAACATTAACCTAAAAAGTGACTGATAAGCTAACATCAGGATTGTCCTCATGGTAACTTTACAAGTGAACTTTAAGAATTTAAAGCTGCCATATTTTCTGCTAAAGATATGGTAACTTTAATGCCAGTCTTAAATTATTCCACTCTTTCAAAATTCATAATTTAACACAAAAAACAAAACAATCTACCATAAAAACAAAAATAAAGCACAAAAAATTTACGTCTGCTTTCAATTAAAGAAACAAGCAAAACTAAGGCGTTGCCACCATGTATTTTAAACGAACAAAAGTAGTCGGTATATACTGCAATGTTGCCACAGTATATTAATTACATTTTTTATTTTATCGAACAGTTGTAATAATGGAAAAAACTTATTGGTCACTTTATCGTTCAAGATAGCTATTGTTCACGTTAACTATCAGCAACTTTATTATTAGGTTGTAATAATGGCCCTAAGTAGTTTAACTTACGGATTTTTAACTTTAAAATTATAAATACATTTCAAAAAAAAGTTTTGAATAAAATTTATGCGTAGGACTTAAAAACTTATACAAAAATTTATTAAATATTAAATAAAACAAATGTTCCCCCGAATTTAGTGCGCTACATGATATTTGTTGGGGACCTTTTGTTAACGTCCGTTTTTTTGTTGGGAAAATATTAAATTTTCGCTTTGTACATCCTGCGGTGAAAACAGAAGTACGACCTTTAAAACACAGTGTGAGCCCCAAACAGAAACAAAAGATGTTTATAATTTAAATGTTAGGATGGATTAACAAGACCATTCTAAAGGCTTTAAAAAAACAATCATAAAAATGCTCAATTTTAAAATAAAATCAAACTATAAAGAATACAAAAATACAATTTAAATGTTAAATAAACAAGGCAAACTGGTTAACAAGCTACATTTATCCGACATGCAACAACGCGCTGTTCAAACAAACGAGCACACCTTCACTTTAAACAAGTAAGTCTTAATTAAACGTTGGTGGTCTCACAGAAACAAATCAAAACATCTTCCAAAAATTATAAAAAGAAAATAAATCTAACAAAAAAATAATTTTATAAATCGATTATAGAGAAGGGGTTTTGTATTAAAACCAAAATCGTACTAACGAACTTTTAAAATCGTACTTTTTTTACCCCAATAGTACTAATTCATTTTTAATATTTTTTTTTTTATAAGAGAAAAAGTCTTTTGTTTCGGGTATACTTGAAACAGTTGCCACATTTAGTCTATTTCGTTCCTTTGTTTCTATAATATTTTGGAATGGATTTTCTTTCCACTTTTGCCGAAGAAAATATTCCTTTGGTTATTCTACAATAATTGATCTAATTCATTTTTCATTGTGGTCACTTTGAACCAATAAACGTAAATATTTACGTTTTTAAAGTTTTGCAAAACATCTATATCAGACAACGCTCGAAACTCGTTATTAAAAGTATCATAATTTGCACTTTTATTTAGAAATATTTTTAATTAAAGCTGCACTATACTGGTTTTTGGTTAAATCACATTTTCTGGAGGAAATTTTGCTAGACATTTTAAAATTTCGTCGTCGAAGTTAACTTTATTTCTTAAAGCCTCGCAAAATGTTATATAGTATTATACTTTCAATGTTATTTCTGAATATATCTACGATATATAAATATCGTTAAGTGACTGATGATTTTCTTCAAAACTACTTTTTCAAAAATTTGCGGCCCATTTGACGAAACAAAAATATAAAGCGTTCTAAAAATATATGCAAACGAGCATCTTGGGATGACATTTCCAAATTTATAGTTTTTACAATTTTCTATATGTACTGCAGGAAGAGGAAAGACATTCTATAAGCTGGAATAGAAAGGCCGGATACGCAAATATTTAATTTAGAGCTAGTAAAATATCCTTTAACATCATCAAAATAATAATGACGTGACAACCATCTTGTTAATATTCGTTCGACAGTAAATACAAGTTGCCACTTCATATCAAACAACAATTGGTTTGAAAAATTTGGAAATAGTACCAAATGAGTCACGGGGGTACCAGCGTACTTTTAAGCTTTGAATTGTAGCAAAAAAAAGTACAATTGTACCAACTTTATCAACCCTGTTATGTACACTCTACTGATGTTGAAATAAACTATAAATGACCTATAACTCAATAACCGCACTTGAATTGAAATAGAACTGAACTAGAATTGAACAAAACTAAATTAACACTGAACTAGAACTGAATTAGATCTGCTCTAGAACTGAATTAGAGCTTATCTAGAATTGAGCTAGAACTAAAATAGAACTGAATTAGAACTAAAGCTGAACTAGAACTTAACTAGAACTGAACAAGGAGTGAACTAGATCTGAACTAGAAATGAATTAGAATTGAACAAGAACTGAACTGTAAATGAACTAGAACTAAACTTTTACTGAACTAGAACTAAACTTAAACTGAACTAGAACTGCCATAGAACTTAATTTATACATATTTATTAAAGTGTATGATGCAGCAGATAAGCTGTTAAGCTGAAGCAACATATTCTCAATATTATTGTTTAATAACACTATGCCACAAAAAAATTAACCACAAAGATGAGATGTTCTCTAAGATAAATCCAGGCTGCTGATCACGAATATGGCATTCATTTATTTTTCTGAAGAAGCGTTTTCAAGATATATGCAAAAATAGTGTTTTTCAGCGGTTGTTCAAATTCTGATGTTTTCACTAAATATGCCGTTATTTCTTAATTCTTTGTCCGACGATAACAATTTTACGCTTTCTACGTTTGAATCAAAACACTTTTTAAGATACATGTTTCTATGGGGTCTAGGGTAAATTATGTACCGATCTTAACGAAATTTTACAGCGTGATTTCAGTCGAATAAAACGAAATTTTGCAAAATCTTATCTCATTCCGTGCCTTTTGTAACAAAATTATAAATTTTTGAAGGTGGTGGTTCCACACTTTTGATTCATAGCTCTGTAGCCCGTTTCTGTATTTTTCGCATCGTAAAATTTTCCGCATGAAACCAGTGAATCGGGACAGAAACAGTGCAAAATGAAACAAAAAATGGGTTTTCTCGCACAAATGTTTCTGTATCTTTCCGTTGCGAGAATTATCTGTCATTTTAATAATTTTCCAGCAATTATTGGAAGGATGCGAGAAAAAGTGTTTCTATAACAATATTTTGCTAAAAAAGTTTCTTTCAAGAACTGTCAAAATAAGTCACATTTGAAATTGGTGGCGAGAAAAACAAAATGTAGATATTTTGAATTTAAAATATGTTTATATACTATTTTTTTTAAATAAATAAAAAAAATAGAAGGAATATAAATGATAAATGCATAATTTATATGATGAAAATAAACAAAAACAATTGTTATATATTGTTAGTTTAAATTTTTGTTAGCCTTTTCTTGTTTTGGTTTTAATCAGTGCTGCCAGATAAATTTGTGTCAAAATCGTCAATTTCCTGAGAAAAATATAAAAAAGATCGTCTTTTGTTTTAAAAATCGTGCAATTTAAAATCAATTTTAAACAAATTTGTTTCGACTTTTATTAAAAAATAATCAAACAAAAACATAGTTAAAGTTCATGGGTATTTAATAATTATTATTTAATAATTGAGATATAAATCTTTAATTTACCTATTCCTATAATCTTTTTCTTTTTTACCTGAAATAGACTTAGTAGAATACCTTGCAGTTAAAAGTGAAAGAAGTTATCCATTTTGAAAAAGTTTTTACTGGGAGACAAACCAATTTCTTTCTTGCCGGAATAATGGTTTTGGCACAAAAGTGTACATATAAGAATATCAAATATCAATCATATTTTGTATATGTATATAAGAAGTATTAAATGTTCAAAATAAGCCAAGTCGGTCCATTACTTTCCCTCGAAATTTGGTTTTTGCCGATACATTTTTTAGGGAAGAAACAAACAATTTCGAAGAAAATTTTCACAATAGGGATAAATATAAAACTTTAAGCAGCCTTGTTTCTAAAGATATCTTTTTTTCTAATAAACAAACATATAAAAATATTTACAATTGTCTTATTTCGAAGACTAAGGGGCTTATAGTGTAAAACGCAACGCCAACAATTTCATTAAAAGCAAAAATCTTTGGAAAAGGTTTCCTGATGAGCTGGCCTAAGCAACCAGTGAAATGCGCATAGAAGCTAGCTTTCCCTCAACAAAAAATTTCAGTGTATTTATCAATTATGAAAAACTGGGAATTTAGCACGTCATACGGAAATCGTATTAATAATAAATTTTGTATTCCCGAAAATAACTTTGATAATATACATACTTGCATGTGCCCGTGCAAAAAAAACTGAATTGGCAAATTGGTTTTTTTTTGTTGTTTTCTTACGAAGACAGTAGAATGAAGCAGTTTGTTTTTAAATTTTGTTTTATCTTTTTACCCACTTACAACTACAATTCGAGTCGGAAAGAACCCAACCAATTATAGGGGAATGTAAGAAAAGATAAACTCACTGTTTATTGTTGGTGTTTTGTTTTGGCTTTGATATTGTTACAGGTAAGACTTTGAGTGTTTATAATTCTTATTCGCTTTAGGGTTTTATTTGTATAATATTTTTGGCCTTTCTAAAATCTTTGGAAAAGGTTTCCTGATAAGCTGGCCTAAGCAACCAGTGAAATGCGCATAGAAGCTAGCTTTCCCTCAACAATAAATTTTAATGTATTTATCAAATATGAAAAACTGGGAATTTAGCACGTCATACGGAAATCGTGTTAATAATAAAATCAAATATATTTTATAAATTTGTTGTTGCTTTCTACAGACATTCATATTATTTTTTTTTCAATTTTCAACGCCACAAAATAGAAGTGTTTGAAATTTAAAAATTCAAGATGAATTTCTATAGAAAGTAACAACAAAATTATAAAATATTTTTGATTTTGTTTTTGCTTTCGTCACTTTTTTAGAAAAAATCATCAAAACGTCACTTTGTTAATATCGGAACAAAAAATCGTCGAGATGACGATAACTCGTCAAATCTGACAGCCCTGTTTTTTTTATAGTTATTTCTTTTGTTGACGTTTCGCTTTTATTTGACACTTAATTACTGGAAATATTCCAGTATAAACATAATTTGTTGTGTCTGTTTTCGCATTCAAATACAGAAACACTTTTATCTTATAAATCGAGAAACGATGACATTTTTTTTTGTTTCACACTTCATGTAAGAAATTTTACGATGCGAGAAATACAGAAACGAGCTACAGGTCCCACTGAACCGATTTTGCTGGATTTCAATCTCAAACTGCTTAGGATAACTACAAGCAATTTGACACCAAGACGGACAGACAGACGGACATGGCTCAATCGACTTAGAATTACTCAAGGTGCCAGAATATATATATATTAGGGTGTCCCATTCAAAAAAAATTTTGGGGATCATTCTTAATTTGAATACTCATAAGGCTAAGAATTTTTGAGATTTTTTCCGATTTTTCGGAGGTGGTTTAGAGGTCGCGCAAATTGATTTTGTACCAAAAATCGACCTTTTTAGCCTTTTTGGAATTTTGGTTGAAAATTGGTAAAAAAAAATAGATATTTCTTCAGCTTCTGAGTCAATGTTCTTAAAGAAAATTTTCCGATCTTTAATTTTATGTGCATAAATAATAAGTTTCGTCAGGGATTTTCCACATTTTGATACATTATATAACAGTTTTTCGTAAATTTTCAGCAAATATGAAAAAAATGCTTTATAACTTTTAAAATTTGTATGAAGACTAAAAAAACTAATGATGCAGTTTAAAAGATTATGAAGCTTTAAATAAATTAGCAAAAAAAAAAAAAAAAAAAAATGAATTATCTCTCACCGTTCTCGAGTTATACCCTTTTAAAGCTTTGTACACATTGTATGAAATGTATAATACTATAAGGTGTGAACTAGGTTTGCATTGCTTTAAACTTTAAATAATTGGATTTAGAAAATGTTTTTACAAATAAAATAATAGTTACTTACCACTCATACATAACAGACCTGAGCCCCATCCAACAATAAAATCTCCTGGAGCCATTAACCGAGCTCCCTGGATGATGAAAATTATATACTCTCTAAAAATATGCATTTTTCGAAACCAGCTACAACCTTTCATTCAAAATTCAAAAATTGATGCCTTGCTGGAGTTTACCTCATTTATTTTAAGAGTACATATTAAAAGTTGGTACCTATGCCAATGTCCCCGATACGCTCCTCTCAATGACCTTATACTTTTGAAACAATTGTACACTCACAATATTATTACAGTAACGGACTGTAGTTTATTTAAGAAATATTCCGTTTAGTCATTTTTAAATAAATAAACATTTAAAATTCAAAGCAATTTTATTTTTAACTGATTCTAACAGTTATTCAAAAAACTAAGTGCATATTAATACGGATTTTCAGTTGCAGTTAATATTGTCCGTTGATTGAGGTAAATTCTTCTTTATGTTAAAGTAAATAAAAATGTAATTTAAAGCAACGAAAAGTTCATTTAGTTTTTACTGTCAAAAATTCAACCGCGAATTCCGTAAAAACAAATCAATATTCAGTTATCTTATATAAATTAATTGTCAAAAAATTAACTACATATTCCGTAAAAACAATTAAATATTCTGTTATTATATATAATTTTACTACCAAAAATTTATTTTTACTTATCTATAAAAAATGAATTGCTTGTTTTGTGTAAGCAGTTCCCATTTTCTATTTGTTAAAATAATTTAGTTAAAAACAATAATTTAGTTAAAAGTAAAATAATTGCGAAGCCATATCGGTCATGCTGCTGGTCAGTGTTACCGTTATGCGACTAAAGTCGCATTTTTGCCCCTTTTTGACTGCCGTGCCACTTTTTTGACCCCTTTGTTTTAAATCCCCTTTTGTATCATTTTGTAGTTTTTTGTGCGCCTTTTGCCCCTTTTTGAACCAAATTTTTTTTATACTGTCAATCAATGAATCCGAGCTCAATTTGAAGAGAAAATAGCATCTAATTTGGAAAAAATTAAAATAATTCAGGAAGAGCTAGGTATCTATTAACAATAAAATTTACCTCAAATTTATAGTATATGTATTAAATATTATGAATAAATTAAACCTTAATTTTCAAAACGAATCATCACAATTTATATATTTAGTTTCATCCACGAAAGAAATTGTATTAGAAATTTTTAAAAATTTTTTAAAAAAAGAGTATTTTATGCAAACAAATATAGAACAAATTGATTTTGTTGATGTTCTGCATATAAAAGAAACTCTTAATATATATATCGGCCACGAAGCCGAGCTAGAAATATGTACTTACAACATCTTAAGTATATTGTAGCAATTAAAGACAACATTTTACTTTTTTACCAAAAGCTGTGCAAAGAAATTTTATCAAGAATTAATATTAGCGATAAGAGGCTGGGTTCATTAAAGGTTTTAGATCCAGTATTTATTAAGTCAGCTGAAGACATAAATTACTTTTAAATTGTTACCGTTTTTATTGATATAATTACTAACCCAGATGATTTTGTAAAAGAGTTCAAACTTTTAGAAACCAGATCAAACGATAAAAGCTATGAAGCAATTTTTAAAATATCTAAGTCTGAAACATTTTGGTACGAAATTGGCAATTTAAAAAACTGTTTGGGTGACAATTTATATCCAAACTTGTATAAATTTGCTTCGTATGTTTTTACTTTACCACATAGTAGTGCATCCGCTGAGCGGATTTTTTCTAAGTTAGCATATTTAAAAAATAAAGTGACAAAAAGACTGAAAGTAGATACCTGTCAGTCTATGTTATCCGCTTTAAATTTTTATCAAAATGACTTGGAAGATTGAATTCCAAGTGATGAATTGATTAATAAATATAGATTTACGTTTTCAAAAAAATTGATATTTAATAGTTGAAGAAACAACATAGCACTGCAATTTATAAAAAAATGGATCTGTACCTGATATTAACTATCTTCCTATCAATACTTTTATATGCTTTTTCCTCGAGGTTTTATCGTAACTTAATTTTTTTGGTAAAAAAGTAAAATAATCCAAGTGCCAAATATTTATGTACATACATATACTTACATATATACATATCTCTATCTATTTAAATGTAAAGTTTTTTTTTGTAGCAAATCATATTATGAACTATTTTTTGTTTTTGTAAGAATTGTTATTACACTATTTTAAGCTCGTTTTATTTACAAGTAATTAGTAACTGTTTTTGTATAAATAATTGAAATAAAAATTTTATGTAACAGTTCATTATCGTTTACTTGCAAACAAGACATGTATTTTCACGATATATGTATATATGTATATATATATATATATGTGTGTTTTCCCAAACAATTTGTATTATATACCTATAATGTATTTTTTTTATAAATATGAAGTTTATTTTTTGTTATGTTTAGTTTTCGATGAAAATAATTTAATAAATACATACGTTTTTTTTTTAAATTTTCCTGTTTTTAAAGTTGCCCCTTTTTTTCTCCTTTTTGTGACACTTTTTTTTTGAAAATCCCCTTTTTGTGCCCCTTTTTGAAAATTTTGAACGGTAACACTGCTGCTGGTGTCTTATAATTGAGAGTTCTTCTGTAAACAACGTGGTCAGTACAACAAAAGTAAAGCAAACGTGTGTAACTCGGTAAGTAAATAAAAATATTCTCCCTCTCTCGCTTATAAGAAAAACAAGCGGACTGGTGTCTGTCTGGTATTTTTTAGAAATTCGGCTCTTTTGTGGAGTAAACGAAAATTTAATAAAATAACTGAATATTTAATTGTTTTTACTGAATATGGGGTCAATTTGACAGTAAAAAATTGTCAGTAAAATTTTAATAAATAATTGAATATTTAATCGTTTTTACTGAATATGGTGTTGAATTTTTGACAGTAAAATTTTACAAAATAACTGAATATTTATTTGATTTTACGGAATATGGTGTTGAAATTTTGACAGTAAAAATTAAATGAACTTTTTGTTAAAAATAAATGAACTTTTTGTTAAAAATAAATGAAAAATAGGTAGACCGGTTTTTAATTGAACTTTCATATATTTTATATTAGAATTTCAGTTAATTTTACGTACAGAATATTGTGAGTGTATGATTACAAACGCTTTAATGAAAAAGTTGCACGCGAGACTCTGAAAACCTTTCTGCGGCATCAGTTTCAGGCCTTATCGTTTTTTGATGAACGTATAGATACCAAAACTTTCCGTTTAATGCTTAGAAACCTACATGAACCAAGTAATAACAACGAATTAGTGAAAGGAAATTTAACAGAAGACATGATTGAAAATAAACCAATTCAGTGTTTTATTACAAAAGCCAGCCTAACTTTTTTTGAAGCCTGCAACATTTCTACTGATTTTTTACAAACGGATCCAGAAAAATGGGAAAACAACAAATTATTTCAGGAAGCTAAACACATAGTTCAACAATTGCAAGTTGTAAATGATGTCGCAGAACGTGGTGTGGCCTTGGCTAATAGTTATATCAATATCACAACTTCTGAAACAGACTTTCAGAGTTTACTGCAGGGGGTAGAGCAGCATCGCAAGAACTATAATAAAAGATTTATAACAATTATATTTTTCTTTGTTTTTAATATAATTGTTATATATGAGTGGTAAGTAACTATTATTTTATTTGTTAAAACATTTTCTAAATCCAATTATTTAAAGTTTAAAGCAATGCAAACCTAGTTCACACCTTATAGTATTATACATTTCATACAATGTGTACAAAGCTTTAAAAGGGTATAACTCGAAAACGGTGAGAGAAAATCTTTATAATCTTTATAATCTTTTAAACTGCATCATTAGTTTTTTTAGTCTTCATACAAATTTTAAAAGTTATAAAGCATTTTTTTCATATTTGCTGAAAATTTACGGAAAACTGTTATATAATATATCAAAATGTGGAAAATCCCTGACGAAACTTATTATTTATGCACATAAAATTAAAGATTGGAAAATTTTCTTTAAGAATATTTACTCAGAAGCCGAAAAAATACCGATTTTTTAGCAATTTTCAATAATAATTCAATAAAAGTCTAAAACGCTAGATTTTTGGTACAAAATCAGTTTACGCGACTTCTAAAGCACTTCCGAAAAATATGATAAAAATCTCAAAAATACTTTACCTTATGAGTATCCAAACTAGGAAAGATCTTCCGAGAAAATCCAAATTTTTATTTTTTTTGGGACAACTTAATATATATACTTTATGGGGTCTGAGATAATTAATAAAAAAGTTTCACACGGAATAACAAACTTAGTATGCACTCTTCACAACTAATTGTGGTAGAGGGTATAAAAACAACACAATTCACGAAGGTATGGGACCAACAAAATGCATAGATTTATGTCTGAAGGTATATGTATTTTCAGATCTAACAAATTTATGACGATAAAATCCAAAAAAAAAAAAAGCGTGACCATTCAAATGATCAAACTTAAGTTATATTTTGAAAGCTTTTTATTTATTAACTTAACTAATATAGTAACTGTATAATGTAATTTAGAAACTGTTAAATAATATTTGCTCTAGCCAAACGTTTTGCAAAAGCAAACAATTCTTTACGAAAATTAGTGGTTACGTGTAGGACGTCAAATATTTAATAGGTGAAATAAAGATTTAGAATTTTTGAAAAACCTTTGTGTTTAAAAAATTATAGGAATTTATTATATGAGATATTTAAATTTGTAATTTTTACAAAATGTTTTGTTGCTTATTAATTTAAAAAAATATATGGAAATTATCAAAAAGTAATTTCAATTTTTGGGAATACAAAATTTAAAGTTTCAAAAGATTTTGTTATTCGTGCTTAATTCCCAGTTTTTATTATTGATAAAAACACTTGAAATTTATTGTTGATGGGATGAGCTATTCCTATGCGCATTTCACTGGTTGCTTAGGCCAGATCTTCAGGAAACTTCATCCATAAAGACTTTAGAAAAACTAAAGATATTAAACCAAATAAAACTGTTAAACGTATAAGAATTATAGCAACAGTTCTACTTGTAATAATATCAAAGTTTAAACAAAACAACATCAACAATAAACAGTGGCTTCATCTCATCTTACATTCCCCATTATTGTTGATGTTGTTTTGTTTAAACTTTGATATTATTACAAGTATGTAGAACTGTTGCTATAATTCTTATACGTTTAACAGTTTTATTTGGTTTAATATCTTTAGTTTTTCTAAAGTCTTTATGGATGAAGTTTCCTGATGATCTGGCCTAAGCAACCAGTGAAATGCGCATAGGAATAGCTCATCCCATCAACAATAAATTTCAAGTGTTTTTATCAATAATAAAAACTGGGAATTAAGCACGAATAACAAAATCTTTTGAAAATATATGGACATTTTAAAAGAAAGAAATGCATTAAAAATGCTAATCTTATTAATTTTTTATTTAAATATATTAAAAATCTCATCACAAATGCATATCTTTAACATAAACGGTGTTAGGAGGGGATGCAGTAGAAGGTCTTAACACGTGCTCAAAACGGATTCTTGACACAATCATCAAATATAATTTGAAAACTTCAATAAATTAAACCGTGTTAAATGTCAAATAACAGCTTCACTTACCCCTTAGATAAACTTTGTTTTCAATAACAGTCCCAGCATTCATTTTTTACGAGATTTTTGGGAGATAAGGCCATGATGGCTTAATCTCTCTTTCAAAAGGGAGATAAAGTCTTTTATTTTTTTTTTCATTTGAATAGGAGATAAAGCCTTCATGGCCTTAGCTCACATTAGCAATATTAGAAAATGGCTTTATCTCTCATTTTAGTTTTGAAGAACTTTTGCATTTTACATTGATTATTAGTTTTCTTATTTTTATAATTAAGAGGTATTGATTTTCCATTTACTAAAGTTAAGTATTGAAATATGGCTTCGCATACTCAAGTTTTTCTGCGTGGCGGCCTGCGGCCGTGCTACCAGGTTTTCTCCTCCTGTAGGACGCGGCAGGTGGCTTCGCCGAATAAAGTTTTCCTGCGTGCGTCACAAGAATAAAAAAAAGTATTTTCCAGGAAACAGTAAACAGGTGTTCTCCTCCAGTAGGACGCGGCAGGTGGCTTCGCTGAATAAAGTTTTCCTGCGTGCGTCACAAGAATAAAAAAAAGTATTTTCCAGGAAACAGTAAAGTTAAGTATTGAAATATGGCTTCGCATACTCAAGTTTTTCTGCGTGGTGGCCTGCGGCCGTGCTAACAGGTTTTCTCCTCCAGTAGGACGCGGCAGGTGGCTTCGCTGAATAAAGTTTTCCTGCGTGCGTCACAAGAATAAAAAAATGTATTTTCCCGGAAACACTAAAGTATTGGAATCTGGCTTCGCAAAAATATGGCTTTATCTCTCATTTGCGAAAAAAAATTATGGCTATACCTCTCATTTCGCAAAATTTTAAATATGACCTTACCTCTCAATGATTTGGCACTAAGGCCATTATGGCATTACTCCCATTCAATTGAGCAATAAAGCCTTCATGGCCTTATCTCCCATGGTTTTAAAGCACCTCCCCGAACATGACGTTAAATATCTACGGTCTAATTCATAAAAATTTCTTGTTTCAGCTTTAATGCTTACAATAGTTATTAAACACTTTTTGTTTTACACTGCCTTTACACATGAAAGTTCTTTCATGAAATTTCTGTATATGTATTATACACTGCCTTTACACATGAAAGTTCTTTCATGAAATTTCTGTATACGTATTATAAGTAAAAATTTCAATGAAATAGACGACTTTCTTGAAAATTTCTTGTTCGATTACACAGGAAAGTGAAAGTTCATTTAAAAAATGTCGTCAAAGCGCAAAGTGGCAAAAATTGTTTTAGTTTTAGAACTAAAAAAACTAGAAATTGAAAACCAAAACAAAAAAAAAGAAATGAAAATAAAAAAACCAGTAAATAGGAGGCAGTGGGTAAAGCCATTATTAATAAAAAGATGTGAATTCGATGTTTAAGCGAATTTACTGAATTTTTTCCCCGGTGTATGAATACGCAGCGACCGGATCTTTTTCTTTATGGCTTCAACTTCCAAACACATTTCATCTGCAATAGCTTCATACGATTTTTTTTTAATGTCGTTCCTTCTGTAGGAGTTGTGGTTCATATCCCACAAAATGGGGTGGGATCGGTACAAATTTATTAATTTAATAATTTGTTTATTGCTTTATTTTGCCTCCATTTTTATTGTTTTTCTTATTTGTAATTTCAGAGTTGCCAAGACAAATACTCACGCCGAACTTTAGGCATTCGTTCCAATTAATATTTATTTTTTATTTATTTTCCTAATATTTATCCACTTTAATTAGAATAGTTGTGTTTCAAATAATTGTAGTTAAAAAAATATATTAAAATTCTTTATATATACGTCCAAAACAAGTTGCTTTTGTAACTATAATTTAACACAATCCTGAAATTTCAAATGCAAATGTTAAATAGGCAACACCTCTTAGTTTATTGTCATTTGTTTTCATGAAATTGTCAAAAAATCGCTTTCTTCAAATTTTCATTGAAAGCAAGCTGAAAGTTGGGCTGAAAGTAAAAAAATGTAAATGTGTTAGTGAAAAAGTGGGAGTGTATTGCGACTTTCATGAAATTACTTTCACGTGTAAATGCTAGGATAAGTAAAAATTTCAATGAAATAGACGACTTTCTTGAAAATTTCTTGTTCGATTACACAGGAAAGTGAAAGTTCATTTGAAAAATGTCGTCAAAGCGCAAAGTGGCAAAAATTGTTTTAGTTTTAGAACTAAAAAAACTAGAAATTGAAAACCAAAACAAAAAAAAAGATATGAAAATAAAAAAATCAGTAAATAGGAGGCAGTGGGTTAAGCCATTATTAATAAAAAGATGTGAATTCGATGTGGAAGCGAATTTACTGAGAGACCTACTGTGGGAAGACGACGACAAGGATTTTCATAATTTTTGCAATAGCTTCATACGATTTTTTTTAATGTCGTTCCTTCTGTAGGATTTGTGGTTCATATCCCACAAAATGGGGTGGGATCGGTACAAATTTATTAATTTAATAATTTGTTTATTGCTTAATTTTGACTCCATTTTTATTGTTTTTCTTATTTGTAATTTCAGAGTTGCCAAGACAAATACTCACGCCGAACTTTAGGCATTCGTTCCAATTAATATTTATTTTTATTTATTTTCCTTATATTTATCCACTTTAATAAGAATAGTTGTGTTTCAAATAATTGTAGTTAAAAAATATATTAAAATTCTTTATATATACGTCCAAAACAAGTTGCTTTTGTAACTATAATTTAACACAATCCTGAAATTTCAAATGCAAATTTTAAATAAGCAACACTGCTTAGTTTATTGTCATTTGTTTTCATGAAATTGTCAAAAAATCGCTTTCTTGAAATTTTCATTGAAAGCAAGCTGAAAGTTGGGCTGAAAGTAAAAAAATGTAAATGTGTTAGTGAAAAATTGTGAGTGTATTGCGACTTTCATGAAATTACTTTCACGTGTAAATGCTGGGTTATAAACCATTAATAAAAAATCTGATTTATTAATAATATGAGTGGATTAACAATTAAACGTTTATATTACTTTTGTATTTTTATGTTGGCAACAACATGCTATTTTAATTGTAATTTTTGTAATAGTGGTGCATACATCTAGGGATGAAACGATACAACGAACGAATTTTATGTGAATTTATGTTTTGTTTTCAATTTAAAATGAATTTCTGTTTTTTAAAACGAAATATTTTAAATAATTGTATGTTTTTTTTTTAATTAAGCACATACTATTGAAATAGAAGCGAAATATGTATGTACAACATTTATTAGCAATATCAAATTTTTACTGCTTACTGTAGGTTCCAAAAGAGATTATACAGCTTTATGTTTTATGAATAATTTTTTTTTTTTTTTTTTAATTGTTTTATTTGCAATCTATTTTACAATCAAAATAATAAGCAAATTTCATGACTTTTAAATAACATACATTGAGTTTTCCTTAAAACTCAAAAAAAAAGAAAAATCAGATTTTTCTTTTGTAATTTAACTAGGATTTGACAAATTAAAATTTTTCTATTTTCGGAAGGGAAGGTCAAGAACATGATGCCTTTTAAGTCTCTGGATTTCATTGCTATCATCTAACAGGTTTATTGCTAACACATTGGAATGATTACTTAGTCTATTAAGGTATCTTTCACTGAAGTTATTGATCTCATTTTTTACCATTAAAATTCGAAGATCTTTGTGTATGTTTTTGTTGCTGATAAACCATGGCGCATTTGTTAAAAGTCTGAGTGTTTTTGACTGGTATCTCTGTAATATCTCAATGTTTGAATTACTTGCAGTTCCCCAAAGTTGGATGCCATATGTCCATATAGGTTTTAGTATTGTTTTGTATAACAGAACCTTATTTTCCAAGCTTAAGCTTGATCTTGGGCCCAATAACCAAAACATTTTTCCTGTTTTTAATTTAAGTTGCTCACGTTTCTTTTTGACATGCTCTTTCCAAGTAAGTCTTCGATCAAGATGAACCCCTAAATATTTTACAGTGTTGCAGCTCGGTATAGCTGTGCCATTTAAATAAACAGGCGAGCAATCATTTTTTCTTAGCGTAAATGTAACATGAACGGACTTTGTGTTATTAACTTTAATATTCCATTTTTGGAGCCAATCTTGAAGAAGATTCAATTGATTTTGTAGCATCTCGGAAGCTATTAAAGGTGATTCATTTGATGCTAATAAAGCAGTATCTACTGCATACGTAGCAGTAGTAATATTTTCAATTGTTGGCATATCTGCTGTAAAAATTGTGTACAATACTGGTCCCAGGACACTACCCTGTGGAATACCCGCGTTAATACAACCAAAACTTGAATAATTTTCATTTATGCTCACAAAGAAGGATCTGTCTTGAATATATGTTTTTAGTATCAAATAAAATGGGGCTGGGATGAGGTTTTTCAATTTATACAGGAGTCCACTGTGCCAGACTCTGTCAAAAGACTGTTGAATGTCTAAAAATACAGCAGAACAATACAATTTTCTTTCTAAGGCGTATGAAATGTTATTGACAATCCTATGACACTGTTCTGGTGTTCCATGTTTATGCCTAAACCCGAACTGATAATCAGGTATAATATTTTGTTTTTCTAAGATTGGCATTAATCTCTTTAAAAAGAGCCTTTCAAAAATTTTTGAAAAACTTGACAACAAACTGATTGGTCTATAGGATGCAACATTATTTTCGGGTTTTCCAGGTTTAACAACCATTATTATTTTTGCATATTTCCATTGCGATGGAAAATGGTTTAGCCTTAATATAGAATTGTAAATTGTTGTGAGAAAAACAATTCCTTTTTTTGGCAAAGATTTTAAAACCTTGGAATCGATATTATCGTAACCAGGAGTTTTGTTATTATTCAACTTATC
Source organism: Pollenia labialis (assembly GCA_949318255.1). Classification (NCBI taxonomy): domain Eukaryota; kingdom Metazoa; phylum Arthropoda; class Insecta; order Diptera; family Polleniidae; genus Pollenia; species Pollenia labialis. The sequence continues at coordinate 138,814,226 of OX439141.1, read as the reverse complement.
AATTGCTTTTCCTACTTCGCCTGGGGATATTGGTTTAATAGGACGATCCATTTGACAAGGAACATCTAAAAAGTTCTCAACATCAGCCCTTACAATGGGATTGTTTAAAATAAATGGGTTAAATGTTGTTTCTAAGTGTTCCTTAAAAGCATTGGCCTTGCTGATGTCTGATCTACACCACTCACCGCTTAAATTTTTTATTGGGATGTTTCTTTTTATTGGACGTTTTAAATATTTAGTTGCATTCCACAGTTTATACTCGTTATCATTAGTTGCCGCATCCAAATTTTTTAAATAATTGTTTAATAATTCGTTTTTATAATCTTTTATGCGCTTTTTTAGTTGTTGAGATGCTCTGTTAAAATTTGATTTATCTAATATGCTTCTAGTGCTTTGATATATTCTCCTTAATCGTCTCCTATTTGCAATTAGCTCTCTAATTTCAGTCGATAGACGAAAATTATAACCATTTATTTGCTGCTGCTGCTGTGGAGTAGCTATAAATGCTGCTTCATGGATCAAATTGGTAAATGATTCAATGGTATTCTCCAAGTGATAGCCATCTTTAATTTGTAAATTAAGATTTATATGTTCTTCTATCCAGGATGCAAACTGTTGCATATCTGTTCTAGAAGTAAGTACTTTAAGATTCTTTGTTAAAGTTTAAATAATTAAGTTGAGCGTTAGAACTACAGGACTGTGATCTGAACTTAAGTCAGCACAGTCAATTATATCCATAGATGTCCTTGCTATACCTTTATAAACAAAGAAATCCAGAAGATCAGGTATTTTCTGTGGATCACTGGGCCAATATGTGGGACTACCTGCAGATAATACAGAATAATTATTTTTGCAAATGCATTTATATAATTCCCTTCCCTTTGGATTCATCAGACGAGATCCCCACCAGGGATGTTTTGCATTATAATCCCCTCCAACAAAAAATTTCGCACCAAGCCGTTTAAAAAAGTTCTCATATTCCGTACACTTAACATTATGTCTTGGGGGGAAATAAATAGAAAAAATACTGATTTCATTATTATCGCATGTTATTTTTACACCAGCAGCTTGCAAAAAGGTTTCTTTAACTGGAGAAAGTATTTCATATTTAATATTAGATTTTATCAATGGTTAGCAACAACCAAATCGTAGTTTTTTATTTTGAAAAAAGTTCTATTCGTAAAATGAGTTTCTGAGATTAAAAAGATATCAATGTAATTAGTTTTAATGAACATTTCTATTTCATTTGTGTGTCTATGCATTCCATTTGCATTCCATATTGCAATCCTTAAATTTATTTGCATATTTTAGCCATTAACATTGACATCATGTTCATTAAATTTTCCATCATTTTTTCAAGTCTGTCCAAACGACTGTTTTCATTTACATTAGATGCTTTAACAGCATCTGCATACGACATGTTAATCTATTATTGGGCTCAATGTTGGTATAATTACTAAATTGCGGGTAGGCAATATGGTTCGGGTTAACATAATTATTTTGGCTACTTGTAGGTTGTTTTTGTCTATTATTTCTGTTAGAAACAAGGTCTTGATAAATTCTACAACCTTTGTAATTGGCAGTATGGTTTAACATACAATGAACACAACGAGGTGGAGTTTCAGCAGTTTTTTTTGCACTCCACAGTAGGGTGGTCCATGCCGCACTTAACACATCTGTACGGTTTTTTACAGTATGCTTTCGTATGTCCAAATTGTTGACATCGATGACATTGTACCAGTTCGTTGGTTCTACGTGGTGGTTCTATTTTGATGAGAGCATGGTTTAAATATTTTATGTCATAAATAGTTTTATTTTTTGGGTCTGGATCCAAGTCCACATAAAACATTGAAAGAGGCTCTTTCGTTAGCCGACTTCTAACATTTGTTACAGATCTAACCGAGTGACCTAAACCGATTAGTTCAGCTTTAATATCCTCAGTGGGGATTGTAGGATGGAGTCCTTTAATTATAACTCTGTACGACCTATCCTGTTTTAATTGATACGTGTGAAAATAAATACTGGAACTCTCTAAATACTTAATGACTTTTCTATATGAATCTACAGACTTTATCATCAATCTTACTTGGCCTTCCCTTAAAGACTTATAATTAAAATCTGTATCGGATATTATTTCACATAATTTAGTAATCATAAGATTAATATTTGCTACATTAGGAATGTAGATTGGTGGTGGTTTTGGTAATGTAATCTGATCATTGTTAACTTCATCATCTTGAGTATCAAGTAGAGAATATTTGTTGCTGTATGCTGATGTAGTTGGAGTATCATATGAATTTATTCTTTTTGTTTTTTTTGGTGACTCAATCCGTTTGCGTTTATTTGTTGTAACACATTGCCAAATTGGTTCATAATTTTTGTTGTTTTCTTTAGCTTTACTGTTTACTTCTGCAGCGTCGTCGCTATCATCACTTAGGTTTTCCATCATTATAATGCAAAATTGTTGTTTTACTTAAGAATGCACTTTTTATGTGCATTCTTGCACTTAATTGTTTTTAGAATTTAAAAATTGTTTTTGTCTTATTTTTTTTTTTGTCACAAAAATAAATTTGTTTTTATTTTAATGAATGCAATATTTATGTATATTGAATATACGAGTATACGAAAATAAAGAAAATAAATTGCGAAACTATGTCTGATTTCTATCACGGTCAAGCAAAGACTTATGAATAATTTAATCAATTTTTATTAAACATTACGCAGATGTTTTGAAAATAAAACCTCCTAGGCTTTTACAAAACTTTTTTTAGCCACATATAACTGCCAAAATATTTTAGGTTCAAATGTTTTTACCTGGAACAATATAATTTTCTTCAATAGCAATGTTGTGAAGTACTGCTAGGGCGATAATCAATGTTTTTCCTTTTGCCAAATATACCTCCAATCCATCTAAAAAGCAGCGAAATCGTTGTTTCCAAACTCCAAAGGAACGTTTTACAGAGTTTCTAGTGCCTATTATATTTGTTTTCCTTTTAATTCTCAGGCTTATAGCCTGAGTCTCTTAACAAAATACCTTTGAACTCTCCGCTTTCAAGTTTGATAGTTGACTCATTTAAACTACGGCAGTTATAAGTGGAAAAGATTTATTAATAATGTATTTCTAAAACATAATTTACCTGAACATGCAGGATACAGTAACCCTTTGTTAATATAATATTGGGCTAAATTCCCGTCGGTTTTTTGATACGTATGTGCGTACCAATAACGTCTGGGAAATTTTTAAATGTCTTAGTTTTCTTATTAGGATTGCTTCCTCTATATGAGATGAAGGCATTTTAATTTTTCTATTGCCCCAGCGAACTAAGGCACGGGCCACTCTGGCTGAAATTCTACACACTGTTGCTTGAGAGGACCCATGATGAATTGCCGCATCGTCCTTAATCTACAAATTGTTTTTTAACTTCAATCAGTTTTTCAAAATTTTATCAAGTTTTAAATAAATTTTTGTAATTTTAATGGCACCCTCTTTTTTAACATGCAATCCCTTTTTTGATATCTCGAATATATTAAGAGATATCGAGTTCTAGCATTGCCTGATATCCTTAATTTTACAGTTCTCTAAACATTGTTTTACTTCATTCTAGCAAATTTTCGTTGCAAAATGTTCCATTCAAAGCATGTAGAACGAAGCATTTTTGTTCCGTGCGGCAAACCAGTAACCAACACACGATACACTATGTGGTTTCTACCCAGCGGTAAAACTTAGAAGACCTTCTTACTTCAGGCCTTTTTGAAGGCCTGATTAAACATTTTTTTGATTTAATTACTATTCTTATGTAACTGCTAAAGAATGCCTCATAGAAGGCCTCGGCTCATTGGTATAAAAGATAAGACACACCTTCCACACTCGCTTCTATGAGAAGCGATAAAAGAAGGAGTAACATTTTTTGTTTTGTTTTTTTGCACACGCAAAAACAAAGTAACATACATAATAAAATAACTTCCAAATGAAAACAATAACGTAAATCTTTTTAGTTGATGTTAAAAAGAGAAAGAGTAAAATTTTTTGTTCTGTTTTTTCGCCAAAGCATAAGCGAAAGAATTCAGATCCCGTTATAAAAATAAAGTTACATACATATTAAAATACCAAGTGAAAACAATAATGTAAATCTTTTTAGTTGTGTTTTGTTCATTGAAGAAGAATGTTCTGTGTAGGGATGGACATTGTAAAAAAACATCGATGTTTTTTTCGATGCGATGCGAATGAAAATGGTCAGCCAATTTCCATTAGAACCGATGCAGTTTTTACAAGGATGGTCAGAAAGGCTTTTTAAGAACCATTAATTAAAAGGCCTTTTAACATACCTTTCTTAAAAACCCTTTAAGATAACCTTTATTCTAAAGCCTTTTAACAGTCCTTCTCTGGAAAGCCTTCTAAGAGCCATATATTTGAATGCCTTTAAGAAGCCCTGGCGAAAGAAAGGAAAGCGGAAGGCCTTCTCCGCAATGACAACGCGTGTAAAAAAGATATGAGTATGGAATGGAGCAAGAAGGCCTTGTACATCCAAAAGAAGGGGTACAGAGGCCTTCTAGAAGGCCTTCGTACTCCTTCTTTTTCCCGCTGGGTACTTTGTGTTTGCTTGAACAAATACTTAACCGATTAAAATACATTTTAAAATATAAGAGTAATGAATGGTAAACAAAGGTTTGCATTATTTGAAATAAATCTTAATAGCTTTTTATACTTTATGCAAAAAGTTATAACGACTTTAAGTTTACACAGAAACCATAGTTCGCGACCCACGTTATTTTTAACAAACAAATCTATCGAGCAGTTTATATTTAAAATTAATTCAAACATTAGTTATCGTTTTTCTAGAAAAAAATTTTTTTGCGTATTATAATTTTTTACTAAAATAAATAAGACGACAAAAATGTTTAATGTTTCGTGCAATTATGAAAATTTTATTTTAACAATCATTGAAATTGTCACATTATCAAACGCTTAAAGTAGGCTAAAGGCTACAATAAATATTTCAAATTTATGAAATGTTTATTAAACGTTTAATAGGCTATTAAACATTTATAAATACTCTTTTTCGACTTTTGCTTATTAATGACTTATAAAGCTGCAATGATACGTTTATGAATTAGACTGCTAGTATTTATTTAAATATGTTACATACATACATAAAACAGAAATACAAAAAATTATTCTTTTTCATTATTAATTATTAATAAAAAACACACAATAGTAATATTTAATTTGACATAGTGAATCGTCTATAATGCTTTAGCATTGTAGTCATTGTTAACGAGTTCCAAGCACGGATTGCATGGACGTAAAATTGCCACTAAGTGCCGGTTCACACAAGTCAAGTTTGACTCGTCAAGTCTTGAGCTTTTAGTAAAGAAGGATAAAGAGAATGCCATTTCATTTCCCTTATCTCCTAAAAACTCAAGACTTGAAGAGTCAAACTTGACGTGTGTGAACCGGCACTCAGATACTAAAGTTCGATATTTTATATGAATAATGTCATTGGACCTTCCTGATTGCGTTAATAAGATTTTATGAAACAGATAGACAGGTTCATGGGTGTAGATAATCTTGTGTAGAAGCACCAAGGTTCTTAATTTCATCAGATTAAATAATGTGACATTGTAGAGTTTTGTCACATATTCAGAAATCCGGTCATATTTCCGCAAATAAAGCACATATCTCAAATTACATTGTACGTATTTGTTAGTTTTTTTTACGGCTGGCAAAATCCCAACTTGCACATATTTCACAGCCATATAACAATGATGGCATAAGATATGTTTTTGGCAGCAAAATACGTATAATAAGTGGGGTTTTATGTTGAGTGTTCCATAGAGTCCTTAGCTTTGCGTATGTCTTCCCAGCTGTAAATTTTATGTGATCTGACCACGTAAGTGTGTTATTGAATATCATACCAAGGTTTTTAGCAGATGCTACTATATCAATATTTTGACTGTCAAGCAATATCATCGGTTCAAAAGGCAACTCTATTGTTTTCTTACACCTAATTTTCACGATGATTTAAAAGACATGTCTTTTTTGTAGTTCTTTTTTAAAGAAACTTCCAAAAACATGTTAAATTTTCACAATGTTTCTAATTTTGTTTGATTTTTTTTTATTTTCCTTATATATGTACATATGTATTAAATTTTTTTTAAATTAAATTTGTTTGTTTTTTTATATTTTAATAAGTAATTGTCATTTTGAAATAAAAATACAATATAAGTTAAAAAACAAAAATTTAGTGCAAAGAGGAATGTCAAAAAAAACACAGAAAATACGATTCATGTCTTTTTTTCTACCCTGCTTACTTCTCTCCCCCGCTCGCTTTCAAACTAAAAAAGACATGTTTCAAAAATAGGGGAAAAAATCATCATGAAAATTGGGTGATAGTCATTATACGACACTTAGATTTCTGTGGATTGAGGCACAACCCATTTTCATTTGCCAATAGAAATTGGTTATATTATTCATTAAACATAAAGCTGTTTAATCTCTTTTGGAACCAACAGAGTTTGAGCAGTAAAAATTTGATATTGCTAATAAATGATTTACATATTTCGCTTCTATTTCAATTGTATGTATTAAAAAAAAATAAAATTTTTTAAAATATCTTCCGTTTTAAAAAACAGAAATTCATTTTAAATTGAAAACAAAACATAAATTCACTTGAAATTCGTTCGTTGTATGATACTTGTATTCACTCGTAGTTGTATGCATCACTATTGCAAAAATTAAAATTAAAATAACATGTTGTTGCCAACATAAAAATACAAAAGCAATATAAACGTTTGATTGTTAATCCACTCCAATTAAGCTATATATATATATATACAGTGCACTCTGGAAAACGTCAACTAATTAAAACCGCGGGTGTTGACGTTTAACAAATTGTTGACGTTTACGAATGTAAAATGTAAAATGTTTATATAAAAAACATATCGATAATGTGCTTTTAAACGTTTTTAATAATTATAAACTAAATCCAAACATAAACAAATTCAAAAAGGAAATAAAAAAGGCATTCAACCTGACTAAAACCATAGAAGACAACTGGAACTAAAAGAATACATTTTAAATGAGATCATATTTTTAATTTTACATGCACACATATGCATTTAAAAAAAATCTGTTATTTTTTTCTGCTGTTTTTTTCTATCCAACACTTGGAAGAGAGCCTTCTCTCTTAAACGTCTTAATACATTTAAGTCATTTTGCTCAACATTCTCGCATTGAGCCCAATCCAAAACCCTGTTAAATATTTCGACGGCTTCGCTTGGTTTTATTGTCTGCACAAAAAAGCAACTGAACATAAATAAAAAGACAATACAGACATACAGTTGTAATTTTTTTTACTCTACTTACAAGGTGGATCCCCAATTTCTGAATTGATTTCATAAAATAAATGTGTGTGTGTACAAATGTGTGTATTTTAACTGCTGCTTAATTCGAAATTTTATTTTATTCAGAGTTGACGTTTTAGAGCTTTATGGTTGGGTTGACGTTTTAGAGTAGGCAATGTAAAAAAAAAAGGGTTGACGTTTTGGGATGTTGACGTAAACGAGTGTTGACGTTTTCCCGAGTGCACTGTATATATAAATGAAAAATGTTTGTATGTTTGTTTGTCAGTTGTAGTAGGATCTTCTGAGCCCCAAAATTGAATAAAAATAGCAGCGGGGGAAGTGGTTCCCCCCATAGGACGCCAATGCTTAATATCGCATATCTTATGAACTGTTATAGTGAGAATGTTCAAACTTTGTAGAAGTCACTCTTATGGTATACTACACTTTTGAAAATAAAAATAAAGCGGGTAGGCGCAGGGGGGGAAAACCTCCCATAGGATGCATATATTAAATATCGCTTAACTGAAGAACTATTAAAGGGGGAGTCTTCAAACGTGGTTAAAGCTACTAATATGGCAAACTATAAATTTCAGTATAAAAATGGGCGGGGTAATCAGGGGAGGAGCAGTTTCCCTCATAGATAGAAATATAAATAAGAGCCACTGCAAGCATTTTGTTGAACTTTTGGTAGTAGGATCTTCTGAGCCCCAAAATTGAATAAAAATAGCAGCGGGGGAAGTGGTTCCCCCCATAGGACGCCAATGCTTAATATCGCATATCTTATGAACTGTTATAGTGAGAATGTTCAAACTTTGTGGAAGTCACTCTTATGGTATACTACACTTTTGAAAATAAAAATAAAGCGGGTAGGCGCAGGGGGGAAAACCTCCCATAGGATGCATATATTAAATATCGCTTAACTGAAGAACCATTAAAGGGGAAGTCTTCAAACGTGGTTAAAGCTACTACTATGGGAAACTATAAATTTCAGTATAAAAATGGGCGGGGTAATCAGGGGAGGAGCAGTTCCCTTCATAGATAGAAATATAAATAAGAGCCACTGCATGCATTTTGTTGAACTTTTGGTAGTAGGATCTTCTGAGCCCCAAAATTGAAATAAAATAGCAGCGGGGGAAGTGGTGCCCACCATAGGACGCCAATGTTTAATATCGGATAACTTAAAAACTGTTGTAGTGAGAAAGTTCAAACTTTGTAGAAGTCACTCTTATGGTATACTTCACTTTGAAAACAAAAATAAAGGGGGTAGGCGCAGGGGGGAACTACCTTCCATTAGATGCATATATTAAATATCTATCAACCGATAAAGTGGTTAAAGCAGTGTAGCGAAGCGCACCGGGTTAAGCTAGTGGTTTATAAAACAAAAAGTGTTTGATAACTATTGTAAGCATTAAAGCTGAAACAAGAAATTTGTATGAATTAGACCGTTAAGGTATATAATATTGTTACGAAAGTAACTTTAGTAAAGAATTAGATTAATTTATTAGTTATCTTGTATTGATTAGTTATTAAGTATTTGTTAGTTATTTAATTAGTTATGCACACTTCTAGTGTAAAAATCAATGTACAGATGTAATGTTAATGTTATTTTATGATGCATAATAAGTCAATTAATTCAGCAATATAGATAAAGCACAATGTTAATAACTATAGATGAATAAGTTTAATTAACAAAATAGCCGTTAGGAGACGAACTTTCTAGAGCCATTTATACGTTACTATTTTCATCTACACGTCTGGGCTAGAGTATACATATAATCGCAAGAGATGGCATGAAATCCTTCTAAGCTCAGACTTTGTTAATAACGCATCACGTGGACTGCCTTTCAATAACGTTTTGGTTTATTTCCTTTATAATAAACCGATTCGAGTTCGTCGATTGCAATTCAAATAAAACACAACACTTAAATGTTCGATGTTTATTGACAACGTCTGAATAAAGAATGATGATATGGCATCTCTTTGCGATTCTATTCATACTCTAGCCCAGACGTGTAGATGATACTAGAAAGTTCTAGATGGCTCTAGAAAGTTCGCCTCTATAGCTATTAGAATTGCGCATTATCTATGTTGCTGAATTAAAATTGAGTTATTATGCATCATAAACTAAGGTATACTTTTAGGTGTTAAAATAAATTAAGATAACTTAATATCTATTATTCTGTATTTACAGTGTGGTTGAAGTACAATTATGCACAACAATTTTAACATTACATCTGTAATCAATACAAGATAACTAATAAATTAATAAAATTCTTAACTGAAGTTACTTTCGTAATAATATTTTTTTTTGTGTGTACATATTTTTACGTTTTTCCTTTAATAAACGCGTTTGAGTTCTTTTAATTGCAAATCCTTATTCAACTTAACAAACTTTATTGATATTAATTAATTTGTTTACAATTGTTAGTTCCGAACAGAACCGTTTCTCAAGACAAACATTTACAAACCAGCCTGTATTTATAGTCACCACAGGTAGTAGTTGTACACCACACCTTTTTAAGTTAAAATTGAGAAAATACAAATGAATATTCAGAAAAACGAATTAATGTTCAGAAAATACAAATTGATATTAAGAAATTCAAATTGATGTTGAGAAAATACAAATTGTTATTAAGAATTCCAATTTGATATTGTGAAAATACAAATTGATATTAAGAAATCCAAATTGATATTGAGAAAATACAAATTGGAATTGAGAAAACCGAAGTTAATATTAAGAAAAACCAAATTAATATTGAGATATAAATTCATAGTTTTATTGATATTAGGAACAAAAAAATTATTAGTTTTAAAACAAGTAACTGAAACTATTTTAAAATCAAGTTTTATAAAAACATATGTATAAAAAATTATTCACCAACAGGCATATTCTCCAGTTCTATTGTCCTTTGGTAAAATGTTGTAGAATGTTGTACTGCTCTTGCAGAGTCAACTGTGGCTATAGTAGCCTTAGCTTCGTCGATAACACCTTCTAAATAAACAAGACATTGTTCGCAAATACCAGGAGGACACACATTTGGTATAATAAGGTGGGTTTTTGTGTATGTTTTTTATTTTGGACCATATAAACTCAATTGGATTCAACATTGGGCTATAAGGAGCCAGTCGAAGAAGAGTCGCTGGCGAATTTTCAAAAAGTATTTCCATTTGGCTATGACATGGTGCATTATCACACACAACAACTAAATCTTGTAAGAGGTTCCCTAATTGCACCCATCGATTCATCAATCTGTTTACCACTCTCTTGCGTCTTGCATTCTGAATGATCCTCGTTTTCTCGTCATAAGAATTACTCCACAGGATGCCTCGGGAAGATGGTATCAATTGTCTTTAAATTCCATTTTAGAAATAAAAACTTATATTAATATTTTTTGACAGCTATGTGAATGACAATATTGATGCAACGCAATATGTATTGCAATTTGTAATGTTTATTATACATATATAAAGTACAATGTATTTTTTTTATGTATACAATACATATTCTAAATATAATAATAAAAAAAATACCAATATTAATTTGTTTTATCTCAATTTCAATTTGTATTTTCTCAATATCAATTTCGATTTCTTAATATCAATTTGTATTTTCTCAATATAAAATTGGAGTTCTTAATATCAATTTGTATTTTCCCAATATCAATTTGGATTTCTTAATATCAATTTGTATTTTCCCAATATCAATTTGGACTTCTTAATATCAATTTGTATTTTCTCAATATAAAATTTGAATTCTTAATATCAATTTGTATTTTCCCAATATCAATTTGGATTTCTTAATATCAATTTGTATTTTCTCAATATAAAATTGGAATTCTTAATATCAATTTGTATTTTCTCAATATCAATTTGGATTTCTTAATATCAATTTGTATTTTCTCAATACAACATTGGATTTCTTAAAATCAATTTGTATTTTCTCAATATAAAATTGGATTTCTTAAAATCAATTTGTATTTTCTCAATATAAAATTGGAATTCTTAATATCAATTTGTATTTTCCCAATATCAATTTGGATTTCTTAAAATCAATTTGTATTTTCTCAACATCAATTCGTTTTTCTGAATATTAATTTGTATTTTCTCAATATTAATTTGGATTGTCTCAATTTCAACTTAAAAAGGTGTAGTAGATTCAAGAATTTTCTATTCGAATCCAGACCATTCTGTTTGAATCCAAAAAGCTACAACTAGCAGATTCAAGAACCTTCTAGTGGATTCCAGAACATACTGTTCGAACTCAAGACTCTATAATTAAATATAAGTTCTAAAATACAGTGTAGCAAATAACAATTCAAAATAATACGACATAAATTATAATTTACAAGACAACTTATAACTAAATAATTCTTAGATAAATCTCATTTCGTAACAATACCTACTTGACCTACTTATATTAGTAGGTTGCACAATATCTGTTGCAAAAAGGAAAAAGTCGACCGTGAGGCGAGCGTGAAAAATTAAAAATTTTACTGATTTTTCTTCCTCATGAGGGTGAGGAAAAAAAATTGAGTTCCTCATTCATGAAAAATGAGCAAACAAAAAAATTCATCCGTGAATTTATCAGATATGAACAATTTTCAAAAATTCACAATCAAATTCCTCATAAGGAAAAAACGCGATTTGCCCGACAATTAACAGAGGCAAAAATTAAGTAGTAAAGAGACATTATAGAAGGCATTTTTGGCGATATAAAGTTTTCCAGTCGTAATTCCACCTGTATTTCTAATTTACACAGTGTGTCATTGGAAACCAAAGCCTTGGTTTCGTGCATCTACTTTAAAGGCCTTCTAAAAATATTTAAGAATAAAGCTTTATCCCCGTGTAGCACTGTTGGGATCTGATAATTCTTAAAATGTACCGTCTCAATGGCAATATTGTACCAAAATTTCGCTATATAAAAAAGCATACATAGTAATTCATAACTCATTTAAATTCAATAAAAAAAAACCAAAAGAAGTGAAAAAGTAAAGATGGTCAAGCCCGACTATTTAACACCCTACACCATCATATAAAGATACATTTTCGAAAGTGTTCTCTTGTTGGAACCCATGGGCAGACATGGACCCGCCAGAATAAAATCTTCATCTATATGAGATTTGTTTGTCCTTAAGTGATTTTGGAAGGGCACTTATAGGGGACCTGTGGTTAATTTTGGACCTACCAGCACATCATTTTTCATAACATAGGAGCTGTCGTAGGCAATTTTTGTGTCAAAATGGAAGGTATGGCATTAACCCTGCAGTACTAATGTTAGTCATTTTGACTAACACTGTTTTTATTTTTGCGTGTAACTTTTTTTTGCTGCTATGAAAAGATCTCATTTTTTTGTAATCTCAGTTAATGGTACGCTCTTGCTTATAACGGTCACTTTGCTGCAGTAAGTAATGCTATTTTTGAGTTTTTGAAGTCATGTTAGTCAAAATGACACAAATGTAAATAAAACTCTAAAAAATATTTTTTTATGCCTTTTCAGTATTATTTGACATGTTTTATTAAATTACCAATGAATTTAAAATTTTTAATTTTTAGTTTTTTATTAAAATTTTTCATTAAAAAATTTGTGTTTGCGAAAGTGTTCCTAGAAGAGCACCTTTAATGAAATAAATGCAAAAATTAAATTATTTTGGAAAACTTTCATATTATTGTTTTTTTAGACACTGGACAAAATAAGTTATCAAAAAAAAATATTGAAATTATTTCATGTGAAGCTAACAAAAAAAATCGGAGTTATATTCATGTTAGCCGATTTGACTAACAATTAGTATTAATGTAGAAAAAAATCATGTTAGTACTTTAGGGTTAAAAGCTTTTTCCGGGAGTAGTATTTTTATGGGAGCTATCGTCAAATATGGACCGATTCCAATATAATTTGGTAAGATGATTTAGATTGGCAAAAAATATGTTTTGCCTTTATTTAATATAAATATCACTATTCCGGAAAGAAGTTTGTATGGGGGCTATATGAAACTATGAACCGATTCTCACCATTTGTAGTAGGCTTCGTCCTTATGAATTAAAGCCACTATTGTGGTGTGGGTATGCAAAATAATGAAGCAAAAAAATTCTCGTTTTTTTTTCAAAGGCAGACAACATTGTAGTCAGCAAAACAATCGACAATTGCGGCGATTTGGAGAGACTTGATCCCAGGCTTCCTACAGGGATTTACTTATATAAGTATGAACTTAATATGTTAGGATAACATCATGAACACAAATACATTTTTTTTTTTTTTTCATTATTTATTTATTGTATCGTCATATAAGTAGTAAATATGAACTCACAACAATTAATCAAATCTTAACCTAATACTTTATTTTATGTCCTGCCAGTGTCAGACAAAAATTTTTTCATCACGGGTTCTGTTCACTTATAAAGGTGTTTATCGCTCATCTATTTGACAAGTGCTGCAGTGTCTCTTCTCCTTTTTAGCGAGTGTGGCCGCTATTATTTTAAATATTTCGAGCTAGTGGGTTCGGATGCAATTCGAGCCTTTTTAAGTATTTTACTGCATATTTCGTACGTTTGTTCGTAATACACGTTTTTCCTCAAAAGCCCATCCTTATGTGGTCGATTGGCAGGTGAATCGTACAACGCATTACAGAGAGAATTCGTTTTTTTCCCGCACAGTTCGTATGTGAAATAACCTTCCTGCAGAAGTCTTCCCTCTCACTTACAACATGATCAAGTTCAAATCGAATGTTCACAAACACTACTCCCTCTATCCTCCTTCCCACAACCTATTTTCCTAGTTCCAACACAATGCAATGCATTAGTAGGGGTCATCCCCTGAGTGCTGGTCCTAACAGTAAAAAAAAAAAAAAAAAAAAAAATCACAGTTTTAACTAATGGAACATTGAGATCCTTGTGAATATTTGAGTTTTTTACATACCAAGGGGCAGCTGCGATTATTCGAAGAAGTTTATTTTGGCGCCTTTGAATTTTTTCGATGTTAGAGGCAGAGGCAGTGCCCCATAACTGAATACCATAGCACCAGATTGGCTTTAAGATGGAGTTGTAAAGTAGAAGTTTCCAGTCAAGACTAAGGACAGAGTTTCTTCCAATAAGCCAATGAATTTGGATGGCTTTTAGTTTCAGTTGCATCAAGTTCCTTAAGATATTTTTCCAGAAAAGCCGTTTTCTGAGTCTGCAATAACTTTGTTAGTCTTTTTGTACACTCTTTTAGTAAGTTCTTAAGTTGAGGGGATCTGTGCAATTGCCACTCTCTTCGAGCCCTCCTTTTTTCAGACAAAAGACGCTCGACATCTGTGGAATATATTTTAATATGTTTTGTTTTTTTGGAGGCAATATTGGAATGTAGAACAGCTAATTTCAAAAAACTGTCAAAATTGTCAATAGAGCGATCTACATACTCCGGTGTACTAAGCAGAATATTTTTTGTGCAATGGGTACTGAGATATTTTTTATATTTTAACCAATTAATTTGCGTAGCTGTCGTCGCTAAGTAACCAGTCGGAGATACAATTCTATTGGGGTTCATTATAGTAACAATTGTAGGTGTGTGATCGAAAGATAATTCTAAGGAAGCTTCAACATGAATCGTTTCTATGGGGATGTTTTTAACCACGCTAAAATCAATGACATCTAAAATTTTTTGATGATCAGTAGGCCAATAAGTTGGTTGACAGCTCGCTACCACATTTAAATCAATTTTAAAAATTGTGTTAAATAAAACACGACCTTTTGGTGTTATAAGTCGTGACCCCCAGAAGGTATGTTTAGCGTTATAGTCGCCAGCGGCTAGGAAACATGGTCCTAATGAATTAAAATATTTATAATATTGGCTTTCTGATATTGAAAATCTAGGCGGGGAGTATAACGATGAAATTACTAGGTTTCTATTTAATACATCGTAAGATAAATACCAGTACATTCGGAAAAAAAACCAGTACACAAATTTTGACCCAAAATTTTATTGAATTCATAAGTCTTAAACGATTATTAAAACACAAAGAAAATTATACATTTTTCTATTTTTTAAAGCAAGAACTTAACAAAATACAAACAACAACAAAATTAAAGTCACAATATTAAAAATAGATAGAAGTAATGTCATTGATCCGCACATTTGTTGTAAATGCACAAACAATTCTAAATTCATACAAATTATTCTCAATATAATGAGGGTATTCACGAGGTCTCCAATCTAGCCATATTGTCATAGGCTATAATATTAAAACCCCTTGAATTTTTTTTTTTTGAATTACAATTGGAGCAATTATTAAATTATGACTCATGAAAATGTGACTGGATACCCTAAATACTTTGCCAATCATTTGGTTGCAACTTTAGAACACTTTGTTCTTCGGCAACTAAAATTGGAAGCAACTTTGGAATCAGGGAAGATTTCTTTGAAAAGTTTGCTGCTACAATCAGCTGAAGCGTAGCTGTGGCCATGAATGAAATGGAGACACTGTTTTTTGATGACTCCCTGATATATTTCGCTTACCTAGCATTTACACATGAAAGTAATTTCTTGAAAGTTTCAATACACTTACACTTTTTCACTAACATTCACACAATTTTTGTACTTTCAGCCAATCGGCTGTTTCTACGATTTTTCGTTGCCCTGCAAATAATATTAGACCGCCTGATCCATTTTAATTAAATTGACTTCTCCATGAACTGGTC
Source organism: Pollenia labialis (assembly GCA_949318255.1). Taxonomy (NCBI): domain Eukaryota; kingdom Metazoa; phylum Arthropoda; class Insecta; order Diptera; family Polleniidae; genus Pollenia; species Pollenia labialis. Next base: position 138,798,209 of record OX439141.1, on the reverse strand, counting down.
CGATGTAATGCAAGCATGGACCATGTCATTGTTAAAAAGTGTTTGTAGTGAGTCGACATGTCTTCGTTTTTTAACGACATGTTTTCGTTTTTAAACGAAGTTAAAACTAATCCCCTTGTGTATACAATGGATTAGTTTTAAAACTACTCCTTTGTAGTCCAAAGCTGGGTTATATGGCCCTGCCCTAGGACATCGTAATGTTAAATAGACCATGTTTTTTCCATACGTTTGGGTTACTTTTGGACTAGTCCTAGTCCCTTGTGGGCTACATTTTAAACGCGTGTTTGGACTAGTACTAATATTTGCAATGTGATAATACGTATACTCTACTTGCAAGAAAGTCCTTTCATGTGTAAACCCCGGGTTATGTCTACCTGTTTGCATGTGCCGTTTTATATCTGTTTTACACACAGGACGTTGGAAAACAAAACAAACATTTTACGTTCTTTTTCGTTTTATTTGAATCACAGAATACAACCAAGACATGTTAACGTTGGCAGTTGTTCAAAACGAAGGCAGGCGAAGCAAGCAATCCTGCGAGTGTTTTTATACTTTTCCCTTTTTTGCAAAATCAGCATTTTCTTTTGAAAAGCACTATAGCACTTCTATTTATTTAAATACGAAGCAAATGGTAAGTTAAGAGTTAAGACTGAATTTTAACTGGGCGATTCATAACAAATCAAAAGTAATAAGGGAAGTAAAACAATTTTAAACAAGTAAAATTATTTGGAGGCAAAATTTAAAAAAAACAGTGTTTTTGTGTACTGATTTGGGTGTTATGCATAAACCAGTACATTGGATAAAAACCAGTACGTGTACTGGTAAAATCAGTACGAATGGCAACCCTACATGAATCCTAACCTCCTAACAGAATTTTGCTTTGGCGGGTCCATGATTAGCCATTGTGTTCACTTAAGAAAATTTCTTAATATCGACCCCTTTGCGCGAAATTATCGTATATGCCAATTTTTTTGAAATTGAGTTTTTGATGCAGTCTTGCTCTACATTCAAACAGACGCCACCTGACAGAATATTGTAGGCGAATTCCACTTCGTCTTATCTTATCTTATCTTATCTTATCTTATCTTATCTTATCTTATCTTATCTTATCTTATCTTATCTTATCTTATCTAAGCACATGTAAATTTTCATTTTGATATTGCAAGCGAAAGCAGAGAAAAGTAGAAAAATTGCTGTCCTGTAAAATTTGGTACTTATAACATGCGATAAATCCGCATAAAGTGGTGGATATACTGTGGTGTAGGTTATCAAATGGCTAAGCTTGACCGACTATACTTTCCTAATTGTCTTAGTGAAAAAAGGTGTTATACAGAAAAAGCACCTTGTGTGTTAAAACCGGGCTTGGACTTAAGAGTGGATTCTGGTACCTAAAGGCCCAAATACACTGATCAAAGTGCTCATCAAGCATTGTGCTAGTATTAGTGAAAATGTTTTTGTATGTGTGACAACGACAACTCTTGATGAAAAATCAAAATATTTAGATATGACGGCGAATATTACGTCCAGCACACGTACACGTTGAATACGCCGGCTGGACAAACATTTGACAAGTGTATTTGGCCCTTAAAAGGGTGTAGAATAAGATGAAATGCCTTTTTTTTCTCCAAACTTAATTTTCACACACTAGGTTCCTTTTCTCGGTGAAGGTCACATATATAATTTAAGTTTTATAACCAAAATTTGGTACAATTTATGTGAATTTGGTATAATTTTGCTATTAAGCCAAGTGAAAATTGACTGCCAACATTTTTCCTATTTTTTTCCATTCTGTCAACACCACTCATAAATTTCTTGTAGTGCGTTATTGATATGGAATTGGTCATAGGTAATTTCCCGTAAAGATTTGAAGCAACGCTTACTACGCTATTGTCAACACATTTGACGATATGTACGCCTCTTCTTTTTTCAGTCGCTTCGCTTTCTTGAGTTAATTTTTCATTGGTAGCGGTGAACTTTTTTGAATACGATTTTCTCTTACAGTGCCAGTTCCATTATAACCGTGTGATTAAAGAAAGGACAACAACTGAAAGTTCGTAAAAAGATTATTGAGCTTATTTTCTTTCCCTAATATATTTAAAAATTGATCAGGTAACCTGAGGGAGTACATATTGACCACACACCTTGTACCCAAAACGCAATGGTTTTCCTTTAATAAATTGTTTACGACCATGTTTTCCAAAATAATTAATTATGCTTTCATCATATGATAAGTGTACATCTAAAATTTAGATTTTAAATGGAAATTTTTGATCAATCGGTCGGTTAGTGATCGAAGTTTCCACATTTTGTCGACATTTGGAATTTGTTATGAACCAGGAGCATCATTCTCGGCAAAATTAATATATTTGAAAATTTCGTAAATTATTTCGTAAGTCGTCATAATCAGACCATATATTGCCCATACTTATCAGGAGAATTAAAAAAAAAATATTTTCATTTCGGCGATAATAATTGACGAATTTGATTTCATCAAAAACTCTTTCAAAATGTGCATGAGGTGTAAGACCATCATGAACATAATTGTTTATTCTTCGACATTGTCCGAACTGGATTCCAGAAGACCAAAATTCTATATGTTTGACGTAGAATTTTCTAATACATCTTTTTCTAATACATCTTTTCCAATATCGTTCATATCTGCATCACTTTAGCAATTTTCAAGCACTGCTACTGCGGATGGCCTACGTCCATTTCTCAGTACAATTTCGCAGCCAGCTTTTTGCTGTTGTTGTACAATACGCACATGTGTGCGTTGGTTTTGTTTACTTTTACATGTATTCAATAAAAATTGGCCACACACATATAGGTTTTTTATATTACCAGGTTACTGAATAATACCTGCAGATTAAAGGAGTAGTCCATAAAGAAGAAGGAGGGAGTACTCCAAATATATGGTTAAAAGGTGGTCGATTTAACATTACAATGTCCTAGGAGTGGACCATATAATCCAGTTTTGCATTACAACGGAGTAGTCTTAAAACTACTCCATGTTCATACATACTCTAGTGGAATAGTTTTGAAACATCTCCATGGTATACTTCAGAGGAATAGTCTTAACTTCATTTCAAAGCGAAAACGTTTCGTTTAAAAACGAAGGCATTTCGACTACAACCCTTTTTAATAATGACATGGTCCATGCTTGCATAACATTGAACCATTCCAGGGAGTAATCCATTTCATCAAAATGGATCACGTAGTCCAATATTATCTGCAGGGATGTGAAGCAAATCGACAATAAAAACAGCAAAGGAATACTCAATAATATTGCTTAAGTATGGTACCTTTAAACTTTTATTCTAAATGTTATTCCACATTGAAAAAATATAAGCACCTTTGTCAATGGAAACTTTCAAGCATGGAGATTACTCAAATTTTGATTAAGTCGAATTAAGCACTTCTTTCCCTTATGCCACTGATTTATGAATTAATTTATTACACAATTGATAGTCTTAAAATAAATTGCACAAATTTTTATTTTCTAATGAACCACTAAACAACTTACCTCTTTAATTCTTTAATCTATAGAATGTACACACTTTTGTATTCACACGAGCAAATCTATAACAAATGTCAACGAAATAGCGATCACTTTTGACAGTTTATTTCAAACAGTATTTCCTCAAAAAATTTTCGACAAAACAACTTGGCTGTCAAAAGTGAATGCAAAAATAGAACACAAAGTAAAATTACACACAGATCACACATGAATCGAAAGTAAAATTACACACAGATCACACATGAATCGAAGTACACATGCAAGTAGAAATTACATACAATATGTGTAATTTGACACGGATTGGCAAAACTGCATTCAAATGATTTTTGCTGTTATCAAACTCAACCCTGCAAATACTCCATGGACTGGTCCGATGTAATGCAAGCATGAACCATGTCATTGTTAAAAAGTGTTTGTAGTGAGACGACATGTCTTCGTTTTTAAACGAAGTTAAAACTAATCCTCTTGTGTATACAATGGAGTAGTTTTAAAACTACTCCTTTGTAGTCCAAAGCTGGGTTATATGGTTCTGCCCTAGGACATCGTAATGTTAAATAGACCATGTTTTCTCCATACGCTTGGGTTACCTTTGGACTAGTCCTAGTCCCTTGTGGGCTACTCTTTACACGCGTGTTTGGACTAGTCCTACACTCACAATATTCTGTACGTAAAATTAACTGAAATTGTAATATAAAATGAATGAAAGTTCAATTAAAACCCGGTCTACCTATTTTTCATTTATTTTTAACAAAAAGTTCATTTAATTTTTACTGTCAAAAATTCAACACCATATTCCGTAAAATCAAATAAATATTCAGTTATTTTGTAAAATTTTACTGTCAAAAATTCAACACCATATTCAGTAAAAACGATTAAATATTCAGTTATTTATTAAAATTTTACTGTAAATTTTTAACTGCCAAATTGACCCCATATTCAGTAAAAACAATTAAATATTCAGTTATTTTATAAAATTTTCGTTTACTCCACAAAAGAGCCGAATTTCTAAAAAATACCAGACAGACACCAGTCCGCTTGTTTTTCTTATAAGCGAGAGAGGGAGAATATTTTTATTTACTTACCCAGTTACCAGTGTGGCCATATTAGCTTTTTTCGAGGTAAATTTAGCTTTATTTTTTCATGTTTAGCTTTAGATATTTCATTTAGCTTTAAGCTTTTTTTTCGGCTTTTTTCAACAATGCATTTAGCATTTTTAGCCTTTTTTAATTTTAATTTCGTGTTTATTTATATTTCAAAATAAATAAAACAGTTTATCCAAATAAACTTATTTGTGATTTAGTTGAAAGAGTAATAGTGTGACAATGCAGAAGTAATCGCTTTTGCAGATTTGAACTACATACATATGTATGTACATAACAGTGCTGCAGGGCAAGAATAAAAAAGTTACGCTGTTTTGCAAAAAAGTTAAAAATTTTTGTCAAAAGTTACAATTCAAGATATTTCTTGAATAAATAGTAAGTTTATATGATTTGTAAAAACCAATTACATATTTATATTCAATATTTTAGTGATAATAGCAAGACTATCAATTATGAATAGAACAAAAGCATAGCAAAGAGCAAGCATATGCCCACTACATGAGAAAATAAAAAAAGTACTTTTCGTTTCTAGTCCCAACTTTAGCGATTCCAATGTATGTATGTGTTTTGCTGCCGTTGTTAGTAAATTTAATATAAGATTTTCATGATAGTCCATTAAGGGATGTAAGCATATTTGATATATATTCCATCTATAAGCGGCCAGCAAAGGCAAAAGTAAACCGAATTATGTTCATTATAGTCACATTAGCAAAACGTTCTACCATATAAAAGAACTAAATAAAATCGTTTAATTTTTGTCATCAACACGCAACTTGAAAAAAATTAGTTTTTGGTTTAGGTATCAGGGTAAAAATATACTTATGTGTTTTACATTGTCGTTGTCGGGATTTTGAAATCGACAAAAATTTCAAACGACTACGATTTCGATCACGAAAACGACTCGTCAACTATTTTTTTTAAATTATTGAACACATCTGATAGTTAAATTTTTACCAGCAAGAATTATTTAACCTGTTTCATATTTTTATTAAAAAAAATTATTTTCAAAATTTTTAAATTAAAAGTCTTTCAATAACATAAAATATTTATTTTCCTAAAATTTAAGAATTATATTCTTCGGCAAATGGTTTAAAACAATTAAATTTATTACGATATAATCTCTTTTATTGCATCTGAATAGTGTAGATATGTAGATAGATATGACCAACTTGCTAGTTTTTGGTGGTAAAGCGTTCATTTACTTTTTTATTTCAGGTACGAACACGACCTGCTTTCTTTTTCTAAAAATTACGGGCATAAGGCAAAGTTGATAAGTAAGGTTTGGAGTTATTCTTAGCTTTAACCACCGTTATATCAACTTACCGATAGCTAAAGGTAGGATTTTATCGGCCATATAAAAAGTTTTCCATTAGTACAACTAAACATTAACCTACAAGGTAGGATAAACCTTCCATTAACTTATCGCTCACTTAAATTAAAGTTAAGTTGTGCCAATGGAGCACGTTTTATACGGCCGATAAATTCCTACCTTTAGCTATCGGTAAGTTGTGAAAACGGGCCTAAATGATATTTTTAAGGACAAAGCCAAGGATATTATACATATGTATGTATATACTTACTTAAACACTATTTAATCTATGAAAAATATCGAAATAAGAAGCTATAAAAAAATTTGGCTTTATTTTTTGGCTTTAAATTTCCTTTTTTAGCTCTTTTTAGCTCTATTTAAAGCATGATTTAGCTTTATATTTTTTAAAAATCTGGTCACACTGCCAGTTACACACGTTTGTTTTACTTTTGTTGTACTGACCACGTTGTTTACAGAAGAACTCTCAACTATAAGACACCAGCAGCATGACCGATATGGATTCGCAATTATTTTACTTTTAAAATTTGATGTTTTTAACTAAATTATTTTAACAAATAGAAAATGGGTATTGCTTACAAGCAATTCATTTTTTAAAGATAAGTAAAAATTAATTTTTGGTAGTAAAATTATATGAAATAACTGAATATTTAATTGTTTTTACTGAATATGGTGTTGAATTTTTGGCAGTAAAATTTTATAAAATAACTGCATATTTATTTGTTTTTACGGAATATGTAGTTAATTTTTTGACAATTAATTTATAAAAGATAACTGAATATTGATTAGTTTTTACGGAATTCGCGGTTGAATTTTTGACAGTAAAAATTAAATGAACTTTTCGTTGCTTTAAATTACATTTTTATTTACTTTAACATAAAGAAGAATTTACCTCAATCAACGGACAATATTAACTGCAACTGAAAATCCGTGTTAATATGCACTTAGTTTTTTGAATAACTGTTAGAATCAGTTAAAAATAAATTTGCTTGGAATTTTAAATGTTTATTTATTTAAAAATTACTGAACGGAATATTTCTTAAATAAACTACAGTCCGTTACTGTAATAATATTGTGAGTGTATTATTTGCAGGGAAGCAATTGATGCACTCCAAAAAAATTTAACACATACATAAATTATTATAAAAAAAAAATTTAGGACAATAAAAGACTTTATTAAAATTTAAAATATCAGGGTTGTCAGAATTTTTTTCATCTTGATCGCCAAATAGCATATTGAAAATCGCCAAAAATTTACTTTCCTTAATTGTTTGTAAAAACTATTCTCCAAAAATCGCCAAATAAAAGTTTTATATCAATATTTAAATTTTTGATATTAAGCCTTATTCTAGTAGAGTGTTTATATTATAATAGACAATTGCAAAACGCTTAACATTTGTGTTTCTGAATTGAAATCGCAAGCAGTTTGGCGACGTAAAATCGCAATACTATTCTGAAGAGAACAAGAATTTTTGTAAAAAACTATGGCAGATCGCAAGCAAGAGGCACGAGTTTCGGAAAACCTTAAAAGATTTTGCTTTTGCGATTTTTAATAGTGCAATTGTCATAAGAAGGCTGATTATCTTAAAATCAAGTTTGCAAAATGAGTTGATTTTGATGCAAAAAAATCCTTTATTTTAGGAGTGATATTCTATGTCAATTTAAGTCAGCATATGAAAAAATGTTGTATTAATTTGAAGCGAGGGATAATTTTTTTAAAGATGTATTCCAACTGGATATTTGGAATTGAACTGGAATACTTGAAGTCAATTCAGTCTTCTAAACGAATAATTTTTAAATATTACCTTCTAACCCAGATTTGTTTTCGATTCCATATAAAATCAGGTGTTCAAAAATTTCAAGTGAATATTCAATACATATGAAATAAAATTGTCCAATTTTACGTATTGTACAAATATATCGCCAATGTGTATGGAATATTCGAATGTGGCACAATATATTGGCAACAATCAACTGACTTTTGATTTTTATTAAAATGGAAAAATGGAAATAATATGGTGAATATCATATGCAAGAATATTGCAAGTGTATGGGCCGCTTAAGTAAGGCTTAAAAGAAAAATCTATAAAAAAAAATAAAAAACTGCGATCTGCACTCCAGATTGAAACATACGCTTGATACTATTATAAGGAACCTTTTATTAATGCAACGTTTTTTTTTTTTAATATTCTAATTTTCTTTTGCTATTATTTCAACCTTTTTTGCATGCTACCCAGCGTTCATTTATTTATTTATTTTAAAAATCCCATTCATATGAAATCGAAGACGATTCAGTTTTTAAAATTTATTTTGCAAAATAAGTTTTTCGGTAAAAATCCGATTATTGATAACTTCTGATAAGGAAAATGTGCGAAAATCTAAGATTTCTTTGGAAACAATTTTTTAATGTTTTCAATCTAATTTATCTGGCAATATTATCAATTTATCAAATAATACAACCACATTCGTATTACGATTTTAACATTTGCTAAAAATTCTAAGCAAAATCTAAGCCAGTACTCAAAATATAAATATGAAAAAAAGATAAAACGCGTTTTAGAAATCGCCAAAATAATCGCAAATTTTTTTTAATGACTCGGCAAGGTAGATGCGCAAGTTACTTGCCAAGTGCAACAAAGTCGCTACTCAATTTTCCCCCGTTAACTCGACCTTACTGCTGACATCTACAAAACCACGGGTTGCGCAAAAGACTTGCGCAAGTAACTTACCGAGTCCGAACAAATTTTTAACCGAAACTTTTATTCGACTCAACTTTGTTAAAAGTATCATATTAGAAAATTAACAATTCGCTCAATATAGTTTTTAATTTTTCATAAACCCAATAAAAATTAGGTTCACTATTACCCAGCGGTAAAAATAATGAGTAAATAGGCCTAATAGAAGGCCTTATTTAGCAGACACAAGCTCTCCACTTCTTATTCCATACTCATATATTTTTTAAACAGGTTGTCATTGGGAGCAAGCCCTTCCACACTCCCTTCTTCTTACAGTAATTATAAAAGGCTTTCAAAGGAATCTCTTTTGTTAGCCCTTCTGATGCATGTCTTTAAGAACGCCTTTTGATAAAGGACTGTTAAAAGGTATTACAAAGGTGAACCGAATAAAGGGCTTCTATTAAAGTACGCTACGAATACATACAAAAGAAGTACATATTGAATACCTATAAGAAAAGGTTTTTTAAAAGGACTTCTGAAAAATTTAGTTTAACACTCATAGACATTAAGTATACATACATACATACATACATACATACATACAATTTCAATGGTAAGAATGGAAAATAAAAGGAAAGACCTACCGATTGGAAAAGCTACCACGTCTTTTAACTTATATTTTTCTTCTTCATTTTCCATTGAAAATGTCCTAGTTGGATTACATGTATGTTTTAAATGAATTTTTAAAAGTTCACCGAAAAATTATTTTTAAAATTTATAATAAAAAATTCCAAGATTCCTTTATATAAAACATTTATGTATAATTTGTCAAGTAGATTTTTAAACTGTTCTCCAACATTTTTAGAAAAAGATTTTATATTTATTATTATGCTTGATCTTATTCTAAAAAATAAGCTTTAAATAGGGAAAATAATTGCAACGTTTAACATTTCTAAAACAATTGATTTAAAAAAAAAATACTATTGATCACAAAATGAGTGAATTTTTTAATTTAAAAACTTATCGAAGGAATAACGAGCGTTTTAAATGTGTCTATAAAAAATTGATTGTTGATTAAAAATATGAGTGGTGAAAAAAACTAATTGTTCCGTTTGGAAGTTACAAGCAAATGTTTTTTTTTATCAAATAACAACTTTACCCAAAAAATATGTTTGATCACAAGACAAGCTTTTATTTTCGATCAAACTCTTTTTTAAGGAGTTATAAGCCATTTTAATTATTTTTGTATTTTCTATATAAAAATACGATTTCTGGTGATTAATATAAACTTTTGTTTTCGATCAAACGATTTTCCTAACAAAAAACGATTTTTGCTTAAAATACGAGTAATCACAATCTTCACAATCAAAGTATATGAAATAATAAAAAAATTATTATATATATTATTTTTATATTATATTACATATATCTTAATTTAATTCTTAAGTTTACGACCTGCCAATGGCGGATAAAAATTCTATTAAACAAGAGTCTTTTCCATAAAGGCGTTTAAAAACTTTAGTGCATGAAAAATAGCAAGTTACACAACGCGCGTTATAGAAGCCTTTTTCAGCTGGGGTCTAATCACCGCATTCGATACATACGATAGACACTGACGTATCGAATGAAAACTCGAGAAATGTAATGTTGAGTTACTCGATATCTAATGCTATTATTTCAAATTCAATAAATTTCATTCGATATCGGGAGTCATAATACCAAAATAAATAATTTCGATCAATTTTGCTCGATATCGTATGCGGTGATCAGACCCCTGTTTTTTATTTGTTTAAAACTTTTTTAATAGAATTCCAAGCTTCAGCTCTTTATTTTATATAATACTGTATGTTTTATAAATTTTAAATTTGTTAAATTATTATTTTTTATTGTCAGATAAAATTCTTTTACAGCTGTTACGTTAATACGGGGGAAAATTTTAATTTTATCAGTTTCTTCCGCAACGCAGGTGTTACTATAACTTATTATACAATAACTAAAAAACGAAACAGCTGATCCGCAACGTATACGTTTACATAAGACAAACGACGCGTTTATGGACGACGGAACAAAAATAAGAAACCGTTACAAGAACAAGATTACGTGCAAAAAGAAATGTATGAAATTGTTTTTAAAATGTTAAAGACAAAAGATAAAAATTTAACAACTTCTTTCACTTCCCTAAGGGAGTACAGAATGTCACTAAAGACACAAAAAAATCAAAATTGAACAACTTCCTTTCTCCCTTCTTAAAGAAGGAAGTAGCGAATGTGTAATGGATATTTTGGAAGGTCTTTCTTAAAGAAATGTACACCTTCTAGAAGGCATATTTCTGAAGGCAGGATATCATTCGAAGCGAATCTTTTAGAAAGGAGTGCAGAGGCATTCAAACAGGCCTTCCCCTTTCAGTCCTTTCAAAATTTACCGCTGGGTAATATTAAATATTTCTTTCGTATATTTGTATTGGAAACAAAAATATGTAATATAAATATGCGAAAGAAATGTTCCGGTCGACATCGTGGGCCTGGCAGTAAAACATTGATGTCTGTCAAACTTAAAAGCTAATACAGTAAGTACGCTGTTAGTTTATGTTTAAATAAAAAATGCTTATTTAAATCATTTTTAAAGTATATTTTAAATGCTTTTAGCCTATTTAATGCGCATATTTTCCAATAATAAATGAAAGAAAATCGACGCCTTTTTTATTACATATTTATAGCTTGGTTAAAAAACAATTTTAACCTTCTTAAATCATTTGTTCTTAAATTTAAACCTCGTTAAATTCCAACCCCTTTAAATCGTTTCATTTATTTAAATCTCGTTAAATCGATATATTCTTATGTATATCGATAAATCCTCTAATTCGTGCAAAGCAGTAGATCCCCTTAATGACGTACTATCGGAATTCTACTTTGCTAACAAAATGCAAGAAAGGCCACGACAAACTTCTTTTGGGTATTGAGCACACAAAACAAATAAGGCCAACTTTTTCAATCTCATAAAATTTAATAACAGTTACTTACTGTTTATTATCGGTTTCTGATTTTAATTTTATATTTATTAAAATTAAAAATGCACTCCTAAAAGTATGCAATTGTTTTTTAAAGAGAACTTAAGTAAAACATAAGTAACAGTGATGCATTTTGCCTATGGTTTGCAAAGCATACCGTTAGGGCTACCGTTTAATTTATAAGTGATTAGAAGGGCTCCAAAAAAACAAGCACTAAAACAACAGTTTTAAGCTCTTTAAAAAGCGCTTAAAAACATGAAAATAAGTTGTTAAATTTTAAAAGAAGCAATTAAAATACATTTCTTATTTGAAATTGATGCGATAAATTGTCGAAAAGAAAACTCTGTCTATCGGGCAGTGTTGCCAATTAAGCCATTAAGTGGCTAGATTTAGCCATATTCCACCCAGTTTAGCCATTAAAAAATGAGTTTAGCCATTAGGCATTTTTTTTTTTGCCATTTTTCAACTTGTTTAGCCTTAAATTTGTTTGCCGTTTTTCTTTTAAAAAAGTAATTCTTATTTTATTATAAAAATATATAAAAGTAAAATAAAAAATTTTGAAATTTGAAAATCGCTATAAACTATGATGATAAAACATCATTTAATTTAAAGGAACAGTATTCCAATATTAAATTTAATAAATGGATCAACACAAGCATCGCTGTTTATCTCTGGTTGCAATTAATTTAATAAAGAGATGCAGGCCGCAACAAATTTTTTTTAGAAATTTCAGAATTGACTATAAAGTTGCTCTCACTTCCATGGTCTAATGCTGAAGTAAAGAGGGTTCACGTTCAGAGCCGAATTAACGATGTTTATCCGGCGGGATGGCTGTCCATGTAAACTTTGAGCTTAAAACACAGGTCGCAATTTTGGAGATTATTTGATAAAATTTGGTACAAAGGCTCTAATGTGGTGAAGGGTATCATATAGTCGGGGTTGACCAACTATACTATCTTCTTTTTTTTTTTGTTATTGTAGATCTGGACTCAAGAGGTTGGGTTAATGTTGTCGTGATTATGACTTACCCTCAAATTATTTAAAACTAATAGGCACGAGATAACGACATCGAATTTATCGATGATTTAATTTTTTAATTATCTATCAAAATATTAATTTACGATAATTCTTATTTAACAAATTAAACATAACTTACAATTTCATCGTAAGCAACTTTAAATGAATTATTTCAGTTTTGTTATTGAATTTTAATGTGTTTTTATTTCCAAAAATTTTTAGCAATTTTTAGCCGATTTCTTAGCTATTTTTTCCGTAAATTTAGCCATTTTTGGTCACCAAGTTTTAGCAACACTGCTATCGGGAGTCTACTCGTTCTTGTATGTACATAGAAACAAGTTTTTTCTACGTCTACAGATGTTAAGGGAGCATATTTAAAATTGAGTATTTGCTATGAAGTATATTTTATACGATTGGACTCACAATTCCTCTTACCTCCCAAAATATCCACAATATCTTATAGTACCGAAAATCCTTAATTTTTTAATAAATCTGATAAAAAAATTCATTAACTTTGTCTTTTATATCGCCTGGAACACCGGACATTTTTTCCAATTTTGTTACAACTTTATGTAAAAACCCATAATTTGCAGAAATAAAGAATATTTGGTGCCGCAATTCACTTTCATTCCAATATACATACACGGAGAAATTTTCAATAGCTAAACTGTATTAAAAAAGCAAAAAAAAAAAACGTTACTATACTAAAACAAGTTAGAGTGCTATATTCGGCTGTGTCGAATCTGTGATACCCTCCACCGACAGTTCGAATATTTCAGGAGTGATATCTATACGATATGTATTTATTGTAAGTTTTTCTTTATAAAAACAGACGTCACACTGTGGCGCCTTTTCCCAAAAACCGTGGCAAAAATACAAAATTTGATGACAAAATTTTGTAAAATAAATGAACACATCGTATAAAGACCATTTTACTGATCAGAATTCAAAAAGTTTTTCTTAATTGGATAAGAATTATAGCTGGTGGAGCTCCCAAAAATCGACAGTTTTTTAGAAAGTCCAAAAAAAGGTGATTTTGAGAAAATAAAAGACATTTTAGAATTGAAGTGTCAGAAATATTGCCATGTGATCACTACTTTTTTGGTATTGTTTTAAAGGTATATCTATTGTTTATTAAAATAAGTAAGAAAATGTCCACCAGATACCCTACTTTTTTGGCAGTTGGCGTTTTTCAGGCACCCTATATTTAGGTACTTTTTACAAATAAAATAGAGAATATCTAAAAATGGGCAAAAATGGTCACTCCCATATTTTTTTAGCATTTTTACTACACAGTACTTTAAATAATTTCGCTAAATTGGGCCACAAAAAATTACAGGTTTTCTTGAAATTTGAAGAAAGATGTTAAAATCTTATAGCCAGCGTTGCCACAGCCAAGATATTTTTGCAACCAAAATTAAAAAAAAAAATTGCCAAATAAGGAAAAAAGCTACCAAAATTTTAATATTTTTTATATCAAAAAGTAATTTCAAATTTTGGGAATACAAAATTTAAATTCCAAAAGATTTTGATAATAAACAGGCAGGTGCACATCCTAAAAAACACTTAATTGACAACATCTTTTGTAAGTTGTTGTTGTTTTTTATTTTGTTTTTCTTAACCTACTTACAACTACAATTAATGTTGAGAGAATTTCAACTAATTGTAGTGGGGAATGTAAGATGAGATGAAGCCACTGTTTATTGTTGATGTTGTTTTGTTTAAACTTTGATATTATTACAAGTAGAACTGTTGCTATAATTCTTATACGTTTAACATTTTTATTTGGTTTAATATCTTAAGTTTTTCTAAAATCTTTATGGATGAAGTTTCCTGATGATCTGGCCTAAGCAACTAGTGAAATGCGCATAGGAATAGCTTATCCCATCAACAATAAATTTCAAGTGTTTTTATCAATAATAAAAACTGGGAATTTAGCACGAATAACAAAATCTTTTGGAATTTAAATTTTTTATATTTTATGTTATCTTACAGCACAAAAATGTAAATATAAGTGGAACTGACTGACATATTTCTGTTAATGTATGCATATGTGCCTACTTATAAATATGTATGTAGCCTTATTTATAAACAATATTTTCTTGTGTCAAACAGGTAGGCATAAGAATTTGTTTATTTATTTAAATTTAAGAACACATTATGAAAATAGGCTGGTAGTTTTAAAACTTGGTTTTTATACTAAGTAAAATAAAAACTGCAGTTGTATATAATCCAGTTAATTGTGGCCTAGATTTATGTTTCGCAAATCAGGTAGCTTGAACCTTTTAATTTTGGGTATAAGTAGTGTGTTTAAGATGGTTCCAATTCAACTTTTCCATACAAATTTGGGAGCATGCCAGTAGGGGTGTTCACATTCTGTGAACCTCTTTTTTCATATGAGGATTCCAATGCTACTTTTCCATATAAAGTTGGGTGCATATCTTTAGGGTGTTCATAGTTTGTGAACCTCTTTTTTCATGTGAGCATACACGATCAAGATTTTATTTCCACCCTACAGTCGGTGGGTTTACTTAATAAGATATTCATAAGGTTCGCAGCATTGGTGAGATAATATTTTGTATATATATTTTATATAAATATATATTATATATATATATATATGTATATATATATATCTAAACCCTTTACAAAGTTTTTTTAACAAATGGTTAACATTATCAATTGGTTTTAATAGTTCAATTACCATTCATAGACATCCAACCTTAAGTGTTGAACCCTCACAATCGATATTTCAAGTCTTTACATATTGCATACTCTTCTACAAGAATACCCGTTTTGATAACTATAATATATAGATAATTCACTTTTTATGTTATAAATTAAAAAAATTAACGTATAAAAGTCGCTTATGACAACTAAATAATTAATCTGATACATTTTCAACTTTTTTCTTTGATTTATGTATGTATGTGTGTCGCTAAAACTTTTATAAATTCTTTTAGGGCCATTATTACAACTTGCCAATAGTTAAAAGTCGGATTTTGTTGGACCGATAAATAGCTTTGCATTATTACAACTTCCATTTTTTATTGCTGTTATTTTCAATAATAATAATATTTAATAGATGAAAACATAATAAATGAAGGTTTTATAATGCAAAGCTATTTATCGGTCCGACAAAATCCGACTTTTAACTATTGGCAAGTTGTAATAATGGCCCTTAGAGATTTAAAGTGAGTTTTAGGATTTTGTTTATATTTACTAACTCGTAGTGTTTGTTTAATATATCGTATTACATTTCTTCAAAAATTAAAATTATACACACTGGATATTGATATTTATACACAATCAATTAAAACAACAATTGTTTATATATGTATGTATGTATGTATGTAATGCTGAATTAGCATTAACATTTTGTGAGGAATGATAATTTTACTTGTGCGTTTTCGTTTTAAAGATAAAACTGATCGTGGAATAATTATTTTTAGTTTTTCAGTTTTTAGTTTTTTTTGTATGTGTTTAGGATAGTAGACTTATCAACTATGATTTTTGCTGTATCGACTTTCTAGTACCTTTTTGTATACGTGCCTTAGTAGGCTTGTGGGTACGGAGCTAATCTATCAGTATAAGGGTTGTTGATTTGATTATCATCAGAGACTCTGATCTGTTTCACTACAACAGATTAAAGGTCTAAATAACTATTGATGGATTGTGTATATGTGTGTGGGTGTTTGATTGTTGCCGGCTATTCATGTGAAAAGTTGGATTCCATCCACTTTTTTATATCAAGAGCAAGCAGCTATACATTAGCTTTGTTTACATAATTTACCAGTTAGATATACATACATATATACATACATACATAAATACTCAGAATTAAGTATAGTAAAAAAGTAGAAGAAACTTCATGGTTTTACTTATTGACCCTTAATATTTTTCCTAGTCGTACTCTACTCCTCCTTATCTTTAACAAAAACAACATTAACAACTTAGAATATGCATGAATAAAGATGACTCAACTAACCAAACAAAACCAAACATGTTTGGTTTTCTGAAATTCTTTTATCCTACTGAAATAAAATTTTTTTTTTTTTGAAATATGACGGGACTGTACCAAAAATATGATTATATTTTTTTTTTGCTTTTTCCCCAAATATTAATTTTATTAATAACATTAAATATAAAGCGAAGTAAAGTTCTATATATCTTTATCTCTTTCTTTCACATTATTATATAAAAATTACTTAAATGTACTAAGATCGATTTAGTTTAACTCATATTAATTCATAGAAATTGATTTAGTGCTTTAGTTGAAGAAAATAAACTAAAGTGAACAGTCATAGAAAATGGATTCCTCTAAAAATTTAATAAACAAATTTAATATTCTGGACTACAGCAAATCCTTTTTACATATAAAGAATCTTATTATGAATGTCAGCCAAATATGTAATTATAAATGCAGAGAGGATTACAACAAAATATGGTCCCACAATCAAAATTGAACTGGAGGATAATATATTGTTTTTGCCACATCGTTATAATTCGCTAACTGATGATGATATTAAGAATTTATCTTCTGGAGCATATCTTATATCAAGAGAAGGAGAGAAAAACTTACGATTGAAATCCTTAGAAGAGGGTGATATCTTTATGTCCAATTCTAGATATCCCATATTCACTAACTTTAACAATTATTAAAATTTATTTTAATAATAAATAATAATATGTATACCAATATAATAATAAATATAATTAAGTTTAAACCAGGGCTGTGGAGTCGTCCGAAAAAAGTACTAACTCCGACTCCGACTCCAAATGCTGAAATTTTTTAAGTGCGACTCCGACTCCTACTCCGACTCCGACTCCGGCTCCTACTATAATCTTGATTGTCAATGTATATGAGACGCAGTGATGTTAACTTTTATTTTTTCATTACCGTACGGCCTTCTAAAAATTAGAGTTTTTGTGAAGCAATATCGTACGCAAACATTAATGTGCTGTTGGCAGGCGATTGATTATGTAGCAAAATTTATCAGGGGTGTGCTGGAAATCGCAAACGAAAAACGCAAGAATTTGGAAGTTGTTTTTAATAAACTTTAAACCTAATTCCTATAATTTTAATTTTAAAATCCTGTTTAATAGGAAAATATTTGTTAAATATTTGTCATAAAATTCTTTCATTACAAAAATCTCATTTAATACGACTTTTAAAATTCTTGCGTTTTACGTTTGCGATTTCCAGCACACCCCTGTATATGAAAAGCACTCAGTCCATCGCCTGCCATTTGGAAACAGCACATAAGAGCAGGGCCCAGATCGTCGCAGTCGTGATCGAGTGAATTTGATCGAAATTTTACTTTTTGGAATCGTCCCATTCGTTATCGAAAAACTTCTATCGAAATTTGAAATTATGTAATTCGATAACAAGTAGTCGATCGAATGCTTTTACTCGAAATGTCATTCGATAGGTTAAGAGCTTTCGTAAAAACATTTAATTGTTTTTTAACAAACACTTTACACACTTTTTGGGAATAATTATTAGATTTCTTCAACAAATAGCTAAAAATGCAAGTATTCAACTTTTTTCAGCAATAAGAAAAAAAATAATAACATTTAGTTTTGCAATTTTTTGCAAATTTTAGTCATGTTTGCGATAGAAGCGATTTTTGTATTGTAAATTTTTTGATTCCTTACAGCTTTAACGATTTTAGTAGTCTTTGCTATTATGCCGCTATAAGCAATTTTTTGCGAATTTCACCTGATTTAGCAATTTTTACAGAATTTTTTCCATTCCGTATACTTTTATGGGTTTTTAATCAATTTTATGGCTTATTCGAATTATTGAAAATTTTCGAGAATTTTCGCTATTTTTGTAAATTTTGTTTTGTTAATTGTTGAAATTTTGTTTTTTAACCGATTTAGCGATTTCAAATAAATGTTACCAAGTTTGCAAATATTCGCGAATTTTACCCATGTTCGCAATATCAGCAACTTTTTCTGTAAGTTATCTGATTCATTACAGTTTTAACAATTTTTAATAATTACTAGACTTTGCTTTCATGCAGCTGTTTGCAAATTTTTGCGAATTTCCGCTTAATTTCAAATTTTTTATAAAATTTTTGCCATTCCTTGTACTTTTAGGGATTTTAAATCAATTTAATGGCTTGTTTGATACATTAAAAATTTCGAGAATTTTCGATATTTTTGCAAATTTTCTGAATTTGTAAAATGTTTGCGAATTTCTATAGTTTTCGAATTTTTTAAAATTTTGCGTTGCTCTTTTTGACAAGCGCCGAAAACCGATAAGCCGAAGTCACTATTAACACTGTTGATTTATATACAAGCATAAAATCTATTACATTTTTTAAACAAATTTCGATTCGAAAGCTTTCGAATGCCGCAATCCCGTTTTTGATACGTGACGAAGTTTTATTCGATACGAAAGTTCATTCGATCACGTGTGCGACGATTTGGGCCAAGTATTCATAAAGCATTTATTTAAATTTTAAATGTGTTTTAAGAAGATAATTTTTATTTTGGAAATATTTTTAAAATTTTTTATGCCGAAAAACTTTGGAGTCGGAGTCGCGAGTTTTTGTGGGTACTATGACTCCGACTCCGACTCCGGCACAAAAACATCAACTCCGACTCCGACTCCACAGCCCTGGTTTAAACTAAAAAAAATAATTAAATAAAAAACATTGTTTTTCTTTTTTATAATAATTTCAATTGTTTTATTTGTTAATTTCTTTTTCAGTTATTTTATACAAAAATTCAAGACATAAATGTCCACAATTAAATGAATCATAGTTTTGATGTTGATTATAGTTATATTTTATATTTCCTCCTAGGTAATCAACTAGCTCCACTGGTGGTTGTAAATTTCCAAAACTATCATAATATTCTATTTGTTTATTATTTTTATAGTAAGCTACCCAATGTGTACCATTGTCGATTGTAGAATCCAAATTAATCACTCCACATTCAATATTTCTAGGATGTTTTGGTATTGAGTCTAACATGAAAATTCCTCTAAAGTGTGGTATATTTTTTGAGAATTTTTGTATATCAATATCAGGCAATGATCTTTTGGGAAGCTTGCTTAGAAGTTTTTGTCTTTTCTTCATAAGTTAACCCATATCCTTTCTTATATGGTTTAAGATAAAGTCCTTTACCCATTGCTATGGTTTCCATATTCTTATTGTGTCTAGTCGCTTCATCAAGTTGAAGTTTAGCATTATTTGCTGCATTAACTGCTTTTGCTATGTTAGCACCTCCACTAGATAGGGTTCCAATTACACCTAAGGCAGTTAATATTGGTATAAGTGGTAAAACACCTCCAATTTTTGGAACACGTATTATACGTGGTATTACGATTTCAGATTGTTTCCCCTTTAATGATTTCTTAATGGTTTTGCGTGCAATCTTAATAGCACTATTAAGCTCTGTTGGTTTTGCTTTTTTCAAAATTTTTGTTGTTGCTTTTATCGTTGAATTGAATAGTTGTCTTCCATTAACTTTTTTTGATTTTGATTTTCTATTAATATGATTTTAGTCATACCCATACCGAATTTAGTTTTTGCTTTCATTGCGTTAGTAACCAAATATGCAAATGATTTTTCTGGAAGACTGCTATTTTTTGAAAGTACTCGTTCCCAAGCTCTATTCTCAAGAATTTTATCAGCTTGATGTCTAATATTTAAATCTTTACTTTTTAAATAAGCAATATCATGTTCTTTGCATGCAACGTCTAATAGATTAATTCCTTTATCACCTCGTTCTAAACGTTTTTGTAATTTCGTTCCAGGACCACAATATTGATAACCAGGATGATGTAATTCGAAAGGAATTGAGTTTATTAATTTATTAACTAAACATCCTCCTCCTCTGACGGTTTTATTGTAATTAACCTTGTTTTTAAAACATATTACCATTTTATATTATTTTATCCTATAAGAAAGCATAATATTTAATTATTTAATTCAGTTATAAAGATGCGTTTAATTAAGCAACATAAAAATATTTTTATTCGCAATATAGACATAGTTCTATATTACCGAATTCTATTCGTGCAATAATTGTAGGTCCTTCAAATTGTGGAAAGACTAACGTTATGATTAGCTTACTAGAAAGTTCTAATGGCCTAAGATTTGAAAACATCTATTTATACTCAAAATCACTTTTCCAACCAAAGTATGAATATTTAAAAAAATTAATATCACCAATTAAAGGAATGGGGTCTTATACTTTTTTTAATAATGATTCTGTAATTCCTCCTGATGAAGCACAAAACAATTCAATTATGATATTCGATGATGTTGCATGTGAAAAACAAAACAATATACGTGCATATTTTTGTATGAGTAGACATAAAACATTATAAATTCGAGAGTATATTACATACCAATATTAGTATATATTCAACCTTTCAAGATAATACAACAACAAAACGCATTGTTAACCAACGAAAAAAAAATGAATGAAAAAGTTTTAAAAGAGTTGATAAAGAGAAGAAATGTTTTAAAGAAGAAATTTCGCAGTATAAAAATTGGTAAAGCTGATACTCGTAACCAACTTAAAGATACATTTAAGCCCATAACAGAACACCTGAAAAATTTCATTAATAGTTTGAAAAATACCAAAGTAAATTTAAAAATTGAAAAGAATAAAATTAAAAATGAATCAAATCAACAACAACAAGAACCATTTAAAACAGATTCTTATATTCCAATTATAAAACCAGACAAAAATATATTATCTACTGCTGCAAGTAACTCTGAAGATTATGATGACGATGATTATGATTTTTATTCTCAACCAGAAACAGAAAATTTAAATAGTCCTATAAATTTTAATGATTTGTTATATTTAGAAAAAAGACATGAGCTAGACACACTAGATGGACTACATAAAGATTCAAATAATGAATGGAAATTTGGTGATAGTAACATTAAATTTAATGAAGATAGGATTCAAGTTGGAAATCAAATATGGGCACTCACTCCAGGTTTATTTTCATTAATGTTCCAAAAAATACCAAAAAACTATGATAAATCCGAGTTAGATATTTATAAAAAGATATTAATTAATACCAATGCCTATAAAAGGGGTTATACCACAGATGGTAATATAAGGGGCACAAGAGCATATAAATATAGAAATATTATTAGAAAATTGATTAAACCTAAGAATCCATCTATCACAACACTGCAATCACCCACTTCATCTGATACATCAACAACAAAAGAAAATTACATGGGAAGTGGGTTAATGGATTTCAATTCAAATAAACCAAACTATATATACTGGGATGATCCAAATGAGTTGATAGATCGACTTAGACTTCTGCTCGCATCACAAGCTGCAGGTCACAGCAATCATAATAACGAAATTGTATTATTGAGTAACTATTAAATTAACACAAAGCAATGTCTGTTGATAAATTTGGTCACTATATTAACGATACAAGTGGCGTAATTTCTATGAAGAATTCACCTAAATTGCTTGGGTTCTTTATGGATACAGATAACAATATTGACGTTCAAAACAAAAGAATCAAACATATGTCGAATGCTTTGGAAGAAAACGATGGTGTCAATAAAATGTTTTTGCAATCTCAAATTGAAAAAACACAGAAGGAGGTAATGGATCAATTAAATAAGAATATTAATGAAATTTCTCAAATAATAGAGAAAATTCAAAAAGATTTTGAAAGAAGAATCAAAATCTTAAATCAGAAACTATATAACAGGCTTGATATTAAAAATAAAGAACATGAGATTACAATATTCCCTTAAGTAAAGAAGACTTAATAATAATGCATTCAACAAAACAAGACTTAGCAAATGAACTTCATAAACCAGCCCGAAAAAATTTCATACGGCGAAGAGTAGTGATGAAAGGCATAGATGATCTCTGTCAAGCTGATTTAGTTGAAATGGGAAACTATTCTACATATAATAAAAAATATCGATATTTGTTAACGATCATTGATACTTTTTCAAAATTTTGCATGGGGTGTTGCACTTAAAATAAAAACAGCAACTGAAGTATTTCAAGCAATGGAAAGTATTTTAAAATTAGGTCGAGTTCCCAAAAACTTGCAGACTGATGATGGTAAAGAATTTTTCAAAAAACAATTTAAAACCCTCATGGACAACCACAATATCAAGCATTACTCAACATTTAGTATAATGAAAGCCTCAATAGTAGAGCGATTTAATCGAACTCTAAAAGGAATGATGTGGAAAGAATTTAGTTTTAATGGTTCATATTATTGGCTTGATATTTACAAAGATCTAATTAATAAATATAATAGAAAAGTTCATCGCACCATTAAAATGGCACCAATTGACGTTAATTCTAAAAACGAAATGAAATTATTGAAAACAGTCTATAATCATTTAAAAATATACAAAACATTAAAATGGAATGCCGGAGATTATGTACGCATAAGCAAATATAAACACATTTTTGAAAAAGGTTACACTCCCAATTGGACTACTGAAATTTTTAAAATTCAAGCAGTAAAAAATACTTATCCCGCAACATACATATTAGAAGACTATCAAGGAAATCCAATTAAAGGTGGTTTCTATGATGATGAACTGACAAAAACTCGATTTCCTGATACATACCTTGTAGAAAAAATTCTTAAAACTAAAGAAGACATGGCATATGTAAAATGGTTGGGATTTTCTAATCAACATAATTCTTGGATTAATAGAAATGAAATATTATAGTTTGTAAGAGTAGATATAATAATAGAATGTAAGAGTTAATGTATTGTTATTATTAAATAAGAAAAGAACAAAAAATATATGTAAATAAATTGTTTTAAATGAGGAATATTAAGTTTTTTTACTTTATTTACAAACCAACAGCCGAAATGTCAATAACTCTAACTTTAAGCTCTAATTCAACTGAGTTGACGGCTAACTATTTTCCTCCAATTGAGTTGGATGGAAAATATGAATGTGCACTTACAGATTTTCATTCATACAATAGTATTCCAAATGTAGATGTATATAATAATATGTTTCATATTGGAGAACAAGTAATTGAAATTCCAATTGGTTCTTATGAGCTGAACGATATAGTTGATTATATTAAAGAACAATATCAGCGATACAGCCCTCAAAATAAAATTAATATTGAAGCTAATAATAATACGATGCAAGTTAAAATTAAAAACTCTAATGATCCAATATACTTTAATAAGGAAAATACAATTGGCAAGCTTTTAGGATTTAAAGAAAATATTTTATTACCTAATAAAGACTATTACTCAGATCTTCCAGTTAATATTTTTAAAGTAAATCTTTTACGAATTGAGAGTAATATAGCTGTCAACACATACATGAATAACTCCCAAGCACATACTTTGCATGAATTTGCCATTAATGTCCCACCTGGCTATAAAATAGACGAGATCCCTAGGAATCTCATTTATTTGCCAGTCAACTGTCGAGAGATAAGCTCCCTTACTCTTCGAGTGGTTGATCAAAACGGTGATTTACTTAATTTCCGAGGAGAGGAAATTACAATTCGAATACACTTAAGACCAACAAAATAATGATAATTTACAAGAAGAATACGCCTAAAAACAAAATCTCACATTCTTCTTCTAACAAAATATTGAAAAATAAATTTAATTTAAAGAATTCATTAAAAAATATAAATTTAACGCAATAAAATAAAGAATTTCTTAAATCATTAAATTTAAAATTGAAGAAACCATGACTTCAATAATAGATGTTCTGGATAAACCTTTGTCCTATGAAAATATAATTAAAAAGGCCTAAAATACGTATACCCCATATTTACAATCTTACAATAATAACGATGAAATTCGTATAACAATACAAAATCAAGACTTGTATGTTTTGCCATCGGAAAGTTTTATATATGTAGAAGGATTTGTTAAAGATGATAGCAATACAAAATTAGTATCTTCTGCAGCCAACATTAAATTAAAAAATAATTTTGTAGCACATCTATTTGATGAAATCCGTTACGAAGTAAATGGTGTTGAAATTGATCAAACAAGACATTTAGGAACATCAACTACTATTAAAAATTAGGTTTCATTATCACCAATAGATAGTATTGGAATGTAGAATGCTGGATGGAATAAAATTGATGATATTGATCTCGTAAATGGATATTTTAATTTTTATGTGCCACTTAAATTGATTTTGGGATTCGCTGAAGACTATAACAAAATATTATTGAATGTAAAACATGAATTGATTCTATTACGTAATAAAAATAAATTATTCAACTGTTTCTACCGAAAAGGCTAAATTAACAATTTCAAGTATATCGTGGAGAATTCCCCATGTACAACTATCTGATTTTTGTAAATAAAATATGATAAAAATAATAAACAGTGGTACTTCAATACCAATTGCATTTAGATGTTGGGATTGTCATATATGTAAATCCACAACTAAATATGTCTACTAATCATGTGTGGAATGTTGAGCTGGCAGCGAATAGAGAACGCCCTCGTTTTGTATTGATTGCATTCCAACATGAAAACAAATTTATCAACTGCGATTTGACTAATTTAAAAGTACATTTAAATTCAGAGTCTTATCCATATGAAGACCTTAACATAAAGTTTAAGAATGAACGTTATGCAATTCTATATGATATGTATCTAAGGTTTCAAGAAAACTACTATATGCGAGACTCCCAGCCGCTTCTCACATCTCAAGAGTTTAAAAATAAATCTCCAATAATAGTAGTAGATGTTAGTTATCAAAACGAATCAATTGTGAGCGGACCAATTGATATACAAATTGAATTTGAAACAGCTACTTATGTTCCAGCAAACACATCAGCCTATTGTATTCTCATTCACGATCGCGTCATTGAATATATACCATTAAAAGGACAAGTTCGGAAAATTTTATAAATCCTAAATCATAAATAAAAAGAAGAAAAAAAAAGATGTTTTGCAAACATGTTTTCATTGATTTACAAGGTTTTAAATTAAGATCAAACAAATTTATCGTTAAAGAAGTTGCAATTGTTTTCAATTCAAAGGAATACATCAATTTCATTATAAAACCACCTTTTGATTTCAATTGCTTATCACAAAAGGAGCAAAAAGAAGCATATTGGTTAATAAAATATTTTCATCATCTTAACTGGAATACAGGAGTAGTATCATTTAAGAGTGTTTGTAAATTTTTGAAAGATAATTTAAAAAATTCTAAAATATATGTAAAAGGAACAGAAAAGAGCCAATGATTAGAAAAAATGCTGCAGCAAAAAGTTTTAAATATAGAGGATTTTGGATGTATAAATTTAAAGGAACTTAATAAGAAGTACCCAGAAAACACATTTTGCAGTGATCACAAATATGGAGTTTGCGCTTTAAAAAATGCTATTATACTTGAAAGAGAAAATCTAATTGGAAATAAGAACAACTAATTTTATATTTTTATTTCTTTAATCTATATATACAACAAATAGAATTAATAAAAATAAAAATAAAAAATGTGATTGTTTTTTAATTTTTATATTATAAATATATGTTATTTCATATCTTTTTTTTCATAAAACAATCTTATAATCTAAATAACAATGATTGATTCTTATAAACTATTTAATATACATTTACATATCTATAATCTAAATTATATTAGTTGAGTTTTAAAAACTATTTTTTGATTTATATTAATTGTTCATTTGACTCCTTAAAACTACTTATTCTATATTAACATTCTTATAAACTACTTAATCTATATTTACATTTAATAAGATATCATCATCAACTTCCATCAATTCATTATAAAT
Organism: Pollenia labialis; assembly: GCA_949318255.1. Classification (NCBI taxonomy): domain Eukaryota; kingdom Metazoa; phylum Arthropoda; class Insecta; order Diptera; family Polleniidae; genus Pollenia; species Pollenia labialis. The sequence continues at coordinate 138,771,793 of OX439141.1, read as the reverse complement.
ATTTGATGGTGTTGATATTGATGGGGATAATTTAAATCTACATTAAGTAGAATATCATCATCATCATCATCATCATATTCCATATATTCTTTATGTAAACTTAAATTTGTTGTTGGTTGTAATGATGATGATGATGACGGTTTATTTATTTTATAATGCCCCCATGCATACGTATCAACACCATCTTCTCTTATATAACGCTTATCATCTAAATAACATAAAACTAACTTACTAATATGTTGTGTATAAATTTGATGGATCTTAGATTTAAATACATACATAGAATCATAATATAATTTCTTATCAACTAAACATTTTCTAAAATCACTTATATTTAACTTATTTGTTACTGAGTGTTTGACACCTTTAATTTTTTTAATTTCTCTATCCTCCCTATCTATTTTAACTGAATACATTTTCGCTCTTAAGCCAATAAATTCCTTTATAACTTTGCCATTGCACTCATCCTTCATCATACCCAATACTTTTTTATTTAACAATGGTATGCTAAAAGCATTATCTTGCGGATATGCAGATGTATCGAAATGGGTTCTAATATCATTTCGAATATCATCATACATGTCATTTGTTCTTACATCATATATGAAGGAATCGGTGTCCATATAGTTCAAACTAGTATTATCGAGATATTTCGGTTTTATGTAATCATAATCGAAATTATACATTTTCCATTTTGATAACTCTAAGACCGAAAATCCGATGTAAATAGGTTTATTATATTCAGTCTTTACTCTTTCCAACTCAATAGCAACCATATCATCATGAATTTTTAACGAACTATGGAAATTGGGTCTAGCTATAAGAGCTCTAGCACCTAATCTCTTACCCCTGCTTTCCTTACGTTTATCAACGTCTTCCATAGTTTTGCCGTATACGGCGTTATTTAATAATTTGAAGAAATTTTGTTGGAAAGAGTTTTTTGCTAACGTCCTATGGTGATTATTTAAGTCAATGTATATCTTCAACCAATTGGATTGATTAAATTGAAGAATTCTATGAATTTTCTTCAAAATCAATCAGTGTTGAAGACATTGTTGTAATGTTCTGTAATGAATTACATAGTTTGTTTTGTCATTTAAGTCTGCAATTAATTTTATTTGTTCCATTGTTTCAATTTTTTTATTGGTAACACAAAACGGTAAGTCATTATGGTAGTCGTGTAATGTGGATGGATATTCTAAGTCAACTTCCAATACATATCCTAAGTCGGAATCTTCTTCAATGTTAGAAATATTAAAGTTTTCAACGTCTTCAACCCATTTAAAATTTTTATAGGGGAGATATTGTGACATTGCATGGCCATATAAATTATTAACATCTAAATACATTAGATAATTTGATTCCTTGGTGGAATCATAATCACTTATATATTTATTGTTAGCAATGGAATGACGTTTACTGCATTGTACAATACCTCCCCTAATTCCCCGGAAAACAAAATTATACATGTTGATATCAGTTAACAATTCCAACTCAATTTTAGTTGTTTTTAACATTGCATCCCACGATAGACCTGGGATGGTATAATATTGCGAGGGGTCTAAATTATAAATGTTTTTACAGACCTTACGGAAGTTTTCAAAAATATCGCATAACAAAAGAACATCTACTTTTAAATATAAAAGTAGATAGTCCATTAAGGTTTTACATTGGAATGTAGACCATACCTTTTCGGCATGATTATAATCATCCTCACTACACGACTCATTAGTAAGTTTATTGAAAAATACTGAACGGGGTGGTAATTGAGTCTCTTGGAGACGATTCACAGAATTCAAATAGTCATACGGAAAGACACCTTTACGTTTCATTAAACTAAATTCATTGTCATTTATATAATTAGATTTTATTATGTTTAAATCATCATTGGTTAAATAACTCGATAATTTGTCTAAACTAGATGGCATGAATCTAAACGAATCAAGAAAACGCAATTCAATGGTTTTCTTTTCATTGACCGATATTTTTTTTGATATTGAAATATATAATTCCTTATTTAAAGGAATTATATTTATATCACCTTCAATAGATGACAGTTCTCGTACAAACAAATGACAATCATATGCCGAAAGGTTATGAAAAAATATTGGGATGCAACTGGCGATTTGATACTCTAAATTACATTTATTATGAGCAGGACCTCTATATTCGCCAGTTAGATGGCAATGGTCAGCTACTCTATCTTCAACAGATAAAAATTTATTACAAATATGACAATTTGTATCTTGATTTTGTCTTATCTGTTGAAGTAGTGTCAAGGAATTCATTGGCTTGACTATACTTAAATAATTATTATAAATATCTATACTATCCCTAACCTAATTAGACTATTGAAAAAATGTTTCGGTGAATTATCACCACTATAAATTCTAAATATATCTAAACTTGAGTCAAATGAACACTTAATATAAAAGCTGTAAGCAAATGGAATGTGCTTTTGCGTTGATTTTACGTTCGTAGAATTTTGAATGTTAACTGTTTCCAGTATACATTCAAAATCAGCGTATACAACAAAAGGTACATCCATTTGCTTTTTAAAATTTGTATAGCTTACAATACTTTTATCTAGAGAAGGCATCCTCGTAACCATTTTATTACATTCTCTTTTATTTTATTACCTCTTTATGTTTAATTAACGAAGTCTCAGCGTTGAAATTAATTAAACATGTATTGCAAATATATGTTTGATTTTGACGTTTCGTAAGTTGACTACGTATTAATCTGTAATTAAATGAAAAAAGAAAAAGATTTAAATTAATATAATTTTTGAATATACTAGTTAATAAATATTATAACCTACCTTGAAATATTTTTGATCCATATATAATGGAATCTTTCACCATCCTCTAGCAGTAATAAGTCGAAGTGTTTGGATTTCTCTTCTTTGGTGTAGTAGTATGGCCCTACTACAGTATCACCTTCTAATCCAAACACATTCACACTAATTTGAGGATTATTTACCTCGAAATCTCTTATTTGGCTTACCGCTAGAGGAAAACTCAAGTTTTTGAAATTTAATTCGATTCCATTATCCAGTGTAATTACATCATCTTCAATATTTCGAATTTTGATGAACATCTTTGCGTGTTGATGACTACTGGAGAAACTGCTGATATCATTGCCCACTTGAAGCAGTACTCGTCTTTATTTTGAACGTTGACACATGCGTTCTTCCTCATTATTGATGCTGGTAAAGGAAGGTATTGCGATCATTTAATAGAGCTATATTTATTAATATTTATTTCAAGATGGGAGATCTCTATTAAGGCCCATCCACTATCTCGCTCCTGAAACTCGCTCATCTTTTTCATAACGATGCTGCAATGGTCATCATAAAGCCGGTGAATTTCATCTGTTGTTGTTGCAGCATTTAAGATGACCATTTTTGTTTGATGAGATTTAATGTCGATAGTGCATGAGTCTTCTTCTTCCTTTACCAGCACATACTTACAAAATAACTCAATGTTGAATTTTATTGCAGAATATTTCTGAATAATATTCTTCAACAATTGAGTTATTTTCGGTTTTTGGTTGAAGAAGAATTTTTCGGGCAATAAATTATTTGTATCCTCGTTATCCAGTAGATATGTGGCAATGCGGTTTTTGAAGGCTGATTTAATGGATTTCACACTATTAGTATTAGTAGATTTGTCACAATTAAATTTATGGTCATTTGTCCTCAAATGATAATGATAATTTAATTTTGGAATATGTTTATCACATGCATCGCAATAGACATCATTAGCTTTTCCATTTCTTTAAAGTGTTCTGTAAGATGTGAATGTTTTAAAAACTCATTGCGATTTGAAAATTTTAAGCTACATGTTAAACACTTCCATGATGAGGACGGACCATCATGATATAATCTGATATGACGCAATAAATTTTTGTTATGTGTAAATTCTTTTTTACAATATTCACAAATAAAAACAGCCATTTTATTTTCCGATTTGATTTTTTTTTTTATTATAAAATTTAAAGTATACTGGGTGAATTGTCAAACAAGACTGATTTCAATTGAGAAATAGCAGCGGTATTTATACTAAAAAATTTTATCACTAATCATATTTGATGCAGTCAGGTTATTATTGTTTAATCTAAAATTTATAAATAAGGGGCGGGTCTTATTTCAGTAGAATAAAAGAATTTCAGAAAACCAAACATGTTTGGTTTGGTTTTGTTTGGTTAGTTGAGTCATCTTTATTCATGTATATTCTAAGTTGTTAATGTTGTTTTTGTTAAAGATAAGGAGGAGTAGAGTACGACTAGGAAAAATATTAAGGGTCAATAAGTAAAACCATGAAGTTTCTTTTACTTTTTTTAATATACTTAATTCTGAGTATTTATGTATGTATATATGTATGTATATCTAACTGGTAAATTATGTAAACAAAGCTAATGTATAGCTGCTTGCTCTTAATATAAAAAAGTGGATGGAATCCAACTTTTCACATGAATAGCCGGCAACAATCAAACACCCACACACATATACACAATCCATCAATAGTTATTTAGACCTTTAATCTGTTGTAGTGAAACAGATCAGAGTCTCTGATGATAATCAAATCAACAACCCTTATACTGATAGATTAGCTCCGTACCCACAAGCCTACTAAGGCACGTATACAAAAAGGTACTAGAAAGTCGATACAGCAAAAATCATAGTTGATAAGTCTACTATCCTAAACACATACAAAAAAAACTAAAAACTGAAAAACTAAAAATAATTATTCCACGATCAGTTTTATCTTTAAAACGAAAACGCACAAGTAAAATTATCATTCCTCACAAAATGTTAATGCTAATTCAGCATTACATATGTACATACATATACATATAAACAATTGTTGTTTTAATTTATTGTGTATAAATATCAATATCCAGTGTGTATAATTTTAATTTTTGAAGAAATGTAATACGATATATTAAACAAACACTACGAGTTAGTAAATATAAACAAAATCCTAAAACTCACTTTAAATCTCTAAAGGAATAAAAGTTTTAGCGACACACATACATACATAAATCAAAGAAATAAGTTGAAAATGTATCAGATTAATTATTTAGTTGTCATAAGCGACTTTAAATTCATGTTATACGTTAATTTTTTAATTTATAACATAAAAAGTGAATTATCTATATATTATAGTTATCAAAACGGGTATTCTTGTAGAAGAGTATGCATTAAAACCAATTGATAATGTTAACCATTTGTTAAAAAAAACTTTGTAAAGGGTTTAGATATATATATATATATATATATATATATATATATATATATATATATATGAATATATATTTATATAAAATATATATACAAAATATTATCTCACCAATGCTGCGAACCTTATGAATATCTTATTAAGTAAACCCACCGACTGTAGGGTGGAAATAAAATCTTGATCGTGAATGCTCACATGAAAAAAGAGTTTCACAAACTGTGAACACCCTAATGACATGCACCCAACTTTATATGGAAAAGTTGCATTGGAATCCTCATATGAAAAAAAGAGGTTCACAGAATGTGAACACCCCTACTGGCATGCTCCCAAATTTGTATGGAAAAGTTGAATTGGAACCATCTTAAACACACTACTGGTATAAATTAATCTGCAATTTTGTAATGCAATCAGTTAAAGTTTTACTTTGCAAAAGTAGTTAAACCAGAACTCATAATGTCATTTCAAAATTCGGAATTGTTCGAGTTATTTAGAAAATCACATAATTAAAATGTATTTATTTTGGCTATTTTTGAAATATTGCACGGTTTACCAGGATACCAGGAAAAGGATGTTAAAAACAAAATTCACTTCGTTTTCTTGGATATTCGTAGAAAATGGCTTGCCTCAAACAGTACGACAAAAACCTTTATGGAAAAATAACTCAGACTGGCTAAATGGAGTAAAAACTTTTGAAAACATCGAAGAACCGCATACATCTTTGGACAGCAGAAAAGGAAGACCTGCTAAAACTATAAACGAGTGTTCGGAGTACACAAAAAAACGTAAACTTCAAAATGCTACAAAAGATATATCTATATCGAATCTGTCAGAAGCATTATGTCTTAAGTACGTAAAAGATAAAGATAAATCAAGGTCTGATATTACAAAAGCTGTGGAGCTTGCTAGCCCAGATCGACTGCGAAGGATTAAAAAAAGTATTCCAACTCCTCCGAACAAAGTATAGCATAGAAGAAGCCTTAGCGTTATTTATGGACTTGGGATTGTCAAAGGAGAAATATAATATGTTACGAAGCTCTTTAAAGAATCATAATGTGAATGTTCTTCCTGGATATAAAAAGGTTACCTCTGCCAAAAAAGAAGCAGTACCATCTAATGTAAAAGTTACTGAAGTATCAGCAGAAATTGAACTGCAAGACTTAATGGATCGTACATGTAAACGCTTAGTTCAAAGTTTTCCTGAAAAAGATAGAGCATTACTTTCAGATAGGCTAACATTGATAAGCAAGTGGGGATGTGATGGATCATCTGGTCAAAGTGCTTACAAACAAACAATATCAACAACTGACATAACTATTACAGATGCAAATATGTTTATGGCTTCTATAGTTCCTTTACGGCTTAGAAGTGAAATCTCTGAGCATCGGAAAAATCCTCGCCCATCGTCAGTCCATTTTTGCCGTCCGATATTTTTTAAATATGCAAAGGAGTCTTCAGAAATAATCAAGTCTACAGTAAACGATATAAAAAAGCAAATTTCCGAACTAAAGCCTTCTGTTATTGAAATGAAGAATGGACAAAGGTATTCATTTATTATGAATTTTGTCTTACAATGATTGATGGCAAAGTCTTAAATGTAATAACAGATACTTCTTCAACTTTGAAGTGTGCAATTTGCAAAAAGTCACAGAAGGACTTTCAAAATTTTAATGATTCAAGTGAAGAGCACAACTATGAATATGGAATTTCTCCGTTACATGCCAGAATTAGGTGCATGGAGTTTATTTTAAAATTAGCGTGTACAATTCCGAGAGAAGGAGAAAGTTTTTATGAGAATGCAACACCAAAAGAAAAACTAACTGCTCGAAAAAATATTATACAAAATGAATGAATGAAAATGGACTAAAAATAGACTGCCCAAAGTAGGGATATGGAAATACTAACGATGGTAACATGTCCAGATCGTTTTTTGAAAATGATGAGGTAACAGCCCAAATTACTGGTGTCGACAACCATATTATAAAAAGGTTGGCAGTTATTCTAAATGTCATAAACTCTAGAGAAATGGTAAATGGCCCAAAGTTTCAGGATTATGCATCAAAAACTGCCAAGCTTTTGGCTCAAAAGTACCCTGAGAAGAAACTTACTCCTACGGTCCATAACATTTTGGCTCATGGCCAAAATTTAATTGAATATCAATGCTTACCAATTGGAGAGTTATCAAGAGAAGCCCTGGAATGCAAAAACAAAGATTACAAGCACTTTAGATATGCGAATACTTGCAAAATTTCACGGATTAGACAGAATGAGGATCTTTTTAATATGTTGGCGGCCTCTTCATACCCACTGATTTTATCGCGGAGACATGTTAGATCTCGAAAAGATTTGGAAGAATATAAATATAGCTCCGATATGTTAAGTCTATTACAAATCGCTCAAAATGTTAATGACTATTTTGAAGAAAACTAACTATTAAAAAAATTAATAAAAATAACTCAATATCATATTATAATATATCATACTATAAAATAATATTATAAATTAAAATTAGTATTAAAAATATTTCAATAATTTTTATCTGTAATATAAATAAAAAGACTTATATTAATATAACATGTTATATTAGTGTAGCATTTCTTCTAGACTTCCCTATGAGAATGTCATTTTAAGCACAAAAAGTTGTGTTTTAAATGTTTGAGTCATTTTTAAATTATCATTTCTTCAAAATATATGATTTTTGCGACAAAAAAGGTACAACGTGTCATCGTGTCCAATGCCTATCACAATAAGGGAGCACTTATTTTGATCCTAAAAGATTTAAAAATCCAGTGTTTTTTCCCCATTACAAATTTCTTGGTAACTTCAAAAATTATGATGTTTTCAACAAAAAAACCACTGTGCACAGTGCCTCCACAAAGCTATGGCCAATACTGATACTCATTTTTATTAAAATATCTTTCTTACCTCAAAAGTTATGATATTTGTAATAAAAACAGTCGAAAGCAGACACTGTGCACAGTGCCGCGCCTAACCTATGACCTTGCAAATCATGTATATTAAAGCTAAAGAAGTTTCCTTTCAAATGCTTTTTAAAATTTTTAAATATCTTTATCAGTTTAAAAGTTATGATTTTTGCAACGAAAAAAGTCAAAAGGCGCCACTGTGCGTCAGCATTAAAATTGGTTACGGTTTAGACTTTTATTAAATTATTGACCGGCCCTCAGAACGTTTTATGCTACTTATAGCAATTTTAACTAGCTTGAGCCGAACTTAAATGAATTTTAGGAGGGGAATTTAAATTGGAGCCATGGTAAGATATGAAGCCAAATTCTGCAGAGGGATATCTGGTATTAAAAAACATATCACAAAATTGCATAACATTTTTTCTGGTCATATGAAACTAAGTTGGAAGAAATGTTACCGCAATAAATATATGTATCTGCCACGGTTTTAGGCGTATTTAATTAATTTACCAGAGTGGGCTTTATATGGGGCCTATAAAAAATTATGGACCGATCATCACGAAATTTATTAGCGTGATTTCTAGTCCTTTAAAACTAGGAAGTATTAAATTTTATTTTGATAGCATTCTTAATTTCGGTTTTAGACGTACTAAGTTGTTTTCCGGCAGTAGGGTTAATATGGGGCCTAGGGTAAATCATGAACCGATCTTCACGAAATTTCACAGTGTCATTTCTAGTCCTATAAAACTGTGACGTAACAAACTTTGTTTTGATAGCATTATTAATTTTTGTTTAAGGCGTTCTATACTGTTTTCCGGGAGTAGGGCTTATATGGGGCCTAGGGCTAATTATGGACGGATCTGCACGAAATTTTACAGCGTGATTTCCAGTTGAATAAAACGAATTTTTGCAAAATCGTTTATCATTCCGTTCATTGTTCGACCATTTATGATTGTTTTTGTAACGAAATTTTCAATTTTTTTAAGGTGGTGGTTCAACATTTTGAGTCATAGCTCTGATCCTACTGAAGCCATTTTGCTGGATTTCAATCCAAAACTGCTTAGGATAGCCAGGGCTGCGGAGTCGGAGTTGAGGTTTTTGTACCAGAGTCGGAGTCAAAGTACCCACAAAAACAAGAGACTCCGACTCCAAAATTTTTGGCATTAACATTTTTTTTAATATTTTTCAAAATAAAAAGAATTATATAAATAATAAATATCAATTCATATTTAAATATAGTTTTTGATATTTAACTAAATTGGTGAAATTGACCATAATATCCCTGACAGACATATAGTTTACATACCATGGTATGCATACTATAATTCTTTCTGAACACAGCTAAACCGATCTTTTAGCTATTTATGAGAATAAATGTATAGATTTCCAACAAAAATTTCGGGAAAAAACCCTAGTTGTAACGTATTTTCCAGTTTATTTAAGAAACATTAATTTTCCTTTAGTTGTTTTTTGTTTATTGTTCACTTTCTAGAATTATTAGTTTTTGGTTTTCCTTTCACACTGTAGTTGGTACCACAAATATCTTAGTTTATTTAAAAAACAAATTTTTTTTAAAAAATAGTCCTGTAACAGTTCACTTATTTGTTTTAATTAAAAAACATTTTGCACGATCATTTATAAAAATTTTTTTTCAAAAGATTTTGTTATTCGTGCTTAATTCCCAGTTTTTATTATTGATAAAAACACTTGAAATTTATTGTTGATGGGATAAGCTATTCCTATGCGCATTTCACTGGTTGCTTAGGCCAGATCATCAGGAAACTTCTTCCATAAAGATTTTAGAAAAACTAAAGATATTAAACCAAAGAAAACTGTTAAACGTATAAGAATTATAGCAACAGTTCTACTTGTAATAATATCAAAGTTTAAACAAAAACACATCAACAATAAACAGTGGGTTTATCTCATCTTACATTCCCCCTACAATTAGTTTCCTGATGATCTGGCCTAAGCAACCAGGAATAGCTTATCCCATCAACAATAAATTTCAAGTGTTTTTATCAATAAAAAAAACTGGGAATTAAGCACGAATAACAAAATCTTTTGAAAATTTAAATTTTGTATTCCCAAAAATTGAAATTAGGTTTTTAGCATTTTCTGCTCACTTATACAAACAATTTTCATATTCATTATTTACTTTGTTTATTTTTATTTTACTTTTAATCATCTATTAATATTCTTTACTGTTCACTTTATTATTTTTGTTAACAAAAATTTTATTCAAACTCATCTATTTACTTTTAAGAAACTTTTGTTCAGTCTTTAAAGCTTTTACTTAGAATTTTACTAATCACTTTTTTAAATTGTGTGTTTACTAATTTTTAAATTTTATTCAACGTTTACTAATTTCTAATTGTTCCATTCTTTTTATATTGTGTGTTTTTATATTTGAATATTTTTATATCTTATACTTTTACACTTGTGTATTTATATATTTTAATATCGCTCTATTTCCACGATCTATAACACTTGTTATTTTACGACAAAGGACCCTTTTTCCGAGGGTCCCTGCTCGGGCGCCAGTTAAAATTCGGTATTTGATTTTTATTTAAAAAAAATATTTTTTATTGCTATTAATCAGACGGATTAATAGTAATGTTCCTTATTAATTTAAATTCCAAAACTGACTGCAAAGACTTTTCTTTTCTTATAATGAAACCTACTTTCTTAAAATAATTTGCCGATCCCGCAATTTCCCATCAATTAATTTACTTGTGGTTGCGCGTGTAACTCAGTTGCGCGAGTTACGACACCCACCACACCAACAACAACAACCACCACTACATTACCACCACCAAAACCACAAAGGGCAAAATGCTGAGCAGCAACATATTATTTAATAACACACACTTTAGTTCATACCCATATCAATCATTACATTGTATTAATAAATATAGCCTTACCAATTCCAAGAATTCTTAAAACCACTTTAACTCCACTTAAATGTCCAATAGCAATTGCAACATAAACATACTAAGCAATTAATTTTAGGTCAACTAATTTTTGTTTATTCAAATTCTTGATAACTCTAGATCAATTAAATTTTGTTTACTCAAATTCTTAAGAATTGTAGAATGTACTTTTACTTTTATTTCTTTTGTTGTATTTCATTCTTTCTTTGTTAAGTTAAGTTACTTTAAGATCAATATGTAAAAATAAAATTGAGTTTGTTTTGAATGTTGAAAAGAACAAGTTGTGTTTTCTTTTTTTTAACCCGGGAGTCCACCCACTTATAACTGGCGCAGTCGAAAGTTCAGTGAACGGTTTCGGTGTTTGTTTTAAAAAAAAAAAGTGTCCTTTTGTTTTCGCAAATTAAAAACATATATACCTGCAAAATACTGGAAAAAGTGAAAAGACGACATCTAGACAAAACAACCGTGGGTTTTGACCCTTAATTCACTGGAACCCCCACTCCCAACAATAGGAATAAACAACACGATCATCATACCATGTGGTTCATCTTAACATTCCTGATCGGGTGCATGTAAGTGTTTTTGTGATGTTGTATACATAGAAATGTTGTGAAATAGAAATTTTTGTATAATATTTAAGAGAAAAATTAAAAAGGATTTAACCTTAAGTGTAATGAAAAGAGAAATAACAAACTAAACATTTATAATACACGAGATTTTAATGGTATCGAGGGCATATCGGTACACAATTAAAACCCGGTATTCAAAACGAAAGTAAATAAAGTCTTTATATAAATATATATACACTTGTATCGAAGGCATATCGATACAAATTTAACAAAAAGAAAATATATAAGACAAACAGAATAAAGTGATTCCAATTAGAAAAGGAAAAAGTATCGAAGGCATATCGATACAAATTTAACAAAAGAAAATATTTAAGAGTGACAGATTAAAAGTGATTTTAATTAGTGAGGGAAAAGTATCGAAGGTATATCGATACGGATCTATAAATTAAATGTTCGATCACTAACAAAATACTTTAAATACCAAATTAAGATAAAATTGACAAATATTCTTTTATGCCGAATAATAAAGAACCAAAACAGAAACTCCGTTTCTTGCCTTATAATCTAAGAAAATTTGCTAGCTTGACATCTATCCCTGAAAACAATAGTTCTACCTCCGCTGAGAGGTCAAATATCAGTCTCGCCGGAAGTAACTCGACAATTTCCGACTTTAGTTCTTGTTCAATTTCTGACACAATGTCAACGGAACAACCTGCACAAAACCAGGCGAATAATCAAATCGATATTTTCAATTCGTTGAGAATTCCCGATGCGATTAAGGATTTGCCGAAGTTCGACGGGAATTCTTAACTTCTTTATGAATTTCTCAATAACGTCGAGGAAATCCTTCTTTACATACGGGGTACAGACAATACTCCTTACGGCCAGATTTTATTAAGGGCCATACGGAACAAGATTGAAGGACAAGCCAATGAGGTCCTTAACATGTATGGAACCCCGCTTATTTGGGATGAAATAAAGAACAATCTCGTTCTACATTACTCCGACAAACGGACCGAAACGTCTCTAATAAGAGACCTGCATACAGTTAGACAATTTAACAAGACTATTGAATCTTTCTACGGGGAAATTATTGAACTCCAATCCTCCCTTTGCAACAACATACTCATTCACGAAAGAGATACTGGCGTCATAAACGCAAAAAAGAACCTTTGAGATGTGCCTAAATTCTTTTCTTGTTGGCCTTAATGAACCACTAGGATCAAGAGTAAGAGCAATGCAACCAACTTCGCTTTCCACGGCACTATCCTGTTGCATAAAGGAACAGAACATTTCCTATCAAAGAGTTCCAACATCAAATAGGGGGCATTACTCACAATACAGACCATATGATAACCGTTTTTACAGGGATCAGAAATACCAACCTCCAAGCAGACAACTACAACCCCAACCGACTAACTGGAACCATAATTGGCAACGAAATCACGATCACAGGGATCAAAGATACCAACATTCAAATAGACAACAACAGCCCCAACAGACTAACCAAAATTTTAGGAACAATTCTAGGCACCAGAACCCTCTACAAATAAAAGCAAGCCCAAGCCAGCAAACCCGATTTGCTGGAAACACAAACCTTAATTTCCATGAGACGATTCCTTCCAACAATTACCAACAATTGGATAGGTATATTGATAACGACCCAAACAACTACAACACTGATCAAAATCCTCAACACAGAGATAACTTTTTTGATAACGCCTATTCAAACGGACCAAGTACCTCCGGTAATAATAACCAACAATTATACGAACACTACAATATCGAACCGACCAACATTGAAGAAGCCCAGAATTTTTTTACCACAGCCTCGAACAACCAACCGGTTACATAAACCCAGCTAAGCATCCATCAAACTTACCCTACATAACTATACATCTTCCTTCTAGAAAACCCTTAAAATTTCTTTTAGACACTGGAGCATCTTCGTCTTTTATAAACCCCGAATACGTTTTATCTAAAGACCAAATTAAATGCGAACCAATTACGATTACGACCGTTTTCAAAAGCTACCAAGTGGACAAACAAATAACATTACCAATATTTTCAGAATTTAATCAAACGGGATCATTAAAATTCCTCATTTTTAAGTTCCATAACTTCTTCGATGGCCTTTTGGGCATGGATACACTACTATTGCTCAACGCCAAAATTGACCTTGAGAATAGAACCCTAATTACGCGTAATGCCACTAATAGTATCAATTTCAAAACTAACCAATCTACTGGTATGCTGAACATACCGGCCAATTCAAAAATACTAGTAGAATTACCTATTAATAAACAGAACGGCACTGTCTACATAAATTCCATTGAGTTAAAACCCGAGCTACTCGTTAGTCCAGGTTTGTACAATGTTAGACTCGGGCGTGGCTACGTCGAAATAACAAATTTCTCGCACGAAGACCAAACATTTTTATTAGAATCCCCATTGGTTGCTGAACAATACGATGCAATAAATTACATCGAGCTAAATAATTTTAACGTTGAGTATGGTCATACTGAAACCCCCCTAAACTAAAATTCTTAGTCCCAGAAACCCCATTAAAACCCCTGGAAATACTCCACACCGATATTTACACCATTAACAATAACCAGATCCTCACTGTTATCGATAAATGTTCTAAATTTGCCTGGGGATACACTCTCAATTGCAGAAGTAGCATAACAGTCCTTAAAGCTTTCAAAAGTTACATTAGCACCTATGGTATACCTAAAACGGTTGTCTGCGATCAAGGCTCTGAATTCGTTGCAAACATTTTTCAGGACTTCTGTAAGCAATTTCAAATTCAATTGCATATCACATCCTTCCAACAGACCAGCAGTAATTCCCCAGTAGAAAGGTTACACTCCACACTCACTGAGATATATCGATTAATCCTGTCCAAGAGAAAGGAGAATAAACTCACAACAGAACATGAGGAAATACTTTTTGAGACGCTTATAACTTACAATAACGCAATTCACTCCACAACACGACTCACACCTTACGAACTTTTTTTTTGGTCGACCATACAAATTCATGAAAACACTAAACTTCTCAAATGAACACGACTATTTATCCAAACTGAATATCTTCCTTGACGAACTGTATCCGAAAATTCGTGAAAAAGTCCAAAGTGCAACGGAAACTAGAATCGAAAATCTGAACACTTCCAGGCAGAACCCAGAGGATAACTCTGAAGGCCAAATTGTTTTCAGGAAGGAAGCAAGACGCAATAAATTAACCCCGAGATTCTCTAAGCAAATAGTCCATAAGAATAACAATATTACTATAGTAACTAAAGGCAAAAAGAAAATACACAAATGTAGATTAAGAAAACAGACGAATAATAAATAGATACGGAACACTGCACTCGTGCTATACTAACACACTAACTTATTTTTTTTTCTCATACAGAACCCCTCCAATTAACACATAATAGAAAAATACATAACAAACACAGCCAACAGAATACAGCACGAAGAGGACATTATTATTAGAACACAATACCTAAATCAGGTTAACTTTAATATCGACTTATTAAAAAATCACTTATCAAATATAGCCGAAGCAGTGGTTCTATCGAAACTTAATATAACTTCAAGATTCCTGCTAAGCCCAGAGGAACTTGACATTATTGAACTTAAACTAAGAACCCAGGGCATAAAAATCGAATCAATCGAGAACATTTATGAAATGTTAGGCATGCAGGCCTACTATAATAAATCAAATATAATATTTAACATACTTATACCTAATATTTCAAATGAAAAATATTTTTTATACCATATAATTCCTTTACCTATATATGAAACGAAAATTGTAAAAACTGAACCATATATAACATTTAATGAAAATTCCACACAACATCACAAAACACTTTGCCCCAAGATCGAAGGGACATATTACTGCAACAAACCAATTAAACAAGAAGATACCAGAAACTCAATTTGTATTGGAAACCTAATGAACAACAAAGCAGCTAGCTGTCCTCTCAATGACGTGGGAAAAATAGAATCAATCTTACAAGCTGAACCAAATTATATTCTTTTTATTAATTCACCAGAAACACTAATAAACTCTACTTGCAGCACCAAAACTTTCAAAGTAGAAGGCACTGCTCTAATACATTTTCAACACTGCGATGTCTCAATAAACGGCATAACATATCACGATGATGCTGATACCTTCTGGGACCAAATTCACATTCCCCCGTTACCAAACAGCAATGTTTCCGCAAACTCCACAACTGAAGTTCTAAACCTAAAGAAACTAAAAGACTTAAACATTCAAACGGACTCCAGGGTCAATAAACTCGAAGTAACAACAACAACAATACATTCAATCACAACTTCTTCAACCATAGTATGTACCATAATCGTCATCACTATACTCATCATAGTCATCAAAAGAAGAAACAGCTACAAACATCTCCTACCCGACCTACAGTATGTCGCTCCGGCCCCAACAACATCATTTTGGCCGTCGCTCTATCTTAAGGGGGGAGGAGTTACGACACCCACCACACCAACAACAACAACCACCACTACATTACCACCACCAAAACCACAAAGGGCAAAATGCTGAGCAGCAACATATTATTTAATAACACACACTTTAGTTCATACCCATATCAATCATTACATTGTATTAATAAATATAGCCTTACCAATTCCAAGAATTCTTAAAACCACTTTAACTCCACTTAAATGTCCAATAGCAATTGCAACATAAACATACTAAGCAATTAATTTTAGGTCAACTAATTTTTGTTTATTCAAATTCTTGATAACTCTAGATCAATTAAATTTTGTTTACTCAAATTCTTAAGAATTGTAGAATGTACTTTTACTTTTATTTCTTTTGTTGTATTTCATTCTTTCTTTGTTAAGTTAAGTTACTTTAAGATCAATATGTAAAAATAAAATTGAGTTTGTTTTGAATGTTGAAAAGAACAAGTTGTGTTTTCTTTTTTTTAACCCGGGAGTCCACCCACTTATAACTCGCGTGTAACTCAGTTGCTGAGTTTGTATTTTCCCATCGAACAGACGATGAAATGTTGCGTCTCGTGTGGACGCAAGTTACATGGTTTGAAATTGCTAGGGCTGCAGTTTTGCTGTTGGCACGTTTTATTATTGAACTTCTTAGATTTGTTGGCACGTTGTATGTGCAAGATTTGTTGTTGTCATTGGTACGGTGCTAACTTATACTATTGTAAGTAAATTTTGTAAATCTCACTTAACACGATAAATTGAATTGAATTGAATTGCACACATAAGACATTACGATACATGGTTAGTTATCTTTTCAAGCGACAATAAAAAATTATAATATGGAAAATAAAAGGCATTTTGTTGATATTTGTATCGAAAAAATATCGGTCGACCCGTTTTTGCAGTTAGTATAGATTATATCTAAGTATATGGGCATTTCCATTTTGACATGTCGTGATATTTGTACCACAAAATGTAAAAAAATTAAATGAAGAAGTCAAATTTGTAAAAATATATATGCACAAAGTAATAAAGTATCACTATATTCAGAAAAAACATTACAGTTATCGGCGCTAAGGATTTGCAGATGTGAGCAAAAATCTGAGCTGGCGTGACGTTAAAAAAACGGAAGTGGATCTTGACTTTCATTACAAAACTAAATAAGACTGCGAATTGAGGAAGGTGTTTTGTATAAAACATTTTTTAGTAAACTTTGGACTAATACAGATTTATTTTTCAAACTATTAAATTTATAAATCTTTGCTCGTTTTAAGGTAAATATGGGAATTTTCAGCGAAAAGTAAAATTTTCTTAATGTAACGCCAGATTGCAAATAAGGTTGTATTTTCGGACCATGTTGTTCAATCGTTATCCCTTTTGTTACTAAATGTAGAGCTAGTTGCGCTTTACATTAAAATATAAAAAAGTAAACTATAAATATAAAACTTTTTGAGAAAAAATTTAAAATATATCTGACGTTACGTTACAAAAAGTAGACTTTTCGCTGGAAATGCCCATATAAAACATAAGTTGTCCTATGTTCGTAATTTTATAACTCGAGAACCACTCAACCGAGTACATGCTTTGGAAATGGGTACTTTCACTGAATCCCGATAGGCGGCGCTGTTGTCGTGGTATTTACATTTTTTTTATTGATGGTTAACTAAATACTCCAGTATTTCATTTTTTATTTTTATTAAGAAAATCCCAAGCGGCGCCGGGGCCAAACAGCTAGTTAGTTATACATATAATTTATAACTATGTAATAATTACCAATTTTATTTTAAATAAAAAGTTTTGCTTATGTGTACATAAATGAGAATTTTTAAATTTTTTATCATCCCAATGTTATATTGGCGATATCTTCCTAAATGATTATCTGGCGATATTGCTAGTTTATTATCTAGAAGTTTCGCTTTCGTATTGCTTAGGAGTATTGACATCGAGACACGTTTCTTCCCGAAGGATGTATCTTCCGCAATACGAAATCGATTATTGCCGCAATAATATTTTTCATCCAGGCAATACGTTTGGCAATACATTGGGTGTATTTCTGTGTTTGCTGCGATATTGTATGAAAAAATATTTTCCAAACATATACCTTTTGTATATGAGACGAAACAAATAATAAAAAACACAAAAAAATATGATAAAATACTTCAAAAAACTAAAAAATTTTGTTACATCGGTTAATCGAGTGAAATGAACCGGTTTAATCGTTAATCGAAAATGGCCAATTTTAAATTAACCGATCAGTTAGTCGGGTAGTAATTAAACCGAACCCTACCCTACTATCTACTATCTACTATATGGCTATATACAATTATGGACCGAATCGCCCTTGTGCCAATTAGAACCTATGTACCAAATTTCATTTAATTATCATCAAAATTGCGACCTGTACTTTGCGCACAAGGTTACATGGACAGCCAGCCAGCCGGACGGGCATCGTTAAATCGACTCCGAAAGTGATTCTGAGTCGAGGCGATACATTACTAGTAAACGGTTTTCCGGTCTTACCGGTCATCTTGATAACCGAATGTACCGGTAAATTAAAAAGAAAAATACCGGCAGTTTCGGTAATTTTTGAAAAATATTTCATTCCAAATGAAGTTAAATTTATATATAAAATTTCATATTTAAACAAAAAAAAATTTTTGTTATTAGATTGAAATTAAATCACATTTAGTTTATCGTTATTAAATCATAAAAAATATATAATAATAATATATTAATGATGAAAATAAATAAAACTTAATTAAAAATTTTGTTACAGTGTAGCCTCGTTGAACGCAACCCTCGATATGCGCAACCCCTCGCTTAACGCAACACCCAATTTCGTAACATTGGTCTCTCTGTAAACGCAACTTTTCAAAAAACAAAGCCTCAATCAACGCAACTTTGCAAAAGCAAAACAAGTAAGGCTTTTTTGTTTAGCTTGGTTTTTGATAAATAAATTCAAAACTAAAACGGGTGTATGTAAAATCTTATGCTAAAGTGGAATAGTCTTTTTGATATACCGTTATTTTTTATATACCGTTATCCGCTTGCACCAATGCAACAGGAACACATAAAGTTATGCCTTTTGTAATTAGCCCTAGAGCATTTAAAGGATTTGTCAATATGCCAATTGTTTGCAAAGCCAACAAAAACCCTTGGATGACTTTAGAATTTTTCGAGCAATGGTTTCACGAAACTTTTGTACCAGAGGTAAAATTATTGATTTCTTCTTTTTTAATTGTGTAGTTTAAAAATGTTGATTTATGTTAACTCTTCCGTTAAAGGCTTTGTTACTTTTGGACAATGCGTCATCCCAAAGAGGGAGAGGTGAGAAGTAATGGTGGAATGATACTGTTATGTGTTTCCTGCAAACTGCACTGCAGTTCTTGAGCCTATGGACCAAAACGTGATAAAAATTACAAAACTTCTGTATAAGAAAAGTTTTTTGGCCCACAGCAGAAATACTTTTCTTTCAGTGCATTTTCACGTGTGATTTACAAAATTTATGACTTAAAAATATTTCATAATAAGCGCATTTTCACGTGTGGATTTTATTTTTTGAAAGTTGAACAAATTTTCATGAACTTTTGTACAAAAAATAAAATATTTCAAAATAAGTAAATTGTCATGTTATGGGGTTTTAATTTTTAATAATTTTGAACAAATTTTCATGTATTTTAAAATTTTTTTTTAAAATTCGGTAGTTTTTAAAATTCATAATAAGCGCATTTTCACGTGTGGTTTTACAAAATTTATGACTTAAAAATATTTCATAATAAGCGCATTTTCACGTGTGGATTTTATTTTTTGAAAGTTGAACAAATTTTCATGAACTTTTGTACAAAAAATAAAATATTTCAAAATAAGTAAATTGTCATGTTATGTCTTTTTAATCTTCTTCTATATAAATAAAAATCAATGTTGTTCGTTGGTAATTGCATCAGTTGAGAACGGCTGGACCGATTTGGACAGTTTTTTTTTTCTAATGATCGTCATGGTCCAACTTAGGTTTTTACGGAAAGAAAATTTTGCCACGCCCACTTTCACGCCCACTTTGTCCGATCTAAAATCAGAAAACGGCTCCATCGATTTGACTAATTTTTCTTTCAAATGTTCGTATCAATGCATTTTAAGTTTCCATCGAAAGAAACATTTACCACCCCTACTTTTACGCCCACTTTTTCTATTAAGCACATAACTTGAGGATGGCTTGACCGATTTGGACGATTTTTTCTTTAACGTGATAGCCATGGTCCAACTTAGGTTTACACGGAAAGAAAATTGTTCCCCGCCCATTTTTTCGATTTACCTAAAATCAGAAAACGGCTCTATCGATTTGACTAATTTTTCTTTCAAATGTTCGTATCAATGCATTTTAAGTTTCCATCGAAAGAAAAATTTACCACGCCTACTTTTACGCCCACTTTTTCTATTAAGCACATAACTTGAGTATGGCTTGACCGATTTGGACGATTTTTCTTTAACGTGATCGCCATGGTCCAACTTAGGTTTTTACGGAAAGAAAATTTTGTCCCGCCCACTTTGTACGATTTACCTAAAATCCGAAAACGGCTCCATAGATTTGACTAATTTTTCTTTCAAATATTCGTATTATTCCATTTTAAGTTTTCATCGAAAGAAAAATTTACCACGCCTACTTTTACGCCTACTACGAAACAATCAAAGCCGATTTGGAAGTACGATGATTTGTTGGCAAACACTTCCAGTGATACCACGATCAACGCCCGCCGATGAATTAAATGCATGTTTGAAGTCGTCTGCTTTGTGGAAACACGTTAGGAAGCTCAAATTGACTCTGAAAATGTGGGTCGAGCTGCAGAACAATCAATCTCGAGACGTATTTTCCAAACAATTGCTGGACATAGGAAACGACAAAATCCCGGTGGATATTTCAATTTCTGCCGGTTCACCGAATCAAAGTCCGAACTCATCCGAAAGGTGTTTTCAAACATTACACAAAATTACAGAAATCATGATTTGTTGACCGAACTTGCTATATTAGCTACGTTGATGTCGACGAACTGAATTTTAAGATTCAAAGTGAAATCGCTGGCAAATTGGAGACGTACAAATCGGTAGATTCCATTACTTCTCAGAACGATGTCGTCAACTATCCAATCGAACTTCCTGGGATTACCTCCTCATAAATTCAAACTAAAAGTTTGATCGGTAATCATAATGTTACGAAATATATACCAACCACGTCTTTGTAATGGCACCCGACTTACGGTAAAAAACTGATGAATAACGTCATCGAAGCAACAATGCTTAAAGGAAAGTACAAGGGAGAAAATGTTTTGATACCTCGGATCCCAATGATTCCAACCGACATGACATTCAATTTTAACGCTTGCAGTTAGTTTTCAGTAAGGCTCGCATATGCAATGACAATCAACAAACCAGACAACCAAACAAAAAATATTGTATTTTACAAAGCAGTGCAATTAAAAAATTATGATATCCTAGCAAAGCAACCGAATAAGTTTTACTGTTTACCTGAATATTGATCTTATCAACTAAAATGTAAATAGAATACTATAAGATTCACAGCATATATATACAACCATATGTATTTTCAAATCAAATGTAAATCATATATATCGCACTCGTTCAACAATACTGTATTAACTCAAAATTTTTATTTTTTCACTTTTTGGAAAAAATGGATACGTAATATTCATATCTACCCACTGTTAAAATATTGTGCAATTTTGTCCACTTTTTTGTAATGAAACGGCTGCTTTAAAAATTCTTTTTCATATTCCTGTAATGTTAAATTGAAAATTGTTTTGCTTCTACTGAAAATTTTTAAATTTTGAGTTAATACAGTATTGTTGAACGGGTGCGATATGTATATGAACAACATTTTAATTTAAAAATACTTTTTTCCTATTTTTAACGGATTTTAAAAATCGAACGCAAACATTTTTTCTAATTGGGACAGAACAACGTCTGTCGGGTCAGCTAGTTTTTAATAATTTTGAACAAATTTTCATGTATATTAAAATTTTTTTCTAAAATTCGGTAGTTTTTAAAATTCATAATAAGCGCATATACAAAGCCGAATATAGCGCTCTTACTTATTTTATTAGGCACGATTTGTTTAAAAGTGTGTAATTTATCGGGTGTTTTTTTTAAGCTACATTCAATATCGATATCAATGGCTGAGAGTTGAGAATGTCAAAATGTGTTGACATCGCTGTTCAGTAATAATGTTCAGTAATTTCTAATACTTTAAAGAAATATAAAATTGTTTGTTGTTTTTTTTTCTTAATCAACTATGATCTTAATCATATCAAATGTAATGTAAACGGCTTTGATTAGCTTAATCAACATTTTGCTTACACGCGCTTTAAAACCCAAGTGTGAACGTAGTATAAAGCTTGGCAATTCATCATGAATCGTTTAACGATAGAACAAGGCTTACAAATTGCGAAATTTGCAAATAACAAAAGAACAACTAAATAAATTTGTTCGCGAAGTTCATAGAGCCATTTTATGTCAATTTTACGAAGCTCATTCCTGGTTAAATGGTTACGTCAATAACCAAAATTGCCGCATTCGGACATATGCCAAAAAGCATATTTAAAAAATTAATGGGTTGAAATTATCAACTATGTATATTCTAACAAAAAAATTTCATTCAAATAATATTTCTACCTTGTATTATAATTTAAAGTTCTCAGGCTCGTCATTTCTACAAAAATAAAGCTGGTCGTGTTCGTACCTAACAGTTATTGTATAGATTGTTCCTTCAGTTTTCATTTAAAGTATGAAAGCTTTTACTCCATACATTTCTATACACAGCTAGATTTCTTTTTGTTGAAATTAAGGGCATCAGTCAGCTTAAAAACACGTTTTACTTTTAGGTCTTAGGTTTAATGTGGTGTTTTCGATTTTAAAAAAGTTTAAAACTAACAAACTTACATGCCTGAGGAGAGGAGAAAGAAATAAAAACGACATTTATACCAATTTATAGGGTCGATATAATTAATTTTATTTTAATTAATTAAGTACAAATTGTTACAAACATATTTAATTTTGTCCCTATTTTGGCTTTTGTGAAAGATTTACTACAACATTTGGCTTATTTTTGCAACAATCTTCTCCACGTTTTTCACAAATAAATCCCTTTAAATTTAAACAACTATCATCACTCAAACCATTAACGTTCCCAGCAAGCACACAATTTTCTTGTCCTGGAGTACTTGTACAACCACTACACAACATTGAGGGTCTTATAGGTTTTCCCGTTAAAATCCAGACACGAATTTGTTCGCGACCAACAGCGTTAACCCACAAGGAAGGAATTGTAGCGCTGCTTTTAATAAAAAACAATTATTTTAGTCAATTGCCAATATATCGTAGATATGATAAACTTACAATTCTTTAGTTAAAAGTGCAAAAATATCATCATATGTTTGCTTACTTTCGATTGTTACAAGAGCCATATCACGAGTACTGCATTCAACATGGGCTTTATACCAATTGTACTAAAACATGAATAAAAGTACAATTATACTTAATTTATTTTATGTAACTCTAAGCGCCAATTTCACCAACTGTATTTAAGTATCAATTCGTATTTAAATAAAGATTTTCATATAATTTTGTTTTTGTTTTGACATGAAAAACAAAAATTGATATTTTAATACAATTGGTGTAATAGACACTAAATTTATTTTTCAATTCTCTTATCAAATTTTCTTACATCTTGACCGTTTTCTATATAATAAGTAACGTTATTTGGTGATGTATACAATATACTTTGTATTCCATAAATGGGAAATACCACGAGTACAATTGCGTAGAACTTTAAAGAATTCATTTTGATCTTCTTTTAGACACTGTGCAAGTCCGAACTGTCGAGAAGTCTTATATACTGTAGAGTGATGTAGAATATGATGTAAAGTTCGTTATCAAAATGATTTATAAAGATCATGATCGTAAATGTATACTTCAAGTATATTTTCTTAAAAATATTTGTTATCTTATATATGTACATATAATTTTAAGGAACATATAATTGAAGTGTTCTTGAAAAGATTATCTAAAATTTAAACAAATAATTTAAAACTTGTTTTCATTCAAATTAAGAAAAAACAACTTTATCTTTTAATTTTCTAAGGCTAAAGCTTTTTATTAAATAACTTTTACTTCCATTAACTATTTAATAAGATAACAAAAAATATATATCGTTAGCTAAAATCCAAAATGGGGTAAGTAATAAAAAATTCAAAACCGTCTTTTTGATTGGTTATTATAAAAAAAGTTATTAAAATATTAAAAAAAGGAAATGCTATTTTTTTGTGTACAAGGAAGAATATTTTTGATTGGAAACATATTCCGATCATAACCCGGGGTCTTCACCTAACATAAAATGACGAACTTTAGCACTAACTGCAAAGTAGTGTTAAGTGGAGACTGCTCAAGTTAAAGTTTTAACTTGATTGTTATAACATTTTTTTGAAAGTTCCTTTAGAACATAAATTGACGTTTAAGTTTGACAGTACACTATTTTTAGATGTTTTTCGACACCTTTATTTAATTTGTTAAAAGGGTTGTAAACCAGACATAATAAACTTTGCTTTTTGTGAAAAATATCCCTGCAAATAATAGGACCAGTCCAAACACGCGTGTAAAGAGTAGCCCACAAGGGACTAGGACTAGTCCAAAAGTAACCCAAACGTATGAAAAAAACATGGTCTATTTAACATTACGATGTCCTAGGGCAGGACCATATAATCCATCTTTGGACTACAAAGGAGTAGTTTTAAAACTACTCCATTGTGTACACAAGAGGATTAGTTTTAACTTCGTTTAAAAACGAAAACATGTCGTTAAAAAACGAAGCCATGTCGCCTCACTACAAAAACTTTTTAACAATAACACGGTCCATGCTTGCATTACATCAGACCAGTCCATGGAGTAGTCCATTTCATGAAATTGGATCAGGTGGTCCAATAATATTTGCAGGGATGATACAATCAAACATTTGAGTATAAAATAACTTTAATTATGTTCCACAAACACACTGTAGCTACATACTTGACGCGTCAACGAACTGAAAATAATGAAAAGTTTTAACTCTAACTTCACTACGTGTTCGCCACCATAAACATATAATCATTTTAACAGCAAGTCTTAACTTTATGTTTTAACTGCATTTCATGTTAGGTGAAGACACGGTGTAAAAAAAACCAAAAAAAAAAAATAAGCAACATATATTTGCTAGTTTAGTTAAGTTAGTTTTAAGATACTTTTTCATTTTTTAATACGAATTAAACTCATTTTATAAAGTTTTGCAAAAATCGTTATTTTTTTTTTATAAATACTAAAAAAATCAACCCTTTTTGTGCTGTAACAACTGTAACAACAACAACAACAAAAAATCGTTTGCCGTTATGGTGTTTGCCTTGTACAATATCATCCCAACAATCTATATTATCTCCCTTAAAATATTGGTCCTAAAGTATACCGATCGACTAAGAATCACTTTCTGAGTTGGTCAACCGATGCCCGTCCGGCTCAGTGGCTGGCAAAGTACAGGTCGCAATTAGTAACGCCTGTTAGTGTTCCCCTTCTCTCTGTTTTTGGTATAGTAACGTATTTTTTTGCTTTTTAATAAAGTTTTAGCTCTTAAGAATTTCTTCGTATATATTGGAATAAAAGTGTAATTAAATTGTACATTTTTTTCATTTGTAAACAAAATTCTTACAAAATTGGAAACAAAAAATCTTCCATTGGAAACAAAAAATCTTTCATTGGTTTCCCAAGTGAATATAGTTATGGACACCGTAAGAAAAATGTCCGGTTTTCCAGGGGATATAGGAGACAAAGTTAAATTAAAAAATGAAGGATTTTGTACCAAAAGATATTGGGGATATTTTGGGAGGCAAGCGAATTGTGAGTCCAATATTCCTCAGAGCAAATACTCAATTTTAAATATGCTCCCTTAACATCTGTAGACGTTGAAAGGACTTTTTCTATGAACAAGAACGTGCTGACTAGACAGAGTTTTCTAACGTAATAACCTATTTTTTCTAACAAAATATAATGAAATGGTTTCCTTTCAAAATTGTTTGAAGAATTCCATGGATGACTTATCAATGCAAGTTTTCTGACATGTTTATAGTTTTCATATTATAAACTTTTTTGCTTCTCCTCTAAAATTATATTTTTGTTAGTTACGCCTTTTTGCATTTTAGCTGACGATTTGAACCTTTGGCTACGGAGGTACAATTTTCTAACATAGCCCATGACGTGGTGGTAAATTTAACTTCTTTTTATTTTACATGAGAAGTTTTTGATATTAAAAAAAAAGTTGTTTATAGGCTACCCTACTAATAGAAATTTGAAGTGTTGCGAAAACCAACGAGTCTGAAAATTCTATGCCTATTTTTCGATTCAAGAGCTTACGTTAAACCCAGTAAAAGGCATATATATTTATAAATAAATAAAAAAAAATACATGTTCTAGTTCATGTAAATTTCTGCTGGCAGTTTAAGTCAATTAAAAAATTCATGTTTATATTAAAAAAAAGGTGTAACATTTTAGATCGCGTTTTTTATATGAACTATTTTTTTGATCTGCAGTTCCTTCAAGCTTTTTCAAGGCTAACATAATGGTCCAAAGAGCGGTTATTCTTCTTCCTCCATTGAAGACAAGCGTTAAAGTTTTCGACAATATTCTGAAATAAACTTTTTATAGTCACACCTTTTGTATTTGTAGTCAGACTCAAAAGAAAAATCAATCCATCCGTACTCTAATCAATCCGAAATTGTTTTAATAGTAACGGTGAATACGGATTTTCTTGAATTAAGTAAAGAAAGATCGATTCAAGTAAGGTTTTAAATCGCGAAATTCTTAACTTATCCATACACAGTACAACACATGATTTCGGGACTCAATTCTGATAATTGCTTATGAAAGTAGACCAAAAAAGAAGAACTTCTGCATCACTAGTTTGGTCATGGTACCTCAATAAATAATTTAAAAATTAATTTGAAGTTAGTAAGTATCGTATAGGGGAATTTGTCACGTTTTAGGCTCTTTTGTTTGTTATAACTCGAAAACCACTAGCCCGAAGAAGATGAAAAAAATTTAAAAAAATTAAGAATTACAATTCCTTTAATCTGTTCATACAACGTTTCGCTACATAAGCAACAGTTTCGCAGTTATAAATAAATGTATGAAGAAAAAAAATATTTTTTGCCCAAAAAATTTCAAGTTTTTATTTTAATCCATAAAAAAATCCAAAACGGTAAAAAAAGGTGTCAAGTTCCATTACGTTCACGTAAAGTAGCATAACCTATGAACAAAATGACACATAGTTCATGAAATTCGATGAACGCGTTTCGCTTTTATTCACAATTAATTGAAGAAATGAATTTCAAAAATTTGCTCGAGATATCCACAAAATTCTTTGGAAAAAACATTGATGACTTTTTTTATAATTCTCAGAATTAAAAAAAAATATTAAACAAAAGGTTAATTAATTTTTATGATTGCGGTGGATAATTAAAAGGAGTGGATAATTAAAAGGAAAATAGGAAAGTGCCCTATTTTAATTATTTATGTTTTTCCGTTAGTTACCTGCATTATTTTTTTAACCGAAATTGAACCCACATTTATGACTGCTCATGTTTTGGAACGTTTTAAAAACATAATTCATAAACATAATTCATGCCAGCAAAATATTGAAATATTTGTAGTATTTATAGGTGCTCTTTGATCGATTTTTGGCATTCAACAAGAGTCGACGATCGCGAGAAGTACAAGTGAATTTTTCTCCGGTTTTTAAAAGTGAATAACAAAAAAAAAATATAATATATTTTCCAAATATTGAAAATAACAAGTGCCCACAATTGGATAATTTTTGTTACGTTTGTGGTCATATCGTCCCAAAAAGAGGCCAACTGGATTGAAAAAAATTGATTACTGAGGAATTCAAAACAGCGTATTGTCACTATTTTGATGAAGCAGATTTACGCCGAACACAGTGTGCAACAATTGTTATAATACCCTTATGATGTGGATACATGGAAAAGGTGGACAGTTTTCTTTTATGAAGCGTGCAATTTTGGTGGAAGACCTAACTGGACATGACGAATTCAGGTGCTACGCATGCATAAATTCTCCTGAACATTTGATCGTCTTTTTGAGAATTACATATATTATTTTATAAAAAAACAATAGTTTATTTCGTTTAAATAAAAGCATTTTGTTGTTTATTTTATAAAGCAAGGTGCAAAGATTAAAATAATAAATAAAGGAATGTCTGGTAAAGGACGTCGCAGCATACAAAATGCAAAACTTTGCTGTGGCCAATGTGAAATGGTGGTAAAAGAGAATGAAGATTACATTGATTGTGATAAATGCGCCAAATGTTACCACGCATTATGTACAAACTTAAATAAACGTCAATTTGAACATTTATTAAAAAACGAGAGTGAAGAATATATATGTATGTAATGCTTGTAAGGAATGTGATGGAACAGTGAAAGAAGAATTAGTTGAAATAAAACAACAACTAAAACAACTAAAGAAGTTGGATCAGCTATCTTCGTTACAAGAAACAATAACATTCATGTCAAAACAATTTGATGAGATTATACGAGGGGTGGCTGAAAATAAAAAGAAAATTGAAGTTGTACAAAGAGAAAATCGTTTATTAAAGAATGAAGTAAACAATTTGAAAGATTCAGTTAAGCTATTGAATGACGAAAGAGTTAAAAATAACTGTCTTATTAGTGGCATTGAAGCAAGGGAAGGATTAACCGCTGTTGATACGTTGTTAGAAATTGCAAAAGATGTTGGCGCAGACTTAAAAGAAGATGATGTTGAAGAAGCTTTTTTTATTAAAAGGAAAAATACCTCAAACAAAACTAAAAATGAAAAACAATCTATTATTGTCAAATTTGATTCGCAAAAATCTAAACAAAAACTTATGTCAGCAAACCCAAAATTGAAAGAAAAAGAAGAAACAAAATCAGTTTATGTGAACGATTGTCTTAGTAAAGAAACTTTAAATCTTTTTAGACATGCATAAACTTTACATAAAGTCGGATATCAATCTGTGTACACCAATAGTGGTAGAGTTTATGTGAAACGAAGCGAAATTTCTAAAACAAGATTAATTAGATTTAAGGAGGAAGTAGATAATATGCTTTTGGAAGCCACAACAAACAAGTTCCAAAAACATAGATCTATTCTGCAGCCGCCATTAGCAATTGAAGATACAGATGATGATGATGAAACTCGTGATCCTTTTATGTCACCGTCTTAAATACAAATATTATTATATTCTGCTAAGTATTTTAATATCTCTTTTTACTTTTTTTATGATTAGTAATCAACATTTTTTAAATTTTGAATCCCTTACAACTTACTTTTGTGGAATAAATTTTCCTACTTTGAATATTATTTCAATAAATATGAGAAGCATTTCTTCTTTTGATAACTTTAATAATTTTATATGTATGATTTCTAAATTACCAAAACTACCAAGTGTTATAGCAGTTCAAGATACGTGGTTTAACTCAAACTTAGTTCAGATTTATAATATTCCTGGTTATGATGTTGTTCACTGCTGTAGGTCAGACGCATATGGTGGGACATCAATTAACATAAATAACAGTGTTCATTACAATGTTGAAACATGCTGTAGCAAGAACTTTCTTGAAAATATTACAATATCTTTGGTTAACCACAAAATCAATGGAAAAAGTTTAAAATTAACAACGTTTTATAGATCTCAAAAATGCAATGTAGAAACATATTTGAGTTTTATTGAAAATGTAGTTGAAAGTTATGGTCGCTTTCCTAGTGGAGACTCTAACATTGATTTAATTAACAATACGTCAGCCGATTTAATTAATCTTTTGTCAAGTTTGTAACGATTCCTGAAATCCATATTTTTCGGAATGTATGCTACCTATAACACCAGCTAAGCTCGTCAGAAAATGGGGTGATTCTTTATTCTTCCAAACATGAACAATCATTACTTTATAATTAAAACTTAGGTAGCAACAAATTCAAAGTAGATACATACATTTGTATAATAAATAAAACAAAATAATTGTAATCTAAATAAACGAACTAATAATTAGGAAATAAAACATAAAAAAAAATTCGGAAGGAAGTTTGGCTTAAAGAGAACAATGATGTTGTTTAGCTCCCTTTCTTTACCCACCCATGACCTATGCTACTCATTCCATTTTCCTGAATAGCCCACATTAACTCTAACTTTTGGTACTTAAATGTTTCGTAAAATGATTTTAGAACAACTTAAAATTTCATACTAATAACGTACATCTTTTATTTTATAGAAATGTTGAAGTTATTGTTTAATGTATTTAACATGAAATAAATAAATAAAAAAAAAAATTACCAACAAACGTAATTCATAACACAGTATTAAATAAGGGATGTAAAAATATTAAAAGAAAAATTATTAAGAGTATGTGTGTGTAAGCATATAACAATTTCTAATACCAAAAAAAATAATATTGAAATTTTAACTCCATTATTTAACTATAATAATTTATTTTATAAATAAATATAAATTTTTAGAAATATTAGTTATTAATATTATTTATGTATGTATAATTAATATTTCTCTATTAAATATTAGTAATTTAAGGAAAGGGGAAAAAAAATTTTTAAAATTTCAATTTTATTTATTCAACAATGTCTGATTGTTTTTTGGTTATTGAATTCAAATTTAGAAAAAAAATTAACTCACCAAAATCTCGTTCCGATGACCGCAGGCCTGTTGTCATAATAATCTGAGAAAGGTTTCCCATATTCTTTTCCAAATTTTTGAATTCAATTTCGTTATTTTTTTGTTTTTTTTTAAATGGTTGTCGTTTGAAATTTATGGAGGTTTTAAGTAAATATATTATTTATATAAGAAAAGTGTTAAGGTAATTTGCAAAGGTAAGTATATTTATATATGTGAAAATGACATGAGCAAAATAAGGTATGAACTGTAAGTTTAAGTATGTTTATATATGAGTATATTTTAGGATAAGGATTCAAAGTTATTCATTATTTTAAATAACTGTTAAAATCAGTACGCGGTTTTTGTCGAAATAGTTTTCCATTTTCCCCCCTTCAAATTAACCGAAAATTTAGGAGAACATTTATATTTTCGTTCTACGTATGTTCTTCTCTGAATATTCCGTTTTGGCAAATCCGAGTGCCAAAACAACAAGTTGTAAGATGCCGTCCAAATAAGCAGACTAAATATATATATTCTCGTCAAAGTTGTCAGCAATTAAACCAATATTTCTCCCAAGACTCAAATAAAATAAATTCAGTTGCAAAAAGTCTGGTTGAGTTTTTTTTCCTTTTCTTCCTTCAAAAAACAATTGAGCTATATCTAGATGAAATAAATTCAAATTTGCAGAGCTCTTTGTACAATCAATTATTGCAATCTGCAAACTAATTAAAATTAAGTTTAGACAAATCTAATTTGGTGAATATAAGTTCAGATATATTACCTTCTATAACAAGCTCTTGATGCTTATCCAACGAAATTTTATCTTACGCGAAAAATATTTGGAAATCACAATTTTTATGAGAAAAATATTTTAGTAAATTTTCAATCAAATTTTTGTTTTAAAATGAAAAATTTATTGAGAAATTTTTACATTTAAATCAAAGTTAATTTGAACAATTTGATTTAAAAAACAAAAATTTTAACTAATGGAAATAAGTATAAGTGCAAGTCCGCACAAGTTTTGATTATAAAAACTGTCATACATTGATAACTCGTCCGAAATCTGGAACTTGTATAGATAATGTGTATAGTAATAACCCAGATGAACTTTTGATAAATACCATTGAATGCTGTTTATCAGATCACAATATAATATCTTGTATGCTTGAAAGTAATGATTCAAGTGCTGAGTATGTTAAAAAAGTTTACCGAATATGTAATTATGAACTTGCAAAAGAAAGTTTAACTTACTATTTAAAAGCTTTTCAAGAAACTGGTGACCCGTCTGTTGATACTTCGCAAATTATATCACACATTTTAAATGCAACAACAAGTTCTACTGGGGGAAAAAATGATAAAAAATGAGTTAACTCCTTGGCTAAATCGAAATTTGCAAGCTTTTATATAATATAAAAAAAATCTTTTGAAGCAGAGAAAAAAACGTGATGTTGAAAGCAGGTTTAAAAGAATTAGTAATGTTATCAGAAAAGCTTCCAAGCATTCTATGAACAACTTTTATAACAGTCATTTAAATCAAATACAGCAAGAGCCGAAGAAATGTTGGAAATTTTTAAATGAAAATCTTGGAAGAAAGTCGAAGAATGAAATGAAAGTAAAAAACGCTGATGGATTGCTTATTTTAGACAACCAACTAAAGAGTGATTTATTTAACCAGTACTTTCTTCAAATTCCAAAAAACACTAAAACAGCAAATTGATTATTTACCTGGTGACTCGTTTAATTCCCTTAGAACTTTAGGTCAATGTCAAAGCATCTTTAATTTTTCATATACCACAGAGCTAGAAATAGCTGAACACATCTCAGAACTTGATGTTACAAAAAGCTCTGGGTCTGACGGGGGTTCAGCAAAAATACTTAAGGTATGTAAGGAAGATATTTGTCCATATCTCACTAGAATTTTTAACAGCATGATTGACACTTCAACATATCCATATGTTTTGAAAATTGCAAAAATTAAACCAATATCAAAAGAGTCTAAAGCTACACTGATAGAAAAGTTTCGACCAATTGCTTTGTTACCAATAATTTATAAGGTTTTTGAAAAGATACTCTACAGACAGCTTTCTTTATATTTTGAAGACAATAATTTGTTATATAATTGTGAATATGGTTTTAGAAGGGGATGTGGCACGGAAGAAGCAGTTATAAACGTAATTAATAATATATGTAAAGGTTTAGATAATTGCTTCAGTGGTGTTGGTAGTATATTTTACGACTTCTCTAAAGCGTTTGATCTCGTCGATCACGATATAATGATAAATAAACTTAAATGCTATGGTCTTAATGGACGAGACTTATTACTGCTGCGGAGTTATTTGGAAAATAGAAAACAGTATGTTGAGGTGAACGGCGAAAAAAGTTTTATTGGTTCAGTTGAATATGGAGTTCCTCAAGGTAGCGTATTAGGTCCACTATTATTTAAAATGTATGTAAATGATAAACAAAATCTTCAGTTATATGGAAAAATGTTTATGTACGCGGATGACATTTGTCTTTTTTATCCCTATAAACATTGAATGGTTTTAAAAGCTCATATGGAGTACTATTCTGCACTTATTTTAGAATATGTTAGGCTTAATAGATTGAAGCTAAACGCTGAAAAAACGAAAATATTGCGATTTAGACCATATTTAGTTCACAATCAAGTTTTTAGCATTTTCGTAGATGGAAAACAAGTAAATGAAAGTTTTGTCAACAAAATATCTTGGTGTGCACTTGCAAAGTAATCTTTCATAGGATACACATATTCAGAAACTTAAATCCAAAGTATTATCCGTTGTTGGTCTACTATATAAGTTTAAGAATAAGTTCAACCAGAAAACAAAACTGGTAATATATCAGGCTTTGATACACAGTCATTTAAACTATTTGCCTATTATATATGGCTATAAAAAAACCAATTAATTTAAATCTCTACAGAGAGCTCAGAATAGAGCATTAAAAATTGTTTTTAATTTGCCTCTGTTATATTCAACAATACCTTTGCATAGGGACATAGCTTTAACTATTCTTCCTGTACACGGTTTACACAAAATGCAGCTTTTGCTATATGTTTTTAAATCTTTGAATAAAATTGGATACCATACAATAACGTTTTCAAGAAATCAAACACCTTTCAACACAAGGAATAACACGAACTTAAGAGTAGCAAGATGTCGATTGGAAGCCACAAAACAGCAGGTAGAACACATTGGTAGTTTGGAGTTTAATAACCTTCCTGAGAACATAAGACATATTGTTCGAATTTCTATTTTCAAAACTAATGTTAAAAAGCATCTTTTACAAAATGTACGCTTAAAGTGGAAGAACTTAAGCAGCTATTACGGGAAAGGGAAATGAAAACCTCTGGTAGAAAAGCAGAACTCATTCAACGTGTCTCAAGTTTACTTGCTACAGATGAAATTAGTGCTGATGACAACGATGTTTTTGAGGAAATGTCCCCAACAATTATTCCTTCAATTTGTAATCATCCCAACTCATCCCTAATGCAACAAAACAACGATAACGTTATAAACTTGCAACGGCAAGTTGATGAGTTGAGAAGTATGTTGGCAAGTGCAATAAGTGTTATGCAGACATTTTCCAAAGTGCCTAGTTTCCAGCACAACGTACCTCGAAACGTCCAACCAACAACGAATGTAGAACAAAGTTTGAATAATGCTACAACGTCCAACGTAAGTTCAAGTTCGCGCCCGGATAATAATTGTTCTGTACGAGAAATTGCAGAAACTATTCCAGAATTTGATCCAACGAATGAATCATCGTTATCTGTGGAACAATTTGTAGAACGTGTAGAAAGCGCAATTCAAGCATAGCAATGGGAGGAAAAATGTTTGCTTCATGCAGTATATAGCAGAATAAAATGTGCAGCTCGATTATGGTTAGACTCTCTACAGAATTTGCATTCAAATTGGAAAGACTTTGCTAAAGAATTAAAAAAAGAATGAAGCAGAAATACATTTTAAAATGATTAGTGCGGTACGCAAAGGTTATGAAAAACTAACGGATTATTGTTTTCGAATTCGTGCGTTGGGCAAACGGTATAAATTAAGTGAAAAGGCTATTGTTAAATATGCTAGAGAAGGACTTCAAAATCGTGAAATTCAATTTGCTATAGCAGTTCAGAAAATTGAATCGGTTAAAGAATTACGTGAAATTTTAAATGAATATGAACGAAATGTGCCCGAAAAGCGTGTAGAGAAAAACGTCGATACCAAAAATAAATTCGATGATTCTATGGCTAAAATGACTTATAATAATTTAACGAAAGAAAATTTAACGAATCAGCTAAAAATATAAAATGCTTTAACTGTAATGAATATATCTACTAACTGTTTAAAACCACAGAAACGCCCTCGTTGTGAAAAATGTAATAAAGTTCATTCGATAAATGAAACTGAATGTAAACAAAGTGCTACTTCGCGAAATATGTTCTGTAATAAAGATGATATGTTTTAAGTAACTGTAAGCCTGAACAGTAAAACGTTAAGAGCCTTTGTGGACACGGGAAGTCAATGCAGTTTGATAAAAAAATCGGGTTTTAAACGGTTAAATTTGAAACTAATAAAATTTAGTATGAGAATTTACGGGATTTGTGGCGGTTTACGTGTTGCAAATCATAAAATCGAAGCAAATCTGATTATAAATAAAACCGATGTATTTATTACGTTATACGTCATTGATGATGAACTCTTATTGACGGATATTTTACTTGGTCAAGATACATTAATTAACGGCAATATAATTTTTACAAGTCAAGGAGATGAAATAAAGATTAGTAAAAAAATTAACACGGATGTGCAAGATGCCAGTACAAGTTCAGAAAGTAATATTTATAATTAAAATAATGATCATATCGAAATCGATGATAAGCTTTTAAAGTGTGATTTAGAAGATGAAAACACAAAAAAAAGTTAACTGAATTAATTAAGCAAAATAAAAGTGTATTTTCGAATAATTTGAGAATTCTTGGTAAAACAGATCTAGTTCAGATGAAAATAAGTTCAATTAATTCAAACGTTGTGACACAGTCTCCAAATCGTGTATCCGAACCGAAGAAAACACTAGTTGCAGAAATGATGCAAGAGCTTTTAGACAATGATATAATCACCGATTCAAATTCGCAATTTGCAAGTCCTGTTGTACTTCAGAAAAAGAAAAACGGAAATTAACGACTTCGTATAGTGTCTACAGGATGCAAAAAAAATATAAATATTTTACGACTTTAGATCTCAACAGTGGTTATTATCAAATTTAAATTGAACCTGAAAGTCGCAAATATACAGCTTTTATTACCACAGAGTGATTATTCGAATTCAAACGTATACCATTTGGGTTGAAAAATGCACCCATGGTTTTCCAACGATTAATGGCAAAAATACAAAATATGGTTGGCAAGGAAAATATGATGCATTACATGGATGATATACTCATTGGCAGTAACACAAAAGATGAAATGTTAAATAAAATACCAAAAGTTTCAAATGTTTTTCAAGATGCAAACTTAACACTGAATATAAGAAAATGTGAATTCTTAAGACTACACTCAAAAAATTATGTAGTTCAATTCAAACGAAAATTCATTTTAAACAACTTAAAATTCATTTAAAAAACCGGATAATTTACATTTAATTTAAAACAAATGAATTTTACATTCAATTTTAATTTTTTTATTTTTAAACAGCATATTCCGTAAAATTGTATAGTTTTTAATTTTAAAAAATATATTTTAACCGAAAAAATCAAACTACATAACAAAATAAATACAGAAAAACATTATTTTTTGGTAGTTTGTTTTTTGAATAACAAACACAAATGTTCAAAAATAAAATTATTCGTAAAATAACTATATTTTTATTCACTTTTAACAGTGCGGAAAACGAATATAATAACCCACAATCAGTTACTGTAATAATTTAATAAGTGTACAATTGAATTCTTAGGACATCAATTAACGCCAGAAGGAATTTGCCCTGGTAAAGTAAAGTCTGCGGCAATAGAGAATTTTAAACGTCCAGAAAATATTCATGAAACTCGAAAATGTCTTGGTCTAAGCGGATATTTTCGTAAATTTATTCCAAAATATTCAATTATATCAGAACCATTGAGGAAGCTTTTTTGTAAAGATCAACAATTTGAATGGACAGATCAGCAAGAAATAGCGTTTAATGAATTAAAATTAAAATTATCGTCTCAACCAGTTATGACAGTCTTTCGTCTCGATGCAGAACACCAAATCCATACAGATGCAAGTTCCATAGGATTAGCAGGTGTATTATTGCAAAATGAAAATAGAATGTTAAAACCTGTAGCGTATTGCAGTCGCTTAACTAGTCCAACTGAGAGAAATTTTCATAGTTATGAATTAGAAACTCTTGCAGTTGTGGAAACTTTGGAAAGATTTCGATATTATATTAAAATAGTAACAGATTGTAGTGCTGTAAAGTCCGCTATGACAAATCGTGAATTAATTCCTCGTATAGCCCGTTTGTGGTTGAGAATTCAAGATTTTGATGTAGTTTTAGAACACCGAAAGGGTCCATGTATGGAACACGTTGATGCCTTAAGCCGAACGCCAAATGAGTCGCCTAGTGATATAGATGTTGCTACTCTAAAAATTGATAAAATTAATCTTCATGAAGAGGACTGGTTATCTGTAATGCAAATTCAAGATGATTCGATTAAGGAAATTATCTCAAAAATTCAAAATAAGGATAAGACGTTGTTAGAAGATTATCGTTTCCAAAATGGAAGATTGTTCCGAAAATATAATAACAAAAACCTGTGGGTTGTTCCAAAATCATTACGTTGGAGAGTAGTTTAAGCAAAATATGGGGGTGACCGGTTTTCCTTTGGCACTTTTAGCAATGAAGATGTTGGGAGCTCAATTTCGGCAATTAAATCCACTGCAGTTGGTAGTCATCAGGGAAACCAGAAATATACTATAAAAACACGTTTTATGCGCATTGAATATGCAGTAAAAACTGAATATGCCTAAACATTTTTAAAAATATGCCCTAAAAATCAAAAAATGGGTAATTTGAAGACAAAATAATAATTATTATATTATTTGTGACGACCCAAGTCTTGATCGCACCAACATTTTTAGTTTGAAGTGCGATATTGAATTAAGTATATTTATTTGTTTGTGGTAAGTTTTATTTATTATTTGACAGACTTGGGTGAGTTAGGATCTACTTACGATCAGGGTTACCGTTGGAAATTTTCAAAATGGGTCACAAAAAGTGAATTTTCGAGAAAAAGGGGTCAAAAGAGGGCCAAGTTTTCTAAAAGCAGGTATATTCAATTTTAATAAATTTAATAAGACCAAGTTTTTTATAAGCAAACAAAAAATATTTATTTCTGGTAGGCAGTGCTTAAAAAACTAATTTTTTTTATGGAATGCCATTTCCTGTTTTTAACACCTGACTACAAGTTTGTTTTTCATCATTATAGCTTATTTGTTTAATGCTTTTTATGTTTTATTCCGACATTTCCTTTTTTTTTTTTACCGATTTTGCGATTTCAAATAAAAAAATCGGTACAGTAGGACCAGAGCTATAAATCAAAATGTGGAACCACCACCTAGAAAAAATGATAATTTTGTACCAAAAAATAACATAAATGGTGGAACAAGGTACGGAATGAGATAAGATTTTTCAAAAATTTGTTTTATTCGAATGGAAATCACGCTGTAAAATTTCGTGCAGATCCGTCCATACTTTACCTTAGGCCCCATATAAACAGTTTAGTACGCCTAAAACTGATAAAAATAATGCTATCATAACAAAATTTGGTACGTCACAGTTTTTTAGGACAAGAAATAACCCTGTAAAATTTCGTGCAGATCCGTCCATAATTTACCCTAGGCCCCATATAAACACTACTCCCGGAAAACAGTTTAGTACGCCTAAAACCGATAAAAATAATGCTATCATAACAAAATTTAAATTTAAACTTTTACTCAAGCTAGTTTAAATTGCTAAATAATTTAATATAGATCTAAACCTCAAACCAACCAATTTTAATGCTGATGTCTGTTTTTATAAAGATAAATTATTAATAAATATACATCATATACAAAGATATCCCTCCTGAAATATTCGGACAGTCGGTGGAGGGTATTAAAGATTTGGCACAGCCGAATAAAGCACTCTAACTTGTTTTATTTCATTTTTTTGTCTAAGATAAAATTCCCGAGAAACTACACTGGAGTCATGTGATTTTGAATTTCTAAACTTAATCCAGATGTCATAATATTTGATTGATCAATATTAGGTTTTTCAAAGATAACAATTATGGAAATTTTTTAAGCCATTTATGTTCATTTTAGAGTTTAAGGCTCGAATAAAAAAAAAGCTACGCATTTTATTTAAAAGTTTTACAACTTAAATAATTATATTTGTTTATAATTTTTGTCAAAATGTATGTTTGCCTTTTCATTTGTTTTATTACATTGTTTTTTGTTCTTTATGTAATGCCACAATTGTATTTTTATTAGTTTATTTAATTTATTTAACAATCTTTTCTTTTTTTCGCCACATTTATGTTTTTGTTTATTTATTTTACAATCTTGTTTTTGTTATTTTGTTCGCTTGTTTACTGTTTTTAATCGACCGTGTAAATATTTGTTTTAAAGTACGATAAAAGTCGCAAACTGCGTATCATTATTTTTTTAAGAAATCTT
Organism: Pollenia labialis; assembly: GCA_949318255.1. Lineage (NCBI taxonomy): Eukaryota > Metazoa > Arthropoda > Insecta > Diptera > Polleniidae > Pollenia > Pollenia labialis. Next base: position 138,732,178 of record OX439141.1, on the reverse strand, counting down.
TTTTTTTTTTTTTGCTTTGGATTTTAATAACTCTGTGTTTTTCTTAAACGGATATTTTTTAAATATTTCTTTTACAATCGTTCCTTAAAATTTAAGGCTGCAATGTTTTGCAAGTTATATTTAAGACTCCAAAATCAATTGGAGGGAAAACGTTTTTATAATTTTTTTTTTGTTTTTGGAAAAAAACGTTTTTTTTTTTATTTTACAAATATTACATGTATGTATGTATGTATGTATGTAACTATATTTTAACATATCGAGCCCTAATAGCAAAAATGATGTAACCAACAACATTTTAGATATTTGGTTTCTGATGAAATCGATAATTTTTGATCATTTGCATCATCTCCAAAAATCTCATATCTCTGGGAAGTACCGTTACGAAATAAAAGCAAAAGCAATTTCAAACGAAACCCTAGACTTGAAGCAAAACTATTTTCAAAAAAACCTTCTCCTGTAAAATTTTATTTTTGTTGGTTACATTATTTTTGCTTTAAGTACTCGATTTACATATCGCACTCGTTCAACAATACTGTATTAACTCAAAATTTTTATTTTTTCACTTTTTGGAAAAAATGGATACGTAATATTCATATCTACCCACTGTAAAAATATTGTGCAATTTTGTCCACTTTTTTGTAATGAAACGGTTGCTTTAAAAATTCTTTTTCATATGCCTGTAATGTTAAATTGAAAATTGTTTTGCTTCTACTGAAAATTTTTAAATTTTGAGTTAATACAGTATTGTTGAACGGGTGCGATATGTACTCACATAAAAAAAGATTTAAGAAAAACAGAATATATTATTGTAACTCATTAAAAACGTCTAGTACATTTTCATCTGTCTCGTCTACGTGCATGCTTTCATAATTAAATAATTTAAGCTTTCAGAAGACGGAATACAAATTTAGATTCATTGCTTAAAGAATGTCTAAAGGTCCAACCATAATGTCTTAAGTTGGCTTAGACAAATGTGCAAATACATGTTAACCATTTTGAACTTCAGGAAACTTTTTGCTAAGGTTAATGAAACTGTCATTTGTTCAAGCAAGGTGCGAATCTAATCGCACATTCCATACGAAATGAGATGTTTTTTATTTTGTTTTTCTAAATACATTTGAGAGACTTTTTGTTAATTTTGAGAGTAGGTTAAGCAAGGCTATGCATATTATGGTTAGAACTTATCTCTTAAAATATTACATTCAACTGTAGAAGTTGCCAGTTGGATTCTTTTTTAATTTTTTATAATACTAAACATTGAGAATGCTCGCTCGAAAGTTGCGTTCGAAAATGGTAGTGCCAGTAACGCAGATGCTATCCTACTAATATTTGAACATTTACTTGTAATAAAACTTATATTAAATAATCACATTTAAATTAATTTGGGTTTTTCCATTTTGTTTTTAAATATTTCATAATATTAACCCTAAAATATCCCCAAATGCTATTTATACACACTAAATTTCCCCCTTACTACTTTTTAGTCCCTAAAACTGACCCTAAATGCAAAGTAAACCCCCAAATTTGGGGTGAAAATCCCTAACTTGGCAACACTGGTGCAATAAGAACAAAAAGTTATGTAAAAGCCCACATTATGTCGGATGTTGTGTTTTAATAACCAAGATGCTTGTACCTAATTTGGAAACTTTTTCTCTTTCTATATATACAGGAAAATAGATAAATAAATAAATAAACAAAACGCAAAAGACATATGTATATGTACATCGTTACTTTTAGTGATAGGTATAGAAAAAGAAAATAGTAACATGGAATTTTATGAAAAAAATAAAAGGCAGTCGATCTTAACGGAGCCGATGTGATTTGCTCATACATTACCCGTTGGCTAACCGATTTGATAGTTTTATATACCGACTTGTTAAGGAAGAATTTTACCATTTACTTAAGTTATATTTATTAAGGTACGGTCACATATGGCAAACATTTGTCAAAAAATATCAAATATTTGTTTGCCCTAATCTGACCACAAAATATTTTTGAGGGGCAAACAGAAAAACAGCTGATTTTGGGCAAACAAAATTATTTGCTAGCAAACAAAAATACTCCTAATGTGACCATTTAACGTCAAATATTTTCCTCGATTTTAGGCAAATAAATATTTGTTCTTACAAAAATTTTGTAAGACCAAACAGCGGCAAATAAAAAAGCTTTGAAATAAAAATTATTGAATAAAATTGAAAAAATTAACAGAATTAAATAATTTTTTAATTATGAAAAAACTTATTTATATAAAACAATTTTTGCTGTGTTCTCATTTTAACAAAGAGTTGCGCGGTAAGTAGGTTTCAAGATGTTACAAAATACATTTTTCTTAAGTAAGTAGGTAATTTATTTAATATGGGTATAAAATATGAGCCAATGTTACGAATTATGCATTGCAAAAATGGCGTATTTATAAATAGTTTGGGGTCAGTGGACAATCATGGACCTGCCAAAATAAAATTAAATAATGAATTTAAGATTTATATAAAACTTATTAGTGCCGAATAATTTACCGACATCGACATCTTTATGAGATTTTTTCGTGATTGTGACCTAGCACCAATTCTCGGCCTACCAAGACAACATTTACAAGCTATTATAGAAATTTTTGCTAAAACCAACATTTATAAGATTATTATGACATTAAAAGCTATTTACAGAAGGGGTATTTGTATAAGAGCTATGGTTAAATATGGATGGATTACAATAACATTTGGTAAGGTGATAATAGATTGTTTGTTGGCACAAAACTTTCTCCAGAAATAAGTTTTTATGAGCAACAAAGATACGCGAAAATTGCAAAAATAGCGATCATTTTTCATATTTCAAACAAGCCATAAAATTGACTTTAAGTCCCTAAAACTATAAGGAATGGCAAAAATTCGATAAAAGTGGCTAAATTAGCGGAAATTCGCAAAAATTTGCTAATAGCAAAGTTTAATATCGAGGGCCTATATTCAAAATCCTCTATCTTAAAAAACACAACTTTTCAGGAGAGCCAAAAAACTGTTTTTTTTCGCGTATTAATTGAGTTATTAAAATTCGGTATTCTACAATATTTTTTAAATTAACTACTGAATCTCACAGATAATTGGTTCATAAAATTTTGCATTATTGGGGACTTTATGCGAGATAGAGGATTTTGCTTCTCAAAAATATTCAATATGTATGTATGAAAATGAAAAGATAGAGGGTTTTGAATTTTAATAAAAATAAATTATTTTGATTTTATTAATGCCATCTGTCGGTGTATAACCTGGCTTATTAAGGATAAAGGCTAATAATGCAACATAAGATAAAAAAAATAATAATAAAAAATATTAATCAAAAAGTTATAGCAACCAATTTTTTTTTTGATTTTGCTTTTTTAAGTTTGTTTGGAGTTCGACTGGTGCAAATGATCGTAAAAATAATGGTATTCCGGTGGTATAACCCTCTTCAAATGTTGTAAATTCTTCCACTTATTTGGTTGAATTGAAAGTGGAGCAGAATAAAGAGGTTTTGGTTCAATATGTTCTGTATAAGGTTTAATACGAACAGGAAGATCAATGTGATCTGTATCAAAATTTAATTTATATTTAACGCTACCATCTGGAAGATATAAAAGAGATCTTAAATTGGACACTGTAGGATCGTTCTTTACTCGTCCTGGTCTAATTGAAAAAAAAACGCATAAGTTTGTCATCACTGTAATTGTTAAAGAAATCATAATTTAAATATTCCGCATCAAACGCCTTTTTCACGATCTCATTATTAATTTTAACAGTCCTTCTGGCTTCTGTAGTGATTCTAACGTAATCGATTGGCAAGTGTATAGACTGATTTTTCAACTTAATCTCTATCTTAGCACTATCGCACTCCATTTGCGTATGGCCTTTCTCTAAGAACTTCTGTTCAATAACTTTATTATTTTTAGCAGCAAAATTAGATAGAGCATTAGATAAATAATGGTTACGATTTTGGTAGCCACAACCATCCGAGAAAATTGTAATTGGCAATGAATCTGATAAGCAATACGTTTTTAAATGATGAATAATGCAGGAAACAAATACCGACGCACAGTGGCCAATTTGGCTTCGCTAGCGGCAGTTAATTCAAATTTTTAAATTTGAAAAACCGTTAATTTTTTTTAACAATCGATAACAAATACATTCACTAGATTTGTATCGATTTTAAAAGTTCAGCTTACAGCTGATGAACAGCTGTGAGCTGTCAAAGTCAGAATATGTTTCTGCAAGTGTTGTGCAAAATATTTCCGCCTTTTTGATCATCGTTTTGCTATTCGTGTTAAACTTGCAAATTTTATTATTTTCATTAAAAGTTTTGTTATATACTAACGCCAAGGTATGTATTATATAAAAAAACTGTGGTTGTGATCTGTATACTTATGTTATTTATAAAACGTAATCGTGTTTAAGTGTATTAGCAACTCGCCCATGTAACGTACACCTGTCTTTTGTGGAGTAGCACAATTCACCTGCATTCAGTGTAATTGTAAATTTTCCTATATGTGTAAGCCATAGTGTGTCCAAAATGCCCAAAATTTACTGCGAGTACCTGCGAGCCTTCAATTTATTGTACTTTTTAGGCAAAATGTCAGTCTGAATCTGATACTGAAGAATCTGATTAATATTTCATTTATAATATGGTTTCTCTTTGAGTTGACAATTTTTTTTTTATTTTATATATGAATATATGGTGGAAAATGTTTGTTGAATTAAAAAAAAAAAAAAATTAAAAATAAAAAATTAAAATTAAAAAAAAAAATATTTAATTTTTTTTTCCAAAAATTGTTTCATTTTTTTCTGAATTGAGAAAAAAAAATTTTTTTGAAGATATCTTCTTTACTTTGGAAGCTATGAATAAAATGCCGCTAGCGAAGCCACTGTGCGACGCTGACCATTGATTTCGCTCCACCAATAGTTTGTGCACTGATAAGTACCTACATATAAATAGTAAAATTGTGTACCTGAAGGCGTTGCTTAAAGTAAATTGCTGAAGCATTAATATTGGGACACAGTTTTACTGCTTGAGCGTCCATTGTAAAAACGTGACGTACACCATTCTCAGCTGCAATTTTATCAATACTTTTTTCATACTGTGCACGATTTTTTTTGAAATGTGTTGATTATATTCATCAGCTGATACTTGTTTAGCCTTAAATCCGACACAGATATCGCATTGGTCTTTGCGAGGCATAAATAAAGCCAAATTCTCCTCCTCAAAAGATTTAGAAAATGAAAAAGTAGAAAAGGCCTGAAAATTTTTCTCTGAGAAGTAATTACAGTAATCTTTATATATATCTGCTTTGGTTTTTTGAAGTTGATCCGATGTATATTTTGTTGGTATCCTTACGACAGTAGTGGCTTTCCATTTTATCTAATTGCTCAAAATATTCTTTTAAATCTACTGCATTTTCAGATTTTTTAGCATTAAATGATGAAATTTTGGGTTCTTTTACTTTTAACCAACCTTTTACCATATCAACATTTACTGATAGAGTGGAAAGAAACATGAAACGGCATACCTGTAGAGATTCCTGGTTGAAGGTTAAAGTAAATTTAAAGCTATTCTGTTTCTTTGAATTCTCTACTGTACAATTTTGTTTGGCTTTGCGTACGACGTGGCTTTTTACAAACACTTGCTTAGCTTCCCAGGTCATATCCCAAACGTTTTAAATATATAATCTCTGGTTTCATGATCAAACTATTGGCAGTGTCTTAATTTGCTTTTTCCGCAAAATGATGATGAACACGAAACTCCCATTTTTCTTGGTGGTTTTTTTGAATTTTGTATGAAAAATCCATCAGTAGTAGAAAATCCTAAATATTTTTGGCCTTTCATTCGCTTTACTGAGTTTTCCTTTCGGAAATTTGATATAGGATTATGTTTCCGCTTAGTTCTTTTGCAAACGACCAGATTATTGTTGATTTTTTCGTCTTCGGAATCTGGGTAGATATGATTTTTGTTTTATTGCCGTTTTAATTTATTATGTGACAACATACCTGATATCCGACCGTCCTCTATATCTTCATTTGATGATACATAATCGACTGCTATACGTTGCAAGGAATTGAAAGCAACATTATTTTTCTGTTCACACTTAATATAATCAATATCAACATCAGACATTTTGAACTGTTACAACAGGTTATTAATAAAATCTTATTTTAAACTAAATTTTAAACTTACTATTTTGTAAGTTTATCACACGATAATATTATTTTAATTACATACGATTTTAAATATCCTATAAATTACTTATTTTTTTACAATAATATCATAGATGACACTTTAAAAGAAGACTCATGGACATTATATTTTCCAAAAACAAGCATGTAAAATATTTTCATGGTAATTCAGCTCAGAATCGGCTTTCGCTATTTTGATAAACCATTAAAAATGTCAAATTCATGTTCAGCTTGCAAAAAATAGTAAAAAACATGTATTGGAAGAACAACTTGTTCCAAAAAATATTTGAAAATTAATTATTACAAAAGATAGAGGGTTTTGCATTCAGAAAAATTAATTGTGTAAGATAGGAAAAATACAAAAATGCAAATAAAACAGCAAAAAAAAATATGTTTGTAATGAAAATCACACCATACATGAGGTTTGTTTTACTGAACATTTTTCCATTAAAAAGTTATTTTCGTCAAAAGCAAAGATAGAGGGTTTTGAATATAGGCCCTCGATATGTATTTATTAAAAATCGTTAAAGCTGTTAAGAATCAAGAGAAACAATTGCATCTATCGCGAACATTCACGAAAAATTGCAAACCCAAAAATTTATTTGAAATTGCCAAATCGGTTAAAAAACAAAATGTCGGAAAAAAACAAAAAAAAATAACAAAAGTAGCGAAAATTCGCGAAAATTTTTAATATTTCAAACAACCCATAAAATTTATTAAAAGTCCCTCAAACTAAAAGGAATGGTAAAAATTCTGTAAATATTGCTAAATCAGTGGAAACTCGCAAAAATTTGCGATATTTGTGTGAAAATACGTATTGTTTTTATTATATAAAGAACATTTCAAACTAAAAACCAAAATTATGTTTTTTTTGCTAAAAATGTTCTCACATATAAGAATTAAAGTCGATTCGTTTTACTTTCACTAACCCCTTACCACTCTAATTGAAAACGAATAAAAACATGTGGAGGTGAATTGTGGAACACAAAAAATGCTGAAGTAATCCACTTTCGAGTGTATTCGGATTCTAGAACACACCCACATGTTGGCCGCAAGTTCGTCGAAGCAGTTTGGATTGAAATTCAGCACTTTTGGTTCAGTAGGAAAAGAGTTATGAAGCGAAATGGGAAACAACCTCTTGAAAAAATCAATATTTATTTACAAAAACTAACGTAAATTGGTGGCGGAATGCACCTTTTATCGTTAAATTTTGCACAAACTCAATTTATATGCCTAGAAATCATATAACTGAATTTCGTGAAGATCGGTCTATTATTAACTCTCTAACTAATCCACTCTCTAAAACACTTTATTGCTCGCGTCTAAAACCGTAACAAATAATACTTTAGTTTCATAATGTACATACATACATACATATGTTACATAGTTTAGTCGTATAAGGCTTGAAATTACTTTGCCAAATTGCCTTATCCATTTATTTGTTATCTTATTCCTCTTTTACTTTTAAAATTGCTGTTCTCGCTCTCCTGTACAATAAAACCATAAAAGTTTCAATATTTTGCATCAAAATGGTAATTTTTAGTTTTAATGAAAAGTAATTTTATTTATTTAATTTTTATTTTTGACAATTTGTTCAAATAATTATTTTGAGGCAAATATTTTTATATGTAAACACAGGGCAAACATGTTTTCCCATTTTTTATTTGAAGGTATTTATAAACTGTTTGAACAAACAAAAATGGGCAAATAAAATTTTTATTTTTTTTAACAAATTTAAAAAAAAATGCCGGCAAACAAAATTTGACAAATGTTTGCCATATGTGACCGTACCTTTAATCAACATTTATATAAACTTGTAAATATATATTTTAACAAATTTAATTATAAAAAAAGAGTAATTTTTGGCGATTCAGTATTTCGGTTATAACTCAGCCATTTTTTAACCGATTTGGCAGATTTATATACCGACGTGTTGAAGAATTTACCATTTACTTTAGTCATAAAACTTGGACTCGGGGAGATCTATGGTTCCCGAAAGAGGGTATTTAAAAAAAAATTTAATTTTGGTCATAACTTGTTTGTATCTGAACCGATTTTCCCGAGTTTTTTATAAAATATGTTCTACTTAAAATTTGCGATATTTTGATATATAAGTCATATCCATAGGACATATGGCAGCCCTGAAATTTGTATACAATTTTTAATTTTTTTTGTACGGGTGGTATCACGCCCACTTCTCCAATCCCGCCCACATTTTGTAGGATGGTGTGCATTGGCAACCTAAATGTGTGTACCTAATTTGGAAACTTTGCCTCTTGCCGTTCTCAAGATATACAGAAATAAAAAAAATACAACAACAACAAGGGATTTTTGGAAAAATTTAGAGGTAGTCGGAGTATATGTGACATAAATATACATCAACCTAGTTCACATCATTTCTGGGGTTTTCGGGAAATCCATTTCAACATACACACGGACAGACGGACAACCGGATTTGAGCTTCGCTTTTTATAAGGACCCAGAATATATGTACTTTATAGGGTGTAGGATAAATATTGTAGAAATTACAAACGGAATGACAAATTTATATATACCCTTTTACCTTCGGTGAAGGGTATAAAAAGGCATATGTATCTGAGTATTTAAATTTAGTGTTGGAAAAATATTTATTTCAATTTTATACTACAGTAGTTTTGACTTAGCTGCACAATCTCCTTTGCACGATTTTTTGTGCAGGTAAATCAAAAATGCAGTTATCTTTAATGCATTTACCTGGCTATATGTGCAGGTACACAATTGTGGTTACCTGCACAAAAGTGCAGCTAAAGTAAAGTGTTTGATATAAAAGAAGAATAAAAAAATTATTTTTTTAATACATAAATTTATATTTTATTACAATTTTATTTCAACCCAGGAGCTTACTGGGAATCTCACAAACAGTCTTTTTGATCGTAGACGAGCTCATTTTTTTAATTGTAGACAATTCCTAGCACGGGAGAAACTGTTACACGTGCTGATTCGTAAGAGAGATTCTTCCATAACGCAGCGAAAAACGCTTATATTAATCGTAAAGGGAATCGTTTATGCTTTTTGTTGAGATTATCTAACGAGTCTTTCAAAAAGCATGCTAAGAGTCGTACGAGACTCATGTAGGTATTATTTTACAACTCGTGAAATACTCAGCCGTATGACTAATGCCCAATTTTCAGGATTGATATTAAAACACATTTATGTTTAAAATCGTTTTAAATACAAAATTCTCTTTTCCACTAAAAACTTAAGTGGAACTTAAGTCACCGATATTGTACACTTAATTTCAACTTAAGTTTCCATTGTAATATTTAAGCAAGGAAATTAACTAAATATAGATTTAAATACAATCCTGAAAATTGGGCATAAGCTACCTTAATAAGGGCATCAGGCGTATTTGTCATGCCAAAACTTCTAATTTTCACCATAAGGTCGCGAAATCAACACCATCCTGTCGGAAAATCCTTTTTTGCAGATCCTTAGGACGGTTTGTTTTATTAAAATTGTATTGGCAATAGCAATTTCATTTTCTTCACCGAAGGTAAAAGGGTATATATAAGCTTGTCATTCAGTTGGTAATTTCTACAATATTGATCCTACGCCCTATAAAGTATATACATATATTCTGGGTCCTTATGATATGCGAAGTTCACATCCGGTTGTCTCTTTTTCCCCCCCCCCCCCTAAAAATCGAATTATTTGTTTACCTAGCGTTCATACAAGTGCCCTCGTAGGATAAGGTTCTTAGGACTACCACGGAAGAATAATAGGGCTATCATGAATGATTTAAATATATGTATTTCATTTACAAAGTTTTTGTTACTATAAAAATGGAATAAATATTTTTCCAACACAAAATTTAAATACTCAGATGCATATGCCTTTTTATACCCTTCACCGAAGGTAAAAGGGTATATATAAGTTTGTCATTTCGTTTGTAATTTCTACAAAATTGATCCTACACCCTATAAAGTATATATATTCTGGGTCCTTATTAAAAGCGAAGCTCAAATCCGGTTGTCTCTTATTCCCCCCCCCCCCCCTAGCATTTCTTTACATATATTAGCGTAATGCCCAATATGATTTTCGTTATCACCCTTCTTTATTATTTCATATATTTAACGAAACAATTTTAACAAATAGAGACGGGGAATTTTTGCTTCTTAAAAACTCGCCAAAAAAGGTAAATCTACGGTAAGACAACACTGCCTATACTAAAAGAAACAAACAAACACACATACATGGTAAAAACCATTTTAGTGAATATAGGCCACTATTACGGTTCACAACTAAAATAAGTTGAATTGTAACTTTTGTGCTGAGTTGAGTTGTGAAACCTTAAACGGGCCATATTTGATTTTAATGATATTCAAATAACGTTCGTTTATGGTTCAGTCGTCTATGGGGCTGAGTTTAGAAACTGTGAGTCCCCTGGTTCAAATCTTGGGTTTTCAAAGCGAATTTTTTTTTTAATTTTTATATTCTAAAAACGATTGTAAAAAAATATTTACCAGTTTTAAATTTTTAAATTTAATTTATAATGAAGTTTTTAGAATTGTGAATATGTATGAATATGTAAAAATTATTTAGTTTTTGTCTAGTTGCTCTGTATTCTGCTCGCACAATGGTGAAGAGTATATAAGATTCGGCACAGTCGAATATATCACTCTTACTTGTTAATGCTGAAGTCAAGTGCATATACAAAGTCGAATATAGAGCTCTTACTTTTTATACAATTCACCGAAGGTAAGAGGGTTTGTATAACTTTGTCATTCCGTTTGTATGTTCCACAATATTGATCCTACACCCTATAAAGTATATATGTATATTCTGGGTTCTTATGAAAAGCGAAGTTCAAATCCGGTTGTCCGTCTGTCCGTGTGTATGTTGAAATGGGTTTTCCGAAAACCCCAGAAATGATGTGGACTAGGTTGATGTATATTTATGTCACATATACTCCGTTTAAGTTTGCTATTGAAATTCAGCCAGATCGGTCTAAATATGACGGAGATATTTATGAGCAAAAAACCACGACTACCAAAGTTTTCAAATCAGGTACAAGCATCTTGGTTATTAAAACACAACATCCGACATAATGTGGGCGTTTACATACCGTTTTGTTCTTATTGCACCATGGTGAAGGGTATATAAGATTCGGCATAACCGAATATAGCTCTCTTGCTTGTTAATTATGTTCTTACATTAAAAGAAAGTTAAAACAGCAGGGACAGAAAATTAACATTTAGTTTGCAATTGGCCCATAAATACATACCTACATACATATAATATTTGTAAAATAAAAAAAAACGTTTTTTTTTCTAAAACAAAAAAAATTATAAAACGTTTTCCCTCCAATTGATTTTGGAGTCTTAAATATAACTTGCAAAACATTTCAACCTTAAATTTTAAGGAACGATTGTAAAAGAAATATTTAAAAAATATCCGTTTTAGAAAAACACAGAGTTATTAAAATCCAAAGAAAAAAAAAAATAAAAAGATTTCTTAAAAAAGTAACGATACGCAGTGTGCGACTTTTATCGTACTTTAAAACAAATATTTACACGGTCGATTAAAACAGTAAACAAGCGAACAAAATAACAAAAACAAGATTGTTAAATAAATAAACAAAAACATAGATGTGGCGAAAAAAAGAAAAGATTGTTAAATAAATTAAATAAACTAATAAAAATACAATTGTGGCATTACATAAAGAACAAAAAACAATGTAATAAAACAAATGAAAAGGCAAACATACATTTTGACAAAAATTATAAACAAATATAATTATTTAAGTTGTAAAACTATTAAATAAAATGCGTAGCTTTTTTTTATTCGAGCCTTAAACTCTAAAATGAACATAAATGTCTTAAAAAATTTCCATAATTGTTATCTTTGAAAAACATTATATTGATAAATCAAATATTATGAAATCTGGATTAAGTTTAGAAATTCAAAATCACATGACTCCAGTGTAGTATCTCGGGAATTTTATCTAAGACAAAAAAATTAAATAAAACCTTCACCGAAGGTAAGAGGGTATATACAACTTTGTCATTCGGTTTGTATGTTCCACAATATTGATCCTACACCCTACAAGTATATATATTCTACAAGTATACAAGTATATATATTCTGGGTCCTTATGAAAAGCGAAGCTCAAATCCGGTTGTCCGTCTGTCCGTGTGTATGTTGAAATGGATTTTCCGAAAACCCCAGAAATGATGTGGACTAGGTTGATGTATATTTATGTCACATATACTCCGTTTAAGTTTGCTATTGAAATACAGATCGCTCCAAAAATGACGGAGATATGAACAAAAAACCACGACTACCTCTAAATTTTTCCAAAAATCCCTTGTTGTTGTATTTTTTTATTTCTGTATATCTTGAGAACGGCAAGAGCCAAAGTTTCCAAATTAGGTACAAGCATCTTGGTTATTAAAACACAACATCCGACATAATGTGGGCGTTTACATAACTTTTTGTTCTTATTGCACCATGGTGAAGGGTATATAAGATTCGGCATAGCCGAATCTAGCACTCTTACTTTTTTTTTATTAGTTTATTTAGTTTGTTTAACAATCTTTTCTTTTTTTCGCCACATCTATGTTTTTGTTTATTTATTTAACAATCTTGTTTTTGTTATTTTGTTCGCTTGTTTACTGGTTTTAATCGACCGTGTAAATATTTGTTTTAAAGTACGATAAAAGTCGCAAACTGCGCATGATTATTTTTTTAAGAAATCTTTTTTTTTTTTTTTTTGCTTTGGATTTTAATAACTCTGTGTTTTTCTAAAACGGATATTTTTTAAATATTTCTTTTACAATCGTTCCTTAAAATTTATGGCTGAAATGTTTTGCAAGTTATATTTAAGACTCCAAAATCAATTGCAGGGAAAACGTTTTATATTTTTTTTTGTTTTTGGAAAAAAAGTTTTTTTTATACCCTTCACAGAAGGTAATAACTTTGTCATTCCGTTTGTATTTTCCACAATATTGATCCTACACCCTATAAAGTATATATATAAGTTTCCAAATTAGGAAAACAGATTTAGGCTGCCAATACACACCATCCTACAAAATGTGGGCGGGATTGGAGAAGTGGGCGTGGTACCTCCCGTACAAAAAAATTTAAAAATTGTATAAAAACCTACATTTTAGGGCTGCCATATGTCCTATGGATATGACTTATATATCAAAATATCGCAAATTTTAAGTAGAACATATTTTATAAAAAACTCGGGAAAATCGGTTCAGATACAAAAAAGTTATGACCAAAATTTTTTTTTTTAAATACCCTCTTTCGGGAACCATAGATCTCCCCGAGTCAAAGCTTTATAACTAAAGTAAATGGTAAATTTATTCTTCAACGCGTTGGTATATAAATCTACCAAATCGGTTGAAAAATGGCTGAGCTATAACCGAAATACTGAATCCCCAAAAATTACTCTTTTTATACCCTTCACCGAAGGTTAGAGGGTATATATAACTCTGTCATTCCGTTTGTATGTTTTACAATATTGGTCCTACACCCTATAAAGTGTATATATTCTGGGTCCTTATGAAAAGCGAAGTTAAAATCAGGTTGTCCGTCTGTCCGTCTGTCGATGTGTATGTTGAAATGGGTTTTCTGAAAACCCCAGAAATGAGGTGGACTAGGTTGATGTATATTTATGTCACATATACTCCGTTTAAGTTTGCTATTGCAATTCAGCCAGATCGGTCTAAAAATGTCAGAGATATGAGCAAAAAACCACGACTTCATCTTAACTTTTCCAAAAATCCCTTGTTGTTGTATTTTTTTATTTCTGTATATCTTGAGAACGGCAAGAGCCAAAGTTTCCAAATTGGTTATTAAAACACAACATCCGACATAATGTGGGCGTTTACATAACTTGTTGTTCTTATTGCACCATGGTGAAGGGTATATAAGATTCGGCATAGCCGAATATAGCACTCTTACTTGCTAATGCTAAAGTCAAGTGCATATACAAAGCCGAACATAGCGCTCTTACTTATTTTATTAGGCACGATTTGTTTAAAAGTGTGTAATTTATCGGGTGTTTTTTTTAAGCTACATTCAATATCGATATCAATGGCTGAGAGTTGAGAATGTCAAAATGTGTTGACATCGCTGTTCAGTAATAATGTTCAGTAATTTCTAATACTTTAAAGAAATATAAGATTGTTTGTTGTTTTTTTTTCTTAATCAACTATGATCTTAATCATATCAAATGTAATGTAAACGGCTTTGATTAGCTTAATCAACATTTTGCTTACACGCGCTTAAAAACCCAAGTGTGAACGTAGTATAAAGCTTGGCAAGTCATCATGAATCGTTTAACGATAGAACAAGGCTTACAAATTGCGAAATTTGCAAAAGAACAACTAAATAAATTTGTTCGCGAAGTTCATAGAGCCATTTTATGTCAATTTTACGAAGCTCATTCCTGGTTAAATGGTTACGTCAATAACCAAAATTGCCGCATTCGGACATATGCCAAAAAGCATATTTAAAAAATTAATGGGTTGAAATTATCAACTATGTATATTCTAACAAAAAAATTTCATTCAAATAATATTTCTACCTTGTATTATAATTTAAAGTTCTCAGGCTCGTCATTTCTACAAAAATAAAGCTGGTCGTGTTCGTACCTAACAGTTATTGTATAGATTGTTCCTTCAGTTTTCATTTAAAGTATGAAAGCTTTTACTCCATACATTTCTATACACAGCTAGATTTCTTTTTGTTGAAATTAAGGGCATCAGTCAGCTTAAAAACACGTTTTACTTTTAGGTCTTAGGTTTAATGTGGTGTTTTCGATTTTAAAAAAGTTTAAAACTAACAAACTTACATGCCTGAGGAGAGGAGAAAGAAATAAAAACGACATTTATACCAATTTATAGGGTCGATATAATTAATTTTATTTTAATTAATTAAGTACAAATTGTTACAAACATATTTAATTTTGTCCCTATTTTGGCTTTTGTGAAAGATTTACTACAACATTTGGCTTATTTTTGCAACAATCTTCTCCACGTTTTTCACAAATAAATCCCTTTAAATTTAAACAACTATCATCACTCAAACCATTAACGTTCCCAGCAAGCACACAATTTTCTTGTCCTGGAGTACTTGTACAACCACTACACAACATTGAGGGTCTTATAGGTTTTCCCGTTAAAATCCAGACACGAATTTGTTCGCGACCAACAGCGTTAACCCACAAGGAAGGAATTGTAGCGCTGCTTTTAATAAAAAACAATTATTTTAGTCAATTGCCAATATATCGTAGATATGATAAACTTACAATTCTTTAGTTAAAAGTGCAAAAATATCATCATATGTTTGCTTACTTTCGATTGTTACAAGAGCCATATCACGAGTACTGCATTCAACATGGGCTTTATACCAATTGTACTAAAACATGAATAAAAGTACAATTATACTTAATTTATTTTATGTAACTCTAAGCGCCAATTTCACCAACGGTATTTAAGTATCAATTCGTATTTAAATAAAGATTTTCATATAATTTTGTTTTTGTTTTGACATGAAAAACAAAAATTGATATTTTAATACAATTGGTGTAATAGACACTAAATTTATTTTTCAATTCTCTTATCAAATTTTCTTACATCTTGACCGTTTTCTATATAATAAGTAACGTTATTTGGTGATGTATACAATATACTTTGTATTCCATAAATGGGAAATACCACGAGTACAATTGCGTAGAACTTTAAAGAATTCATTTTGATCTTCTTTTAGACACTGTGCAAGTCCGAACTGTCGAGAAGTCTTATATACTGTAGAGTGATGTAGAATATGATGTAAAGTTCGTTATCAAAATGATTTATAAAGATCATGATCGTAAATGTATACTTCAAGTATATTTTCTTAAAAATATTTGTTATCTTATATATGTACATATAATTTTAAGGAACATATAATTGAAGTGTTCTTGAAAGATTATCTAAAATTTAAACAAATAATTTAAAACTTGTTTTCATTCAAATTAAGAAAAAACAACTTTATCTTTTAATTTTCTAAGGCTAAAGCTTTTTATTAAATAACTTTTACTTCCATTAACTATTTAATAAGATAACAAAAAATATATATCGTTAGCTAAAATCCAAAATGGGGTAAGTAATAAAAAATTCAAAACCGTCTTTTTGATTGGTTATTATAAAAAAAGTTATTAAAATATTAAAAAAAGGAAATGTTATTTTTTTGTTTACAAGGAAGAATATTTTTGATTGGAAACATATTCCGATCATAACCCGGGGTCTTCACCTAACATAAAATGACGAACTTTAGCACTAACTGCAAAGTAGTGTTAAGTGGAGACTGCTCAAGTTAAAGTTTTAACTTGATTGTTATAACATTTTTTTGAAAGTTCCTTTATAACATAAATTGACGTTTAAGTTTGACAGTACACTATTTTTAGATGTTTTTCGACACCTTTATTTAATTTGTTAAAAGGGTTGTAAACCAGACATAATAAACTTTGCTTTTTGTGAAAAATATCCCTGCAAATAATAGGACCAGTCCAAACACGCGTGTAAAGAGTAGCCCACAATGGACTAGGACTAGTCTAAAAGTAACCCAAACGTTAAAAAACGAAGCCATGTTAAAAAACGAAGCCATGTCGCCTCATTACAAACACTTTTTAACAATAACACGGTCCATGCTTGCATTACATCAGACCAGTCCATGGAGTAGTCCATTTCATGAAATTGGATCAGGTGGTCCAATAATATTTGCAGGGATGATACAAACAAATATTTAAGTATAAAAAAACTTTAATTATTTTCCACAAACACATTGTAGCTACATACTTGACGCGTCAACGAACTGAAAATAATGAAAAGTTTTAACTCTAACTTCACTACGTGTTCGCCACCATAAACATATAATCATTTTAACAGCAAGTCTTAACTTTATGTTTTAACTGCATTTCATGTTAGGTGAAGACACGGTGTAAAAAAAACCAAAAAAAAAAAATAAGCAACATATATTTGCTAGTTTAGTTAAGTTAGTTTTAAGATACTTTTTCATTTTTTAATACGAATTAAACTCATTTTATAAAGTTTTGCAAAAATCGTTATTTTTTTTTTATAAATACTAAAAAAATCAACCCTTTTTGTGCTGTAACAACTCTGGTTAAAAAAATCGT
Source organism: Pollenia labialis (assembly GCA_949318255.1). Lineage (NCBI taxonomy): Eukaryota > Metazoa > Arthropoda > Insecta > Diptera > Polleniidae > Pollenia > Pollenia labialis. Next base: position 138,714,817 of record OX439141.1, on the reverse strand, counting down.
TTGCCGTTATGGTGTTTTCCTTGTACAATATCATCCCAACAATCTATATTATCTCCCCTAAAATATTGGTCCTAAAGTATACCGATCGACTAAGAATCACTTTCTGAGTTGGTCAACCGATGCCCGTCCGGCTCAGTGGCTGGCAAAGTACAGGTCGCAATTAGTAACGCCTGTTAGTGTTCCCCTTCTCTCTGTTTTTGGTATAGTAACGTATTTTTTTGCTTTTTAATAAAGTTTTAGCTCTTAAGAATTTCTTCGTATATATTGGAATAAAAGTGTAATTAAATTGTACATTTTTTTCATTTGTAAACAAAATTCTTACAAAATTGGAAACAAAAAATCTTCCATTGGAAACAAAAAATCTTTCATTGGTTTCCCAAGTGAATATAGTTATGGACACCGTAAGAAAAATGTCCGGTTTTCCAGGGGATATAGGAGACAAAGTTAAATTAAAAAATGAAGGATTTTGTACCAAAAGATATTGGGGATATTTTGGGAGGCAAGCGAATTGTGAGTCCAATATTCCTCAGAGCAAATACTCAATTTTAAATATGCTCCCTTAACATCTGTAGATTGAAAGGACTTTTTCTATGAACAAGAACGTGCTGACTAGACAGAGTTTTCTAACGTAATAACCTATTTTTTCTAACAAAATATAATGAAATGGTTTCCTTTCAAAATTGTTTGAAGAATTCCATGGATGACTTATCAATGCAAGTTTTCTGACATGTTTATAGTTTTCATATTATAAACTTTTTTGCTTCTCCTCTAAAATTATATTTTTGTTAGTTACGCCTTTTTGCATTTTAGCTGACGATTTGAACCTTTGGCTACGGAGGTACAATTTTCTAACATAGCCCATGACGTGGTGGTAAATTTACATAACTTCTTTTTATTTTACATGAGAAGTTTTTGATATTAAAAAAAAAGTTGTTTATAGGCTACCCTACTAATAGAAATTTGAAGCGTTGCGAAAACCAACGAGTCTGAAAATTCTATGCCTATTTTTCGATTCAAGAGCTTACGTTAAACCCAGTAAAAGGCATATATATTTATAAATAAATAAAAAAAAATACATGTTCTAGTTCATGTAAATTTCTGCTGGCAGTTTAAGTCAATTAAAAAATTCATGTTTATATTAAAAAAAAGGTGTAACATTTTAGATCGCGTTTTTTATATGAACTATTTTTTTGATCTGCAGTTCCTTCAAGCTTTTTCAAGGCTAACATAATGGTCCAAAGAGCGGTTATTCTTCTTTGTCCATTGAAGACAAGCGTTAAAGTTTTCGACAATATTCTGACATAAACTTTTTATAGTCACACCTTTTGTATTTGTAGTCAGACTCAAAAGAAAAATCAATCCATCCGTACTCTAATCAATCCGAAATTGTTTTAATAGTAACGGTGAATACGGATTTTCTTGAATTAAGTAAAGAAAGATCGATTCAAGTAAGGTTTTAAATCGCGAAATTCTTAACTTATCCATACACAGTACAACACATGATTTCGGGACTCAATTTTGATAATTGCTTAAGAAAGTAGACCAAAAAAGAAGAACTTCTGCATCACTAGTTTGGTCATGGTACGTCAATAAATAATTTAAAAATTAATTTGAAGTTAGTAAGTATCGTATAGGGGAATTTGTCACGTTTTAGGCTCTTTTGTTTGTTATAACTCGAAAACCACTAGCCCGAAGAAGATGAAAAAAATTTAAAAAAATTAAGAATTACAATTCCTTTAATCTGTTCATACAACGTTTCGCTACATAAGCAACAGTTTCGCAGTTATAAATAAATGTATGAAGAAAAAAAATATTTTTTGCCCAAAAAATTTCAAGTTTTTATTTTAATCCATAAAAAATCCAAAACGGTAAAAAAAGGTGTCAAGTTCCATTACGTTCACGTAAAGTAGCATAACCTATGAACAAAATGACACATAGTTCATGAAAATCGATGAACGCGTTTCGCTTTTATTCACAATTAATTGAAGAAATGAATTTCAAAAATTTGCTCGAGATATCCACAAAATTCTTTGGAAAAAACATTGATGACTTTTTTTATAATTCTCAGAATTAAAAAAAAATATTAAACAAAAGGTTAATTAATTTTTATGATTGCGGTGGATAATTAAAAGGAGTGGATAATTAAAAGGAAAATAGGAAAGTGCCCTATTTTAATTATTTATGTTTTTCCGTTAGTTACCTGCATTATTTTTTTAACCGAAATTGAACCCACATTTATGACTGCTCATGTTTTGGAACGTTTTAAAAACATAATTCATAAACATAATTCATGCCAGCAAAATATTGAAATATTTGTAGTATTTATAGGTGCTCTTTGATCGATTTTTGGCATTCAACAAGAGTCGACGATCGCGAGAAGTACAAGTGAATTTTTCTCCGGTTTTTAAAAGTGAATAACAAAAAAAAAATATAATATATTTTCCAAATATTGAAAATAACAAGTGCCCACAATTGGATAATTTTTGTTACGTTTGTGGTCATATCGTCCCAAAAAGAGGCCAACTGGATTTAAAAAATTTGATTACTGAGGAATTCAAAACAGCGTATTGTCACTATTTTGATGAAGCAGATTTACGCCGAACACAGTGTGCAACAATTGTTATAATACCCTTATGATGTGGATACATGGAAAAGGTGGACAGTTTTCTTTTATGAAGCGTGCAATTTTGGTGGAAGACCTAACTGGACATGACGAATCCAGGTGCTACGCATGCATAAATTCTCATGAACATTTGATCGTCTTTTTGAGAATTACATATTTTATTTTATAAAAAAACAATAGTTTATTTCGTTTAAATAAAAGCATTTTGTTGTTTATTTTATAAAGCAAGGTGCAAAGATTAAAATAATAAATAAAGGAATGTCTGGTAAAGGTTGGTTGGTTGGTTGGTTGGTTAACGTGGTAGCACGCATAAGTCCAGGCGTGCAGCAAGTAGAGCCGACAGTGGCTCCGTTTTGACACCACACAACTCGTCAAGAAATTGGAACCCCTCGATCAAACTTGACCCAGGGGCAATGCCGAGGTGGCTAGAGCCAGCCCGTTGCGTTGAGATATTTCAGCAGGCTGTTGAGTCCCACCCGCGATATCTCCGAGAGTCCCTGTAGAAGGTAATTCCCAAATAGTCTATGTCGCATCGAGTTAAACGCCGGGCAATCACATAGAAGATGAAATACTGTCTCCTCAGCGCTCAGAGCGACCCATGTCATATGTGGGCCACGTTTCCCTGGTAGCCCTGCAGCCATCTAGTTTCCTCCATTTATCGTCAGCCATATCCAGATAGTGCCTGAAGATTTCGCTCCTGATAGTTCCCAGGGGTGTTGCGACTGGCACAGCCTGTGAAATATCAAGAGCGGCTCCAGTTTTGGCCAGCCCATCCGCCTGTTCATTGCCGTAATGGTCCCTATGCGCAGGGATCCAAATTAAGGTAATGTCAGATAGGCTGCCCAGTCTGGGCAGTTCTTCCCTGCACTGGTTGACGAGGATAGATGTTGTTTTGTGTGACTTCAGTGACATCAGAGCTGCCTGGCTATCGACGAAGATACCAATTTTGCCGCTGATGTTCCTACCGTATAGCGTTCTGCATGCCTCTCTGATCACCAGTATTTCAGCCTGAAATACGCTGGCCCAATCCGGCAGACGAAAAGAGAGGTTCACATATAGTTGCTCCGAGAAGACCCCGGAGCCGACACCACAAGTCATCTTTGACCCATCCGTGTAAACCCTCGTGCGGTATTCCCCGGCCAGGATACCCCTGCTCCATTCCCGTCTTGACGGGAATATGACCTTGAATTTCCTATCAAAGTCCATGCGGGGTATCATATAGTCCGTTGGTCGTTTCAGAGATGTGGGTTGCCTCTGTAAGATCCTTGCATGACCGTACGTCCTCGCCTTCCAACATCCCGATGAAGAGAGCCTGACCGCGCTATTGACGGATATGGCCTTAAGGTGTATTTCAATTGGAACAAGGTGCAGAATAGTGTTCAGAGCCTCTGAAGGACTAGTACGTAGAGCGCCTGTTGCTCCAATGCAGGCTGATCTTTGTACTCTGCCCAGCTGAACCACGATGTATTTCTTGCCCGTCGCGGTCCACCATACCAGAGATCCATATGTAAGAATGTGCCGTACTATTGCCGTGTATAGCCATTTGACCAGTCTAGGATTAAGGCCCCACCTGGTGCCAAACATTCTACGGCAGGCGTAATAAGCCACCGTAGCCTTCCTAACCCTGTGTTGAGTATTTAATCTCCATGATAGTTTCGAGTCCAGGATAATTCCCAGATATTTCGCGTGATTCGACAGGGGAAGTTCGCAACCCCCCAGCCGTGGCAGTCCAAAAGCCGGAATTTTTGTCCTCCTGGTGAATAGTACCAGTTCCGTTTTGTTTGGGTTCACTCCCAGTCCGCACTCAGCGGCCCAGTTGCTGAGCGCCCCCAACGCACTGGACATAATGTCACTCATCACATCCAGAAACGCACCAGATACTAGTAACACCACATCATCCGCATAGGCCACCGTCTTGATGCCCCTGTTATCCAGGTCAGTAAGAATCGAGTTAACAACGATGAGCCAGAGCAGAGGAGAGATCACCCCACCTTGGGGTGTACGCTTACTAACATTCTTTGACTTCACACTGTTGCCAAGACATGATGTAACGATCCTTGACCTCAACATGCTCACCAACCATCTAATGATGTACTCCTGGACATCCAGATCAGTTAGAGCCTGTTCGATCGCAGTGATCGTGACGTTGTTAAAAGCGCCCTCAATATCCAGGAAGGCGGCCATGGTGAATTGTCTATATTCCAGTGATCGTTCTATGGCCCCTACTACTTCGTGTAGCGCCGTCTCCGTAGACCGACCCTTAAGGTAGGCATGTTGACTGCGTGAGAGTTGTGATGTACCCTCCAGTCGATGTCTTAAATGTGAGTCCAGAAGTCTCTCCAGAGTTTTGAGCAGAAAAGAGGACAGACTGATTGGACGAAAGTCCCCCGCAGTCTCATGACTACTCTTTCCGATTTTGGGTATAAACACCACCTTTACCCTCCTCCAATTAGCCGGCACATAATTGAGGGATAGGCAGAGTCTATACATTAACCTCAACCAGGGAGTGACATACTTCCGTGCGCTCTGCAGCATCCTAGGAAAAATGCCATCAGGTCGTGGGGATTTATATGGGGCAAAACTTTCGATCGCCCATTGGATTCTTTCCTCCGAAATGATATATTCGTCAATCTCGAAGAACGAATCATCGCATAATGGCTCCCCATCAGCAGCGTCCAAGCAGCCGGGGAAATGAGTGTTAAGTAGAATGTCAAGTGTTTCCTCCGATGATTCCGACCAGGTATCATCCGTTCTCTTGACATACGTTGGGTTCGAGTGGCCCTTGGCCAAAACTTTGCTAAGTCTGGCAGATTCTTTGGTATTATCTATTGATTCGCAGAAGTTCCTCCATGATCTTCTCTTTGCGACTGCTATTGCCTTTTTATATGCCCTCTGTCTTTCGCGGTATTCCTGCCACGAATTACTGGCATAACCCGTGTTGAAAGCCCTACGGGCTTCTTTTCTTAGAGCCGAGAGTTCCGAGTTCCACCAGGGAGGGAAGCTCCTCCTGGCCCTCGTGATGGGGCAGGAGATTTCAAACGCCCTAGTCAGGGCGCCACTGAAGGTCTCCTCCACCCCCTCGAGTGCAGAGATTGAATCCCGAATCTTCGGCACTCTACTGAGTCTACGTTCAAGAATTCCGTTAAACTTAGCCCAGTCCGTTCGTCTCGGATTTCTAAAGCTAAGTTTCCCGGTATTATCTACGTGTCCAATGTCGAAGAGTATCCAGTTGTGGTCCGAGAAGCACCTACTGCTCGATACCCCCCACCTATCAACTGATAAATTAGACCTATCGTTCATAAGTGTTAAATCCAGAACCTCCTCCCAACCATTGAAATTACCTGAACTAGGAAATCTAAATGTTGGCCTTGAGCCAGAGTTACAAATAGTAATCTTGTTAGTATTTATGAAATCTAATAGACACTCACCTCTATTGTTGATCTCACTGCTGCCCCAGATGGTGTGCCTAGCGTTGGCATCACATCCAAGGATGAAGTCCTCTTTGGTGCCTAAAGAGGCTAGGAGCGCCCGTACCTCGTCCGGAGGGGCGTCTCTGTCATGTGCCATATAGCATGAGGCAATCAGAAAGCTTCTTTTATCCGCCATCTCGACCCTTGCAACTGAAAGGTCTGCTGAGCTAAGCTGTGAACAGAAGAAAATATTAATGTGTTTTTTCGCAACAAGACATGCTCTTGGCCTACCCTTGTCTTTCGCGTACAGTATATTATATGTTTTGGCCGGGAACCCCCTCACCATTCCGTTTACCGTCCAGGGTCCCTGAACCAGCGCTATGTCGAGGTCCTTCTCGGCTAGGAGGACCCCGAGGTTGTCGGTAGCACATCTCGAGTGCTGCAGATTAATCTGCACGACTCTCATTGCCATCGGGTGGCTTCTCCTCCGACTCGGAGAGCTGCATACCGGTGAGCAGGTTGTGGGCGACCTCGACCTCATCCTTTTCACCACTCGCCGAGCTTGTTGGGCGGAACACCTTTACCTTAGCGTCCCGCACACCAAAGAAAAGCTTCAGGCCTGCCTTCTCGAGCTCCGTTGAGCGCTCCTCCGTGATGGCAAGCGTAAGGCAAGTACTGTTATCCCCGTGATCTTCGGCCCGGATAACAGTCCACTCCTCCATCGGGATACTGGGGTTCTGTCTCTTCAGACATCCCAGTATTTCCTGTCCGTCAGAGCTTACCTTCGGTAACCAAATCTTTGCCCGTGGTCTCATTGGAATTTCCTCGGCGGGGATTAGCTTAAGACTTAAGCCATCCCATGCATCGCTTATCTTACGACACACTTGCCTAAGAAGTCCTTTGAGAAGACGTCCAGACATTTGATCACCCTGTAGCCCCGGTGAATCTCACCGGAGTCAAAACGAGGCGCAGGACTATCCACATTGGTGAGGACGTGCTCCATGACGAGCTCAGCCAATTTGGACTCGATCGCGCCCCATTCTGTTACCACAGGGGTAAGATGACCACTCTTGCAGTTTGCCAAGGCCATCAGTAGGTGATCCTTTACAACCTCATTAAAGGGTCTCCTAGTGGTTGCAGAGCTCGATGGTCCCGGAGTGATCGAGTTATCTCGGATCTTCCTCCGTTTTGGCGGCTTTTCACTATCCGCTTGAGAGCGATTTCGCTTGGACCCTTCTCGAGCGACATTAGATGTGCTGGGCATGTTGTCCTTAAACTTAAGGTACTCTTCTACCACAGCCTGATATTTAACACGATCTTCCTCATCGCGTTCGTGTGGGGTACCGTTCGCAGCGTTCTTAGCGATCTTGCCGAGAATAAATTGCGCCTTATTGTACTTTTGCCTGAGGATATCACCCGGACTTCTCCTCTTTTTGATGTTTGTTTTCTCACCCGGTTGTCCATCAGACTTGACGGTCGGTTGGGTGAGTTTTGTTTGGCCTTTCGGGGGCAGTGGCGTGCTCTGGCTGTCACCCACACTGCCGGAGAGTCCGATCAAGGTCTCTTGACTAGAGGCCAGAAGATCGTCTTCAGATGAGAGATTTCTCTCATCTTGTTTTTTTAAAAATTTTTCTTTATTTTGTTCAATTGTTTCCATTTTTGTTCCCACGAGTAGGCACGTAAGGGGATGGACCATCCATGCAGGGACGGCGTACATGGACTAGACAAAAACTTACAACCGGCCCGTGTCCTAGCAACGGAGGGGAGCTGTTAGCGACTAGTCCTCTTTAACCACTAACTAGTCATTCAGGTTCTCGGCACTGCTACCAACCACCTTAAAGGTGATATCAGACGGAATGTATTTTACATATGTACTGTCAAATTTTCCATCTGTAAAAGTTGTACACATCGTGTGATACATATGAAACTTTGCATGTGTAAAATACATGTGGAAATACATATGTAATTTTTTTCGATTAGAACACGCTCTATTTTCCTGTGGCAAACATAAACAAAACAGCTGGGTTTTGTGTCTTTTTTTTACTTTTATTTCAGATATTACTGCAATAATGCTGGACGCTACAATTATTTTATTAGAAATTGTTACATCCATTTTACTTTTAAGAACATTATAATTTCAGCAGCTTTATAATTAAAACAATTTATACACGTTAAAAAGTCAGCTTTTGTTTACATTTATAGGTTATGTCATAAGGAAAAACATAAGCAGGTGTGATAGCAAAAATTATGAATCGTATGTAAAATGGAAATTTTGACATACATATTGAATTACATATGGGAAAGAAAAGTGACAGTACATATGTAAAATACATCCCGTCTGATAGCACCTTAACCTTACAAGTGGGGGGAGAAGGGATAGGGATCAGAGGGATATGAAGGGAAAGAGGATGGGAGAGAGGATGGATAACCATTAGTTGCGAAGGCCTTTGGGTTTACTAGTTTATGACCAGATGCAGTGTTGACCAGTCACACACTGTTTCAGGGCACAAACTATTAACCATAGCCTACGCTTAAGCCACCACATCACGACAAGATTGTTATCCAGGTGGGGGTCTGGTAAAGGACGTCGCAGCATACAAAATGCAAAACTTTGCTGTGGCCAATGTGAAATGGTGGTAAAAGAGAATGAATTTATTATGTACAAACTTAAATAAACGTCAATTTGAACATTTATTAAAAAACGAGAGTGAAGAATATATGTATATGTATGTAATGCTTGTAAGGAATGTGATGGAACAGTGAAAGAAGAATTAGTTGAAATAAAACAACAACTAAAACAACTAAAGAAGTTGGATCAGCTATCTTCGTTACAAGAAACAATAACATTCATGTCAAAACAATTTGATGAGATTATACGAGGGGTGGCTGAAAATAAAAAGAAAATTGAAGTTGTACAAAGAGAAAATCGTTTATTAAAGAATGAAGTAAACAATTTGAAAGATTCAGTTAAGCTATTGAATGACGAAAGAGTTAAAAATAACTGTCTTATTAGTGGCATTGAAGCAAGGGAAGGATTAACCGCTGTTGATACGTTGTTAGAAATTGCAAAAGATGTTGGCGCAGACTTAAAAGAAGATGATGTTGAAGAAGCTTTTTTTATTAAAAGGAAAAATACCTCAAACAAAACTAAAAATGAAAAACAATCTATTATTGTCAAATTTGATTCGCAAAAATCTAAACAAAAACTAATGTCAGCAAAACCAAAATTGAAAGAAAAAGAAGAAACAAAATCAGTTTATGTGAACGATTGTCTTAGTAAAGAAACTTTAAATCTTTTTAGACATGCATAAACTTTACATAAAGTCGGATATCAATCTGTGTACACCAATAGTGGTAGAGTTTATGTGAAACGAAGCGAAATTTCTAAACCAAGATTAATTAGATTTAAGGAGGAAGTAGATAATATGCTTTTGGAAGCCACAACAAACAAGTTCCAAAAACATAGATCTATTCTGCAGCCGCCATTAGCAATTGAAGATACAGATGATGATGATGAAACTCGTGATCCTTTTATGTCACCGTCTTAAATACAAATATTATTATATTCTGCTAAGTATTTTAATATCTCTTTTTACTTTTTTTATGATTAGTAATCAACATTTTTTAAATTTTGAATCCCTTACAACTTACTTTTGTGGAATAAATTTTCCTACTTTGAATATTATTTCAATAAATATGAGAAGCATTTCTTCTTTTGATAACTTTAATAATTTTATATGTATGATTTCTAAATTACCAAAACTACCAAGTGTTATAGCAGTTCAAGATACGTGGTTTAACTCAAACTTAGTTCAGATTTATAATATTCCTGGTTATGATGTTGTTCACTGCTGTAGGTCAGACGCATATGGTGGGACATCAATTAACATAAATAACAGTGTTCATTACAATGTTGAAACATGCTGTAGCAAGAACTTTCTTGAAAATATTACAATATCTTTGGTTAACCACAAAATCAATGGAAAAAGTTTAAAATTAACAACGTTTTATAGATCTCAAAAATGCAATGTAGAAACATATTTGAGTTTTATTGAAAATGTAGTTGAAAGTTATGGTCGCTTTCCTAGTATTATAGTTGGAGACTCTAACATTGATTTAATTAACAATACGTCAGCCGATTTAATTAATTTTTTGTCAAGTTTGTAACGATTCCTGAAATCCATATTTTTCGGAATGTATGGTACCTATAACACCAGCTAAGCTCGTCAGAAAATGGGGTGATTCTTTATTCTTCCAAACATGAACAATCATTACTTTAGAATTAAAACTTAGGTAGCAACAAATTCAAAGTAGATACATACATTTGTATAATAAATAAAACAAAATAATTGTAATCTAAATAAACGAACTAATTATTAGGAAATAAAACATAAAAAAAAATTCGGAAGGAAGTTTGGCTTAAAGAGAACAATGATGTTGTTTAGCTCCCTTTCTTTACCCACCCATGACCTATGCTACTCATTCCATTTTCCTGAATAGCCCACATTAACTCTAACTTTTGGTACTTAAATGTTTCGTAAAATGATTTTAGAACAACTTAAAATTTCATACTAATAACGTACATCTTTTATTTTATAGAAATGTTGAAGTTATTGTTTAATGTATTTAACATGAAATAAATAAATAAAAAAAAATGACCAACAAACGTAATTCATAACACAGTATTAAATAAGGGATGTAAAAATATTAAAAGAAAAATTATTAAGAGTATGTGTGTGTAAGCATATAACAATTTCTAATACCAAAAAAAATAATATTGAAATTTTAACTCCATTATTTAACTATAATAATTTATTTTATAAATAAATATAAATTTTTAGAAATATTAGTTATTAATATTATTTATGTATGTATAATTAATATTTCTCTATTAAATATTAGTAATTTAAGGAAAGGGGAAAAAAAATTTTTAAAATTTCAATTTTATTTATTCAACAATGTCTGATTGTTTTTTGGTTATTGAATTCAAATTTAGAAAAAAAATTAACTCACCAAAATCTCGTTCCGATGACCGCAGGCCTGTTGTCATAATAATCTGAGAAAGGTTTCCCATATTCTTTTCCAAATTTTTGAATTCAATTTCGTTATTTTTTTGTTTTTTTTTAAATGGTTGTCGTTAGAAATTTATGGAGGTTTTAAGTAAATATATTATTTATATAAGAAAAGTGTTAAGGTAATTTGCAAAGGTAAGTATGTTTATATATGTGAAAATGACATGAGCAAAATAAGGTATGAACTGTAAGTTTAAGTATGTTTATATATGAGTATATTTTAGGATAAGGATTCAAAGTTATTCATTATTTTAAATAACTGTTAAAATCAGTACGCGGTTTTTGTCGAAATAGTTTTCCATTTTGCCCCCTTCAAATTAACCGAAAATTTAGGAGAACATTTATATTTTCGTTCTACGTATGTTCTTCTCTGAATATTCCGTTTTGGCAAATCCGAGTGCCAAAACAACAAGTTGTAAGATGCCGTCCAAATAAGCAGACTAAATATATATATTCTCGTCAAAGTTGTCAGCAATTAAACCAATATTTCTCCCAAGACTCAAATAAAATAAATTCAGTTGCAAAAAGTCTGGTTGAGTTTTTTTTCCTTTTCTTCCTTCAAAAAACAATTGAGCTATATCTAGATGAAATAAATTCAAATTTGCAGAGCTCTTTGTAGAATCAATTATTGCAATCTGCAAACTAATTAAAATTAAGTTTAGACAAATCTAATTTGGTGAATATAAGTTCAGATATATTACCTTCTATAACAAGCTCTTGATGCTTATCCAACGAAATTTTATCTTACGCGAAAAATATTTGGAAATCACAATTTTTATGAGAAAAATATTTTAGTAAATTTTCAATCAAATTTTTGTTTTAAAATGAAAAATTTATTGAGAAATTTTTACATTTAAATCAAAGTTAATTTGAACAATTTGATTTAAAAAACAAAAATTTTAACTAATGGAAATAAGTATAAGTGCAAGTCCGCACAAGTTTTGATTATAAAAACTGTCATACATTGGTAACTCGTCCGAAATCTGGAACTTGTATAGATAATGTGTATAGTAATATCCCAGATGAACTTTTGATAAATACCATTGAATCAGATCACAATATAATATCTTGTATGCTTAAAAGTAATGATTCAAGTGCTGAGTATGTTAAAAAAGTTTACCGAATATGTAATTATGAACTTGCAAAAGAAAGTTTAACTTACTATTTAAAAGCTTTTCAAGAAACTGGTGACCCGTCTGTTGATACTTCGCAAATTATATCACACATTTTAAATGCAACAACAAGTTCTACTGGGGGAAAAAATGATAAAAAAATGAGTTAACTCCTTGGCTAAATCGAAATTTGCAAGCTTTTATATAATATAAAAAAAATCTTTTGAAGCAGAGAAAAAAACGTGATGTTGAAAGCAGGTTTAAAAGAATTAGTAATGTTATCAAAAAGCTTCCAAGCATTCTATGAACAACTTTTATTACAGTCATTTAAATCAAATACAGCAAGAGCCGAAGAAATGTTGGACATTTTTAAATGAAAATCTTGGAAGAAAGTCGAAGAATGAAATGAAAGTAAAAAACGCTGATGGATTGCTTATTTTAGACAACCAACTAAAGAGTGATTTATTTAACCAGTACTTTCTTCAAATTCCAAAAAACACTAAAACAGCAAATTGATTATTTACCTGGTGACTCGTTTAATTCCCTTAGAACTTTAGGTCAATGTCAAAGCATCTTTAATTTTTCATATACCACAGAGCTAGAAATAGCTGAACACATCTCAGAACTTGATGTTACAAAAAGCTCTGGGTCTGACGGGGGTTCAGCAAAAATACTTAAGGTATGTAAGGAAGATATTTGTCCATATCTCACTAGAATTTTTAACAGCATGATTGACACTTCAACATATCCATATGTTTTGAAAATTGCAAAAATTAAACCAATATCAAAAGAGTCTAAAGCTACACTGATAGAAAAGTTTCGACCAATTGCTTTGTTACCAATAATTTATAAGGTTTTTGAAAAGATACTCTACAGACAGCTTTCTTTATATTTTGAAGACAATAATTTGTTATATAATTGTGAATATGGTTTTAGAAGGGGATGTGGCACGGAAGAAGCAGTTATAAACGTAATTAATAATATATGTAAAGGTTTAGATAATTGCTTCAGTGGTGTTGGTAGTATATTTTACGACTTCTCTAAAGCGTTTGATCTCGTCGATCACGATATAATGATAAATAAACTTAAATGCTATGGTCTTAATGGACGAGACTTATTACTGCTGCGGAGTTATTTGGAAAATAGAAAACAGTATGTTGAGGTGAACGGCGAAAAAAGTTTTATTGGTTCAGTTGAATATGGAGTTCCTCAAGGTAGCGTATTAGGTCCACTATTATTTAAAATGTATGTAAATGATAAACAAAATCTTCAGTTATATGGAAAAATGTTTATGTACGCGGATGACATTTGTCTTTTTTATCCCTATAAACATTGAATGGTTTTAAAAGCTCATATGGAGTACTATTCTGCACTTATTTTAGAATATGTTAGGCTTAATAGATTGAAGCTAAACGCTGAAAAAACGAAAATATTGCGATTTAGACCATATTTAGTTCACAATCAAGTTTTTAGCATTTTCGTAGATGGAAAACAAGTAAATGAAAGTTTTGTCAACAAAATATCTTGGTGTGCACTTGCAAAGTAATCTTTCATAGGATACACATATTCAGAAACTTAAATCCAAAGTATTATCCGTTGTTGGTCTACTATATAAGTTTAAGAATAAGTTCAACCAGAAAACAAAACTGGTAATATATCAGGCTTTGATACACAGTCATTTAAACTATTTGCCTATTATATATGGCTATAAAAAAACCAATTAATTTAAATCTCTACAGAGAGCTCAGAATAGAGCATTAAAAATTGTTTTTAATTTGCCTCTGTTATATTCAACAATACCTTTGCATAGGGACATAGCTTTAACTATTCTTCCTGTACACGGTTTACACAAAATGCAGCTTTTGCTATATGTTTTTAAATCTTTGAATAAAATTGGATACCATACAATAACGTTTTCAAGAAATCAAACACCTTTCAACACAAGGAATAACACGAACTTAAGAGTAGCAAGATGTCGATTGGAAGCCACAAAACAGCAGGTAGAACACATTGGTAGTTTGGAGTTTAATAACCTTCCTGAGAACATAAGAAATATTGTTCGAATTTCTATTTTCAAAACTAATGTTAAAAAGCATCTTTTACAAAATGTACGCTTAAAGTGGAAGAACTTAAGCAGCTATTACGGGAAAGGGAAATGAAAACCTCTGGTAGAAAAGCAGAACTCATTCAACGTGTCTCAAGTTTACTTGCTACAGATGAAATTAGTGCTGATGACAACGATGTTTTTGAGGAAATGTCCCCAACAATTATTCCTTCAATTTGTAATCATCCCAACTCATCCCTAATGCAACAAAACAACGATAACGTTATAAACTTGCAACGGCAAGTTGATGAGTTGAGAAGTATGTTGGCAAGTGCAATAAGTGTTATGCAGACATTTTCCAAAGTGCCTAGTTTCCAGCACAACGTACCTCGAAACGTCCAACCAACAACGAATGTAGAACAAAGTTTGAATAATGCTACAACGTCCAACGTAAGTTCAAGTTCGCGCCCGGATAATAATTGTTCTGTACGAGAAATTGCAGAAACTATTCCAGAATTTGATCCAACGAATGAATCATCGTTATCTGTGGAACAATTTGTAGAACGTGTAGAAAGCGCAATTCAAGCATAGCAATGGGAGGAAAAATGTTTGCTTCATGCAGTATATAGCAGAATAAAATGTGCAGCTCGATTATGGTTAGACTCTCTACAGAATTTGCATTCAAATTGGAAAGACTTTGCTAAAGAATTAAAAAAAGAATGAAGCAGAAATACATTTTAAAATGATTAGTGCGGTACGCAAAGGTTATGAAAAACTAACGGATTATTGTTTTCGAATTCGTGCGTTGGGCAAACGGTATAAATTAAGTGAAAAGGCTATTGTTAAATATGCTAGAGAAGGACTTCAAAATCGTGAAATTCAATTTGCTATAGCAGTTCAGAAAATTGAATCGGTTAAAGAATTACGTGAAATTTTAAATGAATATGAACGAAATGTGCCCGAAAAGCGTGTAGAGAAAAACGTCGATACCAAAAATAAATTCGATGATTCTATGGCTAAAATGACTTATAATAATTTAACGAAAGAAAATTTAACGAATCAGCTAAAAATATAAAATGCTTTAACTGTAATGAATATATCTACTAACTGTTTAAAACCACAGAAACGCCCTCGTTGTGAAAAATGTAATAAAGTTCATTCGATAAATGAAACTGAATGTAAACAAAGTGCTACTTCGCGAAATATGTTCTGTAATAAAGATGATATGTTTAAAGTAACTGTAAGCCTGAACAGTAAAACGTTAAGAGCCTTTGTGGACACGGGAAGTCAATGCAGTTTGATAAAAAAATCGGGTTTTGAACGGTTAAATTTGAAACTAATAAAATTTAGTATGAGAATTTACGGGATTTGTGGCGGTTTACGTGTTGCAAATCATAAAATCGAAGCAAATCTTATTATAAATAAAACCGATGTATTTATTACGTTATACGTCATTGATGATGAACTCTTATTGACGGATATTTTACTTGGTCAAGATACATTAATTAACGGCAATATAATTTTTACAAGTCAAGGAGATGAAATAAAGATTAGTAAAAAAATTAACACGGATGTGCAAGATGCCAGTACAAGTTCAGAAAGTAATATTTATAATTAAAATAATGATCATATCGAAATCGATGATAAGCTTTTAAAGTGTGATTTAGAAGATGAAAACACAAAAAAAAGTTAACTGAATTAATTAAGCAAAATAAAAGTGTATTTTCGAATAATTTGAGAATTCTTGGTAAAACAGATCTAGTTCAGATGAAAATAAGTTCAATTAATTCAAACGTTGTGACACAGTCTCCAAATCGTGTATCCGAACCGAAGAAAACACTAGTTGCAGAAATGATGCAAGAGCTTTTAGACAATGATATAATCACCGATTCAAATTCGCAATTTGCAAGTCCTGTTGTACTTCAGAAAAAGAAAAACGGAAATTAACGACTTCGTATAGTGTCTACAGGATGCAAAAAAAATATAAATATTTTACGACTTTAGATCTCAACAGTGGTTATTATCAAATTTAAATTGAACCTGAAAGTCGCAAATATACAGCTTTTATTACCACAGAGTGATTATTCGAATTCAAACGTATGCCATTTGGGTTGAAAAATGCACCCATGGTTTTCCAACGATTAATGGCAAAAATACAAAATATGGTTGGCAAGGAAAATATGATGCATTACATGGATGATATACTCATTGGCAGTAACACAAAAGATGAAATGTTAAATAAAATACCAAAAGTTTCAAATGTTTTTCAAGATGCAAACTTAACACTGAATATAAGAAAATGTGAATTCTTAAGACTACACTCAAAAAATTATGTAGTTCAATTCAAACGAAAATTCATTTTAAACAACTTAAAATTCATTTAAAAAACCGGATAATTTACATTTAATTTAAAACAAATGAATTTTACATTCAATTTTAATTTTTTTATTTTTAAACAGCATATTCCGTAAAATTGTATAGTTTTTAATTTTAAAAAATATATTTTAACCGAAAAAATCAAACTACATAACAAAATAAATACAGAAAAACATTATTTTTTGGTAGTTTGTTTTTTGAATAACAAACACAAATGTTGAAAAATAAAATTATTCGTAAAATAACTATATTTTTATTCACTTTTAACAGTGCGGAAAACGAATATAATAACCCACAATCAGTTACTGTAATAATTTTATAAGTGTACAATTGAATTCTTAGGACATCAATTAACGCCAGAAGGAATTTGTCTGCGGCAATAGAGAATTTTAAACGTCCAGAAAATATTCATGAAACTCGAAAATGTCTTGGTCTAAGCGGATATTTTCGTAAATTTATTCCAAAATATTCAATTATATCAGAACCATTGAGGAAGCTTTTTTGTAAAGATCAACAATTTGAATGGACAGATCAGCAAGAAATAGCGTTTAATGAATTAAAATTAAAATTATCGTCTCAACCAGTTATGACAGTCTTTCGTCTCGATGCAGAACACCAAATCCATACAGATGCAAGTTCCATAGGATTAGCAGGTGTATTATTGCAAAATGAAAATAGAATGTTAAAACCTGTAGCGTATTGCAGTCGCTTAACTAGTCCAACTGAGAGAAATTTTCATAGTTATGAATTAGAAACTCTTGCAGTTGTGGAAACTTTGGAAAGATTTCGATATTATATTAAAATAGTAACAGATTGTAGTGCTGTAAAGTCCGCTATGACAAATCGTGAATTAATTCCTCGTATAGCCCGTTTGTGGTTGAGAATTCAAGATTTTGATGTAGTTTTAGAACACCGAAAGGGTCCATGTATGGAACACGTTGATGCCTTAAGCCGAACGCCAAATGAGTCGCCTAGTGATATAGATGTTGCTACTCTAAAAATTGATAAAATTAATCTTCATGAAGAGGACTGGTTATCTGTAATGCAAATTCAAGATGATTCGATTAAGGAAATTATCTCAAAAATTCAAAATAAGGATAAGACGTTGTTAGAAGATTATCGTTTCCAAAATTGAAGATTGTTCCGAAAATATAATAACAAAAACCTGTGGGTTGTTCCAAAATCATTACGTTGGAGAGTAGTTTAAGCAAAATATGGGGGTGACCGGTTTTCCTTTGGCACTTTTAGCAATGAAGATGTTGGGAGCTCAATTTCGGCAATTAAATCCACTGCAGTTGGTAGTCATCAGGGAAACCAGAAATATACTATAAAAACACGTTTTATGCGCATTGAATATGCAGTAAAAACTGAATATGCCTAAACATTTTTAAAAATATGCCCTAAAAATCAAAAAATGGGTAATTTGAAGACAAAATAATAATTATTATATTATTTGTGACGACCAAAGTCTTGATCGCACCAACATTTTTAGTTTGAAGTGCGATATTGAATTAAGTATATTTATTTGTTTGTGGTAAGTTTTATTTATTATTTGACAGACTTGGGTGAGTTAGGATCTACTTACGATAAGGGTTACCGTTGGAAATTTTCAAAATGGGTCACAAAAAGTGAATTTTCGAGAAAAAGGGGTCAAAAGAGGGCCAAGTTTTCTAAAAGCAGGTATATTCAATTTTAATAAATTTAATAAGACCAAGTTTTTTATAAGCAAACAAAAAATATTTATTTCTGGTAGGCAGTGCTTAAAAAACTAATTTTTTTTATGGAATGCCATTTCCTGTTTTTAACACCTGACTACAAGTTTGTTTTTCATCATTATAGCTTATTTGTTTAATGCTTTTTATGTTTTATTCCGACATTTCCTTTTTTTTTTTTTTACCGATTTTGCGATTTCAAATAAAAAAATCGGTACAGTAGGACCAGAGCTATAAATCAAAATGTGGAACCACCACCTAGAAAAAATGATAATTTTGTTACAAAAAATAACATAAATGGTGGAACAAGGTACGGAATGAGATAAGATTTTTCAAAAATTTGTTTTATTCGAATGGAAATCACGCTGTAAAATTTCGTGCAGATCCGTCCATACTTTACCTTAGGCCCCATATAAACAGTTTAGTACGCCTAAAACTGATAAAAATAATGCTATCATAACAAAATTTGGTACGTCACAGTTTTTTAGGACTAGAAATAACCCTGTGAAATTTCGTGAAGATCGATCCATAATTTACCTTAGGCCCCTTATAAGCCCTACTACCGGAAAACAGTTTAGTACGCCTAAAACCGTTAAAAATAATGGTATCATAACAAAATTTAAATTTAAACTTTTACTCAAGCTAGTTTAAATTGCTAAATAATTTAATATAGATCTAAACCTCAAACCAACCAATTTTAATGCTGATGTCTGTTTTTATAAAGATAAATTATTAATAAATATACATCATATAAATTATAAAAACACTTGTTTATTTTTTGTTTTTTTTTTTCAAGAGAGGACTATGTCCTCTGGTTTTTTATTTAACTTAAATTATTTTTTGTTTAACTTAAATTATTTTGTGCCGGAAGACTATGTCTTCTTGATCGGACTTTCTTATTAAAATTATTAATTATTACTAAGTACAACTTTTTACTTACTAACTACTTTTATTTATTGAGCAGCTAATCATCATATTCAATGCAGATATGTCGTCAGCATTTTAAATAAAAGAAAATAAAAACTATGAAATTTACTTTAAATATGTCAGCAATTGAATTGCGACAGAGGAGATTGAACTTTAATGAAATTTACTTTAAATGTGTCAGCAATTGAATTGCGACAGAGGAGATTGAACTTTAATGAAATTTACTTTAAATGTGTCAGCAAATTAATTGCGATATAGGAAATTTAACTTTAAAAGAAATTAGGTTTAAAAAGTGTGTAAGCAATTGCATTGCGACATGGGAAATTGAACTTTAATAAAAAAAATAAAAAAAATAAATATGTTAGTTATTAACTCCTCCCTTCTTAAATTGATTGTCCTCAATCATTTAGAAATACGGAATATTGTTTAGTCTTGGTGGTTTAGTGGGGGCTTCTAATGCTATTGGTTTAGGGGATTCAATACTTTGTTGCACACTTATTGTCGCCTGAGGTTCGTTATTAGTTTGTGGAATTGGAGATTCCCAAACGATTATTTTCTTGTTTTTAAAAAAAATTTTTAAGCATGCCATGGAAATGACAATTAGAATGAGGACACCAGAAATTGACCATCCTCCAATGTTCAAGTGTCTTTGAATAGTTGAAATTACTTCCGTATTATTAATCTGTAATTCGTTAAGAGCTTCGAGGGACAATAAATTAATATGGTCGCTTTCAAAAGGAGCGGGCTGCATTAATGCGGGGATAATTTGTAAGGGTGAGGCTTCTATATTGCTAAAAGTCCTATTGTTAATTTTAATAGTGCTGTTATGAAATTTGATAAGAAGCGTTCCAGATATGTTTCTACGCGTTTCATCAATATAAATTGATGTGTTACAATTATTTACTAAGATAACGCCGGACTCAATCTCTTCGATTAATGGGATATGATGATTGTTGCTCGTTACGCATGTAGAATTTTGACTACTTATAAGATTAGGAATACATTTGGTATTAGAAATATTCTTTATTTGGTTTTCTTTACAAATTCTTATATCATTATATTTTTCACAATCAGTTCTTACACCATATATAGTTTTTTCGTTTTTTAAAATCTGCTTAAATTCTAAATTAATTACAGAGTTTCCTTTTTTTACCGGTCTTAAAATTACGTTTTCGTAAGTTTCTTTTTTTGTTAAGGGAATCTTGACCAAATAAAATATTTGTTTATTAGTACTGTATAAGACAGATACTTTGGCAAATTGGAGTGCCTCTTCAGGGCTTACAAATACAATATTTTCTTTTCTAATTTTACTTGTAGCAATTTCAATTTCTTTTTTATCTAATAATAATGGGTTAACAATTCCAAGCTTTGCCCATTCGATTCCATTCTGAATATTTATTAGCTCCTCTTTAACTAGTCTTACTCTATTCTGTAAATTTATAACTATTTCGTTTTCTAATAATACATCTTTCCTTATTACATTTGAAATTTTATTTACTACGTCTGTTAGGTTTTTTAATCTTTTATTAAAAGCTTCGTTAACGTACACTTGTTTATCATTATTTTTATTAAGATCATTTATATTACTAGCTATTATTTCGAAATCGTCGTGATCCGGGGATCCTGCGACATATTTCCAAATAGTACCTATGGCATTTATTGCTCTTTTATTTTTTATAGTGGGTGTTATATTTTCTAAAATATTTTCAGTTAGGCTTAGTTCATGGATAAGGACGGGATACAGGTTATGGTGATTTGGGATGTTTTGTTGGATAAATGTGTGGGTATTGGATATGGATATTGCATATTGTGCCAGATTTATTTTATGTAAAATAGTAAAAGTTCCTTGCTGAATTTTTGCTGTACCTCCATTGATTGTTACCACGTACGAAGAAGTGTAATCCAAAATTTGGACTTCAGTTTTTGCAAATGTTAAATAAAATAAAATTATTAGAACTGCCTTCATGTTTTAGCTGTTGCTTTACTGATGAAATTATTAATGTTGTGTTTTAAAGTAAAGGTGATTTTCAACGGGTTAGAGCTGATTAATCTTCTGAAGGATGGTTAGACTTCTATGTTGAGTTTTGTGTTGATTTTTATGTTGTTGAAGTTTATGTATTTTCCTTTATTTTGGTAATGTTTATAAAGTTTTTGTAAATTGTTAATTCGTTTATTATAAGTTTTTAAGTTGTTTTCTTAATTTTTCATTGTGGTAGTTCTTTTTATTATTGTTTTTGTTTTGTAGCACTCTTTACCAGTTTAACTTAACTAAATCACTTAACAAGTTTTTATTAATTTTAAGTTTTTTTCTTAATTTTTCACTGTGATACTTTTTATTATTATTTTTTTTTTAGTAGTGCTAAACTCAACTAAATCACTTAACAAGTTTTTATTAAGTTTTTTGTCTTAATTTTTCACTGTGGTAGTTTTTATTATTATTGTTTTTGTTTTGTAGTGCTTTTTATCACTTAACTAGAACCGTTCCGATTGCACGAATTTTTTCCGTTTTACTTTTCGTTACTAAGGATTCGATACAATTCTATAAACGAACGGGTGCCTGCGGACGGACACGTACAGGCTCAGGTTCCGTGGTATATCTTTTTATTATACCAGGCTGCTCGGGCGCCAATTATAAAAACACTTGTTTATTTTTTGTTTTTTTTTTTCAAGAGAGGACTATGTCCTCTGGTTTTTTATTTAACTTAAATTATTTTTTGTTTAACTTAAATTATTTTGTGCCGGAAGACTATGTCTTCTTGATCGGACTTTCTTATTAAAATTATTAATTATTACTAAGTACAACTTTTTACTTACTAACTACTTTTATTTATTGAGCAGCTAATCATCATATTCAATGCAGATATGTCGTCAGCATTTTAAATAAAAGAAAATAAAAACTATGAAATTTACTTTAAATATGTCAGCAATTGAATTGCGACAGAGGAGATTGAACTTTAATGAAATTTACTTTAAATGTGTCAGCAATTGAATTGCGACAGAGGAGATTGAACTTTAATGAAATTTACTTTAAATGTGTCAGCAAATTAATTGCGATATAGGAAATTTAACTTTAAAAGAAATTAGGTTTAAAAAGTGTGTAAGCAATTGCATTGCGACATGGGAAATTGAACTTTAATAAAAAAAATAAAAAAAATAAATATGTTAGTTATTAACTTATACAAAGATATCCCTCCTGAAATATTCGGACAGTCGGTGGAGGGTATTAAAGATTTGGCACAGCCGAATAAAGCACTCTAACTTGTTTTATTTCATTTTTTGTCTAAGATAAAATTCCCGAGAAACTACACTGGAGTCATGTGATTTTGAATTTCTAAACTTAATCCAGATGTCATAATATTTGATTGATCAATATTAGGTTTTTCAAAGATAACAATTATGGAAATTTTTTAAGCCATTTATGTTCATTTTAGAGTTTAAGGCTCGAATAAAAAAAAAGCTACGCATTTTATTTAATAATTTTACAACTTAAATAATTATATTTGTTTATAATTTTTGTCAAAATGTAGGTATGTTTGCCTTTTCATTTGTTTTATTACATTGTTTTTTGTTCTTTATGTAATGCCACAATTGTATTTTTATTAGTTTATTTAATTTATTTAACAATCTTTTCTTTTTTTCGCCACATTTATGTTTTTGTTTATTTATTTTACAATCTTGTTTTTGTTATTTTGTTCGCTTGTTTACTGTTTTTAATCGACCGTGTAAATATTTGTTTTAAAGTACGATAAAAGTCGCAAACTGCGTATCATTATTTTTTTAAGAAATCTTTTTTTTTTTTTTTGCTTTGGATTTTAATAACTCTGTGTTTTTCTTAAACGGATATTTTTTAAATATTTCTTTTACAATCGTTCCTTAAAATTTAAGGCTGCAATGTTTTGCAAGTTATATTTAAGACTCCAAAATCAATTGGAGGGAAAACGTTTTTATAATTTTTTTTTTGTTTTTGGAAAAAAACGTTTTTTTTTTTATTTTACAAATATTACATGTATGTATGTATGTATGTATGTAACTATATTTTAACATATCGAGCCCTAATAGCAAAAATGATGTAACCAACAACATTTTAGATATTTGGTTTCTGATGAAATCGATAATTTTTGATCATTTGCATCATCTCCAAAAATCTCATATCTCTGGGAAGTACCGTTACGAAATAAAAGCAAAAGCAATTTCAAACGAAACCCTAGACTTGAAGCAAAACTATTTTCAAAAAAACCTTCTCCTGTAAAATTTTATTTTTGTTGGTTACATTATTTTTGCTTTAAGTACTCGATTTACATATCGCACTCGTTCAACAATACTGTATTAACTCAAAATTTTTATTTTTTCACTTTTTGGAAAAAATGGATACGTAATATTCATATCTACCCACTGTAAAAATATTGTGCAATTTTGTCCACTTTTTTGTAATGAAACGGTTGCTTTAAAAATTCTTTTTCATATGCCTGTAATGTTAAATTGAAAATTGTTTTGCTTCTACTGAAAATTTTTAAATTTTGAGTTAATACAGTATTGTTGAACGGGTGCGATATGTACTCACATAAAAAAAAGATTTAAGAAAAACAGAATATATTATTGTAACTCATTAAAAACGTCTAGTACATTTTCATCTGTCTCGTCTACGTGCATGCTTTCATAATTAAATAATTTAAGCTTTCAGAAGACGGAATACAAATTTAGATTCATTGCTTAAAGAATGTCTAAAGGCCCAACCATAATGTCTTAAGTTGGCTTAGACAAATGTGCAAATACATGTTAACCATTTTGAACTTCAGGAAACTTTTTGCTAAGGTTATTGAAACTGTCATTTGTTCAAGCAAGGTGCGAATCTAATCGCACATTCCATACGAAATGAGATGTTTTTTATTTTGTTTTTCTAAATACATTTGAGAGACTTTTTGTTAATTTTGAGAGTAGGTTAAGCAAGGCTATGCATATTATGGTTAGAACTTATCTCTTAAAATATTACATTCAACTGTAGAAGTTGCCAGTTGGATTCTTTTTTAATTTTTTATAATACTAAACATTGAGAATGCTCGCTCGAAAGTTGCGTTCGAAAATGGTAGTGCCAGTAACGCAGATGCTATCCTACTAATATTTGAACATTTACTTGTAATAAAACTTATATTAAATAATCACATTTAAATTAATTTGGGTTTTTCCATTTTGTTTTTAAATATTTCATAATATTAACCCTAAAATATCCCCAAATGCTATTTATACACACTAAATTTCCCCCTTACTACTTTTTAGTCCCTAAAACTGACCCTAAATGCAAAGTAAACCCCCAAATTTGGGGTGAAAATCCCTAACTTGGCAACACTGGTGCAATAAGAACAAAAAGTTATGTAAAAGCCCACATTATGTCGGATGTTGTGTTTTAATAACCAAGATGCTTGTACCTAATTTGGAAACTTTTTCTCTTTCTATATATACAGGAAAATAGATAAATAAATAAATAAACAAAACGCAAAAGACATATGTATATGTACATCGTTACTTTTAGTGATAGGTATAGAAAAAGAAAATAGTAACATGGAATTTTATGAAAAAAATAAAAGGCAGTCGATCTTAACGGAGCCGATGTGATTTGCTCATACATTACCCGTTGGCTAACCGATTTGATAGTTTTATATACCGACTTGTTAAGGAAGAATTTTACCATTTACTTAAGTTATATTTATTAAGGTACGGTCACATATGGCAAACATTTGTCAAAAAATATCAAATATTTGTTTGCCCTAATCTGACCACAAAATATTTTTGAGGGGCAAACAGAAAAACAGCTGATTTTGGGCAAACAAAATTATTTGCTAGCAAACAAAAATACTCCTAATGTGACCATTTAACGTCAAATATTTTCCTCGATTTTAGGCAAATAAATATTTGTTCTTACAAAAATTTTGTAAGACCAAACAGCGGCAAATAAAAAAGCTTTGAAATAAAAATTATTGAATAAAATTGAAAAAATTAACAGAATTAAATAATTTTTTAATTATGAAAAAACTTATTTATATAAAACAATTTTTGCTGTGTTCTCATTTTAACAAAGAGTTGCGCGGTAAGTAGGTTTCAAGATGTTACAAAATACATTTTTCTTAAGTAAGTAGGTAATTTATTTAATATGGGTATAAAATATGAGCCAATGTTACGAATTATGCATTGCAAAAATGGCGTATCTATAAATAGTTTGGGGTCAGTGGACAATCATGGACCTGCCAAAAGAAAATTAAATAATGAATTTAAGATTTATATAAAACTTATTAGTGCCGAATAATTTACCGACATCGACATCTTTATGAGATTTTTTCGTGATTGTGACCTAGCACCAATTCTCGGCCTACCAAGACAACATTTACAAGCTATTATAGAAATTTTTGCTAAAACCAACATTTATAAGATTATTATGACATTAAAAGCTATTTACAGAAGGGGTATTTGTATAAGAGCTATGGTTAAATATGGATGGATTACAATAACATTTGGTAAGGTGATAATAGATTGTTTGTTGGCACAAAACTTTCTCCAGAAATAAGTTTTTATGAGCAACAAAGATACGCGAAAATTGCAAAAATAGCGATCATTTTTCATATTTCAAACAAGCCATAAAATTGACTTTAAGTCCCTAAAACTATAAGGAATGGCAAAAATTCGATAAAAGTGGCTAAATTAGCGGAAATTCGCAAAAATTTGCTAATAGCAAAGTTTAATATCGAGGGCCTATATTCAAAATCCTCTATCTTAAAAAACACAACTTTTCAGGAGAGCCAAAAAACTGTTTTTTTCGCGTATTAATTGAGTTATTAAAATTCGGTATTCTACAATATTTTTTAAATTAACTACTGAATCTCACAGATAATTGGTTCATAAAATTTTGCATTATTGGGGACTTTATGCGAGATAGAGGATTTTGCTTCTCAAAAATATTCAATATGTATGTATGAAAATGAAAAGATAGAGGGTTTTGAATTTTAATAAAAATAAATTATTTTGATTTTATTAATGCCATCTGTCGGTGTATAACCTGGCTTATTAAGGATAAAGGCTAATAATGCAACATAAGATAAAAAAAATAATAATAAAAAATATTAATCAAAAAGTTATAGCAACAAATTTTTTTTTTTATTTTGCTTTTTGGAGTTCGACTGGTGCAAATGATCGTAAAAATAATGGTATTCCGGTGGTATAACCCTCTTCAAATGTTGTAAATTCTTCCACTTATTTGGTTGAATTGAAAGTGGAGCAGAATAAAGAGGTTTTGGTTCAATATGTACTGTATAAGGTTTAATACGAACAGGAAGATCAATGTGATCTGTATCAAAATTTAATTTATATTTAACGCTACCATCTGGAAGATATAAAAGAGATCTTAAATTGGACACTGTAGGATCGTTCTTTACTCGTCCTGGTCTAATTGAAAAAAAACGCATAAGTTTGTCATCACTGTAATTGTTAAAGAAATCATAATTTAAATATTCCGCATCAAACGGCTTTTTCACGATCTCATTATTAATTTTAACAGTCCTTCTGGCTTCTGTAGTGATTCTAACGTAATCGATTGGCAAGTGTATAGACTGATTTTTCAACTTAATCTCTATCTTGGCACTATCGCACTCCATTTGCGTATGGCCTTTCTCTAAGAACTTCTGTTCAATAACTTTATTATTTTTAGCAGCAAAATTGGATAGAGCATTAGATAAATAATGGTTACGATTTTGGTAGCCACAACCATCCGAGAAAATTGTAATTGGCAATGAATCTGATAAGCTATACGTTTTTAAATGATGAATAATGCAGGAAACAAATACCGACGCTCAGTGGCCAATTTGGCTTCGCTAGCGGCATTTAATTCAAATTTGAAAAACCGTTAATTTTTTTTAACAATCGATAACAAATACATTCACTAGATTTGTATCGATTTTAAAAGTTCAGCTTACAGCTGATGAACAGCTGTGAGCTGTCAAAGTCAGAATATGTTTCTGCAAGTGTTGTGCAAAATATTTCCGCCTTTTTGATCATCGTTTTGCTATTCGTGTTAAACTTGCAAATTTTATTATTTTCATTAAAAGTTTTGTTATATACTAACGCCAAGGTATGTATTATATAAAAAAACTGTGGTTGTGATCTGTATACTTATGTTATTTATAAAACGTAATCGTGTTTAAGTGTATTAGCAACTCGCCCATGTAACGTACACCTGTCTTTTGTGGAGTAGCACAATTCACCTGCATTCAGTGTAATTGTAAATTTTCCTATATGTGTAAGCCATAGTGTGTCCAAAATGCCCAAAATTTACTGCGAGTACCTGCGAGCCTTCAATTTATTGTACTTTTTAGGCAAAATGTCAGTCTGAATCTGATACTGAAGAATCTGATTAATATTTCTTTTATAATATGGTTTCTCTTTGAGTTGACAATTTTTTTTTCATTTTATATATGAATATATGGTGGAAAATGTTTGTTGAATTAAAAACAAACAAAAAAATTAAAAATAAAAAATTAAAATTAAAAAAAAAATATTTAATTTTTTTTTCCAAAAATTGTTTCATTTTTTTCTGAATTGAGAAAAAAAAAATTTTTTGAAGATATCTTCTTTACTTTGGAAGCTATGAATAAAATGCCGCTAGCGAAGCCAAATTGGCCACTGTGCGACGCTGACAAATCACCATTGATTTCGCTCCACCAATAGTTTGTGCACTGATAAGTACCTACATATAAATAGTAAAATTGTGTACCTGAAGGCGTTGCTTAAAGTAAATTGCTGAAGCATTAATATTGGGACACAGTTTTACTGCTTGAGCGTCCATTGTAAAAACGTGACGTACACCATTCTCAGCTGCAATTTTATCAATACTTTTTTCATACTGTGCACGATTTTTTTTGAAATGTGTTGATTATATTCATCAGCTGATACTTGTTTAGCCTTAAATCCGACACAGATATCGCATTGGTCTTTGCGAGGCATAAATAAAGCCAAATTCTCCTCCTCAAAAGATTTAGAAAATGAAAAAGTAGAAAAGGCCTGAAAATTTTTCTCTGAGCAGTAATTACAGTAATCTTTATATATATCTGCTTTGGTTTTTTGAAGTTGATCCGATGTATATTTTGTTGGTATCCTTACGACAGTAGTGGCTTTCCATTTTATCTAATTGCTCAAAATATTCTTTTAAATCTACTGCATTTTCAGATTTTTTAGCATTAAATGATAAAATTTTGGGTTCTTTTACTTTTAACCAACCTTTTACCATATCAACATTTACTGATAGAGTGGAAAGAAACATGAAACGGCATACCTGTAGAGATTCCTGCTTGAAGGTTAAAGTAAATTTAAAGCTATTCTGTTTCTTTGAATTCTCTACTGTACAATTTTGTTTGGCTTTGCGTACGACGTGGCTTTTTACAAACACTTGCTTAGCTTCCCAGGTCATATCCCATGTAATAATTAAAAAAAGAGTTTTTATTTTAAGTTTTTAAACGGTGCAATTTGTGTGCACTCGTTAGTAGGCTTTGTTATGGTAAATTTTTAGTCTATTCTTATGCACTATTTGTGTTTTATTTGTTATCATATTAATTATTGTTATATTATTATTTAAATCTAACTTTATAATTTTAAAAGGTCCATTATATTTTTGTTCTAACTTGTGACCTGTATTATTTGTGAGTAGTACTAAATCTCCTAGTTTAAAGTTATAATCTATTATACAGTAGTTTTGACTTAACTGCCTTTTGTTTACGTGCACTTTTGACTTAACTGCACAAAATTGATCATTTTTGGAATTATTCTTT
Source organism: Pollenia labialis (assembly GCA_949318255.1). Taxonomy (NCBI): domain Eukaryota; kingdom Metazoa; phylum Arthropoda; class Insecta; order Diptera; family Polleniidae; genus Pollenia; species Pollenia labialis. Next base: position 138,685,735 of record OX439141.1, on the reverse strand, counting down.
CTAATTCCATACAAATTCCTTTTTTAAGTGCACTTTCTATACCTGCACATTTAAGATAAATGCACAAAATTTTTGACATTTTAAAATTATTTTCATACAAAATATCAAAGTTAGCTGCACTTTGACTTAACTGCCCAAAATAAATATTTTCTGGAATTATTCTTCAAAATCCTTGTTTACGTGCATTTTTTATACCTGCACATTTTTCATATTTTTGGGCAGCTTTAAAATATTTTCATACAAAACATCAAAGTTAGCTGCACACATAAAACTATATGTATGTTGGCCACTTTTTCACATAAATATCCAATTTAAGCTGTTTATAAAAATATAAATCGCAATTATTTTGTTTTTTATGTTCTTTGTGAATTCTCATTGTTTTTGTTAATGATTCTTTTATATTAAATAAACATACATTCATGTATAAAATGATCTGTTATGTCCCAGCTAGCATAGGCTGTTTGTTAGACGATTATGTTTAATATACAACTCCTAAAAGAATCTTCTGGTGATTATCTGACGAGCAACAAAAACATCTAAATCTTTTCTTAATTTATTTATTTTTTGACACGCTCGTCTGTAAATCTTGAAATGAACCTTTTGGGACTCTCTGTAAAGCCTATAGTACACGGAATGTAAAAAGTCACATGCGCATGTGGTTCTGACGTAATTTTGTCGTCATCACACAACACGAACTTGCTATTGTGGGTATTGTAGTGACGTCAAAATTACGTCAGAACCGCATGCGTATGTGACTTTTTACATTCCGTGTACTATAGGCTTAAGAGTCGTATAATAATTACTAAGCTACCTAAAGAAGACAGTTTTTGAAGTATGAAAATGCTATTGCCAATACAATTTTAATAAAACAAACCGGTCTAAGGATCTGCAAAAAAGGATTTTCCGACAGGATGGTATTGATTTCGCGACCTTAAGGTTTGTTTTATAGAAATTGTATGAAAATTAGAAGTTTTGGCTTGAAAAATACGCCTGATGCCCTTATTTAGGTAGCTTAGTCATACGTTTGAGTATTTCACGGGTTGTAAAATAAAACCTACATGAGTCTCATACGACTCTTACTCAACATACATCATAAACGATTCCCTTTACGAATAATATTAGCGTTTTTCGCTGCTTTATGGAAGAATCTCTCTTACGAATCAGCACGTGTAACAGTTTCTCCCGTGCTAGGAACCGTCTACAATTAAAAAATGATCTCGTCGACGATCAAAAAGACTCTTTGTGAGATTCCTAGTAAGTTCCTGGGTTGAAATAAAATTTTAATAAAATATAAATTTATGTATTAAAAAAATAATTTTTTTTATTCTACTTTTAAATCAAACACTTTACTTTAGCTGCACTTTTGTGCAGGTAACCACAATTGTGTACCTGCACATTAAGGCAGGTAAATGCATTTAAGATAGCTGCATTTTTGATTTACCTGCACAAAAAATCGTGCAAAGGAGATTGTGCAGCTAAGTCAAAACTACTGTATTCCTATCATAGTTTAACTTTTGCTTATGTTTATGGTTCTCTAATAGTAATTTAGCTCTCTTATATGCAATTTCTAACCTAAATTTTGCTTCTTTACTGTAATCTTCTAAATTATATAAAGGTGTTATTCTATCTACTTCATTAAATTGATGGAAGGCATTTGGAATTTTCCCAAAAACTAATTCGTATGGACAGTAACTATGCACTCTAGACGGTGTAGTATTAAAGCAATATGTGAAATATTTTAACCATTCGTCCCAGTCTGTTTTGTCCACTGAAATATAAGAACGTACGTATTCATTAAAACTTCTATGACTTCTTTCAATTGTTCCCAAGGTTTGGTGGTGATGGGCTGTAGAAGTTAGTTTTTTAATTTTTAAGAGGTTACAGAGTTCTTGTAATATCGAGTTTTTATATTCCGTTCCCATGGCTGAGATAAACGTCTTCATCGGTCCATAGGAAAGTACGAAATTTTGAAATATTGCTTTAGCAATTGTCTTAGCATTTTTGTCTTTAATAGGTATAGTAACCAAATATTTAGTTAAATCACATATTAAGGTGATAGCATATTCATTTCCTTGAAAGGATCTAGGAAATGGTCCCACGGTGTCTACGTATACTATATCAAATGGTTTATTAGGAGTTTCTGTTATAGTCATAGGACATTTAATATGTTTGGTACTTTTTGCTATTTGACATTTGTGACATGATTTGACATATTTCGATATGTCTTTGGACATATTTTTCCAATAAAAATATCTTTTAATTTTTTCTATTGTCCTATATATACCACAGTGTCCTCCTTCTATTGGATCATTGTGATATTTCAGCAAGATATCTAGAATTGCCTTGGCATTCTTATTATCAATTTGGGTCACCTGATTAAGTAGCGCTACTTCTATTTTCTTCAATACTCTATTGCCCATAGTTTTAAAATTATTGAAAGAGATAAATTCGAAAATTTTCTCATTAGGTGCCACTTGTAATTTTTCAATGTTATGTTCACCGGCCACTTTTTCGAGCCTAGGGTAAAATTGTCCTAAGTCAAAATTCCCGTTAGTAAACAAATCTTTAATATGTATATATGCTACTATAGATTTTCCTCGTTTTATGTAACATTTTTCGGGGGAAATCTTTAGTTTATGATATTTTCTGACGTCAGTGTTATTTAATGGTACATATATACTGGGCTTTTTATTTATATTATTATTAATTATCTGCTGATTACTAGGTTCTTGTATTTGTCCTTTATTGGTCATTGATCTAGTCGTGATTTTTAAAATGTGTTGTTTCATGTCTTTTAAGTCATTTATTGTAATACGGGATAAAGCGTCCGCGACGTAATTATCTTTTCCCCTAAGATATTCAACTGTAAAATCGTACTCTTTTAAATCTAGTCTCATTCTAGTAAGTTTGGAACTCGGATTCTTCATCGAAAATAAATAAGATAATGGTCTATGATCAGAGCGAACTAGGAAATGTGTTCCATATAAGTATGGTCTGAAATGCATTATAGCCCAATGTATGACCGTTAATTCTTGCTCAATAGTGGATTTGTTGCTTTCACCCTTCGTAAACATTTTAGAAGCATATGCAATTGGCAGTTGTTTTCCTTCATATTCCTGTGTAAGTACTGCTCCACAAGCTTGTTTGCTTGCATCTGTCGTTATGCAAAATTGTTTAGAAAAGTCTGGATATTGAAGTAATGTTGGCTTCATTAGGGCCTTCTTAAGATATTCAAATGCAAAATTGCACTCATCTGTCCATTCAAATTTTGTATTCTTTTTAGTGAGTTTGGTTAAATGTCTTGAATATTCCGAAAAATTTTTAATGAATCTTCGATAGTAGTTGCAAAATGCAACAAATCTTTTTGCACTATCTGCATCTGTTGGTTTAGGGTAATTTTCAATTATTTTATATTTAGTGTCATCTGGTAGTATGCCTTTATCGGTGCATTTGTGACCAAGGTATGTAACTTCTTTCATGAAAAATGAACATTTTTCTGGGTGTAATTTTAGATTGTGTTTTTTGCATAACTCGAAAACTTCTTTTAAATTTGAAAGCATATGTTTTTCTGAACAACCCAATACTACTAAGTCATCCATGTATAAGAAAGCTTGATTTGGGCTTAATCCGCTAAAAGCTAGTGTCATCATTCTTTGAAAAGAATTTGGGGCTATTTTGAGACCATATGGTAGTCTTGTAAATCTATATGAACCGTTATTTGTTGAAAATGATGTTAGATCTCTAGAATCTTTTTCTAGGCTAATTTGGTGGAATCCCGCCATTAGATCTAAACAAGAAAAATATTTCGCTCTACCTAGTTGATCTAAGATATCATCTATTCTTGGCAATGGAAATTTATCTGCCAATAGTTTTTTATTTATTTGTCGATAATCAACAACAAGTCTCCATCTTTTATTTTCACAATTTGGAAGTGATTTCTTTGGAACTAACAATATTGGACTGTTATATTCAGAGTTTGATGGTTCGACAATTTCGTCTTCTATTAATTTCTTTACTTGATTTTCTATTTCTTCCTTATGTGTATGAGGTATACGGTAATTTTTGATGTATACTGGTTCTTGATCTTTTACTCTTAACTTTTGTTCATAGAAGTTGTTGGTTGTAATAGCTTCTGAGTCTAAACCGAAGATATCGCTATATGAATCGCAAAGTTTACACAAAGTATTTTTAAATTGTTCGGGAAAATTTTTCTTTAAAATTTTTAATACTTCTGATTTTCTTTGTTTGTTTTTGGTTTGATTTGCTTTTATTATGTCATATTCAGAGAGTTTTTCGGTTTTTATTTTACTTTTATTAAATGTTGTTACAGTTTCATTAGTGTTAAGTATACGGATAAATGCTTTATTTGACTTTACTAAAGAGTTTGCAATAAAAACACCTGGTTCAAGTTCTTGATTTGGAATAAGTATTTCATCATCACAATTACTAAAATTGATTTGACGAATCACTTCAGCTCTTGGTGGCAAAATTATATTGTTACAGTTATTCGAAATCGGTATTTCTATTTATTGTGGTATGTTGGATGGTCGTAAGACAAGGTAATCGTAATCCTGATTAAAATCTAAAATACAATTATATTTCTTGATGAAATCCATACCAATGATTCCATCATAAGTTATTGGAAAATCATTGCCCACTATTTGAAAATTATGTGGTATTAAATAAGTTTTAAATTTTAAATCAAAGAATATGCTACCAATTGATTCAATTTTCCCTTGTCCTATTCCACTTAATGTTGTGGTTTTGTTAGTATTGATTTTTTTTATATTGAAATATTTTGCTTTAACTATTGAAATGTCTGCGCCTGTGTCTACTAATCATCTTATTGGAGTGTTAGTATTGTGAATGTAAATATCTATTGAACAACTATAGTTAAGGTTAAGATTATACACTTTTCTTTTTATTGATCTGATCTTAGGGGAAGATTCGAGTTTTCCGGATCTCTTTCTTCGTTGGTCATGTTACGTACGTAGTTCCTATTTCTACCGTTATTATTATATCTTTGTTGGTTTCTGTTATTGTAGTTGTTATTGGCGCTATTGGTAGTTCTGTTATTGTTGTAGCTGGTGTTGTTATTTCTGTTACGTGAATAATTATTTTTGTTATTATTTCTATTAAATGTTCTACGAAAATAATTAGGATTTGGTCGATGTCTATAATGAAGTATTGCGTTTTGTTGTCCAGTTGCTTCTGTGCAACTGCTGACAAATTTGCTTATTGCTTCATTCATGTTATTAAATTGACCTGCCTCCATTATGAGTTTAACCTTATCTATACTACAGTTTTTAGTTAGTGCTTTTATAGCTACTTGTGTAGAGTATTTAGTTGCTAGTTCGCTAGTCAATCCGTCTGAAATATATGCATTTTCTAGTGATTTTGTTAGAAGCTCTATTTCGTTGCAATAGGTGTTTGCTGTCTTAGTCTGCTGTTTTATATTTAATATTTTAGCTGTTAGTACCTCAACAGATTCTCCTTTAACAGTTGTCTGAAGCCTGTTTATAATTTCTATGATTGTGGACTCATTACTAATTAAATTCCTTGCGTTACCTTTAATTTTTGTTTTTATTAAAGCTACCGCTGATGATTCATGAGGACCCTTAATTGTATCAACTAAAGTTAATGAGTCTATGAATGATCTTAAATTTTCTGATTTCCCGTCAAAGTCTGTGATTAACTTTGAGGCTGTATTCAAAAATTCTACTATGGTTTGTGTCATGTTGGTGCTTTCTACTTTTGAAAAATATTTATCAATTTCAATCCTCTCGTGAAGAGAAATTGGTAATTCTATATTGAAAGCTTTTCTATTTGTTATATTTAATAGTTTATTTCTAACGTCTTGGTAAAACGCTTCAGCTGCTGCTTTATGAGCTGCAGTTAATCTTGCGTAGTTAACGTTTAGAAGAACTCTTATATCTTCTAAGCAATATATAAGAATTTTTAAATGTTTTAAAGTGGTTTCGTCCTTAGTTGGGCGGTCTATATTGAGACATTTGTAAGATCTGTCAAATTTTGCTTTAATATTTCTACACCTTTCCAAAATGCCTTTCCAATCCATAAAACGGGGAAAAAAAAAATAAAAATAAAAAAATAATTTAAACTCTGTCTAAATCGTTTGCTCTACTGGCATATCTTTTTTTTTAGTGACCTTTTGTGTATTAAATATATTTTTAGTAATAGATTAATTGCTGCAATTATTACAAGGACTAAGTTAAGTGTCCATAGTGACTTAATTTCAGAGGTGTGGTCAACAATCTCTACGTTATTAACGACGTTAGCGTTAGGTTTATCTATTTTTGATTCTTCTCCTCCCTTATTTAATCATAAAAATTAAAATTAATTTACATAGTATGGTAGATACTTTTATTGACTTAAAAAAATTTTTTTTTTTTTTTTTTTTTTTTTTTTTTTTGCTTATTATAATAAAAAAAAAGGAATTAGTTGTGTCAATGGCGGTTAACGCCTACCGACCTAAGAGTGCACTTATGTAGTGCACTTCTGTATTTTTAAAAGTTGTTCTAATTCTGTTATTCTTTGCCACATTTTTGTGGCATCTTCCCACTTTGGTGGTGGATCCCTGTTAACTTCCCTCAATAGAAGTGCTTTTTCCCTTCTAAGGCGGACAAGCTGGCCTCCTCGTCTTTTGGGCTTCTTTATGTCCTTGATTACGGTCAAGTCCTTCTTAGGGGTTGCTTGCTGTTTGTTTTGTTGTTGTCGTCTTCTATACTCTTCGAGGGTAAGGGCTTTCGGACCCTCATTCATCCTTCAGAGCGTTCTTAGGCCGGTTTTGCTTTGGGTGCTTTTTAATTTTTAGCACTCCAAAGTACTGGCAGAATCGCCATGTAATAATTAAAAAAAGAGTTTTTATTTTAAGTTTTTAAACGGTGCAATTTGTGTGCACTCGTTAGTAGGCTTTATTGTTATGCTCTTTTCATTAACAAATTATTCTAACTTATATACTAACAATGAGAATAATTCTTAACCTACTGTTATGTGTAAATTAAAATAACTTAAACTAAGGTATGGGAAAATTAGTGAAATATGATTATACCTGCAATTTATAAATAGTTCCCATACATTTGGGTGTAGTACTTTATTAAGCGGCATATCAGGGTTTAGTATTTTGGTGTAATAAGATACCCATTTATGTATGCGCTTTAAAGGTGTGAATTCATGCAAGTAAATAATACTATATTTAAAGGAATGAATTCATGTGATTAAATAATACTACACCCAAATGTTTTAAATATATAATCTCTGGTTTCATGATCAAACTATTGGCAGTGTCTTAATTTGCTTTTTCCGCAAAATGATGATGAACACGAAACTCCCATTTTTCTTGGTGGTTTTTTTGAATTTTGTATGAAAAATCCATCAGTAGTAGAAAATCCTAAATATTTTTGGCCTTTCATTCGCTTTACTGAGTTTTCCTTTCGGAAATTTGATATAGGATTATGTTTCCGCTTAGTTCTTTTGCAAACGACCAGATTATTGTTGATTTTTTCGTCTTCGGAATCTGGGTAGATATGATTTTTGTTTTATTGCCGTTTTAATTTATTATGTGACAACATACCTGATATCCGACCGTCCTCTATATCTTCATTTGATGATACATAATCGACTGCTATACGTTGCAAGGAATTGAAAGCAACATTATTTTTCTGTTCACACTTAATATAATCAATATCAACATCAGACATTTTGAACTGTTACAAAAGGTTATTAATAAAATCTTATTTTAAACTAAATTTTAAACTTACTATTTTGTAAGTTTATCACACGATAATATTATTTTAATTACATACGATTTTAAATATCCTATAAATTACTTATTTTTTTACAATAATATCATAGATAACACTTTAAAAGAAGACTCTTTTTTTAAGCAAATTCCTTCTTTAACCATTTATTTTTATGTCATGGACATTATATTTTCCAAAAACAAGCATGTAAAATATTTTCATGGTAATTCAGCTCAGAATCGGCTTTCGCTATTTTGATAAACCATTAAAAATGTCAAATTCATGTTCAGCTTGCAAAAAATAGTAAAAAACATGTATTGGAAGAACAACTTGTTCCAAAAAATATTTGAAAATTAATTATTACAAAAGATAGAGGGTTTTGCATTCAGAAAAATTAATTGTGTAAGATAGGAAAAATACAAAAATGCAAATAAAACAGCAAAAAAAGAATATGTTTGTAATGAAAATCACACCATACATGAGGTTTGTTTTACTGAACATTTTACCATTAAAAAGTTATTTTCGTCAAAAGCAAAGATAGAGGGTTTTGAATATAGGCCCTCGATATGTATTTATTAAAAATCGTTAAAGCTGTTAAGAATCAAAGGAAACAATTGCATCTATCGCGAACATTCACGAAAAATTGCAAACCCAAAAATTTATTTGAAATTGCCAAATCGGTTAAAAAACAAAATGTCGGAAAAAAACAAAAAAAAAATAACAAAAGTAGCGAAAATTCGCGAAAATTTTTAATATTTCAAACAACCCATAAAATTTATTAAAAGTCCCTCAAACTAAAAGGAATGGTAAAAATTCTGTAAATATTGCTAAATCAGTGGAAATTCGCAAAAATTTGCGATATTTGTGTGAAAATACGTATTGTTTTTATTATATAAAGAACATTTCAAACTAAAAACCAAAATTATGTTTTTTTTGCTAAAAATGTTCTCACATATAAGAATTAAAGTCGATTCGTTTTACTGTCACTAACCCCTTACCACTCTAATTGAAAACGAATAAAAACATGTGGAGGTGAATTGTGGAACACAAAAAATGCTGAAGTAATCCACATTCGAGTGAATTCGGATTCTAGAACACACCCGATTATCTCAAAAATTGCGACATGTACTTTGCGAATAAGGTTAACATCGACAGCTAGCCGGACGGATGGACATTGTTATATCGATTTAGAAAAGGATGCTGACGAAAAATAAAAATGTTGGCCGCAAGTTCGTCCAAGCAGTTTGGATTGAAATTCAGCACTTTTGGTTCAGTAGGAAAAGAGTTATGAAGCGAAATGGGAAACAACCTCTTGAAAAAATCAATATTTATTTACAAAAACTAACGTAAATTGGTGGCGGAATGCACCTTTTATCGTTAAATTTTGCACAAACTCAATTTATATGCCTAGAAATTATATAAATGAATTTCGTGAAGATCGGTCTATTATTAACAAATAATCCACTCTCTAAAACACTTTATTGCTCGCGTCTAAAACCGTAACAAATAATACTTTAGTTTCATAATGTACATACATACATACATACATATGTACATACATATGTTACATAGTTTAGTCGTATAAGGCTGGAAATTACTTTGCCAAATTGCCTTATCCATTTATTTGTTATCTTATTCCTCTTTTACTTTTAAAATTGCTGTTCTCGCTCTCCTGTACAATAAAACCATAAAAGTTTCAATATTTTGCATCAAAATGGTAATTTTTAGTTTTAATGAAAAGTAATTTTATTTATTTAATTTTTATTTTTGACAATTTGTTCAAATAATTATTTTGAGGCAAATATTTTTATATGTAAACACAGGGCAAACATGTTTTCCCATTTTTTATTTGAAGGTATTTATAAACTGTTTGAACAAACAAAAATGGGCAAATAAAATTTTTATTTTTTTTAACAAATTTTAAAAAAATGCCGGCAAACAAAATTTGACAAATGTTTGCCATATGTGACCGTACCTTTAATCAACATTTATATAAACTTGTAAATATATATTTTAACAAAGTTAATTATAAAAAAAGAGTAATTTTTGGCGATTCAGTATTTCGGTTATAACTCAGCCATTTTTTAACCGATTTGGCAGATTTATATACCGACGTGTTGAAGAATTTACCATTTACTTTAGTCATAACACTTGGACTCGGGGAGATCTATGGTTCCCGAAAGAGGGTATTTAAAAAAAAAAAATTTAATTTTGGTCATAACTTGTTTGTATCTGAACCGATTTTCCCGAGTTTTTTATAAAATATGTTCTACTTAAAATTTTCGATATTTTGATATATAAGTCATATCCATAGGACATATGGCAGCCCTAAAATTTGTATACAATTTTTAATTTTTTTTGTACGGGTGGTATCACGCCCACTTCTCCAATCCCGCCCACATTTTGTAGGATGGTGTGCATTGGCAACCTAAATGTGTGTACCTAATTTGGAAACTTTGCCTCTTGCCGTTCTCAAGATATACAGAAATAAAAAAAATACAACAACAACAAGGGATTTTTGGAAAAATTTAGAGGTAGTCGGAGTATATGTGACATAAATATACCTCAACCTAGTTTACATCATTTCTGGGGTTTTCGGAAAATCCATTTCAACATACACACGGACAGACGGACAACCGGATTTGAGCTTCGCTTTTCATAAGGACCCAGAATATATGTACTTTATAGGGTGTAGGATCAATATTGTAGAAATTACAAACGGAATGACAAACTTATATATACCCTTTTACCTTCGGTGAAGGGTATAAAAAGGCATATGTATCTGAGTATTTAAATTTAGTGTTGGAAAAATATTTATTCCAATTTTATACTACAGTAGTTTTGACTTAGCTGCACAATCTCCTTTTCACGATTTTTTGTGCAGGTAAATCAAAAATGCAGTTATCTTTAATGCATTTACCTGGCTTAATGTGCAGGTTAACAATTGTGGTTACCTGCACAAAAGTGCAGCTAAAGTAAAGTGTTTGATATAAAAGAAGAATAAAAAAATTATTTTTTTAATACATAAATTTATATTTTATTACAATTTTATTTCAACCCAGGAGCTTACTGAGAATCTCACAAAAAGTCTTTTTGATCGTCGACGAGCTCATGTTTTAATTGTAGACAATTCCTAGCACGGGAGAAACTGTTACACGTGCTGATTCGTAAGAGATCTCTCTTCCATAACGCAGCGAAAAACGCTTATATTAATCGTAAAGGGAATCGTTAACGCTTTTTGTTGAGATTATCTAACGAGTCTTTCAAAAAGCATGCTAAGAGTCGTACGAGACTCATGTAGGTATTATTTTACAACTCGTGAAATACTCAGCCGTATGACTAATGCCCAATTTTCAGGATTGATATTAAAACACATTTATGTTTAAAATCGTTTTAAATACAATATTCTCTTTTCCACTAAAAACTTAAGTGGAACTTAAGTCACCGATGTTGTACACTTAATTTCAACTTAAGTTTCCATTGTAATATTTAAGCAAGGAAATTAACTTAATATAGATTTAAATACAATCCTGAAAATTGGGCATAAGCTACCTTAATAAGGGCATCAGGCGTATTTGTCATGCCAAAACTTCTAATTTTCATATAATTTCTATAAAACAAACCATAAGGTCGCGAAATCAACACCATCCTGTCGGAAAATCCTTTTTTGCAGATCCTTAGGACGGTTTGTTTTATTAAAATTGTATTGGCAATAGCAATTTCATTTTCTTCACCGAAGGTAAAAGGGTATATATAAGCTTGTCATTCAGTTGGTAATTTCTACAATATTGATCCTACGCCCTATAAAGTATATACATATATTCTGGGTCCTTATGATATGCGAAGTTCACATCCGGTTGTCTCTTTTTCCCCCCCCCCCCCCTAAAAATCGAATTATTTGTTTACCTAGCGTTCATACAAGTGCCCTCGTAGGATAAGGTTCTTAGGACTACCACGGAAGAATAATAGGGCTATCATGAATGATTTAAATATATGTATTTCATTTACAAAGTTTTTGTTACTATAAAAATGGAATAAATATTTTTCCAACACAAAATTTAAATACTCAGATGCATATGCCTTTTTATACCCTTCACCGAAGGTAAAAGGGTATATATAAGTTTGTCATTTCGTTTGTAATTTCTACAAAATTGATCCTACACCCTATAAAGTATATACATTCTGGGTCCTTATTAAAAGCGAAGCTCAAATCCGGTTGTCTCTTATTCCCCCCCCCCCCCCCCCTAGCATTTCTTTACATATATTAGCGTAATGCCCAATATGATTTTCGTTATCACCCTTCTTTATTATTTCATATATTTAACGAAACAATTTTAACAAATAGAGACGGGGAATTTTTGCTTCTTAAAAACTCGCCAAAAAAGGTAAATCTACGGCAAGACAACACTGCCTATACTAAAAGAAACAAACAAACACACATACATGGTAAAAACCATTTTAGTGAATATAGGCCACTATTACGGTTCACAACTAAAATAAGTTGAATTGTAACTTTTGTGCTGAGTTGAGTTGTGAAACCTTAAACGGGCCATATTTGATTTTAATGATATTCAAATAACGTTCGTTTATGGTTCAGTCGTCTATGGGGCTGAGTTTAGAAACTGTGAGTCCCCTGGTTCAAATCTTGGGTTTTCAAAGCGAATTTTTTTTTTAATTTTTATATTCTAAAAACGATTGTAAAAAAATATTTACCAGTTTTAAATTTTTAAATTTAATTTATAATGAAGTTTTTAGAATTGTGAATATGTATGAATATGTAAAAATTATTTAGTTTTTGTCTAGTTGCTCTGTATTCTGCTCGCACAATGGTGAAGAGTATATAAGATTCGGCACAGTCGAATATATCACTCTTACTTGTTAATGCTGAAGTCAAGTGCATATACAAAGTCGAATATAGAGCTCTTACTTTTTATACAATTCACCGAAGGTAAGAGGGTTTGTATAACTTTGTCATTCCGTTTGTATGTTCCACAATATTGATCCTACACCCTATAAAGTATATATGTATATTCTGGGTTCTTATGAAAAGCGAAGTTCAAATCCGGTTGTCCGTCTGTCCGTGTGTATGTTGAAATGGGTTTTCCGAAAACCCCAGAAATGATGTGGACTAGGTTGATGTATATTTATGTCACATATACTCCGTTTAAGTTTGCTATTGAAATTCAGCCAGATCGGTCTAAATATGACGGAGATATTTATGAGCAAAAAACCACGACTACCAAAGTTTTCAAATCAGGTACAAGCATCTTGGTTATTAAAACACAACATCCGACATAATGTGGGCGTTTACATACCGTTTTGTTCTTATTGCACCATGGTGAAGGGTATATAAGATTCGGCATAACCGAATATAGCTCTCTTGCTTGTTAATTATGTTCTTACATTAAAAGAAAGTTAAAACAGCAGGGACAGAAAATTAACATTTAGTTTGCAATTGGCCCATAAATACATACCTACATACATATAATATTTGTAAAATAAAAAAAAACGTTTTTTTTTCTAAAACAAAAAAAATTATAAAACGTTTTCCCTCCAATTGATTTTGGAGTCTTAAATATAACTTGCAAAACATTTCAACCTTAAATTTTAAGGAACGATTGTAAAAGAAATATTTAAAAAATATCCGTTTTAGAAAAACACAGAGTTATTAAAATCCAAAGAAAAAAAAAAATAAAAAGATTTCTTAAAAAAGTAACGATACGCAGTTTGCGACTTTTATCGTACTTTAAAACAAATATTTACACGGTCGATTAAAACAGTAAACAAGCGAACAAAATAACAAAAACAAGATTGTTAAATAAATAAACAAAAACATAGATGTGGCGAAAAAAAGAAAAGATTGTTAAATAAATTAAATAAACTAATAAAAAAACAATTGTGGTATTACATAAAGAACAAAAAACAATGTAATAAAACAAATGAAAAGGCAAACATACATTTTGACAAAAATTATAAACAAATATAATTATTTAAGTTGTAAAACTATTAAATAAAATGCGTAGCTTTTTTTTATTCGAGCCTTAAACTCTAAAATGAACATAAATGTCTTAAAAAATTTCCATAATTGTTATCTTTGAAAAACATTATATTGATAAATCAAATATTATGAAATCTGGATTAAGTTTAGAAATTCAAAATCACATGACTCCAGTGTAGTATCTCGGGAATTTTATCTAAGACAAAAAAATTAAATAAAACCTTCACCGAAGGTAAGAGGGTATATACAACTTTGTCATTCGGTTTGTATGTTCCACAATATTGATCCTACACCCTACAAGTATATATATTCTACAAGTATACAAGTATATATATTCTGGGTCCTTATGAAAAGCGAAGCTCAAATCCGGTTGTCCGTCTGTCCGTGTGTATGTTGAAATGGATTTTCCGAAAACCCCAGAAATGATGTGGACTAGGTTGATGTATATTTATGTCACATATACTCCGTTTAAGTTTGCTATTGAAATACAGATCGCTCCAAAAATGACGGAGATATGAACAAAAAACCACGACTACCTCTAAATTTTTCCAAAAATCCCTTGTTGTTGTATTTTTTTATTTCTGTATATCTTGAGAACGGCAAGAGCCAAAGTTTCCAAATTAGGTACAAGCATCTTGGTTATTAAAACACAACATCCGACATAATGTGGGCGTTTACATAACTTTTTGTTCTTATTGCACCATGGTGAAGGGTATATAAGATTCGGCATAGCCGAATCTAGCACTCTTACTTTTTTTTTATTAGTTTATTTAGTTTGTTTAACAATCTTTTCTTTTTTTCGCCACATCTATGTTTTTGTTTATTTATTTAACAATCTTGTTTTTGTTATTTTGTTCGCTTGTTTACTGGTTTTAATCGACCGTGTAAATATTTGTTTTAAAGTACGATAAAAGTCGCAAACTGCGCATGATTATTTTTTTAAGAAATCTTTTTTTTTTTTTTTTTGCTTTGGATTTTAATAACTCTGTGTTTTTCTAAAACGGATATTTTTTAAATATTTCTTTTACAATCGTTCCTTAAAATTTATGGCTGAAATGTTTTGCAAGTTATATTTAAGACTCCAAAATCAATTGCAGGGAAAACGTTTTATATTTTTTTTTGTTTTTGGAAAAAAAGTTTTTTTTATACCCTTCACAGAAGGTAATAACTTTGTCATTCCGTTTGTATTTTCCACAATATTGATCCTACACCCTATAAAGTATATATATAAGTTTCCAAATTAGGAAAACAGATTTAGGCTGCCAATACACACCATCCTACAAAATGTGGGCGGGATTGGAGAAGTGGGCGTGGTACCTCCCGTACAAAAAAATTTAAAAATTGTATAAAAACCTAAATTTTAGGGCTGCCATATGTCCTATGGATATGACTTATATATCAAAATATCGCAAATTTTAAGTAGAACATATTTTATAAAAAACTCGGGAAAATCGGTTCAGATACAAAAAAGTTATGACCAAAATTTTTTTTTTAAATACCCTCTTTCGGGAACCATAGATCTCCCCGAGTCAAAGCTTTATAACTAAAGTAAATGGTAAATTTATTCTTCAACGCGTTGGTATATAAATCTACCAAATCGGTTGAAAAATGGCTGAGCTATAACCGAAATACTGAATCCCCAAAAATTACTCTTTTTATACCCTTCACCGAAGGTTAGAGGGTATATATAACTCTGTCATTCCGTTTGTATGTTTTACAATATTGGTCCTACACCCTATAAAGTGTATATATTCTGGGTCCTTATGAAAAGCGAAGTTAAAATCAGGTTGTCCGTCTGTCCGTCTGTCGATGTGTATGTTGAAATGGGTTTTCTGAAAACCCCAGAAATGAGGTGGACTAGGTTGATGTATATTTATGTCACATATACTCCGTTTAAGTTTGCTATTGCAATTCAGCCAGATCGGTCTAAAAATGTCAGAGATATGAGCAAAAAACCACGACTTCATCTTAACTTTTCCAAAAATCCCTTGTTGTTGTATTTTTTTATTTCTGTATATCTTGAGAACGGCAAGAGCCAAAGTTTCCAAATTGGTTATTAAAACACAACATCCGACATAATGTGGGCGTTTACATAACTTGTTGTTCTTATTGCACCATGGTGAAGGGTATATAAGATTCGGCATAGCCGAATATAGCACTCTTACTTGCTAATGCTAAAGTCAAGTGCATATACAAAGCCGAACATAGCGCTCTTACTTATTTTATTAGGCACGATTTGTTTAAAAGTGTGTAATTTATCGGGTGTTTTTTTTAAGCTACATTCAATATCGATATCAATGGCTGAGAGTTGAGAATGTCAAAATGTGTTGACATCGCTGTTCAGTAATAATGTTCAGTAATTTCTAATACTTTAAAGAAATATAAGATTGTTTGTTGTTTTTTTTTCTTAATCAACTATGATCTTAATCATATCAAATGTAATGTAAACGGCTTTGATTAGCTTAATCAACATTTTGCTTACACGCGCTTAAAAACCCAAGTGTGAACGTAGTATAAAGCTTGGCAAGTCATCATGAATCGTTTAACGATAGAACAAGGCTTACAAATTGCGAAATTTGCAAAAGAACAACTAAATAAATTTGTTCGCGAAGTTCATAGAGCCATTTTATGTCAATTTTACGAAGCTCATTCCTGGTTAAATGGTTACGTCAATAACCAAAATTGCCGCATTCGGACATATGCCAAAAAGCATATTTAAAAAATTAATGGGTTGAAATTATCAACTATGTATATTCTAACAAAAAAATTTCATTCAAATAATATTTCTACCTTGTATTATAATTTAAAGTTCTCAGGCTCGTCATTTCTACAAAAATAAAGCTGGTCGTGTTCGTACCTAACAGTTATTGTATAGATTGTTCCTTCAGTTTTCATTTAAAGTATGAAAGCTTTTACTCCATACATTTCTATACACAGCTAGATTTCTTTTTGTTGAAATTAAGGGCATCAGTCAGCTTAAAAAACACGTTTTACTTTTAGGTCTTAGGTTTAATGTGGTGTTTTCGATTTTAAAAAAGTTTAAAACTAACAAACTTACATGCCTGAGGAGAGGAGAAAGAAATAAAAACGACATTTATACCAATTTATAGGGTCGATATAATTAATTTTATTTTAATTAATTAAGTACAAATTGTTACAAACATATTTAATTTTGTCCCTATTTTGGCTTTTGTGAAAGATTTACTACAACATTTGGCTTATTTTTGCAACAATCTTCTCCACGTTTTTCACAAATAAATCCCTTTAAATTTAAACAACTATCATCACTCAAACCATTAACGTTCCCAGCAAGCACACAATTTTCTTGTCCTGGAGTACTTGTACAACCACTACACAACATTGAGGGTCTTATAGGTTTTCCCGTTAAAATCCAGACACGAATTTGTTCGCGACCAACAGCGTTAACCCACAAGGAAGGAATTGTAGCGCTGCTTTTAATAAAAAACAATTATTTTAGTCAATTGCCAATATATCGTAGATATGATAAACTTACAATTCTTTAGTTAAAAGTGCAAAAATATCATCATATGTTTGCTTACTTTCGATTGTTACAAGAGCCATATCACGAGTACTGCATTCAACATGGGCTTTATACCAATTGTACTAAAACATGAATAAAAGTACAATTATACTTAATTTATTTTATGTAACTCTAAGCGCCAATTTCACCAACGGTATTTAAGTATCAATTCGTATTTAAATAAAGATTTTCATATAATTTTGTTTTTGTTTTGACATGAAAAACAAAAATTGATATTTTAATACAATTGGTGTAATAGACACTAAATTTATTTTTCAATTCTCTTATCAAATTTTCTTACATCTTGACCGTTTTCTATATAATAAGTAACGTTATTTGGTGATGTATACAATATACTTTGTATTCCATAAATGGGAAATACCACGAGTACAATTGCGTAGAACTTTAAAGAATTCATTTTGATCTTCTTTTAGACACTGTGCAAGTCCGAACTGTCGAGAAGTCTTATATACTGTAGAGTGATGTAGAATATGATGTAAAGTTCGTTATCAAAATGATTTATAAAGATCATGATCGTAAATGTATACTTCAAGTATATTTTCTTAAAAATATTTGTTATCTTATATATGTACATATCATTTTAAGGAACATATAATTGAAGTGTTCTTGAAAAGATTATCTAAAATTTAAACAAATAATTTAAAACTTGTTTTCATTCAAATTAAGAAAAAACAACTTTATCTTTTAATTTTCTAAGGCTAAAGCTTTTTATTAAATAACTTTTACTTCCATTAACTATTTAATAAGATAACAAAAAATATATATCGTTAGCTAAAATCCAAAATGGGGTAAGTAACAAAAAATTCAAAACCGTCTTTTTGATTGGTTATTATAAAAAAAGTTATTAAAATATTAAAAAAAGGAAATGTTATTTTTTTGTTTACAAGGAAGAATATTTTTGATTGGAAACATATTCCGATCATAACCCGGGGTCTTCACCTAACATAAAATGACGAACTTTAACACTAACTGCAAAGTAGTGTTAAGTGGAGACTGCTCAAGTTAAAGTTTTAACTTGATTGTTATAACATTTTTTTGAAAGTTCTTTTATAACATAAATTGACGTTTAAGTTTTCGACACCTTTATTTAATTTGTTAAAAGGGTTGTAAACTAGACATAATAAACTTTGCTTTTTGTGAAAAATATCCCTGCAAATAATAGGACCAGTCCAAACACGCGTGTAAAGAGTAGCCCACAAGGGACTAGGACTAGTCCAAAAGTAACCCAAACGTATGAAAAAAACATGGTCTATTTAACATTACGATGTCCTAGGGCAGGACCATATAATCCATCTTTGGACTACAAAGGAGTAGTTTTAAAACTACTCCATTGTGTACACAAGAGGATTAGTTTTAACTTCGTTTAAAAACGAAAACATGTCGTTAAAAAACGAAGCCATGTCGCCTCACTACAAACACTTTTTAACAATAACACGGTCCATGCTTGCATTACATCAGACCAGTCCATGGAGTAGTCCATTTCATGAAATTGGATCAGGTGGTCCAATAATATTTGCAGGGATGATACAAACAAACATTTAAGTATAAAATAACTTTAATTATGTTCCACAAACACACTGTAGCTACATACTTGACGCGTCAACGAACTGAAAATAATGAAAAGTTTTAACTCTAACTTCACTACGTGTTCGCCACCATAAACATATAATCATTTTAACAGCAAGTCTTAACTTTATGTTTTAACTGCATTTCATGTTAGGTGAAGACAGGGTGTAAAAAAAACCAAAAAAATAAAAATAAGCAACATATATTTGCTAGGGTTTTATTTTTGCTTATTTTGGCAATATCGGCTTTTTATAGTTTAGTTAAGTTAGTTTTAAGATACTTTTTCATTTTTTAATACGAATTAAACTCATTTTATAAAGTTTTGCAAAAAACGTTATTTTTTTTTTATAAATACTAAAAAAATCAACCCTTTTTGTGCTGTAACAACTCTGGTTAAAAAAATCGTTTGCCGTTATGGTGTTTGCCTTGTACAATATCATCCCAACAATCTATATTATCTCCCCTAAAATATTGGTCCTAAAGTATACCGATCGACTAAGAATCACTTTCTGAGTTGGTCAACCGATGCCCGTCCGGCTCAGTGGCTGGCAAAGTACAGGTCGCAATTAGTAACGCCTGTTAGTGTTCCCCTTCTCTCTGTTTTTGGTATAGTAACGTATTTTTTTGCTTTTTAATAAAGTTTTAGCTCTTAAGAATTTCTTCGTATATATTGGAATAAAAGTGTAATTAAATTGTACATTTTTTTCATTTGTAAACAAAATTCTTACAAAATTGGAAACAAAAAATCTTCCATTGGAAACAAAAAATCTTCCATTGGAAACAAAAAATCTTTCATTGGTTTCCCAAGTGAATATAGTTATGGACACCGTAAGAAAAATGTCCGGTTTTCCAGGGGATATAGGAGACAAAGTTAAATTAAAAAATGAAGGATTTTGTACCAAAAGATATTGGGGATATTTTGGGAGGCAAGCGAATTGTGAGTCCAATATTCCTCAGAGCAAATACTCAATTTTAAATATGCTCCCTTAACATCTGTAGACGTTGAAAGGACTTTTTCTATGAACAAGAACGTGCTGACTAGACAGAGTTTTCTAACGTAATAACCTATTTTTTCTAACAAAATATAATGAAATGGTTTCCTTTCAAAATTGTTTGAAGAATTCCATGGATGACTTATCAATGCAAGTTTTCTGACATGTTTATAGTTTTCATATTATAAACTTTTTTGCTTTTCCTCTAAAATTATATTTTTGTTAGTTACGCCTTTTTGCATTTTAGCTGACGATTTGAACCTTTGGCTACGGAGGTACAATTTTCTAACATAGCCCATGACGTGGTGGTAAATTTAACTTCTTTTTATTTTACATGAGAAGTTTTTGATATTAAAAAAAAAGTTGTTTATAGGCTACCCTACTAATAGAAATTTGAAGCGTTGCGAAAACCAACGAGTCTGAAAATTCTATGCCTATTTTTCGATTCAAGAGCTTACGTTAAACCCAGTAAAAGGCATATATATTTATAAATAAATAAAAAAAATACATGTTCTAGTTCATGTAAATTTCTGCTGGCAGTTTAATGGCCGTTTTCTCATTACACGATTAACTTTTTTTCCAACGAAAAACTGCACATTAAAGAAATTTGGTTTTCTCAATGTCTCATTTGCTTCTATTCTGCCGCAAAACTAACCAGCACTCATCTGCCGATTATTTATTTTCCTTTTATTTGCCGTACAGATAAATTTAATCAGCTGACTCCCAACTTTTACATGTATTTTGAGAGGTATTGCCAGCTTAAAACCATGTTTTTGTCGGTATATTGAGAAACCCAAAATTGTTAACAGACAGTTTATCGGTCTAATAAATTTATGTTGACATTAAGTAACAGGCAGTTTGACGGTACATTGAGAAAATGGCCATAAGTCAATTAAAAAATTCATGTTTATATTAAAAAAAAGGTGTAACATTTTAGATCGCGTTTTTTATATGAACTATTTTTTTGATCTGCAGTTCCTTCAAGCTTTTTCAAGGCTAACATAATGGTCCAAAGAGCGGTTATTCTTCTTCGTCCATTGAAGACAAGCGTTAAAGTGTTCGACAATATTCTGACATAAACTTTTTATATTCACACCTTTTGTATTTGTAGTCAGACTCAAAAGAAAAATCAATCCATCCGTACTCTAATCAATCCGAAATTGTTTTAATAGTAACGGTGAATACGGATTTTCTTGAATTAAGTAAAGAAAGATCGATTCAAGTAAGGTTTTAAATCGCGAAATTCTTAACTTATCCATACACAGTACAACACATGATTTCGGGACTCAATTTTGATAATTGCTTAAGAAAGTAGACCAAAAAAGAAGAACTTCTGCATCACTAGTTTGGTCATGGTACGTCAATAAATAATTTAAAAATTAATTTGAACATAGTAAGTATCGTATAGGGGAATTTGTCACGTTTTAGGCTCTTTTGTTTGTTATAACTCGAAAACCACTAGCCCGAAGAAGATGAAAAAAATTTTAAAAAATTAAGAATTACAATTCCTTTAATCTGTTCATACAACGTTTCGCTACATAAGCAACAGTTTCGCAGTTATAAATAAATGTATGAAGAAAAAAAATATTTTTTGCCCAAAAAATTTCAAGTTTTTATTTTAATCCATAAAAAATCCAAAACGGTAAAAAAAGGTGTCCAGTTCCATTACGTTCACGTAAAGTAGCATAACCTATGAACAAAATGACACATAGTTCATGAAAATCGATGAACGCGTTTCGCTTTTATTCACAATTAATTGAAGAAATGAATTTCAAAAATTTGCTCGAGATATCCACAAAATTCTTTGGAAAAAACATTGATGACTTTTTTTATAATTCTCAGAATTAAAAAAAAATATTAAACAAAAGGTTAATTAATTTTTATGATTGCGGTGGATAATTAAAAGGAGTGGATAATTAAAAGGAAAATAGGAAAGTGCCCTATTTTAATTATTTATGTTTTTCCGTTAGTTACCTGCATTATTTTTTTAACCGAAATTGAACCCACATTTATGACTGCTCATGTTTTGGAACGTTTTAAAAACATAATTCATAAACATAATTCATGCCAGCAAAATATTGAAATATTTGTAGTATTTATAGGTGCTCTT
Source organism: Pollenia labialis (assembly GCA_949318255.1). Taxonomy (NCBI): domain Eukaryota; kingdom Metazoa; phylum Arthropoda; class Insecta; order Diptera; family Polleniidae; genus Pollenia; species Pollenia labialis. The sequence continues at coordinate 138,663,747 of OX439141.1, read as the reverse complement.
TGATCGATTTTTGGCATTCAACAAGAGTCGACGATCGCGAGAAGTACAAGTGAATTTTTCTCCGGTTTTTAAAAGTGAATAACAAAAAAAAAATATAATATATTTTCCAAATATTGAAAATAACAAGTGCCCACAATTGGATAATTTTTGTTACGTTTGTGGTCATATCGTCCCAAAAAGAGGCCAACTGGATTGAAAAAAATTGATTACTGAGGAATTCAAAACAGCGTATTGTCACTATTTTGATGAAGCAGATTTACGCCGAACACAGTGTGCAACAATTGTTATAATACCCTTATGATGTGGATACATGGAAAAGGTGGACAGTTTTCTTTTATGAAGCGTGCAATTTTGGTGGAAGACCTAACTGGACATGACGAATCCAGGTGCTACGCATGCATAAATTCTCCTGAACATTTGATCGTCTTTTTGAGAATTACATATATTATTTTATAAAAAAACAATAGTTTATTTCGTTTAAATAAAAGCATTTTGTTGTTTATTTTATAAAGCAAGGTGCAAAGATTAAAATAATAAATAAAGGAATGTCTGGTAAAGGACGTCGCAGCATACAAAATGCAAAACTTTGCTGTGGCCAATGTGAAATGGTGGTAAAAGAGAATGAAGATTACATTGATTGTGATAAATGCGCCAAATGTTACCACGCATTATGTACAAACTTAAATAAACGTCAATTTGAACATTTATTAAAAAACGAGAGTGAAGAATATATATGTGTGTAATGCTTGTAAGGAATGTGATGGAACAGTGAAAGAAGAATTAGTTGAAATAAAACAACAACTAAAACAACTAAAGAAGTTGGATCAGCTATCTTCGTTACAAGAAACAATAACATTCATGTCAAAACAATTTGATGAGATTATACGAGGGGTGGCTGAAAATAAAAAGAAAATTGAAGTTGTACAAAGAGAAAATCGTTTATTAAAGAATGAAGTAAACAATTTGAAAGATTCAGTTAAGCTATTGAATGACGAAAGAGTTAAAAATAACTGTCTTATTAGTGGCATTGAAGCAAGGGAAGGATTAACCGCTGTTGATACGTTGTTAGAAATTGCAAAAGATGTTGGCGCAGACTTAAAAGAAGATGATGTTGAAGAAGCTTTTTTTATTAAAAGGAAAAATACCTCAAACAAAACTAAAAATGAAAAACAATCTATTATTGTCAAATTTGATTCGCAAAAATCTAAACAAAAACTAATGTCAGCAAAACCAAAATTGAAAGAAAAAGAAGAAACAAAATCAGTTTATGTGAACGATTGTCTTAGTAAAGAAACTTTAAATCTTTTTAGACATGCATAAACTTTACATAAAGTCGGATATCAATCTGTGTACACCAATAGTGGTAGAGTTTATGTGAAACGAAGCGAAATTTCTAAAACAAGATTAATTAGATTTAAGGAGGAAGTAGATAATATGCTTTTGGAAGCCACAACAAACAAGTTCCAAAAACATAGATCTATTCTGCAGCCGCCATTAGCAATTGAAGATACAGATGATGATGATGAAACTCGTGATCCTTTTATGTCACCGTCTTAAATACAAATATTATTATATTCTGCTAAGTATTTTAATATCTCTTTTTACTTTTTTTTATGATTAGTAATCAACATTTTTTAAATTTTGAATCCCTTAAAACTTACTTTTGTGGAATAAATTTTCCTACTTTGAATATTATTTCAATAAATATGAGAAGCATTTCTTCTTTTGATAACTTAAATAATTTTATATGTATGATTTCTAAATTACCAAAACTACCAAGTGTTATAGCAGTTCAAGATACGTGGTTTAACTCAAACTTAGTTCAGATTTATAATATTCCTGGTTATGATGTTGTTCACTGCTGTAGGTCAGACGCATATGGTGGGACATCAATTTACATAAATAACAGTGTTCATTACAATGTTGAAACATGCTGTAGCAAGAACTTTCTTGAAAATATTACAATATCTTTGGTTAACCACAAAATCAATGGAAAAAGTTTAAAATTAACAACGTTTTATAGATCTCAAAAATGCAATGTAGAAACATATTTGAGTTTTATTGAAAATGTAGTTGAAAGTTATGGTCGCTTTCCTAGTATTATAGTTGGAGACTCTAACATTGATTTAATTAACAATACGTCAGCCGATTTAATTAATTTTTTGTCAAGTTTGTAACGATTCCTGAAATCCATATTTTTCGGAATGTATGGTACCTATAACACCAGCTAAGCTCGTCAGAAAATGGGGTGATTCTTTATTCTTCCAAACATGAACAATCATTACTTTAGAATTAAAACTTAGGTAGCAACAAATTCAAAGTAGATACATACATTTGTATAATAAATAAAACAAAATAATTGTAATCTAAATAAACGAACTAATTATTAGGAAATAAAACATAAAAAAAAATTCGGAAGGAAGTTTGGCTTAAAGAGAACAATGATGTTGTTTAGCTCCCTTTCTTTACCCACCCATGACCTATGCTACTCATTCCATTTTCCTGAATAGCCCACATTAACTCTAACTTTTGGTACTTAAATGTTTCGTAAAATGATTTTAGAACAACTTAAAATTTCATACTAATAACGTACATCTTTTATTTTATAGAAATGTTGAAGTTATTGTTTAATGTATTTAACATGAAATAAATAAATAAAAAAAAATGACCAACAAACGTAATTCATAACACAGTATTAAATAAGGGATGTAAAAATATTAAAAGAAAAATTATTAAGAGTATGTGTGTGTAAGCATATAACAATTTCTAATACCAAAAAAAATAATATTGAAATTTTAACTCCATTATTTAACTATAATAATTTATTTTATAAATAAATATAAATTTTTAGAAATATTAGTTATTAATATTATTTATGTATGTATAATTAATATTTCTCTATTAAATATTAGTAATTTAAGGAAAGGGGAAAAAAAATTTTTAAAATTTCAATTTTATTTATTCAACAATGTCTGATTGTTTTTTGGTTATTGAATTCAAATTTAGAAAAAAAATTAACTCACCAAAATCTCGTTCCGATGACCGCAGGCCTGTTGTCATAATAATCTGAGAAAGGTTTCCCATATTCTTTTCCAAATTTTTGAATTCAATTTCGTTATTTTTTTGTTTTTTTTTAAATGGTTGTCGTTAGAAATTTATGGAGGTTTTAAGTAAATATATTATTTATATAAGAAAAGTGTTAAGGTAATTTGCAAAGGTAAGTATGTTTATATATGTGAAAATGACATGAGCAAAATAAGGTATGAACTGTAAGTTTAAGTATGTTTATATATGAGTATATTTTAGGATAAGGATTCAAAGTTATTCATTATTTTAAATAACTGTTAAAATCAGTACGCGGTTTTTGTCGAAATAGTTTTCCATTTTGCCCCCTTCAAATTAACCGAAAATTTAGGAGAACATTTATATTTTCGTTCTACGTATGTTCTTCTCTGAATATTCCGTTTTGGCAAATCCGAGTGCCAAAACAACAAGTTGTAAGATGCCGTCCAAATAAGCAGACTAAATATATATTCTCGTCAAAGTTGTCAGCAATTAAACCAATATTTCTCCCAAGACTCAAATAAAATAAATTCAGTTGCAAAAAGTCTGGTTGAGTTTTTTTTCCTTTTCTTCCTTCAAAAAACAATTGACCTATATCTAGATGAAATAAATTCAAATTTGCAGAGCTCTTTGTAGAATCAATTATTGCAATCGTCAAACTAATTAAAATTAAGTTTAGACAAATCTAATTTGGTGAATATAAGTTCAGATATATTACCTTCTATAACAAGCTCTTGATGCTTATCCAACGAAATTTTATCTTACGCGAAAAATATTTGGAAATCACAATTTTTATGAGAAAAATATTTTAGTAAATTTTCAATCAAATTTTTGTTTTAAAATGAAAAATTTATTGAGAAATTTTTACATTTAAATCAAAGTTAATTTGAACAATTTGATTTAAAAAACAAAAATTTTAACTAATGGAAATAAGTATAAGTGCAAGTCCGCACAAGTTTTGATTATAAAAACTGTCATACATTGGTAACTCGTCCGAAATCTGGAACTTGTATAGATAATGTGTATAGTAATATCCCAGATGAACTTTTGATAAATACCATTGAATCAGATCACAATATAATATCTTGTATGCTTAAAAGTAATGATTCAAGTGCTGAGTATGTTAAAAAAGTTTACCGAATATGTAATTATGAACTTGCAAAAGAAAGTTTAACTTACTATTTAAAAGCTTTTCAAGAAACTGGTGACCCGTCTGTTGATACTTCGCAAATTATATCACACATTTTAAATGCAACAACAAGTTCTACTGGGGGAAAAAATGATAAAAAAATGAGTTAACTCCTTGGCTAAATCGAAATTTGCAAGCTTTTATATAATATAAAAAAAATCTTTTGAAGCAGAGAAAAAAACGTGATGTTGAAAGCAGGTTTAAAAGAATTAGTAATGTTATCAAAAAGCTTCCAAGCATTCTATGAACAACTTTTATTACAGTCATTTAAATCAAATACAGCAAGAGCCGAAGAAATGTTGGACATTTTTAAATGAAAATCTTGGAAGAAAGTCGAAGAATGAAATGAAAGTAAAAAACGCTGATGGATTGCTTATTTTAGACAACCAACTAAAGAGTGATTTATTTAACCAGTACTTTCTTCAAATTCCAAAAAACACTAAAACAGCAAATTGATTATTTACCTGGTGACTCGTTTAATTCCCTTAGAACTTTAGGTCAATGTCAAAGCATCTTTAATTTTTCATATACCACAGAGCTAGAAATAGCTGAACACATCTCAGAACTTGATGTTACAAAAAGCTCTGGGTCTGACGGGGGTTCAGCAAAAATACTTAAGGTATGTAAGGAAGATATTTGTCCATATCTCACTAGAATTTTTAACAGCATGATTGACACTTCAACATATCCATATGTTTTGAAAATTGCAAAAATTAAACCAATATCAAAAGAGTCTAAAGCTACACTGATAGAAAAGTTTCGACCAATTGCTTTGTTACCAATAATTTATAAGGTTTTTGAAAAGATACTCTACAGACAGCTTTCTTTATATTTTGAAGACAATAATTTGTTATATAATTGTCAATATGGTTTTAGAAGGGGATGTGGCACGGAAGAAGCAGTTATAAACGTAATTAATAATATATGTAAAGGTTTAGATAATTGCTTCAGTGGTGTTGGTAGTATATTTTACGACTTCTCTAAAGCGTTTGATCTCGTCGATCACGATATAATGATAAATAAACTTAAATGCTATGGTCTTAATGGACGAGACTTATTACTGCTGCGGAGTTATTTGGAAAATAGAAAACAGTATGTTGAGGTGAACGGCGAAAAAAGTTTTATTGGTTCAGTTGAATATGGAGTTCCTCAAGGTAGCGTATTAGGTCCACTATTATTTAAAATGTATGTAAATGATAAACAAAATCTTCAGTTATATGGAAAAATGTTTATGTACGCGGATGACATTTGTCTTTTTTATCCCTATAAACATTGAACGGTTTTAAAAGCTCATATGGAGTACTATTCTGCACTTATTTTAGAATATGTTAGGCTTAATAGATTGAAGCTAAACGCTGAAAAAACGAAAATATTGCGATTTAGACCATATTTAGTTCACAATCAAGTTTTTAGCATTTTCGTAGATGGAAAACAAGTAAATGAAAGTTTTGTCAACAAAATATCTTGGTGTGCACTTGCAAAGTAATCTTTCATAGGATACACATATTCAGAAACTTAAATCCAAAGTATTATCCGTTGTTGGTCTACTATATAAGTTTAAGAATAAGTTCAACCTGAAAACAAAACTGGTAATATATCAGGCTTTGATACACAGTCATTTAAACTATTTGCCTATTATATATGGCTATAAAAAAAACCAATTAATTTAAATCTCTACAGAGAGCTCAGAATAGAGCATTAAAAATAGTTTTTAATTTGCCTCTGTTATATTCAACAATACCTTTGCATAGGGACATAGCTTTAACTATTCTTCCTGTACACGGTTTACACAAAATGCAGCTTTTGCTATATGTTTTTAAATCTTTGAATAAAATTGGATACCATACAATAACGTTTTCAAGAAATCAAACACCTTTCAACACAAGGAATAACACGAACTTAAGAGTAGCAAGATGTCGATTGGAAGCCACAAAACAGCAGGTAGAACACATTGGTAGTTTGGAGTTTAATAACCTTCCTGAGAACATAAGAAATATTGTTCGAATTTCTATTTTCAAAACTAATGTTAAAAAGCATCTTTTACAAAATGTACGCTTAAAGTGGAAGAACTTAAGCAGCTATTACGGGAAAGGGAAATGAAAACCTCTGGTAGAAAAGCAGAACTCATTCAACGTGTCTCAAGTTTACTTGCTACAGATGAAATTAGTGCTGATGACAACGATGTTTTTGAGGAAATGTCCCCAACAATTATTCCTTCAATTTGTAATCATCCCAACTCATCCCTAATGCAACAAAACAACGATAACGTTATAAACTTGCAACGGCAAGTTGATGAGTTGAGAAGTATGTTGGCAAGTGCAATAAGTGTTATGCAGACATTTTCCAAAGTGCCTAGTTTCCAGCACAACGTACCTCGAAACGTCCAACCAACAACGAATGTAGAACAAAGTTTGAATAATGCTACAACGTCCAACGTAAGTTCAAGTTCGCGCCCGGATAATAATTGTTCTGTACGAGAAATTGCAGAAACTATTCCAGAATTTGATCCAACGAATGAATCATCGTTATCTGTGGAACAATTTGTAGAACGTGTAGAAAGCGCAATTCAAGCATAGCAATGGGAGGAAAAATGTTTGCTTCATGCAGTATATAGCAGAATAAAATGTGCAGCTCGATTATGGTTAGACTCTCTACAGAATTTGCATTCAAATTGGAAAGACTTTGCTAAAGAATTAAAAAAAGAATGAAGCAGAAATACATTTTAAAATGATTAGTGCGGTACGCAAAGGTTATGAAAAACTAACGGATTATTGTTTTCGAATTCGTGCGTTGGGCAAACGGTATAAATTAAGTGAAAAGGCTATTGTTAAATATGCTAGAGAAGGACTTCAAAATCGTGAAATTCAATTTGCTATAGCAGTTCAGAAAATTGAATCGGTTAAAGAATTACGTGAAATTTTAAATGAATATGAACGAAATGTGCCCGAAAAGCGTGTAGAGAAAAACGTCGATACCAAAAATAAATTCGATGATTCTATGGCTAAAATGACTTATAATAATTTAACGAAAGAAAATTTAACGAATCGGCTAAAAATATAAAATGCTTTAACTGTAATGAATATATCTACTAACTGTTTAAAACCACAGAAACGCCCTCGTTGTGAAAAATGTAATAAAGTTCATTCGATAAATGAAACTGAATGTAAACAAAGTGCTACTTCGCGAAATATGTTCTGTAATAAAGATGATATGCTTAAAGTAACTGTAAGCCTGAACAATAAAACGTTAAGAGCCTTTGTGGACACGGGAAGTCAATGCAGTTTGATAAAAAAATCGGGTTTTGAACGGTTAAATTTGAAACTAATAAAATTTAGTATGAGAATTTACGGGATTTGTGGCGGTTTACGTGTTGCAAATCATAAAATCGAAGCAAATCTGATTATAAATAAAACCGATGTATTTATTACGTTATACGTCATTGATGATGAACTCTTATTGACGGATATTTTACTTGGTCAAGATACATTAATTAACGGCAATATAATTTTTACAAGTCAAGGAGATGAAATAAGGATTAGTAAAAAAATTAACACGGATGTGCAAGATGCCAGTACAAGTTCAGAAAGTAATATTTATAATTAAAATAATGATCATATCGAAATCGATGATAAGCTTTTAAAGTGTGATTTAGAAGATGAAAACACAAAAAAAAGTTAACTGAATTAATTAAGCAAAATAAAAGTGTATTTTCGAATAATTTGAGAATTCTTGGTAAAACAGATCTAGTTCAGATGAAAATAAGTTCAATTAATTCAAACGTTGTGACACAGTCTCCAAATCGTGTATCCGAACCGAAGAAAACACTAGTTGCAGAAATGATGCAAGAGCTTTTAGACAATGATATAATCACCGATTCAAATTCGCAATTTGCAAGTCCTGTTGTACTTCAGAAAAAGAAAAACGGAAATTAACGACTTCGTATAGTGTCTACAGGATGCAAAAAAAATATAAATATTTTACGACTTTAGATCTCAACAGTGGTTATTATCAAATTTAAATTGAACCTGAAAGTCGCAAATTTACAGCTTTTATTACCACAGAGTGATTATTCGAATTCAAACGTATGCCATTTGGGTTGAAAAATGCACCCATGGTTTTCCAACGATTAATGGCAAAAATACAAAATATGGTTGGCAAGGAAAATATGATGCATTACATGGATGATATACTCATTGGCAGTAACACAAAAGATGAAATGTTAAATAAAATACCAAAAGTTTCAAATGTTTTTCAAGATGCAAACTTAACACTGAATATAAGAAAATGTGAATTCTTAAGACTACACTCAAAAAATTATGTAGTTCAATTCAAACGAAAATTCATTTTAAACAACTTAAAATTCATTTAAAAAACCGGATAATTTACATTTAATTTAAAACAAATGAATTTTACATTCAATTTTAATTTTTTTATTTTTAAACAGCATATTCCGTAAAATTGTATAGTTTTTAATTTTAAAAAATATATTTTAACCGAAAAAATCAAACTACATAACAAAATAAATACAGAAAAACATTATTTTTTGGTAGTTTGTTTTTTGAATAACAAACACAAATGTTCAAAAATAAAATTATTCGTAAAATAACTATATTTTTATTCACTTTTAACAGTGCGGAAAACGAATATAATAACCCACAATCAGTTACTGTAATAATTTAATAAGTGTACAATTGAATTCTTAGGACATCAATTAACGCCAGAAGGAATTTGCCCTGGTAAAGTAAAGTCTGCGGCAATAGAGAATTTTAAACGTCCAGAAAATATTCATGAAACTCGAAAATGTCTTGGTCTAAGCGGATATTTTCGTAAATTTATTCCAAAATATTCAATTATATCAGAACCATTGAGGAAGCTTTTTTGTAAAGATCAACAATTTGAATGGACAGATCAGCAAGAAATAGCGTTTAATGAATTAAAATTAAAATTATCGTCTCAACCAGTTATGACAGTCTTTCGTCTCGATGCAGAACACCAAATCCATACAGATGCAAGTTCCATAGGATTAGCAGGTGTATTATTGCAAAATGAAAATAGAATGTTAAAACCTGTAGCGTATTGCAGTCGCTTAACTAGTCCAACTGAGAGAAATTTTCATAGTTATGAATTAGAAACTCTTGCAGTTGTGGAAACTTTGGAAAGATTTCGATATTATATTAAAATAGTAACAGATTGTAGTGCTGTAAAGTCCGCTATGACAAATCGTGAATTAATTCCTCGTATAGCCCGTTGGTGGTTGAGAATTCAAGATTTTGATGTAGTTTTAGAACACCGAAAGGGTCCATGTATGGAACACGTTGATGCCTTAAGCCGAACGCCAAATGAGTCGCCTAGTGATATAGATGTTGCTACTCTAAAAATTGATAAAATTAATCTTCATGAAGAGGACTGGTTATCTGTAATGCAAATTCAAGATGATTCGATTAAGGAAATTATCTCAAAAATTCAAAATAAGGATAAGACGTTGTTAGAAGATTATCGTTTGCAAAATGGAAGATTGTTCCGAAAATATAATAACAAAAACCTGTGGGTTGTTCCAAAATCATTACGTTGGAGAGTAGTTGAAGCAAAATATGGGGGTGACCGGTTTTTCTTTGGCACTTTTAGCAATGAAGATGTTGGGAGCTCAATTTCGGCAATTAAATCCACTGCAGTTGGTAGTCATCAGGGAAACCAGAAATATACTATAAAAACACGTTTTATGCGCATTGAATATGCAGTAAAAACTGAATATGCCTAAACATTTTTAAAAATATGCCCTAAAAATCAAAAAATGGGTAATTTGAAGACAAAATAATAATTATTATATTATTTGTGACGACCAAAGTCTTGATCGCACCAACATTTTTAGTTTGAAGTGCGATATTGAATTAAGTATATTTATTTGTTTGTGGTAAGTTTTATTTATTTTTTGACAGACTTGGGTGAGTTAGGATCTACTTACGATCAGGGTTACCGTTGGAAATTTTCAAAATGGGTCACAAAAAGTGAATTTTCGAGAAAAAGGGGTCAAAAGAGGGCCAAGTTTTCTAAAAGCAGGTATATTCAATTTTAATAAATTTAATAAGACCAAGTTTTTTATAAGCAAACAACTACAATTAATGTTGAGAAAATTTCAACTTATTGTAGCGGGGAATGTAAGATGAGATGAAGCCACTGTTTATTGTTGATGTTGTTTTGTTTAAGCTTTGATATTATTACAAGTAGAACTGTTGCTATAAGTCTTATACGTTTAACATTTTTATTTGGTTTAATATCTTTAGTTTTTCTAAAATCTTTATGGATGAAGTTTCCTGATGATTTGGCCTAATGCGAAGCGAAAAGTTAAATTCCTAATGCTACTCTTATGTAAAATTTATACATAAGTACCACAATGGTAGCTCTGCTTACGATAGTGGTGCCATGTCTGCAGCAGAGCTCAGTCTAGACACTAGATAACATTAGGTTGGGAGGTGAACCTCACAATAATATTGTGGACTGCATTAGTTAGCTGTACGGGGTGTTAATATTGTCGGGAGCGGTATACCTCACGCCAATATTAGTTACGACCTTCAATTGACCTCTGAGGGCGGTCGTAATAGTACTATCGGGAGTGGTGAACATATCGATATTAGTATTGGCTACCATCAGAGCGTACGCTCGTGAGTACGGGAGAGAGCGCGGCAAGAGAAGCTCACACACACGCACCACTACCGGGGTCTACCATTTTCTAAGCTGCCTCCTGGTTCGGCAGCCTGCACCATCACCACTAAGCCGACAAAATATAGAGAAAGCCCAAATGAAGGATTTTTAGAACGTGGTAAACCAAGAGTGTTTCTACTGAGAGTAACGAACAGAGTGACCATGGACGCCGCTGAGTCTACTCCAGCAACCGGCGGAAAATGTGACGCTACAAATTAATATTATTAATAATATCACAACCCTGTCATGATAAGTTGTTATTGTTTTTTAAAAATTTTCAAACAATAATTAGATGAGGGAAGCATTTTCGTAAAATACTTTAGACTTTGTGGGATAGTGTGTAACGGCCTTTAGAAGCATCTATGACAATTATATGTGAAACAAAATACCAAATGCTCGACAAGGCTTCGGTGACATACCTCTATCCGATGGTCCATATATTCAATGATTTTGAGAAATTATTGAGGTTCAATGACGTTAATGTGCCGAATTGTCTCATCCTTTTGCTCTTGAATTGTTCTTGGCTTATTGACGTACACTTTTTTTTAAATATCCCCGAAGAAAAAAGTCCAACGGTGTCACATCACATGCTCGTGACGGCAAATTAACATCGTCACGACGTGAGATAACACAGCCATTGAAATTCTTGCGCAAAGCGGCAATTCTTTCGTTGGCTGTGTGGGCAACAACCTGTTGAAACCACATATTGTCCAGATCTATATTTATTTTATTTATTTATTGATGATCTAGCACAACAAGATAAATCTTATAAATGAAAGTGTATGATTGATAATTATAAACTTAAACAGCATTATCATTTCTGCCCATTAGAAGTACAATATCATCTCGCAATAGCAAACTATGGCCCCTATTATGGTAATTAAGACAACCGGTTGTTATCAGTTGTAATTTTTGTTATGTTTTTGTACACCGCAATATAGCAAAGTTGTAAACCAAATTTACCGAATTTTAAACGGATATTTGGTGAGTTACGGCCCACCCTGTATAATGTAAGGAAAATAAATTAGATAAAACTTTTAAGCTCTTTTCACCTGATCAAATCAGTTTTTACACCGTCCACCACAAACAAGTAAGAACGATATACATAAGTAAGTTAATCATTTCGTTTGTTATTTCTACAAAATTGGTCTTAGACCTTACAAGGGGTAGACGTATGTATATTCGAATCATAAGTAGAAGAGTGGCTTTAAGTATGTCCGTCCGTGGCTTTTTACGGTCCGATTGTAGAAAAAATATTTAAATAATGCACAGATTGTTCGCAACCCAAAGCAAAAAAAAATTTTGAAACGCAGTTTGTGACTTTTATTGTACTTTACTTATAAAATACTTACACGGGCCCTTTAAATCAGTAAACAAGTGAACAAAATAACAAAAACAAGATTGTAAAATAAATAAACAAAAACAAAGATAATGGAAAAAAACATTGTTAAATAAACTAACAAAAAACAATTGTAGCATAATATAAAGAACAAAACAATGTAATAAAACTAATGAATGTGAAAACATAAAAAAAACAAAAATTAAAAATAAATAAAATTAAGTTGTTAAAATATTAAATAAAGTGCGTAGTTTTTTTTTATTTGAGCCATAAACCCTAAAGTGATCTTAAATTTCTTAGTAGAATTCCTAAAAGATATTTTATAATTTTTATCTTTGAAAGACATTATTTTAACAATTTACACTTTATGGAATCTGGATTAAGTTTTGAAATAAAAAATCACATGACTCCAGTGTTAGTAGCTTCTCGAGAAGTTTACTTAAGATAACAAATAAATAAGGAATTTAAAACATGATTTTACTAAAATGACAACAGAACTCTCTCTCTCTTTAAGTGTTTTATCAATTTTGTTTCTAGTAGTAGGACTAGTCCAAAAGTAACCCAAACGTATGGAAAAAGCATGGTATATTTAACATTACGATATCCTAGGGCAGGACCATATAACCCAGCTTTGGATTACAAATGAGTAGTTTTAAGCCTACTCCATTGTATACACAAGATGATTAGTTTTAACTTTGTTTAAAAACGAAACCATGTCCTTAAAAAACGAAGACATGTCGTCTCAGTACAAACACTTTAACAATGACATGGTCCATGCTTGCATTACATCGAACCAGTTCATGGAGTCGTCTATTTAATCAAATTGGATCAGGTGGTCCAATATTATTTCCAGTATGCTTATTGAAGATACATAATTGAATTTAGATGCATAATTGAATTAACAAAAACTGAAATTTTTATTCGGTTTGAACAATACAGTTTCATTTATACCCCAGTAAAAACTTCGCCTACAAAATAATGTGTTAAATAATTAGAAAAACTTAAAAGCACTACTTACAATTCTACTGAAAGAACCAATGAATTTTACAAGGGATGCCCCAAAATGAACGCATTAAAAAGTAAGTCATTATTTTTTTACCTACAAACTTGCAGAAATAAGTAGTTATAGAAGTTGTTGTAGACGCAATTATAGAAGAAAGCTACTAAATAATGGGTGAGAGAAGCTATTCATTTTGAAAAAGCAAGCGAAGTTTTAACTGGGACTACAATAAAACTCATATTCTTAACCTACTCGTTTACATCACTGATGGGATTTGTGGTACAATTGTACCAAATTTGGTTCAATCGGAACTTTATTGGTACACTGGTAAAATTTATTCTTTTTTGGTACAATTTTAAAAAATACCCACGAAGTTTTATTATTTCTTTGAGTTGGATTAACTCACTTTTCTTTTCAATAATAAAGAAAAACATGTGTATCTCCAGCTCTGACCAGTACTACCAAAAATTGCAGTATGTACTGTTAATTTGTGTTCACAATGTTATACTAACATATTAAGTATATGCATACACAAATACATATATGTACTCGTATCCCTGTAGAAAGCCTTGATTAAAGTGTCTTCAAATCGCCACTTTTGTCGATTGTTTTAGTGACACTGTCTACACTTTTGTCTGCCTTCGACAAAAATAGAGACTCATATCTTGCAAACATAGAAACATACAGCAAACATAGAGCATATAAACTTCCTAAGAATGATTCCTAACACCGTTTAGGTAGCCGCAAAAGTAAAAAATTTCCCGAACATTTTTAATTTCATTGGTTTTATCTTTACTTCAACATTGAGATACTTTGCTACCTAAACGGAGTTAGGAATCATTCTTAGAAAGTTTATATGCTCTAGAAAGTTGTTAATTGAGATCTTAGCTACATTTTTGTGGTTGATTGTTTTCTTGAATTTTGAACGGTTTGCTACCTTTGGACCTGAACAGGGGAAAAAGGTAAAAAAATGGAATTTTTTTAAGTTTTTTGCGATTTTGATCTTGAAGATGAAGGTTTTTGATTTTATATGTTGACAATTCTTATGGCAAGAGCAACAACTTTGTCTCAGAGGGTTAATCAAAATTCAGAACGGTTTGCAAGATATGAGCCTGAGAAAATGATCAAATTTGGCTTCCACGAGAAGGTGACAATGGTTTCATACAAACAGAGGAAAACAAATTCCGTAACATTGTTGTCGACTCTGCATGATGATGCAACTGTAGAAGAAAACGGCAAACCAGAAATCATCAACTTTTATAACAAAACGAAAGGTGGCGTGGATGTTATGGACCAGACGCTTCGGGAGCATACTACACAGAGACACACAAAAAGGTGGCCTTTGTCGTTTTTGTACAATATGCTCGATGTTAGTGCTTTCGCGGTATACACTATATTTTATGATAATAACATAACTGTTCCATATCAAACAACACGGAGAAAACGCTTTTTGCGTAAGCTTGCTGGATATTTGTGTGCGCCAATAATAGAAGAAAGAGTAGCCCAACGCCAAGTAACGCACCATTTTTCCACCAAATCAGCAATTGAGAGCTTTTTGGGAAGACCAGTGGAGACGGTAACCTATACCGAGCAACCATCTACTTCTCCGGCTGCTTCCACTGATGGCAGGAAGCCAATAACAGGATGCTGCTATTTGTGCGCTTCTTTGCCAGACAACAGGAGAAGAAAGACGAGAAAAGTCTGCAACGTTTGCAAGAAACCAGTTTGCGATCACAATGTTTTCCATGTGTCAACAATGACTCAACATAAGACATCAAATATTAGAACTAAGTTAAAATGAATAAAATATAAATAATTTAACTAAAAAATTACAATTACAGTTCATTTGTTACACATCAATAAAAATTTTGAAACAAAATAAAAATAAAACAAACGTTTTTTCTTTGGTCATGGACCCCTGTATGCAAAAACATTAAACTAATTGTTTTATTAATATATTTAACCAAATTTGATAAACTCTTTTCTAGTCTCTAAGTTTAGCCAAAATCTCTGATGATCCGGAGTTTCATGTTGATATCTTCAATAATAAAGGAACAGCAGCACTTTAAAGTTCAGAAAAGTACCCAGTTATGGACCGTTCCAAAAAAGTGCAATTTTTTACTGAATTAGTACAATTTCGAATATGTCATTTATCATTCCTGATTCATACTTCCTTTAATTACACTGTGTGTAAATTTTTAAGTCATGGAAAAATAACCATATGCAAAACTACGTGATAAAAGACCCGTGCTTCCCAGTTTTGCCCGAAATCATGCCCTTTTTTATGGGCCCCAAGGTTTTGGGGCCTTGGTGTCATTTTTGCAAAAAAGGGATCGTTTCCTCAGGATCATATCTTGCAAACGGTTCGGAATTTTGTTTTACCCTCTGAGATAAAGTTGCAGCTCTTGCTATAAAGAACAAAAATTGTGAACATATAAAATCAAAAAAAATTCATCTTTAAAATTAAAATCGCAGACAATTTTAAGAAATTCGATTTTTTTTTACCTTTTTCCCCTGTTCAGGTCCATAGGTAGCAAACCGTTAATAATTCAACAAAACAACCAAGAACAAAAATGTACCTTAGACCTCAATAAACAACTCTCTGGAGCATATGAACTTCCTTGGAATTATTCTTAACACCGTTTAGGTAGCGCTTATGTTGCCGCAAAAGTGAAAAAGTTCCCGAACTTTTGTTAATTTTATTTGTTTTTTCTTTACTTCAACATTGAGATACTATGCAATTTGATATGTTTATATCTGACCGTATATGGTTATTTCTTTTCGTGATGCACTATGTTATTATACGTAACAGCCCAGCAAAAGAAGAAATACATGAGAATGGGTTCGCATTAGTTAAAAGGCTCGTCATTAAAAGTTCATGGATGTATTAGGATTATATGAATATGAAATATTCATTAGAATGAGTGCGAATTAAATCTAATGCTCAAAAAACTGACTGCTTTTCATATAAATTTTACCACACTTTCAGTCACTCTTGTTGTGAAAACAGCACATAATTTGTGAAATTGAAAAATATATTTATAATAAACATACCAACTTACATATTTTTGAATTTAATTTTATTATTAATGTATAAATCATAATAATATTTTGAATGAAAATTTCTCGCAAAAATGTTCAAAATGACCATAAGCACACAGCAAAAATGTAATTTTGAAATAGGTTTAAACAAGGGTCGCACCAGTTTATTTACACAAGGTTTAAAATAGGATTTTTAAGGTAAAATTCTTTTATGAATACAATTTTAACGACTTATGCTTAAAACATATTTGAAATGATGTTTAAAATGTTTATGAATACGGCTGTTAAACTTTCTATTTTAAAAAATCAAAATATTAATCGAAATGTTATTTTTTTACTAAAGAAAAAGCTTCAAGCATTAAAAGATATTGGAAATAATTTTTAATGTGATATTGATACAAATTTACACATAATGAACAAATCAAAAGTTGATTATTTATAAACATTTTATTTAAATTTCTTCTTATAATTTGCAAACAGCAAATGCGTATTCTTAAATCCACTAAATTGTCAAACCTTTTTTCGCCTTCTTTTCTCTATAAAACTATAAAGTATTAAAATTAAATGTATAAATTAAATAAATCTAACTCAACTATTAATTTAAATTGCATAAGATATTCGACCCTTTTAAATCCTACAATAATAAATACCAAATTATAGTGAATGGTAAAAGGTATGTATTTTAAATTCATTTAAGTAAATAAGAACTAAAGAAATTGTTGTATTTATATTCTGCACTATTGAATTAAAATAAAGTTGATTCCTATTTAATGGAGTTTATTTTATCATTAACTTATCTTCTAACAAGAAGAAGGAATAAAACGGAAATACACACAGAAAAAAATCAAGTTAAAAACGTCGAAAACAAGGTTGATTTAAAATTTTTCGGTGGTGATTTTGCTTCATACGTGTTTCATGTTAATTTAACCTGATTTTATAATTACTTGCGAACAACATTTTTTTCTTTTAAAATAACTATAATTCATGTTAATTTAACATTGCAGTAAAGGTAGAGCAAAATGTCATTTATATTGAAATAACAATTCGAATCACGTTGAATGAAAGTTATTTCATGTGGAAACAACGTGAATTTCATGTAGAAACTAATTAGTGTGAAGAAGCTTCAGAGACAACATATTTATTTAAGAATAATTCAAAACACTTACCCCTGTAGCACATGTTTCACTTATTTTGTAGTCTCCTTTGTTAACAGATCAATCAGCAGAATGGCCCGATATGGTTTTCGTCATCATTCTACTTTGAAAACTTGATGTACTATTTAACTAAATAATTTTAATTAAAAGAATACGGGAACTGTCTTCTTTTATAACATATTTTAGGAATGAAAATGAAAAAATTTAAATACTTAACTATGTATGCATGTTAATTTAACAAGACAAACTTTTGATTTTAATATAAAACAGGTTTTTATGGATTCAATATTGAATCCATATTTATTTATATTTTAATATTTTTTTTTTATTTTTTTTAACAGTGAATAATATTTATTAATAAACGTGATTAAAGATTATTTTAATATTTTTTATTTAAAATTAGTATGAAATAATGATATATTTAAATAAAGGGCATACGTTTGCAGAAATTTACTATGATTCTCAATCAACATTTTTCCATGTTAATTTTACATTGGTATTTTTTTCTGTGTGTAGGTAGTTGCTGTTTTTCTGCTCGTTTGCCATATTGTTAATATCCATACGTACAGAGATGTTGCCATATTAAATAGTGGTTACTTTAGATACTACAGAAATCATGAAAATATTCTCTCTTCTTGAACAACTTCAAAATTTTTTTGCTGGGAAGAAAATTTTTTTATATAAAATTAATAATTTTTACTTTTTTCCCCTTGTGATAAGCAATTTGATTTAAAAAAAAAATTTTGTAGATTTTTCTCTTCAAGAAAATCCTATTTTAGCCAAATGATAATTTTTTAACCACTAACTTTCTGGCAACACTATATGTTAATATAAAGTTGCAGCCAACTTCAGGTATAAAACACGAACGAAACACAAAACTTATTTGCGAGTACAGCAAAGCATGTACTCCCCCATTATTCTCTTTTCCCAACCCTTCTATAAAGTCATGACCTTGCAAAGTAAATTTTGCCTGTCTAAAAGCGGACAAAACCAAGGTCCATCCATGAGGTCTGCGCAAAAGGCAGATGTTTATATTGTTTATTCTTTAAAGATGTTATGTTGCTTGAGTTAATTTCTAATTGAAAATCATCTACTATCCCTTTCCGGCCCTGGCTACACAAACGTGTAGGTAAATTTTACGTTTTTTGAAGAGAGGAGTTTATATATAAATATCTTACTTTTCTTACTTCTTTTAGTCTCTACATATTATGTGTTATCTCTTCATCGTTGTTTTATAATTTTTTGGGAGGTATATTTTAGTATTTGTGTGGCCGCGTGCAAAAAAGATGATCATGTTTCGCAGTGCGGAATACAAGATATGGAATTATCATTATTTTGTTTAAATTACACTAAAAATATGAAGATTTTGTTATTATTTTGTAACAAAAGCATCATATATTTAAATAATATGCAAATATTTTTAAATACACAAAGAATTTGTTGTGTTTTTTGGGAGCCAATGTGTACCTACACATATGTGTAATATGGGTTTCTACTACCTCAATTTTGCGTAAGAAAAGCGCTTGGTGAGGACCTCGCCGAATAATTCCTTTGTATTCTTTGTTCGGAATTTTACCAGCTTACTACTTTTGGGGCGATTGTCGGAAATGAATGTTCATGGAACTGGCACCATACAAACAAATCGTTTGCGCATAAACTAACAAGTCATTTGCGCAAACAAAAACAAGGAACATTTTTGGAAAAAATAGTCCATAAAACATTAAAAAAAACAAAATTTAATCGAAATATTTACAATCGTGAGCAAATTACCTTTAATTTAAGTACCCTAATATAGATATAACTAGAGGGGGCACTGTTTTTTGCCCCAGAGGGCTCCAAAAGTCCCGCCCACTCTAAATGTTTTTTCTTGTAAAATTACCGTTAATTCAAGTACCTAAACATAACACTAAGTGGACGGGACCGTTTTTCGGATTCAGGGGGCCCACGGGCCTAAGTCCCTTTAAATTTTAATTTTGTTTTGTTTTTTATTTTTATTTTCAGAGGTTTTCCAATTTTTTTTCGAGTGCCGTGTAAACTACACTTTTGCCAAAAAATGCTTATATTTTGTCCAAGAGAAATCCCAAGGTACACATATGTGTATGTCCTGTTTCTAAGGACATGGGCTTTGTATGTACATTAAAAGTTAATTTTTACGTTATACTAAGGCGAATTATTATATACTGAAAATTTCATTGAAATCCGCCAACTTTGAAATTGCTTGGGTCGGAAAGGGCTATGACAAATATTTTAGAACTAACAACTTTGGTAAATGAAGGATTTGTCAACAACCAACATACCGACGTTATTTATATCGACTTCAGTAAGGCATTTGATAAGGTACATTACAACCTTCTTCTGGAAAAAATTCGACAAAATTTATGTAAGCAGGCTTAAGTCATATCTTCACCGCAGAAAACAATGCCTAAAATTTGGGTTTTCCTCTTTTGTTTCTGCTCTTTATCAACGACATGCCTGAAATTATTAAACATTCACCCGTACTATTATTCGCAGACGATGGAAAAGCCACATTTATCTTCAAAAAGACTTAAATACCTTTTGTAATTGGTGCAAACATAACCTAATGAAATGTAAACAAATGCGCTTTTCTAGAAAACGTAGTGTTATAAATAACTATAAACTCGGTGACTATAAAATCGATATAGTGGACACAATTATGGACTTTGGCATTTTACTGGATGTAAAATTGGATTTTATTCAACACATAACAATGACAGTCAACAGGGCTCGTTGTACTCTGGCTTTTATTAAACGTTGGGCGAACGAATTCAATAATCCTTTCGTCACTAAACAACTGTACACATCTCTCGTTAGACCAATCATGGAATACGGTTCGATTGTATGGGATCCACATTATATGGTTCAAATTGATCACATTGAATCCATTCAAAAGCAATTCTTAATTTTTTGCCTGAGAGATACATATCGAGGATATGATAATCTACCCTCATATTCTACAAAATTATCCTTAAAACGTTTGCCAACACTGAAAAGTCGCAGAATTATGCTAAATATCTCATTTGTTATTAACTTAATAAATGGTAAAGTATGCTCCAATTTTTTATTAAGTAGATCAGGGCTGCCAGGTACTTTTTTCGTTCTTCCCAAACTTAAAAATAAATTTCCCCTAAAATCCCCTGATAAAAGAAAGAATCCCCAAAATAAGCCCCTGTAAAAATATACATAATTTTTAACGGATAATTTAAATATTTATTTGAGTTTTACTTGCACCATGTTCTACAAGAGATAATTTTTATCGAAACAACTACTCCATATTTCCTTTCGATAAAAATGATCATCCGATAACCAATCTTTTGTAAGAAAGTCAAGTAAATTAACAAACTTTTTGGCAACAATATTTAGATTTAAAAGTGAGTAATTTCCAACAAATTCACATTCTCCCGCAAGTGTGGAAGTTTCAAATTACTTACAATTTATTTGTGAAACGTTTATTGTTTGTTGAATTTTATGCTATTAGCATAAGGTAATGCAAAATTGTTCTGTATTGATATTTTTTCCACAAAAAAAGTGTTTTACTGTATTTAAAATAGGTATTTTTGGTTTGCCGATTTCTTTAAATTAAAGTGCCGATTTTTTTTTGAAGATATGCCGATTTCTTACCAAAATCACCTGGTACTCCTGGTTTGAAGGCTCTTGCGTTTAGTGCTTAATTGTTTGCATTCTACATTTTAAGAATTAAGGTTGCTTTAGTCGACCGTAAATGTTGTGTAATGCAATGCTACGTACCGTAACGTCTGTATTTGCTGTAATGCGTAATTATTATTTGACAATTTTTGGTGTTTTGAATAAAAAATTATATTGCACAAATCAATTTTAAAACTATGTAAAGTGTGTGCTCGCATTTCTAGGTCAAGTAAAAATTGGCATATTAGTGGTCTGGGGCATCATTTATTATTAGTTCTAAACCGATTTTTTTATTTCTTTTTTAAAAACATCTTGACTTAAAATTTTTGCGACATTTAAAAATGTTTCCAAAAACTTAAATAAGTGATTGTTTTGCCTTGTACACACTATTTGACATTTCAATCGACTTTTTTTTTTTTTTTTTTTTTTTCTTTTTCAAATTTATTTACAAATTAATTCATTTACAATTGTTGGTCTCAGCGCCTTAAAGGCATTGTTGAGACAAGTTGGCATAATATTATTTTTCGTAAAAATTATATGTTAGTACAGAAAAAAAGAAAAAATATGTATTTCAAAAAGTTAATTAAATTAATTTGAGATCATTTAAATCAATAACATTATATAAAAAGTTCATTTATATATTGCCGAATGTGTTGCTTAAGAAGTGTTTTAAAGACGGAAATTCTATTTTCATTTTTTAAAATTAGGGGTAATTTATTAAATTCACGACTACCCATAAACTCCACGCGCTGTTTGGTAGTTTCCAACCTACACCAGGCGATTCTCAAGTCTTCATTATTTCTTGTATTAATCACATGATTGTTCCTCATGAAATGTATAGTGTGATGTCCAATATTGTGCAGACACTTGAATACGTATGTGAGAAGTTGCATCCTGTAAGTACCATAAATGGGCAAAACTGTTTGACATTTATCAATATATAACGATGTAGTTGGGTATGTTATTGGCAGATTGTAGACAGTCTTTAGAGCTTTATTTTGCATACGTTGAAGGGCCTTAAATTCATTACTCTTTTTATAATTAAAACAAATGGTTAAATAATTCAAATGGCTTTGAATTAGGGCATTATAGACTGAAAGTTTAGTATCTTTATCAAACTTATTATTGAATTTATACAAAATACCAACCGCTTGAGCTGTTTTTTTCCTTAAAAATTGTAGGTGTTCATTCCAAGCTAGATTGCTTTGTAAAATTATACCCAAGTTTTGTATGCCACTGGTTTCAAAAATTTCTCTAACATCGACAAACACTGAAAAGGTGTTATTTTGGCGGGTGGGCCTAAATCTTAGTAACTTGGTTTTATCTGCGTTTAAAACAAGTTTGTTTATTCGTGCAAACTCAGATATCAAAGCTGCATCACGTTCCATGTAAGCTCTTACTACCGTCTCGTGCTTATATGGATAAAATAAGCAAATATCATCCGCATACATAAATGTGTTACCAGTAAGGTCAAGGTTATGTAAATCATTGAGAAAAATGGTAAATAACAAGGGCCCGAGTACACTACCCTGAGGAACTCCACATGAAACTGCACGTAATGTGCTTCTAACTTCACCAATTTGTACAAACTGCTGCCGTTTTGTTAAATAACTCTGCAATAAGAGCAAGTCCTTCCCGCAAATACCGTAGAATTTTAGTTTTTGAAGCAAAATATTATGATCAATGAGGTCAAAAGCTTTGCTTAAATCATAAAAAATGCCAGCTACGCCGCTTTGTCCTTCATCCAAACTTTTACAAATGAAATTAACAACATTAACGACTGCTTCTTCTGTTCCACATCCTTTTCTAAAACCATATTGAAAGTTGTTAAGTAAATTATTACTATACATATACGATGAAATTTGGTTATATAAAACTCTTTCAAAAACATTGTTTATTATGGAGAGTACTGCAATTGGTCTGTACATACTGGCTGCTATTGGATTTTTCCCCTTACACTGCCTTAACACATGAAAGTTCTTTCATGAAATTTCTGTATACGTATTATAAGTAAAAATTTCAATGAAATAGACGACTTTCTTGAAAATTTCTTGTTCGATTACACAGGAAAGTGAAAGTTCATTTGAAAAATGTCGTCAAAGCGCAAAGTGGCAAAAATTGTTTTAGTTTTAGAACTAAAAAAACTAGAAATTGAAAACCAAAACAAAAAAAAAGAAATGAAAATAAAAAAACCAGTAAATAGGAGGCAGTGGGTAAAGCCATTATTAATAAAAAGATGTGAATTCGATGTGGAAGCGAATTTACTGAATTTTTTCCCCGGTGTATGTAATACGCAGCGACCGGATCTTTTTCTTTATGGCTTCAACGTCCAAACACATTTCATCTGCAATAGCTTCATACGATTTTTTTTTAATGTCGTTCCTTCTGCAGGATTTGTGGTTTATATCCCACAAAATGGGGTGGGATCGGTACAAATTAATTAATTTAATAATTTGTTTATTGCTTAATTTTGCCTCCAGTTTTATTGTTTTTCTTAGGTGTGTTCCACAAGATCTCGGCCAAGTTCGGACTAATGAGAGTAAAATGAAAATTACTCTCTAAATTTGCCGAAACTACCCAAAATTGCTGGAACGCAAAAAACCATTTTTGAACATCTTCAAATACTAATGCTGCTTACTTTTCACATTAAGATCTATTTAAGTGATTAAAGACGCTTAAAATTCATAACATTATAAAATCAACACATTTGCATCATTGTAATTTTTGTTTTTTTATATTAAATATTAAGGGAAATATGTATGAAATAACGTTTTAACCACTTTCATTTTTCACAAAAACCTTACATTTTGCTTTTTAATATGTTTTTTAATTAAAACTAAACTTTTCCTTTTGCTCGTAAATTTCCTGAATTATTTATCAGTTTCATATGTAAACAAAAACAGCTGATTGTTTTTTCCTGTCCGAACTTACCCAAAGAAAAAGTTCGTGCAAATTTGTACAGGAAATGAAAAAAAATACTCTCTCAATTACTCTCTTTATTGCACAAAAATTGTTATGTGGAACGCTTTTGGGTAACTTTGTGCAAGTTCGGACTGTTTCGTTATGCATGTGGAACAGAGCTCTTATTTGTAATTTCAGAGTTGCCAAGACAAATACTCACGCCGAACTTTAGGCATTCGTTCCAATTAATATTTATTTTTATTTATTTTCCTAATATTTATCCACTTTAATTAGAATAGTTGTGTTTCAAATAATTGTAGTTAAAAAAATATATTAAAATTCTTTATATATATATGTCCAAAACAAGTTGCTTTTGTAACTATAATTTAACACAATCCTGAAATTTCAAATGCAAATTTTAAATAGGCAACACTGCTTAATTTATTGTCATTTGTTTTCATGAAATTGTCAAAAAATCGCTTTCTTCAAATTTTCATTGAAAGCAAGCTGAAAGTTGGGCTGAAAGTAAAAAACTGTAAATGTGTTAGTGAAAAAGTGTGAGTGTATTGCGACTTTCATGAAATTACTTTCACGTGTAAATGCTAGGTTAGGTACAGGAGCAACTTTATGAATTTTTAGGACACTCGGGTAGGTGCTTGTTCTTATAATACCATTAAACACATTCACAAGGTAAGGTGTTACTTCATTTACACACTTTCACAATATTTTTGCTGAAATATTGTCGTAACCACAACTTTTATTCGGTGTCAATTGCAATATAACACTTTCCATCTCAACTAGTGTTGTTAAATTAAATGCAAACCTTGTTGTGCATCGAGTAAGTGTTCTAAGAGAATTTATGGAATCAGTTGGCAAAACCTGAATTTGTGACCTTAAACTTGTCACTGATTGAACAAAGTAGTTATTCAAAACCTCAGATTTTTCCAAATCATCAGAAATATCATCACTATTATCATGTTTAATGGGGAAAGACCGTTGTGAACTTCTACCAAGCGTTTCATTTATAAACTTCCAACTTTTTTTTGGATCTTGTTTAACATTTTCTAATCCATTTTTATAAAAGTTGTTCATAGATTCTCTACATGCCTTTTTTATTATGACGCTGATTCTCTTAAGTATTTTCTTTACATCTTCATTATCAGGTCTTCTCCTTCTAACCCTTAACAGTTTGTTTTTATAAACGATTAATTTTTGCAGATTGCCGTTAATCCAAGGTGTAATGTCACTTTTGTAATTTTTTTTTAACATTTTTCACCTGTGTAGAGTTCCTCATAGCACTTTCGAGACATGATATTAATAAGGCTATATTTGTAGATGGATCATCGGTTTGTTGTATCCGTGCCAATTCGGTTTGAACATAATTTTTAGCACGATCGTAATCACAATATAATCGTTTTTCTTCACTAATGTTATGGCTACATGTTTTTATTCCAAGTCGACAAGAAATTAAGTTGTGATCGGATAATCTACACTTTATTGATTCTACATATGTACATATCACTGAAAACATTACTATAAACTAGAGATGAGCGATCCCGTGATTTTTAAGGGACATCGTGATTAGTGAACGTGATTTTAAAATCACTGTTATTTAAAACTGTGATTGTGATCACAACTTTTATTTTTGTTCTAGGATATTTGAAAATTTTTTGTTATGGAGTTTGACAAAAAAATAAGGCAACAAAAATGATCACCTGTTTAGTTGGACATACTTGAACAAATAAACATTGGCTTTAAAAAAATTCTAATGAGGAAGGAGAGAGAACAAAAGAAAAAATAGCAACAATTACATTCATGAGTGCAAAAAACTATATTACCCACACAAACAGTGAAATATCATAAATTTGTGTATGAAACAAAATAAGAAAATAACAACTTAGCAAGTACCTGTTACTTAACAGATTTGGTCACAACTGTGATTCGTGATTTTTCAGTAACAGTGATTAAATCACAGGTACGGAAATATCGCTCATCTCTACTATAAACGTGATCAATAGAAGTTCCACTTTCAGGACGTGTTATCATTTTGTGGCAATTGGTAAAATCATATGATGCGAGCAAATTTAATAGATCTTCTGATATTTGTTGATTCAAAACATCAATGTTGGAATCACCAACAAAAATGCATGGATTACGGCCATATTTACAAAGTGAATTTTCTAAAAATAACAAAAAGCTGTTGGGATCACATTTTGGTGATCTATAAAATGTTGAAATTTTTAAAGCTTTACCGTTTAGCTTAACTTCGTATAATGACATGATGACTGCATCAATAAAATTTGTACTCTCACAAAGTTCGGCTTTATATTTAAATGTATTATTAACAAAGACTGAAGTACCACCATAGCCGTCAGATCTACAACAATGTACGGCATTATATCCGGCGATGCTATACAACTGAATCAGGTCTTTATTTAGCCAGGTTTCTTGGACAGCGATAATATTGGGTAGTCGCGGTAATTTTACAATTAATTCCCTAAATTTATTAAATTTTTCAATTGAAGAAATACTACGGACGTTTATGGAAACTACGTTAAAAAATGAACTTGAAATGTTATTAAAGTGGTTTTCAAAAGTTTTTAAATCATAAAAATAATGAGTATTAATCATAAAAAATAATATTAAATAAAAAACATGTTTACAATATACAAGTATAAAGCTGGGATCACACGATTGCCGCAAATGCACCAATATGACACAATTATTATTGTGCTTTATTGACGCACAATAATGAAATTGCCCCAACCAAATTTTCTGAAATCACACGATTGCCCTGTTTTATACAAATTTAATTGCCGCTAGTTAGTACAAAGCGAAATGGTTACAACTATTGCCGCAGAACAGTCACACGATTGTTCTTACTTATGTATATTATCTGCGAAAACAGCTGTTGTGGTAGCTGTTTTATTTGTTTGAAAGTTCTTGTTGGATTGTTCATTGAAAAAAATTAAATGATAAATGATACAAATCATATACTTAAACAAATTATTGTTGAATAGTTTTATTTAATTTTTTAAGATATTCCAAAAATTAATAGTCTGTTCAACAATTTCATATGTTTAGGTTCGAATAGAAATATCTTTAATGAAAATATTCGCACAGAACAGCTAAATATGCTTGTGAACATACATACTTAAAATAATTAATTAAAAAAATTTAAATGCAAATTAAATAAATACATACATATTTATTTTCATTACCTACTAAAAGAAACACAAAAAGTCAATCTAATAAAAAAAGGCAAATATTGGCGCGTATTGTGTTGTTTGATTGCCGCACAAGAACACAATAAATATTGGTGCATTTTTGTCATTTTTACTGACGCGCGGTTGCATAGCAAACAGTCACACGATTGCCGCACCAGGGTTGCATTTGATTGGTAAAAGTAAGCACAATATTGTCCTCGATTGGTACATGAGCCATTTGGTTGTGCGGTCACACGATTGGGATATTAAAAAGTGTGAAAATTGGTGCATTGCGGCAATCGTGTGATCCCAGCTTAACAATTAAAATGTACTTTTTATAGGCGATTCATATACATCATCATCAACATCAACAACAGCAGCTTGGGATCTGCAACCTCTAGGATTGTTAGTTGTGGCTTCAAGCAGCAAGTTATCTACTTCTTTTCACTTCTAATGATTTTAGGCTTTGAAAGTTCACTTCTCTTGCAATAAATTCTTCCACCAGCAGCATAAACAGCACGGTATTCAACGTTTTTAAGGGTCCTGGTATAATTTATTAAACTCAGGGTTTCCCTGCTTAAGAAATCATTGATATATGTATACTGTAGAACCTTCCTCCTTTAGCTTAGGTTAACCAGACATTAACTTTTCTTTGGATTGTTTCAAACTGAATTTTACAACAACCGTTTTTTTCATCTTTGCTAATAACTGAATTATTTCTTTTATTGATAAAATATGCATCTTCTATGGCACTTGGTTCCAGAACAACACCAGCTTCACGTGAGAGATTCACGACAGTATCAACTGCAGTTTGATTATTTGGTACAACTACTCCACTTATAATACAATCATTTTTTACCCTCTGAACAGACTCTACTTTTTTTTTGTTCTCAGCAACACTTTTCAATAACATATCAAATTGTTTTGACATAAAGCTTACAGATTCTGTTAAACCAGAAAGCTGATCAAGCTTTTTTAAATCTGTTTTTATTTCGTTAAGCTCCTTTGCTATGTTGTTGTTATTATTATTACCATTGCATAGATGACAAATATACTCTTCTCTCTCATTCTTAAGCAAGTATTCATATTTGGGTTTGTCTAATTGTGTGCAAACTACATGGAAGATTTTTTTGCATTTATCGCCACTGTTGCCAATTTGACGGGTTTACCGCGATTCTAGCGTTTTTACGTGTCCACCGGGGTAAAATTTCCGTTTTGGCGGTTAGCGGGATATCTAGCGGTTTTTTAATATCATTAGCAAATACAATTTTTGTTCTAGGCATTTGAACATTACAATTTTTATCTCAAAATAGGAGATTTAAAATATTTGTTTCCAATTAAAGTAATTAAGTGATAAGAAAAAATAGTTTTTTGTGGAAATTAAATTTGTTTTCGCAATAAAAAATTTTACAACGTTTTAAGAAGATTTTATAAATGTTTTTATTAGGAAGTTAAATTGTTAAGTTATTTCGAGCGAAATATTTGCCCACCCCAAAAAAACTAACGTGATAGAGGAAAAACTGAGAACGGACTTGAATATATGTAAAACAATTTTTACGGCAGACCAGTGTTATCGACTTTTATCGATCAATATATAATATATAGTCAAAGCTAAAGTAAAAGTTTTGGCCCTATGCTCCTTGTAAGAGTTTAAAGGAACTAATATATATAAAGTAAAAACGGTGTTGTCTTCAGCAAATCAATGTTTATGTTAAAGCACTTAAGCAACCAAAAATTAAAAGTATTTTTTATTATCCCTCGGATTAAACTTCCATAGGGTTGTCAAACCTAATTCCAAACAACGTACTGTAATTCGAGAATTCAAGAAATACTGTTTGTGATGCTTTAAAAAAAAAGAAAGCGCCATTTTACGCCTTTACATGGGCTTATATAAGTTTGTTGTTTAGTATAAGCAAGGTTGTAACTAGATATGCCAAAATTCTTCTATATTTTTTGTTTTAAGTTCACGGATACACACCTTATTTCTAGTTTTCCTAAAAAAGTGAAAAATAATTTGTATTAATCTAAGCGAAGTGTTCGGAGCAATACAAAAACTATCTATTCGTTTGTAAGGATTGTAAACAGTTTTCAACCATGAATCTTTAAAATAATGGCCAGCAAAAACTTTAAAAAGTTATAAACGTTATAAAGCAGTAGTGGCCATGTTATCCATTACACACAGAA
Source organism: Pollenia labialis (assembly GCA_949318255.1). Classification (NCBI taxonomy): domain Eukaryota; kingdom Metazoa; phylum Arthropoda; class Insecta; order Diptera; family Polleniidae; genus Pollenia; species Pollenia labialis. The sequence continues at coordinate 138,634,307 of OX439141.1, read as the reverse complement.
AAAAATACCAATGTAAAATTAACATGGAAAAATGTTGATTGAGTATCATAGTAAATTTCTGCAAAAGTATGCCCTTTATTTAAATGTATCATTATTTCATATTAATTTTAAATGAAATATATTAAAATAATCTTTAATCACGTTTTTTTAATATTATTCACTGTTAAAAAAATAAAAAAAAATATTAAAATATAAAAAAATATGGATTCAATATTGAATCCATAAAAACCTGTTTTATATTAAAATCAAAAGCTTATCTTGTTGAATTAACATGCATACATAGTTAAGTATGTTCATTTTTTTATTTTCATTCTTAAAATATGTTATAAAATGAAGACAATTCCCATATTCTTTTAATTAAAATTATTTAGTTAAATAGTACATCAAGCTTTCAAAGTAGAATGATGACGAAAACCATATCGGGCCTAAAGGCAACTACAAAATAAGTGAAACATGTGTTACAGGGGTAAGTGTTTTGAGTTATTCTTATATAAATGCATATGTTGTCATTGAAGCTTCTTCACACTGTTATAAAACACTCAAACCAATTAGTTTCTACATGAAATTCACGTTGTTTCAACATGAAATAACTTTCATTCAACGCGATTCGGATTGTTATTTCAATATAAATGACATTTTGCTCTAACTTTACTGCAATGTTAAATTAACATGAATTATAGTTATTTTAAAAGAAACAAATGTTGTTCGCAAGTTATTGTAAAATCAGGTTGAAATAACATAAAAAACGTATGAAGCAAAATCAACACCGAAAATGTTTAAATCAACCTTAGCTTCTACGTTTTTAACTTGATTTGTTTCTGTGTGTATATACATATGTTTATTCAACCTTTTAAAATTAATGTCCCTCAGAAAGAAAATGTTAGTATATATCAAATATCGATTGTCTTGCAATTTCTTCCTTCTTTTCTTTTACGATTTTTTTTAATCTTGGTCTACGGTGTAAAATTTTTAGCAGCAATACCAAAACTAGATTAAGTGCACTTAACTCTAATGTCTTGATAGATTTCAAGCAATACAAATCCATGAATTTTATATGAATATCCACATTTTGTACGTTCGCGGGACTAAAAGAGTCAGTGAAATTAAAAACCTTACAATATAATTTTAATTGAAAGACATACACCTTTAAAAAAGCACCCTATATCTAGATTTGTATAAACGTTTCACATAATATTAAGATCTTAGCGATATTTTTAAAACATTTTAGCGCTAAATAAAAAATTTAGCGGTTTCTAGCGGTTTTTGAAGTGCGATTTGACGGGAAGTTTTCATAAAAAGTTGGCAACAATGTTTATCGCACTAAATAAATTCTTCTTCTTGCTCCACTTCAATATTACATTGGCCACAAATATATTTATTTATTTTAAGACTTCGACGACCTTTTCTTGCCATACTTTATATATTTGAAATGCAATGTATGGTAATGTAACCGATACACAAAAAATTTAGTTAATTTATTTAATAATAACAAATTTAATCCAAATTAAAATAAAAAAATTTAAGAAGCACAAAAAATAAACAATGTTCACTTAAGGGTTGCCAACTTTTCAAAACTTTTCTTTATCCAGTCGTCACCAAATTCATTGGCTTTGAAGTTCACTTTAATTTTTTAGAACACCTCTTATACACATGAAGTTGTCCAGGAAAATGCAAATTTTGGACTTTTTGTACATAATCGAATTATTGACAGATTAACTTCAAACTTATCAGATATTTTTTTTAAATAAAAACGAAACTTTTTTTTGCCCGGTGCTCATTGATATCAAGTGATGTTGCAAAAATAGCCACTTTAATGTGTATGTGACACATACTTTGTGTGCATTAAACTTAGTTGTCTTTTATAGATAAATTAAGCTAATTTTTTTTATTTCCCCAAAAAATCCTAAGTTTTTTTTTAATATCCTCAATGCAAACCCCAAACCCTAAATAAAATTATCTGTCCTTTTTAGCAACAAGAAGACCCCTAATTTGGGGTCAAAACCCCTAAACTGGAAGCCCACGACGTAAGGTACGGTACTATAATCCGTTATTTATAAAAACTTTCCGAACTAACTACGCCATGGCAGACCAATTTAGAAAACTGCGTTGTTGCTTTAATGAATGTTTGAATTCGTTAATTTTTCTCTTGATGTAAATATTGTGAGACGTGAAACTTAAGTTAAATACTCATTTGTATTAGGCTGTAAGGATTTATCCATAGACCTAAATATATTAAATAAAATAAATAAATTCTATGTGGGGGAACAGAAAGATAATTTTGTTAAAAACCCGAATGTTAACTCAATAAAAAAATGTATGTCTAAACACAATATTAAACGATTTATGATGACTTGCTAAGGTTTACTGAACAGAGATGTCAACACAGTTTGACATACTCAACTGTCAAACCATAGTTATCGATATAGAAAGTCGAATTTTATATATGTATGTATATACACTTCATTATAGCAATAAAAAGGCAATTTCTGCGTATTTTAATTTTGTGTTGGAAAAATATTTATTCTACTTTTAATACTAGCAAAAACTTTATAAATTGAACATATTTAAATTAAATTTGAACGACCTAAGTCTCCTCTCGTGGCTGCTATCGTGCCAAAAAAAAATTGGTTCCACGAGTTTTAGAAAATTTACGGTAGTTATTTTGATAGCAAGAAAAATAACCAAGGAAAAACTGTGTAAATAACTAAGCTGTTGCTAGGGCTTGGCAGTATTTGAAATAAATGTATTTAAAATACAAAAACGTATTTTGTATTTGTTTTCTAAATACATGACGTGCAAGTATTTTGTGTTTTAAATACATGTTTAAATAGACTTAACGCCATAAATCCAAAAATGAGACATAAAGCCATATTTTTTAAAGGACTTTCTCCTTTTTGATAAAACAAGTACCGGCTTCGCTAACTAAAGCTTCTCTGCACAGCCGGCCTTCGGCCGGGCGCAAGGATTTTATCCTCTATGGTATAACAAACACCGGATTCGCTAACTATAGCTTCTCTGTATAGCCGGCCTTTGGCCGGGCGCATTGATTTTCTCCTTTATGGTATAGCAAATACTGGCTTCGCTAACTAAAGCTTCTCTGCGAAATCGGCCTTCGTTCCAAAACAAGGCAGATTTTTGAAGCTTTACTTAGCGAATCTGGTACTTGTTATACCATAAAGGAAAAAATACTTGCGCCCGGCCGAAGGCCCGCTGTGCAGAGAAGCTTTAGTTAGCGAAGCCGGTACTTGTTTTATCAAAGAGGAGAAAGTCCTTTAAAAAATATGGCTTTATGTCTCATTTTTGGATTTATGGCGTTAAGTCTCATTATATTGAGTCTTAATGGCATATGCCCTAATGTCTCAATGGAATGGGACTTAACGCCATATTGCAAAACTTCAGATTTAACTTTTTGGGTCATTTTTCATGTTCTATTGAGCGATTCTTCATTTGGGCGATTTTTCATTTTTTTTTGTGCCATTTTTCTTTGGGCGATTTTTCCTACAGCCGCAGGTCCAAGTAAATAATTAAAAACCAAAAGCTCGTGACTTCTCGCTCGCTGTTTTTTTAATTTAATTTTTTTGTCTTAGATAAAATTCCCGAGAAACTACACTGGAGTCATGTGATTTTGAATTTCTAAACTTAATCTAGATTTCATAATATTTGATTTATCAATATAAGGTTTTTCAAAGATAACAATTATGGAAATTTTTTAAGACATTTATGTTCATTTTAGAGTTTAAGGCTCGAATAAAAAAAAGCTACGCATTTTATTTAATAATTTTACAACTTAAATAATTATATTTGTTTATAATTTTTGTCAAAATGTATGTTTGCCTTTTCATTTGTTTTATTACATTGTTTTTTGTTCTTTATGTAATGCCACAATTGTTTTTTTATTAGTTTATTTAATTTATTTAACAATCTTTTCTTTTTTTCGCCACATCTATGTTTTTGTTTATTTATTTTATAATCTTGTTTTTGTTCGCTTGTTTACTGTTTTTAATCGACCGTGTAAATATTTGTTTTAAAGTACGATAAAAGTCGCAAACTGCGTATCATTATTTTACCAATTGTAGGGGAATGTAAGAAAAGATAAACGGTACGTTCGTAAATGCAGTTGTTGAGTATCAGTTGCGCATTAGTAAAGTTTAATGTTAGTAAATGCATCATTTGTAAGAAACTGTCATATGTCAAAAATTTTTTATGCAGTGACGCCGCAGCTCTGCAGCAAATGTTGGCAATCATTGCATCAGTTAATTTTTTGATGCAATAACTTTTAACATAATAGAAATCATTTTATTTTTCTTTTTTATGCTTTTTCTTGTTATTTATTAGAAAACTATTTCTTTTTGGTTCAATATTTTCAATAAAATTTGCCATCGCTATTGTTGATAACATTTTTAGTATTGTTTTATGTTCGCTTATAAAACTTTTTACATTTAGCTCGTGTTCAAAAATTCAATCTTTGCACAGCTGTTGTGCAGTAAAAAAGCATCAGCATCACAAGCGCAACTGGTGATCACGCATCAGCAACAAAATTTTGCATCACTGCTGCAGGGGTACACAGTTTTGATGCATTTACGAACGTACCCAAACTCACTGTTTATTGTTGGTGTTATGTTTAAGCTTTGATATTGTTACAAGAAATTCTTATTCGGTTTAAAGTTTATTTTGTATAATATTTTAAGCCTTTTTAAAATCTTTGAAAAAAGGTTTCCTGATGATCTGGCCTGGAAAACCAATAGCATAATCCATTGTTATTAATGCTGTTAACAGGGAAACCAAAAATATGCAATTGCATGTTTTTCTTGTGCGACCAATGAAAGCAGAAACAATATATTTATCCGTTTTAGAGTTTTTTTTTATGAATTTTGGCATCGATTTGTTAGTGCTTATTTTTGCATATTTTACCGTTTGCAACATTTTTTGCACAATTTAGTTTAAATAGAATTTTGTAGCATTTTTACGTTTTTGGCGCATATTTTGAGGCATATTTTGATACATTTTTTAGAAGCCTGCAAGAGCTTTCGCTGCAAAAAAATTTGTTCTGTACACCCAACGTGTTGCTTCAAAATCGCCATCTATCTACATTTAATATTTACTTAAAAATTGTAAGACAAAGGCAGGTTGTCATTAAAGAGTGTTATTTAAAACTTTAGAATTTTATTTAAAAGCAAAAATCAATTATTTATGTTTTTGGTGGTGTGCGTAATACATAGAAATCTAGACCAATCCTTTAGTATACCGATCGATTTAGAATAACTTTTTAAAGTGACCTAACGATAACCATCCGTCCGTCTTGCTAGTTGTCTGTCCATGTTAATTTTGTGCGCATAGTACAAGTTGCAATCTTCTAGATGATAATTTGTTCAAATTTGGTAAGCACATTTTAATTGTACTAAGAACGATGTCTACGTAAATGGTGATCGGTTTATAACTTTACATATTGCCGATAAAAACTTCTTTCCAAATTAGACTCTTTGTTTCCGTAAAACATCTTATTATATTGGTATTTATATTAAATTGGCCTCAAGAATATCCCTGCGGGTAATTTGTGTCAATTGGTCCAACAGACTGGTCCTGGGATTTGTGAAAAGAGAACAAGTACAAAAAGAAAGGACTCATGACCAGTGAAAGAAGAACCAATCCCTTAACTGGTTTATGAAGAACGAAAAGGAAGAAAAAGTAATGAATTACAGTACAGTCTTCAGCGGTGCTGTGACACATTTGTTGGTACTTTTTAAAATTTGGTTCTTGAATATAATTCTAGGACTTGTTTTATTGAAAAACTACTACATTGTATTGAAATAATACTACATTGTAGTAACTGACAAGTAGTGTGTTTAAGATGGTTCCAATCCACTTTTTCCATACAAATTTGGGAGCATGTTGTAAGTGTTGCCAACTTTTTATTATATTATCCAAGTTCAGAACCATTTCCGGTATACGAGCAGACGAGGTGAACATTAATTTTCACATATAGATGGCGCTGATGTTATTTCCCGATTGTCTTTCTGTTACATATGGCGCATGGTTGGTTGGTTGGTTGGTTAACGTGGTAGCACGCACAGGTCCCGGCGCGCAACAAGTAGAGCCGACGGTGGCTCCGTTTTGACACCACACAACTCGTCAAGAAATCGGAACCCCCCGATCAAAACTTGACCCAGGGGCAATGCTGAGGTGGCTAGAGCCAGCCCGTTGCGTTGAGATATTTCAGCAGGTCCCACCCGCGATATCTCCGAGAGTCCTTGTAGAAGGTAATTCCCGAACAGTCCATGTCGTATAGAGTTAAACGCCGGGCAATCACATAGAAGATGAAATACTGTGTCCTCAGTTCCAGGTTCCCTGCAGTTGCGGCAGCATTCATTGAAAGGGAGGCCGAGTCCTTCCGACTGAAATTGAGAAGATGGCGCATACATTTATTTCATTTCCAATAGAAATTTAAAAATTTTGTGAACAAAATACCAACAAAATGGGTATTTTAGGGGATTTAAGCGTTGATTTGAATATTTATTTAGGATTTTAAAAATTTTGTGAAAAAAAATACCAACAAAATGGGTATTTTGATGTAAACTCAATTTTAAGCTTTAATGTAAACTCTATTTTAAGCATTATTTTTTCACCACTTTAGCAAGTTCTAAAACTTTTTGATGAGGTGAAGTTTATTTGTTCACCACTTATCCTAGTTCCGAACCAGTTGGTGAAATTTTATTGAAATTTATATTTTTGGGTTTGATCTCATTTCAACAGTGATTCTTAACAGTTTAATTTTATCAAAACTATCGAAGCCAAAATCGACAAAATAGAAAATAAAAGTTCAAAATTATGGTATAACCGGTATCTTTTTACATCAATTTTAAAATTCTCAAGTAAAAAACAAGTTTGCGATTCTTTTTAAAACAGTTTTTAGAATTAACACAATAGTCAAAGAATTTAAATTTAGTTTTGTTTTCTTCTTTGTATTAAGAAATATTTTGTTCCCGTTTATGCTGACATTATGTTATTCTTATTTGCAGTTTGTTTTCTTTCATAATATAACGTCTCCTAGGTTAGGTTAGGTTCAGAAGGGTTATGTGCCCAAGGGCACACTTCCACTCGGAGACCAGTACGGTACATTGTGAATCCCTTCAACATGATGAAGAATAGATAAGTAAGATAGAAAAAGAGAAAGGTTAAGAAAAGAAGTATGAGGTTGATAGAGTATAGAATATAGGAAAGTTAGTAGGTGATGTGAAGAACAAATTCCCTCTCTACTGTCCGCTCAACAGAAACAACCGCACTATTTTCCTGACAAACCCCAGTAGATCAGCTGGACTACATCCAGCGATGCACCCCAGTTCGTCGTGAAACCTATTTCCTAGCCACTTCTGTCTGAGACCCTGAATCCTGGGACAATGACAAAGTACATGCTCGATCGTCTCCAGCTCCTCCGAATCCTCGCACAATCTGCAGAAGTCCGGTATGGCGTTGTCTCATCTGCCCACAAAAGCTCGATCGTCTCCAGCTCCTCCGAATCCTCGCACAATCTGCAGAAGTCCGGTATGGCGTTGTCTCATCTGCTCACAAAAGCCCTGACCGGACAATGGCCCGTCAAGAACCATATAAGCGTTCTAAGACTACTCCTATCCAATCCCAGTAGAACCCTGGTTGCCCCCGCGTCCAATCCGGGCCATAATGCCCTAGACACCCTGCAATCCGAAGAGGATGATAAAATAATTTTAAAGGCAAATGACGGGTTTTATTTGGATGAAGAAGGAGATCGCTGCATTAGAGAGCTAGATTTAAGTTTATAGATGTGAATTTGTTCTTCTTTTTATTCAAATACTTTTAAGTAATTATTAAATAAAATATACACACTAAAAAACTATTAAAAGCATTTATTTATTCAATTATAACAAATGACTTTTGTTTAATTCAATAAATGAATTGGGTTAAACTGATTTGTTTAACCTTTGAATTGATTTGTTTACAAGGCTATGAGCCAAGTAACGTTAAAAATATTGTCTAGGCAGTGACACCAAGGCAATTCTAAAGAGTAACACAAGCACTTGAAACTTGGTTACAGCGGAGTTAGAGCAGAGAAACAACTTATCGAATTGATTTATTATTTCTGATTTTATTAAAATAAAATTGATTCTTATATACTAATTAATTACTAAATACAAATAACAACAAAGCTTATAAAATTGTAAATTAAATGAATTCCAGAAAAAATGTGAAACCGCCGACGAGGCAAAAACAAACAACAAAAAAAATAAAAATTAAATAAACCCAAACAGTAGTTCAAGGTTATTAAATGAAAATAATTAAATGAAATTAGAGTACCTCAAACTTGGTAAAAAGTAAAAATACAGTAAAATTGCAATTCAACCAGAAGTTCAAGGCACGAGTTAAATTAAAAATTAAAACTTTACAAAAAATAGAAGAAAAACATGAGACTGACAATTTAAGGTTGTTGACATAATTTCGTGCAGGCACATGTACGTAAGTATGTTTGTAGATTTGTACAAACATATTTACGAATATGTGAAAGAAATTCTTTGTGAAGGTTTGAACATACACCCCGCCGTTGAGCATTGGTCAACAAATTGCAAATGCGACAACCTTACATTGTTTTTATTAGAATTATACGCTTAAGTTATTGATACTTCAAATTCTTGAGTTGGAATATGTTGGCGTACTGCTGGACTTGGGGGTTGTTGAGCTGGTTTAATTCCTTTACAACGTGCCTTTTTCCAGGCAACCTTCATGCTGATTATAATTGCGATAACAAGGGCAACATAAGCAATATTCCCGTGGTGGTATTGTATGCTTTTGATTTGTGATGGAAGCTCGGCAGATACCATTTGATGTAATTTGCTCTGTATTTGGGAGATGTTTTTAATTTGGTCAGTATAGGCTTTGGTATGGATTCTTTCAAATTGTACCTCATCTGGGTAGTTGATGTCAGTGCTATTGCTCATTACAGTGTAGCATGTCTGAAGAGATGTGGAGACAGTTTGATGACCTTTGATGATGATTGAGTCGAACTTGAGTGTGCAATCTGGTGATATTTTTAGGACACCAGATCCTTTTAAGGTTAGCTGAGATTTTTCTTGCCCACATACGGCGCTGATTCGGGATGGCTGCTGCATTGTGTATAGCCATTGATTGCTAAATTCCAACTGGGTAAGTGACGTGTTTTCAGCAACAGGAACTATGTTACAACCTCTTTGCATATTGTAGTTGATAAGTGAGAGTTCGCATAGGCATTTGTCAGCGTTTGCGTTAAATGTTGATTGCATGTGTTGGCACAAAAATTCATTTTCTCTAATTATTGCACATGTGTCCCACTGTTTTTCCGTCAAGATGAAGTACTGATCCCTGTGAGAATTAAGAGCTATGAAGTTGCCGCATGGCTTTATAGCGAGCATTGTGCCATTTATCAGAACCGGAATTGGGTGTGGTTTCAGAAGTTCGAATGGTTCAGGATCAGCTAACGGAATAGATATATGAAAGATGACGTGGTCTTTTGTTACGCCTCCCCTTACACTCATGATTTTGTACAGTTGTAGAATATTATCTCCGCCTACTGGTAGTTCTAGAGACGTTGGAAGATGATTCCTTACTTGCATAAGCTCGGCTTGAAGTTGGGATGGTGATAGAAGTATTGGGCTAATTTTTCCATGGTGTGAATCTGTTAGTGCTGATAAGATTTCTGACTGGATTCGATGTAACCTTGCTGATGTTAAAGAAAGTTGAACGGATCGCGACATAAATATCCGAAAAAGTCTTGCTTGATACTGCTCCTTTTCATTTTCGTGTAGTCTGGATGTAATTTCTGTTAATTGGTTTTCTACGTTGTTGAATCTTTCTTTTATATTCTCTTCATCTTCTTTAAGTACGTTTAGAGTTGCGTCGACAATTGATGTTTGATTGCTGAGGAGTTGTTTCAGATGGTTTTCATTTGCATTTACTGCGTTGATTGTGTTTGACATTTCTTCAGCGTAATCCGAGTCTAAGATTCCGAACAGTGAATTTGCAATGTTACCAACAACGTTTATAGCGCCACGTTTAACTCTTTTCTTTAGCAAGAGATTGTTGTTATTGAGACTTGCTAGGCTAAAGTCAATTAGCAGGTCGCATAAGTGGTGCAATACTGCTGATTCATTCATGAAGCTAGATATTTCTTGCCAATATGGGCTTAAATTATAGTAGGAAATTATGTTCCATTCTGATCGCGATACACGGATGTTGCTGATACCTTCAAAGTACAAGCCGATGTTGGGTTCAAATTGGATTATTTCAATTTTATCTGTGGACACGAGCGGGAGTAATAGCAAGATTGCGAGTAGTGTAGTCATTATTGAGTTTGCCAAAGTTCGCGGTTTTTTGGCGAGTGGCCTTCCATCCGATGATGATTTTGATGATTGATTTTCTGTTGACAATTCGGATTCTGGGATTTGTGGAGGAGGTAGTTGTCCTTCTTCTTCGGGTTCATCATTGAGCCTAGGGAGTGGAGCTAAATATTGAATTGCTCGTTTAAGGATGCCTGAACCGGTCTGAACATCTGCTACTCTTACCACACCGTCGTGTCCTTTATATGTTTTTACAACACGCCCCAAGGGCCATTTCATAACTGGAACATTGTCTTCTTTAATGAGGACGGTTGCCCCTGGCTTCAGATTTTTTGACTGTTCTCGCCATTTGTTTCGGTATTGCAGTTCATTTAGGTAGTCTCGTGACCATCTCTTCCAAAATTCATGCTTGAGATGAGAAACTAACTTCCATCGTGTTTCCAATTTAACGTTTGTGGGCTTCGCTTGAGCATCAATTTGGGCGGTAAGTGGTTCGCCGATCAGAAAGTGTCCCGGCTTAAGTGCGCCTACGTCGTTTGCGTCATTTGACATTGGTGAAATCGGTCTGGAATTCAGTATTGCTTCGATTTCCACAACTATGGTTTCAAGCTCTTCGTAAGTTAAGGATGCATTCCCCAATGTCCTTACCAGAAGATATTTTGCTGATTTAACAGCTGCTTCCCAGAGGCCACCAAAGTGTGGTGCTCTTGGTGGAATAAAATTAAATTGGATACCCTTGTTGCTGCAAGTATTCATAATAGTTGCTTGTGCTTCTGAAGAATGTATTATTGTGGAAAGTTCAGGCAATTTGTTTTTCGCGCCGACGAAGTTTGTTGCATTGTCGCAATATAAATTTTGACAATGTCCACGCCGGGATATGAACCGTTTGAGTGCACCTATAAATGCTTCAGTCGTGAGGTCGCTCACCAGCTCCAAGTGAACTGCCTTTGTAGCAAAGCAGCAAAAGACAGCAATGTAGGCCTTGTGTGGTCGTTTTCCCCGAAGTTTGTAATGAACGGTGATTGGGCCACAGTAATCGACTCCAGTATTAATGAAGGCACGGGCTGGTGTGACACGTGTTGATGGCAGGTTGCCCATTATTTGGTGGAATAGCTCAGGCTTAGCTCTGCTGCATGTCGTGCATCGATGCACTGTGGCTCTTGCCATAATTTTGCCTTTTATTGGCCAAAATCTTTGTCTGACTATCCCCAGCAGTGTTTGCGCACCACAATGTTTGTTGTCGTTGTGGGTCATTTCAAAGATTAGCTTTGCAATCGGGTCGTTATATGGAATCAAGAGCTGGTGTTTGGAGTCAAATTGAAGCGGTGAGGCTTCTAGTCGACCTCCAACACGGATTAGACCATCTGTGTCTAAAAACGGTGACAGATTGCTTAGGTTGCTGGTTCCTCTTAGCTCCTTGTATTTGGTGAGTTGTTGAATTTCTTGTTTGAATTCTGAGGCTTGCATTTGTGCCACGATAGAGACCAGTGCTCGACTGAGTTCCATTGTTGTTATCACCTTTGATGTTTGTCGCATCTGCCTTGTGCATCTGGTGTGGGTAATGAAGCGCAGAACATATCCAACAATCCGTTGAAGACGGTGAAATGAATTTTTATGGTTAATTTTGTAAACGAAGTCAGCTTCAGTTGTGGTCATTGCTCGTGACTCAAGCAGTCTTGCCTTTCTTTCGAGGTTTGGTGGACGGTTGGAACTTAAGTTGAATCTTAGTGGCCACACTTTCTCCACGCCATGAAGAAACGTTGGACCATAAAACCAAAGAGTGCATTCCTTAAGGGCTGTTGGAGATATTCCACGAGATAACAGATCTGCTGGGTTGCACTTGGAGTTAACATGACGCCATTGTTCTGCCTTGGTTTCCTCTTGGATTGCTGAAATCCGATTTGCTACGAATGTGTTGAATGATGCTGACGCTGAATTTATCCATGAGAGCACAATTTCAGAGTCAGTCCAGAGCCATACTGGACTTGTAAATCGTAGATCAGACCTGATTCTGGTGGCTAGTTGGGCTCCAAGTGTAGCTGCACATAGTTCCAATCGTGCTTTTGTTTGCCGCTTGAGGGGAGCTATGCGGGATTTAGCACAGAGTAAGTGTACCATAATGGTGCCATCTTTGAAAACTGATCGAATATAAGCCGCAGCTCCATAAGCCTTTTCGGATGCGTCCGTTAAAATGTGTAATTGTTGGGATTCTGGAACTTTTCCCTTGAAGATGTGTCTTGATATTTGAAGAGTTTTTAATGCGTTCAAATCTGTGCGAAATGTGATCCATTTAGTGTGCAGTGATTCTGGCAAAGATTGATCCCAATCTAATTTTAACTCCCACAATTCTTGAATAAACATTTTCGCCGTTACTATGATGGGAGATAGAATCCCCAAAGGGTCGAATAATTTTGCAAGGTCTGACGTTACTGTTCGCTTGGTGATCCTCTTGATGTTGCCAGGATTTACCTTAATCCCCATTTTGTCGGATTTCGGTAGCCAAACAAGTCCCAACGTTTTGATAGTGTCGGCTTCTGTGCTTTCAAAATCTAAGTTTACCTCCAAGTCGCTTTGTTGAATATTATGGAGTAACTGTGGGTGGTTTGCACACCATTTACGTAAAGTGAAGCCGCCTTTCTTCATAATCTGCACGAGTTGCTCTTGCAATTGTATTGCGGTTGCTAAGCTATTTGAACCGCCCAAGCCGTCGTCCACGTAGAAATTTTCTTTAAGAAATTGCGAAGCAAGGGGATAATGTATGTTGTTTTCTTCAGCCAGTTGCTCTAAACATTTCGTTGCTAAATATGGAGCCGCTCTTGTGCCATATGTGACGGTATTGAGTTGGTAGTAGGAGATGGGCCTTGTTGGATCCTTTCTCCAAATGATGAGCTGAAATTGACGATCTTCAGGGGCAATCAACACCTCTCTATACATCTTTTCAACGTCAGTGGTAAACACAAATCTTGGCATTCGAAACCTTAGAAGTATAGAGAAAAGCTCGCTTTGTAAAGTTGGTCCCGTGAACATCAGATCATTTAAGGAGTATCCTGATGAGGTTTTGGCCGATGCATCAAATACTACCCTGAGCTTGGTGGTTGAACTTTCGGGCCGCAATACGCAATGATGTGGGATGTAGTAGTTTGGAGAGGTTATGGATATTGGTTCCAATTTTGTCATGTGTCCCATCGATTCATACTCGTCCATGAACTCAGTGTATTTAGTCTTTAATTCCGGACTCTTTTGAAGACGACGTTCAAGAGCAAAAAATCGATTAAGAGCGATTGCGTGTGAATCGCCTAGGGTATTGGGGTTTTCATGAAATGGGATCCTGACTACGAAACGGTCTTGATGGTTTCTAGTTGTGTTTTGGGCAAAGTGTTCTTCGCATTGTCTGTCGGCTATTGACAGTGGCCTTTTATTAGTTTTGACTTCATCTAGTTGCCAGAGTCGAGCGATGGAAGCTTCAAGCGCTTCATCTTCAGTGCATATTCCACAAGATGGATTTGGTGAATGTTCGCTATTTATTTTTCCAGCTACAACCCAACCAAAAACTGTGTTCTGTAAAGTCGGAAGTTGTGGGGATAGTTTTATTTGCCCAATTGCGAGCAGTTGGTGGTAATGCTCTGCACCTAGCAATATGTCGATTTTATTTGATCGATTGAACGCTGGGTCAGCTAACATCAGGTTTTTTGGTAGCGGCCATTCATTAATGTCGATAAATTGTGATGGTTGTGGCGCGATGATTCGAGGCAAGACGAGTGCCTCAAGGCGCGTTGAAAACCCATTAATTCGAGACTGCAAGGCAAAATTTACTCGATGTTGTGTTTTGGTGTTGGAATCACCAATTCCGTTGATGTTTACTGATGACGTCTGTTTAGCGATGTTAAGTCGTTTTACCAGGCGTTCGGTGATCAAATTTACTTGTGACCCAGAGTCAAGTAAGGCGCGACACTCCATCTCCATTGTCTCAGTTTTGATTTTTACTAGAGCTGTGCTGAGAAGAACGTATGAGTTGGATCGTTGACCGTTTGCTGCCGCCAGTGACGATGCTTCTGGAGAGATGGTTGGTTCTTCACTGATGTTTGGTTTAATTATTTCAGGTGGAGTAGTCACGGCTGATGATGTCGTCTGCGATGTCCTTCTACTAGGGGATCCTTGTTTTGGTGATTGAGTGTTGCTCTCCAGATGAAGTAGCGAGTTGTGCTTTTTCTTGCACGTTAAGCACATTCCTGATTTGCAAGTTTTTGCTGTATGTCCTGATTTTAGGCAATTGACGCAAAGGTTCTGGTTCCGAACGAAACTCAGGCGGTTGGGTGTAGATAGTTGTTGAAACTTCTGACACCGATACAGTGGGTGAGAGCCGCTTTTGCAAAGTGGGCACGCGATCTCTGTTTGCTTTGCTGATGTAGCAGAAACGTACACTTTTGATGATTTTTCCTTCTGGGTTATAGCTTCCAAGGACTGGAAGCGGTTTTCCAGAAAGTTTAAAAGGTCTTTGATTTTTTGTAAATCTTTTGGATTACTGATGGTCCTTTCATACAGGACAAGAGTGCCGCGATCCAATTTTTTGACCAGTATGTGAAACAGCATGGGGTCCCACAAGGTTGTATCGATCCCGATGTTGTTAAGTGCATGTAGACATTCTTGTGTCGTATCATGCAAAGTCTTGATAGCAGCTGTTGAATTAGCGTGGTTACAAGAACCCGTTGATTATTGTATCGGAATTGCAATAGATTCCAGGCGGTTCTGTAGTTTTCGGCAGTAGCTGAAAGATGGCTTATTAACTGTTGCATTTCTTTTTTTGTAGGCGGATGATCGTACTTGGAATGCTTGAATGGACTAAGCTCGTCGGAACGGGGAGGGTTCTTGACCATCCGAAATACCACTTTGCAACACAACAGAAAATTAAAAAAATTCATTCCAAGATTTACCTCATTTTTTTTTGCTATTAAACAAAATTTATACTATGGCAATGAAGTGATCGATGTTTGCACCACTTTGAACACTATTAATTTAAACCCCTCCCATCTATCGCTCAAATACGTCAGTGTTCCATAAAATGTTAGTTTCGTATCTTCCCATATAAAAATTTTTCTATCTAACCTACCATTCGGCTTATAAATACTATTGTCAACATTTCTAAATGATTCTCTTACTCAGACTTATTCATTTTCGCAATTTTTGTTTGTTTATTCAATAAAATTTTCATTACACATATACACAAATATAATTATTCGAAATTCACAAAAAGTGAGATATAAAAAAAAATTACTAGAATTTATCGTTCTTCAGTTATAAAAATTCAAAAAAAATTATGTTTAATTCAATTAAATATTTTTTTTTCAAATAAACTAATTTATTTGTAAAAATAAAATAAATCGATTGCATGTTTAAATAAAAGATTGTATATTATTGACTTACGGTTTTTTCTTTAGCGTAGTTTTACCCATAATTGCTTATCTACTTAGCTGATATCGACGATTTGAGCTCAAATACATCCACCTTTATACAATCTGTAATTCAGAATTTTGATTAATTATTGCCAATAAGAAGAAAATAATATACAATAATTTAAACATGCTAAATTAAATCTATATTTTCTAGGTTTTTATATAAATAACTTGAATAAATAATTTTAATATATTCAAAATATTTAAGTAAATAAGGTTACATTAAATCACATTAAATATTGTAAAAGTATTTTACAGAAATTTAAAAAAAAACAATTTTTATGTAAATAGAAATTATCTTTTTTTTTATGTCTGTAAAAAACTCCTGTAACAAGACAGGGTTTAAATTTAAAAGAGAATTAAAGTTCAAGAAAATGTTTAGCAGAGCTAAATTTAATGTGAGTATTTAATGTTAATGGGTTCATCATCATCTGTTAAATACTTAATGTTAATTGTTAATATAAAAAAAAAGAATACTTAATGTTGAGTTTCCAATATCATTATTGGTTGATGACGTCACAGCTTAATAAATCCACGTTATTTTTATAACTACAGTATGATGCCTTAGCAAGCGTGCCAATACAATTTTTGTATAACAGTAGAATGTTAATTTTGTGATAATAGCATGATGATGTTGTCGACTTAATTAAAGTACATATTAATATTATTTAGTTAGTTATGACGGTCGAGTCTTGGCATATAACTTTGAAAAATCTCGTGGTAAAGTTTGAAAACTATTTTTGTAATAGTTCATGTATGTAATTATACCCATCCACTATATGAAGGAGTGTTAGAAGTTGTAGTTGAGGTTATAATTAAGAAAAGTTAAAATACACATTCGTCTTAATGATCATTTGCATCGGCCAACATTTTGAGGATGGTTTCGTAGTTTTCACACTGCGCTTGCGGGCTTTTTTTTTTCTTTTTTTTTAAATACAAATGTTTTCCAATTAATTGACCATTATTAAAACCCTATAAAAAGTGTATTACTTTAGCTAGTTTTTCTTTTTTTTTTTATCTTTGAAAAAATAAGAAATAATAAAAAAATCTCACTGCTTACCAGATTACTACTGGGTTTTTTCCCATCAATGATTTTCTTTTACTAAATTACAATTATTATTTAATAAGAGATCATTGATTTTAAAATAATTTAGGTTTATTTAAACACTTATTTTTTTCTATGTAAATACTTTTATCTTATTAGATAATCTTGCTGGTATGAGAGTCAGATCACAAAAGAAGGTCAAAATTACACGCCATTAAATCTTTACGACTTTTCTTTGCAGTTGTAATCTATAGTGCAGTTACTGAGATGTAATTGAATGAAACATATGTAGGTATATGTAACGATGTACCTTTATTGAATGAAACAGTTGTGTAATGCTGGCGTTTATCTTACAGTCGAGGCAATTAAAGTATTTTCTTTAATCTGACATACATGGCAATGATACCTGCCGTTAGATTTAAAAAAATTTGTTGACACTATTTCTATGCTCATTTATGTAATTTTACTTATTCCAACATAACGCTGGGAAATCTGGAATTATAGTTATTTTATGAATTAAGTTTTGGCCTAAAAAAAAAACTTTGTTTTGGAAATGTGAAAATGAGAAGAATTGGGTATATTCTGCTTTCTTGAATAAATTCCTTTAAATGCCTATGTAATTGTATCCACAAAGAATTAAAAAAATACGCAAATTTAGTTTACAATTAATAAAATAAAAGATTTACTTTGCTAAGAACAATTTCATAATATTTTGTATGTAGCTAAAAAAATTATTTCCAAAATTATTTGAATTATAACGCATGCATAGCAAATGCAGAAATTACAATTTTATAATGTTTGAAATATCGATAAGGCTGTAGATTTCCATTAAATTTAAAATGATAAGGTCTTCGCCATAATGTTGTTTTCCTGGGAAAATCTGCAACAAACCTTCTTTGTAGACTAAAAAAAAACTAAGTCGGAAATAAGGAAAACAGATTTTCTTTGCCCTTTTGTGGGACTCGACCACACCCTGAGACAATATTAGCCGGGCAATAAAATAACATCAAAACGGTTTCAGGTCCTTGGCGTGATATACACCTATATAATTTCCTTTGAGGTTTTCAAGCTCATAGCACGATGACCCCACTTTTCTTCTAATTCTACACTTTTCATAGCGTGGTAATAATTTGGCATTTATCCCCTTCTTAAAGTCAGATTGCTGGAAGTTTTTCCTAAAAATTTCCTGTCCAACTCTATACTGAACGTTCTTGCACCTCGTGTTATAAATTTTTGTGGCTCTTTCGTGAGCCAATGCTAAATTGTCCTTTACCTTGGCATGAATATTGGACATTCTTATGTCATGAGGCACAATACTTAATTGGCCTTCTGTCAAACAATCAAATTTTTCCAATAGTGCATAAGTTGACCCATGGTGAACCATATTGTACCCAAACAGATTGAAGTAGGGAGAGCTTTTCAAAACGTAGTGATAATCACTCCTAAGTATGCTGGCAATTTTGGACACATGTATATCCCACTTATCTTGTCTTTCCTTTAGTAGAATTCTTAACTTAATAAGGAATTCTCTGTTTGTCCTTTCCGAGGCGTTTGCCTGCGGAGAGTATAATGCCGTTTTGATATGTTTAACTCCATAACTCGTTAGGAATTCCGACATTTGCGAGGACACAAATTGCTTTCCATTGTCTGAATGTATAAACTGCGGTGTACCAAATTGGTGAAAGATATTTTCTTCTAAGTATTGTATTATAGCTGTGCTATTTGCCTTTTTAAGGGGTTTTAAAAAAATGTATTTTGTAAAGTGATCAATTGCCACGAAAACCATTGAATTGCCTAACCTTGAGCGAGGATATGGTCCTAAGAGATCCATATATACTCTTTGAAATGGCCGTTCGGTAATCATTGGCTTTCCCATAGGGGGGCGAAGAATTTGATTCGTTGGTTTGACGGCTTTACATACCTCACAACTTTTGATGAAATCCTTAACATTTTGTGACATTTTTGGCCAAAAATATTTTTCTCTTATACGATTTAGAGTTTTTGCAAACCCACCATGACATGAAATTAGAGAATGATTGTTAGCAATTATTTGTTCCCTCAAACCATCAGGTACCCATAGTCTCCACAGGGAATCTTCCTCATGGTATTCTCCTTTTCTAAACTTGACTCTTTGATACACATACCCGTCAGACAGAATTGTATCTGGAAATTTATCGTTGTCTTTAGATATTTCGGATTTAAGGTTGAGGTATTCCTCATCTTGAAAAAAATCAGAATTTAAGTCGACTTCTACTGCAATAGGGGGAACTGGAACAGAAATCTCATCAACATCAAGCCTTGATAGGGCATCAGACACAATATTGGCAGACCCTTTTCTATACTGTATGTCAAAGTCAAATGCTTGAAGTTTTAAACTCCATCGTCCTAAACGTCCTGTAATGTCTTTCTGACCCATTAACCACTGTAAACTTGAATGATCCGTAATAATTTTAAATGGCAAGCCTTCGACAAACGGACGGAATTTTCTTAAACAAACTATTGCAGCCAGACATTCAAGCTCAGTTACAGTATAATTTTTTTGGTTTTTGTTCAATTTTTGAGAAACATAAGCTATCGGATGTTCATTTCCCTGATCGTTGGTCTGTGTCAAAACTCCTCCTACACCTACTCTTGAAGCATCACACTGAATAGTAAAAGGTCTGTCGAAATTAGGTTGAACCAAAACAGGAGCTGTCGTCAAGGCCTCCTTGAGTTTCTGAAATGATGTCTCGGCTTCTGGGGTGAGTTTAAATACCTTAGTTTTCTTAAGACAATCAGTCAAGGGAGCCGCTAAATCTGAAAAATTTGGGATAAATTGGCGATACCAGCCGGTCATTCCTATGTATCGTCTGATTTGCCTTGGACTCTTTGGTAAAGGAAAATTTTCTATAGCCTTTACTTTGGACATATCTGTTTTAAGGCAACCTTGCCCAACAATATAACCCAAGTACTTTATTTCCTTTTGACAAAAACGACTCTTCTCAACGTTAATGGTAAGATTTGCCGACTTTAAACACCCTGCAACTTCCCTCAATATCTCCATGTGGGCCTTAAAGTCTGATGTACATATCAGTAAGTCGTCCAAATAAACGAATACGTTTTCACGGAGACGGCTAGGTATTACCTTGTCCATTAAACGACTCATTCGCTGTGCAGCGTTGCAGAGCCCGAAAGGCATAACTGTAAAATGGTACAGTGGCCGACCAGGTACTGCAAATGCCGTCTTTTCTTTTGAGGACTCATCTAAAGGTATTTGCCAAAAGGCATCCTTAAGATCAATCCCTGTGATAAAGTGAGTATCCTGTAGTCTGCTTAAAAGTCCATTTATATGGGGTAAAGGGTAGGCGTCCTTTCTCGTCAGGGTATTTAGTTTACGTGAGTCCAAGCACAATCTAATTTTACCTGGCTTACGTACTATTACTACTGGGCTGCAATATGGGCTTTCACTCTCCTCGATTACACCTAAACAAATCATTCTATCAAGCTCACTGTATGCTTCTTGTTGCCTTGGTGGAGATAGAGGGTAATGCTTAATTTTAAATGGTAATGAGTCCCCAGTATCTATGGTGTGAGTTACCAACGTAGTTCGACCCAGTCCCAGTTTACTAAACGATGGAAATTGTGCAATTACGTTCCTAAGTTCACCTAATTCAATATCAGTAAGGATGTGCATGTTGACATTTGCATCCGTTTGAAATGTTTTATTGTAGTCGGTTATTTCTGAAACAAACAAATGAGGAGCAATTTCAAATTCCCTCCAAAAATTAATGCCTAGGTATATTGGTTGTCTTAGTTTAGGGGAGAGGTAAAAGAGAATTTCCCTTTTCATATTCTTGTATGTTACTGTTATCTCGGCAAAACCCACTACCTCTTGGCATACACCATCCGCAGTTTTCAAAGAACTTTTAATGGGTGTATATTCAACTTTAAGTTTATTAAGAGTCTCTAAACAATCTCTGCCTAAAACGCTTATGGATGCTCCAGAATCCAGCAGTCCAAACAATTCTATATTTCCCAAGCATATTTTGGCATATGGTCTATTATCGTTCAGCTCATCTATAACAGTTGACGCGACTATTTTTAAAAAACTTTTCCTTTTATGATATCTCTCTCTACATTTTCTTATCCTATTAGATATATTACATTTGCTAAAATTTTTTAACCTCTCGCCGTCAGTCATTAAAAATTTCCTATGAAGCGATAAATTTTCATTATTTCTAATGTCAAATGCATTTGTGTTATCATTTTTAACTTCTAAATTAGGATACAAGTTCAAAATTTTTGTTTTATCCGGTATTAATTGTTCTTTATCAATTCTTGTTTCTGATGAGGGGTTTACTTTAGAGAACGAGTCACCCCAACCTACTCGCTCCTGACTCTGTTTTCCGAATGTTTACTACATTGTGGTGTTGAAACGTTCTTCTCACCACATTTAAAACAAAAAAGAATCCTTTTGTCTGAGGGGCAATCATAAAATGAGTGGCCCATTTGGTCACAATTCCAGCACTTGAATTTACTTGTATCAATTTCTTTCCTATACTTTTTTTTGAACTGTCCAACTTGTAGTGCTGCTACCTCACTCTTCTCGTTATCTTTTTCCTCACTATCATCCCCATTATCAATTTCTGAAACGAATCTTCTCTGATTCCTTATTTGCTGCTGTTTAGCAAGGAACTGCTCCGCCTTTCTTGCCGCGTCTCTTAAATGTTCCAAGCTAAATAAATCGTATGAGAACAATAAGGACGCTAAGGATTCTTTCACATTATTTTTAATGAGATCGATCATTTTGCTATCACTCATAGGCTGTGACAGCCTTGTGTTCATATTTAACATTTCAGTGAAGTAGTCATCGAATGTTTCTTTTGGCATCTGTCTTCTCTCTATCATCCTTACAATCCTGTCACAATCGTTTTCTACTTTACCAAACTGCCTAATGAGAGCTAATTTTAATTGACTGTAAGTGGCATTCCTATTAACTTTTAAAAATGACCAAAACCAAGTTTCAGCTTTACCCTTTAAAAATGTATGAAAACCAGTAACAACTTGCTCCTCCGTAACGTTATATTGCTCTCTAAGGGTATCGACTTTGAAAAGAAAATCAGTGATATCCTGCGCACCATCGTAAAATATATTCCACTTGTCAATACGTATAGATATATTAGAAGCAGAACTTCTGTCAGAATCAGAATTTAAAGTACGATTTTGAAAAGACTCATTAGCAGGCCTTTGATTATTACCTATTGGAGATTGGTGAGTATTGTTTGAAGTTCCCTGAGGTTGGTTACCACTTCTAAAATTCTCAACTAAAGTTTGTCTTAAACCTGATAGTTCGTTCATAAATACATTGTGGTTCAAGGTCAACACACGTTCTAATCGTGATGTTAGATCATCCAACCTTATCCCCTCACCAGGACGTGGGACATTTGTATCTCCTGATTGAGACCCAAAAGGTAAATTATGATTGTCCTCTGCCATATTGTTAACAGCTCTTGACAAATTTTCACTATGTGCCAAAGCACGGGACCTAGTTCTAATTGGACTTTCTCCCAAACGAGGTCTAGGAGTAAAAGGATTCTCCGATTCGTCCTCAAAAGTGTAATTGATCTGAGAATCACTAAGTGCTGGTTCGTCAATGTCTGCTACTTTTTTAGCTTTCCCCTTTCTTTTTGACATACCCTATCAAAAAAATTTCTATTTAACTATATCTTCAAAATATTATTTAACTTACAACTTTAGAAATGTTGACTTAAGTATTTAAAGCACGAATGGTAATTTTAAATATCTCTAGTCCATAGTACAAAATTAGCTATCGAATACATTTGAAATTAGTTTTGTATCGCAATCAAAAAAAAACGTAATATATATCCGTGAATTCCAATGACTCATACATACCAACCCCAAATATTTATACCAAGTCAAAATAGCAAATTAAACTTGTATTTCTAACACCTAGTAAAATGACTTACATTGAAAATTATATAAGGTACTCTTTCATCCTTATTAAACATCAACTTCATCCCTACTAATTGGCTACATCTATAATAGTAGACTCGAATCTTTGGATAAAGTTTTTAAGGGGAAATAAAATAAACTGCAAGCTTAACAGAAACACTATAATAAGTCTGTTAAGGACTAATTTACAGAACTAAACTTGCGATAATGGCAATTTGCCAATCGCGTTGGGCGCCATTCTATTTTGTTGCATTTCTTTTTTTGTAGGCGGATGATCGTACTTGGAATGCTTGAATGGACTAAGCTCGTCGGAACGGGGAGGGTTCTTGACCATCCGAAATACCACTTTGCAACACAACAGAAAATTAAAAAAATTCATTCCAAGATTTACCTCATTTTTTTTTTGCTATTAAACAAAATTTATACTATGGCAATGAAGTGATCGATGTTTGCACCACTTTGAACACTATTAATTTAAACCCCTCCCATCTATCGCTCAAATACGTCAGTGTTCCATAAAATGTTAGTTTCGTATCTTCCCATATACAAATTTTTCTATCTAACCTACCATTCGGCTTATAAATACTATTGTCAACATTTCTAAATGATTCTCTTACTCAGACTTATTCATTTTCGCAATTTTTGTTTGTTTATTCAATAAAATTTTCATTACACATATACACAAATATAATTATTCGAAATTCACAAAAAGTGAGATATAAAAAAAAATTACTAGAATTTATCGTTCTTCAGTTATAAAAATTCAAAAAAAATTATGTTTAATTCAATTAAATATTTTTTTTTCAAATAAACTAATTTATTTGTAAAAATAAAATAAATCGATTGCATGTTTAAATAAAAGATTGTATATTATTGACTTACGGTTTTTTCTTTAGCGTAGTTTTACCCATAATTGCTTATCTACTTAGCTGATATCGACGATTTGAGCTCAAATACATCCACCTTTATACAATCTGTAATTCAGAATTTTGATTAATTATTGCCAATAAGAAGAAAATAATATACAATAATTTAAACATGCTAAATTAAATCTATATTTTCTAGGTTTTTATATAAATAACTTGAATAAATAATTTTAATATATTCAAAATATTTAAGTAAATAAGGTTACATTAAATCACATTAAATATTGTAAAAGTATTTTACAGAAATTTAAAAAAAAACAATTTTTATGTAAATAGAAATTATCTTTTTTTTTATGTCTGTAAAAAACTCCTGTAACAAGACAGGGTTTAAATTTAAAAGAGAATTAAAGTTCAAGAAAATGTTTAGCAGAGCTAAATTTAATGTGAGTATTTAATGTTAATGGGTTCATCATCATCTGTTAAATACTTAATGTTAATTGTTAATATAAAAAAAAAGAATACTTAATGTTGAGTTTCCAATATCATTATTGGTTGATGACGTCACAGCTTAATAAATCCACGTTATTTTTATAACTACAGTATGATGCCTTAGCAAGCGTGCCAATACAATTTTTGTATAACAGTAGAATGTTAATTTTGTGATAATAGCATGATGATGTTGTCGACTTAATTAAAGTACATATTAATATTATTTAGTTAGTTATGACGGTCGAGTCTTGGCATATAACTTTGAAAAATCTCGTGGTAAAGTTTGAAAACTATTTTTGTAATAGTTCATGTATGTAATTATACCCATCCACTATATGAAGGAGTGTTAGAAGTTGTAGTTGAGGTTATAATTAAGAAAAGTTAAAATACACATTCGTCTTAATGATCATTTGCATCGGCCAACATTTTGAGGATGGTTTCGTAGTTTTCACACTGCGCTTGCGGGCTTTTTTTTTTCTTTTTTTTTAAATACAAATGTTTTCCAATTAATTGACCATTATTAAAACCCTATAAAAAGTGTATTACTTTAGCTAGTTTTTCTTTTTTTTTTTATCTTTGAAAAAATAAGAAATAATAAAAAAATCTCACTGCTTACCAGATTACTACTGGGTTTTTTCCCATCAATGATTTTCTTTTACTAAATTACAATTATTATTTAATAAGAGATCATTGATTTTAAAATAATTTAGGTTTATTTAAACACTTATTTTTTTCTATGTAAATACTTTTATCTTATTAGATAATCTTGCTGGTATGAGAGTCAGATCACAAAAGAAGGTCAAAATTACACGCCATTAAATCTTTACGACTTTTCTTTGCAGTTGTAATCTATAGTGCAGTTACTGAGATGTAATTGAATGAAACATATGTAGGTATATGTAACGATGTACCTTTATTGAATGAAACAGTTGTGTAATGCTGGCGTTTATCTTACAGTCGAGGCAATTAAAGTATTTTCTTTAATCTGACATACATGGCAATGATACCTGCCGTTAGATTTAAAAAAATTTGTTGACACTATTTCTATGCTCATTTATGTAATTTTACTTATTCCAACATAACGCTGGGAAATCTGGAATTATAGTTATTTTATGAATTAAGTTTTGGCCTAAAAAAAAAACTTTGTTTTGGAAATGTGAAAATGAGAAGAATTGGGTATATTCTGCTTTCTTGAATAAATTCCTTTAAATGCCTATGTAATTGTATCCACAAAGAATTAAAAAAATACGCAAATTTAGTTTACAATTAATAAAATAAAAGATTTACTTTGCTAAGAACAATTTCATAATATTTTGTATGTAGCTAAAAAAATTATTTCCAAAATTATTTGAATTATAACGCATGCATAGCAAATGCAGAAATTACAATTTTATAATGTTTGAAATATCGATAAGGCTGTAGATTTCCATTAAATTTAAAATGATAAGGTCTTCGCCATAATGTTGTTTTCCTGGGAAAATCTGCAACATAACCTTTCAGCTTCGCCCCCCAAGTTTGATTTCAGGTACCACATCTTTTGTGCCGCAGGAATATGTTGGTTGTCTACTAGTTGTGTAAACAAGTCGTAAAAGGCCCTCCATTTTAAATAATCCCCATTGAATTTTGGGATTGTGACTTTTGGCAGTGGCAAAACGTTGTGTTGAATAGGATCCAAACCTTGCTCTGGAGTGCGTGAAGATAGCTTGAAATTTTCAATGACCATTTTCTCCAGATCTTCATAGGAATTCATGTCATAGCCTTCCCTCAGTGGATCAGTGCTGGATTCCCAAATTAGAAAATGTAGTTGCTGGATTTCGTCCCACAGTTTTTCTTTTAGCTTCATGTTGGTTGCTGTGGGGTCCGAGGTGAGTAGCCGTTTGAGGGACGTCATCATGACATTTTGCCTTCTCATTGTAGAATTTGTTGAAGTGAGAGTAACAGGTTTTTTAATAGGAACTGTGGGCTCCCTATTGGAGTTTTGTTGAACGGGATCCAGTGTTGGCGTTCCCAATGTTGCATCCATGGCTAATTCAAATACTTCCCGGTATTTGATGACGAGTTCCTCAATTTTTTGGGAGTAATTTTCGGTAAAATACTTATGGTCTAACTGGGGCTTCTCCAGACATCGTATTTTGTTATCAGTGAGCTCGAATTCGGTCCAAGCAGCGTCTAGCCTTTTAATCCTTTCTTCATAATAGTGGAATGTCTTTCTGGACGCTGAATCCTTTTTAAAGTTCCGAATAATGGATTCTATTAGCTCTCCTGTTGCTCGCTGGGAAGTTGTTAGCTGTTCCATTGGGGTGATCTCGCCTGTAGCCATTATGCTGCTTATCCGTGATAACTGCGCCCTTTTAGGAATTTGTTTCTAGTGAAAGCGGCTGAAGATTAATTACGTCTTCTAGATATGTCCTGTGGATTGTTTCCTTAACAGGAGCACGTGTTGTATCCTATTGACTTTCAGGACCCTTACCACTGGTGGGGGGAATCTTGAATTTCAAAGGGATCACGTCGGGGTCACCAGATGTTTAATTCAATAAATGAATTGGGTTAAACTGATTTGTTTAACCTTTGAATTGATTTGTTTACAAGGCTATGAGCCAAGTAACGTTAAAAATATTGTCTAGGCAGTGACACCAAGACAATTCTAAAGAGTAACACAAGCACTTGAAACTTGGTTACAGCGGAGTTAGAGCAGAGAAACAACTTATCGAATTGAGTTATTATTTCTGATTTTATTAAAATAAAATTGATTCTTATATACTAATTAATTACTAAATACAAATAACAACAAAGCTTATAAAATTGTAAATTAAATGAATTCCAGAAAAAATGTGAAACCGCCGACGAGGCAAAAACAAACAACAAAAAAAATAAAAATTAAATAAACCCAAACAGTAGTTCAAGGTTATTAAATGAAAATAATTAAATGAAATTGGAGTACCTCAAACTTGGTAAAAAGTAAAAATACAGTAAAATTGCAATTCAACCAGAAGTTCAAGGCACGAGTTAAATTAAAAATTAAAACTTTACAAAAAATAGAAGAAAAACATGAGACTGACAATTTAAGGTTGTTGACATAATTTCGTGCAGGCACATGTACGTAAGTATGTTTGTAGATTTGTACAAACATATTTACGAATATGTGAAAGAAATTCTTTGTGAAGGTTTGAACAACTTTAATGATGACATTCGTAGCGATGTCAGTTTAAATTTCGATACGTCCGAATATCCCAAAAACAATCTTTTTAATTTACCACAGCTAAACAAAAAAGTATTGGGAATGATGAAAGACGAAAATAAGGGAGAAATAATGATTGAATTTGTAGGTTTACGATCAAAAATGTATTCCTTGTCAACTACTATTTCAGAGGACACTAAAAAGTCTAAAGGCGTCAAAAATGTGTAATTAAAAAACTAACATTAAATGATTATAAGGAGTGTTTATTTTAATAGAAAATAGTATCTGATGAAATGATTGTATTTAGAACTAAAGCTCATCAATTGTATACATAAAAGTTGCATAAAGTAGTACTTAATCATACGGATGATAAAATAAATATTATGGAAGATAGAATAAATACTAGAGCTTTGGGTGACTTTAGAGATAGAAATGACACTCATATTGACATTTAATAATAATACTAATCTTTTTGTTTATTACTATTGAGATAGCAGTGGTTAATAATAACATAAAAATAAAAGGCTTTGTTTTATAAATTTTATTATTTTATATACATATATAAGATTACATCTAAATACATTTATTCTTATACAATAACCATTAAAATATATATATTTATTAATTTGTTTCTTAAAAATAATGTGTATGTTACTGTTTTTAAATTAATAATAATAATTATCTTTAAAGAAAAAAAAGTTAAAATATAAAACTTAAAAATTAAAAAATTGTTGTTCTTATTTCAAATTAGATTTTCTCTTTCAAGTAAAATAGCATTTTTTAAAGCGCAAACTCCATAGTTGTGATAACTGCAAAATGTGTTTTCTGGGTACTTCTTATTAAGTTCCTTTAAATTTTTACATCCAAAATCCTCTATATTTAAAACTTTTTTCTGCATCATTTTTTTCCAACCATAGGCTCTTTTCTGTTCCTTTTACATATATTTTAGAATTTTTTAAAAAATTACAAACACTCTTTAATGATACTACTCCTGTATTCCACTTAAGATGATGAAAATATTTTATTAACCAATATGCTTCTTCTTGCTCCTTTTGTGATAAACAATTGAAATCAAAAGGTGGTTTTATAATGAAATTGATATATTCCATAGAATTGAAAACAATTGCAACTTCTTTAACGATAAATTTGTTTGATTTTAATTTAAAACCTTGTAAATCAATGAAAACATGTTTACAAGACATCTTTTTTAGGATTTATAAAATTTTTCGAACTTGTCCCTTTAATGGTATATATTCAATAATACGATCGTGAATGAGAATACAATAAGCTGATGTGTTTGCTGGAACATTAGTAGCTGTTTCAAATTCAATTTTTATATCAATTGGTCCGCTGACAATAGATTCATTTTGATAACAAACATCTACTACTATTATTGGAGAATTATTTTTAAACTCTTGAGATGTGAGAAGCGGCTGGGAGTCTCGCATATAGTAGTTTTCTTGAAACCTTAGATACATATCATATAGAATTGCATAACGTTCATTCTTAAACTTTATGTTAAGGTCATCATATGGATAAGACTCTGAATTTAAATGTACTTTTAAATTAGTCAGATCGCAGTGTATAAATTTCTTTTCATGTTGGAGTGCAATCAAAACAAAACTAGGGCGTTCTCTATTCGCTGCCAGCTTAACATTCCACACATGATTAGTAGACATATTTAGTTGTGGATTTATATGACAATCCCAACTTCTAAATGCAATTGGTATTGAAGTACCACTGTTTATTATTTTTATCATATTTAATTTACAAAAATCTTATAGTTGTACATGGGGAATTCTCCACGATATACTTGAAATTGTTAATTTAGCCTTTTCGGTAGAAACAGTTGAATATACAAGATTCTCATCATTTTTATTACGTAATAGTATCAATTCATGTTTTGCATTCAATAATATTTTGTTATAGTCTTCAGCGAATCCCAAAAACAATTTAAGTGGTACATAAAAATTAAAATATCCATTTACGAGATCAATATCATCAATTTTATTCCATCCAGCATTCTACATTCCAATACTATCTATTGGTGATAATGAAACCTAATTTGTAATAGTAGTTGATGTTCCTAAATGTCTTGTTTGATCAATTTCAACACCATTTACTTCGTAACGGATTTCATCAAATAGATGAGCTACAAAATTATTTTTTAATTTAATGTTGGCTGCAGAAGATACTAATTTTGTATTGCTATCATCTTTAACAAATCCTTCTACAAATATAACACTTTCCGACGGCAAAACATACAAGTCTTGATTTTGTATTGTTATACGAATTTCATCGTTATTATTGTAAGATTGTAAATATGGGGTATACGTATTTTAGGCGTTTTTAATTATATTTTCATAGGACAAAGGTTTATCCAGAACATCTATTATTGAAGTCATGGTTTCTTCAATTTTAAATTTAATGATTTTAGAAATTCTTTATTTGATTGTGTTAAGTTTATATGTTTTAATGAACTCTTTAAATTTGATTTATTTTTCAATATTTTGTTAGAAGAAGAATGTGAGATTTTGTTTTTAGGCGTATTCTTCTTGTAAATTATCATTATTTTGTTGGTCTTAAGTGTATTCGAATTGTAATTTCCTCTAAATCACCGTCTTGATCAACCACTCGAAGAGTAATGGAGCTTATCTCTCGACAGTTGACTGGCAAATAAATGATATTCCTAGGAATCTCATCTATTTTATAGCCAGGTGGGACATTAATGGCAAACTCATGCAGAGTATGTGCTGGGGAGTTATTCATGTATGTGTTGACAGCTATATTACTCTCAATTCGTAAAAGATTTACTTTAAAAATATTAACTGGAAGATCTGAGTAATGCTCTTTATTAGGTAATAGAATATTTTCTTTAAATCCCAAAAGCTTCCCAATTGTATTTTTCTTATTAAAGTATATTGGATCATTAGAGTTTTTTATTTTAACTTGCATCGTATTATTATTAGCTTCAATGTTAATTTTATTTTGAGGACTATATCGTTGATATTGTTCTTTAATATAATCAACTATATCGTTTAGTTCATAAGATCCAATGGGAATTTCAATTACTTGTTCTCCAATATGAAACATTTTATTATATACATCTACATTTGGAATACTATTGTATGAATGAAAATCTGTAAGTACACATTCATATTTTCCATCCAACTCAATTAGAGGAAAATAGTTAGCCGTCAACTCAGTTGAATTAGAGCTTAAAGTGAGAGTTATTGACATTTCGACTGTTGAATTGCAAATAAAGTAAAAAACATAATATTATATATTTAAAAATAATTTATTTACATATATTTTTTTTTTGTTCTTTTCTTATTTAATAATAACAATACATTAACTCTTACATTCTATTATTATAATTATATCTACTCTTACAAACTACAATATATCAATCCTATTAATCCAAGAATTGTGTTGATTAGAAAATCCCAACCATTTTACATATGCCATGTCTCCTTTAGTTTTAAGAATTTTTTCAACAAGGTATGTATCAGGAAATCGAGTTTTTGAAAGTTCATCATCATAGAAACCACCTTCAATTGGATTTCCTTGATAGTCATCTAATATGTATGTTGCAGGATACGTATTTTTTACTGTTTTAATTTTAAAAATTTCTGTAGTCCAATTGGGAGTGTAACCTTTTTCAAAAATGTGTTTATATTTGCTTATGCGTACATAATCTCCAACATTAAATTTAGATTTTTTAAATATTTTTAAATGATTGTAAACGGTTTGCAATAATTTCATTTCGTTTCCAGAATTAACGTCAATTGGTGCCATTTTAATGGTGCGATGAACTTTTCTATTATATTTATTAATTAGATCTTTGTAAATATCAAGCCAATAATATGAACCATTAAAACTAAATTCTTTCCACATCATTTCTTTTAGAGTTCGATTAAATCGTTCTACTATTGAGGCTTTGATTATACTAAATGTTGAGTAGTGATTTATATTATGGTTGTGCATGAGGATATTAAATTGTTTATTGAAAAATTCTTTACCATCATCAGTCTGCAAGTTTTTGGGAACTCGACCTAATTTTAAAATACTTTTCATTGCTTGAAATACTTCAGTTGCTGTTTTTGTTTTAAGTGCAACACCCCATGCAAACTTTGAAAAAGTATCAATGATCGTTAACAAATATCGATATTTTTTATTATATGTAGAATAATTTCACATTTCAACTAAATCAGCTTGCCAGAGATCATCTATGCCTTTCATTACAACTCTTCGACGTATAAAATTTTTTCGGGCTGGTTTATGAAGTTCATTTACTAAGTCTCTTTTTGTTGAATACATAATAATTAAGTATCTAAGTCCTCTTTAGTTAAGGGAATATTGTTATCTCCTGTTCTTTATTTTTAATATCAAGCCTGTTATATAGTTTCTGATTTAAGATTTTGATTCTTCTTTCAAACTCTTTTTTAATTTTCTCTATTATTTGATAAACTTCATTTATATTCTTATTTAATTGATCCATTACCTCCTTCTGTGTTTTTTCAATTTGAGATTGCAAAAACATTTTATTGACACCATCGTTTTCTTCCAAAGCATTCGACATATGTTTGATTCTTTTGTTTTGAACGTCAATATTGTTATCTGTATCCATAAAGAACCCAAGCAATTTAGGTGCATTTTTCATAGAAATTACGCCACTTGTATCGTTAATATAGTGACCAAATTTGTCAACAGACATTACTTAATGTTAATTTTAAAGTTATTCAATAATGTTAGCTTCGTATAATTCTTCAATAATAGAAACAATTTCGTTATTATGATTGCTGTGGTCTGCAGCTTGTGATGCGAGCAGGAGTCTAAGTCGATCTATCAACTCATTTGGATCATCCCAGTATATATAGTTTGGTTTATTTGGATTTAAATTCATTAACCCACTTCCAATATAATTTTCATTTGTTGTTTTTATTGTATCAGATGAAGTGGGAGATTGAGGTGTTTTGGTAGATGGATTCTTAGGTTTAATCAATTTTCTAATAATATTTCTATATTATGCTCTTGTGCCCCTTATATTACCATCTGTGGTATAACCCCTTTTATAGGCATTGGTATTATTTAATATTTTTTTATAAATATCTAACTCAGATTTATCATAGTTTTTTGGTATTTTTTTAAACATTAATAAAAATAAACCTGGAGTGAGTGCCCATATTTGGTTTCCAACTTGAATTTTATCTTCATTAAATTGAATGTTACTATCACCAAATTTCCATTCATTATTTGAATCTTTATGTACTCCATATAGTGTGTCTAATTCATGCCTTTTTTCTAGATATAACAAATCATTAAAATTTATATGATTATTTGGATTTTCTGTTTCTGGTTGAGAATAAAAATCATCATCATCATCATCATCATTATAATCTTCAGAGTTACTTGCAGCAGTAGATAATATATTTTTTTCTTGTTTTATAATTGGAATATAAGAATCTGTTTTAAATTGTTCTTGTTGTTTTGATTCATTTTTAATTTTATTCTTTTCAATTTTTAAATTTACTTTGGTATTTTTCGAACTATTAATGAACATTTTTTATATTTATATTGTTATAAAATAATCAAACTGCTTTCTATATCTCCCATCATTTAATTCATCATCTTTGCTTATAACCAAAAATCCATATTTATCTTTCCAACATTCTCAACAAATTTCATGAAACTTTTCGTAACTCATATCGCTACCGATATGATCAGCATAAATATGTTTCATATTCATTTCATCTTTCTTAAACATAATAATCATATTAGCGTTATCTCTAATTAAATGTTTAGGAATTCTTGTATATGTTTGACATAAGTAGAATGAGTCTACATTTCTATGTCTACCCATGCAAAAATATGCACGTATATTGTTTTGTTTTTCACATGCAACATCATCGAATATCATAATTGAATTGTTTTGTGCTTCATCAGGAGGTTTTACAGAATCATTATCTGAAAACGTATAAAACCCCATTCCTTTAATTGGCGATATTAATTTTTTTAAATATTCATACTTTGGTTGTAAAAGTGATTTTGAGTATAAATATATGTTTTCAAATTACAGTCCATTATGACTCTCTAGTAAGCTTATCATAACGTTAGTCTTTCCACAATTTGAAGGACCTACAATAAGCGCACGAATAGAATTCGGTAATATAGAACTATGTCTTCTTTTTGAATTTATATTTGTTGAAGAATCCGTATTACGAACAAAAATATTTTTATGTTGTTTTATTAAACGCATCTTTAGAACTGAATGAAATAATTAAATATTCTGTTTTTCTTATAGAATAAAATCAAATTAAATGGTTATTCGCTTTAACAACAAGGTTAATTGTAATAAAACCGTCAGAGGAGGAGGTTTAATTAATAAATTGATAAATTCACTTCTTTTTGAACTACATCTTCCTGGTTATCAATATTGTGGTCCTGGAACGAAATTACAAAAACGTTTAGAACGAGGTGATAAAGGAATTAATCTATTAGACGTTGCATGCAAAGAACATGATATTGCTTATTCAAAAAGTAAAGATTTAAATATTAGACATCAAGCTGATAAAATTCTTGAGAATAGAGCTTGGGAACGAGTACTTTCAAAAAATATCAGTCTTCCAGAAAAATCGTTTGCATATTTGGTTACTAACGCAATAAAAGCAAAAACTAAACTCGGTATGGGGATGACTAAGCAAAACAAAAGTAATAGAAAATCAAAATCGAATAAAGTAATTGGAAGAAAACTGTTCAACGCTAAAAGCAACAACAAAAATTTTAAGAAAAGAAAAACCAACAGATCTTAATAGTGCTATCAAGATTGCACGCAAAACGATTAAGAAATCCTTAAAGGGGAGGAAATCTGAAATTGTAGTACCACGTGTAAAACGTGTTCCAAAAGTTGGTGGTATTTTACCATTAATACCAATATTAACAGCTTTAGGTGTAATTGGTACCCTATCGAGTGGAGATGCTAACATAGCAAAAGCAGTTAATGCAGCAAAGAATGCTAAACTCCAACTTGATGAAGCGACTAGACACAATAAGAATATGGAAGCAATAGCAATGGGTAAAGGACTTTACCTCAAACCATATAAGAAAGGATATGGATTAACTAATGAAGAAAAAGCAAAAAACTTCTAAACATGCTACCCAAAAGGCCATTGACTGATATTGATATACTAAAATTCTCAAAAAATATTCCACACTTTAGAGGAATTTTCATGTTAGACGCAATACCAAAACATGCTAGAAATATTGAATGTGGAGTAATTAATTTGGATTCTACAATCGGTAGTGGTACACATTGGGTAGCTTACTATAAAAACAATAAACAAATAGAATATTATGATAGTTTTGGAAATTTACAACCACCATAGGAACTAGTTGAGTACCTAGGAGGAAATATAAAATATAACTATAATCAACATCAAAACTATGATTCATTTAATTGTGGACATTTATGTCTTGAATTTTTATATAAAATAACTGAAAAAGAAATTAATAAATAAAACAATTGAAATTATTTTAAAAAGAAAAACAATGTTTTTTATTTAATTATTTTAAGATACATATTATTATAATTTTTATCGTTATAATATAATTTTAAAACTGTTAAAGTTTGCGTATATGGGATATCTAGAATTGGCTTCAAAGATATCACCCTCCTCAAATGGCTTCAATCGCAAGTTTTTCCCCCTTCCCTGGATATAAGATACGATCCAGATGATAAATTCTTTTTGAGGTGGCGGACGAACTCGAGAGAGGGGGTTCGAGTATGGACTTAGTGGTAAGGGACAGGGGGGGGGGTAAAGCCTCGTGATGACGTTAACCGATCCTGGGGGGACAGAGTGGATTGCAGGGTGTCTAGGGCATTATGGCCCGGATTGGACGCGGGGGGCAACCAGGGTTCTACTGGGATTGGATAGGAGTAGTCTTAGAACGCTTAAATGGTTCTTGACGGGTCATTGTCCGGTCAGGGCTTTTGTGGGCAGATGGGACAACGCCATACCGGACTTCTGCAGATTGTGCGAGGATTCGGAGGAGCTGGAGACGATCGAGCATGTACTTTGTCATTGTCCCAGGATTCAGGGTCTCAGACAGAAGTGGCTAGGAAATAGGTTTCACGACGAACTGGGGTGCATCGCTGGATGTAGTCCAGCTGATCTACTGGGGTTTGTCAGGAAAATAGTGCGGTTGTTTCTGTTGAGCGGACAGTAGAGAGGGAATTTGTTCTTCACATCACCTACTAACTTTCCTTTATTCTATACTCTATCAACCTCATACTTCTTTTCTTAACCTTTCTCTTTTTCTATCTTACTTATCTATTCTTCATCATGTTGAAGGGATTCACAATGTACCGTACTGGTCTCCGAGTGAAAGTGTGCCCTTGGGCACATAACCCTTCTGAACCTAACCTAACCTAGGAGACGTTATATTATGAAAGAAAACAAACTGCAAATAAGAATAACATAATGTCAGCATAAACGGGAAAAAAATATTTCTTAATACAAAGAAGAAAACAAAACTAAATTTAAATTCTTTGACTATTGTGTTAATTCTAAAAACTGTTTTAAAAAGAATCGCAAACTTGTTTTTTACTTGAGAATTTTAAAATTGATGTAAAAAGATACCGGTTATACCATAATTTTGAACTTTTATTTTCTATTTTGTCGATTTTGGCTTCGATAGTTTTGATAAAATTAAACTGTTAAGAATCACTGTTGAAATGAGATCAAACCCAAAAATATAAATTTCAATAAAATTTCACCAACTGGTTCGGAACTAGGATAAGTGGTGAACAAATAAACTTCACCTCATCAAAAAGTTTTAGAACTTGCTAAAGTGGTGAAAAAAATAATGCTTAAAATAGAGTTTACATTAAAGCTTAAAATATATAAAAAAAATATCGAAGCTGACGGCGAACGCTTGACCAAGGTTGTCTCTGAATTGACCGGCAAGTCCATCGATGAATTGATCGCCACTGGTCGCGAGAAATTGTCTTCCATGCCCGTTGGTGGTGGTGCTGTTGCCGCCGCTGCTGATGCTGATGCCGGTGGCAAGAAGGAAGAAGCCAAGAAAGAGGAAAAGAAGAAGGAAGAATCCGAGTCTGAAGATGATGACATGGGTTTTGCTCTCTTCGATTAAAAAAACGCCATTTCTTAGTGCCAATAATCACAAATTGGTCATCTTTTACGTGAAAAAAGCTTGTTTAGCATCTTTAACCATCCAAATTGGTATTCTACAAACATGTTTCATTACCAACCAACCAGCCTTCATTACAGCCGGTTTAAAATAAATTTTTAAAAAATTTCTCACAAAACTGACTAATAATTTTAAACCTGTACAAAATTTTTACAAATGTATGCGCCATCTGTAACAGAAAGACAATCGGGAAATAACATCAGCGCCACCTATGTATGAAAAATTAATGTTCACCTCGCCTGCTCGTATACCGGAAATGGTTCTGAACTTGGATAATCTATTAAAAACTTGGCAACACTTACAATATCTACCTTTACATCAAAATACCCATTTTGTTGGTATTTTTTTCCCCAAAATTTTTAAAATCCTAAATAAATATTCAAATCAACGCTTAAATCCCCTAAAATACCCATTTTGTTGGTATTTTGTTCACAAAATTTTTAAATTTCTATTGGAAATGAAATAAATGTATGCGCCATCTGTAACAGAACGACAATCGGGAAATAACATCAGCGCCATTTATATGTGAAAATTAATGTTCACCTCGTCTGCTCGTATACCGGAAATGGTTCTGAACTTGGATAATCTAAAAACTTGGCAACACTTACAACATGCTCCCAAATTTATATGGAAAAGTTGCCGGAAATGGTTTTGAACTTGGATAATCTAAAAACTTTGCAATACTTACAACATGCACCGAACTTTGTATGGAAAAAGTGGATTGGAACCATCTTAAACACACTACTCTGACACTAAGTACGTTCATTGAGATTAGTTCTGTGACTGGTCAAATGGTGTCAATTGACCCCCTCCAATGACAACCCCATGTAAAAGTGATAGGTCTTATTCATATGAAGTGTTAGAATTGGAACCGGTCCCTACCACCAAAGACCTATCACGGGACTACTTTGGTGTCAGTTCGCTTCCCTCTAGGGGGGTAACAGCCCAACAAATTTATAATCTTTGTATGATGCGCTTCTTACTGTAAAACCAACATCTGTAGAGAGCGAGAGTACGTGTTCTGTAGCGACAGGCAGGCAATATACATACATATCAATAAGGATTAGAAATAGAATCTCTGATGAGCTTTTAAATGCTTTAATAATACTAAAAAAATTTTTCTTTAAAGAAAATTAATTTTACCAAGTTGCTTTAATAAAAACTACTAAATATTAATAAATTTTAATAATTCGTGATCTTCAAAAAAAAAAAAAAAAAAATAAATAAATACATTCATACACAGAAAAAATGTTTGCAAAAAATTATTCAATTAAATAATTAATGAATTTTTTGTTTGCAGCAATTAATTTTTTTAATCAAAACCCATAAAATTAGATGTTTGTGTATATGTGAGGAGCCGCAGAACAAAACGTACTTTTTCACACATTTAAAATTTTTGGGAAATTGAGGATTATTTATTTCGACCCCTTAAAAAACTGCATGAACCTGGAAATGAAAACAAGTTTTTTGCTTACCAAAAGATGAATCAAACTGCCGTAAGTCAACACATTAAATGTCAAGGATGTTTAATATCAAACCAATTTTATATCGAAAAAGTACGTTTTGTTAAAAAAAAAATGAAAAAGTACGTTTTGTTAAAAAATATAGAAAAAGGAACGTTTTGGTGTGCGTTTTTTTTCTACAGATTCTTGTAATTCTTCCATGTTTTAATTATACTATTGAATTAATTATTTTTTTCATAACACTCATTCACCAAACAAAAGTTAAATTATTGCAATTGTTGGTGGATATTCTTGAAAACGCGTCGAAGAAATACAAATTTACATTACAACAAAAGCAAATTTTATTTAACAGTTAATTTTAAATAAAATGAAATGATATAAATAAACGTCAAACAAATTAAGAATATTAAGAAGAATATACACGAAGAAATGGCAAAAACAATGAAAAAAGCACGTTTTGAAATGAAAAAAAGTACGTTTTGTTATGCACCAATTTTTTTAGAACCCAATTTCTTGGTAAAAAAAAAAAAAAATATGCTAACTAGATTTTTTCTTAAAGATTTCAACCCAAATATTATAAAAATATCAAAAAACCAATTTGTCAAAAAATGCGAAAAAGTACGTTTTGTTCTGCGGCTCCTCATGTGTTGTATTTTTAGTTTATGCAATTAATTTTTTAATTGACTAAATTTTTGTCCCATGACTCGAAAATACAAATCCGTTAATTGATATGATCAATTCCTTTGCAGGGGCAAAATTAGTAAAATATTTAATTGTCTGAACGAAATGTTTAATTAAAGTCGCTTTTCTATTTTTTCTGTGTATATATGTAATATGCATGTACACAATATGTACTACATATGAATGTAACAATTTATTTAGTTTTCAGTGGTATTAATAAAGCTTATTTTTTTAGTCTGTTGTGTGTATATTCTTTTAAAAAAGTAAAAACTTTTGTCTTGAACTCCTTTAATAATATCATTGTTTTATTCAAAGAATCCCGGGACTCCCGGGAATAAGATTTTTTTGTTTCGTTTCCCGAGAATAGAAAAAGTCCGGGAAATTGGAAACCCTATATAGATGCATAATTGATTTAACAAAAACTGACAATTTTATTCGGTTTGAACAATACAGTTTCATTTATACCACAATAAAACTCATATTCTTAACCTACTCGTTTACATCACTGATGAGATTTGTGGTACAATTGTACCAAATTTGGTTCAATCGGAACTTTATTGGTACACTGGTAAAATTTATTCTTTTTTGGTACAATTTTAAAAAATACCCACGAAGTTTTATTATTTCTTTGAGTTGGATTAACTCACTTTTCTTTTCAATAATAAAGAAAAACATGTGTATCTCCAGCTCTGACCAGTACTACCAAAAATTGCAGTATGTACTGTTAATTTGTGTTCACAATGTTATACTAACATATTAAGTATATGCATACACAAATACATATATGTACTCGTATCCCTGTAGAAAGCCTTGATTAAAGTGTCTTCAAATCGCCACTTTTGTCGATTGTTTTGGTGACACTGTCTACACTTTTGTCTGCCTTCGACAAAAATAGAGACTCATATCTTGCAAACATAGAAACATACAGCAAACATAGAGCATATAAACTTCCTAAGAATGATTCCTAACACCGTTTAGGTAGCCGCGAAATTAAAAAATTTCCCGAACATTTTTAATTTCATTGGTTTTATCTTTACTTCAACATTGAGATACTTTGCTACCTAAACGGTGTTAGGAATCATTCTTAAAAGTTTATATGCTCTAGAAAGTTGTTAATTGAGATCTTAGGTACATTTTTGTGGTTGATTGTTTTCTTGAATTTTGAACGGTTTGCTACCTATGGAGCTGAACGGGGGAAAAAGGTAAAAAATCAAATTTTTTAAGTTTTTTGCGATTTTAATTTTGAAGATGAAGTTTTTTTGATTTTATATGTTCACAATTTTTGTTCTTTATAGCAAGAGCTGCAACTTTATCTCAGAGGGTAAAACAAAATTCCGAACCGTTTGCAAGATATGATCCTGAGGAAACGATCCCTTTTTTGCGAAAATGACACCAAGGCCCAAAATCCTTGGGGCCCATAAAAAAAGGGCATGATTTCGGGCAAAACTGGGAAGCACGGGTCTTTTATCACGTAGTTTTGAATATGGTTATTTTTCCATGACTTGAAAATTTACACACAGTGTAATTAAAGGAAGTATGAATCAGGAATGATAAATGACATATTCGAAATTGTACTAATTTAGTAAAAAATTGCACTTTTTTGGAACGGTCCATAACTGAGTACGTTTTTGAACTTTAAAGTGCTGCTGTTCCTTTATAATTGAAGATATCAACATGAAACTCCGGATCATCAGAGATTTTGGCTAAACTTAGAGACTAGAAAAGAGTTTATCAAATTTGGTTAAATATATTAACCAAAAAATTAGTTTAATGTTTTTGCATACAGGGGTCCATTACCAGGGTACCGAGGTACCTTAGTGCAAATTACCTTATATTTCAAAGAAAAAACGTTTGTTTTATTTTAATTTTGTTTCAAAATTTTTATTGATGTGTAACAAATGAACTGTAATTGTAATTTTTTAGTTAAATTATTTATATTTTATTCATTTTAACTTATTTCTAATATTTGATGTCTTATGTTGAGTCATTGTTGACACATGGAAAACATTTTGATCGCAAACTGGTTTCTTGCAAACGTTGCAGACTTTTCTCGTCTTTCTTCTTCTGTTGTCTGGCAAAGAAGCGCAC
Source organism: Pollenia labialis (assembly GCA_949318255.1). NCBI lineage: Eukaryota > Metazoa > Arthropoda > Insecta > Diptera > Polleniidae > Pollenia > Pollenia labialis. Next base: position 138,593,548 of record OX439141.1, on the reverse strand, counting down.
AAATAGCAGCATCCTGTTATTGGCTTCCTGCCATCAGTGGAAGCAGCCGGAGAAGTAGATGGTTGCTCGGTATAGGTTACCGTCGCCACTGGTCTTCCCAAAAAGCTCTCAATTGCTGATTTGGTGGAAAAATGGTGCGTTACTTGGCGATTGGCTACTCTTTCTTCTATTATTGGCGCACACAAATATCCCGCAAGTTTACGCAAAATGCGTTTTCTCCGTGTTGTTTGATATGGAACAGTTATGTTATTATCATAAAATATAGTGTATACCGCGAAAGCACTAACATCGAGCATATTGTACAAAAACGACAAAGGCCACCTTTTTGTGTGTCTCTGTGTGGTATACTCCCGAAGCGTCTGGTCCATAACATCCACGCCACCTTTCGTTTTGTTATAAAAGTTGATGATTTCTGGTTTGCCGTTTTCTTCTACAGTTGCATCATCATGCAGAGTCGACAACAATGTTACGGAATTTGTTTTCCTCTGTTTGTATGAAACCATTGTCACCTTCTCGTGGAAACCAAATTTGCTTGTTCCAACGGTCCATCTCTTATCGTCTTTCATTTCTGTTGGTATATAGGCTTTGTTTCGCCGCAGTGTTCCAACAATGCTAAGTTTGACGGATATCAGCTGATTTGCCAGTGGCAGCGTCGGAAAAAAATTATCCATGGTGATATTACGTCCGCTATTGTGGTAGTACCCAACCAAATCACTGACTACTCTTTCGCCTACACCGATTTCGCGACCACTGTCTTGTTTGCCAGTATATATTTGGCCATGAAGAGGATATGAATTTACAAACACAACATTTGCTACCTAAAAACACAACGGAAACATAAAACCAGTTTCTGTTTACTTGTGTGTGCCTTTTAGGTAGAAAATGCCCATAGAAACAAATTTTATCTTACAAACAAGGGTACCATTGTTATGGAATCCCGTTCATCCAGGTTGTTATAGACCGTAGGGTAAAAATCTAAAAAAAAGAATTTTTTACTAGTTTTATTACACAGTGCAACACAAAAAAAAAACCATATACGGACAATAAATAACCATAAAGGACCAAAAAAAAAAAAGACCCGTGCCTCTCAGTCATGCACTTTTTTTATGGGCCCTTAAAGATTTACGGCCTCGGTGTCATTTTTGCAAAAAAGTGATCATTTTCTCTGGCTCATATCTTGCAAACCGTTCTGAATTTTGATTAACCCTCTGAGACAAAGTTGTTGCTCTTGCCATAAGGATTGTCAACATATAAAATCAAAAAACTTCATCTTCAAGATCAAAATCGCAAAAACTAAAAAAAATTCGATTTTTGTTTACCTTTTTTCCCTGTTCAGGTCCATAGGTAGCAAACCGTTCAAAATTCAAGAAAACAATCAACTACAAAAATGTAGCTAAGATCTCAGTAAACAACTTTCTAGAGCATATAAATGATTCCAAACACCGTTTAGGTAGTATAGTATCTCAATGTTGAAGTAGAAATGTTCGGGAAATTTTTCACTTTTGCGGCTACCACAGCCATTGAAATTCTTGCGCAAAGGAGCCATTCTTTCGTTGGCTGTGTGGCAACATCCTGTTGGAACCATATATTGTCCAGATCTATATTTATTTTATTTATTTATTGATGATCTATCACACCAAGATAAATCTTATAAATGAAAGTGTATGATTGATAATTATAAACTTAAACAGCATTATCATTTCTGCCCATTAGAAGTACAATATCATCTCGCAATAGCAAACTATGGCCCCTATTATGGTAATTAAGACAACTGGTTGTTATCAGTTGTAATTTTTGTTATGTTTTTGTACACCGCAATATAGCAAAGTTGTAAACCAAATTTACCGAATTTTAAACGGATATTTGGTGAGTTATGGCCCACCCTGTATAATGTAAGGAAAATAAATTAGATAAAACTTTTAAGCTCTTTTCACCTGAAAATCAGTTTTTACACCGTCCACCACAAACAAGTAAGAACGATATAAGTAAGTTAATCATTTCGTTTGTTATTTCTACAAAATTGGTCTTAGACCTTACAAGGGGTAGACGTATGTATATTGGAATCATAAGTAGAAGAGTGGCTTTAACTATGTCCGTCCGTGGCTTTTTACGGTCCGATTGTAGAGATTGTTCGCAACCCAAAGCAAAAAAAATTTTGAAACGCAGTTTGTGACTTTTATTGTACTTTACTAATAAAATACTTACACGGGCCCTTTAAATCAGTAAACAAGTGAACAAAATAACAAAAACAAGATTGTAAAATAAATAAACAAAAACAAAGATAATGGATAAAAAACATTGTTAAATAAACTAACAAAAAACAATTGTAGCATAATATAAAGAACAAAACAATGTAATAAAACTAATGAATGTGAAAACATAAAAAAAACAAAAATTAAAAATAAATAAAATTAAGTTGTTAAAATATTAAATAAAGTGCGTAGTTTTTTTTTATTTGAGCCATAAACCCTAAAGTGATCTTAAATTTCTAAGTAGAATTCCTAAAAGATATTTTATAATTTTTATCTTTGAAAGACATTATTTTAACAATTTACACTTTATGGAATCTGGATTAAGTTTTGAAATAAAAAATCACATGACTCCAGTGTTAGTAGCTTCTCGAGAAGTTTACTTAAGATAACAAATAAATAAGGAATTTAAAACATGATTTTACTAAAATGACAACAGAACTCTCTCTCTCTCTTTAAGTGTTTTATCAATTTTGTTTCTAGTAGTAGGACTAGTCCAAAAGTAACCCAAACGTATGGAAAAAGCATGGTATATTTAACATTACGATATCCTAGGGCAGGACCATATAACCCAGCTTTGGATTACAAATGAGTAGTTTTAAGCCTACTCCATTGTATACACAAGATGATTAGTTTTAACTTTGTTTAAAAACGAAACCATGTCCTTAAAAAACGAAGACATGTCGTCTCAGTACAAACACTTTAACAATGACATGGTCCATGCTTGCATTACATCGAACCAGTTCATGGAGTCGTCTATTTAATCAAATTGGATCAGGTGGGGTTTTTTTACCGGAGTCGGAGTCGAAGTACCCACTAAAACTGGCGACTACGAATTCAAAATTGATCAGCATACAAATTTTTCTAATTTTTTCAAAATAAAAAATTATTTAGTTTAAATATTGCAACGGAAATATCTATTTATAAGATTGTGTTATTTACCTCCCATGATGGTGTTGGTACTGTTCAATTTCTTGAGACAAACTGCTCAAATCCAACAACAAAATGTCTGCTATTTCCCAAAAATAACACAGTACAACATTTTTCATGTGATTGATTCGGGACTCAATTCTGATAATTGCTTATGAAAGTAGACCCAAAAAGAAGATTTTCTGCATCATTAGTTTGGTCTTGGTACATCAAATAATAATTTAAAAATTAATTCGAAGCTAGTAAGTATTGTAGGCTCCGTGCAATAACTCCCAGGTGCAATAAGTCCCAAGGAAAAAATGAAATTAGACCCAACAATTTTTCATACAAAAGTGGGAGTGATTTCATTATGAAATAGCTTCCAGCCCTCTAGGTTTTATTTAATTTTTTTGGAAGTTATTTCATTTTTTGCCTGGGAGTTATTTCATAATGAAATAAAATCCAAATGAAATAAGTCCCCGATAAAATAAACGTGGGAGTTATTTCATTTTATTTTGGTTTTCGGTGTTATTTCATTTGCTGTGGGAGTTATTTCATTTTATGTATGTAGGATTTATTTCATTTTCAATTATTTGCAATTTCTTAAAATTGTTTAACATTTTAAACGGTATTTAAAAAGGGATAGCTTATACGGTGGCATTTCATAACGTCCAGTGTCATAGTGTCCATGGATTCTTTCTACTCTATGGTACAGTAGTTTTGACTTAACTGCCTTTTGTTTAAGTGCACTTTTGAATTAACTGCACAAAATTGAGAATTTTTGGAATTATTCTTTCTAATTCCATACAAATTCCTTTTTTAAGTGCACTTTTTATACCTGCACATTTAAGATAAATGCACAAAATTTTTGGTATTTTAAAATTATTTTCATACAAAAAATCAAAGTAAGCTGCACTTTGACTTAACTGCCCAAAATAAATATTTTCTGGAATTATTCTTAAAAATCCTTGTTTACGTGCATTTTGTATACCTGCACATTTTTCATATTTTTGGGCAGCTTTAAAATATTTTCATACAAAACATCAAAGTTAGCTGCACACATAAAAATATATGGTGGCCACTTTTTCACATAAATATCCAATTGAAGCTGTTTATAAAAATATAAATCGCAATTATTTTGTTTTTTATGTTTTATGTTCTTTGTGAATTCTCATTGTTTTTGTTAATGTTTCTTTTACATTAAATAAACATACATACATGTATACAATGATCTGTTATTTACCAGCTAGCATAGGCTGTTTGTTAGACGATTATGTTTAACATACATCTCCTAAAAGAATCTTCTGGTGATTATCTGACGAGTAACAAAAACATCTAAATCTTTTTTTAATTTATTTATTTTTTGACAAGCTCGTCTTTAAATCTTGCAATTAACCTTTTGGGACTCTTTGTTAGAGTCGTATAACAATTATGACCTACCTAAATAAGACAGTTTTTGAAGTATGAAAATGCTATTGCCAATACAATTTTAATAAGACAAACCGGCCTAAGGATCTTCAAAAAAGGATTGTCCGACAGGATGGTGTTGATTTCGCGACCTTAAGGTTTGTTTTATAGAAATTTTATGAAAATTAGAAGTTTTGGCATGAAAAATACGCCTGATGCCCTTATTTAGGTAGCTTAGCCATACGGCTAAGTATTTCACGAGTTGTAAAATAAAACCTACATGAAGCTCATACGACTCTTTGCATGCTTTTTGAAAGACTCGTTAGATAATCTCAACATACATCATAAACGATTCCCTTTACGATTAATATAATAGTTTTTCGCTGCGTTATGGAAGAATCTCTCATACGAATCTCTACAATTTAAAAATGAGCACGTCGACGATCAAAAAGACTCTTTGTGTGATTCCCAGTAAGCTCCTGAGTTGAAATAAAATGTTAATAAAATATAAATTTATGTATTAAAAAAATAATTTTTTTATTCTTCTTTTAAATCAAACACTTTACTTTAGCTGCACTTTTGTGCAGGTAACCACAATTGTGTACCTGCACATTAAGCCAGGTAAATGCATTAAAGATAACTGCATTTTTGATTTACCTGCACAAAAAATCGTGCAAAGGAGATTGTGCAGCTAAGTAAAAATTACTGTATAACAAAGGCCGGGTTCGCTAATTAAAGCTTCCCTGCACAGCCGGACTTCAGCCGGGCGCAAGGTTTTTTTCTTTTCTGTGGCCGTATTCTGTAATTCGCTAAAGCTAAATCTCTATCGCTAAAATTCTTAAAAGTTGATTTAGCGATTTTTGGCTACAAATGCAATACTGTAACGTGCATTACTTAAATTGGCATTGCCATAAAAATTTAATTCGCCGCAATTTTAGCTTTTAATTTCAACGCTAAAATTTTTCAATTTTGTATTCTCTAAGGCATTTTAGCGATCGAGATTTAGCTTTAGCTAAGCGAATTACAGAATACGGCTGCTGGTATAACAAAGACCGGCTTCGCTAACGGAAGCTTTTCTGCACAGACGGCCTTTGGGCGGTCGCAAGTATTTTTTTCTTAATGGTATAACAAGTACCGGTTTCGCTAAGTAAAGCTTCTAAAATCTGCCTTGTTTTCGAACGATGGCCGATTTCGCAGAGAAGCTTTAGTTAGCGAAGCCAGTATTTGTTATACCATAAAGGAGAAAGTCCTTGCGCCCGGCCGAAGGCCGGCTATACAGAGCAGCTTTAGTTAGCGAAGCCGGTGTTTCTTATACCATATAGGATAAAATCCTTGCGCTGGACGTTACTCATACATTTGGAATATTTTGAAAAGGTAAAGGATGTATGTTAAAAACGTGAAAAGAGGGGGAGTGAAGAATCCTTGCAACCGGCTGAAAAATGGATATACAAAGAAGCTTTAGTCAGCGAAGCCCGTGTTTGTTAAACCATAGAAAGAATAATCCTTGTACAAACGATTGTGCCATATGTATGGGTAGTGAATCAAACAGGTATGTTCTAGGTTTAGACTCGAATTGAAAACGAAAAATTTTTTGAATCCGCATAAGTCATAAATTGGTGTTCTGAAATCCGCATGTTTTTGTGTATTCGAAGTTTTTGTTCGAAAGAACTTTTGTTGAACTAAAGATCGCTAATTTGCTAACCGAAGCATGATAGCAATGTCTAATATTTTCTAAAAATCATGAAAGCTGTAAAGAATCACAAAAAAAAATCGCTAACATGGCTAAAAATTGCAATCTTTTAAACAAACACTTTAATTTATTTGAAATCTCTAAATGGGTTAAAAAAACAAAAGGTCGGAAAATAACAAAAAAATTGCAAAAATAGCGAAAATTCGCGAAAATTTTTAATATTTCAAACCAGCCATAAAATTGATTTAAAGTCCCTAAAACTATAAGGAATGGCAAAAAATCGGTAAAAATTGCTAAATTCAAGGAAATTCGCAAAAATTTGCTAACAGCGGCATGATAGCAAAGTCAACTATTTATTATAAATCGTTAAAGCTGTAAAGAATCAGAAAACTTACACGACCAAATCGCTTATATCGCGAACATGGCTAAAATTCGCGAAAAATTGCAAAATTTTAAACAAACCCAAAAACTAAGAGATCGCTAAATCGATTAAAGAAACAAATTGTCTGAAAATAACATAAAAATCGTTAAAAAAAAAATTTGGTAAATTACATCAAAATCAATGAAAAAGTCAACTTTAAATTTAGGGTTAGTAAGGGCCTTTTGCGTTTTAGATAACGATATATTTTTGATTAAATTGGATTAAGAAGATTTTAAGCTAAAAGCAATATTATTTTTTTTGTTAAAAATGTTTTCACATATTACAAAAAAAGTCGATTCGGTTTACTTTCACCAACCCATATCTACTCTAATTGAAAACGAATAAAAACATGTGGATGTGAAATGCAGAACACCAATAATGCTAAAGTAATCCACTTTCGAGTGGATTCGGATTCTAGAACACACCCGAATTACTCTCTTTTTGTCATGTTAGCACATAAAAACTTGCAATAAATGCGTGCTTAAACTGCAGGCAGCTGTTATTACAAGAGGTCAGGATACAATAAAATGCCGCATTTGTTACCAAAATGTCGAGGACTCGATGTTAGTTTTTTGGTAACCTGATATGTAAATATTCAAGTAAAACGAATATATAATAAATTTCTTTGGGAGTTTATTCATTTTTTTTGCCTTATTTCATTTCTTTTCGATGGACTGTTTTTGGAAGTAATTTCATTAATGCCTTTAGTAGTTATTTCATAATGAAACAACTCCCAAAAGTTGGGATTTGTTTCATTTTAGACTTGGAAATTATTGCATAATTTTTGGGATTTATTTCTTTTTTCCAGTTTGGGACTTATTTCATTTATTTTGGTATTTATTTCATTGGCAGTTATTGCACTGGGACTTATTGCACCGAGGACTTATTTCACAGAGCCTTGTTTAGGGGAATTTGTCAGGTTTTAGGCTCTTTTGTTTGTCATAACTCGAATTGTTTGTCATAGTCCGAATTAGATGAAACAAATTGAAAAAAAATTAAGAATTACAATTCCTTTAATCTGTTCATACAACATTTCGCTACATAAGCAACAGTTTCGCAGCAGCGTTACCGTTTTGCGACTTTAGTTGCAATTTGCAACTTTTTTGACGCTCTGACACTTTTTGTGCGACTTTTTTTAACTCGTCTAATTTTGCAACTTTTTTCAATTTTTTGCGACTTTTTGCCCCTTTTTTGTAAGTGAAATAATTTTTTTACACTGCATAATTTCACATATTTTCCCTTAAAAATATCAATTTTGTTTTGAAAATTCCCCGGGATATGTAACCTCATTCGATTGAGCAGGTTATTATTTTATATCCAGACAATTTCAACAACTCAACTGCATTGTATTTGCCTTGTTTTGTATCGAGTTCACTGAATTTCCATGCCAATCTAGGATGAACGGCATTAATATTTTAAGCGTTTTAAAACCCAATTAATTGACCAAAAGGTTAGAAGTGGAAATTTGTGAGTTCATGCTCTCAACTCTAAATTTTAAAGATACAGAAATACAAAGTTGGAAGCTTAATAATGAACTTGTGCGAAAATACTAACAAAGCTAGGAAAACATAAAACGTAAAAATTATACATATGTACATATATTAATAATAATATACAGACACATTATTAAAAATCAATCAAATGTAAAATTATTACTCAAAAGTGTATTTAAACACATTATTAAGAAATTATTTCTCTGCTATTTATATCGTTTTTTTGATTAATTATCGACTTACCAAAGATTTTTATGTACATCGTTTACCAATACCCACCCGGGTGTTACTGCGTGGTGTTGAACTCGCGTTCTAAAGGTTTGTTTCGTATAAACTGTGTGCAAATGAAACATTTTGACGTTAAGCAGACGCTTGCCGCTCTTATTTAGGTAGCTTAGTAAGTGATGAGGAAATATTATCGTCATAAAACTTTTTTAAATTTGTTCATTAAGTAAAAATATTTTTTGCCCAAAAAATTTAAATTTTTTATTTTTAATTCAAAAAAAATCCTTTGGATAAAACATTGATGACTTTTTTATTGATTCTTTATTTTGCATGAAAATAAATATTCCGATTCATATTACAGCTATTCTTACACAGAAAATATGCAATTTTTAAACCCTTCACCGAAGGTAAGAGGGTATATATAACTTTGTCATTCCGTTTGTATGTTCCACAATATTGATCGTACACCCTATAAAGTATATATATTCTGGGTCCTTATGAAAAGCGAAGTTCAAATCCGGTTGTCCGTGTGTATGTTGAAATGGGTTTTTCGAAAACCCCAGAAATGATCTGGACTAGGTTGATGTATATTTATGTAACATATACTCCGTTTAAGTTTGCTATTGCAATTTTGTTTTTTCAATTTTGTGCTCTTACTTTCACATTTGTTAACATACAACTTTCGCAAGTTCAATTATGGCAGTTGTTAGCCGGACCTAGTTGTATTTTTTGAGAAATAAATACAAATATACTCAACATTTGTCAGAGAGACGTATCGTTATCTGTCGTGTTACTGTTGTAGCGAAAATAACTTTGTGTTTTGGTTGAATTTTAAAGTATTCTTTAAAAATGCGTTGTAAGCGCGGCTTGGACGACGCAGAAATTGGCGCTCTTTATCAAAGCGTGTTAGAGGACTTGGTTTCACTGAAAAATGTGAGCGAATCGGAAGATGAATTATTGGTGGAAAGTCTTCAAAGTGATGTAGAAGATGAGCTTTTGACATCCTTGAGCCTGACGAGAATATACCACCGATTCAGGAAAATCCTCAAGAACCTGAACATTTTACTACTTCTTCCGATAGCTGCGTTATTACGATATCTCGACCCACTTTAAGATGTAAAAGGAAGTAGGCTACATCGAAGGGTCAAAGTGATGGCCGAATTTCTTCAATGAATATAGTTCGTACGGCAAGAGGACCAACTCGGGAATGCAAATTACTGTACGCTTCACGCTTCGATATTTTAACTACCGAAATAATTTCGGAAATTGTTCAATGGACCAGTACCGAAATTTCCATAAATTGTTCAATTTTAGGGCTAAAAATTCCTATTTTATCGAAAACTTTGATTTTTGAGAATGCAAATTGAATTTTATTTTTAATATAATTTTCTGCTTAAAAATTATATTTTTTTCAAAGAAATAGAATAAATAAATTTTTTCAACAAAAACAATTTATCAATATTATTTTCGGTGATATCCTTTAACGGATATAAACAAGCAAGCGTCTTTCAGACGTGTCGTTATCTCTTCAGTACAAAAAATAACGTTATCTTTCTAGGGTTAATCACTTGTGTTTTCTTTTTTATATTAAATTATAAGTTTTTTATTTTGTTAAAAGCCTTCGGAAAAGAAAAGAGCTATCTTATCTTGAAATTATTTAATATACATGTTTAAAGAAGTCGAAACAAAAGGTTTTGGTGGAATTTTTTTGCGGTAATCTAGCATGTTATAAAAAATGTAAATATAATGTTTTTATTTGCCATTTTAATGAAACAAGTTTTCTATTATTATTTTTTTTTTTTTGTAATTTTATTAAGTTTTTTTCGATTTCACTGAACACAAATTTAATCCAGATTCCATAAAATTTTATTTTATAATATAATGTTTTTTTTAGATAAAAATAAACAAATATCGCTTTAACATAAATCCATTTATGATCAAAATATATATAAATCATTTCTATAATTTCATAAGCTATTGTAAACACCACTGCTTTTTGTCTCCCACTCTTCTGTATATAAATCAGCTCGTCAATTCGGATTTCTACAGTGTCTATTTGACAATCAACATGGATTCTTTAAAATTCTTTGCAATTATTTTCGTGATCTTTCCCATATCTGGCATACAAAGTCAAGTGTTAACAACAAAAAGTAATTTTACTTTTTTTGTGAATCCTGCACAATTGGTAAGGAAATTTAATTAGAGCATTTTTCTATTAAATCAGAAATTAAGAAAACAAAAACTGAGTTGCTTTTTACTAAGACTAAAAAAACTAACGATTCTTTTTTACACGTTTTAGTTCAATTGGTATGATGCCGTGGTTGAATGTGGTAAACTGGATATGGCTCCTTTAACAATCGATAGTAAAATAAAATATGATGAAATTTATAATCAATTAAATGCAAAGTTGTAAGTTTTTGTTTATAAACGATTCAATAGAAAATTAATAATGGAATGGTTATTTTATTGTAGCGGTACAAGTCTTCGTTATTGGGTTGGCGCTGCTGGAAGGAATAAAAATTATATCTGGGTTGTAATCGGAACAGGCGTTTTATCCACCTTGTGGAGTCCTGGGGTTCCCTATGATTTAACTGGAACTAAAAATTGTGTACAATTGTCTGGCAGTAGCCCTGGTTTGTATGAACATACTTGTGATTTGCAAAAGGGATTTTTGTGTGAAGATCGTTTTCAACCAGGAGATTGTTGCCAAAATTGTGCACAAAGTATTACACAAGCAAATACGAGTTTTAATTAATTATAACAAATAATATTAAATAAATTGAATCTGCACCTAAAATTTATATTAATTTTGTTTTAATTTATTTCTACATCCTTCAGTGTACAAATTGTACTTTTACGGTAATTTTTAAGGTATCGCATTATTTCTACGACGTGGGAAGTGCCTTGTGCAAAAAAATTTTAACAAATTTTTGCCCACACGCACTGACAGCTTACTAAAGACTTAAGTTTACACATACATACATACTTCTATTTACATTAGCGGTTTTCACCCTTTGTATAAGGTGTACAATAGGGTGGGTCACTGATAGATATCTAACAGAAATCTAATGAAAAAGGCATGGGAAGTTCTGATGTGTTAGCTGAGATTTGTTTTGCTTTCGAACTGATAGCTGTAAGAAATAATTTTAATGCAAAATATGTACATAATTATAAATTTTACACGTACGTACCTTTTTTAATGCTTTTTATCTTGAACAAATAAAATAAAATTAAAATTATTTCCAACAGAATGGCAATTGTCATTATTTTAAAAAAAATAATAAGTCTCGTTAGACAAATCTGAATGAATTCCGTCGGAATTCTGTAGGACATATCTATACATAAATTCCCCCCGATATATCCATGCGAAATCGATCAGAAATCGGCCAGACTGTAAGTATATTCAATGTCTGATAGAAATCTGAACGAAGTCTCTAAGAATGAAGTTAGACATTTGCACGAAATGTCTGATTCAGACAATGTCGTAGTATTTTGCTGGCTGGGTTATTTATAAAAAATAAAAATGAGTAATTTTTGGGAATTCAGTATTTTGGTTATAACTCAGCCATTTTTTAACCGATTTGACAGAATTATATACCGACGTGTTTAAAAAGAAATTTAGCATTTAGCTGAGTTATAAAGCTTGGACTCGGGGAGATCTATGGGAGGTACCACGCCCACTTCTCCAATCCCGCCCACATTTTGTAGGATGGTGTGTATTGGCTACCTAAATGTGTGTACCTAATTTGGAAACTTTGGCTTTTGCCGTTCCATAGATATACAGCAAAAAGTAATAAAATTACAACAACCACAAGGGATTTTTGGAAAATATTAGAGGTAGTCGTGGTTTTTTGCTCATAACTCAGCCATTTGCGGATCGATCTTGCTGAATTTCAATAGCAACCGATGGTAGACTATATGTGACATAAATGTAAAACAACCTAGCCGCTATCATGTCTGGAGTCTCCGGAAAATACATATCAAACGTAAGACGGACAGACGGACGGACGGTCAGACGGACGGTTAAATCAACTTCTCTCCTCATAAGGACCCGGAATATATATACTTTATAGGGTCTAAGATCAATATTGTAGAAATTACAAACGGAATGACAAACTTACATATATACCCTTTTCCACCTGAGGTGAAGGGTATAAAAACAGCGAGCGAGAAGTCACGAGCTTTTGGTTGTTAATTATTTACTTGGACCTGCGGCTGTAGGAAAAATCGCCTAAAGAAAAATGGCAAAAAATAAAAAAGCCCAATTGAAGAATCGCCTAATAGAACAAAAATAACCCAAAAAGTTAAATATGAAATTTTGCCAAAAAGAAACGAAAAAAGGCCCAAAAAAATGAAAAATTACCCCAAAAGCATACAAATGTTAGTTTTTAGGTGGGGTGTCATAAAGCCATAGGACATAAAACCATATGGCGTTAAGTCTGGAATGGGACATTAGGGCATATGCCATTAAGACTCAATATAATGAGACTTACGCCAAACATTTTTTTCCAAAAATGAAACATAAAGCCATATTTTTTAAAGGATTTTCTCCTCTTTGATAAAACAAGAACCGGCTTCGCTAACTAAGGTTATCTGCACAGCCGGCCTTCGGCCGGGCGCAAGGGTATGAAAGCATGATTTAGTTTTTGTGCAATTTTTACAACTATGTACAGTATGCCACATGTACATGTATGTACAGTATGCCGCCGCTGTACTCAGTTGATTTCAGTTGTATTTTTATTACGATTACTTTTTAAAAATATACGGCAGACCAATTATTTTTCATTTATTTTATTAAAACGAATGCTCACTTTTAAAAAAATAAATAAAAAAGAAACAAACATTTACAATTTTAATATTGTTGATAAAAGTTAGGCTGTACTCAAAGGAGAACAGCAGCGCCAAATGGGTTAAGACAAAACAGATGACCTTATTATAAATGGTGTTAATGAACGTCATATTTAACACAAAATTAATAAACAATGGTTAATGAACTTAAAATTGCGGTGTATGCATTTAATAAATTAAAAAAAAAAAATTGTGCTAGATAGTTAATGCATTAAAATTATGGCACTAGAATAAATGATTATACATGTACGAATGTATGTTCTTAGTAGTCAGCATAAAAAAATAAAATTTATAAATGTATGTTCCTAAAACCAGCTGGACCTTAAGTTTATTATACAAAAATTATCTATTCAACATGCCCTTTTAGAATTACAAAGTCGCTATTCTGTTCCAAAAATGTTCTTAGAGAGTGTAATTTACACAGAAGCAAATCTCTTAGTTACATCACAGTTCTATATATCACAACAAAGGATGGTCATAGTAGATATACATATCGTTACCTTATGGCGTTTTCTTTTCTAAAAAAAGTGATGCATAAGTGTTACATATGACATGGCAACATTTTTAAAAATGCTCCCCTAATTTTTAAGAAGTGTTTCATATTTTACGTTAACAAAAGAACACAAATTTCGGCATTACACAATAAAGTACACATAGCGCAAGGTAAATTCAATTAAAGGTAGTGGCAAGACTACAACAATCCAAAGCAAACAGAAACAACAGATGTTTTTTGTATTGCATCATTAGTGTTAACGGCTTGAAACTTGCCATCACCTTGAACTGAATTCGCGTTGATCTAGTGCTGCACTCATGCCCCTTTAATTGAAATGAGTGTTGAACAAGTAGCATTTTTTTTAATTTTAAAGGGAACATCATCAGAAAAGAACATAAAAATATGTAAAAGGCAGAATAAATGCATAATTTTACTTAGAAAAGAAAACGCCATAAGAAATAAACAAAACAGGTAAAAAATAAAGAATTATTTTATATAAATTATATCAGGAAAGTAGAAAATCTTGTTATTTTATAATATGCACGTTAAACTGGTGCTTATAATTCTTATTCGCTTAACAGTTGTTTTTGTATAATATCTTTAGTTTATCTGAAATCTTTGGATGAAGTTTCCTGGTGATCTGGCCTAGCAACCAGTGAAATGCGCATAGGAATAGCTTATCCCATCAACAATAAATTTCAGTGTTTTTATCAAGAATAAAAACTGGGAATTAAGCACGACAAACAAAATCTTGTTAATTAAAAACTTTGTATTCCCCAAAATTACTTTAATAATAATATATATTTTTTTTTAAATTATATACATACATATGGATATTTTTGTTATTTTCGTAAGAATCACAATATTACCCTTGAAAACAGTGGAAGACATCAAAAACAGCGGTTGTTCTTTAGAAGAAATTTTATGCAGAAGTTAAAAGTTGGTAGGTGTGCAAACGCTTTTCGAAATTCCAAAAGAATATCGGATTATTTAAAAATTAAGGGTTTTACGATGTGTTTAAGTAATACAACGATTTGGAGTTTAGATGAAAAGTTTTACGCATCAAACAAAGAAGAAGTCAATGCGGATTTGAGAAAAACTAAAGAAGAAAATGAAAGATTTTCCATAGTTGTAGATGAATGGATAGATCAGGGCTGCCAGATAAATTTTCGAGGAAATCGTAAATTTCATGAGAAAAAATAAAAAAATCGTCAACAAAAAAAATCGGACAACTTAAAATTTAGTTTTTCCAACAATTTTTGTTCGATATTGATATAAAAAAAAACATTCAAACAAAACCACAATGTCTTCATACCCAGCTCACATTTTCAATCGTGTAAGAGATACTGAGACGTCTTCGATCGTTTATGACCGAATTTTTTAATCGTCGAAGATTCCTCACACGGAAAAAACTGTAACACGAGTCGTGTTACATACGTACTGTTTTTAAGAGTACATGTACTGATTTTTTGCAATTGAACTGCTTTATGCATAATGTCCAAAACAGTACGCAAATGTACTGTTTTTTTTCTTCAGTCTACAAAAAAACCAAAATATTAAGAAAACCCCTGTTAAAGTCATATTTAGAAAATATCCTAATATTTAACACTACATGGCTTAAAAAAAATGTTGTGTTCCAAACAAAAAAGGTCTAAAATAATAAGACTTTTTACGCCGTGGTCCTTGTTTTCTCATAAATACGCAGTAGAATTCTTAATTATAATGGGTGACTCGCAGCAGTTGTATATTTTCATGGTATTATTTTTAAAACATATGATTTTATGGCTACCTCTTCCAATAGTATTTACCTTCAAACACCTGAGAAAGACAAAAAAAATATCGAAATTTTGTTAAAAATATAATATTTTTTAAATACTAAATAAATACTTATTCCAACACAATTATCTTTAATTTCTAGAATTTTTTTTAATATTCGGGTAAGATCTGGAAATCGAGATCACGTGAAATTGAAAACGTACAAATTTAAAAAATTCTCCGAGCTCAAAATTTATAAAAATACCTTTTCTTTCAAGACCACTTTTCTCCACCTAAACTACTTTTGAAATAAAGAAAAGGTACGTTAATTTTTACAAAAATTTTATTGAAAATCTTCAGCGTATAAATTTTATTGAAACTTGTTTTTTACTATTTTAATATTTTCAGATTTCGTTAAATAAAAATACACCAAACTATGTTTTTTGGATTTTATAGATTATGGCTGAACTTGGTAAAATTGGCCGTAAATAATTTAAAAATTTTTTGAAATTTTAAAATTAAGTTAGGAAACATACATTTTCTCAAATTCTATAGATTTGTGCAACTATGTGGGTGGTGAAAATTGCTTTAAATACCAATATGCTTAAAGAAAGTCCTACTTACACAATCAAAGAGTTAATTGTTTTAAGCTAAGTTAGGCTTTTCTCCTTTCTTATATAGCTTACCGGAATGTTATGGTTTTCCTGTCTTCAAATTAAAAAAAAAGTGTAGGCCAAATGCTTCGTTTAAGTGTTTTTTTTAACGCAAATTGAGTAATTTCGTATACGTATAAAATGCCATACAACGGAAATCATTCCTTTGACGTTACACATTTTAAGTGTTTTTCGTTATATAATTGTTGCACATTCGATCAAAAGTTTTAAATGTATAATAATTTTAATACATAAATATTTGCAGCACTTAAAAAAAACTTTTATACATACCAACTGAAGAGCAGTAAAGGTCTTCAGGTAGTGATTAAGGGAATTGACTCATGTGTGGACCCTGAAGAGGTAAAAACATTCCTAGAAGAAAAAGGCTTCAAAATAAAACATGTAGTAAATATTAAAAATAGAGAAAAAAATCCCCAACCACTTTTTCGAGTGGAGTTTGAACCCGGCGACGTAAAACTTAAAAAAAACGAAACGCATCCTATTTACAATTTGAAATATATTCTCTATAGAAGAATAACTATAGAAGAGCCACACAAAAGAAATGGTCCCGTTCAATGTTTAAACTGTCAAGAATATGGTCATACTAAGGCATACTGCTATTTACCCCCTGTTTGTGTAGTATGTGGTGAATTACATGGTACAGTTCTCTGCGATAAGTCTAAAACCGACCCCAACGTAAAAAAATGTAGTAACTGTGGCGGCAATCACACTGCCAATTATAGAGGATGCCCTGTGTATACTATCGTCAAGCAGTCGGCTGGACCGAAAACTAATCCCCCTCAAATGCAGGTACCAAACCAAGTAAACACAAATGCAATTCAAGCCCCCCAGCCTGGTAATAACAGAATTTCTTACGCTAACGTGCTAAAATCAAACCATGTGCCAATGCAAGGTGCCTCGCCAGGTAATGATGAAACTCCAGTCTCTAATTTAAGTCGTTTAGAAAAAACAATGGAAACATTAGTGCAAACAGTAAATAATTTTACAAACACAATGGGTAATATGATGCAGGAGATTCTTAGAATGCAATCGATGTTATTGCAAGCTGTACTTAACAAACCATGAACTGTTTAAAAATTTGTTTTTGGAACGCAAACGGCATCCGCCAACATAAAAATGAATTAGAATACTTTCTTAAAAATAAACAAATTGATGTCATGATGGTTTCTGAAACTCATTTGTCCTCAAGAAATACGTTTAAAATTAATGGTTATACACTATATGATACCAAGGACCCTCGAGATAGAGCTTGTGGAGGTTCTGCCATTTTAATAAAAACCAGAGTCAAACACTACCTCATGGGTGATCATTGTGAAGATTATCTTCAAGCAACAAACATTTGCGTTGAAGAATTAAATAGAAACGTAGTAATCTCATCGTTATACTCCCCACCTAGATATTCAATATCTGAAGGCCAATATTATAATTATTTTAAATCATTAGGACCTTGTTTCCTGGCCGCTGGCGATTATAACGCTAAACATACCTTCTGGGGGTCCCGACTTATAACACCAAAGGGTCGTGTTCTATTTAATACTATTTCTAAAATGGATTTGAATGTGATAGCGAGCGGACAACCAACATATTGGCCTACTGATCAGCAAAAAATACCAGATGTCATCGATTTTGGCGTGGTTAAAAACATTCCCTTAGAAACGATTTATGTTGAAGCTTCCTTAGAATTATCTTCCGACCACACACCAACAATTGTTACTTTAATGAACCCCAATAGAATTGTATCTCCAACTGGTTACTTAGCGACGCCAGCTACACAAATCAATTGGCTAAAATATAAAAAATATCTCAGCACCCATTGCACTGAAAATATCCCGCTTAGTTCACCGGAATACGTAGATCGCGGTATTCTTAATTTTGACAGTTTTCTGAAGCTAGCTGTGCAACATTCCAGTAATACCCCAAAAAAAACTAAAAATATTAAAATTTATTCCACAGATGTTGAGCGTCTCCTGACTGAAAAAAGAAGAGCTCGAAGAGAGTGGCAATTGCACAGATCCCCTCAACTAAAGAGTTTATTAAAAGATTGTACAAAAAGGCTAAGAAAGTTACTACAGACTCAAAAAACGGCTTCTCTGCAAAAATATCTTAAGGAACTTGATGCAACTCCGCAATCAGACTACTCATTATGGCGTGCAGCTAAAAATCTAAAAAGGCCAGTCGCCTCTAAGCCACCATTAAGAAACTTGAACGGAAGTTGGGCAAGAAATGATAACGAAAAGGGAAATCTGTTTGTTAATCACTTAAAAAACGTATTTACCCCAAATATATCTCACGATACTGCGGTCGTGTTACCACCTGTTCCTGCTAGAGCGGCTGTTCCCCTAAGATTTGAGATAAGAGAAATCGAAAAGGCTGTTTGTGAATTAAACCCCAAAAAAGCCCCTGGTTTTGATAAGATCAGCAACAAAATGCTTTTGGAGCTACCCAGCACAGCAAAGAAAATTATTCTTTTAATTTTCAATGCTATCTTACGTCTTCAATACTATCCTCAAAAATGGAAGGTTTCCTTAGTCACCATGATACCTAAACCAGGAAAGGATCACACAAAAGTTGAGTCATATAGGCCTATAAGCTTACTTTCTAATATATCAAAGCTGTTTGAGAGGCTGTTAGTGTCAAAATTAACTCCAATTTTAAGTGAAAATAGATGTATACCTAACCACCAATTCGGCTTTAGAAGAGAACACAGCACAATTGAACAAACCCATCGTATAGTAAACGCCATAAGAAAAGCCTTTGAAGAAAGAAAATATTGTTCCGCTCTCTTCATCGATGTTTCTCAAGCTTTTGATAAAGTCTGGCATGAAGGCTTATTACATAAATTGAAGCAAAATTTTCCAGCAAACATACACAAGCTGCTAGAAAGCTACTTAGTCGGTCGACAATTTATTATAAAAGAAGGAAATTTTCTTAGTTCACCTCAGCCAATTGGCGCTGGAGTCCCACAGGGAAGCATTCTGGGGCCTCTATTATACTTAATTTATACTTCGGACATGCCAACGAGCAACTACACACAAACTTCAACATTTGCAGACGATACAGCTTTTCTAAGCGTCCACGAAAACAGTTATGAAGCATCTCGTTACTTACAGGATCATATATTTCAACTAGAAATATGGTTAAAACAATGGAGGATAAAAGTCAATGAGCAAAAATGCGTACATATAACATTCACCTTGCGTCGGGAATCATGCCCCCCTATTAAAATCAATAATCAAATAATACCTCAAAATTCGCATGTAAAATATCTCGGTATACATTTAGATCGCCGTTTGACGTGGAAAAGCCATATAGAGGCAAAATTAACTCAAATGAAACTAAAAGCCATACAAATTCATCGGCTTATTGGAAGAAACTCTGTCCTTAGTCTCGACTGTAAACTCCTACTTTACAACTCTATCTTAAAGCCCATCTGGTGCTACGGTATTCAGTTATGGGGCACTGCCTCGGCTTCTAATATCGAAAAAATTCAAAGGCGCCAAAATAAACTTCTTCGAATAATCACAGCTGCCCCTTGGTATGTTAAAAATTCAAATATTCACAAGGATCTCAATGTTCCATTAGTTAAAACTGTGATTACGAAATATGCAGTAAAATACTTAACAAGGCTCGAATTGCATCCGAACCCACTAGCTCGAAATATTTTAAATGATAGCGGCCACACTCGCTTAAGAAGAAGAGACACTGCAGCACTTGTCCAATTAGATGAGCGATAAACACCTAGATAAGTGAACAGAACCCGTGATAAAGAAAAATAAAAAAAAAAAAAAAAATAAATATTTGTGTTTTCGCCAAAAAAAAAAAATGTACTGTTTTTTTCTTGATTGTACTGTTTTTTGTGTTCAATGTACTGTTTTTCCGACTGAGACTCTTCCATAGCACAGCGAAAGACACTTCTTCAATCGTTTTGGGAAACATTTTCGACGTGAGTAAAGATTATCTAACGCGTGTTTCATGTCAAGAATCGTATGAGAGTCATGTATATTGTATTGTGTTACAACTCGTGAAATGTTCGCCGTATAATTGTTGAATATATGATTTATACAGAGAGTCTTAAAAGGTTCATTCGATGATGGTTTGCCAAAAGATAAACAAATTGTAACATTGTTGTTTTTTTACTTCGAAAATAATAATTTAAAGATATTTTAAACTTACATATTATTCTTGTTTTTAAATATTGCGGCCACAACGCTTTGCAATTGGAAAATTCGATGGTGACAGCTCGTTTAATAGTGAAGTTTGCCGCTATTGTTAATTAATAATGGCAATAACGCTATTTTTCAATATAACGTTTTTATCTCTATTTTTATACCCTTCACCGAAGGTAAGATGGTATATCGTTAGTCTAATTCGCAAATGTGTTAAGTCCCTTTTTTCAAATTTTACAGGAGCCACAAAAAACAATGTATCTTTTTTAGTTTTTAAAATTTGTAAACTTTTTCAACGCAATTATTTTAACAAAATAGCTCTCTTTAAATGACCTTGATCAAAAATCCATTTCCACAAAATTTTGGGAGGGAAATTTACACTTTTTGGACTTAGCATTTTTGCTTTGTTAACTTATTCGTTTTATTATGGACTTTTCACATTTTCCTACAATCAAAACCCTGTTTTTGCAAATATTTTGAGTTCATATGATGTTCTGCAAAAGTACTCGCCATATGGTTTTGTACAAAGTTGCCGAACATTATTTGGTCGAATTCTGGAAATTTAACGGTCAAAATTTTGATTTTCTTCAAGAACCTAAAAATAACGGTAATTTTGTAAATAACGGAATTATAAAAAAGTCGCGGAACAAAAGTTGCTTCTGATACCCTAAAGAATCATTTTCAACAATAAAAAGTTCTTTTTCGCAAAAAGTGGATTTTGGCATATTGCTAATTATGATTATTTTTTTAAAATAAAAACTAATATCTAAATATTAACCTTTTTTATATTATTTGTTCTTTTTAGAACTCCACTTTAGAAAAAAAATAGAACATAAAAACCAAATTCAATTGAACAAATTAATATTCGTGGAGTTAGCACGCGCTTTTAATATTTTTCGTAGTTTTGTGGAGTTAGCGTTTTTGCAAACCACAAAATTACAACAACTTCAAACTATTTAATGACATTTTTTGTTTTCGTAAAATATGTATTTTGTATCGTTTTACCGTTTTGCATTAAAATATCAATTTTGGAAAAAGTGGACTTAGCGTCTTTGCGAATTATACTAACGATATATAACTTTGTCATTTCGTTTGTATGTTCCACAATATTGATCCCACACCCTATAAAGTATATATATTCTGGGTCCTTATGAAAAGCGAAGTTCAAATCCGGTTGTCCGTCTGTCCGTTTGTATGTTGAAATGGTTTTTCCGAAAACCCCAGAAATGATGTGGACTAGGTTGATGTATATTTATGTAACATATACTCCGGTTAAGTTTGCTATTGAAATTCAGAAAAAAACCACGAATACCTCTAAATTTTTGCAAAAATCCCTTGTTGTTGTTGTATTTTTTTTATTTCTGAATATCTTGAGAGCGGCAAGAGCCAAAGTTTTCAAATTAGGTACAAGCATCTTGGTTATTAAAACACAACATCCGACATAATGTGGGCGTTTACATATCTTTTTGTTTTTATTGCACCATGGTAAAGGGTATATAAGATTCGGCATATCCGAATATAGCTCTCTTACTTGTTATTTATGTTCTTACATTAAAACAGAGTTAAAACAGCAGGGACAGAAAATTAACATTTAGTTTGCAATTGGCCCATAAATACATACATACATATAATATTTGTAAAATAAAAAAAAAACTTTTTTTTCCAAAATCAAAAAAAAATTATAAAACGTTTTCCCTCCAATTGATTTTGGAGTCTTAAATATAACTTGCAAAACATTTCAGCCTTAAATTTTAAGGAACAATTGTAAAAGAAATATTTAAAAAATACCCGTTTTAGAAAAACACAGAGTTAATTAAATCCAAAGCAAAAAAAAAAAGAGATTTCTTAAAAAAATAATGATAGGCAGTTTGCGACTTTTATCGTACTTTAAAACAAATATTACACGGTCGATTAAAAACAGTAAACAAGCGAACAAAATAACAAAAACAAGATTGTAAAAAAAATAAACAAAAACATAGATGTGGCGAAAAAAAGAAAAGATTGTTAAATAAATTAAATAAACTAATAAAAAAACAATTGTGGTATTACATAAAGAACAAAAAACAATGTAATAAAACAAATGAAAAGGCAAACATATATTTTGACAAAAATTATAAACAAATATAATTATTTAAGTTGTAAAACTATTAAATAAAATGCGTAGCTTTTTTTTATTCGAGCCTTAAACTCTAAAATAAACATACATATGTAAATGTCTTAAAAAATTTCCATAATTGTTATCTTTGAAAAACCTTATACACTTTGATAAATCAAATATTATGAAATCTGGATTAAGTTTAGAAATTCAAAATCACATGACTCCAGTGTAGTTTCTCGGGAATTTTATCTAAGGAAGGTAAGAGGGTATACATATATAACTTTGTCATTTCGTTTGTATGTTCCACAATATTGATCCCACACCCTATAAAGTGTATATATTCTGGGTCCTTATGAAAAGCGAAGTTCAAATCCGGTTGTCCGTCTGTCCGTTTGTATGTTGAAATGGTTTTTCCGAAAACCCCAGAAATGATGTGGACTAGGTTGATGTATATTTATGTAACATATACTCCGGTTAAGTTTGCTATTGAAATTCAGAAAAAAACCACGAATACCTCTAAATTTTTGCAAAAATCCCTTGTTGTTGTTGTATTTTTTTTATTTCTGAATATCTTGAGAGCGGCAAGAGCCAAAGTTTCCAAATTAGGTACAAGCATCTTGGTTATTAAAACACAACATCCGACATAATGTGGGCGTTTACATATCTTTTTGTTTTTATTGCACCATGGTAAAGGGTATATAAGATTCGGCATATCCGAATATAGCTCTCTTACTTGTTATTTATGTTCTTACATTAAAACAGAGTTAAAACAGCAGGGACAGAAAATTAACATTTAGTTTGCAATTGGCCCATAAATACATACATACATATAATATTTGTAAAATAAAAAAAAAACTTTTTTTTCCAAAATCAAAAAAAAATTATAAAACGTTTTCCCTCCAATTGATTTTGGAGTCTTAAATATAACTTGCAAAACATTTCAGCCTTAAATTTTAAGGAACGATTGTAAAAGAAATATTTAAAAAATATCCGTTTTAGAGAAACACAGAGTTAATAAAATCCAAAGCAAAAAAAAAAAAAGATTTCTTAAAAAAATAATGATACGCAGTTTGCGACTTTTATCGTACTTTAAAACAAATATTACACGGTCGATTAAAAACAGTAAACAAGCGAACAAAATAACAAAAACAAGATTGTAAAAAAAATAAACAAAAACATAGATGTGGCGAAAAAAAGAAAAGATTGTTAAATAAATTAAATAAACTAATAAAAAAACAATTGTGGTATTACATAAAGAACAAAAAACAATGTAATAAAACAAATGAAAAGGCAAACATACATTTTGACAAAAATTATAAACAAATATAATTATTTAAGTTGTAAAACTATTAAATAAAATGCGTAGCTTTTTTTTATTCGAGCCTTAAACTCTAAAATAAACATACATATGTAAATGTCTTAAAAAATTTCCATAATTGTTATCTTTGAAAAACCTTATACACTTTGATAAATCAAATATTATGAAATCTGGATTAAGTTTAGAAATTCAAAATCACATGACTCCAGTGTAGTTTCTCGGGAATTTTATCTAAGGAAGGTAAGAGGGTATACATATATAACTTTGTCATTTCGTTTGTATGTTTCACAATATTGATCCTACACCCTATAAAGAATATATATTCTGGGTCCTTATGAAAAGCGAAGTTCAAATCCGGTTGTCCGTCTGTCCGTGTGTATGTTGAAATGGGTTTTTCGAAAACCCCAGAAATGATGTGGACTAGGTTGATGTATATTTATGTAACATATACTCCGTTTAAGTTTGCTATTGAAATTCAGCCAGATCGGTCCAAAAATGACGGAGATATGAGCAAAAAACCACGACTACCTCTAAATTTTTCCAAAATTCCCTTGTTGTTGTTGTATTTTTTTTTATTTCTGTATATCTTGAGAACGACAAGAGCCAAAGTTTCCAAATTAGGTACAAGCATCTTGGTTATTAAAACACATCATCCGACATAATGTGGGCGTTTACATAACTTTTTGTTCTTATTGCACCATGGTGAAGGGAATATAAGATTCGGCATAGCCGAATATAGCACTCTTACTTGTTTATTTATAATTTGTGGGTGTTTTAAACAAGAAAGCTATCACTACTGTTCATGACACAACGTTGACACTCTTGCTTAGGTATGGCATATACGCGTAAAAAATAAGCGAAAGAAAACGTTCCGCCTTCAGCTCTTGTTAAGATATGGCTATTAAACATTCCAAGATTACAAAACCAACGTTTTAGAAAATTTAATGTTTTTTTCATACTTTGCAGACTGAAAAAATCGTCAGTTTTCAGCAAATAAATAAATCGTCAAATCTGGCAGCCCTTGGATAGATGTAACTGTTTAAAATACGTATTTTTTTGTAAAAATAATAATATTTCTTATTCGTTAATCGTTTGATCGAACGAATTTGAATTATTCGAACAAAGTTGAAAGGCGAATAATTGACAACTCTAGTATTTACAGACGAATTTTCTAGATTTTACCCTATTTGGAAACGATGGGCAATCACGGGCTCACAAAAACAAAGTTATGTTGATACCTTGAAATTCATATAAGAGTTGTATGTGCCGAATATTATGTACATAGATACATCCATATTCGATTTTTTGTCTTAAAGAGAGAGAGGCTGCTAAACTGTTTATTATTGTTAACATTTATAAGGAAGTTAAAGCTATTTATAGTTGGCAGCTTTCGGCAATTGTGAACCGATTCGAAGAATTAAATTTGCAGTAAAATATGTTTAGGTCAAATTTAATTCTAAGTAACAATGAAATTAGATAGTTTACGGACACAAAGAGTCTTATTTGGAAACGAGTTTTTATAGGGAATATGTGAAATTTTAGACCAATTCTCACCATTAACATAGACTTCTTCCTTAGTACAATTAAAATGTATTTACCAAATTTTATCAAATTACGGAAATTTTTTAAACCTTATCGAAAACAAAAAGTCCCTTTCGAAACGCCAACTCTCTATCACGAATAAAGAATCCCATTCGAAACTCCAACTCTGAATTACGAAAAAACCCGTTAGGAAATTGTTCGAAAGGTACTTTGTTAGTGACAAGGTGCAAATGACAAAGTTCAAGAACAAGCAAATTAAACCTAATAATGTAAGATTTAATATAAAATAAATGTTTACTAATGTTTTTATTGAAAATGTTTTAATATTTGTGGTCTTGAAATTTTAAAAATATAAAAATAAAATTAAATATACAAATAAAAGGCAGCATAAAGAAATGGTTGACATTTTCTTTAGACTCTTCAAACCACAGGGAAATACAACCCGTTTTTATTTAAAAAAAACAAAATTATAATATCTTTCACACATTGAATCGTATTTAATATATTTTTTTTTTTGTTTTGGGATTATTTCGTTCATTTTAGTATTTTAATGGCAGTGCTATCAACTTTTAATCAAATTTCCCATTTGTTTACAAATACAACTCTGTCATCGTTTCAAACGAGTTACGCAGTACGGTTTAACTTTCTAATCGAAAATTGCTTTCGAAAACTTTTACTGTTCGAATCGAAATACCCGGTAGCCCCCCAGAAAAGCCAGAATTTTGCAAAAAAAAAAATTTTAAACGGATGGAGTCTGGGTCGGAGTTAGAACTATTTCTTGACGACTCTCAAAACATACTTGAGATTTCCTAGTTCAGGAAATTTCAATGGTTGGGTTGAGGTACTGGACATCACACTTTTGTATGTTAGGTCCAATTTAGCAGTTAATAGGTGGAGGGTATCGAGCAGTAGGTCCTTCTCAGATCAAAACTGGATACTCTTCGATATTGGACACATTGGTTATACGGAGAAATAACTTAGGAGACCCTCAGTGACGTCATGATAAGGGCGTTTGAAATCTTCTGCCCCATTACAAAGGCCAGAAAGAGCTTCCCTCACTGGTGAAACACTCGGCTCTAAGAAAAAAAGCTCGAAGGGCTCTTACTAGTATTTATGGCAGTATGTCGTGGTACCGCGAAAAATAGAGGGTGTTAATTATAATGATTATTTTATTTAAGTAACAAAATAAAATGAATCTCCAATAAAATTTAAATTCCTTTTTTGTTTTTTATTTTTGTTCTCACATTATGATCACGCAAAGCGCGAGAATTCATACGTTAGCATAATTGATGGCACAAACTAAATAAACAAAATATTAAATTAACACCTGCCTATTAAATTATCAGCCAGACAGTATGAAACTCAATATCTTTGGTGAAGCAACAAATCTAATAAATAATCTTGGGGTTACTGAAGAAAATTACCAAGCAGCATGGCAGTTACTGGAAGACCGCAACAGCAGTTCAGAGGCTGGTCGACCAACCATATGGCGCCTGCACGTTAGGTGCCATCAAGCGATTGCATGACGCAACCAAAGAGTGTTTGACGGCAATCTCTTATTTGGGAATCCAGATTGCCTTGTGGCATCCTTTTCTGCTATATCTATTGGTTAAGAAGATGGACAAAACAATTCATACTCAATTTGAACAATCAATCTCCCAACCGAAGGAATTACATCGCGAAATCCGCTTATTCATAGTTTGCAAGCGAGAATTTCACCCATTATACCGATGCAAGGAATTCATAATTCTTAGTCCTGCAAACCTCTTAACCTTGCACAGATGTAAAAATTAAGCGTAAACTTCTAGGAAAATGTGGAACGCTTCAGGCCGCTGCCAAAAATGCGAAAAAAACCCCACACCTTAGTCCATTTGGACCAACCTAAATAATTTAGCATCCACAAGCGAAGTAACAATGCTAATGGGTCTACTAATTCAACCAAAGGACAACACAAACCTTTGACATCGTCAACGATGCTTTGTACTGAATCAGCAGAAAACGCAACATCTCTTGTCACTACACTAATAATAGAAGCTTCCAGTGTGGCAGTAAGCTTTACAGTCCAACGACGCTATGTTTTGCTAGGAACGGCATTAGTACAATTCATGACTTGGGATCGCAAGTCCACCTCATCACGGAACGTTTAGTTATACGGCTTGGACTCTCAGCTAGGGCTACTGCTATCTCCATTAATGTCATTGAAAAAAAACGTGATCAAGGTTCAACACAGAGTCAACATTACACTTCAATTTCGACTTAACAATTTTTCAGCACGATTTAAGGCATTTCTTCTCAACCTGCTCAACTCCTTAACACCGATAAGTGGTCAATTCCCGACAATGTGACTTTGGCAGAAAAATAACTTTTAACCGTCCAGACAAAATCGACGTTATTGGACTCGCTATTGGACAAGTTGATTTGGCTGATGACCTTCCAGTGCGGCTACGCAGCGACCAATATTTGTTTATGGAAAAGCATTTTGGGCTGAGCTCAATGACTTTTTTGGCATTTCAATTGGAAAGATTGTTTCCTGGACAATTACGTTAATGCCATGGCGAAAATGGTTGAAAATGTAATAATGCTAGGAACGAAATTCTTCATTACAGTTAAAAAAGCTTCGAATAAACCTCGATCCAAATCTTGGTTTAATTAGTCGTGCAAATCAGCAGTCAGAGTGCCAAAGTACTTAGACGGAAAAAAACTCTTCACGATCAACGTCTTCGTACTGAAGTTCTTGCTGCTCCCCGGGGTAGTAAAAGACGCTTGCTTGTCCCTTAGCAAATCTTTTCAGAACTTTATACCATGCCGCAGAATTTCCAGTCTGCTGGAAAGTTGCTAATGTAACGCCAATTCCTAAAAAAGGAATGGCTACTAACCCTGAAAATAACACCCCAATTGCAATTTGTTTTGCACTTTCCAAAGTCACGTAGAGTATGGTAAATTATCATCTTGTCAAATATTTAGAGTCAAACTACTTGCTAAGCGACCGCAAGTATGGCTTTCGTAGAGGTCGCTCTACTGGAGACTTACTAGCTCTGTTATCGGAAAAATGGCGCCGTTCCATTCACCATTTTGGCGTAAGTAGGGTAATTGCTTTAGATATTTCCAAGGCGTTCGACAGAGTCTGGCATGGTGCACTCTTGTCAAAACTTGTTGCATTCGGTGTCGGTGATAATTTATCTCGATTTATATCGAGTTTTCTCAGTGATCTCATTGGTGATAGTAGGGTAACCAATTCTATTGACTCTTTTGAAACCCGTCGCAATGTGGGTTGTATTTACCTGTTTTATCGTTACTACAATGGTTCCAAAAACCCGTACGTTTGCTTGTAATACACGTTTTTCCTCAAGAGCCCATCCTTTTGTGGTCGATTGGCTGGTGAATCGTACAACGCATTACAGAGAGAATTTGTTTTTGGGGCGGACTGTTCATATGTGAAATTTCCTTCATGCTGAAGTCTTCCCTCTCACTTACAACATGAATAGATTCAAGTCAAGCAATGCATTAGTAGGGGTCATCTCCTGAGTGCTGGTCCTAACAGACAAAAAACCAAGATGGAAAGTTTACTGTAGGACTTCCGTTTGGTACGGAAACATCTGTCTTGGGAGACTCACATAATATTGCTTAATCGATTTCTGTCATTGGAACGACGATTATCGAAAGACGCTTCTTTAAATGAACAATACACACAGTTCATGAGTGAGTATGAAAATTTGGGTCACATGACGAAAATGAGCATAAACGGCGTAAATAGGTCTAAATATTTCATTCCTCAACACTGCGTGCGTTTTATGTTCACGACAGATGTTGAAAGAATGTATCGCCAAATATTGATCCATCCAAAGGACAGGCAATACCAGATAATCCTGTGGCGAAAAAATTTCACTTATGGAACCAAGTCAGCGCCATACCTAGCAATGCGATACTTGAAAGAAATAATCCATGACAGTAAGATGCACTTTCCTTTAGCAGCAAGTTTTTTGGGGAAGAATTTTTATTTTGACAATGGATTGGGTGGAGTAGATAACTTGAACGAAGCATTAGAAACTGAACGCAAACTGCAACACGTCATGGCTATGTACGGATTTCATCTACGAAAGTGGTGCGCCAATCCTACCTAACTGCTCTGCAATATCCCGGAATATGATCAAGAAGTCAGCCTCGACGTGTCCACAGATGAATCCGACTGCACTAAAACTGTATGTTGGCTTGGCTTCCCAACGCGTCCAGCTCAATATTTAGGTCAATATCCAACCAATCAAGGCTTGGACCAAAAGGAAAGTCACCACAGATTTGGAACGCCTTTTTGATCCCCTTGGTCCGTTGCCTCCAGTAGTCGTCAGAGCAAAAATATTTGTCCAGGAGTTGTGGACATATAAGCTCTCATGGGACGAAGCGGTGTCTTTGGAGTTCGACTCTCGCTGGCGAAATTTACGAAGCAATCTTAATGAACTTGAAAACTTTCAAGTTCATCGACATATTTATATAAGAGTAATGTTGCCAACAAAACACAACTTTATGTATTTACTGGTGCTTCAGAAATAGCATATGGGGCGACAATCTATGTCAGAACATAATTACCAAACAAAACGCTGATTGTATACTTGCTATGTGCACAACAATGTGCTGCTAAATGTGAAGCTAACCTGGCTGTTAGAGTTAAACACGATATTGACATGAGTTCCACACCCACATTCTACTGGACCAACTCGAAAATCGTGTTATCATGGCTCAATTCGAGATTATCGGTATTTCATACTTCGTTGCGAATCACATAGCTTCAATACAAGAAAGCACTTTACCTAAGCAATGGCATGTGAGTTCCAAAGATAACCCTGCAGATATAATTTATAGAGGACTGGACCTACAACAGTAACAGCAATCACCCCAATGGATGTACGGGCCATTTTTTCTTCATGGAAACAAAACCCATTGGCCACCTTCAATGTATAAACCACCGATATTCATTAAAAACTCTTCAACGAATTGTGGAATACGTTCCAAGATTTATTAAAAACCGCAAAAGTAATAAGGCAGAGCGACGAATTCGGCCAACTCTTACACCCTTTAAACTTCGAACTACACAGCAGTTTACCACGGCTGGGGGATAACGAACTTTCCCTGTCAAGCCACGCGAAATAAATAGGAATTATCCTTGACTCGAAACTGTCATGAACATTAAATACGCAACACAAGGTCAACAAAGCCACGGTGGCTTACAATGCCTGTCATAGAATGTTGATAAACCTAGACTGGTCAAATGGCTGTTCACGGCGCCTAATCACGTAGTAAATACTTCGTGGATCAGCTGGGCAGAGTACAAATATCAGCCTGTGTTGGAATGATAGGGGCTCTACGTACTAGTCCTTAAGAAGAACTGAATACTATACTGCGCATTAATAGGATTATACCTAATAACCATATCCGCCAACAGGGTGGTCAGGCTCTCTGCATCGGGATGTCAGAAGGCGGGAACGTTCCATCATGCAGAGATCTAACAGAAGCCAACCACATTTCTAAAGCGACCAACCCTTTATGAAAAGATACACTGTACAGACTTTGAGATGGAATTCAAAATCATATTTCCGCCATGGCGGGAATGCGGTAGCGGAATCCTAGCCGATAAATACAGCACGAGGATTTACACAGATGGGTCCTAGATGACCTTTGGTGTTGGCGCTGGGATTTTCTCGGAGGAACTGCTAGTGAATCTCTCTTTCCGTCTGCCGGATGGGGCAGCGTATTTTAGGCTGAACTACTGGCGATAAGAGAGGCATCCAGAACAGTGTGCTGTAGGAACATTATTTCAAAAATTTTAATTTTCAAATGAATCTTTACGTATTTTTACATAATAAATTGAAAATGAAATAATATTTTGAAAATTCCCTGCAATTGGAATCACTGATTCCCCCTGAGATCTCTCCTAACGTCATATGTCATATTTTGAAACAGTTTTGGTTTTCATTTCCAAGTGAAGTTTAAAACGTTTTAAAGCACCTTAAATGCCCTTGGATATCTCTCAATTTATGTCACTGAATTTTTAAAGGTTTTTTATCTATTTGTACGCGTGGAAGTTTTATTATGCGATTAATGCCCGTAATTTTAACAAATAGATATCTAGATGTTTATCTATGATTTTCATAATTTTAAAACGTATTTCTTACCTACCCGCTAAAGTGTAATGTATTTTACCCCACCGATTTTCGTTAGTTAATGCACGTAGGTAGCTTTAACGGTGAAATTACCAAAATAGTGGTTCCGGGTAGGTAAAGATAACTGTTAGGTACGAACACGACTAGATATATGTTTGTAGAAATTACGGGCATAAAAAGAGGCTATTTTGACGAGGAAGACAAAGACCATCTTAAATAGCCAAAAAAAAGTTCGAAGACGATGTAGAGAAAAACTTCTCGATGATGATTATTGTCAAACTCAAGAAGAATGTGCAAAGCTATTCGAAGTCACTAAAAAGTTTGCAAGCAGCAGAACTAATCCAAAGGCAAGAAATCTGAAATTGAGATACAAATTGGTTTGACATATCTGAAATGCTGCTTAAATGCCATGGAAACAAGTCATTTTGAATAAAACCATTACTGGCGTTGAAAAAGCGACGAGCAAAAACTAGCCAAATCAACACTGAGACCGAATATACATGACGCCAACGTTATGCTCTAGAAAGAACACATGCGCAGCTGAAATAGGGCCAGAAGATACCAGGGAACGATAACGCAAACACTAGTTTGTCGTATGGAATAAAAATATTCCAAAGCGCACATTTTTTAAAGCTATCCAACAAAGGTGGTTAGAAAGTTGTTCTCACCCACCTTATACTTTAGACCTTGGCCCGTTAGACTAGGGGGTTTCAGTTCATTGATATTATGAAAGGTACAAAAATAAACTTTGAATTCCGCATAGCAAATTGACTAATTGATCACTGAAAATTTGTAAGGTGCAATTTTGCGAATATTTCTTTCCTTAACCCTCGAAAGACGTATCTTGTCAGCGAGATGTTTGCTTTTTCAATTTTGTGCTCTTACTTTCACATTTGTTAACATACAACTTTCGCAAGTTCAATTATGGCAGTTGTTAGCCGGACCTAGTTGTATTTTTTGAGAAATAAATACAAATATACTCAACATTTGTCAGAGAGACGTATCGTTATCTGTCGTGTTACTGTTGTAGCGAAAATAACTTTGTGTTTTGGTTGAATTTTAAAGTATTCTTTAAAAATGCGTTGTAAGCGCGGCTTGGACGACGCAGAAATTGGCGCTCTTTATCAAAGCGTGTTAGAGGACTTGGTTTCACTGAAAAATGTGAGCGAATCGGAAGATGAATTATTGGTGGAAAGTCTTCAAAGTGATGTAGAAGATGAGCTTTTGACATCCTTGAGCCTGACGAGAATATACCACCGATTCAGGAAAATCCTCAAGAACCTGAACATTTTACTACTTCTTCCGATAGCTGCGTTATTACGATATCTCGACCCACTTTAAGATGTAAAAGGAAGTAGGCTACATCGAAGGGTCAAAGTGATGGCCGAATTTCTTCAATGAATATAGTTCGTACGGCAAGAGGACCAACTCGGGAATGCAAATTACTGTACGCTTCACGCTTCGATATTTTAACTACCGAAATAATTTCGGAAATTGTTCAATGGACCAGTACCGAAATTTCCATAAATTGTTCAATTTTAGGGCTAAAAATTCCTATTTTATCGAAAACTTTGATTTTTGAGAATGCAAATTGAATTTTATTTTTAATATAATTTTCTGCTTAAAAATTATATTTTTTTCAAAGAAATAGAATAAATAAATTTTTTCAACAAAAACAATTTATCAATATTATTTTCGGTGATATCCTTTAACGGATATAAACAAGCAAGCGTCTTTCAGACGTGTCGTTATCTCTTCAGTACAAAAAATAACGTTATCTTTCTAGGGTTAATCACTTGTGTTTTCTTTTTTATATTAAATTATAAGTTTTTTATTTTGTTAAAAGCCTTCGGAAAAGAAAAGAGCTATCTTATCTTGAAATTATTTAATATACATGTTTAAAGAAGTCGAAACAAAAGGTTTTGGTGGAATTTTTTTGCGGTAATCTAGCATGTTATAAAAAATGTAAATATAATGTTTTTATTTGCCATTTTAATGAAACAAGTTTTCTATTATTATTTTTTTTTTTTTTTGTAATTTTATTAAGTTTTTTTCGATTTCACTGAACACAAATTTAATCCAGATTCCATAAAATTTTATTTTATAATAACATGTTTTTTTTAGATAAGAATAAACAAATATCGCTTTAACATAAATCCATTTATGAACAAAATATATATAAATCATTTCTATAATTTCATAAGCTATTGTAAACACCACTGCTTTTTGTCTCCCACTCTTCTGTATATAAATCAGCTCGTCAATTCGGATTTCTACAGTGTCTATTTGACAATCAACATGGATTCTTTAAAATTCTTTGCAATTATTTTCGTGATCTTTCCCATATCTGGCATACAAAGTCAAGTGTTAACAACAAAAAGTAATTTTACTTTTTTTGTGAATCCTGCACAATTGGTAAGGAAATTTAATTAGAGCATTTTTCTATTAAATCAGAAATTAAGAAAACAAAAACTGAGTTGCTTTTTACTAAGACTAAAAAAACTAACGATTCTTTTTTACACGTTTTAGTTCAATTGGTATGATGCCGTGGTTGAATGTGGTAAACTGGATATGGCTCCTTTAACAATCGATAGTAAAATAAAATATGATGAAATTTATAATCAATTAAACGCAAAGTTGTAAGTTTTTGTTTATAAACGATTCAATAGAAAATTAATAATGGAATGGTTATTTTATTGTAGCGGTACAAGTCTTCGTTATTGGGTTGGCGCTGCTGGAAGGAATAAAAATTATATCTGGGTTGTAATCGGAACAGGCGTTTTATCCACCTTGTGGAGTCCTGGGGTTCCCTATGATTTAACTGGAACTAAAAATTGTGTACAATTGTCTGGCAGTAGCCCTGGTTTGTATGAACATACTTGTGATTTGCAAAAGGGATTTTTGTGTGAAGATCGTTTTCAACCAGGAGATTGTTGCCAAAATTGTGCACAAAGTATTACACAAGCAAATACGAGTTTTAATTAATTATAACAAATAATATTAAATAAATTGAATCTGCACCTAAAATTTATATTAATTTTGTTTTAATTTATTTCTACATCCTTCAGTGTACAAATTGTACTTTTACGGTAATTTTTAAGGTATCGCATTATTTCTACGACGTGGGAAGTGCCTTGTGCAAAAAAATTTTAACAAATTTTTGCCCACACGCACTGACAGCTTACTAAAGACTTAAGTTTACACATACATACATACTTCTATTTACATTAGCGGTTTTCACCCTTTGTATAAGGTGTACAATAGGGTGGGTCACTGATAGATATCTAACAGAAATCTAATGAAAAAGGCATGGGAAGTTCTGATGTGTTAGCTGAGATTTGTTTTGCTTTCGAACTGATAGCTGTAAGAAATAATTTTAATGCAAAATATGTACATAATTATAAATTTTACACGTACGTACCTTTTTTAATGCTTTTTATCTTGAACAAATAAAATAAAATTAAAATTATTTCCAACAGAATGGCAATTGTCATTATTTTAAAAAAAATAATAAGTCTCGTTAGACAAATCTGAATGAATTCCGTCGGAATTCTGTAGGACATATCTATACATAAATTCCCCCCGATATATCCATGCGAAATCGATCAGAAATCGGCCAGACTGTAAGTATATTCAATGTCTGATAGAAATCTGAACGAAGTCTCTAAGAATGAAGTTAGACATTTGCACGAAATGTCTGATTCAGACAATGTCGTAGTATTTTGCTGGCTGGGTTATTTATAAAAAATAAAAATGAGTAATTTTTGGGAATTCAGTATTTTGGTTATAACTCAGCCATTTTTTAACCGATTTGACAGAATTATATACCGACGTGTTTAAAAAGAAATTTAGCATTTAGCTGAGTTATAAAGCTTGGACTCGGGGAGATCTATGGGAGGTACCACGCCCACTTCTCCAATCCCGCCCACATTTTGTAGGATGGTGTGTATTGGCTACCTAAATGTGTGTACCTAATTTGGAAACTTTGGCTTTTGCCGTTCCATAGATATACAGCAAAAAGTAATAAAATTACAACAACCACAAGGGATTTTTGGAAAATATTAGAGGTAGTCGTGGTTTTTTGCTCATAACTCAGCCATTTGCGGATCGATCTTGCTGAATTTCAATAGCAACCGATGGTAGACTATATGTGACATAAATGTAAAACAACCTAGCCGCTATCATGTCTGGAGTCTCCGGAAAATACATATCAAACGTAAGACGGACAGACGGACGGACGGTCAGACGGACGGTTAAATCAACTTCTCTCCTCATAAGGACCCGGAATATATATACTTTATAGGGTCTAAGATCAATATTGTAGAAATTACAAACGGAATGACAAACTTACATATATACCCTTTTCCACCTGAGGTGAAGGGTATAAAAACAGCGAGCGAGAAGTCACGAGCTTTTGGTTGTTAATTATTTACTTGGACCTGCGGCTGTAGGAAAAATCGCCTAAAGAAAAATGGCAAAAAATAAAAAAGCCCAATTGAAGAATCGCCTAATAGAACAAAAATAACCCAAAAAGTTAAATATGAAATTTTGCCAAAAAGAAACGAAAAAAGGCCCAAAAAAATGAAAAATTACCCCAAAAGCATACAAATGTTAGTTTTTAGGTGGGGTGTCATAAAGCCATAGGACATAAAACCATATGGCGTTAAGTCTGGAATGGGACATTAGGGCATATGCCATTAAGACTCAATATAATGAGACTTACGCCAAACATTTTTTTCCAAAAATGAAACATAAAGCCATATTTTTTAAAGGATTTTCTCCTCTTTGATAAAACAAGAACCGGCTTCGCTAACTAAGGTTATCTGCACAGCCGGCCTTCGGCCGGGCGCAAGGGTATGAAAGCATGATTTAGTTTTTGTGCAATTTTTACAACTATGTACAGTATGCCACATGTACATGTATGTACAGTATGCCGCCGCTGTACTCAGTTGATTTCAGTTGTATTTTTATTACGATTACTTTTTAAAAATATACGGCAGACCAATTATTTTTCATTTATTTTATTAAAACGAATGCTCACTTTTAAAAAAATAAATAAAAAAGAAACAAACATTTACAATTTTAATATTGTTGATAAAAGTTAGGCTGTACTCAAAGGAGAACAGCAGCGCCAAATGGGTTAAGACAAAACAGATGACCTTATTATAAATGGTGTTAATGAACGTCATATTTAACACAAAATTAATAAACAATGGTTAATGAACTTAAAATTGCGGTGTATGCATTTAATAAATTAAAAAAAAAAAATTGTGCTAGATAGTTAATGCATTAAAATTATGGCACTAGAATAAATGATTATACATGTACGAATGTATGTTCTTAGTAGTCAGCATAAAAAAATAAAATTTATAAATGTATGTTCCTAAAACCAGCTGGACCTTAAGTTTATTATACAAAAATTATCTATTCAACATGCCCTTTTAGAATTACAAAGTCGCTATTCTGTTCCAAAAATGTTCTTAGAGAGTGTAATTTACACAGAAGCAAATCTCTTAGTTACATCACAGTTCTATATATCACAACAAAGGATGGTCATAGTAGATATACATATCGTTACCTTATGGCGTTTTCTTTTCTAAAAAAAGTGATGCATAAGTGTTACATATGACATGGCAACATTTTTAAAAATGCTCCCCTAATTTTTAAGAAGTGTTTCATATTTTACGTTAACAAAAGAACACAAATTTCGGCATTACACAATAAAGTACACATAGCGCAAGGTAAATTCAATTAAAGGTAGTGGCAAGACTACAACAATCCAAAGCAAACAGAAACAACAGATGTTTTTTGTATTGCATCATTAGTGTTAACGGCTTGAAACTTGCCATCACCTTGAACTGAATTCGCGTTGATCTAGTGCTGCACTCATGCCCCTTTAATTGAAATGAGTGTTGAACAAGTAGCATTTTTTTTAATTTTAAAGGGAACATCATCAGAAAAGAACATAAAAATATGTAAAAGGCAGAATAAATGCATAATTTTACTTAGAAAAGAAAACGCCATAAGAAATAAACAAAACAGGTAAAAAATAAAGAATTATTTTATATAAATTATATCAGGAAAGTAGAAAATCTTGTTATTTTATAATATGCACGTTAAACTGGTGCTTATAATTCTTATTCGCTTAACAGTTGTTTTTGTATAATATCTTTAGTTTATCTGAAATCTTTGGATGAAGTTTCCTGGTGATCTGGCCTAGCAACCAGTGAAATGCGCATAGGAATAGCTTATCCCATCAACAATAAATTTCAGTGTTTTTATCAAGAATAAAAACTGGGAATTAAGCACGACAAACAAAATCTTGTTAATTAAAAACTTTGTATTCCCCAAAATTACTTTAATAATAATATATTTTTTTTTTTAAATTATATACATACATATGGATATTTTTGTTATTTTCGTAAGAATCACAATATTACCCTTGAAAACAGTGGAAGACATCAAAAACAGCGGTTGTTCTTTAGAAGAAATTTTATGCAGAAGTTAAAAGTTGGTAGGTGTGCAAACGCTTTTCGAA
Organism: Pollenia labialis; assembly: GCA_949318255.1. NCBI lineage: Eukaryota > Metazoa > Arthropoda > Insecta > Diptera > Polleniidae > Pollenia > Pollenia labialis. Next base: position 138,555,570 of record OX439141.1, on the reverse strand, counting down.
ATTCCAAAAGAATATCGGATTATTTAAAAATTAAGGGTTTTACGATGTGTTTAAGTAATACAACGATTTGGAGTTTAGATGAAAAGTTTTACGCATCAAACAAAGAAGAAGTCAATGCGGATTTGAGAAAAACTAAAGAAGAAAATGAAAGATTTTCCATAGTTGTAGATGAATGGATAGATCAGGGCTGCCAGATAAATTTTCGAGGAAATCGTAAATTTCATGAGAAAAAATAAAAAAATCGTCAACAAAAAAAAATCGGACAACTTAAAATTTAGTTTTTCCAACAATTTTTGTTCGATATTGATATAAAAAAAAACATTCAAACAAAACCACAATGTCTTCATACCCAGCTCACATTTTCAATCGTGTAAGAGATACTGAGACGTCTTCGATCGTTTATGACCGAATTTTTTAATCGTCGAAGATTCCTCACACGGAAAAAACTGTAACACGAGTCGTGTTACATACGTACTGTTTTTAAGAGTACATGTACTGATTTTTTGCAATTGAACTGCTTTATGCATAATGTCCAAAACAGTACGCAAATGTACTGTTTTTTTTCTTCAGTCTACAAAAAAACCAAAATATTAAGAAAAAGTCATATTTAGAAAATATCCTAATATTTAACACTACATGGCTTAAAAAAAATGTTGTGTTCCAAACAAAAAAGGTCTAAAATAATAAGACTTTTTACGCCGTGGTCCTTGTTTTCTCATAAATACGCAGTAGAATTCTTAATTATAATGGGTGACTCGCAGCAGTTGTATATTTTCATGGTATTATTTTTAAAACATATGATTTTATGGCTACCTCTTCCAATAGTATTTACCTTCAAACACCTGAGAAAGACAAAAAAAAATATCGAAATTTTGTTAAAAATATAATATTTTTTAAATACTAAATAAATACTTATTCCAACACAATTATCTTTAATTTCTAGAATTTTTTTTAATATTCGGGTAAGATCTGGAAATCGAGATCACGTGAAATTGAAAACGTACAAATTTAAAAAATTCTCCGAGCTCAAAATTTATAAAAATACCTTTTCTTTCAAGACCACTTTTCTCCACCTAAACTACTTTTGAAATAAAGAAAAGGTACGTTAATTTTTACAAAAATTTTATTGAAAATCTTCAGCGTATAAATTTTATTGAAACTTGTTTTTTACTACTTTAATATTTTCAGATTTCGTTAAATAAAAATACACCAAACTATGTTTTTTGGATTTTATAGATTATGGCTGAACTTGGTAAAATTGGCCGTAAATAATTTAAAAATTTTTTGAAATTTTAAAATTAAGTTAGGAAACATACATTTTCTCAAATTCTATAGATTTGTGCAACTATGTGGGTGGTGAAAATTGCTTTAAATACCAATATGCTTAAAGAAAGTCCTACTTACACAATCAAAGAGTTAATTGTTTTAAGCTAAGTTAGGCTTTTCTCCTTTCTTATATAGCTTACCGGAATGTTATGGTTTTCCTGTCTTCAAATTAAAAAAAAGTGTAGGCCAAATGCTTCGTTTAAGTGTTTTTTTAACGCAAATTGAGTAATTTCGTATACGTACAAAATGCCATACAACGGAAATCATTCCTTTGACGTTACACATTTTAAGTGTTTTTCGTTATATAATTGTTGCACATTCGATCAAAAGTTTTAAATGTATAATAATTTTAATACATAAATATTTGTGTTTTCGCCAAAAAAAAAAATGTACTGTTTTTTTCTTGATTGTACTGTTTTTTGTGTTCAATGTACTGTTTTTCCGACTGAGACTCTTCCATAGCACAGCGAAAGACACTTCTTCAATCGTTTTGGGAAACATTTTCGACGTGAGTAAAGATTATCTAACGCGTGTTTCATGTCAAGAATCGTATGAGAGTCATGTATATATTGTGTTACAACTCGTGAAATGTTCGCCGTATAATTGTTGAATATATGATTTATACAGAGAGTCTTAAAAGGTTCATTCGATGATGGTTTGCCAAAAGATAAACAAATTGTAACATTGTTGTTTTTTTACTTCGAAAATAATAATTTAAAGATATTTTAAACTTACATATTATTCTTGTTTTTAAATATTGCGGCCACAACGCTTTGCAATTGGAAAATTCGATGGTGACAGCTCGTTTAATAGTGAAGTTTGCCGCTATTGTTAATTAATAATGGCAATAACGCTATTTTTCAATATAACGTTTTTATCTCTATTTTTATACCCTTCACCGAAGGTAAGATGGTATATCGTTAGTCTAATTCGCAAATGTGTTAAGTCCCTTTTTTCAAATTTTACAGGAGACACAAAAAACAATGTATCTTTTTTAGTTTTTAAAATTTGTAAACTTTTTCAACGCAATTATTTTAACAAAATAGCTCTCTTTAAATGACCTTGATCAAAAATCCATTTCCACAAAATTTTGGGAGGGAAATTTACACTTTTTGGACTTAGCATTTTTGCTTTGTTAACTTATTCGTTTTATTATGGACTTTTCACATTTTCCTACAATCAAAACCCTGTTTTTGCAAATATTTTGAGTTCATATGATGTTCTGCAAAAGTACTCGCCATATGGTTTTGTACAAAGTTGCCGAACATTATTTAGTCGAATTCTGGAAATTTAACGGTCAAAATTTTGATTTTCTTCAAGAACCTAAAAATAACGGTAATTTTGTAAATAACGGAATTATAAAAAAGTCGCGGAACAAAAGTTGCTTCTGATACCCTAAAGAATCATTTTCAACAATAAAAAGTTCTTTTTCGCAAAAAGTGGATTTTGGCATATTGCTAATTATGATTATTTTCTTAAAATAAAAACTAATATCTAAATATTAACCTTTTTTATATTATTTGTTCTTTTTAGAACTCCACTTTAGAAAAAAAATAGAACATAAAAACCAAATTCAATTGAACAAATTAATATTCGTGGAGTTAGCACGCGCTTTTAATATTTTTCGTAGTTTTGTGGAGTTAGCGTTTTTGCAAACCACAAAATTACAACAACTTCAAACTATTTAATGACATTTTTTGTTTTCGTAAAATATGTATTTTGTATCGTTTTACCGTTTTGCATTAAAATATCAATTTTGGAAAAAGTGGACTTAGCGTCTTTGCGAATTATACTAACGATATATAACTTTGTCATTTCGTTTGTATGTTCCACAATATTGATCCCACACCCTATAAAGTATATATATTCTGGGTCCTTATGAAAAGCGAAGTTCAAATCCGGTTGTCCGTCTGTCCGTTTGTATGTTGAAATGGTTTTTCCGAAAACCCCAGAAATGATGTGGACTAGGTTGATGTATATTTATGTAACATATACTCCGGTTAAGTTTGCTATTGAAATTCAGAAAAAAACCACGAATACCTCTAAATTTTTGCAAAAATCCCTTGTTGTTGTTGTATTTTTTTTATTTCTGAATATCTTGAGAACGGCAAGAGCCAAAGTTTCCAAATTAGGTACAAGCATCTTGGTTATTAAAACACAACATCCGACATAATGTGGGCGTTTACATATCTTTTTGTTTTTATTGCACCATGGTAAAGGGTATATAAGATTCGGCATATCCGAATATAGCTCTCTTACTTGTTATTTATGTTCTTACATTAAAACAGAGTTAAAACAGCAGGGACAGAAAATTAACATTTAGTTTGCAATTGGCCCATAAATACATACATACATATAATATTTGTAAAATAAAAAAAAAACTTTTTTTTCCAAAATCAAAAAAAAATTATAAAACGTTTTCCCTCCAATTGATTTTGGAGTCTTAAATATAACTTGCAAAACATTTCAGCCTTAAATTTTAAGGAACGATTGTAAAAGAAATATTTAAAAAATATCCGTTTTAGAGAAACACAGAGTTAATAAAATCCAAAGCAAAAAAAAAAAAAGATTTCTTAAAAAAATAATGATACGCAGTTTGCGACTTTTATCGTACTTTAAAACAAATATTACACGGTCGATTAAAAACAGTAAACAAGCGAACAAAATAACAAAAACAAGATTGTAAAAAAAATAAACAAAAACATAGATGTGGCGAAAAAAAGAAAAGATTGTTAAATAAATTAAATAAACTAATAAAAAAACAATTGTGGTATTACACAAAGAAAAAAAAAACAATGTAATAAAACAAATGAAAAGGCAAACATACATTTTGACAAAAATTATAAACAAATATAATTATTTAAGTTGTAAAACTATTAAATAAAATGCGTAGCTTTTTTTTATTCGAGCCTTAAACTCTAAAATAAACATACATATGTAAATGTCTTAAAAAATTTCCATAATTGTTATCTTTGAAAAACCTTATACACTTTGATAAATCAAATATTATGAAATCTGGATTAAGTTTAGAAATTCAAAATCACATGACTCCAGTGTAGTTTCTCGGGAATTTTATCTAAGGAAGGTAAGAGGGTATACATATATAACTTTGTCATTTCGTTTGTATGTTCCACAATATTGATCCTACACCCTATAAAGAATATATATTCTGGGTCCTTATGAAAAGCGAAGTTCAAATCCGGTTGTCCGTCTGTCCGTGTGTATGTTGAAATGGGTTTTTCGAAAACCCCAGAAATGATGTGGACTAGGTTGATGTATATTTATGTAACATATACTCCGTTTAAGTTTGCTATTGAAATTCAGCCAGATCGGTCCAAAAATGACGGAGATATGAGCAAAAAACCACGACTACCTCTAAATTTTTCCAAAATCCCCTTGTTGTTGTTGTATTTTTTTTTATTTCTGTATATCTTGAGAACGACAAGAGCCAAAGTTTCCAAATTAGGTACAAGCATCTTGGTTATTAAAACACATCATCCGACATAATGTGGGCGTTTACATAACTTTTTGTTCTTATTGCACCATGGTGAAGGGAATATAAGATTCGGCATAGCCGAATATAGCACTCTTACTTGTTTATTTATAATTTGTGGGTGTTTTAAACAAGAAAGCTATCACTACTGTTCATGACACAACGTTGACACTCTTGCTTAGGTATGGCATATACGCGTAAAAAATAAGCGAAAGAAAACGTTCCGCCTTCAGCTCTTGTTAAGATATGGCTATTAAACATTCCAAGATTACAAAACCAACGTTTTAGAAAATTTAATGTTTTTTTCATACTTTGCAGACTGAAAAAATCGTCAGTTTTCAGCAAATAAATAAATCGTCAAATCTGGCAGCCCTTGGATAGATGTAACTGTTTAAAATACGTATTTTTTTGTAAAAATAATAATATTTCTTATTCGTTAATCGTTTGATCGAACGAATTTGAATTATTCGAACAAAGTTGAAAGGCGAATAATTGACAACTCTAGTATTTACAGACGAATTTTCTAGATTTTACCCTATTTGGAAACGATGGGCAATCACGGGCTCACAAAAACAAAGTTATGTTGATACCTTGAAATTCATATAAGAGTTGTATGTGCCGAATATTATGTACATAGATACATCCATATTCGATTTTTTGTCTTAAAGAGAGAGAGGCTGCTAAACTGTTTATTATTGTTAACATTTATAAGGAAATTAAAGCTATTTATAGTTGGCAGCTTTCGGCAATTGTGAACCGATTCGAAGAATTAAATTTGCAGTAAAATATGTTTAGGTCAAATTTAATTCTAAGTAACAATGAAATTAGATAGTTTACGGACACAAAGAGTCTTATTTGGAAACGAGTTTTTATAGGGAATATGTGAAATTTTAGACCAATTCTCACCATTAACATAGACTTCTTCCTTAGTACAATTAAAATGTATTTACCAAATTTTATCAAATTACGGAAATTTTTTAAACCTTATCGAAAACAAAAAGTCCCTTTCGAAACGCCAACTCTCTATCACGAATAAAGAATCCCATTCGAAACTCCAACTCTGAATTACGAAAAAACCCGTTAGGAAATTGTTCGAAAGGTACTTTGTTAGTGACAAGGTGCAAATGACAAAGTTCAAGAACAAGCAAATTAAACCTAATAATGTAAGATTTAATATAAAATAAATGTTTACTAATGTTTTTATTGAAAATGTTTTAATATTTGTGGTCTTGAAATTTTAAAAATATAAAAATAAAATTAAATATACAAATAAAAGGCAGCATAAAGAAATGGTTGACATTTTCTTTAGACTCTTCAAACCACAGGGAAATACAACCCGTTTTTATTTAAAAAAAACAAAATTATAATATCTTTCACACATTGAATCGTATTTAATATATTTTTTTTTTTGTTTTGGGATTATTTCGTTCATTTTAGTATTTTAATGGCAGTGCTATCAACTTTTAATCAAATTTCCCATTTGTTTACAAATACAACTCTGTCATCGTTTCAAACGAGTTACGCAGTACGGTTTAACTTTCTAATCGAAAATTGCTTTCGAAAACTTTTACTGTTCGAATCGAAATACCCGGTAGCCCCCCAGAAAAGCCAGAATTTTGCAAAAAAAAAAAATTTAAACGGATGGAGTCTGGGTCGGAGTTAGAACTATTTCTTGACGACTCTCAAAACATACTTGAGATTTCCTAGTTCAGGAAATTTCAATGGTTGGGTTGAGGTACTGGACATCACACTTTTGTATGTTAGGTCCAATTTAGCAGTTAATAGGTGGAGGGTATCGAGCAGTAGGTCCTTCTCAGATCAAAACTGGATACTCTTCGATATTGGACACATTGGTTATACGGAGAAATAACTTAGGAGACCCTCAGTGACGTCATGATAAGGGCGTTTGAAATCTTCTGCCCCATTACAAAGGCCAGAAAGAGCTTCCCTCACTGGTGAAACACTCGGCTCTAAGAAAAAAAGCTCGAAGGGCTCTTACTAGTATTTATGGCAGTATGTCGTGGTACCGCGAAAAATAGAGGGTGTTAATTATAATGATTATTTTATTTAAGTAACAAAATAAAATGAATCTCCAATAAAATTTAAATTCCTTTTTTGTTTTTTATTTTTGTTCTCACATTATGATCACGCAAAGCGCGAGAATTCATACGTTAGCATAATTGATGGCACAAACTAAATAAACAAAATATTAAATTAACACCTGCCTATTAAATTATCAGCCAGACAGTATGAAACTCAATATCTTTGGTGAAGCAACAAATCTAATAAATAATCTTGGGGTTACTGAAGAAAATTACCAAGCAGCATGGCAGTTACTGGAAGACCGCAACAGCAGTTCAGAGGCTGGTCGACCAACCATATGGCGCCTGCACGTTAGGTGCCATCAAGCGATTGCATGACGCAACCAAAGAGTGTTTGACGGCAATCTCTTATTTGGGAATCCAGATTGCCTTGTGGCATCCTTTTCTGCTATATCTATTGGTTAAGAAGATGGACAAAACAATTCATACTCAATTTGAACAATCAATCTCCCAACCGAAGGAATTACATCGCGAAATCCGCTTATTCATAGTTTGCAAGCGAGAATTTCACCCATTATACCGATGCAAGGAATTCATAATTCTTAGTCCTGCAAACCTCTTAACCTTGCACAGATGTAAAAATTAAGCGTAAACTTCTAGGAAAATGTGGAACGCTTCAGGCCGCTGCCAAAAATGCGAAAAAAAACCCCACACCTTAGTCCATTTGGACCAACCTAAATAATTTAGCATCCACAAGCGAAGTAACAATGCTAATGGGTCTACTAATTCAACCAAAGGACAACACAAACCTTTGACATCGTCAACGATGCTTTGTACTGAATCAGCAGAAAACGCAACATCTCTTGTCACTACACTAATAATAGAAGCTTCCAGTGTGGCAGTAAGCTTTACAGTCCAACGACGCTATGTTTTGCTAGGAACGGCATTAGTACAATTCATGACTTGGGATCGCAAGTCCACCTCATCACGGAACGTTTAGTTATACGGCTTGGACTCTCAGCTAGGGCTACTGCTATCTCCATTAATGTCATTGAAAAAAAACGTGATCAAGGTTCAACACAGAGTCAACATTACACTTCAATTTCGACTTAACAATTTTTCAGCACGATTTAAGGCATTTCTTCTCAACCTGCTCAACTCCTTAACACCGATAAGTGGTCAATTCCCGACAATGTGACTTTGGCAGAAAAATAACTTTTAACCGTCCAGACAAAATCGACGTTATTGGACTCGCTATTGGACAAGTTGATTTGGCTGATGACCTTCCAGTGCGGCTACGCAGCGACCAATATTTGTTTATGGAAAAGCATTTTGGGCTGAGCTCAATGACTTTTTTGGCATTTCAATTGGAAAGATTGTTTCCTGGACAATTACGTTAATGCCATGGCGAAAATGGTTGAAAATGTAATAATGCTAGGAACGAAATTCTTCATTACAGTTAAAAAAGCTTCGAATAAACCTCGATCCAAATCTTGGTTTAATTAGTCGTGCAAATCAGCAGTCAGAGTGCCAAAGTACTTAGACGGAAAAAAACTCTTCACGATCAACGTCTTCGTACTGAAGTTCTTGCTGCTCCTCGGGGTAGTAAAAGACGCTTGCTTGTCCCTTAGCAAATCTTTTCAGAACTTTATACCATGCCGCAGAATTTCCAGTCTGCTGGAAAGTTGCTAATGTAACGCCAATTCCTAAAAAAGGAATGGCTACTAACCCTGAAAATAACACCCCAATTGCAATTTGTTTTGCACTTTCCAAAGTCACGTAGAGTATGGTAAATTATCATCTTGTCAAATATTTAGAGTCAAACTACTTGCTAAGCGACCGCAAGTATGGCTTTCGTAGAGGTCGCTCTACTGGAGACTTACTAGCTCTGTTATCGGAAAAATGGCGCCGTTCCATTCACCATTTTGGCGTAAGTAGGGTAATTGCTTTAGATATTTCCAAGGCGTTCGACAGAGTCTGGCATGGTGCACTCTTGTCAAAACTTGTTGCATTCGGTGTCGGTGATAATTTATCTCGATTTATATCGAGTTTTCTCAGAGATCTCATTGGTGGTAGTAGGGTAACCAATTCTATTGACTCTTTTGAAACCCGTCGCAATGTGGGTTGTATTTACCTGTGTTATCGTTACTACAATGGTTCCAAAAACCCGTACGTTTGCTTGTAATACACGTTTTTCCTCAAGAGCCCATCCTTTTGTGGTCGATTGGCTGGTGAATCGTACAACGCATTACAGAGAGAATTTGTTTTTGGGGCGGACTGTTCATATGTGAAATTTCCTTCATGCTGAAGTCTTCCCTCTCACTTACAAAATGAATAGATTCAAGTCAAGCAATGCATTAGTAGGGGTCATCTCCTGAGTGCTGGTCCTAACAGACAAAAAACCAAGATGGAAAGTTTACTGTAGGACTTCCGTTTGGTACGGAAACATCTGTCTTGGGAGACTCACATAATATTGCTTAATCGATTTCTGTCATTGGAACGACGATTATCGAAAGACGCTTCTTTAAATGAACAATACACACAGTTCATGAGTGAGTATGAAAATTTGGGTCACATGACGAAAATGAACATAAACGGCGTAAATAGGTCTAAATATTTCATTCCTCAACACTGCGTGCGTTTTATGTTCACGACAGATGTTGAAAGAATGTATCGCCAAATATTGCTCCATCCAAAGGACAGGCAATACCAGATAATCCTGTGGCGAAAAAATTTCACTTATGGAACCAAGTCAGCGCCATACCTAGCAATGCGATACTTGAAAGAAATAATCCATGACAGTAAGATGCACTTTCCTTTAGCAGCAAGTTTTTTGGGGAAGAATTTTTATTTTGACAATGGATTGGGTGGAGTAGATAACTTGAACGAAGCATTAGAAACTGAACGCAAACTGCAACACGTCATGGCTATGTACGGATTTCATCTACGAAAGTGGTGCGCCAATCCTACCTAACTGCTCTGCAATATCCCGGAATATGATCAAGAAGTCAGCCTCGACGTGTCCACAGATGAATCCGACTGCACTAAAACTGTATGTTGGCTTGGCTTCCCAACGCGTCCAGCTCAATATTTAGGTCAATATCCAACCAATCAAGGCTTGGACCAAAAGGAAAGTCACCACAGATTTGGAACGCCTTTTTGATCCCCTTGGTCCGTTGCCTCCAGTAGTCGTCAGAGCAAAAATATTTGTCCAGGAGTTGTGGACATATAAGCTCTCATGGGACGAAGCGGTGTCTTTGGAGTTCGACTCTCGCTGGCGAAATTTACGAAGCAATCTTAATGAACTTGAAAACTTTCAAGTTCATCGACATATTTATATAAGAGTAATGTTGCCAACAAAACACAACTTTATGTATTTACTGGTGCTTCAGAAATAGCATATGGGGCGACAATCTATGTCAGAACATAATTACCAAACAAAACGCTGATTGTATACTTGCTATGTGCACAACAATGTGCTGCTAAATGTGAAGCTAACCTGGCTGTTAGAGTTAAACACGATATTGACATGAGTTCCACACCCACATTCTACTGGACCAACTCGAAAATCGTGTTATCATGGCTCAATTCGAGATTATCGGTATTTCATACTTCGTTGCGAATCACATAGCTTCAATACAAGAAAGCACTTTACCTAAGCAATGGCATGTGAGTTCCAAAGATAACCCTGCAGATATAATTTATAGAGGACTGGACCTACAACAGTAACAGCAATCACCCCAATGGATGTACGGGCCATTTTTTCTTCATGGAAACAAAACCCATTGGCCACCTTCAATGTATAAACCACCGATATTCATTAAAAACTCTTCAACGAATTGTGGAATACGTTCCAAGATTTATTAAAAACCGCAAAAGTAATAAGGCAGAGCGACGAATTCGGCCAACTCTTACACCCTTTAAACTTCGAACTACACAGCAGTTTACCACGGCTGGGGGATAACGAACTTTCCCTGTCAAGCCACGCGAAATAAATAGGAATTATCCTTGACTCGAAACTGTCATGAACATTAAATACGCAACACAAGGTCAGCAAAGCCACGGTGGCTTACAATGCCTGTCATAGAATGTTGATAAACCTAGACTGGTCAAATGGCTGTTCACGGCGCCTAATCACGTAGTAAATACTTCGTGGACCAGCTGGGCAGAGTACAAATATCAGCCTGTGTTGGAATGATAGGGGCTCTACGTACTAGTCCTTAAGAAGAACTGAATACTATACTGCGCATTAATAGGATTATACCTAATAACCATATCCGCCAACAGGGTGGTCAGGCTCTCTGCATCGGGATGTCAGAAGGCGGGAACGTTCCATCATGCAGAGATCTAACAGAAGCCAACCACATTTCTAAAGCGACCAACCCTTTATGAAAAGATACACTGTACAGACTTTGAGATGGAATTCAAAATCATATTTCCGCCATGGCGGGAATGCGGTAGCGGAATCCTAGCCGATAAATACAGCACGAGGATTTACACAGATGGGTCCTAGATGACCTTTGGTGTTGGCGCTGGGATTTTCTCGGAGGAACTGCTAGTGAATCTCTCTTTCCGTCTGCCGGATGGGGCAGCGTATTTTAGGCTGAACTACTGGCGATAAGAGAGGCATCCAGAACAGTGTGCTGTAGGAACATTATTTCAAAAATTTTAATTTTCAAATGAATCTTTACGTATTTTTACATAATAAATTGAAAATGAAATAATATTTTGAAAATTCCCTGCAATTGGAATCACTGATTCCCCTGAGATCTCTCCTAACGTCATATGTCATATTTTGAAACAGTTTTGGTTTTCATTTCCAAGTGAAGTTTAAAACGTTTTAAAGCACCTTAAATGCCCTTGGATATCTCTCAATTTATGTCACTGAATTTTTAAAGGTTTTTTATCTATTTGTACGCGTGGAAGTTTTATTATGCGATTAATGCCCGTAATTTTAACAAATAGATATCTAGATGTTTATCTATGATTTTCATAATTTTAAAACGTATTTCTTACCTACCCGCTAAAGTGTAATGTATTTTACCCCACCGATTTTCGTTAGTTAATGCACGTAGGTAGCTTTAACGGTGAAATTACCAAAATAGTGGTTCCGGGTAGGTAAAGATAACTGTTAGGTACGAACACGACTAGATATATGTTTGTAGAAATTACGGGCATAAAAAGAGGCTATTTTGACGAGGAAGACAAAGACCATCTTAAATAGCCAAAAAAAAGTTCGAAGACGATGTAGAGAAAAACTTCTCGATGATGATTATTGTCAAACTCAAGAAGAATGTGCAAAGCTATTCGAAGTCACTAAAAAGTTTGCAAGCAGCAGAACTAATCCAAAGGCAAGAAATCTGAAATTGAGATACAAATTGGTTTGACATATCTGAAATGCTGCTTAAATGCCATGGAAACAAGTCATTTTGAATAAAACCATTACTGGCGTTGAAAAAGCGACGAGCAAAAACTAGCCAAATCAACACTGAGACCGAATATACATGACGCCAACGTTATGCTCTAGAAAGAACACATGCGCAGCTGAAATAGGGCCAGAAGATACCAGGGAACGATAACGCAAACACTAGTTTGTCGTATGGAATAAAAATATTCCAAAGCGCACATTTTTTAAAGCTATCCAACAAAGGTGGTTAGAAAGTTGTTCTCACCCACCTTATACTTTAGACCTTGGCCCGTTAGACTAGGGGGTTTCAGTTCATTGATATTATGAAAGGTACAAAAATAAACTTTGAATTCCGCATAGCAAATTGACTAATTGATCACTGAAAATTTGTAAGGTGCAATTTTGCGAATATTTCTTTCCTTAACCCTCGAAAGACGTATCTTGTCAGCGAGATGTTTGCTTTTTCAATTTTGTGCTCTTACTTTCACATTTGTTAACATACAACTTTCGCAAGTTCAATTATGGCAGTTGTTAGCCGGACCTAGTTGTATTTTTTGAGAAATAAATACAAATATACTCAACATTTGTCAGAGAGACGTATCGTTATCTGTCGTGTTACTGTTGTAGCGAAAATAACTTTGTGTTGAATTTTAAAGTATTCTTTAAAAATGCGTTGTAAGCGCGGCTTGGACGACGCAGAAATTGGCGCTCTTTATCAAAGCGTGTTAGAGGACTTGGTTTCACTGAAAAATGTGAGCGAATCGGAAGATGAATTATTGGTGGAAAGTCTTCAAAGTGATGTAGAAGATGAGCTTTTGACATCCTTGAGCCTGACGAGAATATACCACCGATTCAGGAAAATCCTCAAGAACCTGAACATTTTACTACTTCTTCCGATAGCTGCGTTATTACGATATCTCGACCCACTTTAAGATGTAAAAGGAAGTAGGCTACATCGAAGGGTCAAAGTGATGGCCGAATTTCTTCAATGAATATAGTTCGTACGGCAAGAGGACCAACTCGGGAATGCAAATTACTGTACGCTTCACGCTTCGATATTTTAACTACCGAAATAATTTCGGAAATTGTTCAATGGACCAGTACCGAAATTTCCATAAATTGTTCAATTTTAGGGCTAAAAATTCCTATTTTATCGAAAACTTTGATTTTTGAGAATGCAAATTGAATTTTATTATTAATATAATTTTCTGCTTAAAAATTATATTTTTTTCAAAGAAATAGAATAAATAAATTTTTTCAACAAAAACAATTTATCAATATTATTTTCGGTGATATCCTTTAACGGATATAAACAAGCAAGCGTCTTTCAGACGTGTCGTTATCTCTTCAGTACAAAAAATAACGTTATCTTTCTAGGGTTAATCACTTGTGTTTTCTTTTTTATATTAAATTATAAGTTTTTTATTTTGTTAAAAGCCTTCGGAAAAGAAAAGAGCTATCTTATCTTGAAATTATTTAATATACATGTTTAAAGAAGTCGAAACAAAAGGTTTTGGTGGAATTTTTTTGCGGTAATCTAGCATGTTATAAAAAATGTAAATATAATGTTTTTATTTGCCATTTTAATGAAACAAGTTTTCTATTATTATTTTTTTTTTTTTTGTAATTTTATTAAGTTTTTTTCGATTTCACTGAACACAAATTTAATCCAGATTCCATAAAATTTTATTTTATAATAACATGTTTTTTTTAGATAAGAATAAACAAATATCGCTTTAACATAAATCCATTTATGAACAAAATATATATAAATCATTTCTATAATTTCATAAGCTATTGTAAACACCACTGCTTTTTGTCTCCCACTCTTCTGTATATAAATCAGCTCGTCAATTCGGATTTCTACAGTGTCTATTTGACAATCAACATGGATTCTTTAAAATTCTTTGCAATTATTTTCGTGATCTTTCCCATATCTGGCATACAAAGTCAAGTGTTAACAACAAAAAGTAATTTTACTTTTTTTGTGAATCCTGCACAATTGGTAAGGAAATTTAATTAGAGCATTTTTCTATTAAATCAGAAATTAAGAAAACAAAAACTGAGTTGCTTTTTACTAAGACTAAAAAAACTAACGATTCTTTTTTACACGTTTTAGTTCAATTGGTATGATGCCGTGGTTGAATGTGGTAAACTGGATATGGCTCCTTTAACAATCGATAGTAAAATAAAATATGATGAAATTTATAATCAATTAAATGCAAAGTTGTAAGTTTTTGTTTATAAACGATTCAATAGAAAATTAATAATGGAATGGTTATTTTATTGTAGCGGTACAAGTCTTCGTTATTGGGTTGGCGCTGCTGGAAGGAATAAAAATTATATCTGGGTTGTAATCGGAACAGGCGTTTTATCCACCTTGTGGAGTCCTGGGGTTCCCTATGATTTAACTGGAACTAAAAATTGTGTACAATTGTCTGGCAGTAGCCCTGGTTTGTATGAACATACTTGTGATTTGCAAAAGGGATTTTTGTGTGAAGATCGTTTTCAACCAGGAGATTGTTGCCAAAATTGTGCACAAAGTATTACACAAGCAAATACGAGTTTTAATTAATTATAACAAATAATATTAAATAAATTGAATCTGCACCTAAAATTTATATTAATTTTGTTTTAATTTATTTCTACATCCTTCAGTGTACAAATTGTACTTTTACGGTAATTTTTAAGGTATCGCATTATTTCTACGACGTGGGAAGTGCCTTGTGCAAAAAAATTTTAACAAATTTTTGCCCACACGCACTGACAGCTTACTAAAGACTTAAGTTTACACATACATACATACTTCTATTTACATTAGCGGTTTTCACCCTTTGTATAAGGTGTACAATAGGGTGGGTCACTGATAGATATCTAACAGAAATCTAATGAAAAAGGCATGGGAAGTTCTGATGTGTTAGCTGAGATTTGTTTTGCTTTCGAACTGATAGCTGTAAGAAATAATTTTAATGCAAAATATGTACATAATTATAAATTTTACACGTACGTACCTTTTTTAATGCTTTTTATCTTGAACAAATAAAATAAAATTAAAATTATTTCCAACAGAATGGCAATTGTCATTATTTTAAAAAAAATAATAAGTCTCGTTAGACAAATCTGAATGAATTCCGTCGGAATTCTGTAGGACATATCTATACATAAATTCCCCCCGATATATCCATGCGAAATCGATCAGAAATCGGCCAGACTGTAAGTATATTCAATGTCTGATAGAAATCTGAACGAAGTCTCTAAGAATGAAGTTAGACATTTGCACGAAATGTCTGATTCAGACAATGTCGTAGTATTTTGCTGGCTGGGTTATTTATAAAAAATAAAAACGAGTAATTTTTGGGAATTCAGTATTTTGGTTATAACTCAGCCATTTTTTAACCGATTTGACAGAATTATATACCGACGTGTTTAAAAAGAAATTTAGCATTTAGCTGAGTTATAAAGCTTGGACTCGGGGAGATCTATGGGAGGTACCACGCCCACTTCTCCAATCCCGCCCACATTTTGTAGGATGGTGTGTATTGGCTACCTAAATGTGTGTACCTAATTTGGAAACTTTGGCTTTTGCCGTTCCATAGATATACAGCAAAAAGTAATAAAATTACAACAACCACAAGGGATTTTTGGAAAATATTAGAGGTAGTCGTGGTTTTTTGCTCATAACTCAGCCATTTGCGGATCGATCTTGCTGAATTTCAATAGCAACCGATGGTAGACTATATGTGACATAAATGTAAAACAACCTAGCCGCTATCATGTCTGGAGTCTCCGGAAAATACATATCAAACGTAAGACGGACAGACGGACGGACGGTCAGACGGACGGTTAAATCAACTTCTCTCCTCATAAGGACCCGGAATATATATACTTTATAGGGTCTAAGATCAATATTGTAGAAATTACAAACGGAATGACAAACTTACATATATACCCTTTTCCACCTGAGGTGAAGGGTATACAAACAGCGAGCGAGAAGTCACGAGCTTTTGGTTGTTAATTATTTACTTGGACCTGCGGCTGTAGGAAAAATCGCCTAAAGAAAAATGGCAAAAAATAAAAAAGCCCAATTGAAGAATCGCCTAATAGAACAAAAATAACCCAAAAAGTTAAATATGAAATTTTGCCAAAAAGAAACGAAAAAAGGCCCAAAAAAATGAAAAATTACCCCAAAAGCATACAAATGTTAGTTTTTAGGTGGGGTGTCATAAAGCCATAGGACATAAAACCATATGGCGTTAAGTCTGGAATGGGACATTAGGGCATATGCCATTAAGACTCAATATAATGAGACTTACGCCAAACATTTTTTTCCAAAAATGAAACATAAAGCCATATTTTTTAAAGGATTTTCTCCTCTTTGATAAAACAAGAACCGGCTTCGCTAACTAAGGTTATCTGCACAGCCGGCCTTCGGCCGGGCGCAAGGGTATGAAAGCATGATTTAGTTTTTGTGCAATTTTTACAACTATGTACAGTATGCCACATGTACATGTATGTACAGTATGCCGCCGCTGTACTCAGTTGATTTCAGTTGTATTTTTATTACGATTACTTTTTAAAAATATACGGCAGACCAATTATTTTTCATTTATTTTATTAAAACGAATGCTCACTTTTAAAAAAATAAATAAAAAAGAAACAAACATTTACAATTTTAATATTGTTGATAAAAGTTAGGCTGTACTCAAAGGAGAACAGCAGCGCCAAATGGGTTAAGACAAAACAGATGACCTTATTATAAATGGTGTTAATGAACGTCATATTTAACACAAAATTAATAAACAATGGTTAATGAACTTAAAATTGCGGTGTATGCATTTAATAAATTAAAAAAAAAAAATTGTGCTAGATAGTTAATGCATTAAAATTATGGCACTAGAATAAATGATTATACATGTACGAATGTATGTTCTTAGTAGTCAGCATAAAAAAATAAAATTTATAAATGTATGTTCCTAAAACCAGCTGGACCTTAAGTTTATTATACAAAAATTATCTATTCAACATGCCCTTTTAGAATTACAAAGTCGCTATTCTGTTCCAAAAATGTTCTTAGAGAGTGTAATTTACACAGAAGCAAATCTCTTAGTTACATCACAGTTCTATATATCACAACAAAGGATGGTCATAGTAGATATACATATCGTTACCTTATGGCGTTTTCTTTTCTAAAAAAAGTGATGCATAAGTGTTACATATGACATGGCAACATTTTTAAAAATGCTCCCCTAATTTTTAAGAAGTGTTTCATATTTTACGTTAACAAAAGAACACAAATTTCGGCATTACACAATAAAGTACACATAGCGCAAGGTAAATTCAATTAAAGGTAGTGGCAAGACTACAACAATCCAAAGCAAACAGAAACAACAGATGTTTTTTGTATTGCATCATTAGTGTTAACGGCTTGAAACTTGCCATCACCTTGAACTGAATTCGCGTTGATCTAGTGCTGCACTCATGCCCCTTTAATTGAAATGAGTGTTGAACAAGTAGCATTTTTTTTAATTTTAAAGGGAACATCATCAGAAAAGAACATAAAAATATGTAAAAGGCAGAATAAATGCATAATTTTACTTAGAAAAGAAAACGCCATAAGAAATAAACAAAACAGGTAAAAAATAAAGAATTATTTTATATAAATTATATCAGGAAAGTAGAAAATCTTGTTATTTTATAATATGCACGTTAAACTGGTGCTTATAATTCTTATTCGCTTAACAGTTGTTTTTGTATAATATCTTTAGTTTATCTGAAATCTTTGGATGAAGTTTCCTGGTGATCTGGCCTAGCAACCAGTGAAATGCGCATAGGAATAGCTTATCCCATCAACAATAAATTTCAGTGTTTTTATCAAGAATAAAAACTGGGAATTAAGCACGACAAACAAAATCTTGTTAATTAAAAACTTTGTATTCCCCAAAATTACTTTAATAATAATATATTTTTTTTTTTAAATTATATACATACATATGGATATTTTTGTTATTTTCGTAAGAATCACAATATTACCCTTGAAAACAGTGGAAGACATCAAAAACAGCGGTTGTTCTTTAGAAGAAATTTTATGCAGAAGTTAAAAGTTGGTAGGTGTGCAAACGCTTTTCGAAATTCCAAAAGAATATCGGATTATTTAAAAATTAAGGGTTTTACGATGTGTTTAAGTAATACAACGATTTGGAGTTTAGATGAAAAGTTTTACGCATCAAACAAAGAAGAAGTCAATGCGGATTTGAGAAAAACTAAAGAAGAAAATGAAAGATTTTCCATAGTTGTAGATGAATGGATAGATCAGGGCTGCCAGATAAATTTTCGAGGAAATCGTAAATTTCATGAGAAAAAATAAAAAAATCGTCAACAAAAAAAATCGGACAACTTAAAATTTAGTTTTTCCAACAATTTTTGTTCGATATTGATATAAAAAAAAACATTCAAACAAAACCACAATGTCTTCATACCCAGCTCACATTTTCAATCGTGTAAGAGATACTGAGACGTCTTCGATCGTTTATGACCGAATTTTTTAATCGTCGAAGATTCCTCACACGGAAAAAACTGTAACACGAGTCGTGTTACATACGTACTGTTTTTAAGAGTACATGTACTGATTTTTTGCAATTGAACTGCTTTATGCATAATGTCCAAAACAGTACGCAAATGTACTGTTTTTTTTCTTCAGTCTACAAAAAAACCAAAATATTAAGAAAACCCCTGTTAAAGTCATATTTAGAAAATATCCTAATATTTAACACTACATGGCTTAAAAAAAATGTTGTGTTCCAAACAAAAAAGGTCTAAAATAATAAGACTTTTTACGCCGTGGTCCTTGTTTTCTCATAAATACGCAGTAGAATTCTTAATTATAATGGGTGACTCGCAGCAGTTGTATATTTTCATGGTATTATTTTTAAAACATATGATTTTATGGCTACCTCTTCCAATAGTATTTACCTTCAAACACCTGAGAAAGACAAAAAAAATATCGAAATTTTGTTAAAAATATAATATTTTTTAAATACTAAATAAATACTTATTCCAACACAATTATCTTTAATTTCTAGAATTTTTTTTAATATTCGGGTAAGATCTGGAAATCGAGATCACGTGAAATTGAAAACGTACAAATTTAAAAAATTCTCCGAGCTCAAAATTTATAAAAATACCTTTTCTTTCAAGACCACTTTTCTCCACCTAAACTACTTTTGAAATAAAGAAAAGGTACGTTAATTTTTACAAAAATTTTATTGAAAATCTTCAGCGTATAAATTTTATTGAAACTTGTTTTTTACTATTTTAATATTTTCAGATTTCGTTAAATAAAAATACACCAAACTATGTTTTTTGGATTTTATAGATTATGGCTGAACTTGGTAAAATTGGCCGTAAATAATTTAAAAATTTTTTGAAATTTTAAAATTAAGTTAGGAAACATACATTTTCTCAAATTCTATAGATTTGTGCAACTATGTGGGTGGTGAAAATTGCTTTAAATACCAATATGCTTAAAGAAAGTCCTACTTACACAATCAAAGAGTTAATTGTTTTAAGCTAAGTTAGGCTTTTCTCCTTTCTTATATAGCTTACCGGAATGTTATGGTTTTCCTGTCTTCAAATTAAAAAAAAGTGTAGGCCAAATGCTTCGTTTAAGTGTTTTTTTTAACGCAAATTGAGTAATTTCGTATACGTACAAAATGCCATACAACGGAAATCATTCCTTTGACGTTACACATTTTAAGTGTTTTTCGTTATATAATTGTTGCACATTCGATCAAAAGTTTTAAATGTATAATAATTTTAATACATAAATATTTGTGTTTTCGCCAAAAAAAAAAATGTACTGTTTTTTTCTTGATTGTACTGTTTTTTGTGTTCAATGTACTGTTTTTCCGACTGAGACTCTTCCATAGCACAGCGAAAGACACTTCTTCAATCGTTTTGGGAAACATTTTCGACGTGAGTAAAGATTATCTAACGCGTGTTTCATGTCAAGAATCGTATGAGAGTCATGTATATTGTATTGTGTTACAACTCGTGAAATGTTCGCCGTATAATTGTTGAATATATGATTTATACAGAGAGTCTTAAAAGGTTCATTCGATGATGGTTTGCCAAAAGATAAACAAATTGTAACATTGTTGTTTTTTTACTTCGAAAATAATAATTTAAAGATATTTTAAACTTACATATTATTCTTGTTTTTAAATATTGCGGCCACAACGCTTTGCAATTGGAAAATTCGATGGTGACAGCTCGTTTAATAGTGAAGTTTGCCGCTATTGTTAATTAATAATGGCAATAACGCTATTTTTCAATATAACGTTTTTATCTCTATTTTTATACCCTTCACCGAAGGTAAGATGGTATATATAACTTTGTCATTTCGTTAGTATGTTCCACAATATTGATCCCACACCCTATAAAGTATATATATTCTGGGTCCTTATGAAAAGCGAAGTTCAAATCCGGTTGTCCGTCTGTCCGTTTGTATGTTGTAATGGGTTTTCCGAAAACCCCAGAAATGATGTGGACTAGGTTGATATATATTTATGTAACATATACTCCGGTTAAGTTTGCTATTGAAATTCAGCCTGATCGGTCCAAAAATGACGGAGATATGAGAAAAAAACCACGAATGCCTCTAAATTTTTGCAAAAATCCCTTGTTGTTGTTGTATTTTTTTTATTTCTGAATATCTTGACAACGGCAAGAGCCAAAGTTTCCAAATTAGGTACAAGCATCTTGGTTATTAAAACACAACATCCGACATAATGTGGGCGTTTACATATCTTTTTGTTTTTATTGCACCATGGTAAAGGGTATATAAGATTCGGCATATCCGAATATAGCTCTCTTACTTGTTATTTATGTTCTTACATTAAAACAGAGTTAAAACAGCAGGGACAGAAAATTAACATTTAGTTTGCAATTGGCCCATAAATACATACATACATATAATATTTGTAAAATAAAAAAAAAACTTTTTTTTCCAAAATCAAAAAAAAATTATAAAACGTTTTCCCTCCAATTGATTTTGGAGTCTTAAATATAACTTGCAAAACATTTCAGCCTTAAATTTTAAGGAACGATTGTAAAAGAAATATTTAAAAAATATCCGTTTTAGAGAAACACAGAGTTAATAAAATCCAAAGCAAAAAAAAAAAAAAAGATTTCTTAAAAAAATAATGATACGCAGTTTGCGACTTTTATCGTACTTTAAAACAAATATTACACGGTCGATTAAAAACAGTAAACAAGCGAACAAAATAACAAAAACAAGATTGTAAAAAAAATAAACAAAAACATAGATGTGGCGAAAAAAAGAAAAGATTGTTAAATAAATTAAATAAACTAATAAAAAAACAATTGTGGTATTACACAAAGAAAAAAAAAACAATGTAATAAAACAAATGAAAAGGCAAACATACATTTTGACAAAAATTATAAACAAATATAATTATTTAAGTTGTAAAACTTTTAAATAAAATGCGTAGCTTTTTTTTTATTCGAGCCTTTAACTCTAAAATGTACATAAATGTCTTAAAAAATTTCCATAATTGTTATCTTTGAAAAACCTAATATTGATCAATCAAATATTATGACATCTGGATTAAGTTTAGAAATTCAAAATCACATGACTCCAGTGTAGTTTCTCGGGAATTTTATCTAAGACAAAAAAATGAAATAAAACAAGTTAGAGTGCTATATTCGGCTATGCCGAATCTTTAATACCCTCCACCGACTGTCCGAATATTTCAGGAGGGATATCTATGTAAATGATGTATATTTATTATTAATTTATTTATTTAACAGACATCAGCATTAAAATTGGTTGGTTTGAGGTTTAGATCTATATTTAATTATTTAGCAACTTAAACTAGCTTGAGTAAAAGTTTCAATTCAGATTTTGTTATGATAGCATTAATTTTTACGGTTTTAGGCGTACTAAACTGTTTTCCGGTAGTAGGGTTTATATGGGGCCTAAGGTAAGTTATGGATCGATCTTCAAGAAATTTTACAGCGTGGTTTCCAGTCGAATAAAACAAATTTTTGCAAAATCTTATCTCATTCCGTGCCTTGTTCCACCATTTATGTTATTTTTTGTAACAAAATTATCATTTTTTTTAGGTGGTGGTTCCACATTTTGATTCATAGCTCTGATCAACAGACGGACAGACAGACGGACATGGCTAAATCGACTTATAATCACTCAATAACCCAGAATATATATACTTTATGGGGCCTGAGATGAATAATAAAAAAGTTTCACACGGAATGGCGAACTTAAATACCCTCTTCACAACTAATTGTGGTGGAGGGTATAATAAAGTTTTTGTTTCGTGAAAAGACATTGCTTTTCATTTCTCACAATAATTTTTTTACATTTTGTTCTATATGCTATAAAAAATAAGAGTTTCATAAATAAATGCATATAGAACAAACCTGTTTTTCTTTAAACGCTTATTACTCTTAGAAGCTTTTCCAAGGACTCGAATTTTTTTGCCAAAAAAAAAACCCAGAAACTCTAGAAGTTTCCTTGGTAAGAAGGTTGCGACAACTTTTTCGGTTCAGTTTTTTGTAACTAACAACTAAACTTTAACAGCGATTTACCAAAAAAACATTTTTGTCATATAGAACACAATAACTTGCGAACGACGATATGTCAAAAGTTTTTTATGCAGTGACGCCGCAGCTCTGCAGCAAATGTTGGCAATCATTGCATCAGTTAATTTTTTGATGCAATAACTTTTAACATAAAAAAAATCATTTTATTTTTCTTTTTTAAGCTTTTTCTTGTTATTTATTAGAAAACTATTTCTTTTTGGTTCAATATTTTAAATAAAATTTGCCATCGCTATTGTTGATAACATTTTTAGTATTGTTTTATGCTCAATGAGTTTTAACGCTTGTATTTTGTGTTGATAGCGATTCTTTCTATGATCTATGTTTTATGTTAGCAGTTGAAGAAAAAGATGCCATGGAGAACATGGTTACAGACAACTTGCCGAAAGATAATTTAGGTAACATTGAACAGCAGCGAGGATGATCCATTGCCAAAAAGGAAAAGAAGCTGTAGGAAACTACAACGTTAGACACGTATTTAAAAAGGTCCTCTTCTACCACTATCACAAACATGTCAATAAGTTTTTTTTAGTAAGCTGAACCTATAACTTGCGTATATTATAAAAGATATTTTACAAAGAACTGATTAGTTTTTTTTATCAGTAATACTGTATATGCTTATCAAAACAATTGACATAACTTCAAAGGTGGCGCTAGGAGAATTGATATTGTGTGCATATCAATTATCCAAAGGCGTCTTGATATTGTGTATATCAGTTACCCAAAGGATATTTATATTGGTCTTACGATATGTTAGAATCGCAACAGTATCAAAATCAATGTCTAGGCAAAGATATCCAGACATCAAACAGAATCTACATCTTGTAAAACAATTTCTTCATATTAATTAATGAGTCGTTTGCATGAAATAAGGCAAATTGATATCATGGATCAATTTGTATTCCGACGTTCTATTACAAAGTTCTACCCAGAAAACAGAAGAAAGGCAATTCGGATGTGTTTTATATCATGCAAGAATTCGATGGCGATGCAAAAAATTTTAATAGCATTATGTAATGAATAACAATGTTCTAAAATTTTTCACCTGTATCCCGCCGCTGTACCCAGTTGAGTACACCCCTCCTACTCCAACCATTCCTTATTTTTAAAAATTTTTAAATGCCGAAGCTTCTTTATAAATATTGTTATTTATATAAAAAGTGGCTGCAATAACTTCTGATTGCCATATTTTTTTATGATAATTTACTTAACACTTTGAAATATTTCACGCACAAATTTCCCGAAATTTTTTCCCGCGATAAATGTGTTGGATCCTGGATTTTTTCTTCCGGGAATATGAAAAACATGAGTTGCCATAAATAATTGACCCATTAATCAATAAAATATTAAAACGTAAAAGTGCTATACTCGGCTGTGCCGAATCTTTTATACCCTTCACCATAGTTGGAAAAGAACAGAACGTATCCATACTAGAGTCCTAAATAGTTTGTTGTTTTAAGTGAATATTTGCAGTATTTTGGTCGTAACTTGTTAATTTTTTTTTTACCGATTTGTTAAATTTTTATAATATGTATATCCATATCCATATTATGGATGTGTTTGGGATAAAATTTGCGATTTATGCTTCTTTATCTTTTATAAAAATACAACTATAATCAAATCAAAAATCTTATATCGCTATGAAAAATTTCAAGGAATTGCAATCCGTAAGACAAATTGTCTTTACACTATTATTATGTTGAATTTGAAAGTCACAATACTTACGGCCAATTTATAGGATTAATATTATATTACATTTACATTTAAAATCGTTTTAAATACAAATTTTGTTCTTTACTAAGCACTTAAATGTAACTTAATTCACCATGCTGATACATTACCATTAGGGTTTTTTCCCGAGATTTCACGTCCCGGGAATTTCAATTATTTTATCTCCCGTTTTCCCGGGATTTTTGTTGCGGGATCCTGGGAAATAAAAGTTCCTCATAGTATCAGAAAAAAGCTATTTATACTTTGAAATTAAGTTTTATATTCTCTTAAAATAAGCATCTGTTGATGGGTTGTCGATTAGATCAATAACAAGAAGTGAGTACGTTCGTAAATCAATGTTTACTGACGCAATAAATCTACCAAAGCAGAATGTGCCGTGCAACAGTTGATAATTAATAAATTTAGTTAAGTGAAGAGTTAATAAAGAACATAAATTCAAAATAAGATACAGTCAGTAAATTTTAATTGTCCTTGGACAAGTCTTAAAAATATGAGATATCCAAAAAAATCGCTCCATTATTGCAGCAAAGTCATATCTACTAAAAATAATCCAGCTTGGCAAAATGCGATTAAAGTTTTCAAAATGTACCGATTTAAAGATATATTTTGCTATAACTTCGGTACAGTTTAAGATAAAATACTTATTTTTTGTTACGAGAAAGTATGAAGGAACACTTTGCTTAATTAACTTAAAATAAAAAAAAAAATGTTGAGATATGTTTTTATGGTGATAAATATAAATTTGTTTCATTTTGTGACGGCTTTAACCGGGAAGTGCTGGGAAACAGAAATGAAAAAAGCTATGGAAACTCGTGTAAGATTCTGCAATATACAATTTTAAAAACACATTGTCCTAAAGATTACAGGTAGATCTTGTTAGAGAAGTTCGTTTGATGCTATTTTTTGCATCAATCTTGACATACATTTGACTGATATAGACGTTGTTTATAAAAAAGAAAAATTACTTCGGACTGTGAATTAGAAATATGCAACAACTTTAAGCTTTTGCACTTTAAACTATTTGTCCAATCCCGGTAAAAAAGTGAACGAAATTTTTTCGGAAACATGGCAATAAGTAAATAAAATAAGAAATGTACTCCTTGCCGAATTTCGAAACGCAATGAGTGTGTCTTCATGTTATTTCCTAAGCTGTTAAAAAATCTTAATATATTTATTTAAAATATTTTATTTATTTTATGAATTTACTTTTTGGATCTCATAACTTGAGTACCATAACATTTGTTTGTTTTTATTATTGTTTTATGAATTAAATTGTTATGTTTATGTTATCTTTTTATCTTGTATCTAGAGCATAATGATACGAAATTAAGATATAAAATCGTAAGGTAATAATAATTCAAGTTCCCCTTTCAATCTTTAATTTATTTTTGTAGTATTTAGGCATTTCTTTTACTTACTTTGTAAACAAGCTCCCTTACGTTTTTTAAAAACAAAGTTCTTTTCATTAATTTAAAACAAATTTACTTTGTATTATTTATATGGAGCGGGATCCCGGGATCCCGGGATCCCGGGAAAATTAAAAAAGTTTCCCGTTTTCCCGGGAATCGAAAAACTCCGGGGAAAAAAACTCTAATTACAATTCAACTTAAGTTTCCATTGTAATAACTTAGCAAGGTGGCCTCAATTTCACAACAATACAACAACAACAGGCAAAGCAAAAAATTTGACTTTTTATAATATTTTGTTTTTTTGTATTTAGTAGTGTTTTTATCTTAATTAAATAAGAGTTTTCCAATAAAACTCAAAAATTCTATCTGTATTTAAATACAGATAAATTAAAAATAGGGTTAAAGGACCTTTAGTATCACAAGCAAAAAGTGCTACATTTACTATTTGACAGAGTTTATGTTTTAGTATATCAATTGTTGTTTAGAAAATATTTGTCAGAGCGAAAAGAAAATGTATTTAACATTTACGGCAAATTTCACCAAGTTCATTTATAATTAACCACCACCTATAAATGGCAAAAAGGTATTGTTAACTGAAAGTAATAGTAACAGTTAATTTTAACTGAACTTGGTGAAATTGGCCAATAATAACAGTGTACAACAAAATTAAGTTTTTTTTTTAAAATAACAATGTTCTGCCAACTGATTCTTGTAGAGAGGACTAAAAATAGACATTCGTGTATCGGCGTCTTAAAAATATACATCTGAAACTCAATTTCAGCCTATATAAAGTTGCACCCTTGTAGCAAATAGTGTGATTCTAAGGTGTTTGCTATATAGTGTCTTCAGAATATTACAAGCATTATTTGGTTGATAAGCATTAACCCTCTAATGCTTTTAGAAATGGGTCTTTCTTGCAATTTTTTTAAAACAGCGATGTATGTATTTGAAATATTCTGCAAAAACATTCGTCGCGAAACTCTACTATCGGTATCCGAGCACAATTAAGTCGAAAAATCAACTTTTATAACAGAAATAAGCAAAAACTTAAAAAGAATTTTCGACTAAAGTGCGATCGGATACCGATAGTAGAATTTCATGACAAATATTTTCGAAGAATATTTCAACAAGAAGCATTAGATGGTTAATGTATACCAACAAAATGGTGTTGTAATATCTTGAATAAATCTTCTGCAGACACTATATAGCAACAATTTAAGTATCACACGACTTTCTACTTTAAATAGGCCGTAAAATGAGCTTTAGATGTAAACTTTTAAAATGCCGATACACAAATGTCTTTTTTAGTGCCCTCTACAGTAATCAGTTGGCAGAACATTATGAATTTTTTGTGTTCTTCAGGTACACTGAATCCAATGGTGCTAACCGTTGGGTGATTTATCGTCTTTATAAATTTGGTGATTTTTCATTATGAAAAATCCCTTTTTTTCAATTATTTGCAATTTCTTAAAATTGTTTAACATTTTAAACGGTATTTATAAAGGTATAGTTTAAGCGGTGGCATGTCATAACGCCCAGTGTCATAGTGTCCATGGATTCTATCTACTCTATGGTATAACAAAGACCTGGTTCGCTTCTCTGCACAGCCGGCCTTTGGCCGGGCACAAGGGTTTTCTCCTTTCTGGTATAACAAACACCGGCTTCGCTAACTAAAGCTTTCCGTCATAGCCGGCCTTCCGCCGGTCGCAAAGATTTTCTACTCTATGGTATAACAAAGACTGGTTTCGCTAACCAAAGCTTTTCTGCAGAGATGGCCTTTGGGCGGGCGCAAGTATTTTTTCCTTTATGGTATAACAAGTACCAGAAAGCAATAATATCACTTTTTTAGTACTTTTTGATCATTCAAAAGCGTTCGATACAGTTGATCATAGCATTTTATGCTTTAAATTAAGAAAAATGTTTAATTTTTCTCGAACAGCTACGCATTTAATGTCAACGTATCTTGGGGGTAGATCACAATATGTTGAGTCGTCTAATGCTAAATCAAGCTCCCTCCCGGTAAGTCGGGGTGTACCACAAGGGTCGATTCTTGGACCTCTTCTGTTCTCAGTCTATTCAAAAGATCTCCCGGATACACTTGAGCTATGTAAATCTAGAATGTATGCGGATGATGTCCAACTTCATGTTAGTTGTAAAGTAGATTCAATTGATTTATGCGTGAAAAATCTAAATCGTGAACTGCACAGAATTTTTATATGGGCCTCGGCAAATGGTCTTAGCATAAACCCAAGGAAATCAAAATGCATGGTAATTAGGAAGCGATTAACAGTCATCAATTTTGTACCTGTCATAACTCTTAATGATCAACAAATTGAAATAGTAGACGCCGTGATGAATCTTGGAGTATATTTCAACAACACTCTCATGTGGTCTGACCATATTAATTATGCTTGTGGTTGGACTTTTTCCATGTTGAGAACACTCTGGCAAACACAGCACTGCACGCCAATAAAAATTAGAATACTTCTTGCTAAAATCTATTTAATACCTAGTCTCATATATGGGTGTGAAATTTTTGCTAGTTGTGACGCACAAAGTAAAAGAAAACTTAACGTCGTCTTTAATAATATCGCCCGATATGTTTATGGTTTGAAACGATTTGATAGGGTTTCAGCGTTTTCGATAAGGTTGTATGGCATAAGTTTTGATAGTCTTCTTAAAACTAGAATATTACTATTCCTACATAAGATTATAATGCTTAGTGTAGCAACCACAGCATTTATATGATCGATTGAATTTTTCAAGATCCATTAGGGGAAGAAGATTGATACTCTTTAGACATCATAGTTTGATATCCGAATGGCAATTGTTTTTATACGCTACTCGTCTCTGGAATAAACTTCCATATGACTCTCAAGTTATAAGTAATGCACTTCAGTTCAAAAATAACATTAGTTGCTTATTCAAATGAAGAAACTGTATTTTTGCTTTTCCTTTTTAACTTGGTTATGCTAAATTAATTAATTATTATATGATTTTATACTTAGATTAATTTAATTTTTTGTTTATGTTTTTATCTTTTTTTGTTTCCAATTTGAAAATATTTTAATTGATTATAAATATGTCATATTTTTATTTTATTAGTTTTTAAGTTTTTAATAACAAAACCTGTAATTTAACAAAAGCTCAGTTCCGTACTGCAATATGAGACTCTAAGTCTTGTGTATGGCACATCAAATAAATAAAAATAAAAAATAAATTCGCTAAGTAAAGCTTCTAAAATCTGCCTTGTTTTCGAACGAAGGCCGATTTCGCAGAGAAGCTTTAGTTAGCGAAGCCAGTATTTGCTATACCATAAAGGAGAAAATCAATGCGCCCGGCCAAAGGCCATCTGTGCAGAAAAGCTTTGGTTAGCGAAGCCGGTACTTGTTTTTATCAAAGAGGAGAAAATCCTTTGAAAAATATGGCTTTATGTCTCATTTTCGGAAAAAAATTTATGGCGTTAAGTCTCATTATATTGAGTCTTAATGGCATATGCCCTAATGTCTCAATGGAATGGGACTTAACGCTATATTGCAAAACTTCAGATTTAACTTTTTGGGTCATTTTTCATGTTCTATTGGGCGATTCTTCATTTGGGCGATTTTTCATTTTTTTTGTGCCATTTTTCTTTGGGCGATTTTTCCTACAGCCGCAGGTCCAAGTAAATAATTAAAAACCAAAAGCTCGTGACTTCTCGCTCGCTGTTTTTTTATTTTATTTTTTTGTTTCAGATAAAATTCCCGAGAAACTACACTGGAGTCATGTGATTTTGAATTTCTAAACTTAATCTAGATTTCATAATATTTGATTTATCAATATAAGGTTTTTCAAAGATAACAATTATGGAAATTTTTTAAGACATTTATGTTCTTTTTAGAGTTTAAGGCTCGAATAAAAAAAAGCTACGCATTTTATTTAATAATTTTACAACTTAATTAATTATATTTGTTTATAATTTTTGTCAAAATGTATGTTTGCCTTTTCATTTGTTTTATTACATTGTTTTTTGTTCTTTATGTAATGCCACAATTGTTTTTTTATTAGTTTACTAGCTTAACCCGTTGCGCTTCGCTACACTGCTTTAACCACTTTATCGGTTGAGAGATATTTAATATATGCATCCTATGGAAGGTAGTTCCCCCCTGCGCCTACCCGCTTTATTTTTATTTTGAAAGTGAAGTATACCATAAGAGTGACTTCTGCAAATTTTGAACATTACCACTATAACAGTTCTTAAGATATGCGATATTAAACATTGGCGTCCTATGGTGGGCACCACTTCCCCCGCTGTTATTTTATTTAAATTTTGGGGCTCAGAAGATCCTACTATTAAAAGTTCAACAAAATGCATGCAGTGGCTCTTATTTATATTTCTATCTATGAGGGGTACTGCTCCTATCCTGTCTACCCCGCCCATTTGTATATTGAAATTTATAGTTTGCCATAGTAGTAGCTTTAACCACGTTTGAAGACTCTCCCTTTAATAGTTCTACAGTTGAGCGATATTTACTGTATGCATCCTATGGGAGGTATTCCCCCCCTGCGCCTACCCGCTTTATTTTTATTTTCAAAAGTGTAGTATACCATAAGAGTGACTTCCACAAAGTTTGAACATTTTCTCACTATAACAGTTCATAAGATATGCGATATTAAGCATTGGCGTCCTATGGGGGGAACCACTTCCCCCGCTGCTATTTTATTTCAATTTTGGGGCTCAGAAGATCCTACTACAAAAAGTTCAGCAAAATGCGTCCAGCGGCTCTTAAGATATGCGATAATTATTATTGGCATCCTATGGGGGTATCAATTCCCCTGCCCCTATCGAAAAAATAAGTAGCCTATTTTATTTTTAGGGCTCACGTGATGTTACTGTAAAAATTTCAGGAAAATCGGTTCAGTAGTTTCGGAGTCTATAAGCCAACAAACAAACACACAAACAAACAAACAAACACACAAACATTTTTCATTTTTATATATATAGATTTAATTTATTTAACAATCTTTTCTTTTTTTCGCCACATCTATGTTTTTGTTTATTTATTTTACAATCTTGTTTTTGTTATTTTGTTCGCTTGTTTACTGTTTTTAATCGACCGTGTAAATATTTGTTTTAAAGTACGATAAAAGTCGCAAACTGCGTATCATTATTTTTTTAAGAAATCTTTTTTTTTTTTTTGCTTTGGATTTTAATAACTCTGTGTTTTTCTAAAACGGATATTTTTTAAATATTTCTTTTACAATCGTTCCTTAAAATTTAATGCTGAAATGTTTTGCAAGTAAAATTTGAGACTCCAAAATCAATTGGAGTGAAAATGTTTTTATAATTTTTTTTTGTTTTTGGAAAAAAAATTTTTTTTATACCCTTCACCGAAGGTAAGAGGGTATATATAACTTTGTCATTCCGTTTGTATGTTCCACAATATTGATCCTACACCCTATAAAGTGTATATATTTTGGGTCCTTATGAAAAGCGAAGTTCAAATTCGGTTGTCCGTCTGTCCGTCTGTCCGTGTGTATGTTGAAATGGGTTTTCCGAAAACCCCAGAAATGATCTGGACTAGGTTGATGTATATTTATGTCACATATACTCCGTTCAAGTTTGCTATTGAAATTCAGCCAGATCGGTCCAAAAATGACGGAGATATGAGCAAAAAACCACGACTACCTCTAAAGTTGTATTTTTTTTATTTCTGTATATCTTGAGAACGGCAAGAGCCAAAGTTTCCAAATTAGGTACACACATTTAGGTTGCCAATACACACCATCTTACAAAATGTGGGCGGGATTGGAGAAGTGGGCGTGATACCTCCCATAAAAAAAAAATTAAAAAATGTATAAAAACCTAAATTTTTGGGCTGCCATATGTCCTATGGATATGACTTATATATCAAAGTATCGGAAATTTTTAGTAGGACATATTTTATAAAAAAGTCGGGAAAATCGGTGCAGATACAAAAAAGATATGACCAAAATTAAATTTTTTTTTAAATACCCACTTTCGGGAACCATAGATCTCCCCGAGTCCAAGTTTTATAACTAAAGTAAATGGTAAATTTCTTCTTCAACACGTCGGTATATAAATCTGACAAATCGGCTTAAAAATGGCTGTGTTATGAGCAAAAAACCACGACTACCTCAAATTTTTTCGAAAAATCCCTTGTGGTTGTTGTATTTTTATTACTTTTTGCTGTATATCTGGGGAACGGCAAAAGCCAAAGCTTCCAAATTAGGTACACACATTTAGGTTGCTAATACACACCATCCTACGAAATGTGGGCGGGATTGGGGAAGTGGGCGTGGTACCTCCCGTACAAAAAAAATTAAAAATTGTATAAAAACCTAAATTTTAGGGCTGCCATATGTTCTATGGGTATAACTTATATATCAAAATATCGGAAATTTACAGTAGAACATATTTTATAAAAAACTCGGGAAAATCGGTTCAGATACAAAAAAGTTATGACCAAAATAAAAATTTTAAATACCTACTTTCGGGAACCATAGATCTCCCCGAGTCCAAGTTTTATAACTAAAGTAAATGGTAAATTTCTTCTTCAACACGTCGGTATATAAATCTGCCAAATCGGTTATAAAATGGCTGAGTTACAACCGAAATACTGAATCCCCAAAAATTACTCTTTTTATAATTAACTTTGTTCAAATATATGTATACAAGTATATATAAATGTTTATATATAAATATAACTTAAGTAAATGGTAAAATTCTTCCTTAACACGTCGGTATATAAAAATATCATATCGGTTAGACAATGGGTAATTTATGAGCAAAATACTCCAAAAATGGGCTAATAAACATCAAAATTTTTAAATTTAAATTTTAGGGCTGCTGTACGTAATATGGATATGACTTATATACCGAAATCTCGGAAATTTCTAGTAGAACATATTTTATAAAAAACTCGGAAAAATCGGTTCAGATACAAAAAAGTTATGACCAAAATTAATTTTTTTTTTTTTAAATACCCTCTTTCGGGAACCATAGATCTCCCCGAGTCCAAGCTTTATAACTCAAGTAAATGGCAAATTTCTTCTTCAACACGTCGGTATATAAATCTGCCAAATCGGTTAAAAAATGGCTGAGTAATAACCGAAATACTGAATCCCCAAAAATTACTCTTTTTATAATTAACTTTGTTAAAATATATGTATACAAGTATATATAAATGTTTATATATAAATATAACTTAAGTAAATGGTAAAATTCTTCCTATTTAAAAATATCAAATCGGTTAGACAATGGGTAATTTATGAGCAAACTACTCCAAAAATGGGCTAAAAAACATGAACATTTTTATAAAAACCTAAATTTTAGGGCTGCCATATGCCCTATGTATATGACTTATATACCAAAATGTCGGAAATTTGTATGAGTTATAACCGAAAAACTGGGGTCTAATCACCGCATACGATATCGAGCAAAATCCATCGAAATTATTTATTTTGGTATCTTGAAACTCGATATCGAATGAAATGTATTGAATTTGAAATAATACCATTCGACATCGAGTAACTCGACATTACATTTATCGAGTTTTCATTCGATACGCCAGTGTCTATCGTATGCAGGGGTGATTAGACCCCTAACTTCCCGAAAATTACTCTTTTTATACCCTTCACCGAAGGTAAAAAAGGTATATATGTATAACTGTAATTTCTACAATATTGATCCTACACCCTATAAAGTATATATATTCTGGGCCCTTACGAAAAGCGAAGTTCAAAACCGGTTGTCTCTTATTTAAAAAAAAATATTTACCAGTTTTATTTAGTTTCTGTCTAATTGCTATGTATTCTGCTCGCACAATGGTGAAGGGTATATAAGATTCGGCACAGCCGAATTGTGGTTATTTTGTTGAACTATTTATGGTTTTTAATCCAAGTTTTTAATATTTTTAATCAGGCTTAAGTTCATCAAATTTAATTTTCATTAAATTATTTTTATGAAGAAAGGAATTTTACAACATGAAAATCATTAAAATTGTTATTGATAATCATTCATTCTTGACTGACCTGAGATTCGAACCCAGGCGGCTGGTTACCAGGACATGTTTCGATCGCAACCATTCGATCTCCTCTGATGGATTTGCCGTCTTACACTCGCAGCCATCGACGACTGCTGACGTCAATAGTCAAATATCAATCCTTAAACCAAATTGTATTTTTAACCTTTGGTAGATCGAAATTTGCTTCTTTGAATGATTACACACTGCTACAAAAAAACACTTTTTGTCAGAACTTGAAAACCGATCTAGTGGGGGTTGTAGGCCTAGGTGAGGACATACAAAAACCGTTTTCAAAAATTTTGAAACACCCTCAAAATTTTGAGTTATTTTCAAAAAACTGTTTTAGGGTAGGTCATACATTTTTTGATCGATTTCAAAATTTCAAACAGTTTTGAAAAGGCAAAGAAGAAAGCTTTTATGAAATGTATTCATAAAAAATATATTCCAAGTAATTAGGTGAGTGTTTATCAAAAGTTTCTAATGTTTTTTTTTTCACAAATTTTTCAAATTCAACAAGAGTTATTTTAATTTTTTTCTATGAAAACCTATCTTTGTTTGCACTGTATTTTAAAGATAATTTTGTGTAGAAAAAAACGGGATATCATTTGTTAAAATCAGCTTATATTTACAAAAGTTACTAAAGTTTTAAATCACGCACAAGATCGCAAAAATATGCATTTGTCACAAAATGTGGCTCAGCCGATTTTGGTAAATATTCCAGATTCATCATCACTTTGTTTATGTTAAGTTTCATTACATTTAATTGCACTTAATACTGGCTTAGTAACAGTTAACACATTAGCATACTTAATGCTATCACGATTTTTATATTGATAACCAGTGATGTTTGTTTGGCAAAAATAACAGTCTTGTGGTTTATGGAATATTTGATGATGCCAAATCATTGGGAAAGATAATGGTAATGGCTGGCTTATAAGCTTTTCGGTCTTAGTTTTCTTAAGCATACTGGAACAGCTTGTACAAATACTTTAGGGTTTATACCATTTGCTAGAACTGTATGAGCAGTTAAAAACTGTATTGAAGGCATTTACCAAGGCTTTATTTTTCTTCAGATCAAAGCGATGTTTTTTTGTCAGCGAATAAACCGCAAACATATGTCTGTCTGTCCGTCTGTTCATATGTTGAAAACACGCTTACTTTCGAACAACTCAAAAGAAATGAACAAACTTGGTGCCAAATTGCTTGCAGTTATCCTAAGCAGTTTGCGATTGAAATTCAGCAAAATCGGTGCAGTTGGACCAGAGCTATGAATCAAAATGTGGAACCATCACCTAAAAAAAATGATAACTTTGTTATAAAAAATAACATAAATGGTGGAACAAGGCACGGAATGAGATAAGATTTTGCAAAAATTTGTTTTATTCGACTGGAAATCACGCTGTAAAATTTCGTGAAGATCCGTCCATAATTTACCTTAGGCCCCATATAAACACTACATCCGGAAAATAGTTTAGTACGCCTAAAACCGATAAAAAATAATGCTATCATAACAAAATTTGAGTTGAAACTGTTACTCAAGCTAGTTTAAATTGCTAAATAATTTAATATAGATCTAAACCTCAAACCAACCAATTTTAATGCTGATGTCTGTTTTTATAAAGATAAATTAATAATAAATAGACATCATATAGATATCCCTCCTGAAATATTCGAACAGTCGGTGGAGGGTATTAAAAATTCGGCACAGCTGAATATAGCACTCTAACTTGTTTTTATTCATATTTTTTGCGCGGAGGGAGAAAATACTAAAAATAGGTGTTAATGAAAAGTTGAATAACTTATACAATTTTTATCCGATTTGAAAAATTAAAACCATGTTTTGTTAAGAACTAAATTTTCTTCATACGCTAATATAAATTTTTATAAGCTTTCATATTAAAATAAGCAATGAAAAGCTTCTAAAATCAAAAAAGTTTATAATTTTCGTTTTTTTTGGAGATATTCTTAACAAAAACAATACTTATAATTTACAAATGTATAACAAAATGCACGTAATTTTAATGCGTAATCAGTTTTCTTTCCAAACCTGTTAAAAAAATTAAAATCGGACAAGAACTGACTGAGTTGCAGGTCGATAAGTTGACGTACATCACTGAAAACGGTTTTTTTAAAATAACTTCTGAATTTGAGGGTGTTTCTGAAATTTTTTGACACAATTTTTAATGTACTCAACAAGACCAATAACCCACGCTAGGTCGTTTTCCAAGTTTGTTTACACTGTAGCACCGTGTTATCCATTTTTTAATTGATTTTACATGTTTTTCCTAACTTTTGTTTTTTCCGTACTTATGTCAAGAATTCTTCTTGAAGTCCAAAGTACAATTTTTTTTTTTTTTTTGTTTTTTCATGTTGTAAAATTCCTTTCTTCATAAAAATAATTTAATGAAAATTTAATTTGGTGAACATAAGCCTGATTAAAAATATTAAAAGCTCTATGTGTACATTTGTCCTTCAAGTTGTGCTGAAAAAGGTCAACAAGAAAAAGAAAGACAAAAAAAAAAACAAAAAAAATGTACTTTGGACTTCAAGAAGAATTCTTGACATAAGAACGGAAAAAACAGAAGTTAGGAAAAACATGTAAAATCAATTAAAAATGGATAATCATTCAAAGAAGCAAAATTCGATCTACCAAAGGTTAAAAATACAATTTGGTTTAAGGATTGATATTTGACTATTGACGTCAGCAGTCGTCGATGGCTGCGAGTGTAAGACGGCAAATCCATCTGAGGAGATCGAGTGGTTGCGATCGAAACATATCATGGTAACCAGCCGCCTGGGTTCGAATCTCAGGTCAGTCAAGAATGAATGATTATCAATAACAATTTTAATTAATTTTCATGTTGTAAAATTCCTTTCTTCATAAAAATAATTCAGTGAAAATTAAATTTGATGAACTTAAGCCTGATTAAAAATATTAAAAGTTTTTTTTTTATTTTACAAATATTATATGTATGTATGTATGTAAACTAAATGTTAATTTTCTGTCCATGTTGTTTCAACTCTGTTTTAATGTAAAAACATGAATAAAAACAAGAAACAAAAAAAAGGACATGGGCATTGAATAATATCACAGTACAACATTTTTCAGGTGATTCAATTATGATAATTGCTTATGAAAGAAGATCAAAAAGAAGAACTTCAGCATCATTAGTTTGGTCATGGTACCTCAATAAATAATTTAAAAATTAATTAGAAGTAAGTAAGTATCGTATAGGGGAGTTTTTCACGTTTTAGGCTCTTTTGTTTGTCATAACTCGAGAACCACTAGTCCGAAAAAGCTGAAAAAATTTAAAAAAATTTATCAGAGTTCGAAAAAAAACTGTAAAGTACACAATTAAGTGTAGCATACCGTATTTTGCCATGAACAGCACACATACACATTCGTTACAAGAATTCAAAATAAAAAAAAAACATTTTTCTGTTTGTGACTGTGTGCAGACACAATATACGGTACACAGCGGGAATGAGCTGACGCACACAAACAATACGATAAGGTACATCACACCTTTTAGCGTACATGTACAGTATTTTTAGCGCACTTATCTGTTCTTTTTAGTGAACAAGTATTGTACTTTTAACGTGCGAAGAAAATTTTATAAAATCAAAAAGGAGCCAAAGTATGATTTTAAGGTGAGCTATATAACAGGAGTGCAGAAATATAAGAAGCATGCAAAAGTGTAGTAGTTCGCCAAACAGCGAAGACTGCACATGTGAATGGCCGTTTTTAACTTTGTACAAATACAGTGTGTAAGATAAATGGTAATAGAAGGAATTAAAAACATATTTTATGATAAACAATGTCTTTTCTAATGTCTACAGTCTTTTAGATTATTAAACATTTAAATGGCATAGGGAAAATGTTATTAAGAGGCATTATGATTATTTTTATAGCTAAATGACTGATTACACTGATAAGAAAAAAAAGTTTTTTATTAGAATTAAAAAGATTTTTTGGCATGGTTAACAGGCGAAAAAAATTATAAAAATAAATCTGATTTATTTAAAAAAAAACAAATTTTACAACCAAAACTATTTCTTGTGATTATACATATATTAATAAAAATTTGGGTTGGGTTTTGCCTATCACTGTACATTCTCTTGTAAAACATTTTTGTGCATCAATCCCTGCAAATATTATTGGACCACCTGATCCAATTTCATGAAATGGACTACTCCATGGACTGGTCCGATGTAATGCAAGCATGGACCATGTCATTGTTAAAAAGTGTTTGTAGTGAGACGACATGACTTTGTTTTTTAACGAGATGTTTTCGTTTTTAAACAAAGTTAAAACTAATCCTCTTGTGTACACAATGGAGTAGTTTTAAAACTACTCCTTTGTAGTCCAAATATGGGTTATATGGTGCTGCCCTAGGACATCGTAATGTTAAATAGACCATGTTTTTTCCATACGTTTGGGTTACTTTTGGACTAGTCCTAGTCCCTTGTGGGCTACTCTTTACACGCGTGTTTGGACTGGTCCTATTATTTGCAGGGATTCATCAGAGAAAAAAATGTTGTAAGTAATGATCAGCGTTGTCAACTTGGTGCGTTTCGCACCATTTTAGGTGCTTTTTTAAATTTTTTGTGCCAAAAATGCATGGCAACAAAGTGAAGAAAAAAATTTATCGTTAAGCAGTCATAATTTGTTAGTGAACTACAATTTTCTTTAAGAGATGTAATGAAATTTAATAGATGTATATCGGTAACCAATATCGGTAGCTAACAACACAAAAAAGTTCTTGTTAAAAATAACGGTATTATGTGTAAACAAAAAAAAGCCATGGTCCGATTCCAAAAAAATTAGGATTCAACCTTGTAACAATTAACACATATATCCCAAATTAGATTAAATTTTTTCCAAAATTGCGAAAGTATAGACTTTGCGCACAAGGTTAACTTGGGAAGACAGACCTCATTAGATCGACTCTTAAATTGATTCTGAGTCAATCGATATACTAAACTAGAACCCTTTTTAAATGTATTACACATATATATTAGTACAAACTCGTAATATCCTCTTCACATACAGTAGTGTGGGTTTAGAAAGTAAGAGCAATATGTTGTGCTGTAGTGGATCGGTTTTATGACAGTTGAATGTGATGCCATTTGGATTTTGCAATGCTCCAGCTACATTCGAGCGTTTAATGGAGCAGGTTCCAAAATATCTTCACTAAAAGACATGCTTGGTGCACTTTGACGACATTATTGTCACTTGATGAGCACCTGAAAAACTTGGAAGAAGTGTTGAAACGTATATCCACGGAAGACTTCCAAAATTAAGTAAAGTAACTGGGACATCACCTAACCTCCAATTTCAACAGATAAACATAAAATAATAGCTTTAATGAATTGCCCCCGTCCGAAAAATCTGCATGAATTGCGCAGTTTTCTAGGCTTGTGTGCATACAATTGATGTTACGAATATTTGTATTCGTATTCGAAATGCCGAATATTCGCCTGCTTTACTTTATTCGTATTCTCCAAATTCAAGGGAATGTTTTGCGAATATTTTGTTAATGAATTCCAAAAAAGAAAAAACACAAAAGTGTAAAAAATACATAAAATTAAACAAAAAGTATTGATCTTATTAGAAAAGATTTTTGTCCTTAACACAAAAAAATCTTCGTTTAGAAAAGTAAAAAACAAACAAACATTAGAAGTTTGTGCCGGTACAAAACTATTTTATGAAAATTACTCAAGTTTTAAGTTTAACTTTTCCAGATTTATTATCTTTTGGAGCAATGTGCTAATTATCGTAAGAAAATTATCGACAAGTGGATTTCAAATTTAGTCATCGGAATGGGATAATAAAGTTAAATATATTTAGTGGTGTGACAGTTTTTACAATTTATTTTTTACAACGCAAATAGAAGATTTTTTTTCAATTACATTTTTAATATCGAGTTGCGTTTTAGTTCAGATTGGATATTCGTATTCGCTGAATATTGGCGCAGATATTCGTATTCGCAAATATTAAAAATTTATATTCGTGGCATCTCTAGTACAAATCAATACAAACAAATTTGTTAGGTTTTTTTATTTTTGTGAAGTATCATATTTTTTTCCTAAAACCCTGAACTGTAAAAGACTGCTTTATTATAATATTTTTTAATACAAAAATATTTCACTTTTTATTTAAAATTAATCCAATAAACATTTTAAATTAAAAAGAATGACTAAACTTGGTGCAGAAAAAGTTAGTAAGTGAAACAAATGATGTGAACAAGCTTCTTCAAACGCTATATGGGGAAGGCATAAATTCAGTAAATTTAAATTATTATGAAATATTAAACAATTTATCGTCAAAAAACTTGTAAATAAATTTAGAAATACTATTTTAAATAAAAATTTAATTGTAAAACCTACTTGCAAATATAATGAATCAAATATTTTTAATAAATCAATATGTTTAAAAATTATATCATATAATATAAACGGTCGAGAAAATAAAATCTTTTTAAATGATTTTTTCCAATATATAAAAAGTTTTGATGTATTTGTGCTGTTAGAAACTCATATACTTGAGGAAAAGGTAGAACGTTTAAAAAAATTTTTTTGTGGCTATGATATGTATTGGAATCCGGCATTTAAAAATAGTAGATTCGGAAGAGGAATAGGTGGATCTGTCTACGGTGTGAAAAAAGACGTATCAAAACATAATATACATTCCAATTTCAAAAAAACCGGAGAGATAGTATAGATTATAATAAAAAACAACAACAAAACTTTAAATATATGTGGGTAATTCCATGTCAAAACGACCAAGAGTGGGACACGACCTCTTCCGATTGTAATGAAATTTGGTGAGGAACATATATAACGAAAAAAAATTTGAAAATTTTTTTTCAAAAGTTATGTCATATTCAAAATGTCATAATTTCGCTGATTTAGCCGAATGTGTTGAGCTTATTTCTTCAATATCTCGAAAACTATTTGACATACGAAGAAGATTAAAATGTCATTTTAAAGAGAATACTTGGGACTACAAAACATATTCTGAAAAGAAATAATTTTTTTGAAAAATGTAATATCTGCAAAATATTAAATTTTAAAAACGGACTAAGTCAAAAACCTATTTTTTTATTTGGCTGATTTTTTTTTATATAATACTCCAAACTTAAAAAATCCTGAAACTTTGAAGGAGGTGTTTTTTTTTCTTTTTTAAGATATGCTTTTTTTTCTTTCGCAACCTTTGAAAAAATAATCTTAAAAAAGAATTTTAATATTGTAATTTTGAGCAATAAGTACACAGTGCTAGTTACAAAAAACAGACCAGCCGCGCACCTTGCATTTTGCCCTAATTGGGGCACGCTGAATCCAGTGGGACTTACCGTTTTTTTAGATTGGCTCTTGTTTTCAAGAATTACCGTTATTTCGAAAATGTAAGAGGCTGCACAGCATATATTTGCGTAAATCGAAAACGGTTTAGTTTATTGAAATAACTAAAAAAAACCGAAATTCGGCAATAAATAATAAAGTGGGGTTGGTCATACATTTGACCCATCTAGGAGCATCCTACGCGCCACCAAAAATTCTATTTTAAGATTATTTTTTCAAAGGTTGCGAAAGAAAAAAAATCATATCTTAAAAAAGAAAAAAAAACACCTCCTTCAAAGTTTCAGGATTTTTTAAGAACAGTTTAGAGTATTATATAAAAAAAAATCAGCAAAATAAAAAAATAGGTTTTTGACTTAGTCCGTTTTTAAAATTTAATATTTTGCAGATATTACATTTTTCAAAAAAATTATTTCTTTTCAGAATATGGTTTGTAGTCCCAAGTATTCTCTTTACAATGACATTTAAATCATCTTCGTATGTCAAGTAGTTTTCGAGATATTGAAGAAATAAGCTCAACACATTCGGCTAAATCTGCGAAATTATGACATTTTAAATATGACATAACTTTTGAAAAAAAAATTTTAAAATTTTTTTTCGTTCATATATGTTCCTTATAAGATAAAAGGAACCTTCTCACCAAATTTCATTACAATCCGAAGAGGTCGTGTCCCACTCTTGGTCGTTTTGACATGGAATTACCCATGTAGTTCCACTTTATCTAAGAGAAGCTAACTGGATGGCAGATTTTGAAAAAGTAAAACATTTTTTAATAAACGAAAACGTAGAAAATCCGATTTTAATTGGCGACCTAAACATCAGAATAGGAAATATACAACAACCATTAGATGATTTTTTTAAATCGACTTTTAAAGCCGGTTTGGACACAAGGAAATCTATAGACGTAACCGATAATAAAAAGCGAAAATCTTTCATTGAGGTATGCGAAGACTTTGGGTTACATGTATTAAATGGGTGTACAAAAGGCGATGAGAATGGCAATCTAACTTATATAAGCGGAGTAGGGCAATCAGTCAACGATATATGCGCCTCAGCACATGAATATTTAGAGTGAATTGAAAGTTTTTCGGTAGAAAGTAAGGGATGGTCTGACCATATGCCAATTGTTTTAATTATAAATATTAAAGGAAGAAATTTAGAAGGGCCAATGAAGTTACTACCAAAGCTTAAGTGGGATGAAAGCAAAATAGAGATTTATAAAGAAAAACTTAATCAACAGTTAAATATATATAAACAACAAAAGGATGTATTAAATTTGCAAGATTTCATAAACGTTATCAACATATCAAACCCTTATAAACACAAAAATGAAGTACATATTACAACAGAAAACAAATCGTTTAATTTCAAGTGCTATAATATGAGGGAAAAGTCTTTTAGAGCTCTTACCACATTTCGTTTAAACCCAACAACAAGCAACAGAGAAAAATATGTTTTCGAAAATAAAAAATATAAAGAAATTTGTGAGAGAAGTAAATACGAATATTACAGGAAGATAGAAAATAAGATCAATTTAGTAAAAACTGGTAAAGATTGGTGGAATCTTATTAAAGAAATAAAAATCAAAGAAATGCAGTCG
The DNA here is from genome assembly GCA_949318255.1 of Pollenia labialis. Lineage (NCBI taxonomy): Eukaryota > Metazoa > Arthropoda > Insecta > Diptera > Polleniidae > Pollenia > Pollenia labialis. Next base: position 138,512,538 of record OX439141.1, on the reverse strand, counting down.
AAGCCTGATATACCGGCAAATGTGTTCAAACAATATTTTTCTACTCTTTTGAATACGCCGGATATTTCACATAATATAATGTATGCTGCAGTGAAATATACGGATGAAAATCTAGATCAACCTATTTCTACTTTTGAAATAAAACACGTACTAGCCAAAGCCAAGAAAAACAAAGCCCCTGGAGAGGACCGCGTCAGCTATGAATTCGTTAAGAACTCAACGGATATTTTTGTGGAAGAGCTGGCAAACACATACAACATTATTTATGAAACAGCAAATTTGGATGAAAAATTTACGACAAGTATACTTTTTCCAATTTATAAGAAGGGGGAAAGGAATACTGTGAGTAATTATCGTGGTATATCTTTTATAAATACAATTGCAAAAATTTTTATGGGCATTCTAAATAATCGTCTTAATGCGTGGCTAACTAAATACAATAAACTCTCCGAATACCAAGCTGGATTTAGAGAAGGATACTCAACGGTTGATAATTTATATAGTTTATCCGAAATTGCCTTAAGTTCAAAGAAAACAAAAAATTTTAAGTTTTTTTCGTGGATTTCAGTGCAGCGTTTGATAAAATCTCAAGGAAATCTCTGGTTTATAAACTTAATACTATTGGCGTATCAACAAAAATGGTCCAAATGATCGAAACCATATATAGTAACACTAACTTTAAGGTATGGGATGGAGAGGAGGTCTCAGACGAGTTTGAAACTGGTTCTGGAGTTAAACAAGGCTGTTTACTTTCACGCACACTTTTTTCAATATATCTAAACGATTTGCACGAATATATAGGAGGAGGAGTAAATATAGGGTCTACACATTTAAGATTACAAATGTATGCTGACGACATCGTGATTTTAGCTGATGATATCGTAACAATGCAACAAATGATATTAAAGATATTGTGAGATGTGGAACCTGCAGGTCAATTTGAGCAAATCAGAAATTATGATATTCAGAAAAGGAGGAAGAATCGCAAGACGGGAAAGATGGACCTTTAATGGTGAGCCTGTAAGAATCACAAATGAATATACGTATTTGGGAGTTACTTTAACGCCTTAAATGTCTTTTAAAAAACACGTTGAAAAAAGAAATTTATCTGCAAAAAACAGCATTAATGCAACATGGAATGATTTTTTGGCGAAAAAAGAGATATTCTTAAAAGCAAAATGGAATTTGTTTAAATCTGTATGCCGTGGAATTATGTCCTATGCCGCCCAAATATGGGGATTTTCTTCTTTTGAAGAAGTAGATAAACTTCTACGTTTCTTTTTAAAAAAATTTTTAAAACTGCCACCTTTTACACCCACATATATATTGATGCTGGAAACTGGTGTAGAGAATAATTTTTTATTTACATTGGATTTACATATAAGATATATTATTAGAACATTACATGAATGCAACAACGACCGTTTACCAAACCAGCTAACAAGAATTATTATACAAAAAAAAGTATATTGGTATGAGCAAATAGATGCACTAGCTAATGAAGTAAATACCTCCACAGTTTCCGAATGCTCTACAAAAGAAAGCTGGCAACAATTAAGATTTGATATTTTATCAGGATTAAAACTTAAAGAACTACAAAATCATCTAGAAAAAGCAGCTACTACAAACCGGTTTTACTCTAAACTCGAGGCCTCAATCATATTTTGAAATTTCAAATAACACAACAGCTATTAGCTACATATTCAAAGTTAGAAGTGACCTACTTGAATTAAATGGAACAAGGTTTCAGCAGCAAAGATCCCGTGATTGCTCGTTATGCAATCTTAATCAGATTGAAAATATCTTACATTTCATAGCCATATGTCCTATTTTGCGTCATATCAGATATAAACATTTTAAAAAGTTTACCTTGACTGAAAATGAGTTAATAACTATTGTAAACAACCCTACAGAAAATTTTAAAGAAATATATGGATTCATTATACATGCGATAGGTTACAGGAAGGAGCTTTTAAATGAGTTTAACTATTAACCTTATTATATAATACACAAAAACTTTGTCATATTTATTTCCTTCCGACTGACGACATTATGTCATAGTCGTACGTTCTTATTTTTTTTATTTTTTTTTTATTATTATTTTATTTATTATTTAAAAAAAATTGTTATCACAAAGAAATGAATTAAATAAAGAACATTTAACCCTAGAACACACACCCGGGTACAAATGTATCTACTTGCAACTTTGCAGTGCTGTAACTCAGGACCGGCTTAACTTAAGGAATATAGATTTCGGATCTAGGAAACATAAGTAATATCTATTTGTTTAAAGGTTATTTTATGCAATTCGGATCAGTGGTTCAGAAGCTACGCGCTTCCAAAGTCGACACCTACGTAAACACACACCCGGGATACGTTTGTACCACACCAGCTAATATCAAAATAAAAAATAACAAACCATTTTATAGTGTGTTTAAATTACATTATTTTATTTGAAAAACGAAAATAATGCATTATTGTTACATATTGTGCACTCGATATTGGTGAACGAATGTTCAAGACACATTGGCTTCTTATATTTGCCACACACCTTTTTGGGTTTTCTACGTCGTTTTGTTTCTTGAGCATAGGATAGGTTAAGTGCCATGGGCAGCCATCGAGATACAGCTCACTTGGGTCCCTTATTGGTCCCTTTGTGATATCTAGCGCCAATGCCCATCCTATAGAGCAGTTACTCAGATGACGTCACTACAAAGTTCAACCAATTCGTCTTCCTAGTGAAGAGAAGAACTTCTACATTAGTCGTTAAATTCCAGACCCATTCTTCCAGCATGAGTCCCCACCGGCCAGTGTCCAGTCACAACCGATATCACTGTCCTAATCTTATCCCTGCTGAACTTAAGTAGAGAGTTAGTTCTCCGTTCATCATCATATCCAGGCCATAGGATCCTGGATATCGAGCAGGTGGACACACAGGTCCACCTCATCTGCGCAACTCTGTAAGACTCGCGCCTGATAAGTGACTTACAGTGAGCCATTGGAAGTCCAATGAATTGGTCAATGAACACGTCATCCATTCGACCACCTTGTTTGGCCAGCCCATCTGCGTGCAGCCGTGTCGCTGAGCAAAGAGCCATCTGTTTGGCCATGTTGTCTACCGGGAGCCAGTTTCATATCATAAACAGTGCCCTCGTCGGAGTAGATCGCATTGATCCCGTGATAATCAACGCAACAACTCTATGTACTTTCTCAAGCATCGCGCGGTTCCTGGTCTTATCCAAAGCAGTCCACCATACAACGACCCCGTAATACAGAGTCGGCTTTACTACATCCTCAAAGATGCTCCAGTTTCTACCGATTGCACCCTTACACGCATATATGGCAACTATTGCCCTTTCCACTCTCATCCGGAAATTAAGTCCCAATGACAGCTTGCTATCCAGAACCACGCCCAGATACTTGACACTGTGAGAAATATGAAGCTGAGTTCCGTTTAATCTCGGAACACCTATCGTAGAGAAAATTTCCCTATTCCTGAGTAGATTGTCCACAAATCTACATATGTCATCGTCGATCCCAAGACTCCTCATGGACGCCACAATATATTCCGGGCTGACATTGTTGAAGGCCCCCTCAATATCGTGAAAGGCCACGAGTGTGTACACCTTGAATTCGAGCGATCTCTCAATAGTTCCGACTAGAGAGTGAACAAATCTTGAGCATAACTTGAATAAGAGTTTCCTGCATGCACTCTTTTGCTTATATCTTTTGAACCATGTAGAATATTTGCATGAAACAGAACTAAAACATTTTTCAAATATTTATTTACGTTTAAAAAAAAATGAAATTGGACCATTTAAACATAAGAAAAATCCAAAATAAACTAGTAGGTACAAACGTATCCCGGGTGTGTGTTCTCGTAGAAAAAGTTGGGTATGCATCGTACGGTTAACTAACTAACTAACTTAGTGCGTTTCTATTTTGCTTCACATTTTTGGTGCGTTTTGAAATTTCAAAGTTGACAACGCTGGTAATGATCAGTTGTAAAGAGTGTGCGTATACATAAATATGTAAATTGTTTGTGCACATTTTTAAGTGGTAAACAGGGTTGCCGAACTTAGCATTTTCGTTTGGTAGGGTGGTAGGCTATACCTAATTTTGGTCGGTTTGAGAAAATTTACTTTTTCATTTTATAAATTGACTTGTTAAATTTTGTAGGTCAAAGTGTGTTGAAGCAACTGACTATATCGCTAGGCAATAGAAAATATAATATCTATTAAAAAAACAGAATATATTCTTGATTGTTGGTGAAACTTCGGTTGTACCAATGAAGAAATGAAAATAAAAAAATTTCAACAACAAACAATATTCCTTTAAAAAAATTATTGAATTGGCAACAGACGGCGCTAACGCCATGGCGGGTAAAGAAAGTGGACTAAAAAACTTACGAAGCAATGAATTTGTTTTATTTTAGTGCGCTCTCTAAACCTTTGTTCATGTTACGCATGTAAAATGCTGGGGAAAAATATAGAGGTTCTTTGTTGTAACATTAACAGTTTTTTCCCATAGCCCTTAAAGAATTACTGAACGAAAAGAATTTCAGGAATACTGTTGGGTACCACCTCATAAGATATTAGGTGTTTCTTATACAAAACGCCAATCTTTAGAGGTTGTTATTGCAAGAATTACTGAACAGTGGGATGCTTTGGTACTGTATTTTGTATCATGCTTTTACGAAGTCAATGGTATAAGAGCTGTAGAACTCTCAGAAAATATGTCTTAAAAAGTCAAATGCCATTTTTTATTTGTGTCATAAACAAGTATATTGCGAGGCTGACTTGAAATCGAATAATAGCCACTCTCTAAATCGCAATCGCAAGAAGTTATCCTACTTCAAAAATTATGAAAGATCGGAAGCAAAACGCAAAAGTTTTCGAACACCATGAATTAAATCTAGCGTCTTGCGACTTCAAATCGTGCGATTGTTAGAAAATGGCCGATATACTTATCATAATTAATAATCTTAATAAAGATTATCAAACAGATGAATATCGTTTGTCAAATTTATAATCATGTTTAAAGTCCAATAGTTTTACACATTTTAATTAAATTTAAAAAAAAGGGTTTGATACATAGCGACACTAACATAAGGCGATTTCGATAAAAAAAAATCATATTGATGTCTTTAACATTTTTATTGACACAGAAGTTAAAAAAGAAATACATATGTACTTAAATTTAAAATTGGAGTGTACTGGAAATCGAAAACGTAAAACGCAACAGTCGTTTTTTAACTAAGATTTCTGTAATAAAAGAATTGTATGACAAATTTTATGCAAATATTTGTCAATTTAACAGAATTTTATAACAAACATTATAAAAATTGCATTTAAAGTGTATTAAAAAGAGCTCCCAAATTCTTGCGTTTTGCGTTTTCGAATACCAGCACACCCCTGCTAGATTTGACTCTAAGTATGAAGAAATTAAAATGTTACAAATAATTACTCTTTTTAAGTTATTTTTTAATCAAGATTTGCCTATTTATATAGTCACATATCTAAAATTTTCCAATATTGTGGATTGTTTCCTTAACAGAAATTAACCTTTTAGGCAATGATATATTTTCGAATTATGTGAATTCCATTAAAAACGGATTCCAATTAAAATATTTTACGATCATGCCATCTTTGCCTTTAATTCACTTTGGTCCCACATAATTGCGCATCTGTCGAATGCAAGTTTTCAACACTTTTTTAATAGAAACAATGTTGTGAAATAAACACGATATAAGAACAGTTAACGGCATAATGCTCTGGTAAAATAATGATGCACGCTACATGTGGTCAGCAAAAAGGGATCTTTCTTAAAAGAAAAAATTGTGCATATACATATGTAAATCCAAATTGTAATTAATTTTTTATTGGTATTATTGCATATGTTCAATGAACAGTTCTAGTTTATAAGCGTTATTAAATAAATTTTTATATGCTTTTTTGTTACTTATTGGTTTTATTATAAATTGCATATTGCAAAAAAAAAAAATATAAAGTTATGCTTTACTTCATACATATACATTCGTATGTAAATTTTTAAATAATTGAAAAAATTGGTCGGTTTCAAAGGTTTTTGTATTGGTTTTGGTTTGATAAAAACTTGTTAAACGGCAACCCTGGTGGTAAATTGAACGTCGAAAATTGTTGTTGTGCTATGCATTATTCAAGTTTTTTTGAAGAAAAAAAAATATTTTAACACTCATAAAATTATTACAGTAATTGATTGCCGATTATAAAAAAATAAATTTTTCGTACTAATAAAATTTAATACAAATGTACATACATAGTTAGTTTTTAAATAACTTCGTTTTATACATTTATGCTTGTTAATCAAAAAACAAATTAGCAAAAAAAAAATAAAGTTTATTAGTACATATTATGTTATGTGGTTTGATTTTTTGTCGTTTAAAATATATTTTTAAAAAGCCCCAATATACTTTGGGATGAGTGCTCTTGTTTCTTTTTTATAAATTTTTTTTTTTTGCAGTAAAAGAGTTTGTGTTTTTTTTATATATTTTAGGTAAATCCTCTTTTTTATCTAGTTGTTTTTGTATGCATCTGCATGGACATTGGCTTATTAAGCAATACTTATGGCCCACACATTAACGCTGTAAAATAAGTGTATACAACATTTGAGGTAATTGATATGCATATACGCATACCTGAGTACCAGTGTTGCCAATTTAGCCATTTAGTGGCTAGATTTAGCCATTTTTCACCCTGTTTAGCCATTAAAAAATGAATTTAGCCATTAGCCATTTTTAGCCATTTTTCAACTGGTTTAGCCATAAAATTTTTCTTGCCGTTTTTCTTTTAAAAGAATAATTTTTATTTTATTATAAAAATATATAACAGCAAAATAAACATTTTAAATAATTAAAACGGCTTTAATTTAAATCACAACTTTTACAAATGTTGAAAATCGCTATAAACGATGATGATGAAACATCTTTCAAAATAAAGGAACAGTATTCCAATATTAAATTTATAAAACGGATCAACACACACATCGGTGTTTCTTTTTGGTTGCAAGTATTTCAGAATTTACTATAAAGTTGCTCTCACTTTCATGGTCTAATGCTGAAGTAAACATCGTTAAAAGTAATTTCAGAAATAGGTTACATTTAGCAACCGGTAATTCGATTTTATCAATGAAATATTTATACCAACACCACAATAGTGGAGAGGGTACTATGCGTTTGTGCTGATGTTTGTAACACCTTAAAATATTGATCCTAAGTCCACCTTTTCGTAAACCGATTGACTCAGAACCACTTTCTGAGTCGAATTAACGATGTTTGTCCGGCTGGCTGGACGTCCATGTAAACCTTGTGCGTAAAGTACATATCGCAAATTTGCAGATCATTTAATAAAATTTGGTACACAGGTTCTAATGAGGTGTAGGGTATCATATTGTCGGGTTTGACCGACTATATTTTCTTACTTGTTTTTATTGTAGATCTGGAATCAAAAGGTTGGGTAAATGTTGTCGTGATTACTATTTACCTTAAAATTTTTTAAAACTAATAGGCACGAGTGATTCCTATGAGATGAACAATAACGACATAACATTTATCGATGATTTTATTTTTTAAATATCTTTCAGAATATTAAACAACGTTTATTCTTATTTAAGAAATTGATCTTAACTAACAATTTCATTGTAAACAACTTTAAATGAATTATTTGTGTTGTGTTATTGAATTTTAATGTGTTTTTAATTAAAAAGCTTTTAGCCATTTTTTAGCCCATTTTTAGCCATTTTTTCCCGCAAATTTAGCCATTTTTGGTCTCCAAGTTTTGGCAACACTGCTGAGTATATATGCAAATATATGAAGATCCTTTTTATGGGCATTTTTTACTTGTGCCTTGTATATTTGAAGAAAGAAAAAAATAATTTTTATGACTGCTCTTGTTTTTTATAATAACATTTTTTTCATGTAAAGAATTGTTCATAGATTTAAAGTAATTTTTTTCTTGACTATTTTTATGAGCAATATTTATGGCACCAAACTCTTTCATATGAAATATCATTCATAAAAACCCAAATGCAACAAATTCGCAGAAAATTTAGGAATTGTTATTGAGCTTTGTGGTATTCGAGTTTATTTGAAAAAAATTTTTATGACTTCTCTTGTTATTTATAATTTAAAATTTTTTCAGTTACAGAATTGTTGTTATTTTTTATATTCATAAATACCTATTAGGTAAATCTTTTTTAATTAATATTTTTGTATGCACTTGCCTGGATAATGGTATATTTAACAATAATTATGGCACTAACCTTTTTCAGAAGCAATATCATGCAAATAATTCGCGAAAATTTGGGAATTTTCAGTTGACTTCAACCATCATGCATTTTAATTGCTCATTTAACATTTGGTTGAAAAGAAAGTAAGATGCCGCGCCCTAAATATTATTTTTGCACGATTATTTTAGTTTAATCGATGAAAGTGACGTATTTTGTGATAATGGAAGTTGTGAAAAAAAATTAAATAATCATACCGGAAATCTAGAAAGACATTTAAAACGGTTCCACCCAACTTTATATTCAGATTACATTGCAATAAAGTGTGCAAATAAAAATAAAGTTAATGATTTAAAAACCAAAACAGATAAAACCTATTTCAATCAAACTAACATTGAATTGGCGATTGTAGAATTATTTACAAGGAATGGACGCCCACTGCGTATGGCGGAAGATCGTGCTTTCAAAATATTAGTTCAACCTGCTTTTGATGCTTTGGGAATAAATGTTAATGAGCATAACGTAGCTGAAAGAATAATAGCATTTTCTAAAAAAGTAAAACTAGATATAAAAGATGATTTAAAAGACAAAATGATTTCTTTAAAAATTGATGCAGCAACAAGACAAGACTTGAGTGTTCTCGGTATTAATGTGCAATATATAAAAAATGCGTCTATACAAATTAAAACACTAACAATAAAAGAACTCAAATTAAGTCACACTAGTGAATATCTTAAAACCATCATATTAGAAGTTCTAAAAGAATACGAGATTAATATTCATCAAATTTTCACAATTACTACAGACAATGGCGCGAATATGGTAAAAGCAGTGAAAGACATGAACAAAAATATGCAAGATTCCATACAAAGAGAACGCTTTTCTACGGAAGAATACATCGATATTAATTCCATAGAGAACAAAATGGCTTTGATTGTATAAAATTTTTCTGTGTACAATATAACTGGCATTCGTTGTGGCGCTCATACTCTACAACTTTGTGTACACGACGTTATAAAAGTACCGGAAATTAAAAATAAATTGGACACTATTAGATCAATAGTTAAAAAATTAAGAACGCAAAGTTATTTAAATATATTAAAAACCAGCAACTACAAAAAACCAATAATAGATTGCGCTACAAGATGGAATTCCACGTTTGATATGCTCAGAAGATTATTAGACATCAAGGATATAATTGAGCCATTGAGCAATGAAAACCAAAGTTTGTACTTAAGCGCCAATGATTGGATCTTTGTTAAAGAGCTTATAGATATTTTCGAACCGGTTTACAATGCTACAATCAAATTGCAATCGGAGCAATTATGTTATAGTGAAGTATATATCATTATAATGGATTTATTATTTCAAGTAGATAATTTAGCGCCGAGTGATACATATGTCAAAATTATTAAAAAATTCATTAAATCATCGGAAATCTAAATTATTTGATATAGAATTGTTCAATGCAGCAGTACTTTTGGATCCCAAAATTAAAATGTGTACGAACTCACAACAGAAGGAAAGAGCAAAGAAATATATAATTGATTTATATAAGCAAATAAATTCAATAACTGGTTAATATCCAACTGATATTTTCACGAATTTAAAATGAAAATAAAAAGGGAATAATTTTGTTTTTAATAAATGATGTATTTATTTTAGAAAATAAATTTGAAGAAAGCAGCGTTTTGACAAATATTAGTGCAGAGGGGCCCATCCACTAGTAAAATACCAAGGTCATTTTCTGATTATCTGCAAAATTTGGATCCTAGTACATCTAAAGCAGACTCAATACTTTCTGATATAGAAAATAACTTTATGTTGTATGAGCGAGAAACGAGATTGCCTTTAAATTCTAACATCTTAGAATATTGGTCCAAAAGTAATAATTCCTTGTCGAAGATAGCTGAAATAATTTTGGCAGTACCATCCACACAAGTCAGCGTTGAACGAATTTTTTCATCCTTAAAATACATACTATCCGATCAGCGCAATAGGCTATCAGCTTTAAACGTGGAACATATATTAATGGTAAAATCAAACGGAGTTCTTACTTATGAAAATTAACAAAATTTAATGAAATAACAATGAAATAGATCTGTGATAAGTTATTCATTATTTGCTTGTATTTATTGCCTTGAGAAAACATAATACATTTTTTATTACAAAGAATAAATTTTTATCGTAGGTACTTAAAACGTTAATATTGTTTTATTTTGGCTTGACATTTCTAAATTTGTAAGTTTAAAGATATTCGCTGAATAGTTATGCGTAAAATAACTATATTTTTTTATTAAATTAAAAACGAATGAAATAATCCACAATCAATTATCGTAAAAATTTTATGAGTGTAAGAATAATTTTTTTTCTGCAAATAAACTCGAATAACGTAAAGCACAACAACAATTTTCGACGTTTCATTTACCACCCTACAAATAATATTGGACCACCTGACCCATTTTGATAAAATGGACTACTCCATGGACTAGTCCGATGTAATGCAAGCATGGACCATGTCATTGTTAAAACGTGTTTGTAGTGAGACGACATGTCTTTTTTTTTAACGACATGTTTTCGTTTTTAAACGAAGTTAAAACTAACCCTCTTGTGTATACAATGGAGTAGTTTTAAAACTACTCCGTTGTAGTCCAAAGATGGGTTATATGGTCCTGCCCTAGGACATCGTAATGTTAAATAGACCATGTTTTTTCCATACGTTTGGGTTACTTTTGGACTAGTCCTAGTCCCTTGTGAACTACTCTTTACACGCGTGTTTGGACTGGTCCTATTATTTGCAGGGCACTTACAAATGTGCACAAACAATTACACACATACACATTTTAAGACTTTCTTAGCGGTAAAAGTCAGAACAGCTTCTTATGCAGGCCTTATTAAAGGCCTAATTTGACATTTTTTATTCAATTACCATTCTGATCAAGGGGAATTGACTAGAAGGTGGGTCAAGTCAACATATGGTAATGTTTTTCTGTGGTGTAGTTGTCAAAGTTTGTATACAAACTACAGTTTTTATGCAAACAAACCTTTTTTTACTAGCAATATTTTTGAAAATCGGACCACAGACAATATTCCACATTACCTTCTATGAGAAGGGAGAAGAGAAGTACTAAGATATTTAGTTTTTTGCGCGTTATAAAATTAAAATTATATAAAAAACAGACCAAAACAGAATACAGAACGGTTAAATAAAAAAGAATACGTCATTTTAGTTGAGTTTAATACGTTAAAAAGAAGCTGTTTAAGTACTGCTAAAAAGTGTTAAAAAAAGTTTAAAAATTAAAAAATAAATGCACAATCAATACTTAATTGTTTTCTGATTTTTAGTTTTAATCAGGCTTTAAGTTCATCAAATTTAATTTTCATTAAATAAATAAATACCCATTAAAAGTGCACAATTAAATTTCTATAATAAATTTGGCTCTTTTTTTTAAATTTTGGCACAAAGTAAAAATTTTTATATCTCATGAATGGTTTTTAGAGCCAATAACTTGATGCCCTATTAACAAACATTTGAAAACCATTCTCATCTCATTAAAGCGTTCTAAAAGACATTAATTAAAATGAATTTCAGAATCTCGGGGGTATCGCAAACTAGTATCAATATACTTAAACAGTGTTTTAATAGAGTTGCACGATATATCTTTGGAATAACATATAGATCACACACTCATATGACTTCGTATACTATAAAACTATTGAAATGTGATTTTAAAATTGCATTAATATGAGAATATTATTACAATTTTATAAGGTTTTTAAATTAGGGAACCCTTCGTATCTTAAGGAAAAATTTTGTTTCGGGCACTCCACTAGAACTAGTTTAATGATCATACCTAGACATTCCACTCAAATTATGAGTAGGTCATTTACTGTCAGAGTCTCAAGATTGTGGAATTCCGTCATACCTTGGAGTGAGCGCACATTCTCAGATTCTATATCAAAGTTTAAGAAAATGTTATTAGAAAATCTGTAGCAAGTAAGAAGTTGACTGTATAAAGTTGCCACAAGTCCTTTTATCGTTTTCAACATTTGTGCAATAGGGGCGGTATTAAAAATAGTTATACATTATTTAAGAAATAAGAAGAAAAATGTAATATTTACCATACGATTAAGCTGGATTAATTTGGCCGACACGGCTTACAATCCATACCAAATGAATAAATAAATAATAGAATTAAGCCAGAGTGGAAGGCCTACCCCGCAATGACAACATGTGTAAAAAAGCTATGAAAATGCAATGGAGCGAGCAGGCCTTGTACATCCAAAATAAAGTACTGAGGCCTTCTTGAAGGAATCTGTATGCCCTCTTTTTCCCGCTGGGTATACATACATATTTACATATACCCTGCAAATAAATAGGACCAGTCCAAACACGCGTGTAAAGAGTAGTCCACAAGGGACTAGGACTAGTCCAAAAGTAACCCAAACGTATGGAAAAAACATGGTCTATTTAACACTACGATGTCCAAGGGCAGGACCATATAACCCATCTTTGGACTACAACGGAGTAGTTTTAAAACTACTCCATTGTATACACAAGAGGGTTAGTTTTAACTTCGTTTAATAACGAAAACATGTCGTTAAAAAACGAAGACATGTCGTCTCACTACAAACACTTTTTAACAATGACATGGTCCATGCTTGCATTACATCGGACCAGTCTATGGAGTAGTCCATTTTATCAAAATGGATCAGGTGGTCCAATATTATTTGGAGGGTACGCATACTCTTAACACTTTACAACTGATCATTACTTACAATTTTCTTTTCTTTACTGCATAAAGTATTAGTACACTATTGCATGTTTCTTATATTCCTGCGCTCCTGTTATACAACTCGCCAGCAAATTTACTTTGGCTTTTTTGATTTTTTCCTTTTTATTTTGCATGAAAATAAACATTCCGATTCACCCTGCAAATATTATTGGTCCACCTGATCCAATTTCATGAAATAGACAACTTCATGGACTGGTCCGATGTAATGCAAACATGGTCCATGCTTGCATTGTTAAAAAGTGTTTGTAGTGTGGCGACATGTCTTCGTTTTTTAACGACATGTTCTCGTTTTTAAGCGAAGTTAAAACTAATCCTCTAATCACTTGGACATCGTAATGTTAAATAGACCATGTTTTTTCCATACGTTTGGGTTACTTTTGGACTAGTCCTAGTCCCTTGTGGGCTACTCTTTACACGCGTATTTGGACTGGTCCTATTATTTGCAGGGCACATTACAGCTATTCTTACACAGAAAATATGCAATTTTTATATGTTTTCTATGCATAGAAACAAAATTTAGAACATTTTCAATTATTGTTACTATCCATCCTCGTTGAATTTGACGCTTGTAGTTCTGATGACCTTATTTTCTTTGTAGGTTGTTCATATTCATGTTCTGAGTCTGCATCATCATCCGAGATAGACGAAATATTCAAGGGCATGTTTGTTCAGTGTGTTCACAAATTTCAAACTGCATACTTTTAGAACTCCACCAACAAACCTCCGCAAGCAATGCATCAAATTGTTTGCCTTTGAATCGCTTTTCCATTGGCATGGTCAATAAAACTTGGACTCGGAAAGATCTTTGGTTCCCGAAAATGGGTATTTAAAAAAAAATGTTATTTTGGCCATAACTTTTTCGTCTCCTTTAAAACAGGGATGCATGTTGTTGAAATATTCTGCGAAAACTTTCATCACGAAATTCTACTATCGGTATCCGAGCACAATTAGGTCGAAAAATCGACTTTTATAACAGAAATAAGCAAAAACGTGTGATCGGATACCGATAGTAGAATTTCATGACAAATATTTTCGAAGAATATTTCAACAAGAAGCATTAGATGGTTAATGTGTACCAACAAAATGGTGTTCTAATATCTTAAATAAATCTTCTGCAGACACTTTATAGCAAAAATTTAAGTATCACACGATTTTCTACTTTTTTACTGCACAAGGGTGCAACTTTAAATAGGCCGTAAAATGAGCTTTAGATGTAAAGTTTTAAAAATGCCGATAGACAAATATCTTTTTTAGTGCCCTCTACAGTAATCAGTTCGCAGAACATTATGAATTTTTTGTGTGTTGTACAGTGTAGTGTAATTTTGAAACATATAAAATATAAAACATTCAAACTTGATATTTAACGCCTTAAAATAAGATTTAATTTGTAGTAAAAAGGAATTTTTGTGATTCGCTCGTAGTTATAAAAGTGATAAAACATTTAAAGGCAAATCTGCTTAACGTATGTGTTTTTTATTGTTGACCTTGTTCAAATAGATTAATTACACTGTGCTAGTTGGAAAATTAGACATGCCGGGCACATGACGTTTAAACATAATTCAGGTACACTGAATCCAATGGTGCTAACCGTTTGGTGATTTTTCGTCTTTATAAATTTGGTGATTTTTCATTATGAAAAATCACCCAAAAATGTTGTATGAAAAATGGGCCATTTTTTCAATTATATGCAATTTCTAAAAATTGTTTAACATTTTAAACGGTATTTATAAAGGGATAGTTTAAACGGTGGCATGTCATAACGCCCAGTGTCATAGTGTCCATGGATTCTATCTACTCTATGGTATAACAAAGACCTGGTTCGCTTCTCTGCACAGCCGGCCTTTGGCCAGGCACAAGGGTTTTCTCCTTTCTGGTATAACAAACACCGGCTTCGCTAACTAAAGCTTTCCTTCATAGCCGGCCTTCGGTCGGACGCAAAGATTTTCTACTCTATGGTATAACAAAGACCGGCTTCCTTATCAAAGAGGAGAAAATCCTTTAAAAGATATGGCTTTATGTCTCATTTTTGGAAAAAAATGTTTGGCGTTAAGTCTCATTATATTGAGTCTTAATGGCATATGCCCTAATGTCTCAATGGAATGGGACTTAACGCCATATGGTTTTATGTCCTATGGCTTTATGACACCCCTCCTAAAAACTAACATTTGTATGCTTTTGGGGTAATTTTTCATTTTTTTGGGCCTTTTTTCGTTTCTTTTTGGCAAAATTTCATATTTAACTTTTTGGGTTATTTTTGTTCTATTAGGCGATTCTTCAATTGGGCTTTTTTATTTTTTGCCATTTTTCTTTAGGCGATTTTTCCTACAGCCGCAGGTCCAAGTAAATAATTAAAAACCAAAAGCTCGTGACTTCTCGCTCGCTGTTTTTATACCCTTCACCTCAGGTGGAAAAGGGTATATATGTAAGTTTGTCATTCCGTTTGTAATTTCTACAATATTGATCTTAGACCCTATAAAGTATATATATTCTGGGTCCTTATGAGGAGAGAAGTTGATTTAACCGTCCGTCTGTCCGTCCGTCCGTCTATCCGTCCGTCCATCTGTCCGTCTTACGTTTGATATGTATTTTCCGGAGACTCCAGACATGATAGCGGCTAGGTTGTTTTACATTTATGTCACATATAGTCTACCATCGGTAGCTATTGAAATTCAGCAAGATCGATCCGCAAATGGCTGAGTTATGAGCAAAAAACCACGACTACCTCTAATATTTTCCAAAAATTGCTTGTGGTTGTTGTAATTTTATTACTTTTTGCTGTATATCTATGGAACGGCAAAAGCCAAAGTTTCCAAATTATTTACACACATTTAGGTAGCCAATACACACCATCCTACAAAATGTGGGCGGGATTGGAGAAGTGGGCGTGGTACCTCCCATAGGTCTCCCCGAGTCCAAGCTTTATAAGTCAGCTAAATGCTAAATTTCTTTTTAAACACGTCGGTATATAATTCTGTCAAATCGGTTAAAAAATGGCTGAGTTATAACCAAAGTACTACATATACAAGTGTATATAAATGTAATTAAATTATTTCTTAACACGCCGGTATATAAAACAATCAAATCGGTTAGATAATGGGCAATTTATTAGCAAAATACTCCAAAAATGGGCTAAAAACATCAAAATTTGTATACAATCCTACATATTAGGGCTGCCACTTATGTATAAAAACATCGGCAATTTTTAGTAGAACATATTTCCCAAATAATTGGTTGTTAAAACACAACATCCGGCATAACGTGGACGGTTTGGATAAGTGGGCGTGGCACAAAATATAATTATTTATATCTTAAGAATGGTGTTCACATAATTTTTTTTTGTTCTTATTGCACCATTGTGAAGGGTATATAAGATTCGGCACAGCCGAATATATCACTCTTACTTGTTTTTATTTCAGTTTTTTGTCTTAGATAAAATTCCCGAGAAACTACACTGGAGTCATGTGATTTTGAATTTCTCAACTTAATCCAGATTTCATAATATTTGATTTATCAAAGTGTATAAGGTTTTTCAAAGATAACAATTATGGAAATTTTTTAAGACATTTATGTTCATTTTAGAGTTTAAGGCTCGAATAAAAAAAAAAGCTACGCATTTTATTTAAAAATTTTACAACTTAAATAATTATATTTGTTTATAATTTTTGTCAAAATGTAGGTATGTTTGCCTTTTCATTTGTTTTATTACATTGTTTTTTGTTCTTTATGTAATGCCACAATTGTTTTTTTTATTAGTTTATTTAATTTATTTAACAATCTTTTCTTTTTTTCGCCACATTTATGTTTTTGTTTATTTATTTTACAATCTTGTTTTTGTTATTTTGTTCGCATGTTTACTGTTTTTAATCGACTGTGTAAATATTTGTTTTAAAGTACGATAAAAGTCGCAAACTGCGTATCATTATTTTTTTAAGAAATCTTTTTTTTTTTTTTTTGCTTTGGATTTTAATATCTGTGTTTTTCTAAAACGGATATTTTTTAAATATTTCTTTTACAATCGTTCCTTAAAATTTAATGCTGAAATATTTTGGAAGTTATATTTCAGACTCCAAAATCAATTGGAGTGAAAACGTTTTTATAATTTTTTTTTGTTTTTGGAAAAAAAAATTTTTTTTATTTTACAAATATTACATGAGGAGTTTTGAAAGAATTTTGTACCTGCGGATTGTCTTGAACGCCACGCTTTTTAATATTTTTTCATATTTACTAATGTGAGGCACCGGTTTTTTTTACACAGTTAAATAAATTTAATTTTAATATCATATAATTTTTTTTTTTAATTGAGTTGGGCTATCTGGGAATATGAAGCATAGATAGCATGGTTGGGTGGGTTAAGACATTTTGAAGGGGGACTTACACCTTAACCTCTTCAACTAGTTTGCCTCACTCCATTTTCTTTAGATACTCTTTTATGTTTTTTTTTTTGTTTTCTTTCTCTTTCTTTTGGTCGGTTTTATATAAAAGCTACCTAATTTTAAATTGTTTGTAGTGTACCGTAATTTAACTCAATAGGAGCAAGAACCATCACAATTTCCATGAGCACGGCCGGTATTATTAGGTAGCAAAGCACCTTGAGAGTTAGGCCTTTACGTAGGTTCGTTACATATACATAAAATTAAATGGCGCCCAACGTGGGGCATCAGCCAATATACTTTTCTTTAACATTCGAATGTTAAAGAACTTTTAATTCTCATAACTACATCTTGGTGCTGATGCTTCTACAAATTTATATCTGATTTTTTTTTATCGACTTCTTTTGTTTTCCTCTTCATTTTTTTTATTTGTCATCCACACTTTAAATTTTGCTTCTGGATTTTTTTTTAACTTTTCTGAGTTGGCTTTGAAAACTGTGTGACATTTGTTAATTATATTCGAAATTTTTCATTACTGATTTAGAATTTGGTTTAAAAACTTCTGGTTTTTTTTTATTTTTGTGCTACATAAATAATAATTGGTTTCATACATTTATATTCGTTTGTGGATAATTGTGTAAAAAGGAGGGAGCCTATAAATTGCTCTTAAAGAAATTGTTCCTTAAATTTAGGCTGGAAAGGACAATTGTGTTGGTAAGTTTTGTTGCGGATGGTTCGTTCTTCCGTGGTATCTTTTGTGCAGAAATTTTTGTGGTTACACAGGCCACTTGTGGCGGGAAACGGCGGTAATCTGCGGATTACTCTTCATACTGTGGGTATCTTGTCTATTGATTGGAATTACAATCGGATCAAGTTTTAATTTGTGTGACCATAAACCTAATTTAAAGTGCATACGTGTGTCTTTCGACCACCTCGACTATAAGGAGCACTGTTGAGCTCATAACTAGAGCAAAATTGCAACAAAAAAAACCCTAGAAATTACATATTTCGCAGTGTAGTATTCTAAGCTTAATTAACTCGTGCGTTTTTTGACTTCGTTTCTTGTTTATTTAAACAAGGAAACTATCTGGATTTTTCAACTTTAAGGCTAATTTGTATAGCCACAACTTATTATTGGACGAGACTTTTTTGAAAATTACCTGAATATTATTAATTTTTTTCCCCCTTTTAATTCAATATTTTAATACCATAGTTCAATGATGACACTAGCTAATATCATTATTTTATAGATTAATTTTTCTTATTTATGTGTAATTTCTATGTGTTTAATGTTTATAATTTATACTCTGTTAAAGAAAATGTTAACTCGGGGTTTTTTTTACGCTCGGTTTTTTTTTAAATTTTTTTTAACATACCTATTAAAACTTTGAGTGACTATTTAAACTAATTAACGTTATTAAAGCAAGAACTCAAACTTCCAAGAGACAGCAGGCCTGAAGTCTTCGTGGCATATAAAATTGGTGAGTCACTATTAATTATATTTGAATTTTCACTCTGACAACAATAAATATAAAATACGAATTTTAAAATAATTGATGTTAGTTTCATAAATGGTTAATTGTTTAAATCCATATTTTTTTTTTATTGTTCATTTTTTTGTTTAGTTAAAATTTAACATAATATTTTTGAATTCCGAATCAAAATGTTTTGGTTGCAAACATAGTTTTTTTTATTTAGTGTATCACTTTAATAATTTTTTTTTTTTTTTTTTTTAAATACCTACCCATAATTTTTTTTTTTAAAAATTAACATTTTCTTGATATTTTAACCATAATAACAGATTTAATGTCCATAATTTTGTCTTTACGATTATACATAAACCGGACAGCATTTACGAATTGTATATAGTATTCACTAGTGGCAATTTGTTTTTTTTTTTGTTGTGTTTAAATTGTACCTTTATTTTATTAGACTAGAGTATACATCATCCATTTAAAATATTCAATTCTTTTATAATTATTATTTATTATTTTTTTTTTTAATATGAAAAATAAAACAATTTTATTTTTATTGTGCAATATGAATTGCTAAAATATTTTGATTTTTAGTTCATGAAAGGTTAAGGGTAGATATATGTAGATCAGTGATGGGCTATCCGGGAAGTTTTAGATAGGGATAGCATGGTTGGGTGGGTAGAGAAAATACAAGAGGATTTTTACACCTTTCCCTCTTCTACTACTTTTCTCCATTATTTACCTATCATCAGTTTTATTATTAGTATTTCGCATTTCGCATTTTGTGTTTTTTTTTTTTTTTGTTTTGTTGTCGATTCTGTAGCTACCTAAATTTTAGTTTGTGTGGCGATCAATAAGCTGTTTCGATTGGGGTAAGAACCACCCCATTTTCCACTAGCACGGCCGGTAATAAAGGTAGCACAACCCCTTTAGAAATACGCCCTCGCGGTTTGGTTCGTTACACTAAGTGCCAGAAATGACACACGTCAAATTTGACACGTCATGTCTTGAGCTTTGTGGAGAGAAGGGAAAAGAGAATGCCATTTCTTTTCCCCTCTCTCCTAAAAAGTCAGGATTTGGAGAGTCAAGCTTGACGTGTGTGAACCGGCACTAATATACTCGTCGCACTGAACTGAAGGGCATTAGGTTAAGAAAGTGTTTTCTTTAAAAAAGGACGAAATTTAAAGAAAGACAATTAAGTGAAGGGATTTTAAGTCTGTTTTAGTATACAACGTGTAAAATTGTTTGAACGTCACGATACAAAACTTCCTGTAGAGTATTTTTTGGAGTACTTTACAGAAAACTTTATTCAACAACTGGCATTTTCGACAAACCAGACTTCAATCATTTTATTGTTGACCTTGTTGAAATAGATTAATTAAGTATTATCAAAGTTATTTTTGGGAACGTAAGTTATTTTTGGGAAAAATTTAATGCTAAAATCCCAATTTTTCGGAAAAAAGCCAACCAATTGTAGGGGAATGTAAGAAAAGATAAACGGTACGTTCGTAAATGCAGTTGTTGAGTATCAGTTGCGCATTAGTAAAGTTTAATGTTAGTAAATGCATCATTTGTAAGAAACTGTCATTTTTTTATTGTTTTATGTTCGCTTATAAAACTTTTTACATTTAGCTCGTGTTCAAAAATTCAATCTTTGCACAGCTGTTGTGCAGTAAAAAAGCATCAGCATCACAAGCGCAACTGGTGATCACGCATCAGCAGCAAAATTTTGCATCACTGCTGCAGGGGTACACAGTTTTGATTAGGGATGCCAGTCCCGAAATCCCGGGATTATTCTAAAAATTTAAGTCTCGAATCCCGGGATTTTTTATGTAAAAATCTCGAGATTTTGGATTTAGTAATATGTGGTATTTTTTTTTAAATACAACCATATTTAAATAAACGTGAGTCACCCTGGGTTAAATATAACTTTAAAAATTTAATATTAAATCATACTGGCAATGATTTTAATTTTTAACTGGTTACAAAAAGAAGTCACAAGTGAATAAATGTTTCATGCAATGCATTTTGTACACCAGAAAATAAAATCAGAAGATAAAGTTCGATGTGGTCTTTTTTCTACGTGAATGATAATAGAACTGCGTACGCACAATACAAGTTGTGCAAAAAGGTGTTAAAAACTTTAAGAGATTCTACCAAAGGTCTTTTGACACATTTGCTTAAGTTTATTTTATTAGATTAATACTTGCATATGTATACATATATTTGATATACAATAAATTAAATATTGTCATGTAGCATATGCACATGTATCTAATTATTAACGATACCACCCAAAAGTGTTTATTGCGAACATTGCTTTCGTCGGCAGCATATGCTTTCAATAAAATAAGGTATCGATTATCAGACGTCATTACCCAGCGGTAAAACTCAGAAGACCTTCTTACTTCAGGCCTTTTAAAAGGCCAGCGTAAAAATTGTTTTGATTAAATTCCTATTCTTATCTTACTGCTAAATAATGCCTCATAGAAGGCCTCGGCTCTTTGGTGTAAAAGATAAGATACACCTTCCACACTCGCTTCTATGAGAAGGGAGTAGAGAAGGTGTAAAATTTTTTGTATTGTTTTTTTTTTTTGCACAAGCAAAAGCAAAACAATTATTTTTTTGATCCCGTTGCCATTCTTATGTACCTGCTAAAGAAGCGAGAGCGGAAGGCCTTCTCCGCAATGACAACGTGTGTAAAAAAGATATGAGTATGGAATGGAGCGAGCAGGCCTTGTATATCCAAAAGAAGGAGTACAGAGGCCTTCTAGAAGGCATCCGTACTCCTTCTTTTTCCCGCTGGGTAGTTTGTTTTAGAAGGTTTTTAAAATATAAGTTTTAATACATAATTTTTCCATATTACTTTAAAAGAAAACATTAAACTGTTTTATTTTGTAATGAGTTTAATATTCTTCATGAATTTATTTGTTTTAATACTTATAAATAAACATTTTATTATAAAAATGTATATGAATTTAAAAAATTGGCCTTAATATATGAAATCCCGAAAAATCCCGATCCGTCCCGGGATCCCGGTTTTTTGAATAAAAAATCCCGTTTCCCGGGATTCAAAAAACCTGGTCCCATTTGGCATCCCTAGTTTTGATGCATTTACGAACGTACCCAAACTCACTGTTTATTGTTGGTGTTATGTTTAAGCTTTGATATTGTTACAAGAAATTCTTATTCGGTTTAAAGTTTATTTTGTATAATATTTTAAGCCTTTCTAAAATCTTTGGAAAAAGGTTTCCTGATGATCCGGCCTGGAAATCCAATAGCATAATCCATTGTTATTAATGCTGTTAACAGGGAAACCAATGAAGGCAGAAATAATATATTTATCCGTTTTAGAGTTTTTTTTTATGAATTTTGGCATCGATTTGTTAGTGCATATTATTGGATATTTTACCGTTTGCAACATTTTTTTGCACAATTTAGTTAAAAGAGCATTTTGTAGCATTTTTATGTTTTTAGCGCATATTTTCCCTTTTTGAGGCATATTTTGATAAATTTTTTTAAAGGCTGCAAGAGCTTTCGCAGCTAAAATATTTTTTCTGTACACCCAACGTGTTGCCTCAATTTCGCCATCTATCTACATTTAATATTTACTCAAAAATTGTAAGACAAAGGCAGGTTGTCATTAAAGAGTGTTATTTAAAACTTAAGAATTTTATGTAAAAGCAAAAATCAATTATGTATGTTTTTGGTGGTGTGCGTAATACATAGAAATCTAGACCAATCGTTTAGTATACCGATCGATTTAGAATCACTTTTAAAAGTGACCTAACGATAACCATCCGTCCGTCTGGCTAGAAGCCTGTCCATGTTAATTTTGTGCGCATAGTACAAGTTGCAATCTTGCAGATGATAATTTGTTCAAATTTGGTAAGCACATTTTAATTGTACTAAGAAAGATGTCTACGTAAATGGTAAGAATCGGTCTATAACTTAACATAATGCCCGTTAAAACGTCTTTCCAAATTAGACTCTTTGTTTCCGTAAAACATCTTATTATATTGGTATTTATATTAAATTGGCCTCAAGAATATCCCTGCGGAAAATTTGTGTAAATTGTTCCAACAGACTGCTGCTGGGATTTGTGAAAATATAAAAAGTACAAAAAGAAGCAACTCATGACAAGTTAAAGGAGAACCAATCATTTGACTGGTATATGACGAACAAAAATGTAGAACAAGTAATGCATTACAGTACAGTCTTCAACGGTGGTGTGACACATTTTTGCGACTTTCTAAAATATGGTTCTTAAACTTAGTTCTAGAAAATAATACTACATTGTAGTAAGTAACACCAAATACGTTCATTGAGAATATATGTGTGGCTGGTCAAATTGTGTCAACTGAATCCAATGACAACCCCATGAAAAAGTGATAGGTCTTATTCATATAAAGAGTTAGAACTAGAACCGGTCTCTACCACCAAAGACCTATCACGAGACTACTTTGGTGTCAGTTCGGTTGCCTCTAGGGATTTTACCGCAAATCAAATTATTTTCGAATCAGTTCACATTTGTCCAAAGCTCCCATCTATAAAAAGCTTAAACTTCCTTTAAAATGTTAACATTAATAAACAATTTTGGGGCCGTTCCTAAAATCCCTTAAAGACAAAAAACGAAAAAAAAACAAAAAATTAATTTTTGCAAGAATTTGCTGTCAGCCTCAAAATAGCAATCAGGACGTACCGCAACCGACTAGCGGTGGTCGAAAAACTTTAAACATAAAAGTTTTAGGGGAAGTCATAATAGGTAGTCGTGGTTTTTTGCTCATGCAAATCTAAGCCATTTGTGGACCGAGCTGAAAAATGTTATTTGAAAACTTATAAAATATACATATGTATAACATCCCAGTTCTCATCATATTTGGGGTGTTCATTTAAAGTTCAACCAGCACAAGGACGGACAAATCGAAGACATCAGCGGCACATCCACTGCCTTACTTATGACAATCCAGAATATACATAGGGGTATACCCTATAGGGTCTGAGCTTAATATTGTAGAAATCAAGAAGGGTATTAAAACTTATTCCGTCAATTTTGGAATTGCCCTGAGCTATTTGTGTGGACTTCTGTGTAGTGCAAAATTTGAAATTGCAACCAAAAGGCCGTACAAAAACATAATATGACTAAAATTTAAAAAATTAAATTTTGTATCTGAATGGTTTTTGATTTTTCGGATGATATGAATAATCAAAGGAAAATAAACTAAACGAAATTCTGTCAATAACGGAATAGTTCTTGGCTTTAATCATGAAAACGCAAGTTTTTATTTTAAATTTTGTGCAAAAATTTTAGTTACAGTAAAATCAGTAAAAAAAAACATTGTAATAAACAGATGATTGCTTTTTTTAAGACAAACTATTTAACGTTATTTTGTTAAACTGTTCTATGAGTTTTTATAACTGTCATTAAAAAAAGTAAAACAATATTATTTTTATAAATTCCTAAAGTAAAAAAAAGATTAATTAAGATTAAAAAATTTAATTATTAATTTTTAATATTTTTTTTATTTTATTATAAATATTATAATTTTATTAATTCTTTTTGAAAACCTTCCCTGAAGAAAGCCTGGGGCCTAATTCTGGCAGTCGTGATCGAGTACTTTCTCGAAAGCAATTTTATTTCAGTCGATACTTAACGAAACGAAATTATTTTTTTAGTATTGTGAAACTCAAATTAACGTTTTATAACACTGAAAAAATTATTCCGATTCGTTCCGTATTGACTGAAATAATTACATAATAAATTGCTTTCGAATCGAGAAATTACTCGATCACGACTGCCAGAATCAGGCCCCTGGGTTCAAGTGTCTCCAAGTCACTTTTGACTTTTTGGCGACATTGTCAACGAAGTGCCTTTAATAAGAAGAAAAATTTGTTATGAATTCGTATTTTAACATTTTTTTAAATAAAATAATTAAATGTTAAAACAACAATTTTCGTTTCGATATCACCTTTAAAAAGGATTAAAAATGTAGACTAGATTTTCTAAAATGTACTAGTGATTCTCTGTCTGCATGGTCCCAAAAGAACTACCCAGTCAATAGTACCACCGCCAGAAGTAGATTTCCAATGACACGCACACGGAAAATAAAAATGTAGCTGGAAACATTTCGCATGTTTTTCGTAATATCTTTTAATAATATATTTTAAAATAAAAATACAGTTGAACTTTGCTTTAGTTTGTTTTTTTAAGACTTAATTTAATTAAAAACAATTTTTATGAAAGCGGCGTTTTTTCTTCATCCCAAAAGTTGACAATATTTCGAATAAAAAACATTTAAAAACGAAAATAAAACTAAATAAAAATTACAAAAACTAATAAAATGCCTATTTACGCTTCGTCGTGCAAGTTTTCCAACCCCGTTTTCTTCCCTACACCTCTTGCACACCAACAAAATGTTGCATGCAAAAGTTGCGGCGTTAATTGCATAATGTAAATATGGTCTTATTCATTTATTATATTGAACTGCTTTTTTTACAATGTCGAAAAAAATCTTTCTTTTGTGCTAAATTTAAAACAATAAAATTTTAGAATTAAATTGTTTTAAATATAGAATGTAGTTGTACGAAAGTAAGGAAGTTAGATAGTCTTGAAATTTTGTTTCTAAGTTGTGCTTTAAGTTTAGATCATAATAATAAAGTAAACAATTATCACACAAATTCATTTAATTATATCGTTTTAACTGATATGTTTATAAAAGGAAATGTTATTTAAATTCATATATTTGGTAGCATTTGTTTTTTTTTATTTTCAGAAGTTCAACCTTAAGTTTAAGTTTTGATTGGCGATCCTGATGACAGGATTTCCTCTTTATAAAATCTTAATTGTTAACTGCAATATTTCATTTGTTGTGTCTTTTTTTAAAATAATTTATTTTCTTTGTATAATCTCGAATGTCCTTTAAAGTCAAAATTACTTCTTCGTGGTAAGACTTCTGCGAATTCGCTTGCATCTCCAATAACTGCCTCTTTTCCAAGTTCTTACACTTTTCAGCTCCTTTTTCTTTGCAAGGTGTTTTCTCGCGAAGTGCTTAATTGCGTTCGTCTATTTCCATATTTGCTGTTTCTTTATTATTATTATTATTTGTTGCTGTCGACCCTGTCGAAACTATGCGTTGGTCGCAGTCACTTATCACGTCTAAACGAACTTTAAACCCAGTGGATTTACGCAGGTTTCAAAATTCTAGTAACCCAGTTATGGCTTCCTCAATATTGGTAAGAAGTTTAAAATTGTTTGGTCCTCCTCCTGTTGCACGGTATTTAGGTCTGTTTTGGCTTATTTTATTTTTTTGTTTTTGGCTTCATATCAGCCCAGATCTGTAAAATCCAGTTAGTTAAATTTATTTCTTTAATCAACCCAATAATGAATAAAAATAACACGGAAGTTTTCTCCCTTTTTCCCATATATCCTATTTAAACCCAATTGTAAAAATGGTAGAAAACTACCGGGTACTATATATTTAATTACCTTAATCCACTTTACTGTCGACCTTGCGTATGGTCCCAAGCAATTTATCTCCTTCGAGAATTCATCCTACTTTTTTGTGGCTTGAACTTTTGTACAAATTTCTTTTGCCAACAAAGGATTTTGTTCCATAAGGGAAACAAGCTTTGCCAACTGCTGCTTTTACTTCTGAGGACTTGAGACCTGCATAAAATATCTTAAAATAATTAAGAATGAGGAATTTGCACACCAAAAATCATAAATTAACAAATACAGCAAAAAAAAACCATAGGAAAATAACCTAAAAATATGGAATTAAATAAACGTAGCTCAAGTGTAGCATGGCAATATCAAAGTGAAATAACTACTAAATTAGGTGATTTCCATGTTCGAAAAATATCTAAATTTTTTTTTTAATTATTTAAAAGTTTTGAAAAACTGCCAATGAAAGCAAAGACAAATTATATGCCACATATGTATATGTATATGTAAACATATCTGTGGTCACAACCCATAACAGCCTAACTCGAGTTAAGACACATTTGAGTTATTAGTGTCATCGTATTCAGCGTGTCTAAATCTGTTTGCTAAAATTTTTTTCATTTTTGTGCCTGCTATAGGAAGGCATATAACCCTAAAAACCTAAAAGCTCAAGTTATTTTTCTTAATGACGTTTTGGCATAACCGTCAATAAAGGATTACAACATATCTGTGGCATTTTGACAAAACTCTTAAGTCGTGATAAGATAGCAATTAGAGTTTTGAAAAAAAAACTGTGAAAAAATCATTTTTTTTTCAAATAACTAGCTGACCCGGCAAACGTTGTTTTCCCATATAACTTATTTGTTTCAGATGCTACAGGGTCTGCATGCCAAATTTGCAGAAAACCGGTTGATTAGTTGAGAAGTTCATAAAAATGATAGGTTATAGTTCGTTTCAGATGTTGCACTACTTGCCTGCCAAATTTCAAGAAACACAGTTTATAAGTTAAGAAAATATAGGGAAGTGGAGCTTTTACCCCTCTCGCTTTATTTCACGCCCTAAATAATAAAAACTATAGGTGTGAAGTACTTTTGAGCTGTAACACTATTTGCCTGCGAAATTTCAAGAAAATCGGTCGATTAAACTGTGTGTAATTTTTTAAGTCATGGCAAAATAACCATATACGGACAATAAATAACCATAAAGGACCAAAAAAAAACCCGTGTCTCCCAGTTTTGCCGAAAGTCATGGACCTTTTTTTATGGGCCCTCAAAGACTTAAGGTCTCGGTGTAATTTTTGCAAAAAAGTGATAATTTTCTCAGGATCATATCTTGCAAACCAATCGGAATTTTTATTAACCCTCTGAGACAAAGTTGTAGCCCTTGCCATAAAGAACAAAAATTGTAAAATCAAAAAAACTTCATCTTCAAGATCAAAATCGCAAAAAACTAAAAAAAATCGATTTTTTTTACCTTTTTCCCCCTGTTCAGGTCCAAAGGTAGCAAACCGTTCAAAATTCAAGAAAACAATCAACCACAAAAATGTACCTAAGTTCTAAATAAACAACTTTCTAGAGCATATAAACTTCCTAGGAATGATTTTAAACACCGTTTAGGTAGCGCTTAGGTAGCCGCAAATGTGAAAAATCTCCCGAAAATTCAATTTTTTTTTACCTTTTTCCACTGTTCAGGTCCATAGGTAGCAAACCGTTAAAAATTAAAGGAAACAATCAACTACAAAAATTTACCTAAGGTTTCAACATACAATTCACGCGATCATCACATTCAAAGCAGTAAGCTAATTAGTTAGGAAGATAATGGGAGCTTTTACCCTTCTGGCCCTATTTCACATCCTATTCCTTATTTCCTTTCAGATGTTACAGTGTCTGCATGCCAAATTTTAAGAAAGCCCGTTCATTAGTTTAATAGATATAGGGAAGCGGAGCTTTTGTCGCTATTGCCCTCCTTTCGCCCTATTCCATATTTCCTTTTAGATGTTACAGTGTCTGAATGCCCAATTTAAAGAAAGCCGGCTGATTAGTTTAAAAAATTGGGGAGGGGAAGTTTTTTCCCCTATTGCCCTATTTCACGCCCTAAATAATAAAAAATTTAGTCTATAGTTCTTTCCAGATGTAACGCAAAATTTCAAGAAAAACGGTCGATTAGTTAAGCGGATATAGGGAGGGAGCGCTTTTACCCCTCTTGCCCTATTTCACTTCCTACTCCCTATTTTCTTTCAGATTTTATAGTGCGTGCATGCCAAATTTTAAGAAACCCGGTTGATTAGCTAAGAAGATATAGGGAGGGGGAGCATATGCCCCATTTTGCTCCCTCTAGCGATATAAAATATACTTTAAGACCTAATCACATACTTAACAAATACACATACAAAGTTTCATAAAAATCAGTCAAGCCGTTTCGGAGGAGTTCAAAATGGAGGGAATTTTGTTGATATTTGTATGGGAATATGTAGGAAAATCGTAATGACATATCTGCGGAGCCCCTAAGCCAATTTCGTGCAAACTTAACTTAAACCATCTCCAGACTATCCCCAATGTACCCTGAAATTTTGGTTGAAATCGGTCGACTCGTTTCCGCAGTAAGTGTACATCGAAGACATCAAAGTGTACACTTCTTTTTATATCTATCTATATATATAAAAGTGAATGTATGTATATTTGTATATATATATATATATATATACAGTGCTGTCTGAATAGAGTGAACTAATTTTTGCAGAGCGATTTCACTATACCCAGGTTGTTCACTAAATCAAGGTTGAATTTTTTTTTATTTAAAAAACTAATTTATTTATTTTATATTATTACTCCGATTTTCTTTTTGTTTATGCCAGAAATTGTCGATTTTGCAACGCCATAACGCTGTGCCAAAGAAGGATAAATGCTTTCTTTTTTTCGAATCCATTTTTATGTAGCAATTATATAACACCAATTATTCAGAAATTAACTTTGAGACACGACCTTAATGGAACATTCGTGCAGACTAAAATAAATAAACATAACATAGAATCAGTGTTACCGTCGGATATTTTCAATAAGTACCAAAAAAAGGGGATATCTAAAAAAAAAGTGGCACCGAAAAGGGGATTTTTATA
This sequence comes from Pollenia labialis, assembly GCA_949318255.1. NCBI lineage: Eukaryota > Metazoa > Arthropoda > Insecta > Diptera > Polleniidae > Pollenia > Pollenia labialis. Next base: position 138,483,076 of record OX439141.1, on the reverse strand, counting down.
AAAAAAGTGGCACAACTTTTCAAATTAAAATAAGTACACCACATTATGTATTTTTTACGTTTTTTTTCTATTTATTATAATTTTAAATAACATTTTATAAATGGTATAAAAACCTAACAAAAAAAACATATATGTTGTAATTATATGCACTAAAAAACAATTGATCGTATTACAATAGACATACATGTATGTATACTTATGGCTCATTTGTTGCAAAAATTAAATTAAATATTTCTCTCGAGAAGTTATTTTTATAAAATATTTTCTTTAATAAATAGAAACTGGGAATTATTTCCTTCCGAAGGTTACTTTATATTATATTCAATATTTTTTATTTTTCGAATTATTAGACACCAGCAGAATGTAATGCATTTTCTGGACCGCTACGGCCTTCGTCAGCATTCTTTGTGAATATAATATAAAGTAACCTTCGGAAGGAAATAATTCCCAGTTTCTATTTGTTAAAATTATTGAGTTAAATACATTCAATTTATAAAGTATCACTATCCAGTGTGACACAAAGAATGCTGACGAAGGCCGTAGCGGGCCAAAAAATGCATTACATTCTGCTGGTGTCTAATAATTGTAAATTTTTCTTTACATACAATATACCTCATTGCTTTCCAAAGGAAAGCTAAGGTAAAATGTAACAAGAAAATACAATATAATAGTCTGGTAGTGTATAAAGTCATTTCTGAAAAATTGAAGGAATATGACTATTACAAAAAAGCTTTATAAAAATACATAACTGAAATTTAACTCATAGAATAAATTCGAAAAATAAAAAATATTAAATATTTTCTTTAATGTTTTGGTAATTCAAAAACGTTAAACTCGTTTTCTGCCAAACATGTTTTTTTAATTCTGACATTGTTGCAGCAATTAGAAGATATTTATGTAATTTGTTTTACATATACATTAAGTAATATATTTCTTGTACTTTTCTTTTTGAATAAATTTTCTGTGATTTATTTAAGACATTGTATTGCACAGGTTTTAAAATTTTTTTTAGAAGTTTATTTGCCTATTCCACCAGATTCTTATGTTTTTTAGAATGCTATGGCCAAATATCAGAAATCCTAAACAAAAAAACGAAAATATCACTTTTTAAAATTCGTTATATTTAATCAGTTTCGCACTTCAATACAAAATTTAAGTGCAAGTGTTTTAATTTCTTTAGTATAGGATATTTAGTTTTTATCCAAATTCGTCTATTATTGCTTCAAATTATTGCAATCAGCTTTACAAATAAAACAAAACTATACCACTCGATTTTGTTATTAATTGTGGTACAAAACATCTTCCGAAATTACAATAATTGGTGTATCTGATAAATGTGACGTGATGGGAGAAAACTGTGCTCATTTTGTCTTAAGCATTCCAAAAAATATAAGAATCAGTTAGAATGGTTAAACAAACTTTTTCAATTGGTCAGTTACATACATATTTTTTTACAATTAGTTGTTCTTAAAACGACTTCTATACTTTCGTAGAATGTCTTCACTTGGAACCCAATTTTCAAGGCTAGTATGGGAGTTATAACAAAACAGCATGAAAAAAAGTATATTTTCCTAACGTAAAAAGTATCAAAAAAGTGGCAAGAATTACAAAAAGTATCACATTTGGGTGCATTTTGTAAAAGTGGCCAAATAGTATCCAAGCAGCCGAAAAAGTGGCAAATTGCTACTTTAGTGGCACCAACGGTAACGCTGCATAGAATGCGTATTTGTGAGAGTAACTTTTCAACTTGCTCTAAAAGAATCGTTACTTTACCGTTATTTTATGTTCTCTTTAATTTTTACACTCTTTTTCATTGTTTTTCTCCTTCGCAAAACCTAAAAACTCACTATAAAGTTTGTTCACTCTATAGAGGTTCATCAGTGTTCACTCTACAGAGTAGTCAATGTAAACATTCTGGTGTTCACTCTAACGAGGTATTCATAGCATCGGGGGTTCACTCTACCCAGACAGCACTGTACATATTTGTGCCTTATAGGAGGCCAAACCACTTGACCGATGGCCTTGAAATTTTCACAGCATGTAACTGTGACCCTAGAAGAGACATTAGGCTATATAAAATTGTGACTGGGCTAAGGGGCGATGCCACGCCCATACGACCCAAAATTTAAAATCGTGTTATCTATGACATTTTTTGACCTACGGCGATAATATTTGGTATATATGTTGTTGGCATGAATAGAAATACGTTTAATTAAAAAAGTGGGCGTGACCCCGCCCATTTATAGAAAAAGTAAAAAACGTTTTATCTAATAAACTACTGAACCGATCGTCATCAAATTTTCACAGAAGGCTACTGTTCTGAATTAATGTGTCGTTGGGTTCAAAAAGGTGTGATTGGACAAAGGGGTGCCATATTTTTTCGTGGATGCCAATATTAAATATCGCATATTTTAAGAGCCGCTGCAGGCATTTTGTTGAACTTTTGGTAGTAGGATCTTCTGAGCCCCAAAATTCAAATAAATTAGCAGCGGGGAACGTGCTACCCCCATAGGACGCCAATTTTTAATATCGCATATCTTAAGAAATGTTATAGTGAGAATGTTTAAACTTTGTAGAAGGCACTCTAATGGTATATTTCTCTTTTGAAAATAAAAATAACGCGGGTAGGCGCAGGGGGAGCAATACCTCCCTTAGGATGCAAATATCAAATATTGCGGTACTGAAGAACTATGATAGCTAGAGTCTTCAATTGTGGTAAAATCCCCTATTATGGTAAATTTTAAAAGAAAAATGGGCGGGGTTGACGGAGGGAGAGCAATACCCCCATAAAACGAAACTACTGAATGCCACGGAATTCTCTTACTACGAAGCAGTTAATAATTTAGTAAATAAAGTTTTGTTAATACATATATATTGCAAATACTTTCAGTTTTATTTTATAACGATGGGGGTAGCGAAGCACACCGGGTTAAGTATATAGATAAAATAAACTAAAATTAAAGAAAAATTTCGTTTATAATACAAAATTTTAAAAACGTATACAAAAATGTATTTTGAATGAAAATTCGTATGATTACCAACATTTTTTTCAACTTTTTAAATTTGAGTTGAGATGTTTTGTCAAAATGCCACAGATATATAAACATTGTTTTTTCATAATTGCGTAAATCATCTTAAGTCGTTTTTCTTTAAACTTTATGAATTATTTTATAGGAATAACAACCTAACTAAACATGAGAGATCGAATCTGAAAAATTTTGGCATAGAATCTTTATGTAAAATTTCCCGCTGAGTCCGAATATGAAGTCAGAATTATCAAAAGTAGAACAGTTTTTGAGAAAATCCATAATAACCGTTAATTGTGTTTTTAAAAAAGATGCTGTGACTGAAATGCAAATATCTTCAACACTTTCAAACGGATTATGTATTTCTTTTTTTTTAGTGAAAGGTTAGAAAATTCCAAACGTCAATAGAAACAAATAATATAAGCTTTGCTTACAAACCAAATAAAACACTCAGCACTATATTCTCTGCAATAAAAGCTCCAATAAACAAACAACAACAAAACAACATTGTGTACGAATTACAATGTAAAGGGAATAACGAACAAAGTTGCGAACTCATATACATTGGAACAACAAAACGATCCCTTGAAACTAGAATGGGAGAACATATGATGGATATACAAAGGAAAAAAGAAACGACAGCATTATCAACACACATTTTAAATACACAACATAAAATTGATTTTGAGGGGGTGCGAATACTAGATAAAGTAAGGGGGGATAAGAAGAGATTCACAATTGAAAGTCTAAGAATACAAGAAAACAAAAAGAAAACGACGAATGTCAAAGAAGACACTAACAATATTAGCGCAAATTATAGGGTTGCAATTACTAAATAGTTACAGTGATACTTGTTTTGATATGTGTTTAACATGTAAAAGGAGAAATTTAATTTAATGTGAAAAGCTCATATTGTAAGTTTAACTTTTTTAATGTAATTTGTTGTATTTATGTTAATTTATATATTTTTTAAAAATTTTAAATGGACGCTCCCTTGAAAAAGTCGACAAAAAATCGACGAAACGTCGGGAAAACTGTAATAAAAAATTGCTTTTTATTTACATTAATTAACCTTAGGCCCTATTAGCTTAAATAAAAAACAAATCAATTAAACAACAAATTGGCCAAATATCAAAAATAAAAGTTCAATGTTTTATTACATGGGACATTAGTCTATTTTGTAACGAACATTTTGCGGCCAACGAGACTAATTTCTGTGCTAAAATCAAATGAAAAACGCAAAGGAAGTAAATACGCAGAATTAAAAAAAACGAACGCTGTAAAGATTAGAAACATTGAATTTGTAAAAAAATCACTAAAAAAGAGCTTTTGTTAATAAAAATATTACAAAATCTTATACCCCAAATACTTGATGCAATTCATGCAAAACTCGTTTAACTATGTGGATGTCGGGCGCAAAATAAGTATGCTTATTTTTGACTGCTATTTTTGCTTAGCCAAGGTAAAGCAAAATGGACGGCATAAGTCTGTTCAATATGCAGATGTCAACTCAATTACAAAACCAACTCCTCATATGCCTGAAGTGCAATATCCCCTTTGTCCAAAGTGAAAGCATGACTCCGACTCGTCCAGTGCAAGTGATTTTGATGACAGTGAGTTTAAAGAAACAAAAACCGGAATGCCTCTCACACAAGCTGAACTCAATGACTGGATCAGAGATTTGAAGCTACCGGAAAAAAGCAGAGTTGTTAGCATCAGGAATGAAGGAACGTAATTGTTTGACATCTGACGTAAGAATTTCATATTTTAGAAGTCGAGATGTGAGTTTTTCCGGTTACTTTTCGAAAAAAGACAGTATTTGCTATTGCCATGACGTAAACGGCTTGTTCAATCAATTTGGGGGCACATATAATTCAAATGATTGCCGGTTATTTATCGACAGCAGCACGTTAAGCTTGAAAGCTGTTTTGTTGCACAAAGGTTATGGATGGCCCTCAATTCCAGTTGCACACGCAGTTAACGTTAAAGAATCGTATGAGTCCCTGTCTAAAATACTGAGTCTGCTACAGTACGAACAGCATAACTAGAAGATCTGTGCCGATCTTAAAGTTGTTGCCATTGTGACTGGTTTGCAACAAGGCTTCACAAAATATTGCTGTTTTTTGTGCAAATGGGACAGCCGAGCGCGTCACGAACACTATGCCCGTAAAGATTGGCCGGATAGAGTAAATTATACGCTTGGCCAAGATAATGTCAAATACAATGCTCTGGTGCAAAATGAAAACAAAATTTTTCCACCGTTACATATTAAGCTTGGCTTATTTAAAAATTTCGTGAAACAATTGGTAAAAAGAGGAAACGCATTTGAATACCTGAAAACCATTTTTCCCAATGTATCAGATGTCAAAATTTAAGAAAGGGTTTTTGTGGGACCACAAATTAGAAAGCTGCTGAAAGATTCAGAATTTGATTCGATGTTGTGTGAAGATGAATCAAAGGCATGGAAGTCATTTGGTTTAGTTGTCTCAAGATTTCTGTGAAATTTTAGAAGTCCAAACTATGAAGACATCATTAAAGAAGAAAGAAAATGGGCACAGTTGTTTGACATGATTTTGTTTTCATTTATTTATTTATTTAAATAACCATTCATTTTTATATCTTTCTTATTAAAAAAGGAGTAAATATGTCTTTAAAAATACACCTTCTGTATTCCCACTTAAATTTCTTCCCAAATAACATCGGCGATGAAAGTGACTTTTTAACTTTCTTTCGTTCAACAATTCATAAGAGCCTAAGTGTGTTTTTCGGTTATATCTTTTGACTACGAGAATAAACAACTATTTTCTTTAATAACTAAGTAATGAAATTCGTTTCTTTGGAATCTGTAGCAAAGTTTTCCAAAAAAGCTGTCTCCTGATTATCAGTGAAGACTCCAAACTTCAAACTGCTGTACTGAAAATATAATATATAAAACAGACTTAGGCTGTTATGACTTGTGACCATAAGGTAAAGTAATATTATATTTTTGGAAATTTATTTAATCAAAATTTTATTGATTTTTAGGTAAATTATATAATTTTAATTAACTATTACTGTCCTTTATGTTTCTTGCTTAAATTATCGCCAGATTAATTGTTGAATCTTAAAAATACACATATTTTTTATTTGACATGAATGAAACTATTTAAATAACTTTATACCTTTTATAGTTTTTTAGTTTATTTTCAAGACATCTAAGTATTTATCTTCTTTTGCCTGAAAACGGTATCTTTAAAAATGTGGCTTGTTATCCCAGAAAAGTTCCAATGTTGAACATTGATGGTAAACGTTGTTCCCACTGTTAAGGCCCATATTGATTGGACCAAGTGTTCTGGTGAATGTACCAAAGATGAGATAGAGATATATTGTCCCAAATGTCTCCATCACTTTGTGCTTCAATTTACCGAACTGGTTCTTATACTGATAAAAGGTATAATTGATGGAATATACAGTAAAGTTGTAACAGGCAAATGCCCTTTACATTTTAATTTGATTTCCAAATTGCATGAAAATGTGCAACCATTAAAGATTTGCGTCCCTTCTGATGTCTTAGTGTATTTTAGTGTCTTGTTGTTCCCCAGATATGCAGCAAAAAGTAATAATAATACCACAACCACAAGGGATTTTTGGGAAAAATTAGAGGTTGTCGTGGTTTTTTGCTCATATCTCAGCCATTTGTGGACCGATCTTTTTGAATTTCAATAGCAAACAATTCCGGACCATATGTGACATAAATGTATAATAACCTGGCCCCCATCATATATGGGGTCTTCGGAAAACCCATTTCAGCGGACAGACGGACATCGTTAAATCAACTTCGCTTTTCATAAGGACCCAGAATATATATACTTTATAGGGTGTAGGATCAATATTGTAGAAATTACAAACGGAATGACAAAAATTTTGGGATTTCAGTATTTTGGTTATTACTCAGCCATTTTTTAACCGATTTGAAAGATTAATATACCGATGTGTTAAAGAAGAAATTTACTATTTACCTGGGCCATAAAACTTGGACTCGGAAAGATCTTTGGTTCCCGAAAATGGGTATTTAAAAAAAATGTTATTTTAACCATAACTTTTTCGTATCCTTTAAAACAGGGATGCATGTTGTTGAAATATTCTGCGAAAACTTCCATCACGAAATTCTACTATCGGTATCCGAGCACAATTAAGTCGAAAAATGGACTTTTATACCAGAAAGAAGCAAAAACTTAAAAAGAATTTTCGACTAAAATGTGATCGGATACCGATAGTAGAATTTCATGACAAATATTTTCGAAGAATATTTTTGCTTTTTTCGAACAAATTTCAAAAGAGACCCATTTCTAGAAGCATAAGATGGTTAATGTATACCAACAAAATGGTGTTGTAATATCTTGAATAAATCTTCTGCAGACACTTTATAGCAAAAATTTAAGTATCACACGATTTTCTACTTTTTTACTGCACAAGGGTGCAACTTTAAATAGGCCGTAAAATGAGCTTTAGATGTAAAGTTTTAAAATGCCGATAGACAAATATCTTTTTTAGTGCCCTCTACAGTAATCAGTTGGCAGAACATTATGAATTTTTTGTGTGTTGTACAGTGTAGTGTAATTTTGAAACATATAAAATATAAAATATTCAAACTTGATATTTAACGCCTTAAAATAAGATTTAATTTGTAGTGAAAAGGAATTTTTGTGATTCGCTCGTAGTTATAAAAGTGATAAAACATTTAAAGGCAAATCTGCTTAACGTATGTGTTTTTTATTGTTGACCTTGTTCAAATAGATTAATTACACTGTGCTAGTTGGAAAATTGAACATGCCGGGCACATGACGTTTAAACATAATTCAGGTACGGCTGTAGGAAATATGGCCCAAAAAAAAAATGAAAAATCGCACAAACGAAGAATCGCCCAACCAAACATGAAAAATTACCCAAAAAGGTAAATACGAAATTTTGCCCAAAAAAAACGAAAAACGGCCCAAAAAGAAAGTGAAAAATGACCCAAAAAGCAGAAACGAATTTTTTCCCAAAAAAAAAAAAAAAAAAATTGAAAATTACTCAATTTGCAAAAAAGTGTTTATTATTCATATAAATTTAGTTATATACAAATATACAACAACAGGAACGAAATTACATCACCTATGGTTCTAATAAACATTTATTATTTTCATTATTTATAGTAAAATAAGGTGGCATGTCATAACGTCCAGTGTCATAGTGTCCATCAGAGAAATTGCAAAGTGTCATAATGTCCACAACTTAACTTATAAGGTGTTTGTTATACCATAGAGGAGAAACTCCTTGCGACCGGCCGAAGGCCGGCTGTACAGAGAAGCTTTAGTTAGCGAAGCTGGTATTTGTTATACCAAATAGTATGTAACATTTTGGAAGAATCTTAAAAATGAAAAATGGCCCAAAAAAATGGGCTATTTTTCATATAAACGAAAAATTTCAAAAACGAAAAATCACCCAACAATAACGAAAAATAGCCCAAAAATTTTGGGCCATTTTTCATATGAAATCAGGCCCAATTTTGCATGCAATTTTTTTGGGCGATTTTTCATTTTTGTTTTTGGGCCATTTTTGTTTGGGCGATATTTCCTACAGCCTTCAGGTACGCTGAATCCAATGGTGCTAACCGTTGGGTGATTTTTCGTCTTTATAAATTTGGTGATTTTTCATTTTGAAAAATCACCCAAAAATGTTGTATGAAAAATGGGCCATTTTTTCAATTATATGCAATTTCTAAAAATTGTTTAACATTTTAAACGGTATTTATAAAGGGATAGTTTAAACGGTGGCATGTCGTAACGTCCAGTGTCATAGTGTCCATGGATTCTATCTACTCTATGGTATAACAAAGACCTGGTTCGCTTCTCTGCACAGCCGGCCTTTGGCCGTGCACAAGGGTTTTCTCCTTTCTGGTATAACAAACACCGGCTTCGCTAACTTAAGGTTTCCTTCATAGCCGGCCTTCGGCCGGACGCAAAGATTTTCTACTCTATGGTATAACAAAGACCGGTTTCCTTATCAAAGAGGAGAAAATCCTTTAAAAAATATGGCTTTATGTCTCATTTTATGAAAAAAATGCTTGGCGTTAAGTCTCATTATATTGAGTCTTAATGGCATATGCCCTAATGTTTCAATGGAATGGGACTTAACGCCATATGGTTTTATGTCCTATGGCTTTATGACACCCCACCTAAAAACTAACATTTGTATGCTTTTGGGGTAATTTTTCATTTTTTTTGGGCCTTTTTTCGTTTTTTTTTGGCAAAATTTCATATTTAACTTTTTGGGCTATTTTTCATGTTCTATTGGGCGATTCTTCATTTGGGCTATTTTTTTTGCCATTTTTCTTTAGGCGATTTTTCCTACAGCCGCAGGTCCAAGTAAATAATTAAAAACCAAAAGCTCGTGACTTCTCGCTCGCTGTTTTTTTATTTAATTTTTTTGTCTTAGATAAAATTCCCGAGAACACAGGAGTCATGTGATTTTGAATTTCTAAAATTTCATAATATTTGATTTATCAAAGTGTATAAGGTTTTTCAAAGATAACAATTATGGAAATTTTTTAAGACATTTATGTTCATTTTAGAGTTTAAGGCTCGAATAAAAAAACAGCTACGCATTTTATTTAAAAGTTTTACAACTTAAATATTTATATTTGTTTATAATTTTTGTCAAAATGTATGTTTGTCTTTTCATTTGTTTTATTACATTGTTTTTTGTTCTTTATGTAATGCCACAATTGTTTTTTTATTAGTTTATTTAATTTATTTAACAATCTTTTCCTTTTTTCGCCACATCTATGTTTTTGTTTATTTATTTTACAATCTTGTTTTTGTTCGCTTGTTTACTGTTTTTAATCGACCGTGTAAATATTTGTTTTAAAGTACGATAAAAGTCGCAAACCGCCTATCATTATTTTTTTAAGAAATCTTTTTTTTTTTTTTTGCTTTGGATTGTAATAACTCTGTGTTTTTCTAAAACGGATATTTTTTAAATATTTCTTTTACAATCGTTCCTTAAAATTTAATGCTGAAATGTTTTGCAAGTTATATTTAAGACTCCAAAATCAATTGGAGTGAAATCGTTTTTATAATTTTTTTTTTTGTTTTTGGAAAAAAAGTTTTTTTTTATTTTACAAATATTATATGTATGTATGTATTGAAACTAAATGTTAATTTTCTGTCCCCGTTGTTTCAACTCTTTTTTAATGTAAAAACATGAATAAAAACAAGAAACAAAAAAAAATATCACAGTACTACATTTTTCAGGTGATTGATTCTGGACTCAATTCTGATAATTGCTTATGAAAGAAGACCAACAAGAAGAACTTCTGCATCATTAGTTTGGTCATGGTACCTCAATAAATAATTTAAAAATTAATTAAAAGTTAGTAAGTATCGTATAGGGGAGTTTTTCACGTTTTAGGCTCTTTTGTTTGTCATAACTCGAGAAAGAAAAATTTCGTTTATAATACAAAACTTTTAAATCGTAAACAAAAATGTTTTTTTAAGGAAAATTCGTATAGTTAACAGTATTTTTCCAACTATTTAAATTTGACTTAAGATGTTTTGTCAAAAGGTATAAAATAAAAAAAAAAAAAAAAATTTTTTGTTTAAGTGACAAAATATTTTAATATTTTACAAAATAACCCAACATTACCAATCAATAATTTTAATACACAGTGAATACACACATAACCATACGTTACAACACGGCATACGTATTACAACAACAACACGCATCAACAGCCATAAAGAACAATTTATAAAAACCCAAAAAACCAGAGTTTTTTATACTCTTGTTAAGGTTTGTTCCTTACCCCCAGCAAGCAAGCTACGTTTGTCAATTAAAACTTGCAAAAAATAAAATTTCCTATATATTTGAATTGGTCTTGATTCTTAAATCAATATAAAAGATAAATATTAAATATTTCTTTTTATTAGAAAGGGGAAAAGAGGAAGCAAAAACCCACCCATTCACCCACCCGATTACTAGTAAAGTAAAAATATTTTATATTGCTTTTGATAAACTAATATTACACTTCTCATTGTGTAGTGCACACATTAGTAAAAATACCAAATAGGAAATTTTTAGCTGCTGGTGGTCAAAAGGAAATAATTGTCTTTCCCTTCGCTCGTTTATTAAAAACGATATAATATTTCTTTATCGCATAGTAAGTAATAAAAAGTTTTAAATGCATAGAAACCCATTACCTACAAAAATATTGAAAACCATTTTTGATTTTGCTATTAAAGGACACATATTGCCGCCCGGGCTGTGTAGCGTTCACAAACAATAGTAAAATACCCAGTTGGAAATTTAGTTTGCTGTAAATTTTTTTGAATTTTCAATAAATTACATTGAACATTTTAAGGAATTTTTGTTTAATAAACATTTTTTAATTTAATTTTTGTAAGACCCCAAATATGTCTGACTTAAAATCTTTGGCCAGCGACTTAGTGCGATACATCCAGGTGGATTTAAAAGCCTTTGAGGATGATTATCGCGACTCACTCCAAAATTGACAATCTTTAACCGCTCTCAAATTTAGAAAACGAGAATTAGAAGATTTATGGGCAAATATTGATCGCAAGCTTAAACAAATTAGAGAGTCTTCTGATTTAAGTGATCTGGAAAGGGCAAAGTTAATAAACTTAACGGAACTTGTACATCACACCAGGTCTGCTAAGAAATTTTACAGGACTAGCATGATTTCTATTGATGAATGGATTGAGGCTGTAACCTGCCTTAACGAAACCCGACCCTCTTTACCCGAGACTCCAATTACACAACCCAACAATTCCGTAGGCTTTAATATACCCCCTTGGAACATGCCAATATTTAATGCCGATTTTAAATCATGGGCATCTTTTAGAGACATTTTTAAGGCCATTTATGGCCCGATCAACACAATGCACTGCATATATAGGGGGCATCCCCAGAGTGTTGGTTTATCGTAAAAAAAAAAAATTAAAACCCGTTTGAGTGAAGTTAAAAAAACTATTTTATTTAAAACAAAAAACAAACGGCGAGGCCAAAGAAATAGTCGAAAACGCATCCCTTACAAATGAAGGCTTTCTTATAGCATGGACCCAATTAGTTGCTCAATATGAGAACAGAAGGATTCAAATAAATGCACAGCTTAAAACCCTATTTAATTTACCCGCTGTAAACACAATGTGTGGTACATCTATAATCTTGATTTGTTCTTAACGAATACATATAAATAACTTACACCCTACAACCCACCCTAACTCACAGTCAAAACCCAAATACTTCCCGGAGAATAGGAATCAGTTCGATAGAAAGGCTAAAGCCTTCCATAATGCAACCCAATCTTTTAAGGACGGCACGAGAAGTAAATCGCATACTGAACAAAAATTTTCAAAATCCACCCATACCCAACCAAATACTCAAGGTACCCTAAACAACCCAAATACACAGTCTAAGCCCCATGGCTCTATTTGCAAGCTTTGCAAGAATACCCACACTTTAAGAGAATATTCAGTGTTTACTTCTTAAGGGGCAAACGAAAGGATTGATTTCGTGAAAAAGAATGCAATGTGTTACAATTGTTTGGCTATTGCCCATATAATAATAGATTGTCGCAGCACATTTACGTGTAGATATTCCGGTGGCAGACACAATACCCTTTTACATAAACCAACTTCAAATACGAACCCACGAAAGGATAATGAGCAACTCCCAACTTCAAGCAACGCGGCACAATCTTTTTCAACCCACACCCAATCAAACAGGAATACGTTAGACAACAAAGCGAAGTTATTAGGCACCGCAGTTCTAAGTGCTTAGATTCAAGGTGAAAGATTCCCAGCCAGAGCACTTATTGACCCAGCTTCAGACTTTTCGTCCATTTCAGATAAACTAAGACGCAAATTTCGTATACCCACTACCCTTATTGTTGCTGAAATTTCTTGACTTAACGAAGTGGTGTCAGCTCGGTCTAATAAACTGTGTAATGTCTTGCTTCTATCAAATACCCAAAGCAATTTCAAAATAAATATCCAAGCAATTGTCGTAAAAACTCTAACGAGAAACCTACCCGACCAGAGTATAAACCCCACCCTATATAAAGACTTGGATAAAATTCAATTAGCTGACCAACTGACATAATTGGCAGCGATTTTTACCCCCAAATATTAAAACCCGGTGTTAAGAAAGATGTTCTTAACACACTAATAGCACAGGAAACAGAATTTGGTTGGATTTTAACTGGTCCCGTTCAGAACTCACACCATACCCAACACATAGTATCATACTAAATTTCTGTCAAGCTTGACAAATTTTTAACCAAGTTCTGGGAGATTGAGAATATACCCAAAGAACCGAAGACATTTGAAGAAGAATTATGTTGTGAAGAGCACTACATAAAAACCACACAGAAACTACCCAGTGGACGTTGTCAAGTGATGAGCTTTCCATTTCGTTACACCTCAGTCGAGTTAGGAAATTCGCGTCACATGACAATGGCTTACAATTTGAGAAACAAAAGAAGTTTGATGAGGAAATCAGATCTTAAGCTAGAATACGATAACGTCTTACAAGAATATATTGAATAAGGTCATATGAAACCCGTAAGGGATAACCCGAATACAGTTTCAAATACCCAGTATTACCTGCCTCATCACGCAGTTGTCAAAAATGATAGAATTACTACGAAAGTTAGAGTAGTGTTTAACGCTTCTAGCAAAACTTCCAATGTTAACAGTTTAAATGATGCTTTACACACGGGTCCCACCTTACAACAAGATTTAGTTGTACTGTAGTGCCGATATTGCAAAAATGTATAGGCAAATAATGTTAAACCCGACCCACACACCCCACCAACGCATTTTATTCCGTAAAAGCGTAAATGAACCCATTAAAGACTACGAATTGCAAGCAGTTACATTTGGTGTCAATTGTGCCCCATATTTGGCGATTAGAACCCTTCACGAATTAGCCAAAGACATTCAAAATACACACCCTATTGCTTCAAAAATATTCAAAAATAACATGTATGTAAAAGACATGTTGGCCGGTGGTCATACCATTGAACAGGCTAAAATTGCTCAAACCCAGCTGATAACTGCCTTCGATTCTGCTGGATTTCCTTTAAGAAAATGGATGTCAAATACGAAGGAATTGCTAATAAATTTACCCGAAGAACACCTTCTTGATGTCGAGTTGCTCACCCTACAGGAATCTAACAACACCAAAACGCTGGGTATTAGATGGAACGCAAAGGAAGACACATTTTTCTTTAGTGTGCCAACCATTGAAAGGAAATCAGCTTACACAAAACGAGGCGTTTTATCAGATATAGCTAGTTTATTTGACCCAGCTGGTTGGTTAGCTCCAATTGTTATGCAATTCATTTAGAACCTACATCTGACCTGTCAACCCAGGCCTTTATGGCAGCATTCGCTCGATTTTTTTCGAGGCGGGGATGTCCTGCCGCCTTTAATTCAGACAACGGAACGAACTTCGTTGGAACCTGTCAATTATTGAAAAAAGAGCGGCAGGAATTCATTAAACAATTAAAAGAATCTGTAATTGCATCTAATAGTTTCCAAAACTTGACGTGGCACTTTATTCCTCCCGGAGCACCATATATGGGAGGCTTATGGGAAGCGGGGGTTAAGAGCTTCAAATCCCAGTTCTTCAAATTCACTTTTGAAGAACTGGCTACCCTCTTAGCTAGAATCAAAGGATGCCTCAACTCACAACCCTTAAGTTCGCCATGCGAAAACCAGCAAGATCAAAGTTCTTTAACCCCAGGTCATTTTTTAATAGGTTCACCCATACTTACCCCCAGCGGAACCCGATTGCAGTAATGATAATATTACTTTAGCAAATCGATGGCAAAAGCTGAAAAGTCAGCAGCACAACTTCTGCAGACGATGGAAAGATGAGTACCTTTAGCAGCTGCATAAGAGATATAAATGGAAGAACCCTAAACGTCAAATTGAAGTTGATGATGTTGTTGTGATTAGACAAATTTGGAAAAAGTGAACCACAACCGCTCTAGAAAATCGAAAAACCCTCTTGGTGACTTATAGCCTTAGGTGTGTTCTGCGTTAGAAAAAAAATATTTAGTGAATTTGTACAATCGGGAAGACTACAGGTTTGATTCAATGACATGGGTATTTAAATACCCACTTCGCTGTCAGAGGGTTCAAAACACACATTTTTTTTTTAAATTATTTGGTAAGTAAAAATGCGTTGCTTTATGTAAAAAGAACTATGTATTTAATAAAAAAAATGAAGAAATAAATATCTTAACTGTGGTTGATTATTGAGATAGTTTTATTTTTTTAATATTTTTTGGAACACCAGCATGAAATTGTGCAAAACAAGACTTTGGGTGTAAGTTTAATTTGCATTTTGTACAACCAAATTCAGTTTTACCTCCACATTGTCCACAACGGCCACGCTTATCAATTTTGCTTATCATATGATCAAAGTTATCACTGCGCTTTGCCATTTCTTGTGCATTTGTGACAACTTGTTCTCTTATACGAACACGATTCTCAGGAATTGCTACCAATGTTTCAACTACGTTCACACGGAAATCAAATTGACTCCTTCAGCTTTTCTTAGCATGCAGTGTAATTTCCAGGCATTTACCATACCAGCATCCAAGGCATTAGTAAATAACGGCCACTACCACTTCTTACCACGAATTTTAATGCGGTAATTATTCATGGCATTGTCAAATAAGTCCACTCCACCCATTCGTTGATTATATTGATGTATAAGATGTGGTTGCTCAATCGTTGTCATTTTCCGAATTTCACGATTAAATCTTTTAGCTCGACACATCGGCTGCACACCCAAGAAATTCGACATTATAGTGACCACCTTAAACAAATTAAAATAATATTAAGCTTTGGACCAAACACGAATTTGCATAAATATATGTATTTTTACCGAGTTATCATTCCTACGAACTGCTATAATATTGTTGTTTTTATCAAAGCTGAAATCAGATGAACCTCGAGGCATCTTTTTCATCGATTTGTCATCTTTTAATGGAGCATGATTAGTGCGATTGTCGCGAATGGTACCGTTTGCAAAATATCCTTTTTCTGACAATGTGCAAAACAACTTATGGCTTGAAAAAAAGTTATCGAATGTGACATTGTGTTTGGTTGGATCTGATATAATCTGTAGCAATTGTAAGACCACATTCTCTCCAAGACCAAAATGAGCACTATTGTTTGCAAAAGCACCAGCATACGGTATAAAGTTGAAGCAAAATCCTGTAGCTGAAGCTATGACCCAATATTTATAACCAAATCTTATTGGTTTTCCTCTTATAAACATTTTTAAAGAGTGGCGCCCATAGTATGCAATCATCTGTTCATCCACCGAAAGATTGTGAGTAAAAACGCCAAATTGCATAAATTTTTTATTTAAGACATCATTCAATGGAGTAATTTTTGCAAATTTATCGTTTTTGTCTAAATTTTCATTATCGGAAACGTGTATGTTTTGTTTAATTAATTTAAATCTATCTCGACTTATCGCATCTTTTACAAACTGACATCCTAAAGTTGCTCGAGTAGATCAATAGGAATTAATGGTTGGCAAAGTGTGATATCCTGTTAGATACAAGATTCCAAAAAATGTTCTCAATTCAAAAATTGAAGTAGCAAAACCAGGTATATTAATTTGTGCAGCATACTTGTTTGTATTTTCGACGATCATTTGTATTACCTCTTCATCAAAAAAACACTCCCACAATTCTAAGGGTGTATACGAGCCTATTTTAACAACATTTGTATGTGTCTTAAAATTTATGTACAAACAGGGTTATCGCACAACTTTCCCAGTTTCTCGAAAAGCAATTTCCGGTCATATGTTTCATTGTCGTAAGGTTGTTTATCAAATTTATAATTATAAGCTTTGCTCCATTTAGGTTTAGTCCCCACTGAAGCACAACCTTTTTCTTTCGATGTAGACGCCTGAGGTTCACTTTCTGCATCCTTTGGCTCATCCTCCATGTCAACAGTTTCATCAACCGCAGGTAGATTCACATTGTCATCCTCATAAACGTATTCTATCTCAAACTGGCCAGCCATTTCATTAGGTACCTAATTGATTTTCATCGCAAATATGTGGTATATTATCATCAATGTCTTCGGAGTCACTAATATTATCAACACGATCCGGTGGAGTAATAACAATATTTATTTTGTCTGTCTTATGAACTTTATCATCATCTTCCTCATCGGTGGTCCAACTATCGATTTCTGCTTGTAACTCAGCGGCAGTTAAAAAATTACGACGTCTTATCATGCTTACAAAATTTATAAATCACTTACTTTCAACACAATTTTAGTTCTTTTAAATTTACTTATTATATGTTGTTACTCTGCTCGTAACCAAAACAGGGAAAGCACTAAATTGTTTTTAAAAAATCAAAAATCAACGCTTAGAATAAAACAGAGCATAAAGTAAACACTCACACATCTTTTCAAAAACGGGAAAGTCCCAATTTATTTTAAATAATACGAACATAGTTAAATAAACACACAACGCTTACATCAATTATTAAATAACAAATGCATTTTGTATTTTTTTTTTCAAAAAATCTTGTGTTTTAGAACTCTTTAATAGCGAAGTGGGTAGAAAAATACCCATAGTCTAGGGGCCAAGGTTTGACAGGTAAAAATAAAAAAAAAACGCAATGTCAATATAAATGCCCATAATATCAAATGTGTGAAATTTCATCAAAATCGCACCACGAAATCGGGGGTCAGTCCTTAATGGGTTAATATTATAAGTAAATGGTTTTTTTTAAATGTTTGAAATACAAAATTTGAGTTGCTTGAGATTATCTCGTGAACAATTAAGAATGTGCAAATTTTGTGAAAAACTTTTTTTTATATAAAAATATTATTTACAACTGTGTTTGATAAATTTTTTGTGTAGGTTTATATCTGTGTCATTTTGACAAAACATCTTAAGTCGAATTTAAAAAGTTTAAAAAATGCTGTTAATCATACGAATTTTCATTCAAAAAAATTTTTGTTAACGTTTTTAAAATTTTGTATTATAAACGAAATTTTTCTTCAATTTTGGCTTATTTTATTATTATTTAATAAAAATTATTGCTTCACCAAACTTTTGTTAAAAACTTTTTTGCTATCATATCTCGACTTAAGATGTTTTGTCAAAATGCCACAGATATATAAAACGTTATAGACGAAAACGAATTGAAAATTAAGATATTTTTCTGTTCAAAGCGTAATGTGTTTATAATTGTGTGTACAAAATCAAATTCTTTCCTAGAGTTTCTAATATCACGTTGGGTTTCCTTTCCCGGAAAACAAAAATTGTTAAAAAAGAAAAAAAAATGAACTGTTACTATTAAATTATAACGTCTCTAACAATTTATATGATATAAAAGCCTGTCTGGAGATTAACTTGTATAGGTAAACAGGTAAAATTAATAATATGATGTTATTGTTTTTAACTATTAAAATTTTTAAACTAAGGAAATGTGGCTACTTAAATATAGCGACTTTTATATCATATAAATTGTGTTGATAGTAAACGTTTATATTTTATTCTAAGCGCATTAAAATAAATGCTTATTTTTTAAAAAAGGTTTTGACTTTAAATTTATTTATGAAAATACTTGATGAATCGTCGTCTCTATCATTTTCTACTTCTAAAAGTCAGTTTTCAAATAAAAAAATTTAATTTCTTTAAATACATACTATCAGATATACATATATATCGTCACCTAAAACGCAAAAGGCCCTATATAACATTTTAAAAATTTTACAGGAGAAGAAAAAACTATTTTAAATGATAAATTGCCTTAAACTGTTTGTAATATATTTTTCTTGTGAAGCCTACTGGTTGTCTTGACAATTGACAATGCTGCATATTATGCAAACTATTAGTTAGGCTCTTAAGCGTTTACCATATCGCTCCTCTATTGCAACATAGTAATATCTCAAAAAATCTAAAATTTTAAGTTTCCTAAGCAATCAGTTTTATATCTTAAACTGAACCGAAGTTATACCAAAATATAGTTTATTAAATTCAAAAACTTTAATCTCATTTTGCCAAATTTTTTTTTTTTGCAATAAGGAGCGATATAATCTTTGTAGATACGGCTTTTTGTTTTTTGCTAATAAAATCGCAAATTTTGATGGAAAGATTCCAAAATTTTGTGTAGACATTTGTGCTGATGCAATACGTCAGAATCAATGAAAAAGTAAATTTTGGTTAGTTAGGGCCTTTTGTGTTTTAGGAACCGGTATATATTTTTAAGATGTTCTCAATTTTTTTTTCTATAAAAGTTTATATTGCCAGGACAATTCACCTGTTGGTGACATGAAATAATTTTCGTACTCCTGTCGGATGGCTTTTGCTTCGATGCATATATAAGAACTTGGAATTTCTTCTACTGCAAGTTCAGAGGTTGACAAGGAATCATTAGCACGTGCTCCAAGAACCAGATTTACATGTTCATCAAAGCGATCTACCAATGTCACTGTATAATTTGGACTTTTTGTTACTAAAAAATTATGTAGTGCACAACAAGCAAGAGTTACACGGGTAGTTTTATCTGCATTTAGCTTTATTGGCCGAGAGAAGACTTCAAAGCGTTTTGTCATAATCCCAAATACATTTTCAACTATTCGCCTTGCTCTGGATAGCCTATAATTGAAAATTCGTTGACCTGCTGGTAAACTGCGTCCCGGATATGGTTTAAGCAAATTAGTTTGCATTCTAAATGCATCGTCTGCTACCAAAAGAAATGGTGTGTTTAATTAACGATCCGGCAAAGGACGTGGTGTTGGCAAATTTAGTTCGTTCCTATCCAAAGCTTGTTGGAAAGAACATTTACTGAAAATACCACCATCTGAAATGCGGCCGCCACAACCGACATCAATATATAAATATTTATACTCTGCATCAACAACAGCCATTAGCACCATGCTATTGAAACCTTTATAATTTGGTGGTGCGATCATATTCACACGTTTCCCATTAACTGCTCCTATGCAGTGAGGAAAGTTCCATAGTTGTTCAAACTTCAAAGCAACTTCGGTCCACTGTTGTTGTGTTGATGGCATCTGAAAAAGGAAACGTTGGTTGGTGGAAAGGTTTTTTACTTAATGTATTTAGATCGGCGAGTTACACGTATTGTATATTTAAGCCTTCCGTAGAATATAAGAACATACATACACATGTACATATGTAGATAGAAATACTTTACCTTTAGGTTATTATAGTTAAGTACCGCAAAAACTGCATCGCAAACTTCCGGAATAAACTTGGATATTGTGTTTGGAGCAATGCGAAAAAAAGCTGAAAGGCTTTTATAGCTGTCACCAGTAGCCAAATAGCGAATGGTACAAGCGGTGAGTTACTGGAATAGCTTTTCGAAAGGTGGTGTCTTGTTTTTTAATGTATGAGGTGGTTAATTCCACCAGCTAAAGAAAATTTCTTTCATTCATACGCACATAATTTTTAAAAAGAAAATGTTGATTGTCGACTTCACGAAATTCGCGTAAAGTACTCTCATAGCCTCCACATTCACTTCTCTTTTCTAACCACTCTCTTACCCAAATACTACGTTTTTTCAACGTTATTTTATTTTTTTAGTTTGTTTCTGTTTTTTATAAATTGACGCCACAATATAAAGGGCCACAGCAGTTTTCTGTTTTTTAACGTAATCCATTTCAAAAGTAAAATTATGTCTGCCAACAAGCAAATAAACAAAAACATATGATTTAATTTGCCCAAATAGCAAGATAGTGTGACCGCATTGCACCGATTATTGTCGCAATTGAGTTTTGGCCGATATGAACCGAAAAAAATTGTCACAATGTGCGACGATAATGGGACCACCCAAGAATAAATTGTGAAATGTTTTTAAATGTGCACCGATATAGCACGATTAAAATCGTCACAGATTGTGCTATTTGAGCCGATAGTGGGATCTTAGCTTAATGTAGTAAGTTCAATAATCACATATACTGTTTTTGAAATATATATACCGAAGTATTTAACTTGCATGGTTCCCGCCAGTAAGAAGATGCTATCCCTGTCTAACTCGTTAAAACATATGTAAAAACACTTGTCTCCAGCTACAATTTTAGATAAACAATATTAAGAAATTTGAAAACAAAGTAAACTGGAAACATTTATTAATTGTTTTTTGTTGTAATTATTTTTCAAATTTTGTTCTGTTCTTAATCCTAAAACATTGTCAACGCGGATGATGATTTTTGAAAGAATTTTGTACCTGCGCATTGTCTTGAACGCCACGCTTTTTAATATTTTTTCATATTTACTAAGTGCCGGTTCATACACGTCAAGTTTTGTGTTTTTAGGAGAGAGGGGAAAAGAAATGACACACTTCAAGTTTGACACGTCAAGTCTTGAGCTTTTAGGAGAGAATGAAAAAGATAATGCCATTTATATTCCCCTCTATCCTAAAAACTCAGGACTTGGAGGGTCAAGCTTAACGTGTGTGAATCGGCACTAATATACTCGTCGCACTGAACTGAAGGGCATTAGGTTAAGAAAGTGTTTTCTTAAAAAAAGGACGAAATTTAGAGAAAGGCAATTAAGTGGTTTGAGATTAAAGTTAATTTAATTCTAAAATTAGATAATCTGTGAATTAAGTTAATCTAGCATAAATTGAATTTGATATTTTTGGGTTATGGCTTAAACCATGTAAACTTTTTATCAAAGCAAGATGGATGTTTTCAAAGAAGAAGAAGAAAATATGCGAATTTAATATTGTTTACAAGGTAGACATTTTTTACGTTTAAAGAAAAAAAATATATTAATGAAAAAATATAGAAAGGAAAAATTATATAAAAGTGCTTAGCCATATATGTATTTTATTTTAAAAATAATTTTTTTGCATTAACTGTTTATGTTAAACATGTGTATGATGACAGCTTAAGTTAAGGTTTAAACCACCACCAATGGCCGCTTAAACTAGCAAAAAAAGTTTAAAAAAATACAACTCAAAAAGTAAATACGGAGATTAAAGTTAATTTAATCGCTAATCTCTAACCCAAAAAGTGGCTCTTAGTATGCAACGTGTAAAATTTTTTGAACGTCACGATAAAACACTTCCTGCAGATTATTTTTTTTAAACTTAATGGCCTGTTTATATAATCCATGTCACTCAAAATTTTTGTTAAAATGAGTGCAAAAAGTTATTTGGCGTTTTTGTAATGCATGTGTTGGGTGATTGTAAGTAAAAACGTAAGAACTGACGTGATAAACAAAAGTATGCATATTTTTCATAATAGATATGGCATGACCAAAAGTGTCGTCTTAAAAGAAAAATAAGCGACAACAATAAAAGTCTTCACGGAACTGGTGGCGGTCCTTGTATAGTAAACAATTTAACAGAAATGGAACTGCAAATTGACAAAATATGTCACCTTTCGTCAGCAGCGGCACCCAGTGGCAAAATTTTAGGTGTACCAACTGCCCAAAATCCTTTGTTTCCATCCGTAGAACCCAATTGTAAAATTTTAGGTATATCACAGCCCAAAAAAATTATCAACTCACCCCTCCTCGTAGTCATATTCAAGTCGCTGTTGTAACCACAGACATAACCAGATATGGCAACTTTGACGTACAAAAATCGTGTTTTCATATGTGATTACCACGATTTTCTAAGCGAGAGGTAAAAAAAACGTAGCACCGTCGAGGCAACGCGAAAGAAGAATAAGCTATACATTCCCTTCAATGTAAACAAACAAATAAATAAAGAAACATTTTATAGACAAATTTGTTCAAAATTTGTTTTATTTATAAGTTTTTAGTAACAATTTTAATCTAAATAAATTAAAAACAAATCAGGTGTGCATATTTTTGAATGCTGCATGGGTAAGTACAAGCTAAAAAAGATAGAAAATTGTAGAAGTTAGTTTTTTGTTACCTTTTTGTTTTTTGTTCTTCCAGGCAGAAGTCGCTATGCATCTAGCCACACAAATAGCTAAAAATGGACCAAACAATTGATTTTTTGTCAAAGATCAATGTAATTCTCCCCTTTTAAGTACCTGAAATTGCCGAATTCATTCCAGGGGGTCGATTCTGGTTCTGTGAAACTGTGAAATGAAAAAAAACTTTTCATTTTCGTTTTCATGAGCACTTTTCACATTAGCACTTCACATTTACACAAAAGGCGATTCCCGTTCTTTTAATGAAAAAGTGTTTCATTCCATTGTAGCTGTGAAACTTTTGTAACTATATTAATAAAATGTAAAAGTCAAATGCAGATATCGAAGCTTAGGACTTTGAAACGGCGCTAAGCCGCAAACAAGTTTTTTTAATGCTTGAGCTGCAAGCATTTATTTTAGCTAAAAGAGTTTTTTGAAGAGAGAACAAAATACAATTTTATGGCTCCTCTTGTTTTATAAATATAATATATAAATATATAAAAACAACAGCAATTTTTTAACGGAAACAAATTTTTATACAAAAAACAAGAGCAGTCATAAAAATGTAAAATCGATCAATCAATGAGTTGACAAATGAGTTTTTTGGGTAAACATCTTGCCCGCGCGATTACCCCAAAATATTTATTGCAGTAAATAATTTTGGCATAAAACTGACATCTACGAAAATAATGTTATTGACTTATGTGAAAGTTTTTTTAGGGTATTAAAATAAAAGATTGTTTTTGAAAAAGGTTTTTTACTTTTTATTTATTTTTTAATATCAATCACATCAAGTTATTTAATTTACTTGTTTTTCTACACAAGTAAATTTCGCGACAAGTTTTTACATCGTGTAAATTGTGTAATGACAATTGGCAAGATTTTATATCATAGTGCCGGTCCAGACCTGCAATTTTTGTTGCATCAATTCTTGAGTCAATTTGTGAGAGTGGTGAGAAAATTTGGGAGCGGAACTCATTTCACCAATAAAATCATGAATCTCTGCAACAAAAATTCCAAATTTGGACAATGAATTATAAATAAGGTAATGCCTCTATTAGTTGCTAGTAAAATTTTCAAGTAAAAGTTACCGCCAGGCCCATGATGTCTACAAGAACATTTCTTTCGCATATTTATATTGAAAACAATAATAAAAAACTAAAATTTCTTGATGTTTTCAAAACAAATATACGAAAGAAATGTTCTTGTCGACATCGTGGGCCTGGGCCTTAATTTCTTTCGTTTAAGCTTTCGAGTTATTCTTAGCAAGCCTTTTCATTTGATACCTATATTATATGATTGCATTAAAAATAGCTAGACCGCCATTTTGGCTGTGCTGCTATGTTTGATTTAGAATGACGTTTCATAGTTTACAACATGGTGAAATAAACAGGTGGCAGCACTACGCCAGATGACGATTTTTTGCTTCTGCATTGTTTGTCTAGGTTTATGCCAAAGTTTTGTTTATGTTTACAATAAGTCCACGTTTTGTGCTGAGATTATTGTATTTTAATAAAGTTTTTGATAATTTTTGATTAAAATAAATTAGATATTAACTATAATAATATAAAAATTGGCTAAAAATTTATTTATTTCATCACGTTCAGCGGCACGCTTTGATTTTTGTTAAAAGTATTTTTTGACGCAAACGGTGATGTAATTTCCAATTTTGTTGTAATGTTGTATTTGTTGCCGTAACGATGACACCTACTTATTCCACCATGGTTTACAATGTATTGTCATCAAAACTGAACGTGTGTACATAATTTTAGCTCAGTCAATTGAACATATCTACTTCAAATTGAGTTGCAAGGTTCCACCCAAACATACATTAATTGCAAGTTAAACAAAAGTTTTAAAAAAACCACCATAAGCCCAACAAATTGTGAAATCATTAACAAATAAAAAGCCAAATAAAGATTTATTTAGTAATATGTTATTAAATATAAAACATACACATGTTGTAGGCGGCTTTAAATTTACTTTAAGCCGTCGCTAAACCTAAATTCTTCAACGCCGATGGTAATTACATATCTACTTTGTCATTTAATCAAGTGTAAAATTATACAAATACACAAAAAATATAATTAATTTAAAAAATGTTAGGATTATTAGTTTTAATGGAATTATCGAAATAAATTCGGAATGGTATAATGCAAGAAAACATTATTGACGTTTTTCGTCTGTAATGTTTTTTAATTTATCAAAAATTGGCATTTTATATGAATATAATAAGTTAAAAATCTGTAAATATGCATCTTTTTAGAAAATTATTATTTTTATTTCTCTAAATTATTATTTATCGTTGGCAATGTCCATATTTTTCTCTAAATAATTTAATTAAAATTATTTTTCACCGTTAAAATGAATGTGTAAAAATATGACATAAATGAAAAGTTTGTGACACTTCTTTGCACTGTTACACAGAACAAGAATCACATTACTGTGAAAATGTGAAAACAATTTGTTTCATTCCAATTGTTCTTCTCATATGAAAACATTCGAATTTATTTATCATTTTTTCACTAAACGAGAATCAGAAACTCTATGAAAATGTGAAAAAAGTTTTCATTTCACAGTTTCACAGAACCAGAATCGACCCCCAGGTCCCCTCAATTTCCTGATAATATAAAAATACTAAAATTTGTTAATGCTTATTTTGCCTTTTCAGTCTGTCGTTTTGTGTGTCATCCATGCTAAACGTCTAACAATTATGCCAAAAGACATCCAATTCGCCAGACGTTTTCGTGGCGAACTTGCTTAAGTTAATAAGTTCAGGAGTGGGCTTCATATCACATTTGCTTTTAAAATGACACGTGTGATTTTGTGGTGTTCTGGAAATCACTCTGTTTTTGTGTTTTTCGGTGTGATTTTGAATTGTCGAAAGCGCAAGCAAACACAAAATGGTTCTTAAAAAATTATGGCAAATTTTTTAACGCTTTTTGGTATATTTTGACAATGAAATCACAACAGAAGTCACAAAAGCAGATATCATAGTTGTAGTGTCGTCTAATTTTCTTAATTTTAAATGGTTTGTTGTAAATAAATTAGCTTATTGCAAAAAAATTAATAACCAACACATCGAATAGTTTATTTAAGTAATTTATTATGACGGTCATCTTACAAAAGTCGCAAAAATAACAAAGTGATTTCAAAAAGTTGTTTACGTAGCTAAAAATTTTGATATCACAAAATAATATGCCCAGAAATCCTTTCTTGTGTTATCAAATCACTTTCTTAACATGTGATTTAACTTAATAAAACCGGACGTCTGCATTAAAATTGGTTGCGGTTTTGACCTACATACATATATGTACATTAGGCTGCCAGTTATTTTTCAAAGTTGGAATTTGTTTCACGCCAAGTCTCAGATTGGTTCGAATTGCTAAAAAATAATCCCTTGAAAATTTGAGCTCAATCGGATGAGGGGATAGGGTGCCCATAGCCCCCCAAAAATTCGCAAAATACCTGATTTTTGACTTTGATTGTCAATAACTTTGTTAATATTTATTTTACAAAAAAAAACTGTTGGTAAAAGTTATAGATCAAACTCAGAGGAGCAAATTTTGCTCACAAATTTTTTTTGTATCTCTAATATCTACTGAATTAAAAAAAAATAAACGAAAAATCATGGATTTGTTCATATGTTTATATGGGTGATTTCATTGACTTTAGTATACTCGTTACATGATACGTGGATATTTTAATTTTATTTGTGGCAAGTATTTTTTTTTTTTTTGGTTATGGCTTTGGTTTTTGTTTTAATTTGTATAGTTAAAAAAGAGTTTCCTTATTGCAATTTGGAAAAAAACGGTAATCCTTAACAATTCGTAAAATATATTGTTTTTGTTCTTCGCTTCTTGATAAAATATTATTATAGACCTGCATTAATTGAACTCCCCTCTCAGCAGTATCGTTCACTACTTTTAAGCCTGAAAGAGTTTTTTTTAGCTTCGATAAACTTTTTGTTACTCGGCCACTTTGTGGGGGTTGTTTTAAAAGACTCTTCACACAAATCAAAACGCTTAAAAAATGTTTTAGTTTTTGTATTCACAAACTGCGCAATACCTTTTTTGATAACATCAGCTAAGTTCAGAGTGTCAATTAAGGCCTTTTTGCTGTTTATATCAGATTCATTCTTGAAAGCTTTTACCATTTTTTTTTGTTTCGTTTGGTACATTTTCATCAAAAAATGCCAAAGCAACATTTTCTGTGCCTGAATACCACAGGTGACTGTAAAATTTATTCAAAGCAACGAAAGCAATTTCACTTTCAACACTTCGATATTGACTGAATAAAAATAGAAATATCGCAAACAGCATTTAGTTCGACCTCTGTTAAATCGAACTCGTCCGGATTCGGCTAGTGTTTTTCCGAGAAATATTAGAGCAAGTTCGATAAATTCCGTAAAGTCATCTCGCGGTTGTTTTACCTGAAGAACTTTATTAAGAAAATTTGTAATTATTTCTACATCACATAAACTAATAGCATTTTTAACATTCTCATTTTCTATACCGATCCTGAAATTTTCAATGTTTAAGATGGCCAACACTTCTGAAATAGTTGAAATATTTGAAAATTAGGACCATCTGACTTGCAAAATTTAAAATCAAAAACGCTTTTAAGAATAAGTTCAAAGATGTGATGCCTACAACAAAATACAACAGATCCCTCTCTAGTATATTTTCAATTATGGAACAAGTTCCATTGAATCGTCCAGTATTAACTGCTGTCGTATCGAAAACCAAAGCTTTTACATAATCGTGTAGACCCCATTCAAAAAGCGATTTGCAAATATCCAGTTCTTGTGCTCTTCCAGTACCACTCTTCAAAGCAGGTACTTCCAGCAGCTGCTCATTTAGCTCGATTAGCCACTAATATTTTAGTAGTTATTGGGAATTTTTTACTTCTCGCTATTCACATACGCGCATATGTACATTTATTCGAAAAAAAAACAAATGTATTCATGTGCATTCAGTTCGAGAATAAAACAAAAAATTTTGTAAGCATTATGCATGACAATTTATCATGAATGTTGGAATTTTAGTTTTTATGCATGAATATTTCTGAACCCTGCTTGCTACAAATAAAATGAGATGATCGAAATCGTCTTGTGAGTAAACTTACGGTATTATTTAAAAAAAGAAATATATGTACTTGCCACAAAAAAATTAAAATATCCACGTCTAAATTTTTTTGTCATGTAACGAGTATACTTAAGTAAATATATGAATAGATGATCCATGAGTTTGATCTATAACTTTTACTAACAATATTTTTTTGTAAAATAAATATTAACAAAGTTATTGACAATCAAAGTCAAAAATCCGGTATTTTGCAAATTTTGGGGGGGCCATGGGCACCCTATCCCCTCACCCGATTGAGCTAAAATTTTCAAGGGACTATTTTTTTAGCAATTCGAACCAATATGGAGGTTGGCGTTAATCAGATTACTTCAAAAAAAATTCCCCATATAGATAATTGGCACCCTAATGTACATACATATTTTAAATTATTGACCGACAATCAAAAATTTTTATAATTTTCTTTTAAGAAAATTTAACTAGATTGAGTAAAGTATAATAAGGGTCCTCATGAGGTCGCTTAAAATTGCCATTTGTGCAAATGCGCAAACTTACGAGTCTTGTTTCATGAAGCCCCTTTTTTACTTTTGTGTAATTTTAAACAATTTATGTCAGTTTGTAAGAAACGTCAATACAAAAATAAATTAAAAATTAATTCAAAAATATAAAAAATTTTTTTTAAATTTGTGATTAATATGTATGAGAAATTTGCTTTTAAAAATGCTCAAAGAAAGCCAAAAGACCAATTTACTGAAATTATTGCTAGAATTTATTGTTTGTGATTTATAGACACTTGGATTTTTCATTGAAAACGACGTTAAAATCATTAAAAGATCTGTTTGTATAAATGCACAATTGAACAGCGCAAGTTTACGAGACAAAATTGTTGGGCAAATTTACCAAGTTTGTGTAAATGAATTCTCATACAATTTTTGACAGTTCATTTACGAGGGCGTAAAAATGCACAGTTTGCACAGATTACGAGACTCATAAACGATATCATGAGGACCCTTAATGATTCGTAACTATTTAAGCCAAAATAAAATGATTTTCAGGGGGGGAATTTATCAGGGGTGTCATGGAAATCGAAAACGTAAAACGAAAGAATTTGACAGTTCTTTTTATTAATTTTTAATCTAATTTTTACAATTTTTGTTAGATAATTCTGTTTAATAGAGCATTATTTGTATAATTTGATTTCATTAATAAGAATAAGTACAGCAGCGAAATTAGTTTTACTTATTTATTTAAAAGAAAAGCTTCGTAAAAAATGGTTTTCATGAATTTTAAAAATCTGGATTATTTAAGAGGAAAGTTAAACCGAGTAAATATAAAACCGGTTTTATGCAAAGGCCGATTTTGATAAAAAATTTATTTAAAAAGTGTTTTAAAACAAACCAATATTGTTGTATGCAAATTTGTAAGAAAACAAAACCGGGCTTAAAAAAAAATGCATTAATGCGATATGTTTGACCCGGTTATTATAAAAAGCCAATAAAAATTAAAGGTCTACAAAGAAAAAGGGGTTGTAAGATACTTATAAACAAGTAGGAAAGTATAGTCGGTCAAGCCCGACCATATGATACCTACACTACAGTATATAAACTGAATTTTTTGCAAGTGTATACTTTAGATATCTTCAGCTGTATGAAATTTGTTTGCCTCTAATTTAATTAATTTAAATTAACTTCAATCTCAAACCCAAAAAGTGGCTCTAAGTGATTTTAGGAAGGGGGATTTATATAGAACATATACATATATCGTTACTTAATAAAATTATGGTCTTGCAGTCACGATTTTTTTTAAAACCATTTTTTTATTAAATTGCTTAGAGAATTGAACAAAACACTGATGGCCTGTTCAACTATATCGACAGCAAATCGAAGCGATCGCCATCCATTCGCTCGATTTCGAATCAAATTGGGTTCAACAATCTCGACAGCTTTCGATCGCTTGCTCTTACGAGTGCAAATATTTGTTACTTACGTACTAAAAAAATAAAGTATTGCCATATAAGATATTTCTATATTTTGTTGCTTTTTTGTTCAAAAGTATCAAAAATAATACTTATTTGCTTGATAACAAATACAACCACGTTTGAAATTTTATCAGCTGTATAAAAATGTCAAAAATAAAAAAACCTTTTTTGTTGAAAAAAAAACATAAGAAAAGTGTAAACAAAAGTTGAATTTAAAATAAATAATACAAAAAATAAATACTTAAGCCAATCAAACAAAATGCAAAAGAAAATTAAATAAGTCCCAAGTCAATATTTGTATAGCATCAGCTTGCTCCTCGGCAGTAGTTGCATTTGGTGACAAATAAACTACAGTTGTTCCTTAGAAACCGTATTCCTCTTTTTTACCTGAAGAGCAGTTTGTATTTTATTTCTCACTATCGACCTCTATCCTTCATCGTTTGGATGAAGTTTTAAAATGGTTGCTGTTTTCCTCCAAAATTTGTAGTGTTTCAAATAATATTAAGGGACCTGTCGCAGCTTTAGAAACTCTTGGTGGTGATTATGATATCTGCTGACTGAGTTTCAGCACTTTTAACTTTACCCTCCAACATGCTACTACAAGGTGTTACAGCCGAGGACCAAAGCAGCGTCGGATCAATTATATGGTCTAGCGAAGTTAAATAGTTTTGTTTATAGGTACCACCAACAGTGTCTTGCAGGCTTTTGTTGTTTTCTGAAATTTTTTCCCACTTTGCAATTGAACGCATGGATGGAGTTATGACGTTTAGATTTAAGCCTATTATTTTCGGTTACTCGTCCATCGGAAATTTATTTGCTCCATACGCTGGTGCACCTCTCGCCAAGTTAGGATTTTCCTCTATGTATTCGCCTAATGTTAGCAGTATATGGCAATCATTTATTTCTCTCAAAAAGCGTTTTCGAGATATTGGCGAAAAATATGTTTTTCTGCAGTTGTTTTAACTAGTTATTTTGAAAAATCTTAAGAATTGTTCATCTGAATTGTTAAAACTATTGAATACAAATGATTTTCCTCTTTCAGCACATACATATGTATTTATACTGTGTTGATCGGTTAAAAATTTACTATACCCACACCACAACAGTGTAGAGGGTATTATGCATTTGTGCTGATGTGTGTAACACTTTAAAATATTGGTCCTAGACCCACCTTAAAGTATACCGATCGACTCAGAATCACGTTTTGAGTTGATCTAACGATGTCCGACCGGCTGGGTGTCCATGTAACCTTGTGTAAAAAGTACAGGTCGCAATTTTGGCACAACGACTTAGCCTATTGAAAATGGGCCAAGGGGAGATAGGGGGCAATTTCTGTCCCTCAGAAACTATCAAACCGATTTTAATGAAATTGAAAATGTAGATAGATCCATACTATAACGGACACATAAGCTATGCATTGTTAAAAAAATAGGACCACGAGGGGAGATGAGGGCAGTATTTGCCTCTCAGAAACATCAAACCGATTTTAATGAAATTTAAAACATAGATATATATATATATATATCTATATCATATAGCCATACGCTCTCGAAAATTTGTTTTTAAAAATTGTGGTGTAGGGTATCATATGGTCGTAGATTTCGACATTTTTGGATATATGTAATATAACTCCAGACAAACACGATTTTCGGGAATATATCAAATACGCTTAAGAGAGAAATAAATGAGTGACATATTAGTGTTTAGCCCCCCCCCCCAATTAAGCTTAAACAAAATCTTATTTTTAAGCCTAATTTTTTGTGGCGTATTGTAATCAATAAAAGGTTTTTATTTAATATAATTAACATTTGTTCTTAATTTTAATTTATAATTTATTTAAATTACTCTTAAATATTTCTTGTTTTTTTGTAAATTCCATGATTCGACAACAAAACAACAAGTGAGTGGCTTTGACATTTGTTTTCGTAATGTCGACAATACCTTCGATATTAATAAACCGCTTTTTGTATGAAAGTACTTACGTTTTCTTTCGAGTTGTCGTCTAAACGAATGTTCGTATAGAATAAAGTTAGTCGAACCCAAAACAGTTTTCGATCGCTTAGAATGCGATCGAAGTCGTTCTTTCGAAATCGTTGAACAGGCCATGAGTTTAAAAAAATCGTGACTGCAAGACTATAATTTTTATTAAGTTTTTTCCTTCTCCTGTAAAGTAAGGAAAATATTAGTTAGGGCTTTCTATATTAAAGTAACGATATGTTTATGCGATTTTCCGCTTAATTGAATGTATGCATATTACCAATATGGATATCATTTGGAAGATTTAAAATATCTTTGTGGACATACAAAATTTATTTAAATATTGTTAGCACTTTAGTTCACAATACAGTTTTCACATCAAAATGTAACGAAAGTGCCCTATGTCAATACGTATGTACCTAGTCAACTAAATACCAAACACCAGCTTTGCTTACTAAAGCTCCCTGGATAGCCGACCTCCGATCGGACTAAAGGATTTTCTCCTCCATGGTATAACAAATATTGGCTTCGCTAGCTTACATATACTTAACTGCTGAGACGGCTTCCTTCCGGGTGCTCTTATTCTATGGTTAAACAAACACTGGCTTTTCTACATTGCCGGCCTTCGGCCGGATGCAAGCATTGTGTCCTTCACGGTATACCTTACAAACAGCAGCTTCGCTGACATAAACTTCTCTGCATCGTTATGCTTATGTTATGCTTAAGACTTGTATTTTCTCAAATTCATCCCCGCTTCTTATTAGTTGGAGGCTTTTTTTTAATATATTTTGTACATCCAATAAAATGTGTTCAAAAGCGTTTAAATAATTCCAATATTGGTCATATATGTTCAGAAATATAATGGAAAATTAACCAAAAACTACCAACTTTTAAAACATATTAAAAAAAAAGCAAAAAAGGCATACCTTAACGTATCCCTGGGAAAGCTATGAATCTTTTCTCATGGTGGACAGCCCATAACAGTAGATAGGTAATGGGGATCTTGGACATAGTCCGTGAGAATCCTGTAGTAGTCACTATTTTTCTAATTGGAATGCCTATTTTTTTAATTGGAATGCTGACAAAATGAAGACAGGGAATCAGCAATGTATATGGGTATTTCCAATTGGAAAAGTAGAATTGGTGAGATCGTGAGAGTTTTTTTCACTTGAGAGCGTGAGAGCGTGGTATATATGAATTTAAGAATGAATGTGTATTATTTTTTCAGGGGTTGAAATTGGTAGGTAAAAAATGTTTAGGAAAGAAAAAAGTGAGAAAATGCTGTTAACACCTGCATTTCTTTATAGATCAAGATGGTTGAAATGTACGCACTAAATAAGGATTGGTGGTTGTGCTAAGGATAGTAGAATAGAGAATTTTTTTTATTGAAATATTGTGCATTATTTTAAGGGTTGAATAGGTAGGTAAAGCATGTAGGTGCAAATGTTGTAAAGTGATGTTTTATGTTTGAAGATGAAAATGGTTGAAATGTATTGTACTTAAAAAGGATTGGTGGTTGTGTTAATGTAATTATGATAGAGCAATTTTCTTTTATTGAATAGGTAGGTAAAATTTGTAAGTGGAAATGTTATAATGTGATGTTTAGGTTTAAAGATCAAGATGGTTGAAATGTGTTTATTCTGAAGCTGAATTGGTGGTTGTATTAAGAATACAAGGAGAGAGAATTTATCTTTTATTGAAAACTAAATTGCTTGAAAGACTCTATTTTCTTGAATATAATTCCAATTAGAATGCATATTTTTGCTTAGATCATCTTAAAATGTGTTTTCTTTAGCAATATATTTTTTATTTTTTTATAAAAGATATGAAAATGTGATTGGAGTATTTTACTAATTATAAAATATGTATAAGAATGAGTATAATAATTATTTTTATAAAGAAAAGAACAATTTTTTAATTTCGTTTTAAGTATTTATTTTGGTAATAAAAAATGTATAATATTTTTCTATTATTATTTTATTAAGCTTGAGGTCTATTTTTTTTATAAAAAAAAAAAAATATTAAATTTATTGAACCAATATTTCGGCACTCCGTTGTGTGCCTTCTTCAGGGTTTTTTTCTTTAATTTTTGACAAATAATAACAATTTTAACAAATGAAATAAATTTAACAAAAAATCATAAAACAATTTTCAATTAAAAAACAAAAAAGGTTTTCCAATTTAAAAACTAATCTATTACATTATAAATAAATTGTTAACTTCCGTTTATATTTTTACAAATTAAATGCCTATAATTTTGTGCTAAACTTTCAGTATCTGACTTAAAATTAATTCTCGATATTGCCGGTACATTTATAATTTGCAACATTTCTAACATAAACCTACGTTTATAATTATTTTCCGTATTTAAAACTGTTGTATTTTCAAAATCAGGATAATGGTTTAAATTTGCACAATGGGCTGATAAAGCTGTTTTTTGTGATGCAATGTGCCTATATTTTTGATCTGACTTATGTCCTGTTAACCTAGTTTTTAGTTTATTCTTCGTTGTACCAACATATACTTTACCACATTGTCCATTAACATTTCCCCTACAAGGTATTTTATAAACTACATTCGACATTTCCAACTTATTTATCTTATCTTTCATATTTGTAAATAATCTACCTATTGTGTTATAAGATTTATGCGCAATTTTATACCTTTCAGTATCATAAATATTAGATTTTTCTAATCTCTCCGAAAATTTTGGTACATAAGTTAGCGATTTATAAACTTTTGGTTCCGTATTGCCGTTCGAATTATTTATTCTATGGTTATTATATTGTGTTAATAAATAAGATATAATTTCCTTCGGAAAACTATTTTCTCTTAAGACTCTAAAAATTTTTTCCTTATTATTCCTATGGAAACAAGAATCACTTATTTTCAATACTCTATCTATAAAATTTCTAGCCGTGTTAATAATAATCCTTTTAGGATGATTTGAAAAATAATTAATTATTCTACCAGACGATGTTGGTTTTTGATACCAATCAATTAATAAACTTTTTCCCTTTCTTATTATCAAAGTATCTAAATAAGACAATTTAGATTCAAACTCCTTAAATAATAAAATAATAATAAATTTTATAAAGGTCGAATAGCAGTCAATTTATATAATATTTTTCTATTAAATGAATTACATTATCCTTCTTTAACTTAAATTCATTGCATTCACATGTATTTGAACGATCGCAAATTCGGCATAGAAAAGGACAGTTTTTAAAATGTTTTCCGTAAATAGATTCAATGAGCTCCATATTTTCATAGTCATCTAGCATTCTTTTGATTTCAGTTATCTGAAGTAAATGGTCATCAAAAATGCATCCATGAAAATCAAACAAAAATTTTTCGATCATGCTTCTGTATGTCATTTTCTTTAGAAATATGTTTCTTCTTTTTATTCTTTCGTGTGTACTCATATTCAACTGATACTATTGTAACTAACACTACTTACATACTACCTATATAAATAAATAAATGTTGTGAATGAAACATGATTGAACCTGCACTTCCATGCTTACATAAAAGAAAATGTTTGATAAAATCAATTGACAAGAAAATTTAAAACAGGTACAAAAGTAAGAAAAGAAAACAGGATCAAGTCATTTTTTTGGTTTTTGTTTTTTATGGTTTTAATTAGAAAAGAAAAAAGGTGTAACTGAAAATTTTTTTTTTTTTATTTCTTATTTTTTTTTTTACAAATTTCCACGTAAATTTTATTACTTTCTTTGTTAAAAAAAGGAGACCTTTTTGTTATATTTAAGAATCATAAACATGATTGAGCATGCTTATAAGTAAAATTTGTTTAGAATGTATAAGTTGTTTATAAAACAAAAACATTAAATGTAGTTTGTTTTCTTTCCCTTTTTAAAAGGCTTAGTAGAGTAAACTTCTGAAAACTAGGTTTATTTACATTTAAACATTGAAGATTTGAAGAATGAATTCGAGCGAGATTGAAATTGAATTTGTCGATGAAAATTCTATGGAAGAGATCCCCCACAACCAAATGGCTTACTACAATATTGTTGTCGATGAAAATTCTATGGAGGTGATCCCCAACAACCAAATGGCCTACTACGAATTTTTGTGGGAAATTGAGTTTTTTCTGGAAGATGAAGCGGGTGATAAAATAATTTTAAAGGCAAATGACGGGTTTTATTTGGATGAAGAAGGAGATCGCTTCATTAGGGAAATAGATTTAAGTTAACAGATGTAGTGAATTTTTTTATCTTTTTATTTAAATAATTTTAAGAAATTGTTAAATAAATAAATATAAATAATAAAAAACTATTAAAAGTAAAATAATTATTTCTAATATTGCATAACATACTGAATATAATTTTTAAGGGTTGAAAATATCCATGTATAAATAGCGTTAACAATTTATTTCAACAACAAGTATTTTGTGATATATCGTGGAGTTAAAATAGTATTTTTAATAGTTGCGCTTGATATTAAAAAAAAAAAAGAAAAATTTAAAATGTTTAAAGATCTAAAATCCGATAGCAATGAAGATCAGCATTTAAAACAATCTCCATTTACGCCACGCTATAGCATGACTGACATTTTCCATAGAGAAGATGAACGTTTAAAAACTTTTACATGCTGGCCATTAAAATGGGTAGATAAAAGAGAATTAGCTATGACTGGCATGTTTTATAGTGGAGATTATGATAAAACGAAATGTTATTTTTGCGAAGTTGAAATTTGGAATTGGGGGCCTACTGATCAACCTTTAACAGAACATTTGCGTTGGTCACCAAATTGTGCTTTACTGAGAAGATGTTGTACCAATAATATACCTATTAATTGGAATGTGTTAAATCAACTACTACCAACACCCAGTTATGATACCTGTGGTCTCAGAGACGTAGAAGGTGAAATACGAGACGATAATTTTTCTAACATTCCTGAGTATAATATTGAAATGAAAAACGATAATATAGCTAGAAGCAATCACATTACAAATTATGAAGATCAAGTTATTGAAATCCCAATTACATTTGTCGAATCTTCAAATACAATGATGCAAAACGCTGAAATTTCATCATCCATAATAAATGTAGCAAAATATTTTTTTATTTACCATTTTTTGTTATTCATTTTATTTGTAATTTTATTTGTATTAGAATACATTTTATTTACTGAAATAAGAAAATAAATAAATAAATAAAAAAAAAGGGAAAATTTTTGATTTTTACTATTCTTCTTTATTATACATTAAATTATAATTATAAATTAAATTTATAACATTTATTTTTCGTAAAAAATATATTGAACATCTGCATGGAGTAGGGCCTTCTTCACAAACTGGGCTGTGCCAAGGGCAGCACTCGAAATGTGGCTCTCCATCGTCACTCTCAGCAACGCCGAAATCCTCATTTTCTTCAAGCATTGTAATAAAACTTTCAACGCACAACCTGTGCTCGTGCATCAAAACGAGCTCGAATGTTTTTAAGAAATTAATCACGAAATCTTTTAAGTCTTTCATACTTGGTTGCTGTCCCACTTGTTAATGATTCTTGTTTTAAATTTTTTGGATGTAAAGCCTGGTACTCTGTTCAACATTTCACGTGAAATGCTGTCAAAACGCATATGAAAAAAACTTGTGCGGAATATCTATGAAATAATGTTGATAGAGTTGTACTGTGTTCATTTTGTGAAAAAGTTCTGAAATGTTTCTGGCAACATTTTTTTTACAACTGCGAAATAATGTAAGCTGTACTTATTTCACGTGGAATTTTTAGCAAAAGCAAAAATGTATGAACTGATTATTAAATAAGAAATAAAAAATTAAAATAACACAACCGGTAACAGTTTTTTATCCATATTTTCTTTCTTTTTTATTAAAAACAACATTTTTTAGTAAAATACATGTGTGGTTTGTTTACATACGCAAAACAATGTCGCATACTTTGCGGTAATAAAAACGTTAGGTTGGAAAAACTCGCATGGTAAGTGTGATATATCAGAAGAATTTTTTTTATTATTTTATAGCATATCAATAATGTAAAAGTATAGTTTTCTCTTTTACTCCAGTTATTAAGTGAAATGTCGTATTTAAAATGTTACCTGCTTTTAACTCTACTATTTTTATTTTGACAATGCCATTGATAATTTGTTTTGATTTTTCTTTGTGTGCTAATGTCATTTCATATTTACTTATACCAATTTCTCCTTCATGTTGAATAGCGAATCATTTTTGTATTCATTTTTTTTAAATTGCATTGTTTCCTAAATATCAGGTTTTTTAATACTGACATAGAGCAAAGGGAAGAAATGTATATCCTTATCTCCTTCATTCGCATTATTATATACTTATTGCCTTTTTCTTGATTAATAAAAATGATCAATATTGATTTAGTTTAGCTCTTATCAACTTAGAGAAGTTTGTTTAATCTCAGTTAAAAAATAGAATCTAACGTGATCGGTTGTGGAAAATGGAAGCATCGAAAAACTTAATCAACAAATTTAACACTCTGAGTTACAGCAAAACCTTAATTCACATTAAGGATCTTGTGATGTCATCTAAATACATCATTATAAGTGCAAGTAGAGTGAAAACGAAGTATGGAAACTCAATAAAAATTGAACTGGATGATCATGTATTATTTTTGCCATATCGCTACAATACGCTAACTGACGAAGATTTGAAGAATTTATCATCTGGAACGTATCTTATATCCAGGGAAGGAGAGAAAAACTTGCGATTGAAGCCATTCGAGGAGGGAGATATTTTTGTGTCCAATTCTAGATACCCCATATACGCAAACTTTAACAATTTTTAAGTTTTATTTTAATAATAAAATAATAATATTCATATCAATTTAATAATTACAATAAAATAATTAAATAAAAAACATTGGTTTTCTTTTTCAAGATAGTTTCAATTGTTTTATTTATTAATTTCTTTTGCAGTTATTTTATACAAAAATTCAAGACATAAATGTCCACAATTAAATGAATCATAATTTTGATGCTGATTGTAGTTATATTTTATATTTCCTCCTAGGTATTTCACTAGTTCCAATGGTGGCTGTAAATTTCCAAAACTATCATAGTATTCTATTTGTTTATTGTTTTTATAGTAAGCTACCCAATGTGTACCATTGCCGATTGTAGAATCCAAATTAATTACTCCACATTCAATATTTCTGGGATGTTTTGATATTGAGTCTAACATAAAAATTCCTCTAAAATGTGGAATATTTTTTGAGAATTTTCGTATATCAATATCAGTCAATGGCCTTCTGGGTAGCTTGCTTAGAAGTTTTTTGCTTTTTCTTTATAAGTTAATCCATATCCTTTCTTATATGGTTTAAGATAAAGTCCTTTACCCATTGCTATGGCTTCCATACTCGTATTGTGTCTAGTCGCTTCATCAAGTTGAAGTTTAGCATTCTTTGCTGCATTAACTGCTTTTGCTATGTTAGCACCTCCACTCGATAGGGTGCCAATTACACCTAAAGCAGTTAATATTGGTATAAGTGGTAAAACACCTCCAAGTTTTGGAACATGTATTACACGTGGAATTACGATTTCAGATTTTTTCCCCTTAAAGGATTTGTTGATGACTTTACGTGCGATCTTGATAGCAGCGTTAAGATCTGTTGGTTTTTCTTTTTTTAAAATTTTTGTTGTCCTTTTGATCGTTGAATTGAATAGTTTTTTTCCAAATACCTTATTCAATTTTGAATGTCTATTATTCTTTTGCATAGCCATCCCCATACCTAATTTAGTTTTTGCTTTCATTGTGTTGGTAACCAAATATGCAAACGATTTTTCCGGTAGACTGCTATCTGTTGAAAGTACTCGTTCCCAAGCTCTGTTCTCAAGAATTTTATCAGCTTGATGTCTAATATTTATATCTTTACTTTTTGAATAAGAAATATCGTGTTCTTTACATGCAGCGTCTAATAGATTTATTCCTTTATCACCTCGTGCTAAACGTTTTTGTAATTTCGTTCCAGGGCCGCAATATTGATAACCAGGAAGATGTAGTTCGAAAGGAAGTGAGTTTATTAATGTATTAACTAAACCTCTTCCTCTGATAGTTTTATTGTAATTAAGCTTATTGTTAAAGCGTATCACCATTTTATGTTATTTTATTCTATAAGAAAATATAATATTTAATAGTTTCATTCAGTTGTAAAGATGCGTTTAATAAAACAACATAAAAATATTTTTATTCGCAATAATGATTCTTCAACGAATACAGAATCAAAAACTAGACATAGTTCTATATTACCGAATTCAATACGCGCGCTAATTGTAGGTCCTTCAAATTGTGGAAAGACTAACGTTATGATAAGCTTACTAGAAAGTTCTAATGGCCTAAGATTTGAAAACATCTATTTATACTCAAAATCACTGTTTCAACCAAAGTATGAATATTTAAGAAAATTAATATCACCAATTAAAGGAATGGGTTTTTACACGTTTTCAGATAATGATTTTGTAATACCTCCTGATGAAAAACAAAATAATTCAATTATGATATTTGATGATGTTGCATGTGAAAAACAAAACCATATACGTTCTTACTTTTGTATGGGTAGACATAAAAATGTGGACTCATTCTACTTATGTCAAACATATACAAGAATTCCTAAACATTTAATTAGAGATAACGCTAATATGATTATTATGTTTAAGCAAGATGAAATGAATATGAAACATATTTATGCTGATCATGTTGGTAGCGATATGAGTTACGAAAAGTTTCGTGAAATTTGCCGAGAATGTTGGAAAGATAAATATGGATTTTTGGTTATAAGTAAAGATGATGAATTGAATAATGGAAGATATAGAAAGCGGTTTGATTATTTCATAACATTATAAATAATAGAATAAATTACATACAAGTATTAGTACATCATCACCCTTTAAAGATATTACAACGAAACTCGTTTTAAACTAACTGATTAAAAATGAATGAAAAAGTATTAAAAGAGCTGATAAAAACAAGAAATGTTTTAAAGAAGAAATTTCGCAGTATAAAAATTGGTGAAGCTGATACTCGTGAACAACTTAAAGATACATTTAAACCCATAACAGAACCCTTGAAAAATTTCATTAATAGTTCGAAAAATACCAAAGTAAATTCTAAAATTGAAAAAACTAATATTAAAAATTAAGCAAAACAAAAACAATTTAAAACAGATTCTTATATTCCAATTATAAAACCAGAAAAAAATATATTAGCTACTGCTGCAAGTAACTCTGAAGATTATGATGACGATGATGATGATTTTTATTCTCAACCAGAAACAGAAAATTTAAATAGTCTTATAAATTTTAATGACTTGTTATATCTAGAAAAAAGGCATGAATTAGATACACTATATGGATTACATAAAGATTCAAACAATGAATGGAAATTTGGTGATAGTAACATCAAATTTAATGAAGATAAGATTCAAGTTGGAAACCAAATATGGGCACTCACTCCAGGTTTATTTTCATTAATGTTTAAAAAAATACCAAAAAACTATGATAAATCTGAGTTAGATATTTATAAAAAAATATTAAATAATACCAATGCCTATAAAAGGGGTTATACCACAGATGGTAATATAAGGGGCACAAGAGCATAATATAGAAATATTATTAGAAAATTGATTAAACCTAAGAATCCATCTACCAAAACACCTCAATCTCCCACTTCATCTGATACAATAAAAACAACAAATGAAAATTATATTGGAAGTGGGTTAATGAATTTAAATCCAAATAAACCAAACTATATATACTGGGATGATCCAAATGAGTTGATAGATCGACTTAGACTCCTGCTCGCATCACAAGCTGCAGACCACAGCAATCATAATAACGAAATTGTTTCTATTATTGAAGAATTATACGAAGCTAACATTATTGAATAACTTTAAAATTAACATTAAGTAATGTCTGTTGACAAATTTGGTCACTATATTAACGATACAAGTGGCGTAATTTCTATGAAAAATGCACCTAAATTGCTTGGGTTCTTTATGGATACAGATAACAATATTGACGTTCAAAACAAAAGAATCAAACATATGTCGAATGCTTTGGAAGAAACTGATGGTGTCAATAAAATGTTTTTACAATCTCAAATTGCCAAAACACAGAAGGAGATAATGGATCAATTAAACAAGAATATTAATGAAATTTCTCAAATAATAGAGAAAATTCAAAAAGATTTTGAAAGAAAAATCAAAATCTTAAATCAGAAACTATATAACAGGCTTGATATTAAAAATAAAGAACATGAGATTACAATATTCCCTTAAGTAAAGAAGACTTAATAATAATGCATTCAACAAAACGAGACTTAGTAAATGAACCTCATAAACCAGCCCGAAAAAATTTCATACGGCGAAGAGTAGTGATGAAAGGCATAGATGATCTCTGGCAAGCTGATTTAGTTGAAATGGGCAACTATTCTACATATAATAAAAAATACCGATATTTGTTAACTATCATTGATACTTTTTCAAAGTTTGCATGGGGTGTTGCACTTAAAACAAAAACAGCAACTGAAGTATTTCAAGCAATGGAAAGTATTTTAAAATTAGGTCGAGTTCCCAAAAACTTGCAGACTGATGATGGTAAAGAATTTTTCAATAAACAATTTAAAACCCTCATGGACAACCATAATATAAATCACTACTCAACATTTAGTATAATCAAAGCCTCAATAGTAGAACGATTTAATCGAACTCTAAAAGAAATGATGTGGAAAGAATTTAGTTTTAATGGTTCATATTATTGGCTTGATATTTACAAAGATCTAATTAATAAATATAATAGAAAAGTTCATCGCACCATTAAAATGGCACCAATTGACGTTAATTCTGGAAACGAAATGAAATTATTGCAAACCGTTTACAATCATTTAAAAATATTTAAAAAATCTAAATTTAATGTTGGAGATTATGTACGCATAAGCAAATAT
This sequence comes from Pollenia labialis, assembly GCA_949318255.1. NCBI lineage: Eukaryota > Metazoa > Arthropoda > Insecta > Diptera > Polleniidae > Pollenia > Pollenia labialis. The sequence goes on along the minus strand of OX439141.1, from coordinate 138,440,120 downwards.
AAACACATTTTTGAAAAAGGTTACACTCCCAATTGGACTACAGAAATTTTTAAAATTAAAACAGTAAAAAATACGTATCCTGCAACATACATATTAGATGACTATCAAGGAAATCCAATTGAAGGTGGTTTCTATGATGATGAACTTTCAAAAACTCGATTTCCTGATACATACCTTGTTGAAAAAATTCTTAAAACTAAAGGAGACATGGCATATGTAAAATGGTTGGGATTTTCTAATCAACACAATTCTTGGATTAATAGGATTGATATATTGTAGTTTGTAAGAGTAGATATAATTATAATAATAGAATGTAAGAGTTAATGTATTGTTATTATTAAATAAAAAAAGAACAAAAAAAAAAATATATGTAAATAAATTATTTTTAAATATATAATATTATGTTTTTTACTTTATTTGCAATTCAACAGTCGAAATGTCAATAACTCTCACTTTAAGCTCTAATTCAACTGAGTTGACGGCTAACTATTTTCCTCTAATTGAGTTGGATGGAAAATATGAATGTGTACTTACAGATTTTCATTCATACAATAGTATTCCAAATGTAGATGTATATAATAAAATGTTTCATATTGGAGAACAAGTAATTGAAATTCCCATTGGATCTTATGAACTAAACGATATAGTTGATTATATTAAAGAACAATATCAACGATATAGTCCTCAAAATAAAATTAACATTGAAGCTAATAATAATACGATGCAAGTTAAAATAAAAAACTCTAATGATCCAATATACTTTAATAAGAAAAATACAATTGGGAAGCTTTTGGGATTTAAAGAAAATATTCTATTACCTAATAAAGAGCATTACTCAGATCTTCCAGTTAATATTTTTAAAGTAAATCTTTTACGAATTGAGAGTAATATAGCTGTCAACACATACATGAATAACTCCCAAGCACATACTTTGCATGAATTTACCATTAATGTCCCACCTGGCTATAAAATAGACGAGATCCCTAGGAATCTCATTTATTTACCAATCAACTGTCGAGAGATAAGCTCCATTACTCTGCGAGTGGTTGATCAAGACGATGATTTACTTAATTTCCGAGGAGAGGAAATTACAATTCGAATACATTTAAGACCAACAAAATAATGATAATTTACAAGAAGAATACGCCTAAAAACAAAATCTCACATTCTTCTTTTAACAAAATATTGAAAAATAAATTAAATTCAAAGAGTTCATTAAAACATATAAACTTAACGCAATCAAATAAAGAATTTCTAAAATCATTAAATTTAAAATTGAAGAAAGCATGAGTTCAATAATAGATGTTCTGGATAAACCTTTGTCCTATGAAAATATAATTAAAAAGGCCTACCATACGTATACCCCATATTTACAATCTTACAATAATAACGATGAAATTCGTATTACAATACAAAATCAAGACTTGTATGTTTTGCCATCGGAAAGTTTTATATATGTAGAAGGATTTGTTAAAGATGAAAGCAATACAAAATTAGTATCTTCTGCAGCCAACATTAAATTAAAAAATAATTTTGTAGCACATCTATTTGATAAAATCCGTTACGAAGTAAATGGTGTTGAAATTGATCAAACAAGACATTTAGGAACATCAACTACTATTAAAAATTAGGTTTCATTATCACCAATAGATAGTAATAGAATGCAAATTGCTGGCTGGAATAAACTTGATGATATTGATCTCGTAAATGGATATTTTAATTTTTATGTACCACTTAAATTGTTTTTGGGATTCGCTGAAGACTATAACAAAATATTATTGAATGCAAAACATGAATTGATACTATTACGTAATAAAAATGATGAGAATCTTGTATATTCAACTGTTTCTACCGAAAAGGCTAAATTAACAATTTCAAGTATATCGTGGAGAATTCCCCATGTACAACTATCTGATTTAAGTAAATTAAATATGATAAAAATAATAAACAATGGTAATTCAATACCAATTGCATTTAGAAGTTGGGATTGTCATATAAATCCACAACTAAATATGACAACTAATCATGTGTGGAATGTTAAGCTGGCAGCGAATAGAGAACGCCCTAGTTTTGTATTGATTGCATTCCAACATAAAAACAAATTTATCAACTGCGATTTGACTAATTTAAAAGTACATTTAAATTCAGAGTCTTATCCATATGACGACCTAAACTTAAAGTTTAAGAATGAACGTTATGCAATTCTATATGATATGTATCTAAGGTTTCAGGAAAACTACTATATGCGAGACTCCCAGCCGCTTCTCACATCTCAAGAGTTTAAAAATAATTCTCCAATAATAGTAGTAGATGTTAGTTATCAAAACGAATCAATTGTGAGCGGACCAATTGATATAAAAATTGAATTTGAAACAGCTACTTATGTTCCAGCAAACACATCAGCCTATTGTATTCTCATTCACGATCGCATCATTGAATATATACCATTAAAAGGACAAGTTCGGAAAATTTTATAAATCCTAAATCATAAATAAAAAGAAGAAAAAAAAGATGTTTTGCAAACATGTTTTCATTGATTTACAAGGTTTTAAATTAAAATCAAACAAATTTATCGTTAAAGAAGTTGCAATTGTTTTCAATTCAAAGGAATACATCAATTTCATTATAAAACCACCTTTTGATTTCAATTGCTTATCACAAAAGGAGCAAAAAGAAGCATATTGGTTAATAAAATATTTTCATCATCTTAACTGGAATACAGGAGTAGTATCATTTAAGAGTGTTTGTAAATTTTTGAAAGATAATTTAAAAAATTCTAAAATATATGTAAAAGGATGTGAGGTCTTGCTATTAATACTTCAATACTGTGCACATGAATTTATACTTTGTTTTTTTTTTTAAAAAAAAGAGGAAAAAAAAAAATTTTAGAATAGTAATATTTGAAACGTAAGTCGAAAAGAAATTTTATTTTAGAAAAGAGAAAAAGTAAAATTTGTTGAGGAAAACAGTCGATTTAGTTTAAAAGTCCGATTTTTGTTTGTTTTAAATACGAAATACATACATATATAATTATTTTCCCGGAGGTCAAAACGAAATACATCCTTTCCTCACTGGAAAGTTTTTCCAGTTACGGATAATTTTATATCTGTTTGCCGGAAGATATTATACAAAGAACTGAATAAATTTTAATAAAGGACTATATTGTAATAACGTTGTCTGTTTCTTTGGGTCATCAAATTGCGAACTAAATTGGAATCCATGTAAACAACATAAAATTTCAGCTAAATATTGCTTCAAAACGCAGATTATGAGGACCTATTTCTCAAATGTTAATTAAAGCACTTGAAGGATGTTAAATTAGAAATTGCATACAAATAAAATCATCATCTTAATATATATAATATAATATATAATATTCAAGATTTCAAATTATAAGAAGAAACTTTGGAAAGATTAACTTATTGGGAAGAAATTTTTGTAAAATTGAGCTACACTGAGAATTTAATCACTAAAAATCAGTTAAGTAATTTAAAGTAAAACTAAATTTTTTTTTTTATGATATCTAGATTACTAAAATGTCTTATTAATGAATTTTTCTAAATTGTTTACATTAATTGTCTAAATTTTAACGTCATTCATCAACCAAAACAATACACCTGCCATATACTAAATGAAAATTTAGAATATAAATTGTTTTAAAATCAAATTCTGCCAAATTCCAGAGGACACAAGGCCTTATGTCATCGATGGATTTTAAATGGTGAGTCAAACATTTATGAGTTTTAAAAAATTTTTTTTTATTTGTATTCTAAAATTTTCACAGACACTTGATATTCAATAATACGTAAAGCGTATAATTTAATCTAATTCACTTAAAGAAAATATATATACATATACATATATTTAATTTTATAATTTTTTTTTTAAATTTCTTTTAACCTTTTTTTTCGATTATAATTTAATTGTTCTGTAAAAATGTTATATTTTTTTTTATAATTAATTCTTTATCCTTATAAATTCAGTTTTTTTTTCACTTAGAAAAATTAGACAATAATTAATAATTTGTTCTTATAAATTTATAATTACTTCAAAGCAAGATAATTCTTTTGTTTAAATGATTAAATTTACACATATTTACAAATTTTCTTCTTGAATAAATGTAACTTCATATAATGGACTTTTAAATTTTGATTTTATTCCACGAAAAATTTAGATTATTATAGAAAGGGTAATTTTGGGCTATCTTAAACATTAAAAGATAGCATGTTTGGGTGGGTAATGACCTCGAGAGTGTATACCATCTTTTAACTCTCTTATCTAAACTTCACCTTGTTATTATATTATTTTTTATTTATAAATTATTATTTTTTTTTTGTTAGTTCATTTTATTAGTGGTCAATATTAGAGGGTATTTTGCTACCTAAATTTAATTTTATGGGTCTGGCTTTAGCCTACTTTGTTGTAAACAAAGATTCCACCCCATTCCCTGAGCACGGCCGGTTATATAGGTAGCAGTGTTTTTCAACAAGTAGGAATTAGGAGTTTTGAGCCGTCACATAAATTTAATGGCGCCCAACGTGGGGCATCAGCATAAAACGGTGTAGTTTTTACTAACACTTTAAATTTTGATTCATATGTATCTTGAAATTTAATATTTTTTTTTATAAAGTTTTTAATTTAGGCTGATGCAATCATGAAAAATTTTTATCGATCGTGATATTGATTACATTTCATTTTATTTCCTTCATTCTGTTTCATCATATCGGATTTGGAGATTTTTCTAAATTTGGAAAATCTTTACCATATGATGAATGGAATAGTTTTATTTTTTTCCAGTTAAGATCTTTCGTCTGGGATATTTAATTTTGGAAGATTTCGAAGTTAAACCCACGAAAACTTAACAGAATGTTTGTCGTTTTGGAATTAGTTCTTCTTCAAAATTTACTTTAGTTTGTTTATGTTTGAGATTTTTATATTTGGAGAATACTGAATATCTACTCATATAATATAACTAAGGCTCATTATTTTTTTTTAGTTTCAATTGTGCAGATTTGAAATTTAGTTTTGTGTGAAGTTTAGTTTTTTTTTTTATAAAAATATTGTTTTTATATTAACCTATCTATAATAACTAAATGAAGTAGTGGAATTCATATATTTACATCTCTTTCTTAACTTAATAGAATAATATATTAAAATGCCTCTTACGAGAAGTCGTAAAAATTTGGCAAATTTGGACCAACCAGCAAACGTTAGTTTCACAGTAGACATAGGTTCTAATAATACACTTGCATTTGATCAAAGCAATTCAAATCGGATGGAAGGGAATAGATCTAATAATCCATCAACATCAGTAGCACAGGGTACACGTTCTAGAGGGAAAAATATAGCTCCGGTTGTTGACACAAACAACGTACAGCCCGAAAATTGCATAAACAATAATCCCCAATTCAGACAAATAATATCTGAATCTTTAGATAGTTTTCGTGGTGAAATGCAAGGTTTCATATCAAATGAATTAAGATCTATGTTTCAGGATATAAATATTTCCAACATCGGGTCAAACATAAATAACCACAATTCATCAGATAATACTACAAATTCCTTTAACAGACATACAAATTCATCTCCTCGTTCTAATGGAAGTGCACAAGATCCTTTTTATGCGGAAAAGGTATTAAATATAATTCGCAATTGGCGAATAAAATTCTCGGGACATGACAATTTGATACCTGTAGATGAATTTATTTATCGCGTCAATATACTCACAACAAAGACTTTAGGTGGAAACTTTAAAATTTTAGATGATCATGCTCATTGTTTATTTGAAGGCAAGGGTTTAGTTTGGTATTGGCGCTATCAACGTACACATGATAACATTGACTGGATAACTTTGACGAATGAGTTGAAAAACGAGTACAAAGTAGACTATACGGATTTCGATATATTGGAAGATATCCGACGTCGCAGACAAAAACCGAATGAAACATTTGACGAATATTTTGAAGCAATTTCGGCGTTGACTGACAGATTAAAATTTCCTATATCTGACGGTGATTTGTGCGAGACAATGTTGCGCAATTTAAAGTATGAAATGCGTCACGAATTGCTACATATAGAAATCCACAGTGTTTCACAACTTCGTAAGGAAGTTCAGAGGCACGAAAAGTTTATGAAAAATTTACATGCTTTGGAAAATAGAAAATCTGTGAAGGCACGTGTTGCGGAAATCACTGTACACAATGACGACCTAGACGATTTGACAGTGACAGAAACTGAGGTTTGTGCAGTTCAATATAATCCGAAATGTTGGAACTGCGAAAAGATAGGACATACTTACATAGAATGTATGGAGATTAGGAAAATATTTTGCTATGGTTGTGGTGCTAGGGACACTTATAAACCAACATGTCCTAACTGTAATCGCAATAGTCAGGGAAACGTACGAAGGGATGTCCGTCAAAAGTAGTGCGGGCATCCAATGACTTAGAAATACATAAAGATAACGAAGATTTCAAAACTTTTAACATTACTGACAAGAACGATAACACAACATGTGAGACTGTACATTAGGGTGTCCCAAAAAATATTTTCTTTATGATTTTCATTGGTGCTCAATCAAAATTTAAAAGCTTATAGGGTAAAGTATTTTTGGTTTTTTTTTAAGAATTTTCGGAATAGGTTTAGAGGTCGCGCAAATGGAGTTTTCATAAAAAACCGGAGTTTTCGGCCCATTTTTTTAACTTTACTGATAACTTGGTTAATACCACGGGTTTCTGCACTCCTGAGGAAACAGTTTTAAAGAAAAGTATCCAAGCTTTATTCCTGTACTTATAAGATTTGGTGATGATGTTACTCATTTAGATACCTTTAATTACAATTTTTCGTAATTTTTTCAAAAATTTTGTAATAACGCTTTACAACTTTTTAAGTTTAAATGAAAACGAAAACAAACTAATGTTGCAGTTTGAAAGACAAATTAATTCTTATTAATATGAATAAACAATTTTTAAATTTGTTCTTATCGTTCCTGAGTTATACCCGTTTTGACCTTTATACCCAGTATATGTTATTAAAAAATCTTTGCAGAATTTGCATTTTTGTCGGCGGTTTGGAGGGATCAAGGGCATCTATCATTTTTCCCACAAGCCACACATTTCTTGATTTCACAAAATTCTATTAGATCTATTTTGAATAAAATTACACATTTTTTAACGATCAAAAACAAAAAAAAAAAAAAAAATTCTTACCGGTACGTCGACGAAAACTTTTATACATGTATGTGACGCGCAAAATATAAAGGGACCTAAGGGTAAAAACCGGGTTTGTTCAGGAGAGCCATTTTGGTGTACCACCACTTCATAAAACGCGCATATCTCTGGGAGGGAACACTTTTGGGGCATGGGATTGGTCTGATTCGATGCTCAGATGTTGTCCCCATCAAAAAATTGATTTTTTCCCCCTAAGGTCCCTTTCACTATGCGCTGCCACATATACAAGAAACTTTTCTATTTGATTCGTCGGTCAGCTAACTCAAAAAATTGTGTTATGTAAATTTATTATAGCGGAGAATACACATAAAATAGAAAGTGAAAATGACAGCATGTAACGATTTAGATCAATAAATGTCAGAAGTTAATGACAGTTAAAACCCAACTATAACATTTTATGGAAATATACAATAATTATAACGAAAAAAGTATCACCATTTTTAAGGTAGAAACTATAAAAATAGTGTAACTCGGAAACTGTGGAACAAAATTCCATTTTTGTTTTTCTTAATTGTTTAGAACTTATCGGTATTTAAAATTGCGTCACTAGTTTTTATACCTTTCATATAAATTTGAAAAGAAATAACCCGTTTTTTACAGAATTTGTTGAAAAATTACAAAAATACTTAATATGTGGAATCGTAATGGACAAAAATATAGCCGGAACTTAAAGTTTTTGCATATTGAAATAAAGTTTGGGAAATTTTCTTTAGATATATTCGGTCAAAAAATTAAATAAACGTGTTTATTGACAATGTTATGAGTCAAGTTTGAAAAAAGCCCGAAAACTCAGATTTTTAACAAAGACTTGAATTGCGTGACCTCTAAACCTCTTCCTAAAAATCTAAAAAAAAATTCAAAAATACTGGACCCAATAAGCTTTCAAATTATGCTTGAGCCTCTGACAAAAAAAATTTTGGGACTTCCTACTGTACATCCTTTAAAAAGACCTTACCATATACGTTTGATGGAATACAAAACAGCTCGAGCGAGAATTTTTGGTCAAGATAAACAAGCTAGCAGATCATCAAAACGTATACGTAATTATTATCGCAAACTTAAGTCATTTCGGGCCTGTGTAATTTCGTCTATAGTAAATAGGGATTCCGATAGTAGACCTTATATTAATTTGAAAATTGAACATAATTTATACTTAGCCTTACTGGATAGCGGAGCCAATAAGAGTGTCATAGGTGGGTATTTAGCATTGTAAGTTCAATGTAAGCAGACTTTTCGTAGATGTGTAGGAAATGTTAAAACGGCAGATGGAAAGAGACAGAACATATTAGGGACTGTGACACTGAATGCAACTTTTAAAGGACAGACAAAATTGTTCGAATTTCTGGTAGTACCGACTATTCAACAGGACATTATATGCGGTTTTGATTTTTGGAGTGCATTTGGACTCAGGATTTTTATAGATCACATTGCGGAAGTTGACTGTACAGAAATGGATTTCGATTCTGACAAACTAAAACTGACGAACGAGCAAAAAGAACAACTTAACAAAATAATTGCGGCATTTCCAAACTCAGAGATACAAGGCTTAGGTTGCACGACTTTGGTTGAGCATTTTATAGACACGGGTGATGCTAAGCCCATCAAGCAAAGGTACTATCCTATTTCACCTGCTATTGAGAAACAATTAAGTGTTGAAATAGATAGGATGCTCTCCCTCGGAGTTATAGAGGAAGCACCAAGCTCACCTTGGTCTTCTCCAACAGTAGTAGTAATTAAACCTGGCAAAGTAAGGATGTGTGTGGACAGCAGGAAACTAAACTCAGTTACAGTAAAAGACGCATACCCAATACCGAACATTGACGGACTGATTGCGAGACTTCCTCCAGTTTATTGTATTTCAAAGATTGATTTGAAAGATGCTTTTTGGCAAATTAAATTGGAGGAAAGCTCAAGACCAAAGACTGCTTTTACAGTACCCAATCGGCCATTGTATCAATTCACAAGAATGCCGTTTGGACTGTGTAATGCACCGCAAACGTTGTGCCGACTGATGGACATGGTAATTCCGTTTAATTTAAAGACGCATGTATTTGTTTACCTTGACGACTTGTTAGTAGTTTCTCAAAATTTTGAAGTACACAAGAATCATCTACTTGAGGTGGCAAGTCAATTAAGAAAGTCAGGTTTATCTATTAATGTAAAGAAAAGTAGCTTCGCTCTTAACAAAGTTAAATACCTAGGGTACGTAGTTAGCAATGGAACTCTACAGGTGGATGAAGACAAAGTTATAGCTATACGAGACTTCCCACAACCGAAATCAGTTAGACATTTGAGACGGTTTTTAGGAATGACCGGATGGTACAGACTTTTTATTCAAAATTACTCGACTGTGACTTTTCCACTTACAGAACTATTAACTAAAAAGAAAACATTTATTTGGAACGACAAATCACAAGACGCTTTCAACGAACTTAAAAATAAGCTGACATCTGCACCACTACTCATTCACCCCAACTACGTCAAACCATTTATACTACAGTGTGTGCAAGTACTTGTGGGGTTGGTGCAGTTCTGGCGCAGATGTACAATGAAGGGACAGAAAGACCAATTGCCTACATGTCTCACAAATTAAATAAGGCTCAACGAAATTATACGATTACGGAGCTGGAATGTTTGGCCGTTGTAATGGCAATTAAAAAATTCCGTTCATATATTGAATTACAAGAGTTCAAGGTTGTTACAGACCATGCTAGCTTGAAGTGGTTAATGGGACAGAGAGACTTATCGGGAAGATTAGCTAGATGGTCATTAAAACTTCAAGGTTACACTTTTTCAATAGAGCATCGCATTGGAAGGGAAAATATTGTGCCTGACGTTTTGTCTCGGGCGTTTGAGGGTGAAGAATTTGTAAACTCCATTGAATTAGAAAATTTACCGGCGATTGACCTTGAATCGGAATCATTTAACACGGACGAATATGCTAAATTGCGCGAGGATTTTTTAAATTCCGCCTTACCGGACTACAAAATTGTTGACAAATATATTTATAAACGGACAGATTTTTCTCCTGGTTTGACTGACGAGTCAGAGTCCTGGAAACTCTTCGTACCAACAGAACTAAGACACAACGTGATTTATTCAGCACATGATACACCTACTTTATCGCATGGCGGAATAGGTAAGACTTTAGATCGTATAAGGCGATATTTTTATTGGCCTAGACTAGTGACAGACGTTAAGGACTACATACAAAACTGCGACCTATGTAAAACATCAAATTCACCAACTACTAATCTGAAACCACCACTTGGACAAATGGTGAATACAGACAGACCATTTCAGAGACTTTATATTGATTTAATAGGACCGTTGCCAAGGACAAGAACAGGTAATATAGGAATTTTAATTATACTTGACCATTTTTCTAAATTCACATTTTTGAAACCCATTAGGAAATTTGATTCAAGGAAAATAATTGAATATCTTTGGACCGAAATTTTTAACTGTTACGGAGTGCCTGAAGTATTATTGTCTGATAACGGAACACAATTTAGAAGCAAGGATTTCGAAAAGTTTTTACAAATACATGGAGTAAGGCATATGCTTACGGCGGTTTACAGTCCACAAGCAAATGCAAGTGAACGTGTAAATCGTTCAATTAACGAGGCCCTACGTTCATACGTGAGAAAAGATCAACGTGATTGGGATAAATACATCAGTAGTGTAAATTGTGCTCTACGTAACAGTGTTCACCAAACTATTGGCAAATCTCCGTGCCAGATCGTTTTTGGACAAACAATGATTACACACGGAAAAGACTACGAATTATTAAAACGACTAAATATTTTGGTTGAAAGTGATACACTTTTGGAAAGACAGGACGAGTTTTATTTACTTAGGGATTCTATTAGAAAGGAAATGCGGAAGGCTTATGAGAGGAATGCACGGTGGTATAATTTACGGACACGGAATAAGGTTTATGATATTGGCCAGGAAGTTGTTCGACGAAATTTTACACAAAGTTCAAAGATTAAAAACTTCAACGCTAAACTCGCTCCTGTGGGTGTAAAGGCAAAGGTTATTCGGAAAATTGGACAAGTGAATTATGAACTAAAGGATATAGACAGCGGCAGTACAGGAATTTATCATTTAAAGGATATATGGACATAATAATGGCGACTTAAACTAATTTTTTTTTTATTTACCTTTTACAGATCCAGATCTTTGAATAATATATATATATATATATATATATATCAAGATCTGTACCTGTTTTGTGAGGTCGTGCTATTAATACTTCAATACTGTGCACATGAATTTATACTTTGTTTTTTTTTTAAAAAAAAAAGAGGAAAAAAAAAAATTTTAGAATAGTAATATTTGAAACGTAAGTCGAAAAGAAATTTTATTTTAGAAAAGAGAAAAAGTAAAATTTGTTGAGGAAAACAGTCGATTTAGTTTAAAAGTCCGATTTTTGTTTGTTTTAAATACGAAATACATACATATATAATTATTTTCCCGGAGGTCAAAACGAAATACATCCTTTCCTCACTGGAAAGTTTTTCCAGTTACGGATAATTTTATATCTGTTTGCCGGAAGATATTATACAAAGAACTGAATAAATTTTAATAAAGGACTATATTGTAATAACGTTGTCTGTTTCTTTGGGTCATCAAATTGCGAACTAAATTGGAATCCATGTAAACAACATAAAATTTCAGCTAAATATTGCTTCAAAACGCAGATTATGAGGACCTATTTCTCAAATGTTAATTAAAGCACTTGAAGGATGTTAAATTAGAAATTGCATACAAATAAAATCATCATCTTAATATATATAATATAATATATAATATTCAAGATTTCAAATTATAAGAAGAAACTTTGGAAAGATTAACTTATTGGGAAGAAATTTTTGTAAAATTGAGCTACACTGAGAATTTAATCACTAAAAATCAGTTAAGTAATTTAAAGTAAAACTAAATTTTTTTTTTTATGATATCTAGATTACTAAAATGTCTTATTAATGAATTTTTCTAAATTGTTTACATTAATTGTCTAAATTTTAACGTCATTCATCAACCAAAACAATACACCTGCCATATACTAAATGAAAATTTAGAATATAAATTGTTTTAAAATCAAATTCTGCCAAATTCCAGAGGACACAAGGCCTTATGTCATCGATGGATTTTAAATGGTGAGTCAAACATTTATGAGTTTTAAAAAATTTTTTTTTATTTGTATTCTAAAATTTTCACAGACACTTGATATTCAATAATACGTAAAGCGTATAATTTAATCTAATTCACTTAAAGAAAATATATATACATATACATATATTTAATTTTATAATTTTTTTTTTAAATTTCTTTTTTTTCGATTATAATTTAATTGTTCTGTAAAAATGTTATATTTTTTTTTATAATTAATTCTTTATCCTTATAAATTCAGTTTTTTTTTCACTTAGAAAAATTAGACAATAATTAATAATTTGTTCTTATAAATTTATAATTACTTCAAAGCAAGATAATTCTTTTGTTTAAATGATTAAATTTACACATATTTACAAATTGTCTTCTTGAATAAATGTAACTTCATATAATGGACTTTTAAATTTTGATTTTATTCCACGAAAAATTTAGATTATTATAGAAAGGGTAATTTTGGGCTATCTTAAACATTAAAAGATAGCATGGTTGGGGTGGGTAATGACCTCGAGAGTGTATACCATCTTTTAACTCTCTTATCTAAACTTCACCTTGTTATTATATTATTTTTTATTTATAAATTATTATTTTTTTTTTGTTAGTTCATTTTATTAGTGGTCAATATTAGAGGGTATTTTGCTACCTAAATTTAATTTTATGGATCTGGCTTTAGCCTACTTTGTTGTAAACAAAGATTCCACCCCATTCCCTGAGCACGGCCGGTTATATAGGTAGCAGTGTTTTTCAACAAGTAGGAATTAGGAGTTTTGAGCCGTCACAAGGAACAGAAAAGAGCCAATAGTTGGAAAAAATGCTGCAGCAAAAAGTTTTAAATATAGAGGATTTTGGATGTATAAATTTAAACGAACTTAATAAAAAGTACCTAAAGATTGTCCATGTTAAAATTGATACCCACATTTATGCAAACAGCTTGGCAACCCTTTGCGTTACAGTTATCTAACAAGAGTCAAAATGTTCTTTGGACCGTTAGAAATTAAGCACGTGTTTATTTTAACTAAAAAGATTATCAATAAGAAAAATGTCGTCGTCTGAAACACAAGTACGTGAAAAAATTTTGTACAAATTATTAGAAAATACTTCATCAGGTTATCGTAAAGTGGCTCGAGAAGTCGGAACGTCAATTATTACGGTAAAAAGAGTAGCAAGTCGGTACAAAAAAGGATTAACTATTCAAAGAAAGCAAGGAAGTGGAGGAAAAAGGGTCCACGTGATGAAAAATTGGCAAAATGCGTGGTACAATGTTTTGTTCGAAACCCTGCTATTTCGGTAAGAGATACAGCCAAAAAAACCGGAACTTCAAAATCGTATGTCCAAAAAGTAAAAAAATATTATAACTTAAAATCCTATAAAGTTCAAAAAGTCCCAGACCGGTCGGAATGTAAACAAATAGTGGCCAAACGTAGGGCAAGAAAACTTTACACACAATATTTGACAAAATTTAATCGCATTGTTATGGATGATGAGACGTACTGCAAAGCCGACTTTAACCAGTTGCCTGGGAAGGAGTTTTATACAGCATTTAAAAGAGGAGGAGTCAGTGCTAAATTCAGCCAAAAAAAGTTGTTTAATTCCCGAAACAATATATGATTTGGCAGGCCATTTGTTCATGTGGTCTTAGGAGTAAACAAGTTATCGTAAAAGGGACTGTAAACTCAAAAATTTACATCAAGAAATGTCTGGACGGACCATTAAAGGAATTTTTAAGACAACACAAAGAGCCAGTACTGTTTTGGCAGACCTGGCGACAAGTCACTACTCCAGAAACACATTAGAATGGTACTTTTCTAACAATATAAATGTTGTTCCCAAAGAGGCTAATCCTCCTTACTGTCCAGAGCTCCGTCCGATTGAAAAATATTGGGCATTTATGAAAAGATCTTTAAAGGGCACAAAACAAAAATGCAATACCGAAAGAGATTTTCGAAATAAATGGCGAAGAGCTTACTCTATAGTCAACCAAAATACTGTACAGAATTTAATGAAAGGGGTTAAAAGAAAAGTTAAACATTTCTTTCAAAATCACATATAAGTTCACACTTTTTAGTTTAATTGCTTTTAAATTTATCACGAATTAATAAAAATATTTTTTTGCTTAAATCCAAATCCTAATTTTAATTTTATAGACCAAAATGTAAGTATCAGTTTTAACGTGGACAGTCTTTAGAAAACATAAATTGCAGTTATCACAAATATGGAGTTTGCGCTTTAAAAAATGCTATTTTACTTGAAAGAGAAAATCTAATTGGAAATAAGAACAACTAATTTAATTGTTAATTCTTATATTATAACTTTATTGATATTTTTACATAAACATTATTTTTATTATATTTACATAATTTTGATATAGTTACATAAACATTATTTTTAAGAAAACATGCAATAAAGTAATTTATTTTAACTGTTGGCGTCTGGCTGGTGTAAACCAAGCATGATGTTTCCCATTATTTTACGCGTGTGAAACCGGACTACATGTGATGCTGGCAACACCCCAGGTTGAATGTAGTCCAGCTGGTGGTTAACGTCACCTTGAGAATGGCTCTTTTATTTACTTGCTATCAAAAACTTCAACCAGCCAGACGCCGACTTTGTGTAAAAATTAAAAATTAAAAGTGAAAATCGAATGGAAACTAAAGCTAATAAATAAAGAAAAATAAATAAAGTGATTGTTCAAAAGAAAAGGAAAGGTTTTTTTTAATTTAAAAATTAAAGGAGCAACAAGTGTACAGTGCCAGTGAGCCACGAAAATAAGGGTGGTTTATAAATAAAAGGCAGCCAGTGTGTATGTGCCGGCAACTAACCTGCCCCAACCAAACGATCATTGAGACAGTCCCCACGACGCGTCTATCAACTAGAACCAGCGATTCCACCAGGTAACAACCATCACACAAACATTTTGGTCCTTCGACCGGGAATTTAGAGAAATAAAAGGTGCGTACATATCAATTTTGTTAAATTTAAAAGTGGTACATATTGAGGCTCGTGCTAATTTGTGTTTCGAAAAAGTGATTTAAGGTCACCTTGAAAAGGTTAACACGCGATTTTTTAGAAAAGAAAAAAAGGAACCGCTATTCAAGTGTTTTGTTGTTTTAATTTTACATTGAAAAATATTACATAGATCCCGTTTATTATTGTAACCTTTTTGAAGAAACGAGATTGGCCTTTTTTTACACTTGACCCTTTGCTTACGGCCAACTTTCGAATTTTTTTAATAAAAACTTTTTGTTTTTGGTGTCTCATTGTACGTGAGGAAATTTTTCGATTTAAATTCGTGGTGCAGTTTTAAACTTTACTAGTTTTTGGAAAATTTTCTAACAATATATTGGAAAAGTGCTAATTTTGTCTCGTTGGAAAAAGAAAAACTGTCTCGCTAATTTTTGTTGTTGTTCGGTAGTGCGCTTTTTTTTTAAAACAAAATGTCTATTTTTGAGCAATTTATTCGGGCAGCAGATGAAATTGTGAGCGTTGAGGTTATGTTGAAAAAGGAAGACTTTTCTTCATATACCAATGAGGCTTTTCAATTTGAAAAAAGCGAATTAGACAAAAGTTGGGAGAAGTTTAAGAAAATTTTTGACGAGTGTACCGGGGACACTATAGAGGAGAAAAAAGAATTAGTAGCTGTTAAGACAAAATTCCCTCAAGTGAGGAAAGTTTATGTGAGGTGCATAAATATTTTGGCTAATGCGAAACAGGTATTAGACGATGAGAAACAAAAAAGTAAGGAAGCAGTGGCTCCCAACATTTGTTCTATACCTGTACCCCCATGTGATACTGGCGTTTTTCATGGCGATTACGTATCGTGGCCCACCTTTAGGGACATGTTTACGGCAATCTACATAAATAATTCCAGACTTAGCCCAGTAGAAAAATTGTTTTATTTATTTCAAAAGACAGATAGTGAAGCACGAGAAATAAATAGAAATATTTCGTTGACGGCTGAAAATTTTGAGATAGCGTGGAACAATTTAAAATCCCAGTATGAGAATAAAAGGGTTTTAATTAATAGTCAGTTAAAAACTTTATTTAATTTGTCCCCATGCCAGCGAGAAACAGCCTCAGAAATTAAACGGCTCCAGAGGGAGATAAATAATTGTATTTCTTTTTTGAAATTGTACAAGGCAGATATTGCCTCATGGGACCCGATTTTTGTGTTTCAATGTTCGTCTCGGCTCTCAGAAAATACTTTACATCTGTGGGAGCAATCGGTGAAAAATAAAACAGAGGTTCCCAAATGGGAAGAGTTAAATAATTTTCTGACCGATAGATTTCATACGCTTGAAAGTGTTTCTGACATTATAATAGCGAACAATGTAGCCGCCAGTGGTTCCCAATCAGGCACTTCACATAATAACAGCAATTCTACAAAAGCTAAGCAATTTAAGGCACATCACACAAAAGTTGACTCTAGCACGTGCAAATTATGTAGGGAAAATCATAAGATTAGTGTTTGTAATAAATTTTTGAGCATGGATCACAAGGATCGTGTTTCTACTTTGAAAAAATTTCATTTTTGTTTCAATTGTCTTACTATGGGGCATATGTATGGGGATTGTACGAGTCCCAATAGTTGTTCGAAATGTAAAAAGAAACACCATACATTAATACATAAAGAAATAGTAAGAAATAGAAGTAGTAACCAAAGCAATTCAAACACTAATTCGCAAGGTCAAGGTCAAAACAATCAAGTTCAAATACAGTCCACTAATGTTGCAGGCCCTTCTGGGGTGGTTCAAGCACATCATACCTCTGTTGCAAAAAAGGTTATGTTAGCCACAGCATGGGTTAACATTATTAGTTTGGGTACAAGTTACAAGGTACGAGCACTGATAGATCCATGTTCTGACGAGAGTTTTATTTCGGAAAAAATACAAAAATTATTAAACCTGCCAACGAATCCAGTTTCTGCAGAAGTCTCAGGTTTAGGCGGAGATATAATTAGCACATCTTCGAAAATGGCAGTGTTTACGATTGTTTCTCTTTTCGATCAGAACTTGTCCCTTAATATACAGGCCCTAGTTGTCCCTCGTGTAACTGGTAGTATTCCAACGCATTCCTTTTTGCCCCAAAAAGATATTGAGCTACCCAGATTATTTTATGCTGATCCGAAGTTTTATGAAAGCAGTGAAATAGATTTATTATTAGGAGGTGATCTGTACCCCTCCATTCTTCGTGGCGGAGTTAGGCATGGTGTTTTTGAGTCATTAGTGGCTCAAGAAACCATTTTTGGTTGGATAGTTACAGGTCCAACGCCTACTAGAGTTTCCCCTCGAATTGTTAGTGTGTCTCATATGACAAAAGTAGCCATTGCTGACCAATTGTCGAAGTTTTGGGAGTTAGAAGAAGTTTCTCATAGGCGTGTTTTATCAGAAGAGGATAAAAAATGTGAGAAGATTTATAATTCTACTACCACAAGAAACTCTGCAGGGAGATACACTGTTAGTCTGCCCTTCAAAAATAGTTTGCTTTCGCTTGGTCCCAATAGGCATATAGCTGTTTGTCAATTTTTGAGAAACGAAAAATCATTAATGCGCAATGCTGAGCGTAAGGCCCAGTACGATGAGGTCCTTAAAGAATATATAGCGCTAGGGCACATGGAAAAAGCAGAGAATGCTAGAAGTGGCCCAGGCTATTATTTACCCCATCACGGCGTTTTTAAGCCAGAAAGTACAACTACGAAATTGAGGGTAGTCTTTAATGCCTCAAGTCCTTCGGCAAATGGCAGAAGCTTAAATGATTTGTTGTACACTGGCCCTATTTTGCAAGCTGAAATAGTGAATCTAATTTTAAGATGGCGATTTTTTCAGTTTGTATTTAATGCAGACATTTCAAAAATGTACCGGCAGATTTTTGTAAATCCCACACATAGGCCCTTATAAAAAATTGTTTTTCGTAGTTTCGTAGGTTTTGAGCTTAGAAAGTGGACCTCCAATTCAGAACAGATTTTAAAAAACTTGCCCCCAGAGCACTTATTAAGTTCGTCATTTTTGTCGCTGGACGAAAAAAGCACAACGAAAACGTTAGGGATTCGCTGGAATGCGGCTGAAGATGTGTTTTTCTTTGTGTGTGAAAAGATAACACTCAAAAACTCGTATACAAAAAGAGAGGTTCTTTCTACCATTGCTCGGCTATACGATCCTGCGGGTTGGTTGGCTCCGGTGGTAGTTGCAGCAAAAATTATAATGCAGCAAATGTGGCTTGATAAGATCGAGTGGGACGAGGCTATCAAACCAGTGGCTCTGCAGAAATGGCAGAATTTTGTTGCTAATTATGCGGATATTGGGAAAATTAAGTTGCCACGTTGGGTTCAATATTCGCCTGGCTGTACTACTCAATTTCACGGGTTCTGTGACTCGTCTGAGTTGGCGTATGCGGCTACAATATATATAAGGGTACAGCTCGAAAATAAAGTTTTGTCTAGTTTACTCACATGTAAAACAAAAGTGGCCCCAATAAAAAAGCCATCTTTGCCTCGTTTGGAGTTATGTGGAGCAGTTCTTTTGGCAAATTTAGTCGATAGTGTGGTGCCTACTTTTAATGTGAACAAGTCCCCCCTTTATCTGTGGTCCGATTCCACAATTGTCTTAGCTTGGCTAAGAAAACCACCTTGTAGCTGGAAAACGTTCGTGGCAAATAGGGTGGCTACAATATTAGAAAAAGTGGGAAATAAAAATTGGTGTCACGTGGCGTCAGGCGATAATCCTGCCGATCTAGCAACCCAGGGGTTGATCCCTGCGGACCTGATAGAAAATAGGCTCTGGTGGCACGGACCTGAGTGGCTCCCCTTGGAGCAATCTTCTTGGCCTGTAGGTGCCACGGAGTTCGAAACGGCAGAAGAGTCGAAAGGAGCTCAAGTTTTTGTTGCTAGATCGACTGATCAAGAAGACATTTTAGACAGGTTTTCAAGTTTAGCTAGAGCATATCACGTAATCGCCTACATGTTTCGATTTGTTGCCCAGGCAAGTAAGAAAAGACGCGAAAAGGTCGAGTATGGTTCCTTAAAGATTTCAGCTAATGAGTTGAGGTTCGTTAGAAATCGTTTATTTTATCTCTCTCAACAAATTCACTTCTCAGGGGAATTTAGCTGCCTTAGGGCGAGTAGGAAAATTGATTCACGGAGCCCCCTGTTAACGCATACCCCCTTTGTTGATAAAGACAATATTATTCGGTCTAATAGTCGTCTGAGCTCGAGTACTTGTCTGTCCTACAATGAAAGGCACCCTATTATATTGGCGTATGGCAGTAGATTGGCTCGCCTTTATGTTGAATTCGTTCAGACTTTAGTCCTTCACGGAGGCCCTCGGCTAGTTTTGGATGTAGTCCGCCAGGAGTGCTGGATCATTCGGGCAAAAAACCTGATCAAGACAGTAGTTCGTAATTGCAAGGCTTGTGTTCTTTATAAAAGAAAGCTGCAAAATCAAATTATGGCGGCTTTGCCCGCTGAAAGAACTACCCTTTGCCGCCCTTTTACGAATACTGGCGTTGACTTTGCTGGCCCGTTCGAAATAAAAAGTTTCACTGGCAGGTATTGTAGAATCTCCAAAGGCTATGTGTGTCTCTTTGTCTGTTTCGCTACGAAGGCGATTCACCTTGAAGCGGTTAGCGACTTATCTACCCCTGCCTTTCTAGCAGCCTTGGCCCGCTTCGTTGCCCGTCGTGGTTACCCAAGCTGCAGGTATTCCGACAACGGCAGAAACTTCGTTGGCGCCGCTCGAGAAATCGACGCAGACTTCGCCAAGCACGTGAAAGAGTTTCGTGACACGGCTGTAGAAAATTATGGTTACCAGCGCTTGGCGTGGCACTTTATCCCTGCGGCAGCACCTCACATGGGAGGACTATGGGAAGCAGGGGTAAAAAGTGCAAAAATGCACCTTAAAAAGTCAGCTGGTCAGCTCAAATTTACGTTCGAGGAGTTCTCAACCGTGTTGGCAAAAATAGAGGCGTGTCTCAATTCGCGTCCTCTTGGCCCTGTGTCAGAAAACGCTGAAGATTTGTCTGCCCTTACCCCAGGCCACTTTCTGATAGGCACCGCTATGCTTACCCCTGCGGAGCCCGAAGAGCTGTCTTCACCCCTTAGCATTTTAAATCGGTGGCGTAAAGTTAAGGCCCTACAGCAAGAGTTCTGTCGCCGATGGAAGCAGGAGTACCTTAAGGAGCTAAATAAGCGCAACAAGTGGCAACACCCTCAGCTAGACTTAAAAGCAGGCGATCTTGTGGCTCTGAAAGGTGAACCAGGCTGTCCAACTGAGTGGCGTTTGGGGCGTATTACGAGCGTTTACCTAGGCAGTGATGGCAAAGTTCGAGTGGCGGACCTAAAAACGCAAAATGGCGTAATTACTCGGCCGATCCACAAATTAGTCCTTTTACCTCACGAGCGCCAATAAAACTTTTATTTAAATTAACCCTTTAATTACACTGTTTATTTTGTTCCAGATCGTTATGGCCGGAGTGTTGTTCAACGACAACTACAAGTGCCCCCTGGATCACAAGTTCCATGCAATTAGACAATGCACTAAGTTTGTCACCGTGCCGGTAGACAGGAAACTACGTATCGTTGCCCAACATGCGCTGTGCTATAACTGCTTGGCCCAGTCGCACACCAGTAGTCAGTGCCGGAGCCTAGACCGTTGCCGTCATTGCAAAAAGGCCCACCACAGTTTGCTGCACCCAATGGCCGAAGGCCGAACTTGGGTTCAGATGACGGCCCTAATTCGAGTGGTCGCGAAGCCAGGCCAAAAACCCATAATCACGCGGGCGTTAATCGACCCTTGGGCAACGCGATCCTCCATCACATTGCGTGAGGCGGAAGAGCTGCAGTGCGTGGTTTCAAGAGGGCGAACGGAGCTGACTATTTTGCCTGCGCGGGAACAACGGCGTTTCGCGGTTGAGTTAATCGTAGAGGACAAACCGCATAGCTATAGCCCCGCCGTCGACGTGTACCGGTACGGGCGTGATGAGGCAGATGTTGGATCGGCGGATCGGCGTTGGTACAAGAGTCTCTCGTACTTCGTGGTCCTAGGGGCAGATGCCATTGGGCGCATCCTTTTAGGTCCAGCGACAGGCAAGCCAGGCGGTCTTTTGGTCCAAGACACAGTTTTCGGGTTCGCCTACTTTGGGGAGGTGGATGCGGACAACTCCGACGAGTGATTTTGTGCCGATGCTAATATTCCTGATTTTGTGGTTCCTGAAGTATTTTAAAACACCTGATCTCATTTTTTTTCTTATTAAACTTTGTAATATATATTTTTTTTTGTTTGCCTTTATTGAATTTTTCTTCTATTTTTTTTGTTACGTATGAAATAATAAAATATATTGTTTAGTTATTTTTAATTATAATATCTGTATTAATAATTATTTGCACCATCGTTGCAAGGCGGGGTGTATGTTGGCGTCTGGCTGGTGTAAACCAAGCATGATGTTTCCCATTATTTTACGCGTGTGAAACCGGACTACATGTGATGCTGGCAACACCCCAGGTTGAATGTAGCCCAGCTGGTGGTTAACGTCACCTTGAGAATGGCTCTTTTATTTACTTGCTATCAAAAACTTCAACCAGCCAGACGCCGACTTTGTGTAAAAATTAAAAATTAAAAGTGAAAATCGAATGGAAACTAAAGCTAATAAATAAAGAAAAATAAATAAAGTGATTGTTCAAAAGAAAAGGAAAGGTTTTTTTTAATTTAAAAATAAAAGGAGCAACAAGTGTACAGTGCCAGTGAGCCACGAAAATAAGGGTGGTTTATAAATAAAAGGCAGCCAGTGTGTATGTGCCGGCAACTAACCTGCCCCAACCAAACGATCATTGAGACAGTCCCCACGACGCGTCTATCAACTAGAACCAGCGATTCCACCAGGTAACAACCATCACACAAACATTAACATTAATTTTATTAGAATAAGTTACTTAGATGTAATCTTATATGAAAAAAAAAAAATAATAATAATAAAATTTATTTTAATAAGTATAATAACAAAGCCTTTTATTTTTTGTAATCTAATTTATTGACCACTGTCATCTCATAAATAATAAACAAGCAAAATTATTCTTAATCAATTTCCATATCAATTCTATCTCTAAAGTGACCCCAAGCTCTAGTATTTACTCTATCTTCCATAATTTTTCTTTTATCATCTGTATGATTAAGTACAACTTTATGTAGTTTTTGTGTATACAACTGATGAGCTTTAGTTCTAAATACAACCATCTCATCAGATACTATTTTCTGCTCAAATAAACACTCCTTGTAGTCGTTTAATGTAAGTTTTTTAATAACACATTTTTTGACGCCTTTAGACTTTTTAATGTCTTCTGAATTGATAGTTGATAAGGAATACATCTTTGATCGTAAACCTACAAATTCAGTCATTATTCCCCCCTCATTTTCGTCTTTCATCATTCCCAGTACTTTTTTGTTTAGGAGTGGTAAATTAAAAATATTGTCTTTGGGATATTCAGATGTATCTAAATTTAAAATGGCATCGCCACGAATATCATTATAAAAGTCATTGGTTTTAATTGAATATATAAACGAATCGGTATCCATATAATTTAAGGTCAGATTTTTTCTAAATTTTGGAATCATATATCTGTAATGGAAGTCATACATCTTCCATTTGGATAATTCCAACACAGAAAATCCGATATATATGGGCTTGTTGTAGTATGGTTCCATTTTCTTCAGCTCGACTGCATACAAATCATCACTAAACTTTGTCAAACTTAGAAAATTTGGTTTAGATATTAATGATCGTAAACCTAAATGGTTTTTATTACTATTTTCCCACCCTGTAGCAATACGTATATCCTTTCTTTTATCAATACTTTCCATCGTTTTTCCATAAACTGCATTATTAAGCAGTTTAAAAAAATCTTTTTCAAAATTATTTTTTGCATTAGTTCTGTGCAGCGTATTAAAATCAATATATTTTTTTAACCATGGAGACTGCTTAAACTTTAAAATTCTATGCTATTTTTTTCAAAAGAAGTCCATTGTTAATACACTGTTTTAAAACTCTATAATGGATAGTATAATTTTCTTTAGGCGTCAAATCTGCTATTAATTTTTTAAATTTAGACTGTCCAGGTATTTTATTTTGTGGACAAAATGGGAGGTCATTATGAATGTCATGCAAAGAGTCAGGATATTCAAGATCAACTTCTTAAATATAACCATATTCTGAGTTATCTGATATATTTTGTACTCTAAAATTTTCAATATCTTTAGTGTTCATCCAATCAAATTCCCCATAAGGTAGATATTCTGACATTGCCCACCCATATAAATTGTTAGCATCTAAATACATCAAATACTCTGATGCTTTTTTCTCATCAAAGTTTTCCATATACTTATGGTTTGCCTTAGAATATCTTTTTGAGCATTGCACTAATCCACCTCGTATTCCATTTTGCATAAAAAGATATTTTTCACTATCAGTAAATAGCTCTAACGTTACATCCGTTGTCTTAAGCATTGCATCCCAAGAGAGACCAGGTGCAGTGTAGTACTGACAAGGGTCTAAACTATAAATACTCTTACATATTTTTCTAAAGTTTTCAAAAATGTCAGTTAAGAGAAGAACATCCGATCTTAGGTAGAGTTCTGTATAATCAAGAAGGTTCTTGCACTTGAAAAAACTCCATACTTTTTGAGCATGTTCGTAATCGACTACACTGCATTCCTCATTACTTAGAATATTGAAAAAATTATCTCTACTTGGTAGCTGATTTTCATTAAACCTTTCCATTGAATCCATGTAGGAGTATGGGAACACACCCTTCCTCCTGATTAGATTAAATTGATTATCATTAGAAAACCGTTCTCGAACTGTTCGAAAATCATTAATGTCAAGATTTTTAGCTAAGGACTCTAAGCTAGAAGACATAAATCTTATTGAATCTAAAAACCTAATTTCAAATCCCCGATTTTTATCTATTTTAATATAAACAGATAGTGAAATATAACGCTCTTTATTCAAAGGAATAACTTTTATTGTCGCATTTTTTATTGTTGACAGCTCTTTAAAGAAAAGATGCATGTCATAAGCAGAAAGATTATGGAAGATCACTGGTATAAAATTGGGATTTTTGTATTTTAAATTACACTCATTATGAGCAGCTCCTCGAAACTTACCAGTGAGATGACAGTGGTCTCTAACTTTATCATTAAAAAGAAGTTTTTTGCAAATGTGACAATTTGTTGATTTATTAAAAATATCAATATCATTAACTTTCATGACTATTTTCACTACTTTGGACAGATACTGATGGTAAATATCTGTTGCATCTTTGACAATTTTGTCAACAAAGACTTTAGATGCATTTTCCCCAAAATAGTATCTGTCAAATTTAATATCCTTAAAACTACATTTAATATAGTAACTAAAAGCACATGGAATGTGCCTTTGGATATTGCTTGTGTTGTTACTCACACTATAATTAATTTTTTCCAAAATGGACTCCAAATCGGCATAGATCACGAACGGAACATCCACTTGCTTCTGATGGTTTACAAACGATATGTATGCATCTTCGGGATTTGGCATCTTTGATACCTTCTTTCCACACACATTTTTATGATTTCTGGAAACTGTCTCATCATGTGTATGGTAAAGACACGTATTACAAACATAAATTTTGCTCTTATGTGAGGTAATACTGGATCGGATTAGTCTAAAAAAAAAAATTTAATAAAATTTGTTTTAATTGGATTTAAAAATAAATAAATATATACATACATATATTTGTAAATGCAAAGTAAAACTTACTTGGAAATGTCATTTATGAGAACATAGTGAAACTTTTCACCGGAATGCAAAAGCAGTAAATTGATATGTATTTCTTTTTCTTCAATCGTTATATAATATGGCCCAACGATTGACTCACCATTATATCCAAATACATTTACACTTATCTCGTTTTGTTTTTCAAACTTTTTAATTGACTTCAAAGGCATAGGAAACTCCAATCCTTTAAAATTAAGTTCACATTCGCCCAAAGCAATTTTATTACTATAGATGTTAATGCCATATGAATTGCAGTTTTTTCTTTGTTTATTGCTTAAGTCTTTACGGAGTGCTGCAATTAAACTCCATTTAAAGCAAAAAACATCTTTATTTTCAACATTAATACATGCACCTTTAATATTGTTGATGCTCCTGGGCAATGGTATAAATTGGGATCCTCTTATTATGCTTGCCTTATTTACATTTACTTCTAGATGATTTATTTTAATGAGTGTCCATCCACTGTCCCTTTCCTGAAATTCAGCCATTTTAGTGACTATTTCATCCATATGTTTATCATATGACTCGGTGATGTCTTCAGCAAGCGTTATTAGCATCATTTTTGAAATATGCACAATTGATGCTAATTTTGTTTCGTCATTCACCACTTTCATGTACTCACATACCAACTCCATGTTAAATTTAAATGTAGTGTGTTTAATGCTGCACTTTTTTAATTTTTCAATTATAATTTTCTTGGCATTTTTAAAGAACTCCTCCGGAAATAGAATTTCTTCCTTTTCATTCACCAATCTATAGGTTTCAATTCTTCCTTTAAAATTACTACTTCTTACAGTTAATGTTTTATTAATGTTAACTTTATGGCAATTTTTTATATGACGATTTGTTCTCATATGCGCATTAAATGTTGTTGTTGCCGGTATTAATTCATTACACTCATTACAATGTTTCATATTACCACTTTGAAGAGGAGGTGATTGGATGGTAACGTTGTGAGTTTCCTTATGTTCTATGAGTTTTCCTGAACTCATGAAAAGTTTCTTGCAGGTGGGACAGTGGAGGTTAATGTGCACCTTAAGCATTTTTTTTGAAATAGATATCTTGCATATCGGACATACTTCATAGTGATTTGCATCAAAATTAAGTGAAGCATTTTTATGCAATTCCATATGCTCTCTTAGCTTTTGTTGGGCCATAAATAACTTTTTGCATACACCGCAATGAAGGTGAAGATGAACCTTAATCATTTTTTTTGAAATAGACATTTTGCATATCGGACATACTTCATAGTGATTAGCATAAAAACCATTGGAAGTATTTCTATGCAATTCCATATGCACCTTAAGCATTTTTGGACAGCTGTGTTTGGAAGAGCAAATTGAGCAAGAAACAGGAGCCATTTTTGAGTAATTTATTTAGCACTTTTTTTAACAAGATTTATTAATATAACTGTTTTTTTATTTTTTTTTGTTTTCTTTTGAAATTTTAAAGAATGTTTAGCTTTTTTATTTCCAACTTTAAAAGAAATACTTTTTTTTTATTTTCAATGTTATACATAAAAACTTTTTTTTCTCTTTAAACAATTTTATAATCAATTTTTTAAATATCGCAAAATATATCTTCACTCTAAGGAATGTTATGATATACTGATTAATGAAAAAAAGAAAATTTTCTAGGTAAATTAGAAAATCCACTTTATATAGTAGGGCAAGTGTCGTAAAATCAATATATACATATATGTACAATAATAGCCATTTAAAATCTTGTAAAATAAATACATATTTAAGTCATAAACCTATCCAGAATATGCTCGTTAAATTTCAAAATCCCTTTTAATAAAAAAAAAAAAAAAAAAAAAAAAAAAAAAAAACATATAAAAAAAAAAATTTCAGTTACACCTTTTCTCTTTTCTAATTAAAACCATAAAAAACAAAAACCAAAAAAATGACATTGATCCTTTTTTCTTTTCTTACTTTTGTACCTGTTTTAAATTTTCTTGTCAATTGATTTTATCAAACATTTTCTTTTATGTAAGCATGGAAGTGCAGGTTCAATCATGTTTCATTCACAACATTTATTTATTTATTTATTTATTTATATAGGTAGTATGTAAGTAGTGTTAGTTACAATAGTATCAGTTGAATATGAGTACACACGAAAGAATAAAAAGAAGAAACATATTTCTAAAGAAAATGACATACAGAAGCATGATCGAAAAATTTTTGTTTGATTTTCATGGATGCATTTTTGATGACCATTTACTTCAGATAACTGAAATCAAAAGAATGCTAGATGACTATGAAAATATGGAGCTCATTGAATCTATTTACGGAAAACATTTTAAAAACTGTCCTTTTCTATGCCGAATTTGCGATCGTTCAAATACATGTGAATGCAATGAATTTAAGTTAAAGAAGGATAATGTAATTCATTTAATAGAAAAATATTATACATTTTTTATTACCAAAATAAATACTTAAAACGAAATTAAAAAATTGTTCTTTTCTTTATAAAAATAATTATTATACTCATTCTTATACATATTTTATAATTAGTAAAATACTCCAATCACATTTTCATATCTTTTATAAAAAAATAAAAAATATATAGCTAAAGAAAACACATTTTAAGATGATCTAAGCAAAAATATGCATTCTAATTGGAATTATATTCAAGAAAATAGAGTCTTTCAAGCAATTTAGTTTTCAATAAAAGATAAATTCTCTCTCCTTGTATTCTTAATACAACCACCAATTCATCAATTTGCACCTACATGTTTTACCTACCTATTCAACCCTTAAAATAATGCACAATATTTCAATAAAAAAAATCTCTATTCTACTATCCTTAGCACAACCACCAATCCTTATTTAGTGCGTACATTTCAACCATCTTGATCTATAAAGAAATGCAGGTGTTAACAGCATTTTCTCACTTTTTTCTTGCCTAAACATTTTTTACCTACCAATTTCAACCCCTGAAAAAATAATACACATTCATTCTTAAATTCATATATACCACGCTCTCAAGTGAAAAAAACTCTCACGATCTCACCAATTCTACTTTTCCAATTGGAAATACCCATATACATTGCTGATTCCCTGTCTTCATTTTGTCAGCATTCCAATTAAAAAAATAGGCATTCCAATTAGAAAAATAGTGACTACTACAGGATTCTCACGGACTATGTCCAAGATCCCCATTACCTATCTACTGATTTTAATAATTATTAGTTTACATTTGTTTCACGCATAATATAGGCGTAACATAGATCTTATCTGTTAATATTATAGATAAGGATTATTGAGTAGTTAAAAGCTGCAGAATTTGCCAGAACAATATCAAAGTCTTAAACATGTTTTAAAATTTTTTGTATTTGGTAATATTTTTTTTAAACGTGCGTAGTTTACACAAAGTACTTTTTACATAAGTGCTTGTGCGATATTTTTAAAAATTTTAAACTATTAATCATAGTGCATAAGTACAACTTGTCTAAAAAGGAAAGAAACAAGCAAAAAATAACTTCATAACAATTTTCAGGTAAATTAATTTATTTAGTTTTGATTAATTAAGTACAATTTGTTTTGTTTTATTTAGTACATGTATTAGTTTGTGCGACATTAAGTGTAGTATTTGATTCGTCTGCGCAACAATCTCCCGGTTGAACACGTTTCTCACACAAATATCCCGCTAGCGTTTCACAATCCTTAGAATTCACACCATAATCGTCCCACAGTATAACACACTTTGCAGCACTAGGGATAAATTTACTACTCCACAAGTCGGGCTTTATAGAGTTTCCGGTCGAAAGCCAGGCATAATTTTTACCATCGCCAATTCCGTTAACCCAAAGCGTTGTAGGCGATGAATTTGCGGTCAGCACTGCTAAAATATCATCATATTGTTTCTTACTGTCGACAGTTACAAGCTGCATACCCCGGTAACTACATTCCAGATAAGCATCAAACCATTTGAACTGAAACATGTAAAAAATAATCGTTAGTTTTTTGTGGTAGTAAAGTTCTTTTTCAGTTTTTGAGTTCTGTAAATCTAAATTCATATCACAATTCTCTTATCAAATTTTCTTACCGTTTGTTCTTTATTTAGATAATAAGTAACTTTATTCGGTGATGTAACAATTTGACTTTGTATTCCATAAATGGGGAAAATAGCGAGTATAATTGCGTAGAGTTTTAAAGAAAACATGGTGATCTTCAATAAGATACTGTGCAAATCCGAAATATCGACGAGGTTTATATACAGAAGAGTTGGAGACAAAAAGCAGAAAATAGGTATCGAAATGATTTATAGTATGTATGTCATGAAAACAAATGTATGCTTTTGTATACATTTGTTACTTGTTATCTTTAAAAAATATTATTTAGATAAATAAAATTTTATGGAATCTGGATTAAATTTGAAAAAACAAACACTTGATTCGAGTGTACTCGTAAAGTTTTTTTAAATTAAGAAATAAAAAATTATGAATTAATTTTAATAAAAAAAATCTTTGGCCCATATTATGAGTAACATTCGATAAACAATTTTCGCTAGCTATTGAACATCGACTATAAAATGTTAATTTGGTATTATAAGTTAGCAGCACTGGCGAAATACCGTTGTGCATCGAATTTTTCAACGAAACCCAATTTGCTTTCGACGGTGTAAATAACACACAACAAAATAATCTAGGTATTTAGTATTTAGCAAGGAGTGCATAGGTAATTTATTTTTGTATAAGAAGTTTAATTAAAAACGTCGTTTACGTTCTGCAGAGAGAGTATGGACTGTATGTCGGGATGGATTTGTGTGAGAAAGTGTCAATAGCCGCCAAGTCTGCAGACAACTTGGAAGAAATAAAAAAGGCAATATCAAAATTAGGAAAACAGTAGAAAGCACTTCCACTAAAGGCGGCCGTACACGACATGTTTTTGCATTCTGGCATGTCAAGTTTCACACTGTAAAACACATACAATTCAATTCGTTTATTTATGATAATATGTACAGGAATTTATAAATGTATTTTAAATAATGTAGAGAGTTTAGATATGCATGATCTTTTCTACTCAAATATAATAATTTTTTGATTAAATTAATTAGAAATAATTAACAGTTTAAGAGGCCCTATGCTCCTTATAGGAACTAAAGGAACTAATATATATATATATATAACAGTTTAAGATCTAGAGAAAAATTAAATAAAAAAACTCTTTAAGAAATAAAAAGAAAAAAAAAATATTTTAAGGATGAAATAAACTTAAAAATAAACTAGTCTAAAGGTGCTACCATGATATTACTGATATTGTGATATTTGACATCTTTGGTCGAAATTAAGTTTAAGCCGTTGTATCTTCACGTCCACCATTTCGATGATGTTCATATTATGCAATCTTCTAGTAGAGAAATACCATGGAAGGTTATACATCATTTTTAGTAACTTTTTTGAGCGATTTGTAAGTTTTTTATATGACATTATGCTATGGTTGCCCAAACTGGAGCCTCGTAAAACATTATTGAATGAAATATGAACTTAAGCATAATAATTTTACTTTCCCGACAAATGGCAATTTCTTTTCTGGGAAATTTGTTGCATTAATGTAACATGGTCTACATTTTTGTGTTCGTTTGTACAAAAAATACAACTGTGGAAAAAATGTTCAAGTTATTTTGTGAATATGTTGATGAAAAACATGCAAAGCATGTTGCATATTTCACCCTTACTTTTACTTAAGGTGTTCATACTGCCCTGTTTTACAACTTTGTTACTTACTATTTTGTTCGTACAGCCAATACTTTATTTTATTTGTCATAATTCATACCGATCATAATTTTGTAAAAAAATTGTTTTAAAACGATATATAAAAATATTTACACATTAAAATCAAAAAAGTCTAATTATATTATAACCTTTTTAATTTTTCTAAGCCATAACTGATGTCAATATTTGTTCCCAAACCGAAATTGCGTGCAGAAACCGCTCAAAAAGCTTTAAAAATCGCTCATGAAGTACATTAATGATGAAAGTGTAATGGTTGTAAATAAATGCAGCTAATTGTGTTTTATTGAAATTGCACAAAATGTAACACTTCGAGTGTCTATAGGTAACATTAGAAAATGTTACATGTATATACTGTAATATATTTGTTTCAGAAAAGAAATCGCCATAAGTTCGGATTTTTTATTGATAAAAGGAAAAAGTATTTTCTTGGCTATATTTATTTTATCGATGACATAAGCAACATGTTCTTTAAAGTTAAGTTTTGAATCTAAGATAACACCTAAATATTTAACTTTAGGCTTCCAAGAAATATTGCTTGTTTCAATACGTAAAGAATGTTGAGGAATATAACAGTCTTTTATTTTTCTTGTAAAAATATAGCTTGAGTTTTAGAGCTATTTATAACGATTTTCCATTTAGTGAAATAATTTCGAACAATAGTTAATGATGATTGAAGATTAATAATTATATGTTCCGCTAAGACTCCCGAACA
The DNA here is from genome assembly GCA_949318255.1 of Pollenia labialis. Lineage (NCBI taxonomy): Eukaryota > Metazoa > Arthropoda > Insecta > Diptera > Polleniidae > Pollenia > Pollenia labialis. The sequence continues at coordinate 138,408,469 of OX439141.1, read as the reverse complement.
TAATAAGGCTGTATCGTCAGCAAATATAGACGTTGCACAGTGTTGAAAAACTGAAAAATCTGCTGTGTATATGTTGTAGAGAATGGGTGATTAGCTGGAGCCCTGTGGGCAACCAGCTGAAACACCCACTTTATTGGAGAAACATTTGCCAATATGAACTCTGTACTCACGATTTTTTAAAAATTGAAATTTGTCATTTTAAAAACAGGGGCATCATGCCAAACATAATCAAATGCTGATTTTACATCTAATAACACCATACCCGTTGATTTTCCGTCAATAAAATTTAATTTGACTATGTTTTTTTGATACTAATTAAAAGCATGAGATGTGTAAAGGCCATTTCTAAATCCAAACTGTTGGCTTGGCAATATACATATTATTATCATCAATAAATGAGCATAATTTATTTTTAATAACTTTTTCTAGCAACTTACTAACGGATGGTAGAAGGCTAATTGGGAGTGGAGAGTTGCTAGGCTTCTTAGGTTTAGCGACAGTTATAGCCATAGCTCCGTTCCAACAGTTTGGAATATAAGCGTTTTTTAAGCACGAGTTAAGTATTGACGAAAGTAATTTTATACCATTATTAGGGAGATTTTTATGCACAAATTTTTAATTTTATCAATACCTGGTGCTTTTTTATTTTTTAGTTTTTTAATGATATTTTTTAAGACATGTTCTGCTATTGTAAGAGCAGGGTAATCATTATTGGTGTCAGTTTCTAGATGCTGAATACAGTTGTTAACATCATGTATTGTTTCAGAATCGCTTAGATTTACTGAGTATGAATTATTCATTTTGAATGTTTCAGCTCGTATGTTGCATTTTTCTATACATGAAGCGTATTGAGTACTGTTGCATATTAACGTTGGTATTTGTTTTGATTTCTTTTTTATAACTTTTGTGATGTTCCAAAAGGGGGAAGAACCTTTTTCTAGAATTGCCAGATGATTATTCCAAGACGAATTCCTAAATTTAATGATTTCGCATTGTAAAAGTTGATTAAGATGTTTCATTTCAGTTTTATCAGCTATGTTTCTATAACGAATCCAATTTCTTCTCAAATAATTTCTGGACGTTATCAAATTTTGAATTTGTATTGGAAACGATTTATGGTAAAATGTTATTTCTTTTTTTGGTACACTAACATCTATGGCGTTTTTAATAGCATTGTTTAAAGTTGTTATCATTTCGTCAATAATATTTGTTTCTGATGTCACATTAAAATTTAGATTTCTTAATGATTCATTTATGTTTTTGTGTATCTTTTCCAGTTAGTTTTTGAATAACCCAGCTTGTAGTTTTCCTGGTTATTGAATCTGAAGTTCAGAGAAGTTGTAACGGGAAGATGGCCCGAGCTTAAATTATTTAATACTACTGCTGCCGACAATATTTGCAGTGTAGTGTGTATGTTAAAAAATAATCAAGAGTGGAAGGTTGACTTCTTGATGACGATGGTATGTGTGTTGGTGATCGATCGAACAGTATTCGACCGGTTTTAACCGGTTATTGTAGTTTTGCCCAAGTCGAATATTTTAAAATGTAAATTTTTCGAATATCGAATAAACCGGTTATTTTAGTAAAATAAACCGGTTACTTTATTAATGTGTAATTTATATACGTTTTCCTTACTTTTGTTATAAATATACCCGTAATTTAAGTATTTTTCTAATCGAATATTTGGCAAACTTTAACTTTTTATAAAAAATGTCAAAACAAAATGAAACGAAAGTCAAAAAAACAATATGAGCTTGTATAAGCGTGTGTTCTTGTAACAAAAACCAAAAACAATATAAAGTACTACAAAAAAAGTTCAGCTTAAAAAGTAATTAGCAATTGGACAGTATTATAAATACTATATATATCTTTATAAAGATGCCATCTCTGGTGATTTTTCGAACTGACTTAAATGAAAATTGTGCTTAAATGGCCCTAAAATGATAAGTTGCAAAGGTTCTTTAACGTCACGACTTATTAGTCATTTTTAATTAGTCTACAAGCTTGACATAAATATACGCCAAGTAAAACTTGACCCTGTTCCAAGTAGTTTTTAAGAGACTGCAAATAATACTTTACGAAAATATGCTGCCAATAATGAATGAAAAACTCTTAAGTAGTTCTAGCATATCTTCATGCTTAAAACAAGAACATCAACGATATGGGAAAATTCATCAGTTTTATTTATTAAAACACCAAGAACATAAAATAAAATTGAAGAACTCAAAAAAGTCCTGGAAGGGTTTAAATTGTGTGATCGACGAACTGACAGATATTTCACATAAAAAGCATGTTCGTATTACTATTGCTGAAACAAAAAAAAAGTTTAAATATATAATCCTGGATAAGAGGTTTTGTTTGCCACTTTTCAAAAATATGGCCGAAGTTTACTGCTTCATATAGACATGCTTAACCAGCAACAAATTAAAACTCACTTATAATAAATTTGGGAGAATTTCTCAAAAAATAAATTTATTAAACTCCTATATTTTTAAAACCAAAGTTTTTCAAAAATTCTAAAGCTATGATCGCACCTATTAAATATTTGACTCCTAACGTAACCACCAGTTTTCTTAAAGAATTGTTTGCTTTTGCAAATCGTTTGGCTAGAGCAAACATTATTTAACGGTTTCTTAACTACATTATACATAAATGCAATTATCATCTTAGATATACATAAAGTTTAGCAAATAACTAGAAATTTTTAAAATAATGCCTAAGTTTAATCAATTTACTGGTCACGCTTTTTTTTGATTTTATCGTAAAATATTTGTGGTCTGAACATACCTTAAGTCATATCTATGTATTGAGGCCCTTTGCTCCTTATGGGATCGATGGAAACATATATGTATTTTGTTGGTTCCTTACCTTGAATTGTTGTGTTTTTTTTTTAATAACTTTTTATTACAAAAACTAATTTGATTTTTGTATTTTTTTGTATTCGAATTAAAACCGGTTAACCGGTTATTTTTAAAATGCTTAACCGAAAACCGGTTTTTTTTTAAATAGCAACTATTCGGAATATTCGAAAACCGTTTATTGAAAAATGTCGAATAATCGATCACCCTAGTGTTGGGTCAGCTGGATATTTTATAAAAATATTTCGTGTTGTTAGTTTTTCAAATAATATGTTGCCCCAGCAATTTGATCTGTTGCAACCCCAGTCTTGATGCCTACAGTTAAGATCACCACCTAATATATACATGTTGCTGTTGTTTGTAAGCTTGTTTATGTCTGAAGCAAACTTGGTTTTTCTTGAATTGTCCCTGCCAGCAGTTCCACCGGGAAAGTAGCAATAAAGTATATTAACGAAGCCATTATTTGTAACCAGTGCCCGTGTTCTGTAACTCTCGTGTCGAGAAACGAGAAATTTTGTGAAATTAAACAAACAGCTGTTTTTCTCACTAAAAAATGTGTCATTTTTGTGCGAAAAGTTCCCGCTTTGAACTGTCAAACAAACTCACGAATAACAAGTAAGAGTACTAAATTCGGCTATGCCGAATCTTATGTACCCTTTACCATGATGCAAAAAGAACAAAAAGTTTTGTAAACGCCCACATTATGTCGGATGTTGTGTTTTAATAACCAAGATGCATGAACCTAATTTGGAAACTTTGGCTCTTGCCGTTCTCAAGATAAACAGAAATAAAAAAAATTCAACAACAACATTAGTAGAGCAATTAATCTTAAAGTATGGTAAATTTAAAGTGCTCAAATCAGACAACGGGACAGAATTTAAAAACGAACTTATGCATAACATATGTTCACTACTCGATATCAAACAAAGATTTTCAACCCCTTACCACCATGAAACAATGGGTTTAATCTAAATATAGGAGATTTAGTTTTAATAAAAGTAGAAAATAGGAAAAAGAATCAAAGCCCGTACAAAGGCCCATACAAGATAATTAGACATAACGGTGTAAATACTATAATAGACTACCACGGAACTGAAAAAGAATTCCATAACAATCAATTAAAACCATACATAGCATTAAGAATTAATGAATAAGTATAGATAAGAAAAATTTATGTAATTAGACCTTAAGCATTAATATATAAAACAAACAAAAGAAGATCAACTTTTATGTATGTAAATATATAGACGTAAACAATCACTTTATAATAGTATATAAAGTGGCCCATACACTTGCAATATTGTTGTACATGATATTCGCCTTATTATTTCCATTTTGTCCTATATTATGCAATAAGTCGCTCAATGGTTTCATTCATGCAATAAAAAGGTAAACATAACTTATAGGAACAACATAAACAGCGTTGTACAATGTTGCCAACAGACATCACTTTCTTTTCGTTGTGCAATAAGAATCAAAAGTCTTTTGATTGTCGCCAATATATTGTGCCACCTTCGAATATCATATACACATTGGCGATATAATTGCACATTACATAAAATTGAACAATTTTATTGCAAGTGTATGAGCCGCTTAAGCAAAATACTATGAATATATCAAGAAAAATTACTCCCCTAATTTTTCTCTTAGCGGTGAGGGTGTAGTGTACCTCACAAGTGTCTACTGCGCACACATTGCCCACTCTGAAATTCATACATACAATCCAGATCAGAGTAGGGTATGCAATACATCAAATAACTGTATTTATCAATTAACTCACATTCACTAAAATGTAGAACAAGTGGGATAGGAATGCATGAAAGATAATACAAGTTACTCAATCAGAATGCAAACAAACCAAATCGAGTGTTTTGATGTAAATGAGTACATTTACAAATACCAACATTCTGATTGGCTAGAACAATTACAGACAGAGTAAATCTTGATATATCCATGGTACTGATAAAGACAAATATAACTTTGTCAATAAGTAAAATAAGTTAGAAAGGTTGAGTATTAATTTCAAACTTAGTGTATAAGAACAAGTAAAACCAAATAAAATCAGATTTGAAATTACTAAGCTAATTTGGCAATAACTTGCCTAAGTCTTTTATTTTTTTCAAGTCTCAACAGAATAATTCAGCAGTTCTTTTGAACGCCTTGCAAATCAGCTGACAGCTATTTAAAATAACCAAGGGCTACAGGGACCAGTCTATTTTCAAAGCCATACACCACCAAACGTTACAATATAATTTCGTTAAGCAGTCGGTTGACCCAAAAACTAATCCTCTCCGAATGCAGTTAACAAATCAAGTGACCACAAATGACATACAGGCTCCGCAGCCTGGTAATAACAGAACATCTTATGCTAACGTCCTAAGATCAAACCATGTGCCAACGCAAGGTGCCTCGCCATATAATGATGAAACTCCAGTTTCTAATTGAAGTCGTGTAGAAAAAACCATGGAAACATGGTGCAAACTTCACGAACACAATGGGTAATATGATGCAGGAAATTCTTAGAATGCAATCGATGTTATTGCAAGCTGTACTTAACAAGCCATGAACTGTTAAAAAATTTGTTTTTGGAACGCAAACGGCATCCACCAACATAAAAATGAATTAGAATATTTTCTTAAAAGTAAACAAATTGATGTCATGATGGTTTCTGAAACTCATTTGACATCAAGAAATACGTTTAAAATTAATGGTTATATGGGCATTTCCAGCGAAAAGTCTACTTTTTATAACGCAACGCCAGAAATATTTTAAATTGTTTCTCAACAAATTTTATATGCATTGTTTACTTTTCTATATTTTGGAGTAAAGCGCAACTAGCTCTACATTTAGTAACAAAAGGCATAACGGTTGAACAACAGGGTCCGAAAATACAACCTTATTTGCAATCTGGCGTTACATAAAAAAAAGTAAACTTTCCGCTGAAAATGCCCATATTTACCTTAAAACGAGCAAAGATTTATGAATTTTATAGCTTGAAAAATAAATCTGCATTAGTCCAAAGTTAACTAAAAAAAATTGTATACAAAACATCTTGCTCAATTCGCAGTCTTATTCAGTTTTGTAATGCAAGTCAAAATCCACTTCCGTTTTTTTAACATCACGCCAGCTCAGATTTTTGCTTATATCTGCAAATCCTTAGCGTCGATTACTGTAAATTTTTTTTCTGAATGTAGTGCTACTTCATTACTTTGTATATTTTTAAACTCTTTTTACAAATTTGACTTCTTCATTTAATTTGTTTACAATTTGTGGTACAAATATCACGACACGCCAAAATGGAAATGCCCATATACTATATGATATCAAGGACCCACGAGATAGAGCTTGTGGAGGTGCTGCCATTTTGATAACAACAATATTCAAACACTGCCTAATGTGTGATCATCGTGAAGGTTACCTCCAAGCAACGAACATTTGCGTTGAGGAATTAAATAGAGGCCTAGTAATTTCATTGTTATACTCCCCACCTAGATATTCAATATCAAAAAGCCAACATTATAAATATTTTAAATCATTAGGACCCTGCTTTCTAGCCGCCGGCGATTATAACGCTAAACATACCTTCTGGGGGTCACGACTTATGACACCAAAGGTCGTGTTTTATTTAACACAATTTCTAAAATGGATTTAAATGTGGTAGCGAGCGGACAACCAACATATTGGCCAACCGATCAGCAAAAAATTCCAGATGTTATCGATTTCGGAGTGGTTAAACACATCCCCATAGAATCGATCCATGTTGAAGCTTCCTTAGAATTATCTCCTGACAACACACCTACAATTGTAACTATAGTGAACCCCAATATAATTGTATCTCCGACTGGTTACTTACTAAGCTACCTAAACAAGAGCGGCAAGCGTTTTTTTAAACTTGAAAATTCTAATTCAAATACATTTTCAATAAAACAAACCGACATATCGATCTGCTAAATAAGATTGTCCAGCCGGGTAGTCTTCAATTCGCGTTCTATAGGTATAAATTTTATGGTAATTATGAGTTTTGAAAAACAAAAAACGCTTGCCGCTCTTATTTAGGTAGCTCAGTTAGCGACGTCAGCTACACAAATTAATTGGTAAAAATATAAAAAATATCTCAGTACCCATTGCACAGAAAATATTGCGCTTAGTACTATTGTTAATTTTGACAGTTTTCTGAAACTAGCTGTTCAACATTCCAGTACTGACACCAAAAAAACAAAAAAAATATTAAAATATATTCCATAGATGTCGAGCGTCACCTGTCTGAAAAAAGAAGAGTTCGAAGAGAGTGGCAATTGCACGGATCCCCGCAACTTAAGAATTTATTAAAAGATTGCACAAAAAGGCTTAGAAACTTACTGCAGACCCAGAAAACGGCTTCTCTAGAAAAATATCTTAAGGAACTTGATGCAACTCCACAATCTGACTACTCATTATGGTGTGCAGCTAGAAATCTAAAAAGACCAGTTATATCAAAGCCACCATTAAGAAACTTGAATGGTAGTTGGGCAAGAAACGATATTGAAAAAGGAAATCTGTTTGTGAGTCAATTGAAAAACGTATTTACACCAAATATATCTAACGATATTGCGGTCGAGTTACCACCTGTTGCTGCTAGAGCAGCTATTCCCATAAGATTTGAAATAAGAGAAATCGAAAAGGCTATTTGTGACTTAAACACTAAGAAGGCACCTGGTATTGATAAGATCAATCATAAAATGCTTTAAGAGCTACCTCGCATAGCAAATAAAATTATTCTTTTTATTTTTAATGCTATTTTACGGCTTGAATACTACCCTCAAGAATGGAAGGTTTCCTTAGTTACCATGATACCGAAGACAGGGAAAGATCAAACAAAAGTTTAGTCATATAGGCCTATTAGCTTATTATCAAATATGTCAAAGCTGTTTAAGAAATTATTAGTTTCAAAATTAACACCAATTTTAAATGACAATAGATGTATTCAAACCATCAGTTTGGATTTAGAAGAAAACTCAGCACAATTAATAGTAAATGTCATAAGAAATGCATTTGAAGAAAAAAATATTGCTCAGCACTTGTTAAAGTCTGGCATGAAGGCTTACTACATAAATTGAAGCAAAATTAACCAGCAAACACTCACAGGCTGTTAGAAAGCTACTTAGTCGGCTGTCAATTTATTATTAAAGAAGGAGATTTCTTAAATTCACCTCAGCCAATTGGCGCTGGAGTTACCCAAGGCAGCCCTCTTTTATACTTAATTTATACTTCGGACATGCCAACAAACAACTACACCCAAACTTCAACATTTGCAGACGATACAGCTTTTCTAAGCGTACACGAAAACAGTTATGAAGCATCTCGTTATTTACATGGATCGGCGATTAATGCGAAAATCCCATATAGAGGCAAAATTAACTCAAATGAAACTAAAAGCCATTCAAATTCATTGGCTTATTGGAAGAAATTCTGTCCTTAGTCTCGATTGCAAGCTTCTACTTTACAACTCTATCTTAAAGCCTACTGGTGCTACGGGCACCGCCTCGGCCTCTAATATCGAAAAAATTCAAAGGCGTCAAAATAAACTTCTTCGAATAATCACAGCAGCTCCCTGGTACGTTAAAAACTCAAACATTCATAAGGATCTCAATGTGCCATTAGTAAAAACAATGATTACAAAATATGCAGTAAAATATTTAAAAAGGCTTGAACAACACCCAAATTCACTAGCTCGAAATATTTGAAGTCATGGCGGCCACACTCGCTTAAGAAGAAGAGACACTGCAGCACTTACCCAACTAGAAGAGCAATAAGCACCTACTTATATATGTAAACAGAACCCGTGAAGAAGAAAAAAATTTTGTCTGGCACTGGCAGGACATAAGTATAGAATTAGGATAAGATTTGATTTATTATTGTTAGTTAATATTTAATATATGAAGATTCAATAAATAAACAATGAAGAAAAAAAATTGCTTGTAGTTATCCTAAGCAGTTTGGTATTGAAATTCAGCAAAATCGGTACAGTAGGACCAGAGCTATGAATCAAAATGTGGAACCACCACCTAAAAAAATGATAATTTTGTTACAAAAAATATCATAAATGGTGGAACAAGGCACGGAATGAGATAAGATTTTGCAAAAATTTGTTTTATTCGACTGGAAACCACGCTGTAAAATTTCTTGAAGATCGATCCATAACTTACCTTAGGCCCCATATAAACCCTACTGCCGGAAAACAGTTTAGTACGCCTAAAACCGTAAAAAATAATGCTATCATAACAAAATTTGAATTGAAACTTTTACTCAAGCTAGTTTAAGTTGCTAAATAATTAAATATAGATCTAAACCTCAAACCAACCAATTTTAATGCTGATGTCTGTTAAATAAATAAATTAATAATAAATATACATCATTTACATAGATATCCCTCCTGAAATATTCGGACAGTCGGTGGAGGGTATTAAAGATTCGGCATAGCCGAAAGATAACAATTATGGAAATTTTTTAAGACATTTATGTTCATTTTAGAGTTTAAGGCTCGAATAAAAAAAAGCTACGCATTTTATTTAAAAGTTTTACAACTTAAATAATTATTTGTTTATGATTTTTGTCAAAATGTATGTTTGCCTTTTCATTTGTTTTATTACATTGTTTTTTGTTCTTTGTGTAATTCCACAATTGTTTTTTTATTAGTTTATTTAATTTATTTAACAATCTTTTCTTTTTTTCGTCACATCTATGTTTTTGTTTATTTATTTTACAATCTTGTTTTTGTTATTTTGTTCGCTTGTTTACTGTTTTAATCGACCGTGTAAATATTTGTTTTAAAGTACGATAAAAGTCGCAAACTGCGTATCATTATTTTTTTTAGAAAACTTTTTTTTTTTTGCTTTGGATTTTAATAACTCTGTGTTTTTCTAAAACGGATATTTTTAAATATTTCTTTTACAATCGTTCCTTAAAATTTAAGGCTGAAATGTTTTGCAAGTTATATTTAAGACTCCAAAATCAATTGGAGGGAAAACGTTTTTATATTTTTTTTTTGTTTTTGGGAAAAAAGTTTTTTTTTTATTTTACAAATGGGCATTTCTCTAATGTCGAATGCGACATTCGTACGCCTTAAAAGTGAAAAAAACATATACCAAAACATTAATTTTTTTTTTACAAAAGGCGAAACTTATAGCTCTTGATTAGCTCTATAATTTGTGCTAAAGGTTGGTTTTGAGCAATTGTTTGTTTTCAAGAAAATTAAAAAAAAACAAGGCATTTGCATGCGACAAAAACAGAAGTCGCTTTTACGGCAAACAGTTCAAACACTGATTTCAGCGAAACCTGATGAAATATTTTAATGCGTCTAATTTTAAAATGTTATGCATTGATGTATCTTAATAATGCTTTTTATTTGATTCAAAAATATTGTGTATCTTATTTTTAATATAATTTTAATCCATGTCGCACGCTACATGTTGCATGTGACATTTTGTTCCATCATACTTTTATGTTTACGTTTTTACTTTTTATGTAACAAGACATCCTACGTTTTTACTTTTTATGTAACAAGACATCCTTAAGATGACTCTTCTTTATTTTAAATACATTTAATATATTTATTTTCCGAACAAAAATTATAAACTTAAAAAAATATCTTCAATAAAGAAAAATACAAATATAGAACAAAAACTAACTTAACTGAAAATAGTATTGCTATTCTCACATAAGGTTTTTTTAGTGGAATAAGCTTTCCTTGCTGCTTGTAGTTATTGGCCATCGCAAATAAAAATATTTTAGAAATTTTTTTTTTTGAATTTATGCATTTTACACTTACGATGTCGCACGCTACAAATTTAAAATAAGTACCAAGAGAAAAGCACTGATTATTTTCCAGCAAAATTTTTTTTATTAAATTTGCAACAAAAATATCTGTTTGTTACTAATATTTGATGCGCATTGCACAAATACCCTCGCCGCACTGATAACAAATGTTCTTTTTCAATGTTGCACGCTACATCGAAATATACGGTAAAGCAAAGAAAAAAATTACCGTAACTGGCAATCGCATCGTTCCGTTTACATTTTTCTTATATTGTTTGAATATAAACCGAGGTTTAAAAAGCAATTGTCAATGCATAATCCCAGTGACGCACGTGTGTTATACGTACTGAAATACGTATGCTATACTTTGTGTGTACGGGGTACTCGGAAGTGTATATACGTTTTTCGTTTACTTTTATATAGAACATGGCCGCTTTTTCATTGCTTACCATCAACCCACAAAGTGTACGAGAAAGTAAACGAAAAACGTATATACACTTCCGAGTACCCCGTACACACAAAGTATAGCATACGTATTTCAGAGAAAGTGTGTTACACTCAATTCTATACCACGATTAGCTTACTTCCTCTCTGCCTGTAGTACTGTTTCATGTACATTGTACAATATGAAGTAAGTGAAAGCATACTCTGTGTTACAATTCCACTTACAATTCTGAGTACTCGGAATATTAGTCACTGGGATGTATCTCATTAAGATCATTTAGCAAAACAAAACGTGCAATAGAAATGTTCAAAACAGAACTTTTGCACTTGTTCGACTTTGCATTTGAATATTTCAAAGTGTGTTATGATTTAATGTAAAATTTGTTTACATTATTAAAAGCTGATAGATTCCCTATAAAAATATGTGAAAACAACATACTTTTATAGACTTTGAATTTTTTGGATGTGGTTGACATTTCTGGAGAAATGCCCAAATATTATATGTAAACTAAATGTTAATTTTCTGTCCCTGCTGCTTTAACTCTGTTTTAATGTAAAAACATAAATAAAAACAAGAAACAAAAATAGGGGAGTGAGCATTGGAGAATATGTATGTCAAAAAAAACATTGCACAAATTTTTATTATTATACCCTTCACCGAAGGTAAAAGGGTATATATGTAAGTTTGTCATTCCGTTTGTAATTTCTACAATATTGATCCTACACCCTATAAAGTATATATATTCTGGGTCCTTTTGGAAAGCGAAGTTGATTTAACGATGTCCGTCTGTCCGCTGAAATGGGGTTTCCGAAGACCCCATATATGATGGGGGCCAGGTTATTATACATTTATGTCACATATGGTCCGTTTGTGCTTTGTTGTGATACAGACGTGTATTATTAAACCCGCATACTATTTGAATTAATTAAATTTGATTTTTTTTTTATTTAAAATAAACATTCCGCAAATGAACGCAAAATACATATGTAAATAATTTTTAAATAAATTATTTAGCATAAAAGTGATCAATTAATAAAAACGAAAAATTAATAAAGATAAATAAAAAATATAAGTGAATATATGTACATACATACTTATGTATGTATGTAGGTATACATAATCTTGCAAAAAACAAAATAAAAAAAAAAAAATAACAAAAATATTAAAAGCACAAAGTTACGGTGAAAAACAAAAACAATATTTTGTATGAACAAAAACAATGAGACAACAATAAAACTCAACGAGAGAAATTGCTATGTAACAGTTCATGCAAATGAAAATAATGAAATAAATAAAACAAAACAAAACAATATTAATTACCTAACGGCTAAGCCAATTATTCGTACACGTTCCCTCTCACCCTCGGTATTTACACAAACGGTGGATAGTGACTCATTAAAAAAACTAAAACTAGACCTGGTGACAAGTGTTGCCAGGCCAGAAAGTATTGCCGCGACGTCAAAAACAAATTTAGTGGGAAATGATACCATGAACTTAAACACAAATGCAATGGAAAACCCCCCTGTAAAAAGTTGTCAAAAGCCTCAAGTCCAAGTTGGTATGGACAGGTATATAACAGTCCTTAAACGGGGTCGCAGCCCTACATCTTCAGCTGTTGCTTCGGCCTCAAAAATGACATTTTTTGATAAAATAAATTCCCAAAATCGCTTTGCAATTCTGGAGGATGAATCCTCTGAAGCACCAAACGTAATAAAATCGTCCAAGCCTCCCCCGATATATCTTAGGGAGCAAAACTCAAATGAGTTAATAAAAAGTTTGATTTCGGTAATAGGTGAAAATTCCTTTTACGTAGCTTCAATAAAGCGAGGTATGATTAACGAGACTAAAATACAGGTGAATAACGAGGATGACTTTCGAAAAGTAATTACAAGATTTGAGGCTCTTAATAAAAACTTTTATACATATCAACTGAAGAGCAGTAAAGGTCTTCAGGTAGTGATCAAGGGCATAGACTCATGTGTAGACCCAGGAGAAATTAAAGCTTATTTGGAAGAGAAGGGCTTTAAAATAAAAAACGTTACAAATATCAAAAATAAGGAAAAAAATCCCCAACCACTATTTCGAGTGGAGTTAGAACCCGGCGACGTTAAGCTCAAAAAAAATGAAACGCATCCAATTTATAACCTAAAGTATATTCTATACAGAAGGGTAACTATAGAGGAGCCGCACAAGAGAAATGGACCTGTTCAATGTCTAAACTGCCAGGAATTTGGCCATACAAAGGCATACTGCTACTTACCCCCTGTTTGCGTAGTATGTGGTGAACTACATGGTACAGTTCTTTGCGATAAGTCTAAAACCGACCCCAACGTAAAAAAATGTAGCAACTGTGGCGGTAATCACACTGCTAATTATAGAGGATGCCCCGTATACACTATCGTCAAGCAGTCGGTTGGACCGAAAACTAATCCCCCTCAAATGCAGGTAACAAATCAGCTAAACACTAATAACATTCAGGGCCCGCAGCCTAGTAATAACAGAACCTCCTATGCTAACGTCCTAAAATCAAACCATGTGCCGCAAGGTGCTTCGCCAAGTAATGACGAAACACCAGATTCTAATATTAGTCGTCTAGAAAAAACTATGGAAACATTAGTGCAAACAGTAAACAATTTTACAAACACAATGGGTAATATGTTACAGGAAATTCTAAGAATGCAATCGATGTTATTGCAAGCTGTACTTAACAAGCCATGAACTGTTTAAAAATTTGTTTTTGGAACGCAAACGGCATCCGCCAACATAAAAATGAACTAGAATACTTTCTCAAAAATAAACAAATTGATGTTATGATGGTTTCTGAAACTCATCTGGCCTCAAGAAATACGTTTAAAATCAATGGCTACATACTATATGATACCAAGGACCCTCGAGATAGAGCTTGTGGAGGTTCTGCCATTTTGATAAAAACCCGAGTCAAACACTACTTAATGTGTGATCATCGTGAGGATTATCTGCAAGCAACAAATATTCGTGTTGAAGAGCTTAATCGAAACATAGTAATTTCATCTTTATACTCTCCACCTAGATTTTCAATATCAGAAAGCCAATATTGTGAATATTATAAATCCCTAGGACCCTGTTTCCTGGCCGCTGGCGATTATAACGCTAAACATACCTTCTGGGGGTCACGACTTATAACACCAAAGGGTCGTGTTTTGTTTAATACAATCTCTAAAATGAATTTAAATGTTGTCGCGAGCGGACAACCAACATATTGGCCTGCTGATCCACAAAAAATTCCAGATGTCATCGATTTCGGCGTGGTTAAAAACATCCCCACAGAAACGATTCACGTTGAAGCCTCATTAGAATTATCCTCTGATCACACACCTACAATTGTTACTATAACAAACACCAACATAATTGTATCTCCCTCTAGTTACATAGCGACATCAGCTACACAAATAAATTGGTTAAAATATAAAAAATATCTCAGTACTCATTGCACAGAAAATATTCCGCTTAGCACACCGGAGAATGTAGATCTCTCTATTGCCAATTTTGACAGTTATCTTAAACTAGCGGTTCAACATTCCTGCAAAACCCTCAAAAAAAACAATTATAATAAAATATATTTTACAGATGTCGAGCGCCTCTTGAATGAAAAAAGGAGAGTGCGAAGAGAGTGGCAATTGCACAGATCCCCCCAACTTAAGAACTTATTAAAAGAGTGCACAAAAAAGCTAAGAAAATTACTGCAGTCTCGGAAAACGGCTTCCGTGGAAAAATATCTTAAGGACCTGGATGCAACACCACAATCAGACTACTCATTATGGCGTGCAGCCAGAAATCTAAAAAGGCCAGTTATCACGAAACCACCATTAAGAAACCTGAATGGAAGTTGGGCAAGAAATGATAATGAGAAAGGAAACCTGTTTGTAAATCATTTGAAAAACGTATTTACCCCAAATATATCTGACGACATAGCGGACGAGTTACCACCTGTTGCTGCTAGAGCAGCTGTTCCCCTAAGATTTGAGATGAGAGAAATCGAAAAGGCTATTTGTAACTTAAACCCCAAGAAAGCCCCTGGTTTTGATAAGATAAGCAACAAAATGCTTTTGGAGCTACCTCGAATAGCAAAGAAAATTATTCTTTATATTTTTAATGCTATTTTACGCCTTGAATACTACCCTCAAGAATGGAAGGTCTCCTTAGTAAAGATGATACCAAAGCCAGGAAAAGATCACACAAAAGTTGAGTCATATAGGCCTATTAGCTTATTGTCTAATATATCAAAGCTGTTTGAGAAGCTCTTAGCGTCAAAATTAACCCCAATTTTAAATGATAATGGGTGTATACCTAACCATCAATTCGGTTTCAGAAGAGAACATAGCACAATTGAACAAACCCATCGAATAGTAAACGCCATAAGAAAAGCCTTTGAAGAAAGAAAATATTGCTCCGCTCTCTTCATCGATGTTTCTCAAGCATTTGATAAAGTCTGGCATGTAGGCTTATTACATAAATTGAAGCTAAACCTACCGGTTAACACACACAAGCTGCTAGAAAGCTACTTGGTCGGTCGAAAATTTATTATTAAAGAAGGTGATTTTGTAAGTTCTCCTCAGCCAATTGAAGCTGGAGTCCCTCAGGGAAGCATCCTGGGCCCACTTTTTTACTTAATATATACCTCGGACATGCCAACAAACAATTACACCCTAACCTCAACTTTTGCTGATGATACAGCTTTTCTAAGCGTACACGAGAACATCTCGATACCTGC
The DNA here is from genome assembly GCA_949318255.1 of Pollenia labialis. NCBI lineage: Eukaryota > Metazoa > Arthropoda > Insecta > Diptera > Polleniidae > Pollenia > Pollenia labialis. Next base: position 138,392,622 of record OX439141.1, on the reverse strand, counting down.
AGGATCATATATTTCAGCTCGAACTATGGTTAAAGCAATGGAGGATAAAGGTCAATGAGCAAAAATGCGTACATATAACATTCACTTTGCGTCGGGAAACATGCTCCCCTATTAAAATCAATAATCAACTAGTGCCTCAACAATTGCATGTAAAATATCTCGGTATTCATCTAGATCGGCGTTTAACATGGAAATGCCATATAGAAGCAAAATTAACCCAAATGAAACTAAAAGCAATTCAAATTAACTGGTTTATTGGAAGAAATTCAGTTCTTAGTCTCGATTGCAAACTACTACTTTACAACGCTATTTTAAAGCCAATATGGTGCTACGGTATTCAACTATGGGGCACTGCCTCGGCTTCAAATATCGAAAAAATTCAAAGGCGCCAAAATAAACTTCTTCGAATAATCACAGCTGCCCCTTGGTATGTTAAAAACTCAAATATCCACAAGGATCTCAATGTGCCACTGGTAAGGACTATTATTACGAAGTATGCGGTAAAATATTTAAAAAGGCTAGAGTTGCACCCTAATCCACTAGCTCGAAATATTTTAAATGATAGTGGCCACACTCGCTTAAGAAGAAGAGACACTGCAGCACTTACCCATTAAGATGAGCGATAAACACCTACATATGTGAACAGAACCCGTGATGAAGAAAATTTTTGTCTGGCACTGGCAGGACATAAAATAAATTTTTAGGATAAGATTTGATTAATTATTGTTAGTTCATATTTAATATATGAAGATTCAATAAATAAATAATGAAAAGGAAAAAAAAAAAAAAAAAAAAAAAACATATGGTCCGGAATTGTTTGCTATTGAAATTCAAAAAGATCGGTCCACAAATGGCTGAGATATGAGCAAAAAACCACGACTACCTCTAATTTTTCCCAAAAATCCCTTGTGGCTGTGGTATTTTTATTACTTTTTGCTGTATATCTGGGGAACGGAAATAGCCAGTTTCTAAATTAGCTACATACATTTATGTTGTCAATACACACCATCCTACAGAAGTGGGCTTGGTACCTCACGTACAAAAAAAATTAAAAATTTTATAAAAACCTACATTTTAGGGCTGCCATATGTCCTATGGATATGACTTGTATACCAAAATATCGGAAATTTAGTTTAACATATTTTATAAAAACTTCGGAAAAATCGGTTCAGATACGAAAATGTTATGGCCAAATAATATATATTCGGGGTCCTTATGAAAAGCGAAGTTCAAATCCGGTTGTCTCTTATTTTTGTGAAGGGACAAAAATTATGGCTTTATAAGCTCACAAATTTTATGGTATTTATTGTTTAAAAAAGATTTCTGGCATCCGCGACTTCGCCCCTTAAAAACGCCGTTCTGTCAATTCAATTTTGCATTACTTTTTTAGCATTCCCCCGGTCTAATTTCGTCAATAGTGCCTCGAATGTTTCCTTCTAGGTGATCGATCATTGCATAGAGCAGAAATTTGACATACCCCACTAAAAGTGGTCCAAAGGTATCAATTCACACGGTAGGCAATTAATTCATAGACCCATTTCATGATATGATTCGGTCACCATAGGTCTGGCTCAACTAATTGATGGTTTCACGTGGAATGTTGCGCTGTCTTGTTGAAACCCTTTCTCCTCCAAATGATTTACAATGACATGAGGAATAAAAAAATCACGTATCAGATTTCTGTAGCGTTTTCCGTTCACGGGAATGTTGCCACTGGCTTCGGACTTAATGACGCATCAATCAATAATTTTTTCGGGATGTAACGGAGTCTGAAGAGGCTCATAATAATTGTGCTCTCTCCGAAAACGACAATTCTAGTTGCTTACATACCCGCAGTATTCGGTATTGTCCGAAACTGGCAATTTCCCAAAAAAATAACTGTTTATATATACTTACATATAAACACACTCCCCGCCACATGAATTGGACAAACTAACACAATTTTTACAAAAGATTAAAGCTTCTAAAAGGCGAATTCATGCATAAATTTTTAAAATATTGCATTCCACAAAACACGATTTAAAATTAAAAACAAAATTAAAAACGACAGCATATACATTAGGCTGGGTCAAAAACATATTTTTTTCTCTAATCGACTTCTAATAGCGTAAATATGTTGTATTTTTGTCTGAATTAGATCCCTGTAAAATATTATTAATTTATTTTTAGTGTAAGAGCCCGCGCTTTGACCTTCAATTTTGTTAAATTTTGAATATAGCAACAATAGTATTGTATTGCAAAGCCTATTACTGTATTTTAACGACTTTTAGGTTCGTGAAAATAGTGTCAGAAGCATTCATGACTCTTTGCGCTAAAAAAGTCAAGCGATGGTTTAATATAGACGAAACTTGAATCAAGACGAGAGATGCCCTGATTTGACAGTAAACAAGATTTTGTGACCAAAAAGGATTTTATTGTTTTATGTTGTATAAGAACCAAATTTTTATTTTTTTTAAGTTTATTTCAAAATATTTGTAGTTTTAATTAATAATAATTGATAGTAAATAAAATATTAAAATTTAAAAAATTGACTTTTTTCAAATATTCTTAATTCTTATGAGCTCATGCGCGGGTTCAAGATGACACTTTTTTGAACTTTTTTTTTGCAATTTTTATTTGTTTTAACGTAATACAAAAAAATTTTGCTATTAGAATATGATTCGAGAGCTTTTATTTTTTCTCATACATCAGTGACCCACCCTAATATACATATTCTCAACAGACAGCTATTTTGTTTATTACATTGTTGTATAATTTTAACACAATGTTAAAGTATTTTAAAGTGTTGTTTCGATAAAAACAATTGTGATTTTTAGTTGAACTGTTAATTTTAATTTTGATATTTTTAGTTAGGCTTGAGTTCATCAAATTAAATTTTCATTAAATTATTTTTACTGAAGGAAGAAATTCTTACAACTTGGAATTTTATTAAAATTTATTGGGGCTCGAATCTGGGTTGAATTTACATGTTTCAAGAATGACCACATTCTTTCATCAGAATTCTTTGAGTTCTAACCTCTGCACCACTGAGGTGCCCGCCAGACAACAATCAAACATAAATATTTAACCAGTGGAACTGGTGTTTCGAAATTTGCTGTTATTATCATTTTCAATTTCAGATAACATGTTGCTTCCTTTTCTCCGTTTTCTCGTAATCCTTCTGTCAAGACTTTGTCTTGAAAACCTGAATAGATTTGTGTATAATGTTTTTTGTCCACTTTCGTCGAAATTTTATTTGTTCAACTTGAAGTACGAACTTGAAGTAAGAACAGTCCATTTTCAAATTAAACCACCTTGTATGAATTCGCCTTGATAAAAATGAAATTTTTAAAATAATAAACTTTCAGTTAGAAATAAAATTTTAAAAAAGAAACAAGCCAAACTAAGATTTTAATAATTATTAGTTTACATTTGTTTTACGCATAATATAGGCGTAACATAGATCTTATCTGTTAATATTATAGATAAGGATTATTGAGTAGTTAAAAGCTGCAGAATTTGCCAGAACAATATCAAAGTCTTAAACATGTTTTAAAATTTTTTGTATTTGGTAATATTTTTTTTGAAACGTGCGTAGTTTACACAAAGTACTTTTTACACAAGTGCTTGTGCGATATTTTTAAAAATTTTAAACTATTAATCACAGTGCATTAGTACAACTTGTCTAAAAAGGAAAGAAACAAGCAAAAAATAACTTTATAACAATTTCAGATAAATTAATTTATTTAGTTTTGATTAATTAGGTACAATTTGTTTTGTTTTATTTAGTACATGTATTAGTTTGTGCGACATTAAGTGTAATATTTGATTCGTCTGCGCAACAATCTCCCGGTTGAACACGTTTCTCACACAAATATCCCGCTTGCGTATCACAATCCTTAGAATTCACACCATAATCGTCCCACAGTATAACACACTTTACAGCGCTAGGAGGGACAAATTTACTACTCCACAAGTCGGACTTTATAAAGTTTCCGGTCGAAAGCCAGGCATATTTTTTACCATCGCCAATTCCGTTAACCCAAAGCGTTGTAGGCGATTGTTTTGCGGTCAGCATTGCCAAAATATCATCATATTGTTTCTTACTGTTGACAGTTACAAGCTGCATATTACGGTAACTACATTCCAGATAAGCATCAAACCATTTGAACTGAAACATGTAAAAAATAATCGTTAGTTTTTCGTGGTAGTAAAGTTCTTTTTCAGTTTTTGAGTTCTGTAAATCTAAATTCATATCACAATTCTCTTATCAAATTTTCTTACCGTTTGTGCTACATTTAGATAATAAGTAACGTTATTCGGTGATGTAACAATTTGACTTTGTATTCCATAAATGGGAAAAATAGCGAGTATAATTGCGTAGAGTTTTAAAGAAAACATGGTGATCTTTAATAAGATACTGTGCAAATCCGAAATATCGACGAGGTTTATATACAGAAGAGTTGGAGACAAAAAGCAGTAAATAGGTATCGAAATGATTTATAGTATGTATGTCATGAAAACAAATGTATGCTTTTGTATACATTTGTTACTTGTTATCTCTAAAAAATATTATTTAGATAAATAAAATTTTATGGAATCTGGATTAAATTTGAAAAAACAAACACTTGATTCGAGTGTACTCGTAAAGTTTTTTTAAATTAAGAAATAAAAAATTATGAATTAATTTTAATAAAAAAAATCTTTGGCCCATATTATGAGTAACATTCGATAAACAATTTTCGCTAGCTATTGAACATCGACTATAAAATGTTAATTTGGTATTATAAGTTAGCAGCACTGGCGAAATACCGTTGTGCATCGAATTTTTCAACGAAACCCAATTTGCTTTCGACGGTGTAAATAACACACAACAAAATAATCTAGGTATTTAGTATTTAGCAAGGAGTGCATAGGTAATTTATTTTATCTATATATATAAAAATGAAAAATGTTTGTATGTTTGTGGGTTTGTGGGTTTGTGTGTTTGTTGGCTTATAGACTCCGAAACTACTGAACCGATTATCTTGAAATTTTTACAGTAACATCACGTGAGCCCTAAAAATAAAATAGGCTACTTATTTTTTCGATAGGGGCAGGGGAATTGGTACCCCCCATAGGATGCCAATATTTATTATCGCATATCTTAAGAGCCGCTGGCGGCATTTTGCTGAACTTTTTGTAGTAGGATCTTCTGAGCCCCGAAATTGAAATAAAATAGCAGCGGGGGAAGTGTTTCCCCCCATAGGACGCCAATACTTAATATCGCGTATCTTATGAACTGTTATAGTGAGAATGTTCAAACTTTGTGGAAGTCACTCTTATGGTATACTACGCTTTTGAAAGTAAAAATAAAGCGGGTAGGCGCAGGGGGGAAAAACCTCCCATAGGATGCATATATTAAATATCGCTTAACTAAAGAACTATTAAAGGGGGAGTTTTTAATCGTGGTTAAAGCTACTACTATGGCAAACTAAAAATTTCAGTATAAAAATGGGCGGGGTAAACAGGGGAGGAGCAGTACCCCTCATAGATAGAAATATAAATAAGAGCCACTGCACGCATTTTGTTAAACTTTTGGTAGTAGGATCTTCTGAGCCCCAAAATTGAAATAAAATAGCAGCGGGGGAAGTGGTTCCCCCCATAGGACGCCAATGCGTAATATCGCATATCTTATGAACTGTTATAGTGAGAATGTTCAAACTTTGTGGAAGTCACTCTTATGGTATACTACACTTTTGAAAATGAAAATAAAGCGGATAGGCGCAGGGGGGAAAACCCTCCCATAGGATGCATATATGAAATATCGCTTTACTGAAGAACTATTAAAGGGGGAGTCTTCAAATGTGGTTAAAGCTACTACTATGGCAAACTATAAATTTTAGTATAAAAATGGGCGGGGTAAACAGGGGAGGAGCAGTACCCCTCATAGATAGAAATATAAATAAGAGCCACTGCACGCATTTTGTTGAACTTTTGGTAGTAGGATCTTCTGAGACCCAAAATTGAAATAAAATAGCAGCGGGGAAAGTGTTACCCCCCGTAGGACGCTAATGTTTAATATCGGATATCTTTAAAACTGTTATAGTGAGAAAGTTCAAACTTTGTGGAAGTCACTCTTATGGTATACTACACTTTTGAAAATAAAAATAAAGCGGGTAGGGGAGGGGGGGGGGGGAACCTCCCATAGGATGCATATATTAAATATCGCTTAACTGAAGAACTATTAAAGGGGGAGTCTTCAAACGTGGTTAAAGCTACTACTATGGCAAACTATAAATTTCAGTATAAAAATGGGCGGGGTAAACAGGGGAGGAGCAGTACCCCTCATAGATAGAAATATTAATAAGAGCCACTGCACGCATTTTGTTGAACTTTTGGTAGTAGGATCTTCTGAGCCCCGAAATTGAAATAAAGTAGCAGCTGGGGTAGTGGTTTTCCCCATAGGACGCCAATGTTTAACATCGCATATCTTAAGAACTGTAATAGTGAGAATGTTCAAACTTTCTAGAAGTCACTCTTATGGTATACTTCACTTTTGAAAATAAAAATAATGCGGGTAGGCGCAGGGGGGGAAATACGTCCCATAGGAAGCATACATTAAATATCGCTCAACTGAAGAACTATTAAAGGGAGAGTCTTCAAACGTGGTTAAAGCCACTATTATAGTAAACTATAAATTTCAATATAAAAATGTGCGGGGTAGACAGGGGAGCAGCAGGACTCCTCATAGAAGACATATAAATAAGAGCAACTGCACGCATTTTGTTGAACTTTTGGTACTAGGATCTTCTGAGCCTCAAAATTGGAATAAAATAGCAGCGGAGGAAGTGATGCCAATCATAGGACGCCAATGTTTAATATCGCATATCTTAAGAACTGTTATAGTGGGAATGTTCAAACTTTCTAGAAGTCACTCTTATGGTATACTACACTTTTGAAAATAAAAATAAAGCGTATAGGCGCAGGGGGGAAATACCTCCCATAGGATGCATACATTAAATATCGCTCAACTGAAGAACTATTAAAGGGAGAGTCTTCAAACGTAGTTAAAGCTACTATTATGGTAAACTATAAATTTCAATATAGAAATGGGCGGGGTAGCCAGAGGATGAGCAGTACCCCTCATAGATAGAAATATTAATAAGAGCCGCTGCAAGCAATTTGTTGAACTTTTGGTAGTAGGATCTTCTGAGCCCCAAAATTGAAATAAAATAGCAGCGGGGGAAGTGTTACCCACCATAGGACGCCAATGTTTAATATCGGATATCTTAAAAACTGTTATAGTGAGAAAGTTCAAACTTTGTAGAAGTCACTCTTATGGTATACTTCACTTTGAAAATAAAAATAAAGCGGGTAGGCGCAGGGGGGAACTACCTTCCATAGGATGCATATATTAAATATCTCTCAACCGATAAAGTGGTTAAAGCAGTGTAGCGAAGCGCACCGGGTTAAGCTAGTTTTTGTATAAAGCTGGGATCACACGATTGCCGCAATGCACCAATTTTTACACTTTTTAATACCCCAATCGTGTGACCGCACAACCAAATGGCTCATGTACCAATCGAGGACAATATTGTGATTGCTTTTACCAATCAAATGCAACCCTGGTGCGGCAATCGTGTGACTGTTTGCTATGCAACCGCGCGTCAATAAAAATAACAAAAATGCACCAATATTTATTGTGTTCTTGTGCGGCAATCAAACAACACAATACGCGCCAATATTTGCCTTTTTTTATTAGATTAACTTTTTTGGGATTCTTTTAGTAGGTAATGAAAATAAATATGTATGTATTTATATATTTTGCATTTAGATTTTTTTAATTAATTATTTTAAGTATGTACATATGTATGTTCTCAAGCATATTTAGCTGTTCTGTGCGAATATTTTTATTAAAAATATTTTTATTCGAACCTAAACATACGAAATTGTTGAACAGACTGTTAATTTTTGGAATATCTTAAAAAAATTAAATAAAACTATTTAACAATAATTTGTTTAATTATATGATACAAATTTAATTTTTTTCAATGAACAAACCAACAAGAACTTTCAAACAAATAAAAAAGCTACCACAACAGCTGTTTTCGCAAATTAATTTAAGTAAGAACAATCCAGTGACTGTTCTGCGGCAATTGTTGTAACCATTTCGCTTTGTACCAACTAGCGGCAATTAAATTTGTATAAAACAGGGCAATCGTGTGATTTCAGAAAATTTGGTTGGGGCAATTTCATTATTGTGCGTCAATAAAGCACAATAATAATTGTGTCATATTGGTGCATTTGCGGCAATCGTGTGATCCCAGCTTAAGAAGTTTAATTAAAAACGTCGTTTACGTTCTGCAGAGAGAGTATGGACTGTATGTCGGGATGGATTTGTGTGAGAAAGTGTCATTAGCCGCCAAGTCTGCAGACAACTTGGAAGAAATAAAAAAGGCAATATCAAAATTAGGAAAACAGTAGAAAGCACTTCCACTAAAGGCGGCCGTACACGACATGTTTTTGTATTCTGGCATGTCAAGTTTCACACTGTAAAACACATACAATTCAATTCGTTTATTTATGATAATATGTACAGGAATTTATAAATGTATTTTAAATAATGTAGAGAGTTTAGATATGCATGATCTTTTCTACTCAAATATAATAATTTTTTGATTAAATTAATTAGAAATAATTAACAGTTTAAGAGGCCCTATGCTCCTAATAGGAACTAAAGGAACTAATATATATATATATATATATATATAACAGTTTAAGATCTAGAGAAAAATTATATAAAAAAACTCTTTAAGAAATGAAGAGAAAAAAAAATATTTTAAGGACGAAATAAACTTAAAAATAAACTAGTCTAAAGGTGCTACCATGATATTACTGATATTGTGATATTTGACATCTTTGGTCGAAATTAAGTTTAAGCCGTTGTATCTTCACGTCCACCATTTCTATGATGTTCATATTATGCAATCTTCTAGTAGAGAAATACCATGGAAGGTTATACATCATTTTTAGTAACTTTTTTGAGCGATTTGTAAGTTTTTTATATGACATTTTGCTATGGTTGCCCAAACTGGAGCCTCGTAAAACATTATTGAATGAAATATGAACTTAAGCATAATAATTTTACTTTCCCGACTAATGGCAATTTCTTTTCTGGGAAATTTGTTGCATTAATGTAACATGGTTTACATTTTTGAGTTCGTTTGTACAAAAATGTTCAAGTTCTTTTGTGAATATGTTGATGAAAAACATGCAAAGCATGTTGCATATTTCACCCTTACTTTACCTTAAGGTGTTCATACTGCCCTGTTTTACAACTTTGTTACTTACTATTTTGTTCGTACAGCCAATACTTTATTTTATTTGTCATAATTCATACCGATCATAATTTTGTAAAAAAATTGTTTTAAAACGATATATAAAAATATTTACACATTAAAATCTAAAAAGTCTAATTATATTATAACCTTTTTAATTTTTCTAAGCCATAACTGATGTCAATATTTGTTCCCAAACCGAAATTGCGTGCAGAAACCGCTCAAAAAGCTTTAAAAATCGCTCATGAAGTACATTAATGATGAAAGTGTAATGGTTGTAAATAAATGCAGCTAATTGTGTTTTATTGAAATTGCACAAAATGTAACACTTCGAGTGTCTATAGGTAACATTAGAAAATGTTACATGTATATACTGTAATATATTTGTTTCAGAAAAGAAATCGCCATAAGTTCGGATTTTTTATTGATAAAAGGAAAAAGTATTTTCTTGGCTATATTTATTTTATCGATGACATAAGCAACATGTTCTTTAAAGTTAAGTTTTGAATCTAAGATAACACCTAAATATTTAACTTTAGGCTTCCAAGAAATATTGCTTGTTTCAATACGTAAAGAATGTTGAGGAATATAACAGTCTTTTATTTTTCTTGTAAAAATATAGCTTGAGTTTTAGAGCTATTTATAACGATTTTCCATTTAGTGAAATAATTTCGAACAATAGTTAATGATGATTGAAGATTAATAATTATATGTTCCGCTAAGACTCCCGAACATAATAAGGCTGTATCGTCAGCAAATATAGACGTTGCACAGTGTTGAAAAACTGAAAAATCTGCTGTGTATATGTTGTAGAGAATGGGTGATTAGCTGGAGCCCTGTGGGCAACCAGCTGAAACACCCACTTTATTGGAGAAACATTTGCCAATATGAACTCTGTACTCACGATTTTTTAAAAATTGAAATTTGTCATTTTAAAAACAGGGGCATCATGCCAAACATAATCAAATGCTGATTTTACATCTAATAACACCATACCCGTTGATTTTCCGTCAATAAAATTTAATTTGACTATGTTTTTTTGATACTAATTAAAAGCATGAGATGTGTAAAGGCCATTTCTAAATCCAAACTGTTGGCTTGGCAATATACATATTATTATCATCAATAAATGAGCATAATTTATTTTTAATAACTTTTTCTAGCAACTTACTAACGGATGGTAGAAGGCTAATTGGGAGTGGAGAGTTGCTAGGCTTCTTAGGTTTAGCGACAGTTATAGCCATAGCTCCGTTCCAACAGTTTGGAATATAAGCGTTTTTTAAGCACGAGTTAAGTATTGACGAAAGTAATTTTATACCATTATTAGGGAGATTTTTATGCACAAATTTTTAATTTTATCAATACCTGGTGCTTTTTTATTTTTTAGTTTTTTAATGATATTTTTTAAGACATGTTCTGCTATTGTAAGAGCAGGGTAATCATTATTGGTGTCAGTTTCTAGATGCTGAATACAGTTGTTAACATCATGTATTGTTTCAGAATCGCTTAGATTTACTGAGTATGAATTATTCATTTTGAATGTTTCAGCTCGTATGTTGCATTTTTCTATACATGAAGCGTATTGAGTACTGTTGCATATTAACGTTGGTATTTGTTTTGATTTCTTTTTTATAACTTTTGTGATGTTCCAAAAGGGGGAAGAACCTTTTTCTAGAATTGCCAGATGATTATTCCAAGACGAATTCCTAAATTTAATGATTTCGCATTGTAAAAGTTGATTAAGATGTTTCATTTCAGTTTTATCAGCTATGTTTCTATAACGAATCCAATTTCTTCTCAAATAATTTCTGGACGTTATCAAATTTTGAATTTGTATTGGAAACGATTTATGGTAAAATGTTATTTCTTTTTTTGGTACACTAACATCTATGGCGTTTTTAATAGCATTGTTTAAAGTTGTTATCATTTCGTCAATAATATTTGTTTCTGATGTCACATTAAAATTTAGATTTCTAAGAGATTCATTTATGTTTTTGTGTATCTTTTCCAGTTAGTTTTTGAATAACCCAGCTTGTAGTTTTCCTGGTTATTGAATCTGAAGTTCAGAGAAGTTGTAACGGGAAGATGGCCCGAGCTTAAATTATTTAATACTACTGCTGCCGACAATATTTGCAGTGTGTATGTTAAAAAATAATCAAGAGTGGAAGGTTGACTTCTTGATGACGATGGTATGTGTGTTGGGTAGGGTGATCGATCGAACAGTATTCGACCGGTTTTAACCGGTTATTGTAGTTTTGCCCAAGTCGAATATTTTAAAATGTTAATTTTTTGAATATCGAATAAACCGGTTACTTTATTAATGTGTAATTTATATACGTTTTCCTTACTTTTGTTATAAATATACCCGTAATTTAAGTATTTTTCTAATCGAATATTTGGCAAACTTTAACTTTTTATAAAAAATGTCAAAACAAAATGAAACGAAAGTCAAAAAAACAATATGAGCTTGTATAAGCGTGTGTTCTTGTAACAAAAACCAAAAACAATTTAAAGTACTACAAAAAAAGTTCAGCTTAAAAAGTAATTAGCAATTTGACAGTATTATAAATACTATATATATCGAAACTGGGAATTATTTCCTTCCGAAGGTTACTTTACAAAAAAGCTTTATAAAATACATAACTGAAATTTAGCTTATTGAATAAATTCGAATAATAAAAAAAATGTTGAATACTATATATATCTTTATAAAGATGCCATCTCTGGTGATTTTTCGAACTGACTTAAATGAAAATTGTGCTTAAATGGCCCTAAAATGATAAGTTGCAAAGGTTCTTTAACGTCACGACTTATTAATCACTTTTAATTAGACAACAAGCTTGACATAAATATACGCCAAGTAAAACTTGACCCTGTTCCAAGTAGTTTTTAAGAGACTGCAAATAATACTTTACGAAAATATGCTGCCAATAATGAATGAAAAACTCTTAAGTAGTTCTAGCATATCTTCATGCTTAAAACAAGAACATATTGGCGGAATCAACTATATGGGGAAATTCATCATTTTTATTTATTAAAACACCAAGAACATAAAATAAAATTGAAGAACTCAAAAATGTCCTGGAAGGGTTTAAATTGTGTGATCGACGAACTGACAGATATTTCACATAAAAAGCATGTTCGTATTACTATTGCTGAAACAAAAAAAAAGTTTAAATATATAATCCTGGATAAGAGGTTTTGTTTGCCACTTTTCAAAAATATGGCCGAAGTTTACTGCTTCATATAGACGTGCTTAACCAGCAACAAATTTAATTTACAAATTTAGTTTACTGCTTCATATAGACATGCTTAACCAGCAACAAATTAAAACTCACTTACAATAAATTTAAAACTCACTTACAATAAATTTGCTTAACCAGCAACAAATTAAAACTCACTTACAATAAATTTGGGAGAATTTCTCAAATAATAAATTTATTAAACTCCTATATTTTTAAAACCAAAGTTTTTCAAAAATTCTAAAGCTATGATCGCACCTATTAAATATTTGACTCCTAACGTAACCACCAGTTTTCTTAAAGAATTGTTTGCTTTTGCAAAACGTTTGGCTAGAGCAAACATTATTTAACGGTTTCTTAACTACATTAGACATAAATGCAATTATCATCTTAGATATACATAAAGTTTAGCAAAAAACTAGAAATTTTTAAAATAATGCCTAAGTTTAATCAATTTAGTGGTCACGCTTTTTTTTGATTTTATCGTAAAATATTTGTGGTCTGAACATACCTTAAGTCATATCTATGTATTGAGGCCCTTTGCTCCTTATGGGATCGACGGAAACATATATGTATTTTGTTGGTTCCTTACCTTGAATTGTTGTGTTTTTATTTTAATAACTTTTTATTACAAAAACTAATTTGATTTTTGTATTTTTATGTATTCGAATTAAAACCGGTTAACCGGTGCTTAAAATGCTTAACCGAAAACCGGTTTTTTTTAAATAGCAACTATTCGGAATATTCGAAAACCGTTTATTGAAAAATGTCGAATAATCGATCATCCTAGTGTTGGGTCAGCTGGATATTTTATAAAAATATTTCGTGTTGTTAGTTTTTCAAATAATATGTTGCCCCAGCAATTTGATCTGTTGCAACCCCAGTCTTGATGCCTACAGTTAAGATCACCACCTAATATATACATGTTGCTGTTGTTTGTAAGCTTGTTTATGTCTGAAGCAAACTTGGTTTTTCTTTAATTGCCCCTGCCAGCAGTTCCACCGGGAAAGTAGCAATAAAGTATATTAACGAAGCCATTATTTGTAACCAGTGCCCGTGTTCTGTAACTCTCGTGTCGAGAAACTTTTCGGTTGAAATTTGTGAAATGAAACAAACAGCTGTTTTTCTCACTAAAAAATGTGTCATTTTTGTGCGAAAAGTTCCCGCTTTGAACTGTCAAACAAACTCACGAATAACAAGTAAGAGTACTAAATTCGGCTATGCCGAATCTTATGTACCCTTTACCATGATGCAATAAGAACAAAATGTTATGTAAACGCCCACATTATGTCGGATGTTGTGTTTTAATAACCAAGATGCTTGAACCTAATTTGGAAACTTTGGCTCTTGCCATTCTCAAGATAAACAGAAATAAAACAAATACAACAACAATGGATTTTTGGAAAAATTTAGAGGTAGTCGTGGTTTTTTGCTCATATCTCCGTCATTTTTGGACCGATCTGGCTGAATTTCAATAGCAAATTAAACGGAGTATATGTGACATAAATATAGATCAACCTAGTCCACATCATTTCTGGGGTTTTTGGAAAACCCATTTCAACATACACACGGACAACCGGATTTGAACTTCGCTTTTCATAAGGACGCAGAATATATATTCTTTATAGGGTGTAGGATCAATATTGTGGAACATACAAACGGAATGACAAAGTTATATATACACTCTTACCTTCGGTGAAGGGTATAAAAATGGGGCGAGAAAAATTTTGAACACTAAAAAACCATTAAAAATCCAAAACACAAAGAATAATAATAATAATATTTTGTTGTTGGCACATTTTTTATATATTTTTATTCTTTTACTTTTAACATTTTTATAAAATATATGAATATTTTCAAAGCTCGTTTACAAACAACAAACATTAAAGTCGCACTTTACATTATTTGGTACAGCCGACGGTTGTATTTTCAGTCGCCGTTAACGATGTGTGTTACTGACGTTCTCACCGTCTGCAATGTCACATCGGCTTCGAGTGCAATGTTATGACATTTATAACGTAATGATCTCTTTTGATAGTTTTCGACATGAGTTACAGACACACCTTTTTCTCACTTTTCGAGAAACGATCGAATATTTTGTTTCACTTCTTTTCGATGCGGGAAGTTCTCACTATAGTTACAGCACATACAGAACATGGGTACAGTTTAATCCCAACATTTTCAATGCGCAAAACACATACATGTCGTGTTTTTAACTTTGCTTCTTTAAAACTCAGACGCAAAGTCATCTGACAAAATTTCAATAAGAGCCTGCTCTATTTTCTTCTGACAAACCATCCGACATCAATGTTATTTTGAAAAAACAATATGTTGTAAGAAATCTATGCCGCAAGGAAGCCGGCAGCGGCGGTGCACTATTGACGCAGTCATTAGCCGACTGAGGTTGTTATTTTACAAAACTGATAAGTGTATGTTCTTTTAACCTTTTAATAAAAATAATGAACATACATACATAAATGAAAAAGTTTTCATTATTATATCCAAAATTGGCATCTTTGAACTTGAAGAAAAAATGTTTAAGATGGCTGAACTCTTTTACCGCGCAAATATAAATTTTTGGGGCGGTTGCACGCTATTTTGAAAACAACTACACAGAAAAAATTATTTTTCCAATCACTTTTTCGAGTGGAGTTTGAACCCGGCGACGTAAAGCTTAAAAAAAACAAAACGCATCCGATTTACAATTTGAAATATATTCTTTATAGAAGAATAACTATAGAAAAGCCACACAAAAGAAATGGTCCCGTTCAATGTTTAAACTGTCAAGAATATGGTCATACTAAGGCATACTGCTACTTACTCCCCGTTTGTGCAGTATGTGGTGAATTACATGGTACAGTTCTCTGCGATAAGTCTAAAACCGACCCCAACGTAAAAAAATGTAGCAATTGTGGCGGTAACCACACTGCCAATTATAGAGGATGCCCTGTATATAATTTCGTCAAATGACATACAGGCTCCGCAGCCTGGTAATAACAGAACATCTTATGCTAACGTCCTTAGATCAAACCATGTGCCAACGCAAGGTGCCTCGCCAAATAATGATGAAACTCCAGTTTCTAATTTAAGTCGTCTAGAAAAAAACCATGGAAACATGGTGCAAACAGTAAATAACTTCACGAACACAATGGGTAATATGATGCAGGAAATTCTTTGAATGCAATCGATGTTATTGCAAGCTGTACTTAACAAGCCATGAACTGTTTAAAAATTTGTTTTTGGAACGCAAACGGCATCCGCCAACATAAAAATGAATTAGAATATTTTCTTAAAAGTAAACAAATTGATGTCATGATGGTTTCTGAAACTCATTTGACATCAAGAAATACGTTTAAAATTAATGGTTATATGGGCATTTCCAGCGAAAAGTCTACTTTTTATAACGCAACGCCAGAAATATTTTAAATTGTTTCTCAACAAATTTTATATGCATTGTTTACTTTTCTATATTTTGGAGTAAAGCGCAACTAGCTCTACATTTAGTAACAAAAGGCATAACGGTTGAACAACAGGGTCCGAAAATACAACCTTATTTGCAATCTGGCGTTACATAAAAAAAAGTAAACTTTCCGCTGAAAATGCCCATATTTACCTTAAAACGAGCAAAGATTTATGAATTTTATAGCTTGAAAAATAAATCTGCATTAGTCCAAAGTTAACTAAAAAAAATTGTATACAAAACATCTTGCTCAATTCGCAGTCTTATTCAGTTTTGTAATGCAAGTCAAAATCCACTTCCGTTTTTTTAACATCACGCCAGCTCAGATTTTTGCTTATATCTGCAAATCCTTAGCGTCGATTACTGTAAATTTTTTTCTGAATGTAGTGCTACTTCATTACTTTGTATATTTTTAAACTCTTTTTACAAATTTGACTTCTTCATTTAATTTGTTTACAATTTGTGGTACAAATATCACGACACGCCAAAATGGAAATGCCCATATACTATATGATATCAAGGACCCACGAGATAGAGCTTGTGGAGGTGCTGCCATTTTGATAACAACAATATTCAAACACTGCCTAATGTGTGATCATCGTGAAGGTTACCTCCAAGCAACGAACATTTGCGTTGAGGAATTAAATAGAGGCCTAGTAATTTCATTGTTATACTCCCCACCTAGATATTCAATATCAAAAAGCCAACATTATAAATATTTTAAATCATTAGGACCCTGCTTTCTAGCCGCCGGCGATTATAACGCTAAACATACCTTCTGGGGGTCACGACTTATGACACCAAAGGTCGTGTTTTATTTAACACAATTTCTAAAATGGATTTAAATGTGGTAGCGAGCGGACAACCAACATATTGGCCAACCGATCAGCAAAAAATTCCAGATGTTATCGATTTCGGAGTGGTTAAACACATCCCCATAGAATCGATCCATGTTGAAGCTTCCTTAGAATTATCTCCTGACAACACACCTACAATTGTAACTATAGTGAACCCCAATATAATTGTATCTCCGACTGGTTACTTACTAAGCTACCTAAACAAGAGCGGCAAGCGTTTTTTTAAACTTGAAAATTCTAATTCAAATACATTTTCAATAAAACAAACCGACATATCGATCTGCTAAATAAGATTGTCCAGCCGGGTAGTCTTCAATTCGCGTTCTATAGGTATAAATTTTATGGTAATTATGAGTTTTGAAAAACAAAAAACGCTTGCCGCTCTTATTTAGGTAGCTCAGTTAGCGACGTCAGCTACACAAATTAATTGGTAAAAATATAAAAAATATCTCAGTACCCATTGCACAGAAAATATTGCGCTTAGTACTATTGTTAATTTTGACAGTTTTCTGAAACTAGCTGTTCAACATTCCAGTACTGACACCAAAAAAACAAAAAAAATATTAAAATATATTCCATAGATGTCGAGCGTCACCTGTCTGAAAAAAGAAGAGTTCGAAGAGAGTGGCAATTGCACGGATCCCCGCAACTTAAGAATTTATTAAAAGATTGCACAAAAAGGCTTAGAAACTTACTGCAGACCCAGAAAACGGCTTCTCTAGAAAAATATCTTAAGGAACTTGATGCAACTCCACAATCTGACTACTCATTATGGTGTGCAGCTAGAAATCTAAAAAGACCAGTTATATCAAAGCCACCATTAAGAAACTTGAATGGTAGTTGGGCAAGAAACGATATTGAAAAAGGAAATCTGTTTGTGAGTCAATTGAAAAACGTATTTACACCAAATATATCTAACGATATTGCGGTCGAGTTACCACCTGTTGCTGCTAGAGCAGCTATTCCCATAAGATTTGAAATAAGAGAAATCGAAAAGGCTATTTGTGACTTAAACACTAAGAAGGCACCTGTTATTGATAAGATCAATCATAAAATGCTTTTAGAGCTACCTCGCATAGCAAATAAAATTATTCTTTTTATTTTTAATGCTATTTTACGGCTTGAATACTACCCTCAAGAATGGAAGGTTTCCTTAGTTACCATGATACCGAAGACAGGGAAAGATCAAACAAAAGTTTAGTCATATAGGCCTATTAGCTTATTATCAAATATGTCAAAGCTGTTTAAGAAATTATTAGTTTCAAAATTAACACCAATTTTAAATGACAATAGATGTATTCAAACCATCAGTTTGGATTTAGAAGAAAACTCAGCACAATTGAACAAACTCATCGAATAGTAAATGTCATAAGAAATGCATTTGAAGAAAAAAATATTGCTCAGCACTTGTTAAAGTCTGGCATGAAGGCTTACTACATAAATTGAAGCAAAATTAACCAGCAAACACTCACAGGCTGTTAGAAAGCTGCTTAGTCGGCTGTCAATTTATTATTAAAGAAGAAGATTTCTTAAATTCACCTCAGCCAATTGGCGCTGGAGTTACCTAAGGCAGCCCTCTTTTATACTTAATTTATACTTCGGACATGCCAACAAACAACTACACCCAAACTTCAACATTTGCAGACGATACAGCTTTTCTAGGCGTACACGAAAACAGTTATGAAGCATCTCGTTATTTACATGGATCGGCGATTAACGTGAAAATCCCATATAGAGGCAAAATTAACTCAAATGAAACTAAAAGCCATTCAAATTCATTGGCTTATTGGAAGAAATTCTGTCCTTAGTCTCGATTGAAAGCTTATACTTTACAACTCTATCTTAAAGCCTACTGGTGCTACGGGCACCGCTTCGGCCTCTAATATCGAAAAAATTCAAAGGCGTCAAAATAAACTTCTTCGAATAATCACAGCAGCTCCCTGGTACGTTAAAAACTCAAACATTCATAAGGATCTTAATGTGCCATTAGTAAAAACAATGATTACAAAATATGCAGTAAAATATTTAAAAAGGCTTGAACAACACCCAAATTCACTAGCTCGAAATATTTGAAGTCATGGCGGCCACACTCGCTTAAGAAGAAGAGACACTGCAGCACTTACCCAACTAGAAGAGCAATAAGCACCTACTTATATATGTAAACAGAACCCGTGAAGAAGAAAAAAATTTTGTCTGGCACTGGCAGGACATAAGTATAGAATTAGGATAAGATTTGATTTATTATTGTTAGTTAATATTTAATATATGAAGATTCAATAAATAAACAATGAAGAAAAAAAATTGCTTGTAGTTATCCTAAGCAGTTTGGTATTGAAATTCAGCAAAATCGGTACAGTAGGACCAGAGCTATGAATCAAAATGTGGAACCACCACCTAAAAAAATGATAATTTTGTTACAAAAAATATCATAAATGGTGGAACAAGGCACGGAATGAGATAAGATTTTGCAAAAATTTGTTTTATTCGACTGGAAACCACGCTGTAAAATTTCTTGAAGATCGATCCATAACTTACCTTAGGCCCCATATAAACCCTACTGCCGGAAAACAGTTTAGTACGCCTAAAACCGTAAAAAATAATGCTATCATAACAAAATTTGAATTGAAACTTTTACTCAAGCTAGTTTAAGTTGCTAAATAATTAAATATAGATCTAAACCTCAAACCAACCAATTTTAATGCTGATGTCTGTTAAATAAATAAATTAATAATAAATATACATCATTTACATAGATATCCCACCTGAAATATTCGGACAGTCGGTGGAGGGTATTAAAGATTCGGCATAGCCGAATAAAGCACTCTAACTTGTTTTACTTAATTTTTTTGTCTTAGATAAAATTCCCGAGGAACTACACTGGAGTCATGTGATTTTGAATTTCTAAACTTAATCCAGATTTCATAATATTTGATTTATCAAAGTGTATAAGGTTTTTCAAAGATAACAATTATGGAAATTTTTTAAGACATTTATGTTCATTTTAGAGTTTAAGGCTCGAATAAAAAAAAGCTACGCATTTTATTTAAAAGTTTTACAACTTAAATAATTATTTGTTTATGATTTTTGTCAAAATGTATGTTTGCCTTTTCATTTGTTTTATTACATTGTTTTTTGTTCTTTATGTAATTCCACAATTGTTTTTTTATTAGTTTATTTAATTTATTTAACAATCTTTTCTTTTTTTCGTCACATCTATGTTTTTGTTTATTTATTTTACAATCTTGTTTTTGTTATTTTGTTCGCTTGTTTACTGTTTTTAATCGACCGTGTAAATATTTGTTTTAAAGTACGATAAAAGTCGCAAACTGCGTATCATTATTTTTTTAAGAAATCTTTTTTTTTTTTTTTTGCTTTGGATTTTAATAACTTTGTGTTTTTCTAAAACGGATATTTTTTAAATGTTTCTTTTACAATCGTTCCTTAAAATTTAAGGCTGAAATGTTTTGCAAGTTATATTTAAGACTCCAAAATCAATTGGAGGGAAAACGTTTTTATAATTTTTTTTTTTGATTTTGGAAAAAAACGTTTTTTTTTATTTTACAAATATTATATGTACGTATGTAAATAAAAAAATATTTTAACAAAGGTAATTATAAAAAAAGAGTAATTTTTGGGGATTCAGTATTTCGGTTATAACTCAGCCATTTTTTAAACGATTTGGCAGATTTATATACCGACGTGTTGAAGAAGAAATTTACCATTTACTTTAGTTATAAAGCTTGGAGTCGGGGAGATCTATGGTTCCCGAAAGAGGGTATTTAAAAAAAAATTTAATTTTGGTCATAACTTTTTTGTATCTGAACCGATTTGTTCGAGTTTTTTATAAAATATCCATAGGACATATGGCATCCCTAAAATTTGGGTTTTAATACAATTTTTAATTTTTTTTATACGGGAGGTACCACGCCCACTTCTCCAATCCCGCCCACATTTTGTAGGATGGTGCGTATTGGCAATCTAAATGTGTGTACCTAATTTGGAAACTTTGGCTCTTGCCGTTCTCAAGATATACAGAAATAAAAAAAATGCAACAACAACAAGGGATTTTTGGAAAAATTTAGAGGTAGTCGTGGTTTTTTGCTCATATCTCCGTCATTTTTGGACCGATCTGGCTGAATTTCAATAGCAAACTTAAACGGAGTATATGCGACATAAGTATACATCAACCTAGTCCACATCATTTCTAAGGATTTCGGAAAACCCATTTCAACATACACACGGACAGACGGACAACCGGATTTGAACTTCGCTTTTCATAAGGACACAGAATATATATACTTTAAAGGATGTAGGATCAATATTGTGGAACATACAAACGGAATGACAAAGTTATATATACCCTCTTACCTTTGGTGAAGGGTATAAAAACAAGAAACAAAAACAGGGGAGTGAGCATTGGAGAATATGTATGTAAAAAAAAAACATTGCACAGATTTTTATTATTTTTTTTAATATTGATTGATAACAGTATTTTATTGCTCTCTCATACTCGTGCCATATACATACATATGTAAAAACACTTGTCTCCAGCTACAATTTTAGATAAACAATATTAAGAAATTTGAAAACAAAGTAAACTGGAAACATAAGTATATTAACTGTTGTAATTATTTTTCAAATTTTGTTCTGTTCTTATTCCTAAAACGTTGTCAACGCGGATGAGGATTTTTGAAAAATTAATATTTTTCATATTTACTAAGTGCCAGAAATGACACCCGTCAAGTTTGACACGTCAAGTCTTAAGCTTTGTGGAGAGAAGGCAAAAGAGAACGAAATTTGAAGAGAGACAATTAAGTGAAGGGATTTTAAGTCTGTTTTTTGAACATCACGATACAAAATTTCCTGTAGAGTATTTTTTGGAGTACTTTACAGAAGACTTTATTCAACAACTGGCATTTTCGACAAACCAGACTTCAATCATTTTATTGTTGACCTTGTTCAAATAGATTAATTATGTATTATCAAAGTTATTTTTGGGAACAAAAGTTATTTTTGGGAAAAATTTAATGCTAAAATCCCAATTTTTCGGAAAAAAGCCAACCAATTGTAGGGGAATGTAAGAAAAGATAAACGGTACGTTCGTAAATGCAGTTGTTGAGTATCAGTTGCGCATTAGTAAAGTTTAATGTTAGTAAATGCATCATTTGTAAGAAACTGTCATTTTTTTATTGTTTTATGTTCGCTTATAAAACTTTTTACATTTATCTCGTGTTCAAAAATTCAATCTTTGCACAGCTGTTGTGCAGTAAAAAAGCATCAGCATCACAAGCGCAACTGGTGATCACGCATCAGCAGCAAAATTTTGCATCACTGCTCCAGGGGTACACAGTTTTGATGCATTTACGAACGTACCCAAACTCACTGTTTATTGTTGGTGTTATGTTTAAGCTTTGCTATTGTTACAAGAAATTCTTATTCGGTTTAAAGTTTATTTTGTATAATATTTTAAGCCTTTCTAAAATCTTTGGAAAAAGGTTTCCTGATGATCTGGCCTGGAAATCCAATAGCATAATCCATTGTTATTAATGCTGTTAACAGGGAAACCAAAAATATGCAATTGCATGTTTTTCTTGAGCGACCAATGAAGGCAGAAACAATATATTTATTCGTTTTAGAGTTTTTTTTATGAATTTTGGCATCGATTTGTTAGTGCATATTTTTGCATATTTTACCGTTTGCAACATTTTTTGCACAATTTAGTTAAAATAGAGTTTTGTAGCATTTTTACGTTTTTAGCGCATATTTTCCCTTTTTGAGGCATATTTTGATACATTTTTTTAAAAGCCTGCAAGAGCTTTCGCAGCAAAAAAATTTGTTCTGTACACCCAACGTGTTGCTTCAATTTCGCCATCTATCTACATTTAATATTTACTCAAAAATTGTAAGACAAAGGCAGGTTGTCATTAAAGAGTGTTATTTAAAACTTTAGAATTTTATGTAAAAGCAAAAATCAATTATGTATGTTTTTGGTGGTGTGCGTAATACATAGAAATCTAGACCAATCGTTTAGAATACCGATCGATTTAGAATCACTTTTAAAAGTGACCTAACGATAACCATCCGTCCGTCTGGCTAGTTGCCTGTCCATGTTAATTTTGTGCGCATAGTACAAGTTGCAATCTTGCAGATGATAATTTGTTCAAATTTGGTAAGCACATTTTAATTGTAGTAAAGGCCTCGTTACTCTTACGTAAATGTTGCGGATACGTAAACGTTGCGGTCGACTTGAAATGTTGGTAGTTAATACAAAAACGTAAACGTGTCATATGTTGTTGAGGTGTATGCGTGTACTCGAACATATGTATGTATGTAAATTATAATTTGTTTTGATTTTGCTCACAGTCTTGTTTTAAGACATGTTGCTAACATTCTTGTTTAAATTGCCAATACATACCGATATCAGCGATTTTGTAAAAAAAAAAAAAACTTTATACATTTTGACAAAACATCTTAAGTCGTAAAAGCTTTTAAAAAAACTCGATGAAAAAATCATTTTTATCAAATAATAAAAAAAACCAAACTTAAAGATAATTTCGTTTATAATACAAAATTTTTAAAATGTAAACAAAAGCTAACCAAAGGTTAGCGCAATAATGAAAAAAATAAATAAATATAATATATATTTTTTTTTAAAAAGACCTCAAGCTTAAATAATTCAAAATAATTATAAAAAATAAAGGTCAAATAAAACTAAATAATATATATATTTAATATAATAAGGTTAAGGCGAATACTGCGCTGATTTTTTTCTATTTGCATTGCCCAAAATCTATGCAAATAATTATTTGATAAAAAAATCAATAATCGAATCAGCTGTTTTATGTTTTGGCTCATGTGTTTACAGCTTTAAATTAATGTTTTATTTAATAATTTTATAAATTATGATTTTTGCGTCAAAATATTGTTAAAACTTGTGTTGTAAATATAAAAGAAAATTATAGAAAATAAAATAAGAAGTGGAAATGCAGTAAACATACAAATGTACATACATATGTATAAAATAAATGCCATCGTTGTATAACATCCATTTGTTGTTTATATTTGTGTAATTTTATTGTTTTATAAATATATAAAGCGAATTTAGTTAAAATACAAAAATATTTGTTGTTTCAAACTTATAAATAAATAAAATGACCATAGATAAAGTGAGAAAAAGGCTTTTGCAAATTTGCAGCAGCCCGCTGCCGGAAACATGCAAAAATACTATTTTAACATTTATCAATTTTATTTACTTCCATCTATGGAAATAATCTAACTGTTGGATAAAATAAAATAAAAAATTAAACTAAATTAAATCTTATTATTTTTTTCGACCTTTTTTTATTTAAAATAAAAAGTTTTTTCGAGCTCGAGGCCAATTATTTTTAAAATAAATATATTATGTAGTACCGACATAAACTTGATCGCATATGTCTTGGTCATTTCCCGTACAACTAATCTTATATATTACGTTAGTGTTATCCAATTTGTCAAGTTTACATTTGGTGTTTGAGAAAAGTTGTTTTAATGTATTCGTCGATGTGTGAGCAATCATAAATTTGCCCTTATTATAAATTTCAGCATTCTTTATTCTTTCTGCGATGCATGGTACATACGTCATTGATTTATATATTTTCGTATTCTCTTTATGTTCCCTACACACAGAAAACAAATTGGTTGGGAAACGGTTGCAGTAATAAAATATTGATCAAGTAACACAATACATCGAGGATCTGAACATCAGAATGTCATATAGGCTTCCCGACGACTGCAGTGTTTTTCAGGCGGAGGTTCTTGGGGTCTTGAGGGCCGTGGGACTGATGAGGGACAACATTGATAGGGGCTCGGAGGTCACTATATATGTGGACAGCCAGGCAGCTCTTATGGCTGTGAGGGGCTGTTATGTGAAATCCAGGCTGGTTGATGATTGTAGGAGGGCTCTAGGGGGAGCCTTAGGGGAATATGCGTTGAGGCTATGCTGGGTGCCTGGTCACTCCAACATAATCGGC
The DNA here is from genome assembly GCA_949318255.1 of Pollenia labialis. NCBI lineage: Eukaryota > Metazoa > Arthropoda > Insecta > Diptera > Polleniidae > Pollenia > Pollenia labialis. Next base: position 138,367,755 of record OX439141.1, on the reverse strand, counting down.
AATGAGGTTGCCGAGACAGGGCTCGGAGATGGATGATCCTGACCGGGTGGAGGCAGTTAGGCCTCCAATTGGCTTACTTTTTGGAAGGATCACGGAATGGATTCTGGATGCGACCAACCGGGCCTGGGGGAGCCGAATGGACTGCCGTGTATCAAGGACACTGTGGCCGGTACTTAGGAGGTCCGATTCGAAATCGCTGCTGGGCAAGAGTAGGGTCTGTGTCAGGACCTTGATAGGGATTATCACGGGCCACTGTATGATAGGCAGGATGGCGGTGAGAATGGGATCCGACTTATCGGATGTGTGCGGGTTGTGTGAGGACCCGGAGGAGCTGGAGACGGTTGAGCATATTCTGTGCCACTGTCCCAGGCTCCAGAATAGCAGGCTGAGGTGGCTGGGCAGTAGATTCCTGGGCGAATTAGGGGACGTCTCGGGGTGTGGACTCGAGGGTCTTATAGGATTCGTAATGGGGATGACCTGGCTGCGCGAGAGGAGACGGGGCGCTGTCCGCGTGTAGTGGGAATTTTGGTTTGGTCTTTGCTTCATTTCTATATCTATTTTCTTATTCTCGGGCTGTCATTCTCTTTTTCATCTACCTTTTCCTTTTCACCTTATCTATCCTAATTAAGGCATCGCAATGGACCATATTGGTCTCTGGGTGAAGGTGTGGAGGAAACTTTACACCAGCCTTTCTACCTACCTACCTACCTAACACAATTTATTATTGCAACTATTAAAAATGTATAGTTCTAACTGATTTTTAATTCTCTTGATTATTAAAACGTTATTCTAACTGAAATATGATTCCTTCAATTCTTTTATTAGTTATGATAACTTATTTAATTTAGTTCTAAAAATTAGTACAAATGGTTAGAATCACAACCGAATTTAATACGGGACAATACTGAATATTGTTCTTTGCAATTAATAATTTGCTTTCGTCAATACATTTTGTAATATAAATGTTAATTCATTTATTGCAGCCAATTATCGATTGCTAGTATAGTTTCAATTCGAGTACAACAAATGAAAATATAATTATTTGGTATTCACAACCAAAAAAAAGCTATATGTCCCAATTGTTTACTAAATTTTCTGTCAAAACATTAAATAAAAAAAAATAATTTTAAATTTATATTAAAATAAATAATTTTGCGTTCAAAAACTCAAAAAAGTGCAAAAACTTAATAAATAGGGGTAAGTTATTTACTTATTTTTCTAATTATGGTATACACGTACATATGTATGTATGTGTGTATTATATTTCTTATAAATACATACATATGTATATGTATCCAGCTAGCATTTTCAATCGAAAGAATCTACTATGAATCTCATGAAGAGCATTAATCGTCCACGAGCGCAATTTTTAATCTTAAAAGATTCCTCTCACGGGAGAAACTGTTACGCAAGCTGATTCCTCTGCGAGATACTTCTACAACACATCGAAATACGCTTATATCACAGTGCAAAAAAATTCGGGTCATTGCAGCCAGCCTCAACACTTGCAACGCGAAATTAAACTACAATACCGGTAGAGCAAATCTGCCAAAGGGTTTTGAAAAGTCAGCTTGGGTTCGTGGAATATTCGTGGAGCTTTTTAACCTTCTAAAGTGCCGTTTTAGTATACTTTTGTTGGGAAGTTAAAAAAAGGACAAAAATGACACCTCAAATTAGTGTTAGAGGGTTAATATATCCTAAGAAAAGAATCGCTATACAATTTTACTGAAGACATTAACCCTCTAAAGTGCCGTTTAAGTATACATTTGTTGGGAAGTTAAAAAAAGGACAAATATTACCCCTTTAAATTAGTGTTAGAAAGTTAATATATTCTAAGCAGAGAATCACCATACAATTTTACTGAAGACATCTGAAATAGCATTTTAGCTCAGAAGTACATTTAGTGTATTTTTTTTCCAAAAACTTTAGGGGCCCACATTTCGGGAACCCAAGCTGACTTTTCAAACCCTATGGCAGATTTACTCTACCAATATTCTAGTTTCATTTCGCGTTGCAAGTATTGAGGGTGTTTTTTTTGTTGCACAGTGTATTGATCGTAGACAAATTCGTTTGAGATTTCTGTAAAAATTTTCTAATGAGGCTTTCAGAAAGCACATCAAGAATCTTATGAGACTCTTGTAGGAATTCACTTACAACTTGTGGAATGCTAACACATATAACTGAGCCACCGAAACAAGAGCATCAATCTTAAGATCAGATTTCCACAACAATCCTGTTGGAAAATCTTATTTGACAGATCCTTACGTAGGCTGGCTTAAATAAAATTGTATGAACTAGTGAATTTTCATGTTTTAAAAACGCTCTTATTTAGGTAGCTCAGTAATTGTTATATGACTCATAAGGAGAGCCGCAAAAGGTTCATTCCAAGATTAAAAGGCAAGCGTGTCAGAAAATGTATACAAAACTAATAAATAAAAAATTTAGATGTGTTATTATTGCTACTCATCAGAAGATTCTTTGAGGAGTTAAGGCCCGACCAGAACATGAATGAGGTCGCTTAAGTCAACTTAAGTAGCTGTGCGAATACATATAAAACATATATGGCAAGCTACAATGTACTTAATGATGCTTTTCGTCAAGTTTCGTCAAATGTCATTTGCTTAAGCAAAGTGCCAAACTGAACGCACATTCCGTACGAAAACAGCTGTGTATGTATAACAATAAAAAATAAAATAAATTAAAATGGACTTTTCCATATTTTAATTTATTTTCCATTTTTTTTAAGACACTCACAAATTTTTTATTTTTAAATTCATTACAAATTAAAAAGCATTAAATAAACAAATACACGGTTGGACTTTTTGGTACTTTTTAGTTTGAGGTACTCGCAAAAAAACAAAATATTGCACAAATATGCAACAATGGTTAAATAGATATTAAGTACATTATGGCCATCTTAAAGTCTTAAAGCCTACTCGTGCTACGGGCACCGCCTCGGCCTCTAATATCGAAAAATTCAAAGGCGTCAAAATAAACTTCTTCGAATAATCACAGCAGCTCCCTGGTACGTTAAAAACTCAAACATTCATAAGGATCTCAATGTGCCATTAGTAAAAACAATGATTACAAAATATGCAGTAAAATATTTAAAAAGGCTTGAACAACACCCAAATTCACTAGCTCGAAATATTTGAAGTCATGGCGGCCACACTCGCTTAAGAAGAAGAGACACTGCAGCACTTACCCAACTAGAAGAGCAATAAGCACCTACTTATATATGTAAACAGAACCCGTGAAGAAGAAAAAATTTTTGTCTGGTACTGGCAGGACATAAGTATAGAATTAGGATAAGATTTGATTTATTATTGTTAGTTAATATTTAATATATGAAGATTCAATAAATAAACAATGAAGAAAAAAAATTGCTTGTAGTTATCCTAAGCAGTTTGGTATTGAAATTCAGCAAAATCGGTACAGTAGGACCAGAGCTATGAATCAAAATGTGGAACCACCACCTAAAAAAATGATAATTTTGTTACAAAAAATATCATAAATGGTGGAACAAGGCATAATGAGATAAGATTTTGCAAAAATTTGTTTTATTCGACTGGAAACCACGCTGTAAAATTTCTTGAAGATCGATCCATAACTTACCTTAGGCCCCATATAAACCCTACTGCCGGAAAACAGTTTAGTACGCCTAAAACCGTAAAAAATAATGCTATCATAACAAAATTTGAATTGAAACTTTTACTCAAGCTAGTTTAAGTTGCTAAATAATTAAATATAGATCTAAACCTCAAACCAACCAATTTTAATGCTGATGTCTGTTAAATAAATAAATTAATAATAAATATACATCATTTACATAGATATCCCACCTGAAATATTCGGACAGTCGGTGGAGGGTATTAAAGATTCGGCATAGCCGAATAAAGCACTCTAACTTGTTTTACTTAATTTTTTTGTCTTAGATAAAATTCCCGAGGAACTACACTGGAGTCATGTGATTTTGAATTTCTAAACTTAATCCAGATTTCATAATATTTGATTTATCAAAGTGTATAAGGTTTTTCAAAGATAACAATTATGGAAATTTTTTAAGACATTTATGTTCATTTTAGAGTTTAAGGCTCGAATAAAAAAAAGCTACGCATTTTATTTAAAAGTTTTACAACTTAAATAATTATTTGTTTATGATTTTTGTCAAAATGTATGTTTGCCTTTTCATTTGTTTTATTACATTGTTTTTTGTTCTTTATGTAATTCCACAATTGTTTTTTTATTAGTTTATTTAATTTATTTAACAATCTTTTCTTTTTTTCGTCACATCTATGTTTTTGTTTATTTATTTTACAATCTTGTTTTTGTTATTTTGTTCGCTTGTTTACTGTTTTTAATCGACCGTGTAAATATTTGTTTTAAAGTACGATAAAAGTCGCAAACTGCGTATCATTATTTTTTTAAGAAATCTTTTTTTTTTTTTTTTGCTTTGGATTTTAATAACTTTGTGTTTTTCTAAAACGGATATTTTTTAAATGTTTCTTTTACAATCGTTCCTTAAAATTTAAGGCTGAAATGTTTTGCAAGTTATATTTAAGACTCCAAAATCAATTGGAGGGAAAACGTTTTTATAATTTTTTTTTTTGATTTTGGAAAAAAACGTTTTTTTTTATTTTACAAATATTATATGTATGTATGTAAATATGTATATATTTTAACAAAGGTAATTATAAAAAAAGAGTAATTTTTGGGGATTCAGTATTTCGGTTATAACTCAGCCATTTTTTAAACGATTTGGCAGATTTATATACCGACGTGTTGAAGAAGAAATTTACCATTTACTTTAGTTATAAAGCTTGGAGTCGGGGAGATCTATGGTTCCCGAAAGAGGGTATTTAAAAAAAAATTTAATTTTGGTCATAACTTTTTTGTATCTGAACCGATTTGTTCGAGTTTTTTATAAAATATCCATAGGACATATGGCATCCCTATAATTTGGGTTTTAATACAATTTTTAATTTTTTTTATACGGGAGGTACCACGCCCACTTCTCCAATCCCGCCCACATTTTGTAGGATGGTGTGTATTGGCAATCTAAATGTGTGTACCTAATTTGGAAACTTTGGCTCTTGCCGTTCTCAAGATATACAGAAATAAAAAAAATACAACAACAACAAGGGATTTTTGGAAAAATTTAGAGGTAGTCGTGGTTTTTTGCTCATATCTCCGTCATTTTTGGACCGATCTGGCTGAATTTCAATAGCAAACTTAAACGGAGTATATGCGACATAAGTATACATCAACCTAGTCCACATCATTTCTAAGGATTTCGGAAAACCCATTTCAACATACACACGGACAGACGGACAACCGGATTTGAACTTCGCTTTTCATAAGGACACAGAATATATATACTTTAAAGGATGTAGGATCAATATTGTGGAACATACAAACGGAATGACAAAGTTATATATACCCTCTTACCTTTGGTGAAGGGTATAAAAACAAGAAACAAAAACAGGGGAGTGAGCATTGGAGAATATGTATGTAAAAAAAAAACATTGCACAGATTTTTATTATTTTTTTTAATATTGATTGATAACAGTATTTTATTGCTCTCTCATACTCGTGCCATATACATACATATGTAAAAACACTTGTCTCCAGCTACAATTTTAGATAAACAATATTAAGAAATTTGAAAACAAAGTAAACTGGAAACATAAGTATATTAACTGTTGTAATTATTTTTCAAATTTTGTTCTGTTCTTATTCCTAAAACGTTGTCAACGCGGATGAGGATTTTTGAAAAATTAATATTTTTCATATTTACTAAGTGCCAGAAATGACACCCGTCAAGTTTGACACGTCAAGTCTTAAGCTTTGTGGAGAGAAGGCAAAAGAGAACGAAATTTGAAGAGAGACAATTAAGTGAAGGGATTTTAAGTCTGTTTTTTGAACATCACGATACAAAATTTCCTGTAGAGTATTTTTTGGAGTACTTTACAGAAGACTTTATTCAACAACTGGCATTTTCGACAAACCAGACTTCAATCATTTTATTGTTGACCTTGTTCAAATAGATTAATTATGTATTATCAAAGTTATTTTTGGGAACAAAAGTTATTTTTGGGAAAAATTTAATGCTAAAATCCCAATTTTTCGGAAAAAAGCCAACCAATTGTAGGGGAATGTAAGAAAAGATAAACGGTACGTTCGTAAATGCAGTTGTTGAGTATCAGTTGCGCATTAGTAAAGTTTAATGTTAGTAAATGCATCATTTGTAAGAAACTGTCATTTTTTTATTGTTTTATGTTCGCTTATAAAACTTTTTACATTTATCTCGTGTTCAAAAATTCAATCTTTGCACAGCTGTTGTGCAGTAAAAAAGCATCAGCATCACAAGCGCAACTGGTGATCACGCATCAGCAGCAAAATTTTGCATCACTGCTCCAGGGGTACACAGTTTTGATGCATTTACGAACGTACCCAAACTCACTGTTTATTGTTGGTGTTATGTTTAAGCTTTGATATTGTTACAAGAAATTCGTATTCGGTTTAAAGTTTATTTTGTATAATATTTTAAGCCTTTCTAAAATCTTTGGAAAAAGGTTTCCTGATGATCTGGCCTGGAAATCCAATAGCATAATCCATTGTTATTAATGCTGTTAACAGGGAAACCAAAAATATGCAATTGCATGTTTTTCTTGAGCGACCAATGAAGGCAGAAACAATATATTTATTCGTTTTAGAGTTTTTTTTATGAATTTTGGCATCGATTTGTTAGTGCATATTTTTGCATATTTTACCGTTTGCAACATTTTTTGCACAATTTAGTTAAAATAGAGTTTTGTAGCATTTTTACGTTTTTAGCGCATATTTTCCCTTTTTGAGGCATATTTTGATACATTTTTTTAAAAGCCTGCAAGAGCTTTCGCAGCAAAAAAATTTGTTCTGTACACCCAACGTGTTGCTTCAATTTCGCCATCTATCTACATTTAATATTTACTCAAAAATTGTAAGACAAAGGCAGGTTGTCATTAAAGAGTGTTATTTAAAACTTTAGAATTTTATGTAAAAGCAAAAATCAATTATGTATGTTTTTGGTGGTGTGCGTAATACATAGAAATCTAGACCAATCGTTTAGAATACAGATCGATTTAGAATCACTTTTAAAAGTGACCTAACGATAACCATCCGTCCGTCTGGCTAGTTGCCTGTCCATGTTAATTTTGTGCGCATAGTACAAGTTGCAATCTTGCAGATGATAATTTGTTCAAATTTGGTAAGCACATTTTAATTGTAGTAAAGGCCTCGTTACTCTTACGTAAATGTTGCGGATACGTAAACGTTGCGGTCGACTTGAAATGTTGGTAGTTAATACAAAAACGTAAACGTGTCATATGTTGTTGAGGTGTATGCGTGTACTCGAACATATGTATGTATGTAAATTATAATTTGTTTTGATTTTGCTCACAGTCTTGTTTTAAGACATGTTGCTAACATTCTTGTTTAAATTGCCAATACATACCGATATCAGCGATTTTGTAAAAAAAAAAAAAACTTTATACATTTTGACAAAACATCTTAAGTCGTAAAAGCTTTTAAAAAAACTCGATGAAAAAATCATTTTTATCAAATAATAAAAAAAACCAAACTTAAAGATAATTTCGTTTATAATACAAAATTTTTAAAATGTAAACAAAAGCTAACCAAAGGTTAGCGCAATAATGAAAAAAATAAATAAATATAATATATATTTTTTTTTAAAAAGACCTCAAGCTTAAATAATTCAAAATAATTATAAAAAATAAAGGTCAAATAAAACTAAATAATATATATATTTAATATAATAAGGTTAAGGCGAATACTGCGCTGATTTTTTTCTATTTGCATTGCCCAAAATCTATGCAAATAATTATTTGATAAAAAAATCAATAATCGAATCAGCTGTTTTATGTTTTGGCTCATGTGTTTACAGCTTTAAATTAATGTTTTATTTAATAATTTTATAAATTATGATTTTTGCGTCAAAATATTGTTAAAACTTGTGTTGTAAATATAAAAGAAAATTATAGAAAATAAAATAAGAAGTGGAAATGCAGTAAACATACAAATGTACATACATATGTATAAAATAAATGCCATCGTTGTATAACATCCATTTGTTGTTTATATTTGTGTAATTTTATTGTTTTATAAATATATAAAGCGAATTTAGTTAAAATACAAAAATATTTGTTGTTTCAAACTTATAAATAAATAAAATGACCATAGATAAAGTGAGAAAAAGGCTTTTGCAAATTTGCAGCAGCCCGCTGCCGGAAACATGCAAAAATACTATTTTAACATTTATCAATTTTATTTACTTCCATCTATGGAAATAATCTAACTGTTGGATAAAATAAAATAAAAAATTAAACTAAATTAAATCTTATTATTTTTTTCGACCTTTTTTTATTTAAAATAAAAAGTTTTTTCGAGCTCGAGGCCAATTATTTTTAAAATAAATATATTATGTAGTACCGACATAAACTTGATCGCATATGTCTTGGTCATTTCCCGTACAACTAATCTTATATATTACGTTAGTGTTATCCAATTTGTCAAGTTTACATTTGGTGTTTGAGAAAAGTTGTTTTAATGTATTCGTCGATGTGTGAGCAATCATAAATTTGCCCTTATTATAAATTTCAGCATTCTTTATTCTTTCTGCGATGCATGGTACATACGTCATTGATTTATATATTTTCGTATTCTCTTTATGTTCCCTACACACAGAAAACAAATTGGTTGGGAAACGGTTGCAGTAATAAAATATTGATCAAGTAACACAATACATCGAGGATCTGAACATCAGAATGTCATATAGGCTTCCCGACGACTGCAGTGTTTTTCAGGCGGAGGTTCTTGGGGTCTTGAGGGCCGTGGGACTGATGAGGGACAACATTGATAGGGGCTCGGAGGTCACTATATATGTGGACAGCCAGGCAGCTCTTATGGCTGTGAGGGGCTGTTATGTGAAATCCAGGCTGGTTGATGATTGTAGGAGGGCTCTAGGGGGAGCCTTAGGGGAATATGCGTTGAGGCTATGCTGGGTGCCTGGTCACTCCAACATAATCGGCAATGAGGTTGGCGAGACAGGGCTCGGAGATGGATGATCCTGACCGGGTGGAGGCAGTTAGGCCCTCAATTGGCTTACTTTTTGGAAGGATCACGGAATGGATTCTGGATGCGACCAACCGGGCCTGGGGGAGCCGAATGGACTGCCGTGTATCAAGGACACTGTGGCCGGTACTTAGGAGGTCCGATTCGAAATCGCTGCTGGGCAAGAGTAGGGTCTGTGTCAGGACCTTGATAGGGATTATCACGGGCCACTGTATGATAGGCAGGATGGCGGTGAGAATGGGATCCGACTTATCGGATGTGTGCGGGTTGTGTGAGGACCCGGAGGAGCTGGAGACGGTTGAGCATATTCTGTGCCACTGTCCCAGGCTCCAGAATAGCAGGCTGAGGTGGCTGGGCAGTAGATTCCTGGGCGAATTAGGGGACGTCTCGGGGTGTGGACTCGAGGGTCTTATAGGATTCGTAATGGGGATGACCTGGCTGCGCGAGAGGAGACGGGGCGCTGTCCGCGTGTAGTGGGAATTTTGGTTTGGTCTTTGCTTCATTTCTATATCTATTTTCTTATTCTCGGGCTGTCATTCTCTTTTTCATCTACCTTTTCCTTTTCACCTTATCTATCCTAATTAAGGCATCGCAATGGACCATATTGGTCTCTGGGTGAAGGTGTGGAGGAAACTTTACACCAGCCTTTCTACCTACCTACCTACCTACCTAACACAATTTATTATTGCAACTATTAAAAATGTATAGTTCTAACTGATTTTTAATTCTCTTGATTATTAAAACGTTATTCTAACTGAAATATGATTCCTTCAATTCTTTTATTAGTTATGATAACTTATTTAATTTAGTTCTAAAAATTAGTACAAATGGTTAGAATCACAACCGAATTTAATACGGGACAATACTGAATATTGTTCTTTGCAATTAATAATTTGCTTTCGTCAATACATTTTGTAATATAAATGTTAATTCATTTATTGCAGCCAATTATCGATTGCTAGTATAGTTTCAATTCGAGTACAACAAATGAAAATATAATTATTTGGTATTCACAACCAAAAAAAAGCTATATGTCCCAATTGTTTACTAAATTTTCTGTCAAAACATTAAATAAAAAAAAATAATTTTAAATTTATATTAAAATAAATAATTTTGCGTTCAAAAACTCAAAAAAGTGCAAAAACTTAATAAATAGGGGTAAGTTATTTACTTATTTTTCTAATTATGGTATACACGTACATATGTATGTATGTGTGTATTATATTTCTTATAAATACATACATATGTATATGTATCCAGCTAGCATTTTCAATCGAAAGAATCTACTATGAATCTCATGAAGAGCATTAATCGTCCACGAGCGCAATTTTTAATCTTAAAAGATTCCTCTCACGGGAGAAACTGTTACGCAAGCTGATTCCTCTGCGAGATACTTCTACAACACATCGAAATACGCTTATATCACAGTGCAAAAAAATTCGGGTCATTGCAGCCAGCCTCAACACTTGCAACGCGAAATTAAACTACAATACCGGTAGAGCAAATCTGCCAAAGGGTTTTGAAAAGTCAGCTTGGGTTCGTGGAATATTCGTGGAGCTTTTTAACCTTCTAAAGTGCCGTTTTAGTATACTTTTGTTGGGAAGTTAAAAAAAGGACAAAAATGACACCTCAAATTAGTGTTAGAGGGTTAATATATCCTAAGAAAAGAATCGCTATACAATTTTACTGAAGACATTAACCCTCTAAAGTGCCGTTTAAGTATACATTTGTTGGGAAGTTAAAAAAAGGACAAATATTACCCCTTTAAATTAGTGTTAGAAAGTTAATATATTCTAAGCAGAGAATCACCATACAATTTTACTGAAGACATCTGAAATAGCATTTTAGCTCAGAAGTACATTTAGTGTATTTTTTTTCCAAAAACTTTAGGGGCCCACATTTCGGGAACCCAAGCTGACTTTTCAAACCCTATGGCAGATTTACTCTACCAATATTCTAGTTTCATTTCGCGTTGCAAGTATTGAGGGTGTTTTTTTTGTTGCACAGTGTATTGATCGTAGACAAATTCGTTTGAGATTTCTGTAAAAATTTTCTAATGAGGCTTTCAGAAAGCACATCAAGAATCTTATGAGACTCTTGTAGGAATTCACTTACAACTTGTGGAATGCTAACACATATAACTGAGCCACCGAAACAAGAGCATCAATCTTAAGATCAGATTTCCACAACAATCCTGTTGGAAAATCTTATTTGACAGATCCTTACGTAGGCTGGCTTAAATAAAATTGTATGAACTAGTGAATTTTCATGTTTTAAAAACGCTCTTATTTAGGTAGCTCAGTAATTGTTATATGACTCATAAGGAGAGCCGCAAAAGGTTCATTCCAAGATTAAAAGGCAAGCGTGTCAGAAAATGTATACAAAACTAATAAATAAAAAATTTAGATGTGTTATTATTGCTACTCATCAGAAGATTCTTTGAGGAGTTAAGGCCCGACCAGAACATGAATGAGGTCGCTTAAGTCAACTTAAGTAGCTGTGCGAATACATATAAAACATATATGGCAAGCTACAATGTACTTAATGATGCTTTTCGTCAAGTTTCGTCAAATGTCATTTGCTTAAGCAAAGTGCCAAACTGAACGCACATTCCGTACGAAAACAGCTGTGTATGTATAACAATAAAAAATAAAATAAATTAAAATGGACTTTTCCATATTTTAATTTATTTTCCATTTTTTTTAAGCCACTCACAAATTTTTTATTTTTAAATTCATTACAAATTAAAAAGCATTAAATAAACAAATACACGGTTGGACTTTTTGGTACTTTTTAGTTTGAGGTACTCGCAAAAAAACAAAATATTGCACAAATATGCAACAATGGTTAAATAGATATTAAGTACATTATGGCCACCTTAAAGTCTTATTTTATTTGCTTATGCATTTGACAGACTTTTCGTTAATTTTTGACAATTGCTTAAGCTAATACATGCATGCAGTGTTACCGTTATGCGACTAAAGTCGCATTTTTGCCCCTTTTTGACTGCCGTGCCACTTTTTTGACCCCTTCGTTTTAAATCCCCTTTTGTATCATTTTGTAGTTTTTTGTGCCCCTTTTGCCCCTTTTTGAACCAAATTTTTTTTATACTGTCAATCAATGAATCCGAGCTCAATTTGAAGAGAAAAAAGCATCTAATTTGGAAAAAATTAAAATAATTCAGGAAGGGCTATCTATTAACAATAAAATTTACCTCAAATTTCTAGTATATGTATTAAATATTATTAACCTTATTAACCTTAATTTTCAAAACGTATCATCACAAATTATATATTTAGTTTCTTCCACGAAAGATATTGTATTAGACATTTTTAAAAATTTTTAAAAAAAGAGTATGTTATGCAAACAAATATAGAACAAATTGATTTTGTTGATGTTCTGCATATAAAAGAAACTCTTAATATATATATCGGCCACGAAGCCGAGCTAGAAATATGTACTAACAACATCTTAAGTAGTGATATTGTAGAAATTAAAAACAACATTTTACTTTTTTACCAAAAGCTGTGCAAAGAAATTTTATCAAGAATTAATATTAGCGATAAGAGGCTGAGTTCATTAAAGGTTTTAGATCCAGCTGAAGACATAAATTACTTTGAAATTGTTACCGTTTTTATTGATATAATTACTAACCCAGATGATTTTGTAAAAGAGTTCAAACTTTTAGAAACCAGATCAAACGATAAAAGCTATGAAGCAATTTTTAAAATATCTAAGCCTGAAACATTTTGGTACGAAATTGGCAATTTAAAAAACTGTTTGGGTGACAATTTATATCCAAACTTGTATAAATTTGCTTCGTATGCTTTTACTTTACCACATAGTAGTGCATCCGCTGAGCGGATTTTTTCTAAGTTAGCATATTTAAAAAATAAAGTGACAAATAGACTGAAAGCAGATACCTGTCAGTCTATGTTATCCGCTTTAAATTTGTATCAAAATGACTTGGAAGATTGGATTCCAAGTGATGAATTGATTAATAAATATAGATTTACGTTTTCAAAAAAATAGATATTTAATAGTTGAAGAAACAACATAACACTGCAATTTATAAAAAAATGGATCTGTACCTGATATTAACTATCTTCCTATCAATACTTTTATATGCTTTTTTCTCGAGGTTTTTTCGTAACTTAATTTTTTTGGTAAAAAAGTAAAATAATCCAAGTGCCAAATATGTATGTACATATACTTATATATATGTATACATACCTCTATCTATTTAAATGTAAAGTTTTTTTGTATCAAATCATATTATGAACTATTTTTTGTTTTTGTAAGTATTGTTATTACACTATTTTAAGCTCGTTTTATTTACAAGTAATTAGTAACTGTTTTTGTATAAATAATTGAAATAAAAATTTTATGCAACAGTTCATTATCGTTTACTTGCAAACAAGACATGTATTTTCACGATATATGTATATATGTATATAAGTTTATTTTTTGTTATGTTTAGTTTTCGATGAAAATAATTTAATAAATACATACGTTTTTCTTAAATTCTCCTGTTTTTAAAGTTGCCCCTTTTTTCTCAGAATTCCCCTTTTTGTGACACTTTTTTTTCGAAAATCCCCTTTTTGTGCCCCTTTTTGAAAATTTTGAACGGTAACACTGCATGCATGTTCTGGTTGGGCCTTTAGACAATCGACTAACAAACATCCGATGCTATCTGGGCAATATCTTAGACATACATACATATACATGTACATATTGTTTATATTTTCCTCCGCGTGTACATTGGTCAAACAAATATGTTATAAATACATTAAATGAAAATCGCTCAGTTTTTTTAGTGATTTTCATATTAATTTACAGCTCAATCACTGTTCGATTTGTAAAATCCACATGTTAATTATTCTGTTTTACTTCAGACACTAAATTGCGTTGAATTGAAGCCAATGATTGTTTTTGTTGGTACTTTAGGGGATAAGCTGTACGCCTTTGGAAATCCGTTGGATGATGTGGAAAGCTGCATGTATGTGTTTGTATAAAAATAAATAAGTTGTAAACTGTACATAAAAATATTAATAAATAAATATACTAACCAAAAATTGAGTTTATTGGAATTATTTTGATTTCCTTTCTAATAAATCGTGAAAATGGTTTATGTAACCGGTTAAAAAAAATATTGATAAAGACAATCAAATCTTTTGTTATGAACACCAAATTTGTGTTTATTCAGTTGCATCTATCATACATATATTCGGCTGTAAGCATATTTTTGATTTCTAATAATCATACTTACAACTAACAATATATGTTGTTATAACTGATAGTGTACTAAAATTCAAATGTTGCTATCAAAAATATTATGCTTAGCAACGAAATTTTCAGTAATTGTAACCGAATTGTGTGATAGTACATGCAACTGACAAAATTCGATTGGCGCCAAATTCGGTTGTAATCACGAATCTGTTTTCTCTGTGTAGGTGGGTTTTTTCCATAGTTTTTAATTAAAGTTTCTATTATATTTTTAGGGAAAGAGTTTCTTGTAAGAATACATTTAATTTTTTCTTTATTGTATGAATGGAACGACTCATCGCTAATCTTTTTTGGTTGACAAGAATTGAAATTAATAATTCTCCCTGAAGCCGTCGGTTTTTGGTACCAGTCTATTTTTATTCTGTTTTCGCTTCTTATGACCAGGGTATCCAAGTATGGAAGTTTTCCGTTAACCTCCTCTTCCATTGTAAATTTAATGTTTTTTTGAAATGTGTTTAGTTGTTCTAAGGTCCTTTCTATTGCACTTATCTTAATAATTCCAAAAAGGTCGTCAACATATTTCGTCAATAATTTAGGTTTTTCGTCCAGATTATTCATACATGTTCCAAGGAGTTCCTCTATCACTATATCTGCCACAATAGGTGATGCCGGTGCACCCATTGGCAGTCCTTTGCATTGGATGTATACTTTGTCGTTGTACTTAAAATATCTATTATCCTTAATGCAAAATCTTAGAATTCTCAAAAATAGTTCCTTTGGCATATTTGTATGTTTCTCTATGTCAATCCATTTGTTCTTTATAACAACTATTGCGTAGTCCACTGGTATACTTGGAAAAAGTGATACCACATCAAAGGAAACTAATTTTTCGTCCGTATCTATTGCACCGTTGTTTACCCTATTTCTAAATTGCACTGCATCCCTTACGTTGTAAACCGAAAATTCAGTAAGTTTTTTCAAAACAGTTGTCAGTAATTTCCCTGCAAATAATAGGACCAGTCCAAACACGCGTGTAAAGAGTAGTCCACAAAGGACCAGGACTAGTCCAAAAGTAACCCAAACGTATGGAAAAAACCTGGTCTATTTAACATTACGATGTCCTAGGATAGGATCATATAACCCACCTTTGGACCACTAAGGAGTAGTTTTAAAACTACTCCATGGTATACTCAAGAGGATTAGTTTTGAAGTCGTTTAAAAACGAAAGCACGTCGTTAGAAAACGAAGACATGTCGTCTCACTACAAACACTTTTTAACAATGACATGGTCCATGCTTGCATTACATCGGACCAGTCCATTTAGTAGTCCATTTTATCAAAATGGGTCAGGTGGTCCAATTTTATTTGCTGGGTTGCATAGCTCGCTGGACGGCGAATTCACTGATGCACAGATTGGTCTAAGAGGGTAATCTACCTTATGGATTTTAGGAAGTCCATATATTCTAGGTGCAGTTGCCGCGTCATTTTTCAGTCTTTTCTTTGCTATCACAGTTATATTATTGCACAAAAATAGTTCATCTACTAGGTCATGGTTCTTCTTCTTTAGCGATAATGTGGGATCTTTATTTGTCCACCTATATGTCATCATATCATTAAGGATATTCTTCATTCTAATATCATAATCCTTTTTCTCCATTGCTACTGTGACATTACCCTTTTCCGCTTTTAATATAAGGATATTTTTATGTTTGTGCAAAAATTTCCTAGTTTGTTCCACTGTACTTAGTATATAACGTTCTCTCCTATTTAGATTTTGTTTGTTGATATGATTTTCCAGCATTGAGGTGAACTGTGTTCTAGCTGTCTCTTGCTCTTCTTTGCCCTCTATAGTCTGGATGCAGTCTTCTCCATCAGCAATCATTTTAAAAAGTGGTAATTTTCTCTTCTCTGTTGGTATCGCATATTTCTCTCCTAGTGATAAAAGCCATTGAGTCTCTTTAGGTATGTCTGTGGCCGTTTTGTTAACAAACCACTTGTCATTATACATAATGTCAAGCTCTTTTATTTGTTTTTCCCGTAAATTGTCAAATTTCTTTCTGTGATTGGTCTTTATGTTAATATAACTATTCTTCATAAGTGTCTCTTCACTGTTCCAAAGTTGTGTTTTTTCCTCTGGAGTCAAATGTTCATTTATCTTCCTCTCCATTTCATCCACTTCGATTGTAGTATACTAAACAATTTCATGTTTTTGTCTAATCAATAAATTGAGTAATTTTCTATGAAAATTTTCTAATATTTTATTAAGTGCATTGTCGATTTTGTTTGGAATAGTCCGATTGTGTTCAAATATTTTGACAACGTTTTTTGTTGAATTGTCCAAAAAATTTGGTATAATACCTGTATTCCTACATCTCATAAGAAATGTTATTGCAGACATCGCATTCAGTTGACGTTTCTTCAAAGTTTTCCGTTTGTTAATAAAATTCTTGATGTTATGGTGTTGATGTTTGATATTGTTGTAAACCATTTTTACGGCGTGCTCTCCGTAATATATTAAATTAAATCTTATTATTTTTTCGACCTTTTTTATTTAAAATAAAAAGTTTTTTCGAGCTCGAGGCCAATTATTTTTAAAATAAATATATTATTTATTAAATTATTAGTTCCAATATTTTTTATTTTAAAAAATTAAAATTTTAACAACAATATTTATTTCCATCAAATAAACAAGAGCTGTAATCTGCTTCTTTAATTTTCAATAAAAACCCGATAACTTTGGTTTCTGTGAAAAATAAAGCCAACATTAATTTCAGTTCGAACAAAAACCCATAACATTGGATTTCATAACATCCCATTTAAATTAATGTTTTGATGAGAATCTCATTAATAAAATTTAATAGTAAACCGCTGGTTAATAAGTTTTTTTGACAACACTGCTTCAAAACCAAAATACAACTCTTAACAGCTGATACGTAAAAATGGAGAGAAATTTTAATTTTATCAGGTTCATTTGCAACGCAACGTTACGTTTACGTAAGAGTACCTATTTGCACAGTAGCTTGGTAAGAAAAACGGAACAGCTGATTAGCAACGTATACGTTTACGTAAGAGTAACGAGACCTTAAGAAAGATGTCTACGTAAATGGTAAGAATCGGTCTATAACTTAACATAATGCCCGTAAACACGTCTTTCCAAATTAGACTCTTTGTTTCCGTAAAACATCTTATTATATTGGTATTTATATTAAATTGGCCTCAAGAATATCCCTGCGGAAAATTTGTGTCAATTGTTCCAACAGACTGCTGCTGGGATTTGTGAAAATATAAAAAGTACAAAAAGAAGCAACTCATGACAAGTTAAAGGAGAACCAATCATTTGACTGGTATATGACGAATAAAAATGTAGAACAAGTAATGCATTACAGTACAGTCTTCAACGGTGGTGTGACACATTTTTGCGACTTTCTAAAATATGGTTCTTAAACTTAGTTCTAGAAAATAATACTGCATTGTAGTAAGTAACACCAAATACGTTCATTGAGAATATATGTGTGGCTGGTCAAATTGTGTCAACTGAATCCAATGACAACCCCATGAAAAAGTGATAGGTCTTAGTCATATAAAGAGTTAGAACTAGAACCGGTCTCTACCACCAAAGACCTATCACGAGACTACTTTGGTGTCAGTTCGGTTGCCTCTAGGGATTTTACCGCAAATCTAATTATTTTCGAATCAGTTCACATTTGTCCAAAGCTCCCATCTATAAAAAGCTTAAACTTCCTTTAAAATGTTAACATTAATAAACAATTTAGGGACCGTTCGAAAAAAAAAACAAAAAATTAATTTTTGCAAGAATTTGCTGTCAGCCTCAAAATAGCAATCAGGACATACCGCAACCGACTAGCGGTGGTCGAAAAACTTTAAACATAAAAGTTTTAGGGGAAGTCATAATAGGTAGTCGTGGTTTTTTGCTCATGCAAATCTAAGCCATTTGTGGACCGAGCTGAAAAATGTTATTAGAAAACTTATAAAATATACATATGTATAACATCCTAGTTCTCATCATATTTGGGGTGTTCATTTAAAGTTCAACCAGCACAAGGACGGACAAATCGAAGACATCAGCGGCACATCCACTGCCTTACTTATGACAATCCAGAATATACATAGGGGTATAACCTATAGGGTTATTTGAAATTGCAACCAAAAGGCTGTACAAAAACATAATATGACTAAAATTTAAAAAATTAAATTTTGTATCTGAATGGTTTTTGATTTTTCGGATGATATGAATAATCAAAGGAAAATAAACTAAACGAAATTCTGTCAATAACGGAATAGTTCTTGGCTTTAATCATGAAAACGCAAGTTTTTATTTTAAATTTTGTGCAAAAATTTTAGTTACAGTCAAATCAGTAAAAAAAACATTGTAATAAACAGATGATTGCTTTTTTTAAGACAAACTATTTAACGTTATTTTGTTAAACTGTTCTATGAGTTTTTATAACTGTCATTAAAAAAAGTAAAACAATATTATTTTTATAAATTCCTAAAGTAAAAAAAAGATTAATAAAGACTAAAAAATTTAATTATTAATTTTTAATATTTTTTTTATTTTATTATAAATATTATAATTTTATTAATTCTTTTTGAAAACCTTCCCTGAAGAAAGCCTGGGGCCTAATTCTGGCAGTCGTGATCGAGTACTTTCTCGAAAGCAATTTTATTTCAGTCGATACTTAACGAAACGAAATTATTTTTTTAGTATTGTGAAACTCAAATTAACGTTTTATAACACTGAAAAAATTATTCCGATTCGTTCCGTATTGACTGAAATAATTACATAATAAATTGCTTTCGAATCGAGAAATTACTCGATCACGACTGCCAGAATCAGGCCCCTGGGTTCAAGTGTCTCCAAGTCACTTTTGACTTTTTGGCGACATTGTCAACGAAGTGTCTTTAATAAGAAGAAAAATTTGTTATGAATTCGTATTTTAACATTTTTTTAAATAAAATAATTAAATGTTAAAACAACAATTTTCATTTCGATATCACCTTTAAAAAAGTATCAAAAATGTAGACTAGATTTTCTAAAATGTACTAGTGATTCTCTGTCTGCAATGTCTTCACATGGTCCCAAAAGAACTACCCAGTCAATAGTACCACCGCCAGAAGTAGATTTCCAATGACACGCACACGGAAAATAAAAATGTAGCTGGAAACATTTCGCATGTTTTTCGTAATATCTTTTAATAATATATTTTAAAATAAAAATACAGTTGAACTTTGCTTTAGTTTGTTTTTTTAAGCCTTAATTTAATTAAAAACAATTTTTATGAAAGCGGCGTTTTTTCTTCATCCCAAAAGTTGACAATATTTCGAATAAAAAACATTTAAAAACGAAAATAAAACTAAATAAAAATTACAAAAACTAATAAAATGCCTATTTACGCTTCGTCGTGCAAGTTTTCCAACCCCGTTTTCTTCCCTACACCTCTTGCACACCAACAAAATGTTGCATGCAAAAGTTGCGGCGTTAATTGCATAATGTAAATATGGTATTATTCATTTATTATATTGAACTGCTTTTTTTACAATGTCGAAAAAAAATCTTTCTTTTGTGCTAAATTTAAAACAATAACATTTTAGAATTAAATTGTTTTAAATATAGAATGTAGTTGTACGAAAGTAAGGAAGTTAGATAGTCTTGAAATTTTGTTTCTAAGTTGTGCTTTAAGTTTAGATCATAATAATAAAGTATACAATTATCACACAAATTCATTTAATTATATCGTTTTAACTGATATGTTTATAAAAGGAAATGTTATTTAAATATATATTTGGTAGCATTTGTTTTTTTTTTATTTTCAGAAGTTCAACCTTAAGTTTAAGTTTTGATTGGCGATCCTGATGACAGGATTTCCTCTTTATAAAATCTTAATTGTTAACTGCAATATTTCATTTGTTGTGTCTTTTTTTAAAATAATTTATTTTCTTTGTATAATCTCGAATGTCCTTTAAAGTCAAAATTACTTCTTCGTGGTAAGACTTCTGCGAATTCGCTTGCATCTCCAATAACTGCCTCTTTTCCAAGTTCTTATACTTTTCAGCTCCTTTTTCTTTGCAATGTGTTTTCTCGCGAAGTGCTTAATTGCGTTCGTCTATTTCCATATTTGCTGTTTCTTTATTATTATTATTATTTGTTGCTGTCGACGCTGTCGAAACTATGCACTGGTCGCAGTCACTTATCACGTCTAAACGAACTTTAAACCCAGTGGATTTACGCAGGTTTCAAAATTCTAGTAACCCAGTTATGGCTTCCTCAATATTGGTAAGAAGTTTTAAATTGTTTGGTCCTCCTCCTGTTGCACGGTATTTAGGTCTGTTTTGGCTTATTTTATTTTTTTGTTTTTGGCTTCATATCAGCCCAGATCTGTAAAATCCAGTTATTTAAATATATTTCTTTAATCAGCCCAATAATGAATAAAAATAACACGGAAGTTTTGTCCCTTTTTCCCATATATCCTATTTAAACCCAATTGTAAAAATGGTAGAAAACTACCGGGTGCTATATATTTAATTACCTTAATCCACTTTACTGACGACCTTGCGTATGGTCCCAAGCAATTTATCTCCTTCGAGAATTCATCCCACTTTTTTGTGGCTTGAACTTTTGTACAAATTTCTTTTGCCAACAAAGGATTTTGTTCCATAAGGGAAACAAGCTTTGCCAACTGCTGCTTTTACTTCTGAGGACTTGAGACCTGCATAAAATATCTTAAAATAATTAAGAATGAGGAATTTGCACACCAAAAAACATAAATTAACAAATACAGCAAAAAAAACCATAGGAAAATAACCTAAAAATATGGAATTAAATAAACGTAGCTCAAGTGTAGCATGGCAATATCAAAGTGAAATAACTACTAAATAAGGTGATTTCCATGTTGAAAAATATCTAAAATTTTTTTTTAATTATTTAAAAGTTTTGAAAAACTACCAATGAAAGCAAAGACAAATTATATGCCACATATGTATATGTATATGTAAACATATCTGTGGTCACAACCGATAACAGCCTAACTCGAGTTAGGACACATTTGAGTTATTAGTGCCATCGTATTCAGCGTGTCTAAATCTGTTCGCTATAATTTTTTTCATTTTTGTTCCTGTTATAGGAAGGCAAATAACCCTAAAAAACCTAAAAGCTCAAGTTATTTTTCTTAATGATTGTTTTGGCATAACCGCCTAAGTTAATAAAGGATTACAACATATCTGTGGCATTTTGACAAAACTTTTTAAATTTGAGTTAAGATGTTTTGTCAAAATGCCACAGATATATAAACATTGTTTTTTCATAATTGCGTAAATCAACTTAAGTCGTTTTTCTTTAAACTTTATGAATTATTTTATGGGAAAAACAACCTAACTTAACATGAGAGATCGAATCTGAAAAATTTTGGCATAGAATCTTTATGTAAAATTTCCCGCTGAATCCGAATATGAAGTCAGAATTGTCAAAAGTAGAACAGTTTTTGAGAAAATCCATAATAACCGTTAATTGTGTTTTTAAAAAAGATGCTGTGACTGAAATGCAAATATCTTCAACACTTTCAAACGGATTATGTATTTCTTTTTTTTTAGTGAAAGGTTAGAAAATTCCAAACATAACCATAGGTCGTTTGTAAACATTGGTCAAGAAATGACAGAGTTACAGTGGACAAAATTAAAAAATGTATGAAAAATTTCATGATTTTTTTGCAATTTTGTTCTTTTGAAGTTAGTTTTTTTAATGAAACAACTAAAAAGTTCAATGTTTTATTACATGGGACATTAGTCTATTTTGTAACGAACATTTTGCGGCCAACGAGACTAATTTCTGTGCTAAAATCACAAAGCTACAGAAGATTTAGTAAACTTAAGCTGTAAAGATTAGAAACATTGAATTTGTAAAAAAATCACTAAAAAAGAGCTTTTGTTAATAAAAATATTTCAAAATCTTATACCCCAAATACTTTATGCAATTCATGCAAAACTCGTTTAACTATGTGGATGTCGGGCGCAAAATAAGTATGCTTATTTTTGACTGCTATTTTCGCTTAGCCAAGGTAAAGCAAAATGGACGTCATAAGTCTGTTCAATATGCAGATGTCAACTCAATTACAAAACCAACTCCTCATATGCCTGAAGTGCAATATTCCCTTTGTCCAAAGTGAGAGCATGACTCTGACTCGTCCGGTGCAAGTGATTTTGATGACAGTGAGTTTAAAGAAACAAAAACCGGAATGCCTCTCACACAAGCTGAACTCAATGACTGGATCAGAGATTTGAAGCTACCGAAAAAAAACAGAGTTGTTAGCATCAGGAATGAAGGAACGTAATTGTTTGACATCTGACGTAAGAATTTCATATTATAGAAGCCGAGATGTGAGTTTTTCCGGTTACTTTTTAAAAAAATACAGTATTTGCTATTGCCATGACGTAAACGGCTTGTTCAATCAATTTGGCGGCACATAATTCAAATGATTGCCGGTTATTTATCGACAGCAGCACGTTAAGCTTGAAAGCTGTTTTGTTGCACAAAGGTTATGGATGGCCCTCAATTCCAGTTGCGCACGCAGTTAACGTTAAAGAATCGTATGAGTCCCTGTCTAAAATACTGAGTCTGCTACAGTACGAACAGCATAATTAGAAGATCTGTGCCGATCTTAAAGTTGTTGCCATTGTGACTGGTTTGCAACAAGGCTTCACAAAATATTGCTGTTTTTTCTGCAAATGGGACAGCCGAGCGCGTCACGAACACTATGCCCGTAAAGATTGGCCGGATAGAGTAAATTATACGCTTGGCCAAGATAATGTCAAATACAATGCTCTGGTGCAAAATGAAAATATAATTTTGCCACTGTTACATATTAAGCTTGGCTTATTTAAAAATTTTGTGAAACAATTGGTAAAAAGAGGAAACTGTGTCGCATTTGAATACCTGAAAACCATTTTTCCCAATGTATCAGATGTCAAAATTTAAGAAAGGGTTTTTGTGGGACCACAAATTAGAAAGCTGCTGAAAGATTCAGAATTTGATTCGATGTTGTGTGAAGATGAATCAAAGGCATGGAAGTCATTTGGTTTAGTTGTCTCAAGATTTCTTATTTATTTATTTATTTAAATAACCATTAATTTTTATATCTTTCTTATTAAAAAAAAAGTAAATATGTCTTTAAAAATACACCTTCTGTATTCCCACTTAAATTTCTTCCCAAATAACATCGGCGATGAAAGTGACTTTTTGACTTTCTTTCGTTCAACAATTCATAAGAGCCTAAGTGTGTTTTTCGGTTATATCTTTTGACTACGAGAATAAACAACTATTTTCTTTAATAACTAAGTAATGAAATTCGTTTCTTTGGAATCTGTAGCAAAGTTTTCCAAAAAAGCTGTCTCCTGATTATCAGTGAAGACTCCAAACTTCAAACTGCTGTACTGAAAATATAATATATAAAACAGACTTAGGCTGTTATGACTTGTGACCATAAGGTAAAGTAATATTATATTTTTGGAAATTTATTTAATCAAAATTTTATTGATTTTTAGGTAAATTATATAATTTTAATTAACTATTACTGTCCTTTATGTTTCTTGCTTAAATTATCGCCAGATTAATTGTTGAATCTTAAAAATACACATATTTTTTATTTGACATGAATGAAACTATTTAAATAACTTTATACCTTTTATAGTTTTTTAGTTTATTTTCAAGACATCTAAGTATTTATCTTCTTTTGCCTGAAAACGGTAGCTTTAAAAATGTGGCTTGTTATCCCAGAAAAGTTCCAATGTTGAATACCAACATTGATGGTAAACGTTGTTCCCACTGTTAAGGCCCATATTGATTGGGCCAAGTGTTCTGGTGAATGTACCAAAGATGAGATAGAGATATATTGTCCCAAATGTCTCCATCACTTTGTGCTTCAAGTTACCGAACTGGTTCTTATACTAATAAAAGGTATAATTGATGGAATATACAGTAAAGTTGTAACAGGCAAATGCCCTTTATATTTTAATTTGGTTTCCAAATTGTATGAAAATGTGCAACGATTAAAGATTTGCGTCCCTTCTGATGTCTTAGTGTATTTTAGTGTCTTGTTGTTCCCCAGATATGCAGCAAAAAGTAATAATAATACCACAACCACAAGGGATTTTTGGGAAAAATTAGAGGTAGTCGTGGTTTTTTGCTCATATCTCAGCCATTTGTGGACCGATCTTTTTGACTTTCAATAACTAGCAAACAATTCCGGACCATATGTGACATAAATGTATAATAACCTGGCCCCCATCATATATGGGGTCTTCGGAAACCCCATTTCAGCGGACAGACGGACATCGTTAAATCAACTTCGCTTTTCATAAGGACCCAGAATATATATACTTTATAGGGTGTAGGATCAATATTGTAGAAATTACAAACGGAATGACAAACTTACATATATACCCTTTTACCTTCGGTGAAGGGTATAATAATAAAAATTTGTGCAATGTTTTTTTTTGACATACACATTCTCCAATGCTCACTCCCCTATTTTTGTTTCTTGTTTTTATTTATGTTTTTACATTAAAACAGCAGGGACAGAAAATTAACATTTAGTTTGCAATTGGCCCATAAATACATACCTACATACATATAATATTTGTAAAATAAAAAAAAACTTTTTTTCCAAAAACAAAAAAAATTATAAAAACGTTTTCACTCCAATTGATTTTGGAGTCTTAAATATAACTTGCAAAACATTTCAGCATTAAATTTTAAGGAACGATTGTAAAAGAAATATTTAAAAAATATCCGTTTTAGAAAAACACAGAGTTATTAAAATCCAAAGCAAAAAAAAAAAAAAAAGATTTCTTAAAAAAATAATACGCAGTTTGCGACTTTTATCGTACTTTAAAACAAATATTACACGGTCGATTAAAAACAGTAAACAAGCGAACAAAATAACAAAAACAAGATTGTAAAATAAATAAACAAAAACATAGATGTGGCGAAAAAAAGAAAAGATTGTTAAATAAATTAAATAAACTAATAAAAAAAAACAATTGTGGCATTACATAAAGAACAAAAAACAATGTAATAAAACAAATGAAAAGAGAAACATACATTTTGACAAAAATTATAAACAAATATAATTATTTAAGTTGTAAAACTTTTAAATAAAATGCGTAGCTTTTTTTTATTCGAGCTTTAAACTCTAAAATGAACATAAATGTCTTAAAAAATTTCCATAATTGTTATCTTTGAAAAACCTTATACACTTTGATAAATCAAATATTATGACATCTGGATTAAGTTTAGAAATTCAAAATCACATGACTCCAGTGTAGTTTCTCGGGAATTTTATCTAAGACAAAAAAATTAAATAAAACAGGTTAGAGTGCTATATTCGGCTGTGCCGAATCTTTAATACCCTCCACCGACTGTCCGAATATTTCAGGAGGGATATCTATGTACATTGGGGCGGTCGATTTTTTTTTTTTTTAATCGTATAGCAAAAACGTAATCTACATAAAATTCTAAGAAAATTCTCCGAAGAAACCATGGGTCTAAAACAAAATCCTAATCCGCGCCTCTCGACTTGAAAATTTGGCTGCCCGCCTTGGAAAAAAACAATTTTTTTTGAAAAAATAGCTTTTTCCAAAAAGAAATCGAATTTTTTTAATAAAATGGTTTAGTAAGGTTTTTCTTTTGCACTTTATATTTTTTACAATCAAAATTTTTCTTACATTGAAAAAATTTTCAACCAAGTAAAAAAATGTTCAAGTCGAGAGGCGCGGTCTAGGATTTTGTTTTAGACCCATGGTTGCTTCGGAGAATTTTCGTAGAATTTTATGTAGATAACGTTTTTGCTATACGATTTTTAATTTTTTTTTCATCCATACAAATCGACCCGCCCTAATGTACATATATGATGTCTATTTATTATTAATTTATCTTTATAAAAATAGACATCAGCTTTAAAATTGGTTGGTTTGAGGTTTAGATCTACATTAAATTATTTAGCAATTTAAAGTAGCTTGAGTAACAGTTTCAATTCAAATTTTGTTATGATAGCATTATTTTTTATCGGTTTTAGGTGTACTAAACTGTTTTCCGGGAGTAGTGTTTATATGGGGCCTAGGGTAAATTATGGACGGATCTGCACGAAATTTTACAGCGTGATTTCCATTCGAATAAAACAAATTTTTGAAAAATCTTATCTCATTCCGTGCCTTTTCCCACCATTTATGTTATTTTTTGTAACAAAATTATCATTTTTTTTAGGTGGTGGTTCCAGTTAAAACTAATCCTCTTGTGTACATAATGGAGTAGTTTTAAAACTACTCCTTTGTAGTCCAAAGATGGGTTATATGGTCCTGCCCTAGGACATCGTAATGTTAAATAGACTATGTTTTTCCATACGTTTGGGTTACTTTTGGACTAGTCCTAGTCCCTTGTGGACTACTCTTTACACGCGTGTTTGGACTGGTCCTATTATTTGCAGGGTAATTGTTAGCGACAAACAGTGTTGCCAAAACTTTGTGACCAAAACTGGCTAAAATTACGGGGAAAAATGGCTAAAAATGGGCTGAAAAATGACTAAAAGCTTTTTTAAATAAAAACATATTAAAATGTAATAACAAACAGAAATAATTCCTTTAAATTTGTTTGCGATGAAATTGTAAGTTAAGTTTGTTAAATAAGAATAAACGTTAATTAATATTTTGATAGATATTTAAAAAATGTAATCAATAAATTCGATGTCGTTATTGATCATCTCATAGGAATCACTCGTGCCTATTTGTTCTAAAAAATTTGATTTAAATCATAATCAAGACAATATTTACCCAACGTTTTGAATCCACATCTACAATAAAAAACAAGTAAGAAAATATAGACGGTCAAACCTGACCACATTAGCACCTACGTACCAAATTTTATCAAATAATCTCCAAAACTGCGACCTGGGGCCTAATTCTGGCAGTCGTGATCGAGTACTTCCTCGATTCGAAAGCAATTTTATTTCAGTCGATACTTAACGAATCGAAATTATTTTTTCAGTATTGTGGAACTAAAATTAATGCTTTATAACACTGAAAAAATTATTCCGATTCGTTCAGTATTGACTGAAATAATTAAATAATAAATTGCTTTCGAATCGAGAAATTACTCGATCACGACTGCCAGAATCAGGCCCCTGTACTTTGCGCACAAGGTTTACATGTACAGCCAGTCAGACAGCCGGACAAACATCGTTATGAAATTCGACTCAGAAAGTGATTCTTAGTCAATCGGTATACTTAAAGGTGGGTCTTAAACCAATATTTGAAGGTGTTACAAACATCAGCACTAACGTATAGTATCCTCTCCACTATTGTGGTGGGGGTATAAATATTTTATTGTAATTGTAAAAATATTTACCTAATTGATTAAATCGAATTAATGGTTGCTAAATGTAACCTATTTCTCAAATTACTTTAAAGTTTAAACGATGTTTACTTGTCTAAATACACTCTCTACTTCAGCATTAGTCCATGGAAGTAAGATCAACTTTAGTCAATTCTGAAATTTCTAAAAAAAGAAACACCGATGTTTGTGTTGTACCATTTTATAAATTTAATATTGGAATACTGTTCCTTTATTTTGAAAGATGTTTCATCAACATCGTTTATAGCGATTTTCAACATTTATAAAACTTCTGATTTAATTTAAAGGCGTTTTAATTGTTAAAAATGTTTAATTTACTTGTATAAATTTTTATAATAAAATAAAAATTATTCTTTTAAAAGAAAATCGGCAAACAAATTGTATGGATAAACAAGTTGATAAATGGCTAAAAAAAATGGCTAATGGCTAAACTCATTTTTTTAATGGCTAAACAGGGTAAAAAAGGCTAAATCTAGCCACTAAATGGCTAAATTGGCAACACTGGCGACAAAGAAAACTTCGAAATTTGATATTGTGTATTGCGTTATACAAGTTGATTTAAAAAAAACATTTTTATGACTTTTCTTGTTTTTTATAAGTATGTTATTTGGAAAAGAAATATTTTTCAGAGTATTGCTGTTTTTTTTTTAATTTGTACCTATCATAAATATTTTTTCAGGTAGACATTAACGAAACCCAAATTTTCATGCAAGTAGCAATCCTTTTTTATGTACATTTTTTTGCTTATTTTATACACTTATGACCTTTTCATTTGTTGTTGCTTATACATGTTTACAAAAAAAAGTTTACCTTAATTTTCCCGCAAATTAAAAACGCTGACAATGCAGCAGACGGTTAAAACAGGCCAACAACCTACGAAGTTGCAAAAACATTTTACTGCGCGTGTCATTATGATTACCATGCAATTCTATTATTATACTTTTTGCAAAACCTTAACTGCGCGTGTCATTATGATTAGAATGCAATTTTAATATTGTACTTTAAGCTTCATTTGTAATTTAAAATAAGAAATAAATCAGTTGTATTTTTAAAGTGAACAAATAAAGTTTTATATTTTTTTTAATAAATAAATTAAATATAATTTAACTGGCGCCCAACTCATGGGATAATCTAAAAACGTACCCAATAGGCTACTGTGAGGACGACTTTCAAAATTTCTTTTTTATCTATTAACAAATACTATTTTTTTTTTTGCTTTGACGGTAATAGTTGTTCATTTTCAAAATTAAATTCAAATTCTACATTTTATATTTCTTTTTTTTAAATTGTAATAGGCATTGATATCATTTGTCAAATGAAATATGAAAATTTTTCTTATTATAAAAATAATTTCTGTGTCGTCAGTTCAAATGAACTAAGCGGAAATACTATTTAGTGGATTTTGTTCCAGACTTTCTATAATTTTCATTATTTGGTGAGTTATAATATTTATACCTTTTTTGTCTGACGTAGTGGTAAATTTGAATGTCAATTCATTATTATAGAACATAGTGCTTCTTTGTCTGGGAGTCCAGGACACTTTCGCTGGAAGATCAATTTCATTGGGCATTGCCATTAAGCTGGCATCATTATTAAGTAACCTCGTTAATATTCTCCTCCTGGGCAATCATCATTATAGTATTGGGAGCTAATTAATCGTTTACCGAACACATCACCACCCTTTCTTAATAATTGTATAATTCTTTTTGTTTTTTTAAAAGAAAACAACTAATGTCACTTAAATTCCTTTTGGGAGGACTAGACGTCCTAGTCAAATCTCCCAAAAGGTTAAGACCCAAATGTGGAAATAGGACATAAATACCAACTTACTTTAAATTTTATTAAAATATTTTTTTTTGTTTATTTTTGGCTTGTACTTTTTCATAAATTTAAATTTTCTTTGATGACTTAAAGTTGTGAAATGGTCAACTTGTTTATTGTTTTTTTTATCCCTCTAATATGAATTTACTCTTTTAAATATTTTTTTTTATTCATTCCATTACATACAAATTTACACCAAAAACACAGTTTCTTTAATCTAATAAACACATATGTACATAAACATTCATTTATTTCTATAAGTATGTGGAATGTATTATAAGTATAAGCAAACAATCTTTTCTGGTTTTTGCATGCAATCCACATAGTTACCAAAATACACACACACACTCTCTTTCTCTCGTAACGGTTGTATTTGGCTAAAGGCCTAACCATAATGTGCTTGAGTTGGCTTAAGCAAATGTGCGAAAACATGTTAATTAAATGAGGCAAACCATATTGAACTTAAGGAAACTTTTTGCTAAGTTTAATGAAACTGTCATTTGCTTAAGCAAGGTGCGAATCTAATCGCACATTCCGTACGGAATCAAATGTTTTTTTATTTTGTTTCTGTTTTTTTAAATACATTTGAGAGACTTTTTGTTAATTTTTGACAGTAGGCTAAGCAAGGCTATGCATATTATGGTTAGGCCTTAAGCATAATCTACCTACGCAAGTCTTCCGGCGCCTGATGACAGCAATAAAAATGTAAGTGTTTATTTCTATGTTTATTATATTAGCCATGCTATAATTACACTCTCATACATTCCAATTTGCAATATAAATATTCATACATAATTACATTTAAATGTTGTTTTGGTTTTTAAATACGCCTAACTCGCATTGATTTTGATTTAAACGTTACCATACTCGTGTAAATAAAAATCAGTATGAATTTTACCATTTTGAATCCCAATGTTAAGGGTGACCATTCTCAAATTAATATCGAGTTTTACTTTATTATATTTTATTACTTCATAAATTAAACTTAATCTATGAACTTAATTATTTAACTTA
This sequence comes from Pollenia labialis, assembly GCA_949318255.1. Classification (NCBI taxonomy): domain Eukaryota; kingdom Metazoa; phylum Arthropoda; class Insecta; order Diptera; family Polleniidae; genus Pollenia; species Pollenia labialis. The sequence goes on along the minus strand of OX439141.1, from coordinate 138,337,145 downwards.
ATCAATTTAAACTTAACTTAATAACTAACTTAGTAAAATAAAAATCCCATTTATAACGTTTTTATATTAAAAGAATGAATTAATTTTTGTTGTTCATTATTATGAAAGGTGAAGTAGGGTTTAAGGGGTAGGTAAAGTTTTGTGTTTTTTGTTGGGCTGTCCACCGAATCCTAACGTTTGACAGTATGGAGGGAGGGTTTAGACCAGGTGTGGCAATTGACATCTTACGCTACCCCCCATTCATCTTTAAGCGGCACTGCTTTCCTACTGCCCCGGTATAGTGTATCGCGTTTGTTTTTTTTTTTTGCTACCTAAAGTTAAGTTCTCCTGTAGCGGTTCAGATAATTAGTTAGATTATCTTTCATTGGGAACCAGAACACCCCCCATCCGACGAGCACGGCCGCATCTATTAGGTAGCCCTGTTCCCAAATAAATACACCTAATCGCAAAGAATCGTTACACTACACAAAAAGGATATTCCCAATAGCACCCCATAGGCTGCAAAATAGAAAGGACAATCCTAAAAAACAAACCCAACAGGCTTTAAAATAGGAAGAATCGTGAAAGAACTCACCCCACAAAACATCAACCATCTGCAAAATAAGGACATTTTGCATGAAGATCTTGGAATAGAAGAGGTTACTCAAGTATTGCCATTAAGAAAAGGAAAATTAACCCCCTATCAGCTTTATAACGATGGTTGCCGTAATAATGTAACATTTTTTTAAGTTATATAATTATTTAAATAAGTGAACTTAACAAAAGTGCATATTAAAAGAAAAATAGGAAAAAATGATCTAAAAGAAATTAAATAGAAATACAGTGACAAAAATCATTTGAAAATACCAAAATTTTTAATAAAAAGTAGAACCACTACTGCGAATCCCAAGGGACCCTCCAGTAGAAATAAGGCAGGAAAGTGGAAAAGAAAAGATAGTAGTAAAATCCTAAAGAAAACACAAGTAATAAAATATTTTTTATGTGAAAATTCAAAACTTTAAACTCAAAGAAATCAAAGTTTTTTTTGTTACCATTGTTACTATTGCTATCGAGGTAAATTTATTAAAGAACCCACATAAGGAAAATTATTGACAGGAGTAACCACAAAAGCGTTGTTATTATTTTTCAAAATGTCTAACCCAAATAATTTGGTCAGGCCCCCAGTGTTAAATGTACCAAATCCACCAGAAGTAGGCCGTATACAAAATCTAGAAGAGACAATTGCGCGAATTTGTGCACAACAATGCCAAATCGCAATTAGAAATTTAACAAACCCAAACGCGGACATTACAGGCGAAGACCAAATAATAGAGGACAGATATAGGGATAATTTGACTGACTTGGACAAAGTCCCTGACGTGGTAAAATGTCTCAGAGAATTCTCCGGTAGTTATACCGAATTCGGCTCCTGGAAGAAGAGCGTTGATAGAATTCTCAAGCTATACGATTCAGCTAAGGGAAACCCAAAGTATTTTGCAATACTAAATACAATTAGGAACAAGATTACAGGTAGTGCAGACGCCGCACTTGAATCATACAACACACCCTTAAATTGGGACAGTATCTCGAAATGTTTAGCGTTGCACTACGCCGACAAGAGAGATCTGACTACGCTAGAGTACCAGATGAGCACTCTAGTACAGGGTAATAGTACTATACAGGAATATTACCAACGGGTATACTCCCACCTTTCTCTGATTATGAACAAGTTCTCTTACATGGACGTAGGTAGGGAAGCACTTGATCTTCTAACACAAACATACAGGGATAAGGCATTAGATGCCTTCACCAGAGGGCTAAGGGGCAATTTATACCTGCACTTAGGGATGAAAGAACCAAAAGATCTCCCGTAAGCACTCCATCTGTGCTTGAAAATGGAGAACCAATTCGCAAGATCGCACTTTGCGAATGTACACAATCAGACTAGCAAGAGCAATTCTAGTAAGCCTTTACAGTCAATACCAAACAGACCGCGATATCAAGACAGGAAAACCTTCTACCCTCAATTAGCTAATATGCCTCAACCTGCGGTTAATCAGTATCAGTACAGGTCAGTAAATCCAACAGGCTATCAAAATAATTTTAACCAAATGTCACAGACACAAGGTTACCCGAACTCAAGGTTCACCCCTCCAAGGCCAACTGCTTCGAAGCCTCTTCCACGTCCCGAACCCATGGACGTAGACGCTTCAATGAGGACAAGGGCTTTCAATTACATGAACAGGCCAGTCCAGAACAATCAAATGTTTGGGAAAAGGCCTCCCATACAATCCGAACAATTTAGAAACCCTCCCAAACAGCAAAGAAATTTCCATTTAGAGACAGAGGAAGACATACAAACTAACGACGAGGGTTATCAAGATCAAGCACGGAACTATGAAGAAGAGGAGAGACTTCCAACAATGGACGAATACCTACAAAATCAACTAGGAATATCTGAGGACGCAAGTCAATTTGAAACCCAGGACTTTGAAGATATTCATTTTTTAGACTAACGAATTCGTCCCTACCGTATTTTGAGTGTAGGACGAATGACGGACAAACTTTAAATTTTCTTATTGACACCGGTTCAAACAAAAATTACATACAACCGTGCTTAGTTCGCAATCCCTTGTCAAACCAAAAGATATAATTCTTTATGCTGCCGACACTCAAATCCTTTCACGGGATCTTAGGAAATGACAGCTTAAAGAAGTTATCAGCCATTATCTATTCAGCAGAGGACTACATGCTTATAAACGGAACACTTAAAATTAGAATAAAACAGAAAGTTTCACAATCGGTAAATTCCATTACCATTCGTACAGCACACTTGACGGAACAGCAAAAGAACAAATTAGAAAACATAATTGAAAAGCATAAATCATTGTTTAGTGAACCAGACGAAAATTTGACCTATACAACAGCTGTAGTTGCGGACATTCAGACAAAAACCGATGAACCTATCTATTCCCGCTATTATCCCTATCCAATGCAATTAAAGGAAGAAGTAGAAAAACAAATTAGTGACTTGCTAAGACAGGGCATAATTCGACCTTCAAGGTCACCTATAACTCACCAATTTCGATTGTACCCAAAAAGACCGATGCATCTGGCCTAAAAAAATTCAGAATCGTAATTGATTACCGGAAATTAAATGAACAAACTGTACCGGACAAATACCCGATCCCGGAGATTAACGATGTATTACCTCAGCTTGGACAAAATAAGTTTTTCTCCGTAATAGATCTTAAAAGCGGGTTCCACCAAATACCGATCAGAGAGACAGACAGAAAGAAAACAGCCTTCTCAGTCAACAACGGTAAATATGAATTAACACGGTTTCCGTTTGGACTAAGAAATGCTCCTTCTATATATCAGCGAACATTGGACGACATACTGAGGGAGTATATAGGGAGAATCTGTTTCGTATATATGGACGACATCATAATTTTTTCCAAAGAAGAAGAGGAACACTATAAGAACCTGGATGTAATTTTCAAAACTCTCAAATCCTTGAAAAACGAGGTAGAATTTATAGGCTTTATTATCTCAGACAAAGGTATAAAAACCAATCCAAAAAAAGTCGAGGCAATTCTAAATTTTTCAACACCACGGACGCTAAAAGATCTTAGATCGTTCCTAGGCCTTTCGAATTACTATAGACGCTTTATCAGGGACTACGCCAAAATTGCCAAGCCCCTGACAATGCTCTTAAGAGGGGAGGCAGGACGTACGTCCAAATATGCATCAAAAAGGATAGAGATTAACCTAAACCAGGAGGCAAAGACGCTTTAAAAATTTTGAAAACTACACTAACATCTGAAGACATGATGTTGGCTTACCTGGACTTTAAAAAGGAATTTGTCCTAACGACAGACCCTTCAAACTATGCTGTGGGTGCAGTGTTATCCCAGGACAATAGGCCAATCGCATTTCTATCAAGAGCTCTCAGTAAAACTGAAGAAAACTACGCCGTAAACGAAAAAGAGCTTCTTGCCATCGTTTGGGCGCTAAAATCACTTAGAAATTATCTTTACGATTCTACAAAACTAAAAATTTATACAGATCTCTTGCACCTGACTTACGCGCTAAACAACAAAAACTCAAACTTGAAATTAAAACGATGGAAAGCTTTCCTCGAAGATTTCAATTATGAGCTTCAATACAAACCTGGCTGTACTAACGTAGTCGCCGATGCCTTGTCTAGACCATCTAATGACAACATTCAGATAAATACCCTGACTGCGACTCAGCATAGCGACGACAGTTCATCACAAACCCTTATTCAGTTTACAGACGCACCAATAAATGCGTTTAAAAACCAAATTTTTATAACGAATGAAGAGGGCCAGGCATCCCACAAGTTCGAAATAGTATTCCCAACATACCATAGGCACACCATCAATGAACCCAATATAAGTACGGAAAATCTCACCGAGAAAGAAAGAGGAAATTTTTAAATCCTTCTGTTACCAATTGTGTAAGAACAACCGACGGGATCTTGGGAAAATTGCAAGAAATTTATAGAGATAATTTTACACAGTATAGGGTTAAGTATTCTCGGAAAATAGTTACAAATCTAAAAAGCGAGGAGGACCAAGAAAAGGAAATAATAGACGAACACAATAGAGCTCAGAGAAACAGCATAGAAAACAAGACCCAACTTCTTATGAAATTCTACTTTCCACAAATGCATTCAAAAATTAAAAAAATTACTAGTCTTTGCAGAATCTGCAAAGAAAATAAGTATGAGAGACATCCCAACAAAGTGACAATTCAAGAAACACCAATTCCAAAGTACCCCGGACATATCGTACATATAGACATTTTCATAACGGAGAAGAAATCCATTCTGACAGCTGTGGATAAATTTTCTAAACTAGCTCAAGTTAAAATACTAAGATCTCGAGCTACTGAAGACACCAAAGAGCCACTTAGAGAAATACTACTTTCTTTCGGTATGCCAAAAATCGTTGTTATTAACAACGAAAAATCATTCAGCTCAAACTCCATAATTTTTATGTTAGAAAATCAGCTTAAGATAAAAATTTTCAAGATACCCCCATACAGCAGTAGCGTAAATGGACAAATCGAAAGATTTCATTCTACGCTCTCAGAAATAATGCGCTGTATGAAAGCAGAAAATGCTCATAGCACATTTTCCGAAATCTTACACACGGCTGTTCTTGAATATAATAACTCTATACACTTTACTACTAAGAGGAAGCCATTTGACGCATTTTTTTTAGGTAGAGTCACAACTAATCCGCAAGAATTGGAAGAAATTAGATTAAGCACTATTAAAAAGCTCACAGAGAAACAGTTAGAAGACATTAGCTACCACAACAAGAAAAAGACTAACCCCAAAAATTACGAACCCGGACAGACAATCTTTGTAAAGGAAAATAGGAAATAGTTAAAGAAAACAAAAACACAACAGTTATAACAGAATCAGGAAAGACAGCACACAAAAATAATATCAGGAACTGAACCAATCTTATCTTTTAGATTACTTTTTACACTGGTTTCGGCCGACATTAAAATTTTGGACTACTCCGGAATGGCAAAATTGCAAACGGGAACCTTCAAATTAATTCATATCATTGATACAGAATTGCAAGACTACTTAGACCGATTGAAACCAAAAACAAAAAGGTCTTTAGATTTTATCGGTTCTGCTTGGAAGTGGGTCGCGGGGAACCCTGATCATGATGATCTTGAGATCCTAACACAAAAAACCAACAGACTTTTGAGGAATAACAATAAACAAGTGGTAATTAACAATAGAAAAAATTAGAGAACTAACGCACGTGACAAACAAATTATTAGAAACCATCTTTATAAAGATGCCAACTCAACAAAGGAACAATTAGTAACATTGTTAAAATATAAACTAAATACTGTAAAAGAAGAAATAATGAACATCCAACACGCCATGCATTGGGCGAAAATAGGCATAGTTAATTCCTTTATCCTTACATCAAATGAAATAAATATTGTAAAACAAGTTATTAATGAGGATTCTATTCCATTTGTAAATCTAGAGCAAGCATTTGAGTTTGCTGAGATAAAAAGAGCATCTGACCTAGGGTGATCGATCGAATAGTATTCGACCGGTTTTAACCGGTTATTTTAGTTTGGCCCAAGTCGAATATTTTAAAATGTCCATTTTTCGAATATCGAATAAACCGGTTATTTTAGTAAAATTACCCGGTTATTTTAGTAATGTGTAATTTATATACGTTTTCCTTACTTTTGTTATAAATGCACCCGTAATTTAAGTATTTTTCTAATTGAATATTTGCAAACTTAATCTTTTTATAAAAAATGTAAAAACAAAATGAAACAAAACTCAAAAAAAACATTATGAGCAATGTAAATACAAATCGCTTATATAAGCGTGTGTTCTTGTAACAAAAACCAAAAACAATATAAAGTACTACAAAAAAAGTTCAGCTTAAAAAGTAATTAGCAATTGGACAGTATTATAAATACTATATTTATCTTTATAAAGATGTCATCTCTGGTGATTTTTCGAACTGACTTAAATGAAAATTGTGCTTAAATGGCCCTAAAATGATAAGTTGCAAAGGTTCTTTAACGTCACGACTTATTAATCACTTTTAATTAGACAACAAGCTTGACATAAATATACGCCAAGTAAAACTTGACCCTGTTCCAAGTAGTTTTTAAGAGACTGCAAATAATACTTATGAAAATATGCTGCCAATAATGAATGAAAAACTCTGAAGTAGTTCTAGCATATCTTCATGCTTAAAACAAGAACATATTGGCGGAATCAACGATATGGAAAAATGCATCAGTTTTATTTATTAAAACACCAAGAACATAAAATAAAATTGAAGAACTCAAAAATGTCCTGGAAGGGTTTAAATTGTTTGATCGACGAACTGACAGATATTTCACATAAAAAGCATGTTCGTATTACTATTGCTGAAACAAAAAAAAAGTTTAAATATATAATCCTGGATAAGAGGTTTTGTTTGCCACTTTTCAAAAATATGGCTGAAGTTTACTGATTCATATAGACATGCTTAACCAGCAACAAATTAAAACTCATTTACCATAAATTTGGGAAAATGTATGTCAAATAATAAATTTATTAAATTCCTATATTTTTAAAACCAAAGTTTTACAAAAATTCTAAAGCTATGTTTACACCTATTAAATATTTGACTCCTACACGTAACCACTAGTTTTCTTAAAGAATTGTTTGCTTTTGCAAAACGTTTGGCTAGAGCAAACATTATTTAAGGGTTTCGTAACTACATTATACATAAATGCAATTATCATCTTAGACATAAAGTTTAGCAAATAACAAGAAATTATTAAAAATAATGCTTAAGTTTAATCAATTTACTGGTCACGCTTATTTTTTGATTTTATCGCCAAATATTTGTTAGGTCTGAACATACCTTTTGTCATATCTATGTATTTTGTTGGTTCCTTACCTTCGTTAATTGTTTTGTTTTTATTGTAATTAACTTTTTATTACAAAAACTAATTTGATTTTTGTATTTTTATGTATTCGAATAAAATCCGGTTAACCGGTTATTTTTAAAATGCTTAACCGAAAACCGGGTTTTTTAAAATAGCAGCTATTCGGAATATTCGAAAACCGGTTATTGAAAAAAGTCGAATAATCGATCACCCTAATCTGACCATAATTCAATTGTTTATATTTTAAGTATCCCTACGACAGACGTAGACACATGTTATAAAATTGTTTTAAGGCCTATAAAATTTGGAAAATTTATAAATAAAATAATGTATAAAAAAATTCTATTATGTGACAATGTAATGTATGGTATCAAAAATGACTGCAATATTTATAATAATATTACTGTATGCAACAGAAGCAATTTGAATGTCCTGGAAACCGATAGCTGCTTAGCAAATCTAATCAAAAGTAAACCAGCAACCTGCAACTTAATAGACAATCATGGTATACCCTCTATTGAAGAAATAGCACCTGGTACCAGGACTGCCAGTTTAGGGGTTTTGACCCCAAATTTGGGGGTTTCTTGTTGCTAAAAGGGACAGCAAATTTAATTTGGGGTTTTGGGTTTGCATTGGGGATATTAAAAAAATAATTTGGGATTTTTTTGGGGATATAAAAAATATGAGCTTAATTTTTCTATTAAAGACAATTAAGTTTAATGCACACATAGTATGTGTCACATACACATTAAAGTGGATTTTTTGCAACATCACTTGATATCAATGAGCACCGGGCAAAAAAAAATTTTGTTTTAATTAAAAAAAATATCTGATAAGTTTAAAGTTAATCTGTCAATAACTCGATTATGTACAAAAAGTCCAAAATTTAAATTTTCCTGGACAACTTGATGTGTTCAAAAAAATTCAAATGAACTCGAAAGCCAATGAATGGGCTTATTGGTTCCTTTGTATATAAAAACATTTAATATGAAATTTGGTGACGATTGGGTAAAGAAAAGTCGATTGAAATGTCAAATAGTGTGTACAAGGCAAAACAATCACTTATTTAAGTTAAGTTATTTTTTAAATGTCGTGAAAGTTTTTAGTCTAGGTTATTAACAATAAGAAATGTTTTTAAAAAAGAAATACAAAAAATCGGTTTAGAACTAGTAATAAATGAAGCCCCAGACCACTAATGTGCCAATTATTACTTGACCTTAAATAGTTTTAAAATTGATTTGTGCAAAAGACTAAAAATTGTCAAATAATAATAACGCATTACAGAAAATACAGTACGTTACGGAGCGTTACATTGCATTGCACAACATTTACGGTCGACTAAAGCAACCTTAATTCTTAAAATGTAGAATGCAAACAATTAAGCATGAAATGCAAGAGCCTTCAAACCTGTGTTTGTAGAGAAACAAATAAGGCAATTCTCAACTGGATAACTGCTGCGCGTGGGAATGTAATCCAAACTAGAACAGCCTCTTTATTTTTAATACAAGTGGAAATAAAATTAATTTCGTATAATAAACTTATTAAAAATTTAGTGATTTTGTGGTCCCATGCAAATTCATTATAGGAAAGTTCGACTGTATATATATGGGGGATTTCGCCTCAAGTGACCCAACTTTGAAATCGATGTCTTCCGATTTGGAAGAAAGTTAGTCCTATTGGATAGTACTTTGGACACAAATTTTCAACCAGATCGGTCAAAAAGTTCCTGAGTTAGAGGAGGTCAAAGTTTGACATTTTGGCCATACAGGTGTTCTTTCTCATCCATGTAACTTATTACATGGATGGGAAATAGCTTCGATAGCTAAAAGTTCGATTTAAAAGTTGGGTCACTTGACACGAAATCCCCCATATGTATTTAAAAAACAACTACATATTTCCTTTCGATAAAAATGATCTCTTGTAGAACATGGTACAAGTAAATCTCAAATAAATATTTAAATTATCCGTTAAAATTATGTATTTTTTTACAGGGGCTTTTTTGGGGATTCTTGCTTTTATCGGGGAGAACGAAAAAAGTACCTGGCAGCCCTGCCTGGTACAATTCTTCTAAACCAGTTTAATGGTACGATTCTAGTTAACTTCGAACCAGAAAATTTAAATGGGACTTATGTAGTGCAATTCACTAATGTATCTATATCTATAACTAATAAAACCTATAAATTCTTCGAAACGACACAGGTACAGACCCTACCTGCAATTCTACAACCTAAGCACTTGAGCCAAAATATAGAGGAAACACTGTCCTTGGAAATGGTAAAAGAACTAAGGGCAAACAACACGGAGGCAATTGACTTACTAAACATGAAGCACACAAAAAGCATAGCTATAAATTTTGGATTCAGCGCAATCACGCTTTTATCCATAATTACACTGCTGATCAAGATAAAACCTTCCAAGAGAAAAAGCAAATCGATAATCACTCCAACCATAATCAACGCAGTCCCATCAGTGCATACCTCAATGCCCGATTTATCAGAAAAGAGGAAACAGGGACATAATGGCATAACGAGAATCTCAAACATCCCGTATTTTTGACCAATCGAGGACGCTTGGTGTTAAGAGGGGAGGTGTTAACATACAAAAAGTTTACCTTAATTTTCCCACAAATTAAAAACGCTGACAATGCAGCAGACGGTTAAAACAGGCCAACAACCTACGAAGTTGCAAAAACATTTTACTGCGCGTGTCATTATGATTACCATGCAATTCTATTATTTTACTTATTTGCAAAACCTTAACTGCGCGTGTCATTATGATTGCAATGCAATTTTAATATTCTACTTTAAGCTTCATTTGTAATTTAAAATAAGAAATAAATCAGTTGTATTTTTAAAGTGAACAAATAAAGTTTTATATTTTTTTTAATAAATAAATTCAATATAATTTAACTTACATATAAACAAACAAATGCAACAACACCGTGTGATTTCATAGACACAAACATTATATTTGCTTTTTTTTTTGTTTTTTAGCTGAAAATAAAGGGTTATTTATTTTTTCACTTGTTTTTTTACAACAGGAATAGGTATATAGAAGTATGAATAATTATGACGCCAACATTTACGCAGAAAGAGAATTGTACACACCATCTGAGGCAAGTGATGCGCATATGTATGCATGAAGATCCTTTTTAATAGGAATTGTTTAATTGTGCTTTATTAAATTAGTAATAGGTATAATAGGAGAATATAGAACAGCGCACATAAATGTAGTTAATCAAATTATTAAATAAAACTGAACCTGAGCATATCCTGGCTCTCGTTATTAAGCGAATCGTATGTTTTATAAGAAACCTATTTTTACCTACATACATACAATTCACAAAGTGTTGTTGATATTGATTAATTTTTAGAAAAGACAGTGCAACAGTACGACAGTATATTACAGTACTGTACATATAAAGCTATACATTTGTGGAACAATAAAATAAATAAAACATATAAATAGGTATTAATAAATATTAAATTAAAGATTTATGCCTGTATTCCTGGGTTAAGAAAATACACACAATGTACTGTTCAAAAGCCACCAGTACATAATTTTTTTTATAACAATTTTGAGTGTTGTAAAATTTTAAACGGTGCCGAACACTACCACGATTTTGTTTTGTTTTAATATTTGGTTGCGTACACGGGCATGTGTAGTTCTCGTATTTTAAGATCGAAACAAACTTTAAACATGTCATGACATGTCAAATGTCCTACTGCAAAATACATACATGTCGTGTGTTACCTTTTTATCTTTGCTTCTGTAAAAGTCAGACGCAAAGTCATCTGACAAAATTTCAATTAAGCTGAATGTACACGACATGTTTTTGTCATCTGACATGTCAAATTTTAAAGTCACATGTAATTTTGCATGTCTGTCAAAATTGCTGGTTTGCATAAGGTTTATAATATTTGGTCACAAACGTACATGTAATTTGCTTCTGATATTGTCTCTGTTTTTTTTTCCTAGTAATTGCATAAACCAATGTAGTTCTCGGTTTGAAAATAACGTGCTGCCGCCACAAAAATTTTTATTTGCACCGTAAAAGAGTTTAGCCATCTTAAAATGTTTTTCTTTAAATTCGAAGGGTATAATAATAAAACGTTTTTTATATACATATGTATGTAAGTTATTTCTATTAAAAGGTTCAAAGAACATACATTTATCGGTATTGTAAAATAACAACCTCAGCCGGCTAATGAAATTGCCAATAGTGAACGCCGCTGACGGTTTCTTCCCGGCATAGATTTCTAAAGTCAGATGGTTTGTCAGAAGAAAATAGAGCACGCTCTAATTGAAATTTTGTCAGATGACTTTGCATCTGACTTTTACAGAAGCAAAGTTAAAAAAGTAACACACGACATGTATGTATTTTGCGGCGCTAGGGCAGAACGCCCAAGGGCGTAACGCCCAAAACCAAAAATGTCATAAAGCCCAAAAATGTTATTGCTTTGCCATTTGGGCTATATGACATTGAATTTGGGCGAAATATATTTTCAAGTTATAGTCTAGGCCATAACACCCAAAAAAAAACTGTCATAAGGCCCAAAAAAGAAAAAAAAATGAAATATCCGACAACAATTTTATTTTACTTCTTTATGTGCATACATACAAAAAAATATAGCAAAAAAAAAAGAAATAAATCTTACAAAAATACTTGAATACAGTCTGCTACAACCTGTCTGCAGTATGGACATTTAGTGTTTGACTCAGACTGTGCTTGCAATTGTATAAAACAAACTTACTGGATCGAGGAAGTACTCGATCACGACTGCCAGAATTAGGCCCCAGATCGCAGTTTTGGAGATTATTTGATAAAATTTGGTACGTAGGTGCTAATGTGGTCAGGTTTGACCGTCTATACTTTCTTACTTGTTTTTTATTGTAGATGTGGATTCAAAACGTTGGGTAAATATTGTCGTGATTATGATTTACCTCAAACTTTTTAGAACTAATAGGCACGAGTGATTCCTATGAGATGATCAATAACGACATCGAATTTATTGATGATTAAATTTTTTAAATAGCTATCAAAATATTAATTAACGTTTATTCTTATTTAACAAACTTAACTTACAATTTCATCGCAAACAAATTTTAATGAATTATTTCTGTTTGTTATTAAATTTTAATATGTTTTTATTTAAAAAAGCTTTTAGTCATTTTTTAGCCCATTTTTTCCCGTAAATTTAGCCAGTTTTGGTCACAAAGTTTTGGCAACACTGTTTGTCGCTAACAATTACCCTGCAAATAATAGGACCAGTCCAAACACGCGTGTAAAGAGTAGTCCACAAGGGACTAGGACTAGTCCAAAAGTAACCCAAACGTATGGAAAAACATGGTCTATTTAACATTACGATGTCCTAGGGCAGGACCATATAACCCATCTTTGGACTACAAAGGAGTAGTTTTAAAACTACTCCATTATGTACACAAGAGGATTAGTTTTAACTTCGTTTAAAAACGAAAACATGTCGTTAAAAAACGAAGACATGTCGTCTCACTACAAACACATTTTAACAATGACATGGTCCATGCTTGCATTACATCGGACCAGTCCATGGAGTAGCCCATTTCATGAAATTTGATCAGGTGGTCCAATAATATTTGCAGGGTACTTATATGTACATATAGACATACATATGTACATATGTACATACATATGTATATGCATAGCCTTTACAACGGATCAGTGATCACTACTTCAAATGTTATTTTCTCTAATGATCTATTATAAGCAGCTTCCTACCTACATTAACACTACATCCTATTTTTTGAGATTCTATTACAATATCGCGATTGGTTGTTCTATTTTGAATTCATCCATTATCATCAACAATTAAATGAGCCAAGCTAAAAACAAAATGCATATGTCATAAAACTATGATCTACACACCCACGCATAAAAATGTTACCCCTTATAAAAGTTAATTTGACTGTTGTAAATAAATTTCTCAAAACAAAAACGCACTTTTGTACCTTTAGTTTATTTTTTAACAACTAGTCCAAACAATTAGTTTAATTTTGTCTTTGACATATCACTCCCTAGATTCTTTTAATGGCTGTTTATAAATACTAACTATGTACCTATGCATATGTTTTCTTAAAACATTAGTTAATTTTTCAATCCCTTTTATATTTTTGCATTCAAATTATAAAACTCACCTTTCAATCATAATTGACCTTTTTTCAAAATATAAAAAAACCATTAAACAATTATATTTTAATGTACCAACACATCATACAAAGAATTTCTTATTTTAAATCTTTCCTTTTTCAAACCTTTTTTGTATGTACACACAAAAATATTTTGTTCTTCATATTGTGAATATTATTAGTTTTGTTCAGTCAGAACAATAAAGATAATTGTTATTTTCTTTATATTATATTTTGTAGTTCTATTATTTATGAATTAATTCTTTTACTTATTTTGTGGCTCTAACTCGCCCTTGAATTGTATAAATTTATAAATACATAATTACATACATATTAACATACATTCAATTCTAACGGGAATGCATTTCTACATTCCTACATTTTATACATACCGTGATTTGTTTTAAATAATAAGAGGCAGTAGTTCTTGGACAATTGAACAATAAAGTCACTTAGTACAAAATCATAATCAGTTCTCGCTCTTGTGTGTTTTCTATTTTACTTTTTTTAATGGTTGTTCTCTTTTGCTCATACATAAATTTGGCGTCCGTGACAGGACTCAGTTATATTAAATAAAACTTAAAGTCGAATTAAAGAAATTAAATTAAAAATACCTATATATTAAACTGTGTCCAATAATCAAAGTAAAAAGAACAAATTATCAAAAAAAAAAAAAGAACCAAACATAAAATTGCAAAAGACTTAAAAAATCTTTCCTAAATACAAAGTGGAAAACAAACACAACAATTGGAATATTGTTTCTTCGTCGCTATCTACATTTAAATTTTAAAATCAACACACAAACATCATCGTCGTCAGCGGTTGCGCTTTGTATTCACCAGCTATCTCATCATCATCGTCGCCTGCGTCAATATCAGCCAACTGCAACGTCACAGCATCATAGTCATCGCTCGAAGCCCAACAATCACCATCATCGTCATCGTTAATTCCAACATATTTTCTGTCGTCGCTTGCGTCTTCGTATACCACATCAGTTCGAACCAAACATCATTTCTCTTCGCTGCTAATATATGTACTTCAGCCATCACACAACCATCTATACCAGGGATTTCCAAAATTTTTTTGGTTGTGTATTAGTGAGTACCAGCCCAGCAAATAAAATTGGACCACCTGACCCATTTTGATAAAATGGACTACTCCATGGACTGGTCCGATGTAATGCAAGCATGGACCATGTCATTGTTAAAAAGTGTTTGTAGTGAGACGACATGTCTTCGTTTTTAAACGACGTGCTTTCGTTTTCAAACGACTTCAAAACTAATCCTCTTGAGTATACCATGGAGTAGTTTTAAAACTACTCCTTAGTGGTCCAAAGGTGGGTTATATACCATGGAGTAGTTTTAAAACTACTCCCTAGTGGTCCAAAGGTGGGTTATATGATCCTCTCCTAGGACATCGTAATGTTAAATAGACCAGGTTTTTCCATACGTTTGGGTTACTTTTGGACTAGTCCTGATCCTTTGTGGACTACTCTTTACACGCGTGTTTGGACTGGTCCTATTATTTGCAGGGTACGTACAAACATATATACAGATTAATTTGGTTGAAAACAGAATTTAAAAATTAGGGTTGGCACTAACCAGTAACTGTAACCAGTGTTGGGACTTTTGAGTACTGTTGGTACTTTTTAATTACGGTGCAACGTTGTAAACATGAACAACGATAACACCGATGCGGGAGCCATTTCGCTTGCTTCTTTAAAGCAGCAACGGGCAACTATGAAACGAAATATAACCCAAATGAAGAATAAAATTGAAAAAGATGGAGGTTCATCGGATTTCACAATTCTCGAGTGCCGATTGCAAATTGTGGAATCATATTTCAAACAATTAAGCCATATTCAATCCCAGATTGAGAAGTTAGACGATAATGACACTAACAGATCTGAGATCGAAGAACTTTTTATTTCAGTCAAGGCGCCATTGGTAAATTTAATGAATAAAAAACGTAGGTCAAGCGATGTCGAGCAATGTTTTTTGAATGTTACTCAATCTTTGGCAACACATCAACACCGTTTGCTCCAGATAAAACTACCTAAGTTCGATGGGAAGTATTCGGAATTTTCGCGATTTTTGAGCACCTTCAATACGTTGGTTCACAACGAATCAAGTATCCCTACGATCGATAAATTTAATTATTTGCTCAATTGTTTGTCAGGGCAAGCCTTAGCCCTTATAGAATCCTTTCAAGTGACCGAGTCAAATTACCAGAAAGCATTGGATAGTTTAATCGAGCGATATGACAACAAATCGTTAATATTTCTTGATCATATTAACTCATTATTTTCTATACCATCAATAACTACACCAAATGCTACTTCGCTTCGCTCAATTATTGATAATGTATCGGCTCTACGAAGTTCCTTGCTTTCACTGGGGTCGGAGTTAGATGTGATGAATGCCATCATCATACACATTGTTTTGTCAAAGGTAGATGAAGAATCAAAAAGGACTTACGACGAAAAACAAGATTTTAAATCTTTGCCATTATGGGATCGTTGCTTTGAAGTCCTTAGTCGTCGTTGCCAGTTTTTAGAAAGCCGTAATACACAGGTGGATTCATCTCATCTTCGAGACAGTACATCTAAACAATTTATCAAGCGTACAGTGTCATCATTAATTGTATCAACCACGCTCTGTGAGTATTGCAAGTCGAAGGATCATTTTATTGGAAGCTGTCCTTCTTATTTGTCGTTACCTGTACCTCGTCGATTCGATTTCATTAAAACGTCAAAGCTCTGTATAAACTGTATTAAAAAGGGACATTTAGTTTCTCAGTGTCCATCAAAATCTCGCTGTCGTACTTGCAGGGTTTCGCATCATACGTCTCTTCACACGAATCCTTCGTGTCAACATACTTCTCCGTCGCATTCATCAGCTCAGCCTTTTGGTGCCTCATCGTTTCAACCATCATGTTCATCATTAAACCAACCATCTTCGTCCACACACGCTAATTCAGCCTCAACTCATCTTACTCAATTTTCGTCGTTTGTCACACGTAGTTGTCGAATAAATTTGCTTCCTACAGCTATTATATTCATAAAAGATTTGTTTGGTACTCTTCAACCTCTTCGAGCCCTACTCGATTCGTGTTCTGAAGTTATAGCCTGTTCAACGATTTCGAACGTCAACGTTCGCATAGAAAACTACATTTAAAACAAAAACAAATTGTCGAATATTGTTTTTGTTTTACATATAATTTTCTATGCGAACGTTAGCGTTCGAAATCGATGAACAGGCTGTTAGTCTCATAACACAAGAGGCTGTTAATCGTCTTCGTCTGAAACAGAATAGAACTACTCAAGAAATTTATGGCATATCTAATATTCGCACCCAATTGAAACATTTCGTAACAGCTACAATTAAATCACGCGTGTCTGACTTTGAGTGGACAACAAGTTTTTTAGTAACAAAATCAATTTCGTCGCAACATCCAGCAGAGCCAATTAAAGCATCAAACTGGAACATCCCAAATGGTCTTCAACTCGCAGATCCACAATTTCACGTACCTCAACGCATCGATGTCCTTTTGAGTTCCGAAATTTTTTTTGAACTGATCATTGACGGCAAAATTTCTCTTGGCAATGGTCTGCCTTGTCTTCTAAATACTTCTCTCGGATGGGTCATCGGTGGCAGTATTAACAATCAACTTCCGCAACGTGCATTAGCGTGTAACGTTATTACTAAAGGCGAGGATCTGGACTCGTTACTGAAAGCCTTCTGGGAAATTGAAGAGTTTAATCAGCATTCACCTTGTTTCACTGAGGAGGAGAAACTTTGCGAGGAGCATTTTGTTCAAAATACTATTTTCCATCCCAGCGGTAGAGAACAGGTTCGTTTACCATTTAAATCTTCAATTACACAACTTGGTAGCTCATTTGAAACAGCGCGTCGGAGATTTTTATATTTAGAAAAACGATTTTCAAAGGATGAAAATTTAAGAAAAATGTATTCTGATTTTATGGACGAATATATTCAACTTGGTCACATGTCTCCTGTTAGTGTCAATAGCTTAAATTTATCGCATTATGTGATTCCTCATCACCCAGTTTTACGCCCACAAAGTACTACCTACAACTAAACTTAAAGTTGTATTTGTCGCCTCTTGTCATACATCAACGAATGTTTCCTTAAATAAAGCCCTAATGGTAGGTCCAACGATTCAACAAGAACTCATTATAACAATTTTATCTTTTCGTTTAACTAAATTAGCACTATCTGCTGACATTTGCAAAATGTATAGGCAGTTTTTAGTCGATGAAAGAGATCGCAACTATCAATTAATCTTATGGAGAAAAAATACAGGGAGTCCTATCAGTCTTTATAAGTTAAATACAGTGACATATGGCACATCAGCTGCTCCTTTTCTTGCAGTACGAAGCTTGTTTTTTATAGCGGATTTTTATAAAAACGAATTTCCTGTTGGTTCTGAAATTCTTAAGCAAGATTTATACGTCGATGATTTGCTCACGGGGGCAAATAATTTCTCTGAACTTTTAAGTAAAAAGGATGAAATCATAGGAATACTGCAAAAGGCTGGAATGGAACTATCAAAATGGAACTCGAATTGTCCAAATATTGCTCCTGGAAATGAAGAGCTGCATTTAAAAACAAACAACGATTCTATCACCAAAGCTCTTGGAATGTCTTTGAAGCCTAAAGATGACGTGTTTTGTTTTCGTTTCGATTTGCCAACAATTGAAGGTCCAACCAAAAGGTCTGTGTAATCAACTGTTGCAAAAATATTTGACGTCCTTGGTTTACTGAGCCCTATCGTTATTTCGTGCAAAATCCTAATTCAAGACATGTGGAGGCAAAAGTTAGATTGGGACGCACCACTCAACTCACGTTTATCGAATCGATGGAAAGAAATTGAAGAAAGTCTTCCCTATATCGCGAAAATTGAACTACCAAGATTTGTCGGAACATCTCCGCAAACAGAATTTAACATCCACGGATTTGCAGATGCTTCTCAGTTAGCATACGGTTGTTGTCTTTATATACGTGTCGCTACTCAGAACGAATTCAAGTCAACCTTGCTCATAGCAAAATCTAAAGTAGCTCCAGTTGCTAGTCAATCCTTGCCTCGATTAGAACTTTGAGCCGCCTTGCTATTAAGTAGAACCTGGGATAAAATAAAATCTAAATTTAATCGTTTCAATTATCAAATTTACTTCTGGTCGGACTCAACAATTGTTTTAAAGTGGCTCACCAATCATTCATCATCGTACGTTTGTTTTGTCGCTAATCGTGTTTCGGAAATACAAAACCGATCTCATAATATACCTTGGAGATATGTGCCTTCAAAGCAAAACCCAGCAGATATAGTTTCCAGAGGCTGTCTCGCAAACGATCTCGTGAATTCAATATGGTTTACTGGACCTAAATTTCTTTCAGAACCAGAGGCAAATTGGCCAAAGGGCAATATCGAAAATACAGAGCTTCCACAACAAGAAATGAGAAAATCTTTACTCAAAACCACCATCGTTACCGAATCAATCATCGGCCATTTATGTTCTCGACACTCGTCATATCATCGCATTCTTCGTATTATCGTTTATATTCATCGTGCCTTTATAAAACAATTCCGCAACCAGTTTATAACACCTGAAGAGCTACAATCATCGTTTTACAAAATTATTCATCACATTCAACACTCAACATATCAAGAAGAAATCCAGCTGCTCAATAAAGGAGAGAGTTTAACACCAAGTCTTCAAAAGCTCAACCCATTTTTGGACAACATGCAATGCTTCAATTCAACTTTACCAATCATTCGTGTAGGCGGCCGACTAGCAAATGCACCACTTTCATTTGAAACAAAATTCCCGGCGCTGCTCCCAAAAGATCATAGATTTACAACAATCTTCGTCGAATATCTCCACCGCAAAAACTTGCATGCTGGTTCCAAAGCTCTCCTAGGGATTCTTCGTCAGCAAGTCTGGATAATAAATGCGAGAGAAATTGTAAGAAAAGTCGTTCGAAGTTGTGTGCACTGCTTCAAATATGACCCTCGTTTACTGCAACAAGTAATGGGTAACCTTCCTGCAGATAGATTCAAGGCTCAACGTCCCTTCTTCGTTTCTGGTGTGGACTTTTGTGGTCCCTTCTACACGTCATATCGAATTCAGCGAAAACCGAAAAAACCGAAGACTTATGTCGCCATTTTTGTTTGCTTCTCCTCTAAAGCTATTCATATTGAGTTAGTATCTGACCTTTCAACTAATATGTTTATTTTATGTTTTAAAAGGTTCATTAGCAGACGTGGCATACCTCAGACGCTTTATTGTGATAATGCGACAAATTTTGTTGGCGCCAGCTCCAAGCTTCGAGAATTCAAGCAGCGTTTTTTTGATGATGACAATATTAAAGAGCTCATGCATTTCAGCACCGTCACTGGGTTCAAATTTATGTTCATCCCCCCTCGTTCTCCACATTTCGGTGGCCTTTGGGAGTCTGCCGTGAAGTCCACTAAGAAACTTTTAGTTAAAAATATGTCGCAAACGAACCTCACATACGAAGAGCTTCAAACCATCCTGATCGAAGTAGAAGCCATTCTAAATTCTCGACCATTAGCACCAAGATCTGACGATCCAAATGATGGTGAAGCATTGACTCCTGCCCACTTGCTAATTGGTTCATCTTTGATGGCACTTCCAGACGAAACACTGATTGATAGTAACATTAAATAACATTAAATACTTAAAGCGATGGCAACTTGTAACGTACCTCAAGCAGCAGTTCTGGCTACAATGGGTCCGTGACTATGTGTTAGACCATAACAAAAATGCAAGTGGTTCAAGTCCAAAGAAAATGTAAAAACACGAAGACAATCTTCCACCTCAGCAATGGGTTTTAGCTCGTATTACCAAGGCGTTCCCAGGTAGTGACGGAAAAGTAAGAGTGGTAGACCTACAAACATCCAAGGGGATTCTTCGGAGATCCATCCACAAAATCGCACCTCTCCCAATCGAAGCCAATTAAAAGTGCCTTTTAATGGGGGCAGTATGTTCAGTCAGAACAATAAAGATAATTGATATTTTCTTTATATTATATTTTGTAGTTCTATTTTTTATGGATTAATTCTTTTACTTATTTTGTGGCTCTAACTCGCCCTTGAATTGTATAAATTTATAAATACATAATTACATACATATTAACATACATTCAATTCTAACGGGAATGCATTTCTACATTCCTACATTTTATACATACCGTGATTTGTTTTAAATAATAAGAGGCAGTAGTTCTTGGACAATTGAACAATAAAGTCACTTAGTGCTGGTTCACACACGTCAAGTTTGACTAGTCAAGTCTTGAGCATTTAGGAGAGAAGGGAAAAGAGAAGGCCATTTCTTTTCCCCTCTCTCCTAAAAACTCAAGACTTGACGAGTCAAACTTGACGTGTGTGAACCGGCTCTTAGTACAAAATCATAATCAGTTCTCGCTCTTGTGTGTTTTCTATTTTACTTTTTTTAATGGTTGTTCTCTTTTGCTCATACAAGTTTATTTTTCGACTAATAATATGTTTACTATTCACACTGAAATATCTAAATATTTCGTGTGTGAACCGGCACTTATAGTGCATATCTTGTGTCGTATATTTTGGCAGTCGATGATCAACAAGACGGCATATTTTGTTTTGTTATGTTATTTATATTCGTACATTTTGCATATACTTCGGCAGTTTGTTATGTGTGGCAGTAATATATTGATATTGAAGACACACAATATTTAATATTTATGGTGACTAAAATTATTTGAATATTTCCATAGAAAATATATTTGTTTGGCGAAATATTTAATATTTTGCGCATTACAATATTAAAATGTTGCTACTGGTTAAATATTTTTGAGTAATACTAGAAATAATATTAATACAGCGATGCATTTAAATATATTACGGTAGTTAAATATTTTATATTTTTAGGTTTTCTGTAAGCTTGTGCTTAAAGATATGCATATTTATGACTAATATATTAGCATTTTTAAACCCTGATTCATAGCTCTGGTCCTACTGTACCGATTTTGCTGAATTTCAATACCAAACTGCTTAGGATAACTACAATTTTATCATAATTCTATATTTATGTCCTGCCAGTGCCAGACAAAAATTTTTTCTTCTTCACGGGTTCTGTTCACATATATAAGTAGGTCTCTTCTTCTTAAGCGAGTGTGGCCAACATGATTTAAAATATTTCGAGCTATATATTTTGTAATCATAGTTTTTACTAATGGCACATTGAGATCCTTATGAATGTTTGATTGTTCGAAGAAGTTTATTTTGACGCCTTTGAATTTTTTCGATATTAGGGGCCGAGGCGGTGCCCCATAGTTGAATACCGTAGCACCAGATAGGCTTTAAGTTAGAGTTGTAAAGTAGAGCTTGCAATCGAGACTAAGGACAGAATTTCTTGCAATAAGCCAATGAATTTTAATGGCTTTTAGTTTCATTTGAGTTAATTTTGCCTCTATATGGCATTTTCACGTTAATCGCCGATCCATGTAAATAACGAGATGCTTCATAACTGTTTTCGTGTACGCTTAGAAAAGCTGTATCGTCTGCAAATGTTGAAGTTTGGGTGTTGTTGTTTGTTGGCATGTCCGAAGTATAAATTAAGTATAAAAGAGGGCTGCCTTGGGTAACTCCAGCGCCAATTGGCTGAGGTGAATTTAAGAAATCTCCTTCTTTAATAATAAATTGACGGCCGACTATGTAGCTTTCTAACAGCCTGTGAGTGTTTGCTGGTTAATTTTGCTTCAATTTATGTAGTAAGCCTTCATGCCAGACTTTATCAAGTGCTGAGCAATATTTTTTTCTTCAAATGCATTTCTTATGACATTTACTATTCGATGAGTTTGTTCAATTGTGCTGAGTTTTCTTCTAAATCCAAACTGATGGTTTGAATACATCTATTGTCATTTAAAATTGGTGTTAATTTTGAAACTAATAATTTCTTAAACAGCTTTGACATATTTGATAATAAGCTAATAGGCCTATATGACTAAACTTTTGTTTGATCTTTCCCTGTCTTCGGTATCATGGTAACTAAGGAAACCTTCCATTCTTGAGTGTAGTATTCAAGCCGTAAAATAGCTCTAAAAGCATTTTATTACTGATCTTATCAATGCCAGGTGCCTTCTTAGTGTTTAAGTCACAAATAGCCTTTTCGATATCTCTTATTTCAAATCTTATGGGAATAGCTGCTCTAGCAGCAACAGGTGGTAACTCGTCCGCAATATCGTTAAATATATTTGGTGTAAATACGTTTTTCAAGTGACTCACAAACAGTTTTCCTTTTTCAATATCGTTTCTTGCCCAACTACCATTCAAGTTTCTTAATGGTGGCTTTGATATAACTGGTCTTTTTAGATTTCTAGCTGCACACCATAATGAGTAGTCAGATTGTGGAGTTGCATCAAGTTCATTAAGATATTTTTCTAGAGAAGCCGTTTTCTGGGTCTGCAGTAAGTTTCTAAGCCTTTTTGTGCACTCTTTAAATAAATTCTTAAGTTGCGGGGATCTGTGCAATTGCCACTTTCTTCGAACTCTTCTTTTTTCAGACAGGTGACGCTCGACATCTGTGGTATATATTTTAATATTTTTTGTTTTTTTTGTGCCAGTACTGGAATGTTGAACAGCTAGTTTCAGAAAACTGTCAAAATTAACTATAGAGCGATCTACATTCTCCGGTGTACTAAGCGGAATATTTTCTGTGCAATGGGTACTGAGATATTTTTTATATTTTTACCAATTAATTTGTGTAGCTGACGTCGCTAAGTAACCAGTCGGAGATACAATTCTATTGGGGTTCACTATAGTAACAATTGTAGGTGTGTGGTCAGGAGATAATTCTAAGGAAGCTTCAACATGGATCGATTCTATGGGGATGTTTTTAACCACTCCGAAATCGATAACATCTGGAATTTTTTGCTGATCGGTTGGCCAATATGTTGGTTGTCCGCTCGCTACCACATTTAAATCCATTTTAGAAATTGTGTTAAATAAAACACGACCTCTATAATTGGCAGTGTGGTTACCGCCACAATTGCTACATAAACCGTTGGGGTCGGTTTTATACTTATCGCAGAGAACTGTATCGTGTAATTCACCACATACTACACAAACAGGGGCTAAATAGCAGTATGCCTTAGTATAACCATATTCCTGACAGTTTAAACATTGAACGGGACCATTTCTTTTGTGTGGCTCTCTATAGTTATTCTTCTATAAAGAATATATTTCAAATTGTAAATCGGATGCGTTTCGTTTTTTTTAAGCTTTACGTCGCCGGGTTCAAACTCCACTCGAAAAAGTGGTTGGGGATTTTTTCTCCATTTTTAATATTTACTACATGTTTTATTTTGAAGCCTTTTTCTTCTAGGAATGTTTTTATCTATTCAGGGTCCACACATGAGTCAATTTTATTAATCACTACCTGAAGACCTTTACTGCTTTTCAGTTGGTATGTATAAAAGTTTTTTTTAAGTGCTTCAAATTTGTTTATTATCTTGCGAAAATCATTCTCA
This sequence comes from Pollenia labialis, assembly GCA_949318255.1. Classification (NCBI taxonomy): domain Eukaryota; kingdom Metazoa; phylum Arthropoda; class Insecta; order Diptera; family Polleniidae; genus Pollenia; species Pollenia labialis. Next base: position 138,312,987 of record OX439141.1, on the reverse strand, counting down.
TGATTGATTTGTATTTTAGTCTCGATTATACTACCACGCTTGATAGCAGCTACGTAAAACGAATTTTCACCTATCACCGATATCTTACTCTTTATAATCTCATTTAGGGTAGCCAGATTTTACATTCGGAAAAACAGTACATTGAGCACAAAAAAACAGTACAATCAAGAAAAAAACAGTACATTTTTTTTGGCAAAAAAACACAACTATTTTTTTAATTATTATATATTTAAAACTTTTGACTGAATATCCAACAATTATATAACGAAAAACACTTGAAATGTGTAACGTCAAAGGAATGATTTTGGTTTTATGGCATTTTATACGTATACGAAATTACTCCATTTGCGTTTAAAAAAAACACTAAATAAAAGCATTTGGCCCAAATGTTTTTTTTTTTTTAATTTGAAGAGAGCAAACCCATATAAGATAGGAGAAAAGCCTAACTTAGCTGCAATCAACTAACTTATTGATTGTGAAAATAGGACTTTCTTTAAGCATACAGGGGGTCGATTCTGGTTCTGTGAAACTGTGAAATGAAAAAAAACTTTTCATTTTCGTTTTTATGAGCAATTTTCACATTAGCACTTCACATTTACACAAAATTGCGATTCCCGTTCTTTTAATGAAAAAGTGTTTCATTCCATTGCAGCTGTGAAACTTTTGCAAGGCCCATTGAAAAGGTCTGCGCAAGAAGCCTGATGATCATTGTTTATGTTCTTTTTAGTTGTCAAAAGTTGTTTACATGTGCATGTATACGTTTATGGTATGCGACACATACACGTTTTTTCTTTTTGCTTTGTATATGTGGTAGTAAATTTTTGACAACTAAAAAGAAACGTTTTTTGTTTTTGTACAAGTAAGCAGACCTGATAGATGGGCCTTGCTTTTGTAACTATATTAATAAAATGTAAAAGTCAAATGCAGATATCGAAGCTTAGGATTTTGAAACGGCGCTAAGCCGCAAACGAGTTTTTTTTAATGCTTGAGCTGCTAGCATTTATTTTTGCTAAAAGAGCTTTTTTGAAGAGAGAAAAAAAAATACATTTTTATGGCTCCTCTTGTTTTATACAATATAATTTTTTTCAGTAAAGGAGTTTTTGTTGTTTTTTATTTTCATACATATACATATACCTACATATGTACATGGTTAATATTTTTAATTTAAAATAAATAATGAGTAAACCGAAAATTCCGAATTTGTTGCATTTGGGTTTTTTTCATGACCGATATTGCAACTGAAAGAAGTTGGCCCCAATGTCCTGCCCAAGTGCGCGCAAGAAATAGGAAAGGAAAAAATTTTACATAAAATGTGTTAATATATAAAAACAACAGCAATTTTTTTTACGGAAACAAATTTTTATTTAAAAATCAAGAGCAGTCATAAAAATGTAAAATCGATCAATCAATGAGTTGACAAATGAGTTTTTTGGGTAAACATCTTGCCCGCGCGACTACCCCAAAATATTTATTGCAGTAAATAATTTTGGCATAAAACTGACACCTACGAAAATAATGTTATTGACTTAAGTGAAAGTTTCTTTTTAGGGTATTAAAATAAAAGCTTGTTCTTGAAAAAGGTTTTTTACTTTTTATTTATTTTTGAATATCAATCGCATCAAGTTATTTAATTTACTTGTTTTTCTACACAAGTAAATTTCGCGACAAGTTTTTACATCGTGTAAATTGTGTGATGACAATTGGCAAGATTTTATATCATAGTGCCGGTCCAGACCTGCAATTTTTGTTGCATCAATTCTTGAGTCAATTTGTGAGAGTGGTGAGAAAGTTTGGGAGCGGAACTCATTTCACCAATAAAATCATGAATCTCTGCAACAAAAATTCCAAATTTGGACAATGAATTATAAATAAGGTAATGCCTCTATTAGTTGCTAGTAAAATTTTAAAGTAAAAGTTACTGCCAGGCCCATGATGTCTACAGGAACATTTCTTTCGCATATTTATATTGAAAACAATAATAAAAAACTAAAATGTGTTGTTGTTTTCAAAACAAATATACGAAAGAAATGTTCTTGTCGACATCGTGGGCCTGGGCCTTAATTTCTTTCGTTTAAGCTTTCGAGTTATTCTTAGCAAGCCTTTTCATTTGATACCTATGTATATTATAGGATTGCATTAAAAATAGCTAGATCGCCATTTTGGCTGTGCTGCTATGTTTGATTTAGAATGACGTTTCATAGTTTACAACATGGTGAAATAAAAAGGTGGCAGCACTACGCCAGATGACGATTTTTTGCTCCTGCATTGTTTGTCTAGGTTTATGTCAAAATTTTGTTTATGTTTAGGTACAATTTGTTTTGTGCTGAGATTATTGTATTTTAATAAAGTTTTTGATAATTTTTAATTAAAATAAATTAGATATTGACTATAATAATATAAAAATTGGCTAAAAATTTATTTATTTCATCACGTTCAGCGGCACGCTTTGATTTTTGTTAAAATTATTTTTTGACGCAAACGGTGAGTAATTTCCAATTTTGTTGTAATGTTGTATTTGTTGCCGTAACGATGACACCTACTTATTCCACCATGGTTTACAATGTATTGTCATCAAAACTGAACGTGAGTACATAATTTCAGCTCAGTCAATTGAACATATCTGCTTCAAATTGAGTTGCAAGGTTCCACCCAAACATACATTAATTGCAAGTTAAACAAAAGCTTTAAAAAAACGACCATAAGCCCAAAAAATTGTGAAATCATTAACAAATAAAAAGCCAAATAAAGATTTATTTAGTAATATGTTATTAAATATAAAACATAAACATTTTGTAGGCGGCTTTAAATTTTCTTTAAGCCGTCGCTTAACCTAAATTCTTCACCGCCGATGGTAATTACATATCTACTTTGTCATTTAATCAAGTGTAAAATTATACAAATACACAAAAAATATAATTAATTTAAAAAATGTTAGGATTATTAGTTTTAATGGAATTATCGAAATAAATTCGGAATGGTACAATGCAAGAAAACATTATTAACGTTTTTCGTCAGTAATGTTTTTTATTTTATCAAAAATTGGCATTTTATATGAATATAATAAGTTTAAAATCTGTAAATATGCATCTTTTTAGAAAATTATTATTTTTATTTCTCTAAATTATTATTTATCGTTGGCAATGTTCATATTTTTCTCTAAATAATTTAATTAAAATTATTTTTCACCGTTAAAATGAATGTGTAAAAATATGACATAAATGAAAAGTTTGTGACACTTCTTTGCACTGTTACACAGAACAAGAATCACATTACTGTGAAAATGTGCTCAGATAAAAAAAACTACGCACTTTATTTAATAATTTAACAACTTAATTTTATTTATTTATAATTTTTGTTTTCATTGTCATTTGTTTTATTACATTGTTTTGTTCTTTATGTAATGCCACAATTGTTTTTTTATTAGTTTATTTAGTTTTTTTTTAATCTTTTCTTTTTTTTTTACTGGCTGTGTTTTTGTTTATTTATTTTACAATCTTGTTTTCGTTATTTTGTTCAATTGCTTACTGTTTTAAATCGACCGTGTAAATATTTGTTTTAAAGTACGATAAAAGTCGCAAACTGCGTTTCAATATTTTTTTTAGAGAAAATTGTTTTGGTCTGGTTTGGCTTCCAAAAAATCTTTATTTTTCTAAAATGAATATTTTTTCAAAAAATCTCTTCTACATAAAAACTTAAACTGAAATGTTCCGCAAGTCATAGTTAAGCCTTAAAAATCACTTCCAGTTTTTTACCAAGTTTAGTTGAGATACAAGGTAAATAAATCATTAAGTTCATAAACTAAAAGATTCCTTGGAAAGATAAGGTGCTATATTTTGTTAATTCTTCAGCTCTATTTGATTCTAATAATATCTTTCTTTGGAGAAGTACTACTTTGTCCAATATTTACGTTTACTTAATACCGGAGCTGCTATCAACAACTACTCTTAGTTGGACTACTCTTTCCTTCTTCTTTATATTATTCATAAATTACCTAATTAAAATTAACTTGTTGCATTAGCTTTGAAAGTATATGATGCAGAGTTATTTTGAAATAATTCGTCAACTGGAGACAATTAGGTATGAATGAATATGAGTCAAATATTTATTTGTAAAATTTGTTCATTGTAAAAAAAAATTCATTAAGATAATTCATTTTATGGAGATCAAAATACGTTTAGATAAGAATGAAAAAGATGTATTTTTAAAATCAATTCATAGCTAAATTTAATGAAGTACATATTTTAGTTTAAACCACTACTTATAAGTAATTAAAATCAATAAAAAAAATTATAAATAATAGGTATGCCATAATATCTATAACAATATAAGTTCTCCACATTATTAAATGCATTACTGCCTGCGCTGAATCAGAAAAGCAAACTTATTTTACCATGTCAACGCAATCCTTATGATGCTACATATTAATCGTGTGATTATCATATATTTATATATATATATATTCCATTTTCCGGTAATTAAACACAAATATTTAATAATTTAATATATTATATGTTTGTTTCACTTAATACTAATATACTTTCTTTTACGATATGTCTTTTTGTTTCTAAAAAATACAAATTAATATATAATAACACATTTTAAAAAATAATAAAAATGATATTTTTCTTCAAAAATATATGGGTTATCTCATTTTTATCTGAAATATTTCAAATTGATTTTAAATCTCAAATAATTAACATTTTACAAAGTTTTTTGCTTTGCATGTAAACTTATGAAATTTTATGTTATTCTGCATTTAAGATGACGATATGTGCAGTTCTTTTAATTTTTTTCCAATAATTTTTTCCTACAAAAAATGCAACAGACAGACACTTTGGCTGGTTGCCTTTGCCAAAAATATTTTACACACACAAATACACACAGGCATTTCGAGCTGTAGTCATTCAAACTGTCGAGCAACAACAACATTACTAGTGAGGATCGTTTTTAAAACTTTTTTTTTCCTCATTTTACATGACTGAAGAAAGGCAAAATTGGATTTTTCCTCAAAAACATGAATGAATTTGCCGAAATATTAACAATTCATTCATGACTGTGAAAAAAGTTACATATTTAATTTTTCATTTATGTAAAAGATTCAAGAATGGTTGAATATGAGCGATCACATATGACCTTCTCTGAACTCTGATTTAAAACAAATATAAAAAATTAATATTTACCAAAAATAAAAATATTTTTTAATTCTAATCCATGAATTAATGGCCTGTTCAACTATATCGACAGCAAATCGAAGCGATCGCCATCCATTCGCTCGATTTCGAATCAGATTGGGTTCAACAATCTCGACAGCTTTCGATCGCTTGCTCTTACGAGTGCAAATATTTGTTACTTACGTACTAAAAAAATAAAGTATTGCCATATAAGATATTTCTATATTTTGTTGCTTTTTTGTTCAAAAGTATCAAAAATAATACTTATTTGCTTGATAACAAATACAACCACGTTTGAAATTTTATCAGCTGTATAAAAATGTCAAAAATAAAAAAACCTTTTTTGTTGAAAAAAAAACTTAAGAAAAGTGTAAACAAAAGTTGAATTTAAAATAAATAATACAAAAAATAAATATTTAAGCCAATCAAACAAAATGCAAAAGAAAATTAAATAAGTCCCAAGTCAATATTTGTATAGCATCAGCTTGCTCCTCGGCAGTAGATGCATTTGGTGACAAATTAACTACAGTTGTTCCTTAGAAACCGTATTCCTCTTTTTTACCTGAAGAGCAGTTTGTATTTTATTTCTCACTATCGACCTCTATCCTTCATCGTTTGGATGAAGTTTTAAAATGGTTGCTGTTTTCCTCCAAAATTTGTAGTGTTTCAAATAATATTAAGGGACCTGTCGCAGCTTTAGAAACTCTTGGTGGTGATTCTGATATCTGCTGACTGAGTTTCAGCACTTTTAACTTTACCCTCCAACATGCTACAACAAGGTGTTACAGCCGAGGACCAAAGCAGCGTCGGATCAATTATATGGTCTAGCGAAGTTAAATAGTTTTGCTTATAGGTACCACCAACAGTGTCTTGCAGGCTTTTGTTGTTTTCAGAAATTTTTTCCCACTTTGCAATTGAACGCATGGATGGAGTTATGACGTCTAGATTTAAGCCTATTATTTTCGGTTACTTGTCCATCGAAAATTTATTTGCTCCATACGCTGGTGCACCTCTCGCCAAGTTAGGATTTTCCTCTATATATTCGCCTAATGTTAGCAGTATATGGCACTCATTTATTTCTCTCAAAAAGCGTTTTCGAGATATTGGCGAAAAATATGTTTTTCTGCAGTTGTTTTAGCTAGTTATTTTGAAAAATCTCAAGAATTGTTCATCTGAATTGTTAAAACTATTGAATACAAATGATTTTCCTCTTTCAGCACATACATATGTATTTATACTGTGTTGTTCGGTTAAAAATTTACTATACCCATACCACAGTAGTGTAGAGGGTATTATGCATTTGTGCTGATGTGTGTAACACCTTAAAATATTGGTCCTAGACCAACCTTAAAGTATACCGATCGACTCAGAACTCGTTCTGAGTTGATCTAACGATGTCCGTCCGGCTGGGTGTCCATGTAATCTTGTGTAAAAAGTACAGGTCGCAATTTTGGCACAACGACTTAGCCTATTGAAAATGGGCCAAGGGGAGATAGGGGGCAATTTCTGTCCCTCAGAAACTATCAAACCGATTTTAATGAAATTGAAAATGTAGATAGATCCATATTATAACGGACACATAAGCTATGCATTGTTAAAAAAAATGGAACCACGAGGGGAGATGAGGGCAGTATTTGCCTCTCAGAAACATCAAACCGATTTTAATGAAATTTAAAACATAGATATATATATATATCTATATCATATAGCCATACGCTCTCGAAAATTTGTTTTTAAAAATTGTGGTGTAGGGTATCATATGGTCGTAGATTTCGACATTTTTGGATATACATATGTAATATAACTCCAGACAAACACGATTTTCGGGAATATATCAAAAACGCTTAAGAGAGAAATAAATGAGTGACATATTAGTGTTCAGCCCCCCCCCCCCCAATTAAACTTAAACAAAATCTTATTTTTAAGCCTAATTTTTTGTGGCGTATTGTAATCAATAAAAGGTTTTTATTTAATATAATTAACATTTGTTCTTAATTTTAATTTATAATTTATTTAAATTACTCTTAAATATTTCTTGTTTCTTTTTGTAAATTCCATGATTCGACAACAAAACATCAAGTGAGTGGCTTTGACATTTGTTTTCGTAATGTCGACAATACCTTCGATATTAATAAACCGCTTTTTGTATGAAAGTACTTACGTTTTCTTTCGAGTTGTCGTCTAAACGAATGTTCGTATAGAATAAAGTTAGTTGAACCCAAAACAGTTTTCGATCGCTTAGAATGCGATCGAAGTCGTTCTTTCGAAATCGTTGAACAGGCCATAATAAATAAAATTAGATCTTACCTGACTATTTTCTATTTTTCAGACGCAAATCAGAAATAAGTTTTATTTTGTTTGTTTACCAAACAGTAGAGTCCCAAGCCGATCGAATTTGATGCCGCAAGTGATTTGTTGCAAAAATTGCCAGCCGCAGGTTAAATTCGGATGTAAGCCGGATAAATTTTACCATCAACGGCGACTGTTTACAAAAACTAATGCTGCTTGGCTCAGCCATTCAGCGCAGGTCACTTTGGATTAATTACGACAGCACAATAAACACAGCAAGGCAAAGTTACTTATATTTATTTAAGACACTTTTTGTTTACAAAACAACAACAATATTTTTAAACCATTGTAAAATGTTAGAACATTATGACAATATAACATGATTCACAAGGTGTGCGTGAATACCCCAAATATATTTTCTGAGCGTGAGGTAGATTTTGAAACATGCTATACAATTGCCACGAATTCCAAATCTTTCTAACATTTGTATTAATTTGCTATGTGATAGAGTGTCAAAAGCTTTGCTATTCCTGCGGGAAATTCTTTCTGGCTTTCAGCGAGATTGTCTTTACGGAAGTTACCTGTCTGAAGAAAGACGATTTTTACAAACGAGGTATGCTTTTGCACATGGGATGCATTAGACGAGAAAGCTAATTGGTGATGATGATGAGAAAAATGTAGAAGAAGATGGTGTAACGGTTTATGATTATGATGAAACGATGTTAGAAGAAGATGAAGAAGAAGGACCGACTGATATGTTATGAAAATAAAGATCGAATGATTGAATGCCCAAACCAGCACCATAAATGAATTAGGACATCCACCCGGTCCGATGCATAATGTTAAAAGGTCTGTGAAGTTTGAATGCTGAATGAAAATGAAGATTGAATGATTACAATACCACCACTATGCATGAATGAGGACTCCCGTCTGGTCAATATAAGTACAGTACTTTTCGCTTATAGTCCATTCTGCTTAAAGGCCAAAAACGGATATAAGCCAAAACTGTTATATTCACATGCAGATTTTTTCGAATTTCATACAAATTATTTGTCCTAAGGTCCATTTCGCTTGTAGTCCATTTTCGTTTAAAAGCCACATTTTCTTAGCATGCGAATGTAATTCTGTATGCAAAAATGTTCGCTTATAGTCCACTCTGTTTTTTTATATTTTTTTAATCAACTTGTAACATGTTTTTATTTACATTTCTGATGACTATTATAAATGTCAAATTTCGCAATTTATATTTCATAACATGGTGTCTTCATCGACCATTTTTGTTTTTATTGTATTATTTTTTGTTTTAACTATTTATTTAAATTAAATCAAAATTTGGTTATGTTTTAAATAAACTTTTGTTTTGTTTATAAAAGAGCAGTTTTATTAAAGAAAATAATTTTTATAAAGTCCAAAATGTGGGTTATACACTTATAAGCCATAAAATGGCTTATAAAAAAAATCGGTTATAGTCCAAATTCGCTTATAGTCCACAAAAGTTATGCAACTATAGTAGTGGACTATAAGCGAAAAGTACTGTATGACGTATTAATGTTGAATGATGTTTGAAGTAAAAAGCGAATGATTGGATGATATGACATGTATGAATAAGGTTAACGTATAAAGAATGAATGTTGAATGTAGGCTCCTCCGAAGCCAATGATTAGTAAATATTTAGTGAATATATCGAATGCATCCACCAACAGTGCAACAAGTTTAAAATTATTTTTTTATCTGTGATAATCTTTTCGAGTACACTGGAGCCATGTGATTTTATATTTCTAAACTTAATCCAGGGGGTCGATTCTGGTTCTGTGAAACTGTGAAATGAAAAAAAACTTTTCATTTTCGTTTTTATGAGCAATTTTCACATTAGCACTTACACAAAATGCGATTCCCGTTCTTTTAATGAAAAAGTGTTTCATTCCATTGCAGCTGTGAAACTTTTGCAAGGCCCATTGAAAAGGTCTGCGCAAGAAGCCTGATGATCATTGTTTATGTTCTTTTTAGTTGTCAAAAGTTGTTTACATGTGCATGTATACGTTTATGGTATGCGACACATACACGTTTTTTCTTTTTGCTTTGTATATGTGGTAGTAAATTTTTGACAACTAAAAAGAAACGTTTTTTGTTTTTGTACAAGTAAGCAGACCTGATAGATGGGCCTTGCTTTTGTAACTATATTAATAAAATGTAAAAGTCAAATGCAGATATCGAAGCTTAGGATTTTGAAACGGCGCTAAGCCGCAAACGAGTTTTTTTTAATGCTTGAGCTGCTAGCATTTATTTTTGCTAAAAGAGCTTTTTTGAAGAGAGAAAAAAAATACATTTTTATGGCTCCTCTTGTTTTATACAATATAATTTTTTTCAGTAAAGGAGTTTTTGTTGGTTTTTATTTTCATACATATACATATACCTACATATGTACATGGTTAATATTTTTAATTTAAAATAAATAATGAGTAAACCGAAAATTCCGAATTTGTTGCATTTGGGTTTTTTTCATGACCGATATTGCAACTGAAAGAAGTTGGCCCCAATGTCCTGCCCAAGTGCGCGCAAGAAATAGGAAAGGAAAAAATTTTACATAAAATGTGTTAATATATAAAAACAACAGCAATTTTTTTTACGGAAACAAATTTTTATTCAAAAATCAAGAGCAGTCATAAAAATGTAAAATCGATCAATCAATGAGTTGACAAATGAGTTTTTTGGGTAAACATCTTGCCCGCGCGACTACCCCAAAATATTTATTGCAGTAAATAATTTTGGCATAAAACTGACACCTACGAAAATAATGTTATTGACTTAAGTGAAAGTTTCTTTTTAGGGTATTAAAATAAAAGCTTGTTTTTGAAAAAGGTTTTTTACTTTTTATTTATTTTTGAATATCAATCGCATCAAGTTATTTAATTTACTTGTTTTTCTACACAAGTAAATTTCGCGACAAGTTTTTACATCGTGTAAATTGTGTGATGACAATTGGCAAGATTTTATATCATAGTGCCGGTCCAGACCTGCAATTTTTGTTGCATCAATTCTTGAGTCAATTTGTGAGAGTGGTGAGAAAGTTTGGGAGCGGAACTCATTTCACCAATAAAATCATGAATCTCTGCAACAAAAATTCCAAATTTGGACAATGAATTATAAATAAGGTAATGCCTCTATTAGTTGCTAGTAAAATTTTAAAGTAAAAGTTACTGCCAGGCCCATGATGTCTACAGGAACATTTCTTTCGCATATTTATATTGAAAACAATAATAAAAAACTAAAATGTGTTGTTGTTTTCAAAACAAATATACGAAAGAAATGTTCTTGTCGACATCGTGGGCCTGGGCCTTAATTTCTTTCGTTTAAGCTTTCGAGTTATTCTTATGCGCCCCATACACTTTTCAATTCAATTGTCAACTGAGTCTTTCAACTGAATTGATACTTGGCCACACACTTCTTCAACTGAATTGAAAGATTTTAATTCAACTGTCAAATTTAGATTTTTTTACAATTTTACAAAAATTTATTTTCTCTCCAAGTATCAATGTTTGCCACCAATGTCATTTTTTTATTTAAAATTTTATTGAAATTAAAGACAATTTTAAAAATATTTCACTTTTTCTTTGCAAAAAAAAATTACAAACATAAATTTTGACAGCTGATCAAGAGACTTAAGCACACACAGTACAATCGAATTGAAAGACTTGGAGTCAACTTGAAAAAATCAAAATCTTTTGATTTTTCTTCAACCAACTCGACAACCGTCAAACTAATCAACTGACAAGGCCATACACGCTTTGATTTGGACAACAACCGACTCAGTTGACAATTGAATTGAATCGTGTATGGTCTGCTTTAGCAAGCCTTTTCATTTGATACCTATGTATATTATAGGATTGCATTAAAAATAGCTAGATCGCCATTTTGGCTGTGCTGCTATGTTTGATTTAGAATGACGTTTCATAGTTTACAACATGGTGAAATAAAAAGGTGGCAGCACTACGCCAGATGACGATTTTTTGCTCCTGCATTGTTTGTCTAGGTTTATGTCAAAATTTTGTTTATGTTTACAATTTGTTTTGTGCTGAGATTATTGTATTTTAATAAAGTTTTTGATAATTTTTAATTAAAATAAATTAGATATTGACTATAATTTTAATTAGGCTTAAGTTCATTAAATTTAATTTTCATTAAATTATTTTTATGAAGAAAGGAATTTTACAACATGAAAATTAATTAAAATTTTTATTGATAATTTTTCATTCTTGACTCAATCTGGGCTCGAACCCAGGTGTTTACGGACAGGTTACCCTGACATGTTTCGATTGCAACCACTCAATCTCTTCAGAGGGTTTGACGTTTAACACTCGCAGCCATCGACGACTGCTGACGTCATTAGTCAAACATCAATTCTTAAACCAAATTGTATTCAACCTTTTTTGGTAGATCGAAATTTGCTTTTTGAATGATTATCTATTTTAATTTATTTTAACATGTTATTCCTTTACTTCTCTTTTTTCGTACTTTTGTCAAGAATTCTTCTTGAAGTTCAAAGTACATATATTTTTTGTTTTTTCATTTTTTTGTCTTTCTTTTTCTTGTTGACCTTTTCAGCACAACTTGAAGGACAAATGCAAACATAGAGCTCGTGCCTTAGCTTTAACAATTATTAGTATTGTGGTTATTTTATTGAACTATTTATGGTTTTTAATCCAAATTTTTAATATTTTTAATTAGGCTTAAGTTGATTAAATTTAATTTTCATTAAATTATTTTTATGAAGAAAGGAATTTTACAACATGAAAATTAATTAAAATTTTTATTGATAATTTTTCATTCTTGACTCAATCTGGGCTCGAACCCAGGTGTTTACGGACAGGTTACCCTGACATGTTTCGATTGCAACCACTCAATCTCTTCAGAGGGCTTGACGTTTAACACTCGCAGCCATCGACGACTGCTGACGTCATTAGTCAAACATCAATCCTTAAACCAAATTGTATTCAACCTTTTTTGGTAGATCGAAATTTGCTTTTTGAATGATTATCTATTTTAATTTATTTTAACATGTTATTCCTTTACTTCTCTTTTTTCGTTAAAGCTAAGGCACGAGCTCTATGTTTGCATTTGTCCTTCAAGTTGTGCTGAAAAGGTCAACAAGAAAAAGAAAGACAAAAAAATGAAAAAACAAAAAATATATGTACTTTGAACTTCAAGAAGAATTCTTGACAAAAGTACGAAAAAAGAGAAGTAAAGGAATAACATGTTAAAATAAATTAAAATAGATAATCATTCAAAAAGCAAATTTCGATCTACCAAAAAAGGTTGAATACAATTTGGTTTAAGGATTGATGTTTGACTAATGACGTCAGCAGTCGTCGATGGCTGCGAGTGTTAAACGTCAAGCCCTCTGAAGAGATTGAGTGGTTGCAATCGAAACATGTCAGGGTAACCTGTCCGTAAACACCTGGGTTCGAGCCCAGATTGAGTCAAGAATGAAAAATTATCAATAAAAATTTTAATTAATTTTCATGTTGTAAAATTCCTTTCTTCATAAAAATAATTTAATGAAAATTAAATTTAATGAACTTAAGCCTAATTAAAAATATTAAAAATTTGGATTAAAAACCATAAATAGTTCAATAAAATAACCACAATACTAATAATTGTTAAAGCTAAGGCACGAGCTCTATGTTTGCATTTGTCCTTCAAGTTGTGCTGAAAAGGTCAACAAGAAAAAGAAAGACAAAAAAAATGAAAAAACAAAAAATATATGTACTTTGAACTTCAAGAAGAATTCTTGACAAAAGTACGAAAAAAGAGAAGTAAAGGAATAACATGTTAAAATAAATTAAAATAGATAATCATTCAAAAAGCAAATTTTCGATCTACCAAAAAAGGTTGAATACAATTTGGTTTAAGGATTGATGTTTGACTAATGACGTCAGCAGTCGTCGATGGCTGCGAGTGTTAAACGTCAAGCCCTCTGAAGAGATTGAGTGGTTGCAATCGAAACATGTCAGGGTAACCTGTCCGTAAACACCTGGGTTCGAGCCCAGATTGAGTCAAGAATGAAAAATTATCAATAAAAATTTTAATTAATTTTCATGTTGTAAAATTCCTTTCTTCATAAAAATAATTTAATGAAAATTAAATTTAATGAACTTAAGCCTAATTAAAAATATTAAAAATTTGGATTAAAAACCATAAATAGTTCAATAAAATAACCACAATACTAATAATTGACTATAATAATATAAAAATTGCCTAAAAATTTATTTATTTCATCACGTTCAGCGGCACGCTTTGATTTTTGTTAAAATTATTTTTTGACGCAAACGGTGAGTAATTTCCAATTTTGTTGTAATGTTGTATTTGTTGCCGTAACGATGACACCTACTTATTCCACCATGGTTTACAATGTATTGTCATCAAAACTGAACGTGAGTACATAATTTCAGCTCAGTCAATTGAACATATCTGCTTCAAATTGAGTTGCAAGGTTCCACCCAAACATACATTAATTGCAAGTTAAACAAAAGCTTTAAAAAAACGACCATAAGCCCAAAAAATTGTGAAATCATTAACAAATAAAAAGCCAAATAAAGATTTATTTAGTAATATGTTATTAAATATAAAACATAAACATTTTGTAGGCGGCTTTAAATTTTCTTTAAGCCGTCGCTAAACCTAAATTCTTCACCGCCGATGGTAATTACATATCTACTTTGTCATTTAATCAAGTGTAAAATTATACAAATACACAAAAAATATAATTAATTTAAAAAATGTTAGGATTATTAGTTTTAATGGAATTATCGAAATAAATTCGGAATGGTACAATGCAAGAAAACATTATTAACGTTTTTCGTCAGTAATGTTTTTTATTTTATCAAAAATTGGCATTTTATATGAATATAATAAGTTTAAAATCTGTAAATATGCATCTTTTTAGAAAATTATTATTTTTATTTCTCTAAATTATTATTTATCGTTGGCAATGTTCATATTTTTCTCTAAATAATTTAATTAAAATTATTTTTCACCGTTAAAATGAATGTGTAAAAATATGACATAAATGAAAAGTTTGTGACACTTCTTTGCACTGTTACACAGAACAAGAATCACATTACTGTGAAAATGTGAAAACAATTTGTTTCATTCCATTTGTTCTTCTCATATGAAAACATTCGAATTTATTTATCATTTTTTCACTAAACGAGAATCAGAAACTCTAGGAATATGTGAAAAAAATTTTCATTTCACAGTTTCACAGAACCAGAATCGACCCCCTGGTAGTAAAAGCAATTTTCACCACACACATAGTTGCACAAGTCATATAGAATTTGAGGAAATGTATGTGTCCTAAGTAAATTTTCCAATTTCAAAAAATTTTTAAACTATTTACGGACAATTTTACCAAGTTTAGCTGTAATCTATAAAATCCAAAAAACATAGTTTGGTGTATTTTTATTTAACAAAATCTGAAAATATTAAAATAGTAAAAAACAAGTTTCAATAAAAATTAACGTAGCTTTTCTTTATTTCAAAAGTAGTTTAGGTAGAGAAAAGTGGTCCTGAAAGGAATTAGGTATTTTTATAAATTTTGAGCCCGGAGAATTAAGCCCGGAGCCCGAATATTAAAAACAAATTCTAGGAATTAAAGATAATTGGGTTGGAATAAGTATTTATTTAGTATTTAAAAAAATAATATTTTTAACAAAATTTCGATTTTGTTTTTGTCTTTCTCAGGTGTTTAAAGGAAAATACTATTGGAAGAGGTAGCCATAAAATCATATGTCTTAAAAATAATAACATGACAATATACAACTGCTGCGAGTCATCCATTATAATTAAGATTTCTACTGCGTATTTATGAGAAAACAATAACCACAGCGTAAAAAGTCCTATTATTATTTCAAAGCTTTTGTTGTTATGCTATGAACTGTTAAATATTAGTATATTTTAAAAATATGACTAAAACAGGGGTTTTCTTAATATCTTGGTTTTTTGTAGACTGAACAAAAAAAAAACAGTACAAAAAGCAGTACAAGTGTAAAAAACAGTACATTTGCGTACTGTTTTGGACATTATGTATAAAACAGTACAATTGCAAAAAATCAGTACATGTACTGTTAAAAACAGTACGTATGGCAACCCTAATCTCATTTGAGTTTAAGATATATCGGGGGAGGCTTGGACGATTTTATGACGTTTGGTGCTTCAGAGAATTCATCCTCCAGAATTGCAAAACGATTTTGAGAATTACTCTTATCAAAAGATGGTACTTTTGAGGCCGAAGCAGCTGCTGCAGAGGTAGTGCTGCGACCCCGTTTAAGCACTGTTATGTACCTGTCCATACCAACTTGTACTTGAGGCTTTTGACAACTTTTTTTTTTTAATACCCACTTTCGGGAACCATAGATCTCCCCGAGTCCAAGCTTTATAACTGAAGTAAATGGTAAATTCCTTCTTAAACACGTCGGTATAGAAATCTGTCAAATCGGTTAAAAAATGGCTGAGTTATGAGCAAAAAACCACGACTACCTCTAATATTTTCCAAAAATCCCTTGTGGTTGTTGTTTTTTTTTTTGTTTGTGCTTTTATTCGAACGTGTTGAATGTTAGGCATATCAAACACACACATGTTTGTACATGATTGGTCGCTTAAATTGAAAAATACGTACCAACATATTAAATAAGCAAAGTGACGGAATATATTCTACTTTAATTCTTTATTGGCGTAAGCGTTAATGGCTGAGTTGTCTGGGCGGTTGGTCACGCAGCGTCGTTAGTAGTTGCCGGGGTTCAAATCTCGGCATCCACCTTTTCAAAAAAAAATTTTTTTTAACTTTTTTTATATTCTATAAACGATTTTAAAATAATTCAGCAATTTTTCTTTTTTTTGACAATGTTAATATTAATCGTTCGCTTAATTACATGTAAAACAAAAATCATATTCCATAACTATTTTTTGTTGTTTATTTTTTATACCCTTCACCACTGGTGGAAAAAGGGTATATACAAGTTTGTCATTCCGTTTGTAATTTCTACAATATTGATCTTAGACCCTATAAAGTATATATATTCTGGGTCCTTATGAGGAGAGAAGTTGATTTAACGATATCCGTCCGTCTGTCCGTCTTACGTTTGATATGTGTTTTCCGGAGACTCCAGACATGATAGCGGCTAGACTGTTTTACATTTATGTTACATATAGTCCACCATTTCTTGCTATTGAAATTTAGCAAGATCGGTCCACAAATGGCTGAGATATGACCAAAAAACCACGACTGCCTCTAATTTTTTCCAAAAATCCCTTGTTGTTGTTGTATTTTTATTACTTTTTTCTGTATATTTGGAGAACGGCGAGAGCCAAAGTTTCCAAATAAGGTACAAACATTAAGGTTATAAATGCACACCATCCCACAAAATGTGGGCGGGATTGAAGAAGTGGGCGTGGTACCTCCCATACAAAAAATATAAAAAATTGTATACAAACCTGAATTTGTTGACTTTAATATGACCTATGGCTACGCCTTATATATCAAATCGGAAATCTTTAGTAGAAATTATTTTCTGAAAATTTCGGAAAAATCGGTTCAGATACAAAAAAGTTATGACCAAAATTAAATTTTTTTTTTTAAAATACCCATTTTCGGTAACGATGGATCTTTCCGAGTCCAAGTTTCATAACATAAGTAAATGGTAAATTTCTTCTTAAACACGTCGGTATACAAATCTGTCAAATCGGTTAAAAAATGACTGAGTTATAATCAAAATACTGAAATCCCAAAAATTACTCATTTTTTTATAATTAAGTTTGTTTTTTTATAATTAAATTTGTTTTTATACCCTTCACCTCAGGTGGAAAAGGGTATATATAAGTTTGTCATTCCGTTTGTAATTTCTACAATATTGATCTAAGACCCTATAAAGTATATATATTCTGGGTCCTTATGGGGAGAGAAGTTGATTTAACGATATCCGTCCGTCTGTCCGTCTGTCCGTCTGTCCGTCTGACCGTCTGTCCGTCTGTCCGTCTGTCCGTCTGTCCGTCTGTCCGTCTGTCCGTCTTACGTTTGATATGTGTTTTCCGGAGACTCCAGACATGATAGCGCCTAGGTTGTTTTACATATGTGTCACATATAGTCTACCATCGGTTGCTATTGAAATTCAGCAAGATCGATCTACAAATGGCTGAGTTATGAGCAAAAAACCACGACTACCTCTAATATTTTCCAAAAATCCCTTGTGGTTGTTGTAATTTTATTACTTTTTGCTGTATATCTGGGGAACGGCAAAAGCCAAAGCTTCCAAATTAGGTACACACATTTAGGTAGCCCATACACACAATCCTACAAAATGTGGGCGGGATTGGAAAAGTGGGCGTGGTACCTCCCGTACAAAAAAAATTAAAAATTGTATAAAAACCTAAAATTTAGGGCTGTCCTATAGATATGACTTATATACCAAAATATCGAAAATTTTTAGAAGAACATATTTTATAAAAAATTCAGAAAAATCGGTTCAGATACAAAAAAGTTATGACCAACACTAATTTTTTTTTTAAATACCCACTATCGGGAACCATAGATCTCCCCGAGTCCAAGCTTTATAACACAAGTAAATGGTAAATTCCTTCTTAAACACGTCGGTATATAAATCTGTCAAATCGGTTAAAAAATGGCTGAGTTATGAGCAAAAAACCACGACTACCTCTAATATTTTCCAAAAACCCCTTGTGGTTGTTGTAATTTTATTACTTTTTGCTGTATATCTGGGGAACGGCAAAAGCCAAAGTTTCCAAATTAGGTACACACATTTAGGTAGCCAATACACACCATCCTACAAAATATGGGCGGGATTGGAGAAGTGGGCGTGGTACCTCCCGTACAAAAAAAATTAAAAATTGTATAAAAACCTAAATTTTAGGGCTGCCATATGCCCTATGGATATGACTTATATACCCAAATATCGAAAATTTTTAGTAGAACATATTTTATAAAAAATTCAGAAAAATCGGTTCAGATACAAAAAAGTTATGACCAAAATTAATTTTTTTTTTTTAAATACCCACTTTCGGGAACCATTGATTTCCCCGAGTCCAAGCTTTATAACACAAGTAAATGGTAAATTCCTTCTTAAACACGTCGGTATATAAATCTGTCAAATCGGTTAAAAAATGGCTGAGTTATGAGCAAAAAACCATGACTACCTCTAATATTTCCAAAAAAAAATCTCTTGTAGTTGTTGTTTTTTTGTTTGTGCTTTTATTCGAACGTGTTGAATGTTAGGCATATCAAACACACACATGTTTGTACATGATTGGTCGCTTAAATTGAAAAATACGTACATACCTACATATTAAACAAACAAAGTGACGGAATATATTCTACTTTAATTCTTTACTTGCATAAGCGTTAATGGCTGAGTTGTCTGGGCGGTTGCTGAAAGCAGCGTTGTTAGTAGCTGCCGGGGTTCAAATCCGGCATCCACCTTTTCAAAAAAAATTTTTTTTAACTTTTTTTATATTCTATAAACGATTTTAAAATAATTCAGCAGTTTTTGATTTTTTTGACAATGTAAATAACAAAAGTTACTTTATGTAATAACAAAAACTTAATTTTCGATTATTTGACATAAATTATTCGTTAATCAAAACTAAGCAATTTTAAATTATTCAAACAGTTAATTGCCCAGAACTAATCGATTAATCGAACAACCGATAATCCTTTGAATAGCTCTTATGTAATGAGCTTAAGGTTCATATAAGAGTTCTTTGTACCAAATCTTATCTAGTTATCTACATCTATGTAAATGAGCTTTGTCACAAATCGATTTTTAAGAGGGAATCAATTCTGGATCTACCAGCATATAAAGGTTGTCGTCGTTTAATTTTGTATCAATACCAAATACTAACATTAATAAGAACTATTTCCGGTAGTGTTATTTGTATGGGAGGGAGTATGGTCAAATATTGATTTATTTTAATTAAATTTAATTAAGGTAACAACATAATAAGATAGTTTGTAGGCATGGACTCCATTCCGAAAAGAAGTATGTTAGATGGCTATGTGAAATTACTGATAAACTTTCACCATTTAGTATAATTATACCCTTCACCTCATGTGGAAAAGGGTATATATAAGTTTGTCATTCCGTTTGTAATTTCTACAATATTGATCTTAGACCCTATAAAGTATATATATTCTGGGTCCTTATGGTGAGAGAAGTTGATTTAATGATATCCGTCCGTCTGTCCGTCTGTCCGTCTTACGTTTAATATGTGTTTTCCGGAGACTCCAGACATGATAGCGGCTAGGTTGTTTTACATTTGTGTCACATATAGTCTACCATCGGTTGCTATTGAAATTCAGCAAGATCGATCGACAAGTGGCTGAGTTATGAGCAAAAACCACGACTACCTCTAATATTTTCCAAAAATCCCTTGTGGTTGTTGTAATTTTATTACTTTTTGCTGTATATCTGGGGAACGGCAAAAGCCAAAGTTTCCAAATTAGGTACACACATTTAGGTAGCCAATACACACCATCCTACAAAATGTGGGCGGGATTGGAGAAGTGGGCGTGGTACCTCCCGAACAAAAAAAATTAAAAATTGTATAAAAACCTAAAATTTAGGGCTGCCATATGTCCTATGGATATGACTTATATACCAAAATATCGAAAATTTTTAGTAGAACATATCTTATAAAAAATTCAGAAAAATCGGTTCAGATACAAAAAAGTTATGACCAAAACTAATTTTTTTTTTTAAATACCCACTTTCGGGAACCATAGATCTCCCCGAGTCCAAGCTTTATAACACAAGTAAATGGTAAATTCCTTCTTAAACACGTAAATATTAAATATTAATAAATTGTTTAAATAAATATGGTTTATAAACTAACATATATGGCTAATTTGGTTATTATTTCTAAATTTGGTACTATGTACTATTTGAAACAACAAAGCGTTATTTATATAACTTCTTGTTCTTATCTCACCATGGTGAAGGGTATTTAAGATTCGGCATAGCCGAATATAGCACTCTTACTTGTTTTTTTATAATTAAGTTTGCTTAAATATATGTACATATATGTAGATATTTATACATACATATATGCCTATAAGCCAATTTAATGGAAATGTTATTTTTAAGCACGTTGGTATATAAATCTGCCAAATCGGTTAAAAATGGTTTAGTTATGTGCAAAATACTCCAAAAAAGGATTGAAAACATTAACTTAAATTCTATAGCTGTATTATGACCTATTCATACGTTTTAGATATCAAAATATCGGAAATGTTTAGAAGAACACAATATTGGAAATCTTTAGAAAAACTCGGAATATCGGTAAAAAAAAAGTAATGTCAAAAATATAGTTTTTTTTTAATACCTATTTTCGGGAACCATAGAACTTCCCGACTACCAGTTTTATCACCAAAGTAAATGGTAACTTTATACTTTAAGATGTCGACATGACCAAATACTGAAATTCGATCAAAACTAAACGTGCTATATATTAATTAAACTTTTAATATATTTAATAGCACGCAATCATGTGCAAATGATTAAATAAAACTAAACGATATATATTTTATAAATATACATGTATATATACATATATTTATATATATATATATATATATATATATATATATGCACAGCAGGCTGTTTGGTTGCAGGAAAAAACTTAACTTTTGGTAATGCAAAATAGTAAATTACCAGTTAACAAACATATATGTACAGAAATTTTATCATTAAACCTTAAAATAACGAAGCTATATCATTTATAGTACCAACCGAAACTTTTGATTGCATCATTTTACTAAGTGGCACTTTTGGATGCCTGCATTCAAATTTCACGCAAAGTAATTGTTGCCAGATGTGTGATTTATTGTGGCGTTTTTTCTGTGACGCCGTCATTTTTCCTACTTGGCTTTGAGTTTTATCTTGATTGTTTAGGCAATGACCGTGCACACACGAGACTTATTAGATAAAATTGCAATTTTTAGGCAAGCGAAACACTGTTTTTATAGAAGAAAAATTTTATTTAACAGAAAAATTGATTTTTTATCTAAATAAAAATTAAATATTCGATTGATTGGTTTTAAATTATTTTGTTGTTGTGCGTCCGGCAGTATTGCAGATTATTTAAGGAATGTAACTTTAAAAACAATTGAGGGCGTGATTTTTGGAAACTCTAATGTTTATGGGGTAAAAAAGGGTAAACATGGGTAAATTCGGAAACATTATATATCCAAAACTAAAATGTTCTGAGTGATAAAACTCTATTAGAACATTTTCTTGTTCTTCAACTGGTTCTTTTAGAAATTTCGTTAGCATTGGACCTGGAACATAAAATTAAACATGAAAGTGAATGAGAATCTGTGAGAGGGATCTTCTTAGTACCTTTCCGTTTTTAACTGGTACTTTTTTTAATATTCGTCAATATTGGACCTGGAAACATTAAATTAAACATGCAATGTTCTGAGCGGACGAGAATCTATAAAAGGGAAATTTTTTTCTTTTTTAACAGGTTCTTTTGCACTTTCGTTAGTAATAGACTTAGAACCATAAAATTAAACATGCAAGGTCCTGACTGAATGAGAATCTGTAAGAGGGGCTTTTCGGGACTCTTGTTGTTGTTTAACATGCAAGGTCCTGAGGGGATGAGAATCTGCAAGAGGATCTTTTTAGTATATCTTCGTTCTTTCACTGGTACTTTTTTTAATTTTCGTTAGTATTGGACCTAGAAACATAAAATTTAACATGTAATGTCCTGAGTTAATCAGAATCTGCAACTGGGGCTTTTTTGTTCTTTAACTGATACTTTCAGAATTTGCGTTACCATTGGACTAAGTCTATGAGAATCTATAACAGGGGCTTTTTTGGTACTTTTTTGTTCTTTTACTGGCACCTTTTGAATTTCCGTTAGCATTTGGCTTAGAAATATAAAGTTTAACATGCAAGGCCCTGAGTGCATGAGAATCTGTAAGAAAAATTTTATTGGTACTTATTCGTTTTGTAACTGGTTTTTTTTAATTTTCGTTGGTAGTGGGCCTAGAAACATAAAATTAAACATGTTATGTCCTGTTTAAATGAAAATCTGTAAGGGGCTTTTTGGTACTTTTTTGTTCTTTAACTGGTACTTTTTGAATTTCTGTTAGCATTGGACATAGAAACACAAAATTAAACATGCAAGGTTCTAAGTTTTTTTTTGTTTAATCCTAATCACGCGAAGCTCGACGCTTGTCTGCACGAACCAAAATCCCTGGCGGGAATCGAACCTGCAACCCACGAACTGATAGACTAGCTCACTACCATCTGTCGGATGATATTTTTTTTTTTGGTACTTTTCGTTCTTTAACTGGTACTGTTTTTAATTATCGTAAATATTGGACCTAGAAACATAAAATTAAACATACAATGCCCTGAGCGGATAAGAGTCGATAAGAGGGAATTTATTGGTACTTTTTTTGCTCTTCAACTGGTGCTTTTTGAATTTTCGTTGGTATTGAACCTAGGAGAATAAAATCAAACTTGCAAAGTCCTGAGTGTATAAGAATCTGTAAAATGTAATAGAGATAATTTTGCTACTTTTTAATTTTCTTACTGGTACTTTTTAAAAATCGTTTATGTTAAACACGCAATGTCGTATGCGCAGAATCTATAAGAGGAAGTTTTTTGTTCTTTAACTGGTGCTTTAAATTTTCGGTAGTATTGGACCTATAAGCATTTAATTAAACATGCAGTGTCGTGAATGAATGAGAATCTATATGAGGAGATTTTTCAAACTTTTTCGTTCTACAACTTTAACTTTTTTTAATTATCGTTAATATTGGACCTAGAAACAAAAAATAAACATGCAAGGTCCTGAATTAATGAGAATCTGTCAGGCCCGATTTTTTTTTTTTTTTGGCTTTGAGTTTTGTCTTGTTGCTTGGAAATGGCTGTGCACACACGAGACTTATTACATAAAGTGTTAGTTTTAAGGAAAGTAGAAAAATTGTTTTCTTATCGAAATAAAAACTAAATATTCGACAGATTTAAAATTATTTTGTTGTTGTGCGTCGCGCAGTTTGGTAGAGTATGTAAATAATGTAACTCTCTCTATATAAAGAAACGTATAAAATAAAGAAAAAAATTTAATTATTGAAATTTCTGATAAGTCCACTAATCATGATTTTGAAAAACTAAAAAAAAACAATTGAGGATGTCCAAACCAAAACGCAACAATTCCCCTTTCAAAGTTTTTTTTATTTAGTTATTAAACTTACCAAATGTCAATAATTATGTTGTTATTCAATAACAAATAAAATGGTTCAGATCTAACACTGCAGTTACACGTTCAAGATTTCTTGATAGTCTTTTACATATACTGTTTGTAAAAATTAACAAAAATTGAAGGCTGTGACGTAGGCTGCACGCAATTTACTTTCAAGATGATAATTTATAGACAAACGAAAAATTTGCTCAGTAGAGCAGTATGAGTGAATTGGTAAAAAAGTGTGAGTGAAAAAAACGGGTAAATTCGGAAAACTAATATATACAAAACTAAATTGTCCTGAGTGATAAATCTCTTAGGGAAATTTTTTAGTTCTTTAACTGGTACTTTTTGAGTTTCCTTTAGTATTAGACCTAGAAACATAAACTTAAATATTAAAAATCCTGAGTGAATGAGAGTTTGTGAGAGGGATATTTTTGGTACTTTTCCGTTTTTTTTTTCTTCAACTGGTAGTTTTTTAATTTCCGTTAATTGATAAAAAAAAGAAACATAAAATTAAACATGCAAGGTCCTGAGTGAATAAGAATCTGTGAGATGGATTTTTTTGGTACTTTTTCGTTATCTAACTGATACTTTATTTAATTATCGGTTATATTGGACCTAGAAACATAAAATTCAACATGCAATGCCCTAAGTGATTAGACTCTATAAGGGAACTTTCTTGTTCTTTAATTGGCACTTTTTTAATTTCCGTTAGTATTAGACCTAGAAAGATAAAATTAAACATGCAAGGTTCTTAGTAAATTAGAATTTGTAAATGGGCTTTTTGGTACTTTTTGTTCTTTAACTATTACTTTTTGAATTTCCGTTAGTATTTGACTTGGAACCATAAAATTTAACATCCAAGGTCCTGAGCGAATGAGAATCTGCAAGAGGGATTTTTAGTACCTTTTGGCTCTGTAACTTGTACTTTTTCTAACTCTTGGAAGTATTGGACCCAGAAACATAAAATTAAAGATGCAATGTCCTAAGCAGATGAGAATCTATAAGCAATGCGAATCTGTAAGCGGGAGCTTTTTGGTACATTTTTTTCTGATCGTTAGTATTAGACCCGGAAACATATATTATACATGCAAGGATCTGGATGAAAGAGAATCTATAAGAGGCATTTTTTGGAACTTTTTAGTTTTTTTTACTGGTACTTGTTAGGTCGTAACAGTTATCATATAAGAAATAGTGAAGTGACGATTGCCGAAATTTGCGAAAATATTATCAGCCCAATTATGAATACAAATTCCACCGGTGTTTATTCCCTATTCCCATTTTTTGCAATAGAATTTACATACGAAAAATTGGAGAAGGGAGAAAACTCCCGGGGAATTTTTATTCGTAATTGGGCTGCATATATTTAAAACAAACCGTAACATTGATTAAAACTAGGGGCATTCTAGGCGCTGCAGCAGCCAAATATAAGAATTTTAACCATACACATGTGGCGGTTTAAAAACATTCTTAAATTTGGCCCCTGCAGCGCCTAGGATGCCCCAAGATGGGTCATTTGTATGACCAACCCCACTTTATTTTTCATCTCTATCATTTATTTCTAACATACCTACCCGTTATCTCCATTCCTTAAGGGGGCTCCCATACAAAATTGTCAATACAGATTAGAAATATATTAAAGAAAAAGCCCCATAACTGCCAAGGAATCGCGCCTAGTGGGATAAAATATATGACCGACCTCCATTAGTTTTTCGTTTATTGCGGAATTTCGGTTGTTTTTAGTTTTTTTTAATAAGCTAAAGCTTTTTTGAGTTACGCGAGCCATGTGTCCGCCTATTCATGTTTATCAACTAGCACAATGTAATCGTTTAAGATGTAAAGAATACGAAAAAATGTTAATAATTGTGGGGCTTAAAAGCAAAGGGAATCAAGTGCAAAGTATAAAAAAATTCAGTTACTTGTGAGAATCAACATTTGATACACTCACAATATTATTACAGTAACGGACTGTAGTTTATTTAAGAAATATTCCGTTCAGTCATTTTTAAATAAATAAACATTTAAAATTCCAAGCAAAATTATTTTTAACTGATTCTAACAGTTATTCAAAAAACTAAGTGCATATTAATACGGATTTTCAGTTGCAGTTAATATTGTCCGTTGATTGAGTTAAATTTTTCTTTATGTTAAAGTAAATAAAAATGTAATTTAAAGCAACGAAAAGTTCATTTAATTTTAACTGTCAAAAATTCAACCGCGAATTCCGAAAAAAACAAATCAATATTCAGTTATCTTTTATAAATTAATTGTCAAAAAATTAACTACATATTCAGTAAAAACAAATAAATATGCAGTTATTTTATAAATTTTTACTGTCAAAAATTCAACACC
This sequence comes from Pollenia labialis, assembly GCA_949318255.1. NCBI lineage: Eukaryota > Metazoa > Arthropoda > Insecta > Diptera > Polleniidae > Pollenia > Pollenia labialis. Next base: position 138,286,912 of record OX439141.1, on the reverse strand, counting down.
ATATTCAGTAAAAACAATTAAATATTCAGTTATTTTATATAATTTTACTACCAAAAATGTATTTTTACTTATCTATAAAAAATGAGTTGCTTGTTTTGTGTAAGCAATACCCATTTTCTATTTGTTAAAATAATTTAGTTAAATACATCAAATTTTTAAAGTAAAATAATTGCGAAGCCATATCGTCTTATAATTGAGAGTTCTTCTGTAAACAACGTGGTCAGTACAACAAAAGTAAAACAAACGTGTGTAACTGGGTAAGTAAATAAAAATATTCTTCCTCTCTCGCTTATAAGAAAACAAGCGGACAGGTGTCTGTCTGGTATTTTTAGAAATTCGGCTCTTTTGTGGAGTAAACGAAAATTTTATAAAATAACTGAATATTTAATTGTTTTTACTGAATATGGGGTCAATTTGACAGTAAAAAATTGACAGTAAAATTTTAATAAATAACTGAATATTTAATCGTTTTTACTGAATATGGTGTTGAATTTTTGACAGTAAAATTTTACAAAATAACTGAAAATTTATTTGATTTTACGGAATATGGTGTTGAATTTTTGACAGTAAAAATTAAATGAACTTTTTGTTAATTGAACTTTCATTTATTTCATACTACAATTTCAGTTAATTTTACGTACAGAATATTGTGAGTGTACTAATATCTACCACTCGACAAAAATTCAGACCTGTATGATGATCTCAAAAGCCGGTATTAACCAAAAATATTTATGTATGAAATGCATGGGAACAAATAACTTCAAAGCTTGCTTTTAAACCCCACAATTATTTAATAAAATTGCTCAACAATGTTTGAAAATAACATAAAAAAACATTTCTCAAATCTTACTATATGCTTCAAAACAATGAAGAAAATAGAAATTGAATGATAACAGTTACGAACAACGTTTTTATTTTATGTTGCTTACAACAAATTTTGATAACAGTTATGTATTGTATTTTAGGACCATGTTGTTAAACCGTTATCCCTTTTGTTGCTAAAGGTAGACTTAATTTAGCTTTACACCAAAATATAAAAAAGTAAACTATACATATCTTAATCTAAAACGCAAAACGCCTTATCTAACATTTTGAAAATTTTACATAAGCAAATTACTATTAAAAATGTTAATCGATAAATTGCCTTAAACTGTTATAATTTATTTTTCTTCTATTTTTCTTGTAAAATCTACGAGTTGTTTTGAAAATTGACAATGTTGCATATTATGCAAACTTTTAGTAAGCCCTTTTAGCGCGTATCATATAATGTTTTGTAGTAAGGCCGTTTGTTTTTTAATAAAATTGCTAATTTTAGTTGAAAGATTCCAAATTTTATTGTGGATATTAGTATTGATGCAATTCATCAGATTCAATGACAAAGTCGATTAATTTTTTGTTAGTTAGGGCCTTTTGCGTTTTAGGTAACGATATACAATTTTTTGAGAAACAATTTAAATTACTTCTGGCGTTACGTTACAAAAGTAGACTCTTCTCTGGAAATGCCCATATATTTTTAACGCCAAATTTCTAAATGCTTTTTATTTTTCTTTATATATGTAAGTAAAATTATGTTTTCATTCAGGTGTGTGCTGGAAATCGAAAACGTAAAACGCAAGAATTTTAAATCGTTTTCTTATTAGATTTTTGTAATAATAGAATTTTGGCAATTACACATATATTTCACTATTAAACAGAATTTTATAACAAAAATTATAAAAACTAGATTAAAAGTGTATTAAAAACAACTTCCAAATTCTTGCGTTTCACGTTTTCGATTTCCAGCACAACCCTCATTAATTGACTGCTTAAGGTCTGTATCTGTCCATGAAACGTGGATACAAACAAACCTCACGAATATGATAACGGTTGAGCAACCAGCATATTAAAGGTTCCAAGCCCAAACCATTACCGCCGTGAGGTTGAGCACCATAGATGCGTTGATCGGTATAACAATAGGGTAAGGCTTATGAACATCGAGATGAGCCTCTTCATTGAGAATACTTTCAGCACCGCCAGCAGGAGCAAAACCGATTAGTTCCCAGTAATCTACATGCAATTATGTCCACCTGGTGCCTAAAGCAAACAAATTAGTTTCTGCAATATTATTTATTTGGCCAATTGGGATCTTCGGATATGACTCTCCTTTTTCGGCTTCATTCAAATTTTGATTACGCTTTTCCGCATCTTTAATATAAAAAACACAAAAAAAAATTTTCATTTTGTTTTTTAATAAATGTTTGCTAGCAAAATACATGTGTATTTTTGTAGTTGAAGAGTTGCATTTACCCTTTTCAAATTCGCCTTGGCGAAGATCTTAATCAAGGCGAATTCATTAATCGCTTTGTTCAGCGTTGCCAGAACCATGATTTTATTATATATTTGATAATTTTTTGACCAATATGTATATGATTTCAAGAATTTTATTCTTAAATTATGATTTTTATTTCTAGTAATTATGTTTTTTCACTTTAAGTATGTTTGTACCAAAAAAACAATTTTTATTAAACAGTTACTTTTTAAAATAATAAAGTTTTGGGCTTTAATCTAGTTTACCGATGCAGCTCCAAATAAAAAAAAAGTACCTAGGGTGATGGAAAATTTAAAAAAATTAAATAAAACAAGTAAGAGTGCTATATTCAGCTGTGCCGAATCTTTGGTACCCTCCACCGACAGTTCAAATATTTCAAGAGTGATATTTACATGATATCTATTTATTATTAATTTATCTTTATAAAAACAGACATCAGCATTAAAATTGTTTAAGCCTTACACCTATGTATATTAAATTATTGACCGACAATCAGAAAGTTCTATTATTTTTTTGTTAACTTGAAACAGCGGTAAAATACATAAGTTTAGCGTTTACAGTGAAATTTCACTCTGTCATTTCTAGTCTTAAAATAATGTGATGTGCCAAATTTGGTTATGATTGCATCATTAATTATGGTTTAAGTCGTACTAAACTCTTTTCCGTGAGTAGGGTTTATATGGGGACGAGGGTAAATTCTGAACCGATCTTTATGAAATCTTACAGTGTTATTTCTAGTCCTAAAATACTGTGGCGTGCTTAATTTTGTTATGATATCATCATTAATTATGGTTTTAAGCGTAATTAACTGCTTTCCGAAAGAAGGGTTTATATGGGGCCTAGGGTAAATTATAGACCAATCTTCCCGAAATTCCACAGTGTCATACCATAACAAAAATTACAACTGATCACAACCAGTTGTCTTAATTACAACTCAACTGAGTAAACCGTAATAGGGGCCTTAGTTTCGTTAAATAAAACTGCACGTATGCGGTATTATACGAAAGGTATTTTCTAAAACGTAAACAATTTTCCAATATTTAGTAAAAATAAGACTACGAAAGAATTTGTTAGTCAGGCGGAAAATTACGGCATTCCATATCGATCGAAATTTTCATTTACATTGTATTGTATTTTCGATCGATATCGAATGCCGTTATTTGCACCCAGGTTTTTTTATTTTCAATTGAAAAATTTTTAAATCTTAATTAAATTAGGTTATACCCAATCAGTGTTGGTACTTAAAAATTGTCTATCCGAACAATTGAAAAAGCTTTATTTCTATTGAAATATTTTTGTGTTAATAAGTTTTGTTTAAAAGTTTTAAGAAAACTTAAAATAGCAAAGATGAAAATTCTTCGCATTAATTTTAATTCAAAGCAAGTTCAAAACTTAATAACAATTGTTGATGTTAAAATATTTATTTTATTTTTTGATTTTTATTTTTTCGAGGCACTTTTGTGAGAAAATCTATTTTTCGTTTCAATTTACATCGTTTTTCTTTAAATTCACTTGTTTCATGCGAAAACCTTTACGATGTGAGAAATACTGAAACGAGGTACATACTGGCAACACTGCTGAAAGTACCAATTTAGCCAAGGCAAATTTATGTAATTATGAATTCGCCTTGAATGTAGCGAATTTAGTAAGCCTTGTCATCGGGGCTGCCAGATGATTTTGATAAAAATCTGTACTTGTTAAAAAATGCTGAATATATAATTTTTATTAATAAAAACAATATATAATAATAGCCATTTCTTTTGTTTTTAAAACATTTAACAAATAATTAACTTTTGTTCATTAAAATTGTCTAAAATAGATTTAGCTGCATCAACTTCGCCACTATTTACAATAAAAGAACATATTTTTCAATTACTCAAGTAAATCCAGTTTTCTGATATCTACAGCCTCAAGTAAAAACAGCATTTTTGTAAATTCTAACAGTTGCTGAATTTTTTAAAATTGGTGGTTTCTTTTGGGACTTTAATACATATACAGTTGTATATTTTACTAGCTAGTACATCATTGCTAAACCACAAAATGTGGCTAAAAATCTAAGTACATGGAATGTCAATTGATTATGAAAAAATCTTTATTTTTTATCTTACATCAGCAAAAACAGCTCAAAAAGTACTGCCAGAATGAAGATTTTAACCTATTATTCAACGTATTAGATTTATCGTCAAAAATACTTTGGGATTAAAATCTAGCAAAATAATTTCAGTACGATAAGAGTTACGAATCCAAATGTGGAACCACCACCCTAAAAAATTGATAACACAGGTAGACATTTTAAAGGCCCAACCAAAATTATGCTGGATTAAGCAACTGTGCGAATACATGTAAATCTTATGGGTCAAACCATAGGAAACTTAAGTTTTAAGAAACTGTCATTTGCTTAAGCGAATGGGTTTTGATTGTCTTTTTTCTAAATACATCTGAGAGACTTTTTGTTAAATTTTGACAGTAGTTTAAGCAAGGTTATGCATATTATGGTTGGTTTTTAAAACCTTTCAAAGGTGTTTTTCAACAATTACGAATGCTTCTTTTGATTTTTCGGCATGCTAATTTAATATTACTATATTTTTAACACCGTTGTTATATCGATGACAATTGGAGTATTTGAATTTAAAAACTCGTTAAAAAAATGGAAAAATATGTTTTAAACTAAATATGGGCATTTCCATTTTGACGTGTCGTGATATTTTTACCACAAAATGTAACAAAATTAAATGAGGAAATCAAATTTGTAAAAAGGGTTTTTATATATACAAAGTACTGAAAAAGCACTACATTTAGATAAAACATTACAGTTATCGACGCTAAGGATTTGCAGATATAAGCAAAAATCTGCGCTGGCGTGAAGTTAAAAAAACGGAAGTGGATTTTGACTTGCATTACAAAACTGAATAAGACTGCGAATTGAGCAAGATGTTTTGTATAAAACCTTTTTTAGTAAACTTTGGACCAATACAGATTTATTTTTCAAGCTATGAAATTTATAAAACTTTGCTTGTTTTAAATATGGGCATTTTCAGCGAAAAGTCTACTTTTTTTAATGTAACGCCAGATTGCAAATAAGATTGTATTTTTGGACTATGTTGTTCAATCGTTATCCCTTTTTTTACTATTTGTAATTTTATTGCGGAATTTCGGTTTTTTAGTTTTTTCAATAAGCTAAAGCGTTTTGTTGTGGAACTCCGCCATTTTCAAAATTTTTTTATGGGGACTACCCTAATGATTAAAGATGGTGACTAGGGTAGTACAAATATTGGGAGTCCATCATATATTTGACTCCTCTAGGGGCACTCTGGGGCTAGTTAGGGCGGTGGCGGGTAATTTTATACAAAAAAATGTTTAGTATGGGAGCCCCATTAAGGAGCACAGATAGGTGGTTAGTATTTTAATAAAAAAATTAAGGAGGGGGGGGGAATATTAGTGGGAACCAGTCTTACATTTTACCCCTGTAGTAGCGACCCAGGGACAGTTGTGAAGGTTTTGTTGGCTTTTGTATCATATTTCCCTAGCTTTGACCCCGATGAGGAGCCATTTACCCCCATCCCACGCCCCTAAAAATTATATCCACCCTACAGCACATGTTTGTGCATATGGGATTTTCTTTTAGATTACAGTTTATTAGAGCTTCAAATTGTGTTTTTTATTTGCGTAAGTATCTTTTAAAGAAAAAGTTTAAAGTTACTTTAAGACACTTAAGAGGTTATTTTTGGTGCCAATAGGATCTTAGAAATCAATATACGTATTTGGGTGTACATTTGTTTCTAGTTCTTCTAGGCTGGGATGGAATTCCAGCAGAATCTGTTTAGTAAAAAAATAATTATGTAACCAAATGTGGAATTACCTACCTAAAAATTATTGTCATTAAATATTAACAAATTCGTTTTATATGTCACCAAATTTCGTGAAGGTCGGTTTATATGGCTAAAATCGTAACGAATAATGCAATTTAGCATAATCTGCTTTTATAAGACTCGAAATGCCCCACATAAAACAAAATCTCGAAAAACACTTTAACACACCCTTATCCGCAAAACTAAAATTTTTTTTCATTATTCGTGCTTATTTTCCAATTTTTATTATTGATAAACAAACTGAAATTTATATTGGAGGATAAGCTAGTGCCTATGCCCATTTCACTCGTTAATTAGGTCAGATCATCAGGAAACCTTTACCCAAAAACTTTAGAAAATCTAACGATATTAGTTATGTAAATAAAAATGTAGAGTGCATGAGAATTACAAACACTCAAAATTTTTATTTGCCCAATATAAAAGCTTAAACAAAGTACCAACAATAAACAGTGAGTTTATCTTTTCTTACATTCCCCACTACAAACTTTATACAGTACAATACGCATATAAGAAAGCCTAAAAATGTACCGATTTTCTTTCTTATATCTGTAACACGCAAATAAGAAAGATATTTTCTTATATCTGTAACACCCACATAAGAAAGATACTTTCTTATATATCTAATCAGTAACAGAATTTAAAAAATGTCCTATAGAAATATATAGTAATTGAAATAAAACTGTTTTATACATACTACACATTATTTTGTACTAAATTTCGTTTTTTTGTCGTACAAATATAAATATATAAGTACAGAACTAACTGCCAGGCCCACGATGTCGACAAGAACATTTTTTCTCGCATATTTATATTGAAAACAATAGTAAAAAACTAAAATTTGTTTTTGCTTTCAATAAAATATACGAAGGAAATGTTCTTGTCGACATCGTGGGCCTGGGCCTAAATATAGAAACATAACAAAAACAAAACAGATGATTGCACTTCACTTAAAATCACATTTGATAAAAAAGTAATTTGGTAATAAAATTATTAATTCCTAGTTTTAAAATTAGATTTGATAAAAAATCAGTAAGAAGAACGAATGCATAGTTTATAAACATGTGTTTACTTAAAAATACTAAATATGAAGTAACACTGAACAGATGTAAATTGTAAATTATACACAAAAAAATCTATTTTAACCGAGGTAAAAAAAAATTTAATTGTGAGAATATTTCTTATACACGTACTATTTTCTATGGAATGACCATAATTTTTCTTCAGAATTTGTTTCTTATAGAAGAGTTTTTCTTATAAGTGAGTTTTTTATATGAGGATTATTTAGCATGCAGATAGCGTCTGAAGATGTCTTTCTTGTAACCGAGTTTTTCTTATAAGCGAGTTTCTTATGTGCGTATTGTACTGTAATAATATTGTTGTAAAATTTAGCCCACAACAGTTTGCATACCATAGGCCTTAAGCCTATTCGAAAAAATCAGCTTAATAAGCCTTTACCTGCAGCAAATTTAAATTTTGTGGTAAAATTGAATAAAGCAAAAGACACGAGTCCCACATAGATTTATTACAGTTTTAACAAAACGGGAGTTAAAAACAATTGAGGGGAAATCCTGGAAACAAATTACTACTAGTTTGCAGATGTCTGAAGAAGATTAAAATTAAATTTAATGAATCCAAGCAATGCCTCAGGACTTGATTGTTCTTTTCCCGGACTTTTTTTTTGGTATGCCGTACGCAAGTTAACGTCGTCGCCGATATAAATTGACTCTGATTTTGTCGCCAGTCTTATTGGAGTCGAAACAGTTTTATTCCTTTTTAATTTTTCAATAGCAATAATGTTGAATTAAATAAATGGAAAAATAGCTAAATTTATTAAAATTCCCTAAAACTGTAAGGAATGGCAAAAGTTAAATAAAAATAGCTATATTAGCGTAACTTCGCAAATTTTACCATGGTCGCGATAGAAGCATTTTTTCCGGTAAGTTTTCCACTAATTTAGAAATTGTTATCGATTTTTTTTTGTTTTTCTTTCGACATTTTGTTACTAACCATATTTAATGATGCAAATTTGGCACATCACATTATTTCAAGACTAGAAATGACAGTGTGAAATTTCATGTAGATCGGTTTATAATTTACCCTAGGCCACGTATAAACCCTACTCTCGGAAAACAGTTAAGTACGCCTTAAACCATAATTAATGATGCATTCATTACCAAATTTGGCACATCACATTATTTTAAGACTAGAAATGGCAGAGTGAAATTTCATGTAGATCGGTCCATAATTTACCCTAGGCCCCATATAAACCCTACTCTCGGAAAACAGTTGAGTACGCCTAAAACCATAATTAATGATGTTATCATAAGAAAATTTGGCACATCACATTATTTTAAGACTAGAAATGACAGTGTGAAATTTCATGTAGATCGGTTTATAATTTACCCTAGGCCACATATAAACCCTACTCTCGGAAAACAGTTTAGTACTCCTTAAACCATAATTAATGATGCAATCATAACCAAATTTGGCACATCACATTATTTTAAGACCAGAAATGACAGTTTGAAATTTCACTGTAAACGCTAAAACTTATTTTACTGCTGTTTCAAGTTAACAAAAAAATAATAAAACTTTCTGATTGTCGGTCAATAATTTAATAAAGGTGTAAGGCTTAAACAATTTTAATGCTGATGTCTGTTTTTATAAGATAAATTAATAATAAATAGATATCATGGAAATATCACCCTTGAAATAATTGAACTGTCCGTGGAGGGTACCAAAGATTCGGCACAGCCGAATATAGCACTCTTACTTGTTTTATTAATTTTTTTAAATTTTCCATCACCCTAGGTACTTATTTTTTATTTGGAGCTGCATCGGTAAACTAGATTAAAGCCAAAAACTTTACTATTTTAAAAAGTTACTGTTTAATAAAAATTGTGTTTTTTGGTACAAACATACTTAAAGTGAAAAAACATAATTACTAGAAATAAAAATCATAATTTAAGAATAAAATTCTTGAAATCATATACATATTGGTCAAAAAATTATCAAATATATAATAAAATCATGGTTCTGGCAACGCTGAACAAAGCGATTAATGAATTCGCCTTGATTAAGATCTTCGCCAAGGCGAATTTGAAACGGCGTCTTAACAACCAAAGAGCCAACGGCGTCAGATTATTCTACCGTTTAAAATCGCGAATTAAAAAAAAAGTATGGCAATGCCGAAAACCAAAAAAAAATATTAAAATGCAAAATTAAGGTTTTTAATTTGTATATATAAGGAAATCTATACATAATTTTTATAGAAAAAAAAGTATTAAATCTAAAAAACATAAAATTTAAAAATCCAAAAAAATGCATTCAAACTGCCTTGCAATCAAACTTCACGCAAGGCATACGAAATGTTTGGATGCAGCATTCAAAGAGCTCAAAAGCATCCAAAAATTACTATATATCAAATAACTGCATTCAAACAGTCCGCTGTGCATATATATATATATATATATATATATATATATATATATATTAGTTCCTTTAGTTCCTATAAGGAGCATAGGGCCTCTTAAACTGTTAATTATTTCTAATTAATTTAATCAAAAAATTATTATATTTGAGTAGAAAAGATCATGCATATCTAAACTCTCTACATTATTTAAAATACATTTATAAATTCCTGTACATATTATCATAAATAAACGAATTGAATTGAATGTGTTTTACAGTGTGAAACTTGACATGCCAGAATACAAAAACATGTCGTGTACGGCCGCCTTTAGTGGAAGTGCTTTCTACTGTTTTCCTAATTTTGATATTGCCTTTTTTATTTCTTCCAAGTTGTCTGCAGACTTGGCGGCTATTGACGCTTTCTCACACAAATCCATCCCGACATACAGTCCATACTCTCTCTGCAGAACGTAAACGACGTTTTTAATTAAACTTCTTATACAAAAATAAATTACCTATGCACTCCTTGCTAAAAATACCTAGATTATTTTGTTGTGTGTTATTTACACCGTCGCACATTGGGTTGAAATTGCTAAAAACGGCTCTTAATTCAGGCGTTACAGATAACACTTATTTTTTCGTTTCGTAGTATTAAATGGGTCATTAGTAGTTAAAAAAAATCAGTTTTGAAAAAAAAAAAATTTTTTTAAACTCCAGGGATATCCGTTTGTCTGCCCGTATGAATATTTAAATTGCTTTGCAAACTCCATTTTTAAAGATAAATGAATGAAATTTGACGCATATGATTTTTTTAGGTTAGTAACTCAGAATACAAAAATTCAACGGAATCGGTAAATGATTTCGTATAGCCCCCATACAAAATTTTCCCGAAAATAGGCCATACTAATCTTTATTGATTAAAAAAGTTTTTATTAATAAAAATATATATATAATAAATTTACATTTTAGTTTTGATATTATTAATCTTCATATTCGCTGTCACTAAAATAAATATCATCGGAATTATTTTCTTCAGAAATTTTAGGTAACATTAGAAGGTCCAATACCTGCTGTGGCAACACGCTACTTTTCTTTTTGTAATGTTTGCTCATATTACTAATAATAGGATCAGAACTTATTAAAAATCTATTGAAAATATCTTCATTGGACTTTTCGCGACTGCATTTCCGTGAAAAATGTTCTCTGTATGATTTAAAATCTTTATTGCGAGCTTCCTGCGCTTCCTCCGATAACTGACCAATAGGTAACAGTGCATGAGTAATAATCTCCGAACCATGTATTAAAAATTTATGTAAAGTGGGAGACATGTTATACCATGGGTATTTTTCAACAAAGTATTTTGCGGTCGATAAAGAAAAATTTCTAAATTTTTCAACATTAATCTGATGACCACACGATACAGCAACTAAAATAGTATGCAACTTTTTGATTAGTTCAACGTCGATTTTTGTAATTTCCGCTGAAACTTCGGGATTTTGGAAAAAACGTCTGGCTGTATTCCAACTATGTTAAAAGTACTTAAAATTATACATACCCAACAGTTCAAACTTGAAGGACCATCCCAATACTTATTAAAAGGCTAGATATTTCAACATGTGCTTTTGCAAAGTCAATCACCTGTTCGCTGTTGCTTCAAAAGAACATATTAGCCTGTCCAATGACAAGTACATGTTAAAGTCCTATGTTATTTTACCAGTATTGGAGACGGACCTTCAGTTTGGTACTGCTGGGTAATAATATTAAAAATAGGAATATTGATAATGAGAAAATTAACAAAAATAAACAATAACAAAACTACATACCAAACATATGTATGTACACACTTACATGCATACATGAATTTTTCTTTGATGTTAAATTGAAAAACTATTTTTTTTCGTTCTTATCGCAAAAAACCCGCAAAATGTTTTTATATGATTTGTAAGTAGACATATCATAGAAAACTATAAAAAATTTTTTTTTACCCAAGCTTGCCCAAACCGAATTTGAATTTCTACTTAAAAGTAAAAAATTATTGTTTTTTAGACCAATTTTCAAAAAAATATTAAAAATATTTCTACAACAAAAATATTTAACTGGGGTACATATTTGAGTTTCCAAATACCTGAGGTTGAAGGTTCCATTGTAAAAATATTACGTTTATGCTATTAAAATATAAAAATTTCAAGAAAATCGGTTCAGTAGTTTCGGAGTCTATAAGCCAACAAACAAACACACAAACACACAAACATTTTTCATTTTTATATATATAGATATAGATATATAGTATTTATAATACTGTCCAATTGCTAATTACTTTTTAAGCTGAACTTTTTTTGTAGTACTTTATATTGTTTTTGGTTTTTGTTACAAGAACACACGCTTATACAAGCTCATATTGTTTTTTTGACTTTCGTTTCATTTTGTTTTGACATTTTTTATAAAAAGTTAAAGTTTGCCAAATATTCGATTAGAAAAATACTTAAATTACGGGTATATTTATAACAAAAGTAAGGAAAACGTATATAAATTACACATTAATAAAGTAACCGGTTTATTTTACTAAAATAACCGGTTTATTCGATATTCGAAAAATTGACATTTTAAAATATTCGACTTGGGCAAAACTACAATAACCGGTTAAAACCGGTCGAATACTGTTCGATCGATCACCCTACCCAACACACATACCATCGTCATCAAGAAGTCAACCTTCCACTCTTGATTATTTTTTAACATACACACTGCAAATATTGTCGGCAGCAGTAGTATTAAATAATTTAAGCTCGGGCCATCTTCCCGTTACAACTTCTCTGAACCTCAGATTCAATAACCAGGAAAACTACAAGCTGGGTTATTCAAAAACTAACTGGAAAAGATACACAAAAACATAAATGAATCATTAACAAATCTAAATTTTAATGTGACATCAGAAACAAATATTATTGACGAAATGATAACAACTTTAAACAATGCTATTAAAAACGCCATAGATGTTAGTGTACCAAAAAAAGAAATAACATTTTACCATAAATCGTTTCCAATACAAATTCAAAATTAGATAACGTCCAGAAATTATTTGAGAAGAAATTGGATTCGTTATAGAAACATAGCTGATAAAACTGAAATGAAACATCTTAATCAACTTTTACAATGCGAAATCATTAAATTTAGGAATTCGTCTTGGAATAATCATCTGGCAATTCTAGAAAAAGGTTCTTCCCCCTTTTGGAACATCACAAAAGTTATAAAAAAGAAATCAAAACAAATACCAACGTTAATATGCAACAGTACTCAATACGCTTCATGTATAGAAAAATGCAACATACGAGCTGAAACATTCAAAATGAATAATTCATACTCAGTAAATCTAAGCGATTCTGAAACAATACATGATGTTAACAACTGTATTCAGCATCTAGAAACTGACACCAATAATGATTACCCTGCTCTTACAATAGCAGAACATGTCTTAAAAAATATCATTAAAAAACTAAAAAATAAAAAAGCACCAGGTATTGATAAAATTAATAATCTGTGCATAAAAATCTCCCTAATAATGGTATAAAATTACTTTCGTCAATACTTAACTCGTGCTTAAAAAACGCTTATATTCCAAACTGTTGGAACGGAGCTATGGCTATACCTGTCGCTAAACCTAAGAAGCCTAGCAACTCTCCACTCCCAATTAGCCTTCTACCATCCGTTAGTAAGTTGCTAGAAAAAGTTATTAAAAATAAATTATGCTCATTTATTGATGATAATAATATGTATATTGCCAAGCCAACAGTTTGGATTTAGAAATGGCCTTTACACATCTCATGCTTTTAATTAGTATCAAAAAAACATAGTCAAATTAAATTTTATTGACGGAAAATCAACGGGTATGGTGTTATTAGATGTAAAATCAGCATTTGATTATGTTTGGCATGATGCCCCTGTTTTTAAAATGACAAATTTCAATTTTTAAAAAATCGTGAGTACAGAGTTCATATTGGCAAATGTTTCTCCAATAAAGTGGGTGTTTCAGCTGGTTGCCCACAGGGCTCCAGCTAATCACCCATTCTCTACAACATATACACAGCAGATTTTTCAGTTTTTCAACACTGTGCAACGTCTATATTTGCTGACGATACAGCCTTATTATGTTCGGGAGTCTTAGCGAAACATATAATTATTAATCTTCAATCATCATTAACTATTGTTCGAAATTATTTCACTAAATGGAAAATCGTTATAAATAGCTCTAAAACTCAAGCTATATTTTTACAAGAAAAATAAAAGACTGTTATATTCCTCAACATTCTTTACGTATTGAAACAAGCAATATTTCTTGGAAGCCTAAAGTTAAATATTTAGGTGTTATCTTAGATTCAAAACTTAACTTTAAAGAACATGTTGCTTATGTCATCGATAAAATAAATATAGCCAAGAAAATACTTTTTCCTTTTATCAATAAAAAATCCGAACTTATGGCGATTTCTTTTCTGAAACAAATATATTACAGTATATACATGTAACATTTTCTAATGTTACCTATAGACACTCGAAGTGTTACATTTTGTGCAATTTCAATAAAACACAATTAGCTGCATTTATTTACAAAATTTAAATTTAAAAATTAAAAAGGTTATAATATAATTAGACTTTTTTGATTTTAATGTGTAAATATTTTTATATATCGTTTTAAAACAATTTTTTTACAAAATTATGATCGGTATGAATTATGACAAATAAAATAAAGTATTGGCTGTACGAACAAAATAGTAAGTAACAAAGTTGTAAAACAGGGCAGTATGAACACCTTAAGTAAAAGTAAGGGTGAAATATGCAACATGCTTTGCATGTTTTTCATCAACATATTCACAAAAGAACTTGAACATTTTTTCCACAGTTGTATTTTTTGTACAAACGAACACAAAAATGTAGACCATGTTACATTAATGCAACAAATTTCCCAGAAAAGAAATTGCCATTAGTCGGGAAAGTAAAATTATTATGCTTAAGTTCATATTTCATTCAATAATGTTTTACGAGGCTCCAGTTTGGGCAACCATAGCAAAATGTCATATAAAAAACTTACAAATCGCTCCAAAAAGTTACTAAAAATGATGTATAACCTTCCATGGTATTTCTCTACTAGAAGATTGCATAATATGAACATCATCGAAATGGTGGACGTGAAGATACAACGGCTTAAACTTTATTTCGACCAAAGATGTCAAATATCACAATATCAGTAATATCATGGTAGCACCTTTAGACTAGTTTATTTTTAAGTTTATTTCATCCTTAAAATATTTTTTTTTTCTTTTTATTTCTTAAAGAGTTTTTTTATTTAATTTTTCTCTAGATCTTAAACTGTTATATATATATATATATATTAGTTCCTTTAGTTCCTATAAGGAGCATAGGGCCTCTTAAACTGTTAATTATTTCTAATTAATTTAATCAAAAAATTATTATATTTGAGTAGAAAAGATCATGCATATCTAAACTCTCTACATTATTTAAAATACATTTATAAATTCCTGTACATATTATCATAAATAAACGAATTGAATTGTATGTGTTTTACAGTGTGAAACTTGACATGCCAGAATACAAAAACATGTCGTGTACGGCCGCCTTTAGTGGAAGTGCTTTCTACTGTTTTCCTAATTTTGATATTGCCTTTTTTATTTCTTCCAAGTTGTCTGCAGACTTGGCGGCTATTGACACTTTCTCACACAAATCCATCCCGACATACAGTCCATACTCTCTCTGCAGAACGTAAACGACGTTTTTAATTAAACTTCTTATACAAAAATAAATTACCTATGCACTCCTTGCTAAAAATACCTAGATTATTTTGTTGTGTGTTATTTACACCGTCGAAAGCAAATTGGGTTTCGTTGAAAAATTCGATGCACAACGGTATTTCGCCAGTGCTGCTAACTTATAATACCAAATTAACATTTTATAGTCGATGTTCAATAGCTAGCGAAAATTGTTTATCGAATGTTACTCATAATATGGGCCAAAGATTTTTTTTATTAAAATTAATTCATAATTTTTTATTTCTTAATTTAAAAAAACTTTACGAGTACACTCGAATCAAGTGTTTGTTTTTTCAAATTTAATCCAGATTCCATAAAATTTTATTTATCTAAATAATATTTTTTAAAGATAACAAGTAACAAATGTATACAAAAGCATACATTTGTTTTCATGACATACATACTATAAATCATTTCGATACCTATTTTCTGCTTTTTGTCTCCAACTCTTCTGTATATAAACCTCGTCGATATTTCGGATTTGCACAGTATCTTATTGAAGATCACCATGTTTTCTTTAAAACTCTACGCAATTATACTCGCTATTTTTCCCATTTATGGAATACAAAGTCAAATTGTTACATCACCGAATAACGTTACTTATTATCTAAATCAAAACCAATATGTAAGAAAATTTGATAAGAGAATTGTGATATGAATTTAGATTTACAGAACTCAAAAACTGAAAAAGAACTTTACTACCACGAAAAACTAACGATTATTTTTTACATGTTTCAGTACATATGGTTTCATGCTTATCTGGATTGTAGTTACCGGGGTATGCAGCTTGTAACTGTCGACAGTAAGAAAAAATATGATGATATTTTAGCAGTGCTGGCCGCAAATTCATCGCCTACAACGCTTTGGGTTAACGGAATTGGCGATGGTAAAAATTATGCCTGGCTTTCGACCGGAAACTCTATAAAGCCCGAAGTGTGTAGTAGGAAATTTATCACTCCTAGTGATGAAAAGTGTGTTATACTGTGGGACAATTATGGTTTGAATTCTAAGGATTGTGAAACGGGAGCGGGATATTTGTGTGAGAAACGTGTTCAACCGGGAGATTGTTGCGCAGACGAATCAAATATTACACTTAATGTCGCACAAACTAATACATGTACTAAATAAAACAAAACAAATTGTACTTAATTAATCAAAACTAAATAAATTAATTTACCTGAAAATTGTTATAAAGTTATTTTTTGCTTGTTTCTTTCCTTTTTAGACAAGTTGTACTAATGCACTATGATTAATAGTTTAAAATTTTTAAAAATATCGCACAAGCACTTATGTAAAAAGTACTTTGTGTAAACTACGCACGTTTAAAAAAATATTACCAAATACAAAAAATTTTAAAACATGTTTAAGACTTTGATATTGTTCTGGCAAATTCTGCAGCTTTTAACTACTCAATAATCCTTATCTATAATATTAACAGATAAGATCTATGTTACGCCTATATTATGCGTGAAACAAATGTAAACTAATAATTATTAAAATCTTAGTTTGGCTTGTTTCTTTTTTAAAATTTTATTTCTAACTGAAAGTTTATTATTTTAAAAATTTCATTTTTATCAAGGCGAATTCATACAAGGTGGTTTAATTTGAAAATGGACTGTTCTTAGAAATAGCTATGGCACAAGCTCTAATGTTTACATTTGTACTTCAAGTTGAACAAATAAAATTTCGACAAAAGTGGACAAAAAACATTATAAACAAATCTATTCAGGTTTTCAAGACAAAGTCTTGACAGAAGGATTACGAGAAAACGGAGAGAAGGAAGCAACATGTAATCTGAAATTGAAAATGATAATAACAGCAAATTTCGAACCACCAGTACCACTGGTTAAATATTGATATTTGATTGTTGTCTGGCGGGCACCGCAGTGGTGCAGAGGTTAGAACTCAAAGAATTCTGATGAAAGAATGTGGTCATTCTTGAAACATGTAAATTCAACCCAGATTAGAGCCCCAATAAATTTTAATAAAATTCCAAGTTGTAAGAATTTCTTCCTTCAGTAAAAATAATTTAATGAAAATTTAATTTGATGAACTCAAGCCTAACTAAAAATATCAAAATTAAAATTAACAGTTCAACTAAAAATCACAATTGTTCTTATCGAAACAACACTGTAAAATACTTTAACATTGTGTTAAAATTATACAACAATGCAATAAACAAAATAGCTGTCTGTTGAGAATATGTATATTAGGGTGGGTCACTGATGTATGAGAAAAAATAAAAGTTCTCGAATCATATTCTAATAGCAAAATTTTTTTGTATAACGTTAAAACAAATAAAAATTGCAAAAAAAAGTTCAAAAAAGTGTTATTTTGAACCCGCGCATGAGCTCCTAAGAATTAAGAATATTTGAAAAAAGTCAATTTTTTAAATTTTAATATTTTATTTACTATCAATTATTATTAATTAAAACTACAAATATTTTGAAATAAACTTAAAAAAAATAAAAATTTGGTTTTTATACAACATAAAACAATAAAATCCTTTTTGGTCACAAAATCTTGTTTACTGTCAAATCAGGGCATCTCTCGTCTTGATTCAAGTTTCGTCTATATTAAACCATCGCTTGACTTTTTTAGCGCAAAGAGTCATAAATGCTTCTGACACTATTTTCACGAACCTAAAAGTCGTTAAAATACAGTAATAGGCTTTTCTGCAATACAATACTATTGTTGCTATATTCAAAATTTAACAAAATTTAAGGTCAAAGCGCGGGCTCTTACACTAAAAATAAATTAATAATATTTTACAGGGATCTAATTCAGACAAAAATACAACATATTTACGCTATTAGAAGTCGATTAGAGAAAAAATATGTTTTTGAGCCCAGTCGTTTTTCATTTTGTTTTTAATTTTAAATCGTGTTTTGTGGAATGCAATATTTTAAAAATTTATGCATGAATTCGCCTTTTAGAAGCTTTAATCTTTTGAAAAAATTGTGTTAGTTTGTCCAATTCATGTGGCGGGGAGTGTGTTTATATGTAAGTATATATAAACAGTTCTTTTTTTGGGAAATTGCCAGTTTCGGACAAAACCGAATACTGCGGGTATGTAAGCAACTAGAATTGTCGTTTTCGGAGAGAGCACAATTATTATGAGCCTCTTCAGACTCCGTTACATCCCGAAAAAATTATTGATTGATGCGGCTTACACGCCGAAGGCGTCATCGTCCCGTGTGTCATTAAGTCCGAAGCCAGTGGCAACATTCCCGTGAACGGAAAACGCTACAGAAATCTGATACGTGATTTTTTTATTCCTCATGTCATTGTAAATCATTTGGAGGAGTAAGGGTTTCAACATGACAGCGCAACATTCCACGTGAAACCATCAATTAGTTGAGCCAGACCTATGGTGACCGAATCATATCATGAAATGGGCCTATAAATTAATTACCTACCGTGTGAATTGATACCTTTGGACCACTTTTAGTGGGGTATGTCAAATTTCTGCTCTATGCAATGATCGATCAGCTAGAAGGAAACATTCGAGGCACTATTGACGAAATTAGACCGGGGGAATGCTAAAAAAGTAATGCAAAATTGAATTGACAGAACGGTGTTTTTAAGCGGCGAAGTCGCGGATGCCAGAAATCTTTTTTAAACAATAAATACCATAAAATTTGTGAGCTAATAAAGCCATAATTTTTGTACCTTCACAAAAATAAGAGACAACCGGATTTGAACTTTGCTTTTCATAAGGACCCAGAATATATATTATTTTGGCCATAACTTTTTCGTATCTGAACCGATTTTTCCGAGTTTTTTATAAAATATGTTCTACTAAAAATATTTGGTATACAAGTCATATCCATTGGACATATGGCAGCCCTAAAATGTAGGTTTTTATACAATTTTTATTTTTTTTGTACGTGAGGTACCACGCCCACTTCTCCAATCCCGCCCACATTTTTTAGGATGGTGTGTATTGACAACATAAATGTATGTACCTAATTTAGAAACTTTGGCTATTTCATTGTATATGCTGTCGTTTTAATACCCTTCATCGAAGGTAACAGGGTATATATAACTTTGTCATTCCGTTTGTATGTTCCACAATATTGATCCTACATCCTATAAAGTATATATATTCTGTGTCCTTATGAAAAGCGAAGTTCAAATCCGGTTGTCCGTCTGTCCGTGTGTATGTTGAAATGGGTTTTCCGAAATCCCCAGAAATGATGTGGACTAGGTTGATGTATATTTATGTCACATATACTCCGTTTAAGTTTGCTATTGAAATTCTGCCAGATCGGTCCAAAAAACCACGACTACTTCCAAAAATCCCTTGTTGTTGTTGTATTTTTTTTATTTCTGTATACCTTGAGAACGGCAAGAGCCAAAGTTTACAAATAAGGTACAAGCATCTTGGTTATTAAAACACAACATCCGACATAATGTGGGCATTTACATAACTTTTTGTTCTTATTTCACCATGGTGAAGGGTATATAAGATTCGGCATAGCCGAATATAGCACTATTAATTGTTTTATTTTTTTTTTTTTTTTGTAAAAAGTACAAACTGTAAAAAAAAACTGCCAAATAATTCGTGGAAGTAATTGATATTTTCAATATGCCAAATAAGTGTAAAACGTGAATTAATTAATTTATTTAATTGGCACATCATTAACAAAAATTGATAATATTTACGAAAATAATATAAATTTTCATGAAAACAATACAATATAAACTTTGAAATATTAAATTGCAGAAATGTTTACTTCATTCATTTCATTTCTTTTTTATAATTCTTTTTTAATAATATTTTTATTGAACTCTTTCTTAATATGTTATGTTTAAAATGTTGTAACTATAAAAAATAATTTTTAAAATCAGAGATTTTTCCATTTCAAGAGTTTATAAAACGAGATGTAATTTTTCGTACTTTGTATTAAAAATTAGTAATTTTTTGTGAATGGCAACATCATTTTGTTTGACGTTTTAAGTGGGAAATTACATCTTTTTATCCTGACTTTTTTACACTTGGTTATAGTTTGACAAAAATTTAACTTTTGGTTGAATTTTTTTTCTTGTGGTTGTTGTAACAAAAATTAAATTTTTCCACTTTTCCATTTTTCCAACATATAAAAAAACTGAAATGAATACCCTTATTATTTTGAACTGCTTTTTTTACAATGTCGAAAAAAATCTTTCTTTTGTGCTAAATTTAAAACAATAACATTTTAGAATTAAATTGTTTTAAATATAGAATGTAGTTGTACGAAAGTAAGGAAGTTAGATAGTCTTGAAATTTTGTTTCTAAGTTGTGCTTTAAGTTTAGATCATAATAATAAAGTAAACAATTATCACACAAATTCATTTAATTATATCGTTTTAACTGATATGATTATAAAAGGAAATGTTATTTAAATTCATATATTTGGTAGCATTTGTTTTTTTTTATTTTCAGAAGTTCAACCTTAAGTTTAAGTTTTGATTGGCGATCCTGATGACAGGATTTCCTCTTTATAAAATCTTAATTGTTAACTGCAATATTTCATTTGTTGTGTCTTTTTTTAAAATAATTTATTTTCTTTGTATAATCTCGAATGTCCTTTAAAGTCAAAATTACTTCTTCGTGGTAAGACTTCTGCGAATTCGCATGCATGTCCAATAACTGCCTCTTTTCCAAGTTCTTACACTTTTCAGCTCCTTTTTCTGTTTTCTCGCGAAGTGCTAAATTGTGTTCGTCTATTTCCATATTTTCTGTTTCTTTATTATTATTATTTTTATTTGTTGCTGTCGACCCTGTCGAAACTAAGCACTGGTCGCATTCACTTATCACGTCTAAACGAACTTTAAACCCAGTGGATTTACGCAGGTTTCAAAATTCTAGTAACCCAATTATGGCTTCCTCAATATTGGTAAGAAGTTTTAAATTGTTTGGTCCTCCTCCTGTTGCACGGTATTTAGGTCTGTTTTGGCTTATTTTATTTTTTGTTTTTGGCTTCATATCAGCCCAGATCTGTAAAATCCAGTTATTTAAATTTATTTCTTTATCAGCCCAATAATGAATAAAACTAACACGGAAGTTTTCTCCCTTTTTCCCATATATCCTATTTAAACCCAATTGTAAAAATGGTAGAAAACTACCGGGTACTATATATTTAATTACCTTAATCCACTTTACTGTCGTCCTTACGGATGGTCCCAAACAATTTAGCTCCTTCTAGAATTCATCCCACTTTTTTAACAAATACAGCCAAAACAACCATAGGAAAATAACCTAAAAATATGGAATAAAATCAACTTAGCTCAAGTGTAGCATGGCAGTATCAAAGTTTCTTAGGTGAAATAACTACTAAACAAGTAAGAGTGCTATATTCGGCTATGCCGAATCTTAAATACCCTTCACCATGGTGAGATAAGAACAAGAAGTTATATAAATAACGCTTTGTTGTTTCAAATAGTACATAGTACCAAATTTAGAAATAATAACCAAATTAGCCATATATGTTAGTTTATAAACCATATTTATTTAAACAATTTATTAATATTTAATATTTACGTGTTTAAGAAGGAATTTACCATTTACTTGTGTTATAAAGCTTGGACTCGGGGAGATCTATGGTTCCCGAAAGTGGGTATTTAAAAAAAAAAATTAGTTTTGGTCATAACTTTTTTGTATCTGAACCGATTTTTCTGAATTTTTTATAAGATATGTTCTACTAAAAATTTTCGATATTTTGGTATATAAGTCATATCCATAGGACATATGGCAGCCCTAAATTTTAGGTTTTTATACAATTTTTAATTTTTTTTGTTCGGGAGGTACCACGCCCACTTCTCCAATCCCGCCCACATTTTGTAGGATGGTGTGTATTGGCTACCTAAATGTGTGTACCTAATTTGGAAACTTTGGCTTTTGCCGTTCCCCAGATATACAGCAAAAAGTAATAAAATTACAACAACCACAAGGGATTTTTGGAAAATATTAGAGGTAGTCGTGGTTTTTGCTCATAACTCAGCCACTTGTCGATCGATCTTGCTGAATTTCAATAGCAACCGATGGTAGACTATATGTGACACAAATGTAAAACAACCTAGCCGCTATCATGTCTGGAGTCTCCGGAAAACACATATTAAACGTAAGACGGACAGACGGACAGACGGACGGATATCATTAAATCAACTTCTCTCACCATAAGGACCCAGAATATATATACTTTATAGGGTCTAAGATCAATATTGTAGAAATTACAAACGGAATGACAAACTTATATATACCCTTTTCCACATGAGGTGAAGGGTATAATTATACTAAATGGTGAAAGTTTATCAGTAATTTCACATAGCCATCTAACATACTTCTTTTCGGAATGGAGTCCATGCCTACAAACTATCTTATTATGTTGTTACCTTAATTAAATTTAATTAAAATAAATCAATATTTGACCATACTCCCTCCCATACAAATAACACTACCGGAAATAGTTCTTATTAATGTTAGTATTTGGTATTGATACAAAATTAAACGACGACAACCTTTATATGCTGGTAGATCCAGAATTGATTCCCTCTTAAAAATCGATTTGTGACAAAGCTCATTTACATAGATGTAGATAACTAGATAAGATTTGGTACAAAGAACTCTTATATGAACCTTAAGCTCATTACATAAGAGCTATTCAAAGGATTATCGGTTGTTCGATTAATCGATTAGTTCTGGGCAATTAACTGTTTGAATAATTTAAAATTGCTTAGTTTTGATTAACGAATAATTTATGTCAAATAATCGAAAATTAAGTTTTTGTTATTACATAAAGTAACTTTTGTTATTTACATTGTCAAAAAAATCAAAAACTGCTGAATTATTTTAAAATCGTTTATAGAATATAAAAAAAGTTAAAAAAAATTTTTTTTGAAAAGGTGGATGCCGGATTTGAACCCCGGCAGCTACTAACAACGCTGCTTTCAGCAACCGCCCAGACAACTCAGCCATTAACGCTTATGCAAGTAAAGAATTAAAGTAGAATATATTCCGTCACTTTGTTTGTTTAATATGTAGGTATGTACGTATTTTTCAATTTAAGCGACCAATCATGTACAAACATGTGTGTGTTTGATATGCCTAACATTCAACACGTTCGAATAAAAGCACAAACAAAAAAACAACAACTACAAGAGATTTTTTTTTGGAAATATTAGAGGTAGTCATGGTTTTTTGCTCATAACTCAGCCATTTTTTAACCGATTTGACAGATTTATATACCGACGTGTTTAAGAAGGAATTTACCATTTACTTGTGTTATAAAGCTTGGACTCGGGGAAATCAATGGTTCCCGAAAGTGGGTATTTAAAAAAAAAAAATTAATTTTGGTCATAACTTTTTTGTATCTGAACCGATTTTTCTGAATTTTTTATAAAATATGTTCTACTAAAAATTTTCGATATTTGGGTATATAAGTCATATCCATAGGGCATATGGCAGCCCTAAAATTTAGGTTTTTATACAATTTTTAATTTTTTTTGTACGGGAGGTACCACGCCCACTTCTCCAATCCCGCCCATATTTTGTAGGATGGTGTGTATTGGCTACCTAAATGTGTGTACCTAATTTGGAAACTTTGGCTTTTGCCGTTCCCCAGATATACAGCAAAAAGTAATAAAATTACAACAACCACAAGGGGTTTTTGGAAAATATTAGAGGTAGTCGTGGTTTTTTGCTCATAACTCAGCCATTTTTTAACCGATTTGACAGATTTATATACCGACGTGTTTAAGAAGGAATTTACCATTTACTTGTGTTATAAAGCTTGGACTCGGGGAGATCTATGGTTCCCGATAGTGGGTATTTAAAAAAAAAATTAGTGTTGGTCATAACTTTTTTGTATCTGAACCGATTTTTCTGAATTTTTTATAAAATATGTTCTTCTAAAAATTTTCGATATTTTGGTATATAAGTCATATCTATAGGACAGCCCTAAATTTTAGGTTTTTATACAATTTTTAATTTTTTTTGTACGGGAGGTACCACGCCCACTTTTCCAATCCCGCCCACATTTTGTAGGATTGTGTGTATGGGCTACCTAAATGTGTGTACCTAATTTGGAAGCTTTGGCTTTTGCCGTTCCCCAGATATACAGCAAAAAGTAATAAAATTACAACAACCACAAGGGATTTTTGGAAAATATTAGAGGTAGTCGTGGTTTTTTGCTCATAACTCAGCCATTTGTAGATCGATCTTGCTGAATTTCAATAGCAACCGATGGTAGACTATATGTGACACATATGTAAAACAACCTAGGCGCTATCATGTCTGGAGTCTCCGGAAAACACATATCAAACGTAAGACGGACAGACGGACAGACGGACAGACGGACAGACGGACAGACGGTCAGACGGACAGACGGACAGACGGACGGATATCGTTAAATCAACTTCTCTCCCCATAAGGACCCAGAATATATATACTTTATAGGGTCTTAGATCAATATTGTAGAAATTACAAACGGAATGACAAACTTATATATACCCTTTTCCACCTGAGGTGAAGGGTATAATTAAGTTATTTCCATGTTCGAAAAAGTATCTAAATTTTTTTTTAATTACTTAAAAGTTTTGAAAAACTACCAATGAAAGCAAAGACAAATTATATGCCACATATCTATTTACATACATATATAAAATAGGATGTGTGTATGTATGTATGTGTGTATGTAACGTATGGACTCCAAAATGGCTGGGCCGACTTTGATGAAATTTTCAGGGAATCTTCAGAATATTTAGGCGGGTGACACTGTGAATTCTGATTTTTGATTTTCGGTCTGGGGTCGGAGGGGCGTGGCAAAATCCATAACTTCAGAACGGCTTGACCGATTTGAACGAGTTTTTCCTTAAAATGATCGCCATGTTCCAACTTAGGTTTTTACGGAAAGAAAATTTTGCCCCGCCCACTTTTACGCCCACTTTTTTTGATTTACCTAAAATCAGAAAACGGCTCCATCGATTTGACTAATTTTTCTTTAAAATGTTTGTATTAATCCATTTTAAGTTTTCATAAAGAAAAATATACCACGCCTACTTTTACGCCCACTTTTTCTATTAAGCGCACAACTGGAGAACGGCTTGACCGATTTGGACGATTTTTACGCCCACTTTTTTCGATTTACCTAAAATCAAACAACTGCTCCATCGATTTGTCTAATTTTTCTTTTAACTGTTCGTATTAATCCATTTTACGTTTTCATCGAAAGAAAAAATTACCGCGCCTACTTTTACGCCCACTTTTTCTATAAAGCGCATAATTTGAGAACGGCTTGACCGATTTGGGCGATTTTTTCTTTAAAATTATCGCCATGGTCCAACTTAGGTTTTTACGGAAAGAAAATTTTGACCCGCCCGCTTATTTCGATTTACCTAAAACCAGAAAACGGATCTTTACACCAAGATCAATTTTAATCGTCTGGTAATACAACACTAATGTTTCCTTAGGGTCAGCAACGCGGACCGGGTCAGCTAGTGTATGTATATTTAAACATATCTGTGATCACAACCCATAACAGCTTAACTCGAGTAAGGACACATTTGAGTTATTAGTGCCATCGTATTCAGCGTGTCTAAATCTATTTGCTATAATTTTTTCATTTTTGTGCCTGTTATAGGAAAGCAAATAACCCTAAGGGCCATTATTACAACTTGCCAATAGTTAAAAGTCGGATTTTGTCGGACCGATAAATAGCTTTGCATTATAAAACCTTCATTATACCCTTCACCGAAGGTAAGAGGGTATATATAACTTTGTCATTCCGTTTGTATGTTCCACAATAGTGATCCTACACCCTATAAAGTGTATATATTCTGGGTCCTTATGAAAAGCGAAGTACAAATCCGGTTGTCAGTCTGTCCGTATGTATGTTGAAATGGGTTTTCCGAAAACCCAAGGAATAATGTGGACTAGGTTGATGTATATTTATGTCACATATACTCCGTTTAAGTTTGCTATTGAAATTCAGCCAGATCGGTCCAAAAATGACGGAGATATGAGCAAAAAACCAAGACTACCTCTAAATTTTTCCAAAAATCCTTTGTTATTGTATTTTTATACCCTTCACCGAAGGTAAAAGGGTATATATAAGTTTGTCATTCCGTTTGTAATTTCTACAATATTGATCCTACACCCTATAAAGTATATATATTCTGGGTCCTTATGAAAAGCGGAGTTGATTTAACGATGTCCGTCTGTCTGTGGAAAAGTGTTTTCCGAATACCCCATATATGATGGGGGCCAGGTTATTATACATTTATGTCACATATGGTCCGGAATTGTTTGCTATTGAAATTCAAAAAGATCGGTCCACAAATGGCTAAGATATGAGCAAAAAACCACGACTACCCCTAATTTTTCCCAAAAATCCCTTGTGGTTGTGGTATTTTTATTACTTTTTGCTGTATATCTGGGGAACGGCAAGAGCCAAAGTTTCCAAATTAGGTACATACATTTAGGTTGCCAATACACACCATCCAACAAAATGTGGGCGGGATTGGAGAAGTGGGCGTGGTACCTCCCGTACAAAAAAAAATAAAAATTGTATAAAAACCTACATTTTAGGGCTGCCATATGTCCAATGGATATGACTTATATACCAAAATATCGGAAATTTTTTATAGAACATATTTTATAAAAAACTCGAAAAAATTGGTTCAGATACGAAAAAGTTATGGCTAAAATATATTTTTTTTTTAAATACCCATTTTCGGAAACCAAAGATCTTTCTGAGTCCAAGTTTTCTAGGCCAAGTAAGTGGTAAATTTCTTCTTAAACACATCGGTATATTTATTTATTTATTTATTTTATTAATAGATAAATGTAAATATAATATGTACATAAATATTTTGTTTTTTTTTCATAATTCAATTGTTTTTTAATACATATCTATATTAGGCTGAACATTTTGTTGTAAGCCTGATTAGCATAGTTATTATAATAATTCATTGTTGTTAAAAAATTCAAACTTAGGAATCAAATTCGTTTACAATTAGTTTTCTATAGTTTAAGCAAACTTTTATGTATTTGTATAGGTTGTTGTAATTGAGCGCATTCAGCATATTTAGCACCTCGCTTATATTAAATTGTTGTTTCCCAAGGAAGCTGCTCCTGCAGTGATTAAAAGTTGGGCACACTCCAATAAAGTGAAAAGTGTTCCCAGGTTCACCAAGATTACATAAAGTACATAAAGTAGTAGAGTTGTTACAAAAGCTTCTAGCATTTAAGTTTAGTAGTCCACCCCTTGCTTTAATTATAACACTTGAGATACTTGAGGATAAATTTGCGGAGAGAGAAGCCGGACCATTAAAATTAAGTTGTGAGTAGAGATCATGATGCTGCTAGTTTGTTGCATTTAAAATGTAATTTTCGCGTTCTTTACTTCTAAGTAGGTTTAAAATAGATTTCCAATAGGCACATAAAGGCTGGCCAGAGTCAGGAGGGGAGAATCCCAGATAAATACAGAGATCAGACCACTCTTTTGCCCAGCATACATTTTGTGCTATGATACTTTTGGCCAAGATTCGAGGTAAGCGATTGTGATTTAGACTCAATATAGTATTGATGTAATTAAAATGTTGTTTCAAAGTAGTTAGATATAGTGAATCGTGATCAGTTTCCAAGTTCAACATGTAATTGGGAGTATTGGCGGGCAAGTAAAGCATTTTTTTAATAAAAAACCGATATAGTTTTTCGACTTCGTCATATTTTTCGTATCCCCATATTTGTGCAGCGTAAAACATTATAGATCTGGAAGCAGCATGAAAGACTTTTATTTTATTATTTTGCGATATTTGTGGATTTAATATTTATTTAAGCCATGCCGAGTTTATTGCTAACTTCGAGTCAGAAAGCTTGCCAGTCAGATGTTTCTTGAAAGATAAATTATATGCAATTATAATTCCAAGATATTTGTAGCCATTAACGATTTCTATATCTTGAGCTCCATAATGCCATTTCAAGGTAGAGGGTAATCGTGTTGCTGTTCGAAATATGAGAATTTTAGACTTATCTAAATTTACTTTTAGGCTCCAAATTGAGCAGTAAGCATATAAAGCATCAATCATTTGCTGCAAATCCTCAGGTGAATCCGAAAGTAGAACTATATCATCTGCATAAAGTAAAATTTTGACCTTTGTTCCTGCTACATTTACAGCACCAGGTAGCTAATCGGGAAGGTTATTTACATACAAAGAATATAGTAAAGGGCTTAAAATACAACCTTGTTTTACACCAAGTTCAACCGCAAAAGTATTTGAGAGGGTATTGCCATCCCAAATTTGGCTTACTGTGCTTTCATATGTAAGAATTAATATTCTTGCTATTTTAGACGACAATCCAAGCCTAGATAATTTGTAAAACAAGCTGTTTCTCGGTATCATGTCAAAAACGCAAGAAAAATCAACAAAAAAGGCATATGTTTTTTTTCCGATCAATTTATTCAAGTTGACTATGTTTACCAAATTAAAAATATTGTCGACAGTAGAGTATTGTTTTCTAAAGCCGGCTTGGTACTCATTTAAAATATTGTTGTTGTCAATCCATTCAGTTATTCCAATTTGTAGTATAGTATTAAAAATATTGCACGATGTATTAATCAATGACAGTCCACGATAGTTACTAGGTATCTTTGGATCTCCTTTCTTAAATAGTGGTTTTATTAGAGATTTTTTGAAGCTGGTTGGGATTTGCTCATGCAAAAATATCTTGTTGTAAACTGTTAGAATTTCATCAAGAAAGCATTCTGTGGCATTTTTATAAAATTCGTAGGAAATACCATCCTGTCCTGGAGCTTTATTTTTTTTTGAGCTTACTAATTACCGAGCGTAGTTCACAGAATTCAAAAGGGGAATCTAACAAAGGATCCGTAAAGTATGGCATGCACCAGCTCATAGTATGAATGTTTTCATCTATTCTCAACATGGTACTGAAATGAGAGTAAAAATCCTCAGCATTTAATACCCCCTTAACACTATATGTAGTGGTTCTCAATGATTTTGATAGTTTCCACCATTCGCTAGAACTTTTAACTGTATTCAATTGTTGCAAGTTTTTATTATTTTATATTTCTAGTTTTTTGTTTCTGCAAATCAGCAAGTATTTGTTTCGAGATGCAAAATATCTTGATTTATTAAACGGTGTGTGATACTTTCTGTATATTCTAAGCCTTGTTATCATATTTCTTCTGTAGCGCCAACAGATCCAGTCAAACCATTTCTGTTTAGGTTGGAAAACTGTTATTTTATTATTACTATTCTGTATATTGGCTTGAATGATCTTATCTGTAACAGACTGTATAAGCTCATCTACTGATTCATTAGTTTGTAGGTTGATACTTGTGGTAAGTTGCCTTAACCTAGCTGCGTACTTTAGGTGATGTTTTTCATTCCAATATAGTCTCCGAAAACTTTGCTTAACGCTATTATCAACACTGAAGTTAATAGTTTTTATTTTAAGGCATAACGGCATATGGTCAGAATATGGTTTAGAGGGAATAGCGAAATTAGCAACATATTGCAGAAAGCTATGTGAACAAATACAATAATCAATAACAGAGCTACCCATAACTCCGCAAAAGCTGAAATCTCCCCATACATCATTTTCCGTTCTTCCATTAAGCACTATACCATCAATATTTTCAATGATTTCCATTTATTTTTTTCCTTGAGTATTATAAACATTATCTCTTGAGCAACGAATTTCACGAATATGCGGCAAATTTTCTAATAAATTTATATCCAGAACCTGTTCACTTGCTATTCTAGCATTCAAGTCGCCAACAATACAAAAATTTGTGGGATTAAATTCTTGTAAAAATTCGTCAAACGTTTTGATATCAGTATTCCATGATGTACAATTTAAATACCTTGGTATGAAGTAAAAAATGTTACCTTCGAGATTTGCTTGTAATATAATATTATTACTTATATTTAAAAACTTAAAACCATAATCATTCTGCAGTGTTTTACGAAAACCAAACACACAACCACCAATAGCGCGACCAGCCGAATGTATTTTCTTTGCATGAATCCATTGTAATGAAAATTTTTGAAAAAAAGACGCAAAACGATGATGATTTTCAAATTCATTTACATATGATAGGAATGTACTAAAGTTTATTGTTCTAGATAAGTTAGCTACATTATAAGAAAGCAGTTTGATAAATTTAAATTGCTATTGCGAATAGGACAAGTCCGTATTAGCTATTTCATTTGCTTGAACTTCTTTAACATGAATTTCCATAGGATAATTGCATTTAGCTAGAAGACTATTTAAAAACTCTGCATCGCTGTTTGTATTTGCAATAACCTTTCCGTTCGACCATGTATATTTCTTATTATTAATATAAATACAGAATTCGCCGAGTCTGACTTTAATATTTGTACAGCTTTTGGATATTTTTTTACTTATTTGTCGCATATTGTACCGGACATTTTGTTCTACTGCAGTATAATCTTTTTGTAAATATATTGCCTGTCCTTTTAATTCCTTTTTGGCACTAATAACATTTGCTGCTTGCATCCTTGACTCTAAGGTAAAACAGACAGATTTTCCTGAAGCCAACATTCGTGTAGACATGACATTGGTGTTTACTTTTAGCACTTTCGTACACAGATTTAAAAATTCTGCCTTAACAGCATTTACGTTATTACAACTAAGTCCAGAAACGATAATATTTGTCGATCTTGCATTGCGATCAACAAACTCAAGACGTGAAGAAAGTTTTTTTAAGTCGTTTTTTAGTTGTAAATTTTCTTTTTTTATTTCTTCCATTTCAGCTTTTAGATCCACAAGATCAGACTTCCTCACAACTTGTTCCACGAAAAAACATCTTCAGTATTGGATTGGACAAACGTTTCTTGCAATTTTTTTGATCAGTGTTTTCTGGTGATGTTAAATTTAATGTGCGCTTACAACTCATTTGATTTAAAGCATACCTTCAGGCATACTCATAAATTTTGTAATGGTTGGCAATACTCCCCACAGCTGATGTTTTCTCACAGATTAATTAATAAAACACACACAACTCAATCACAGTGTATAAATTTTATCTTTGAAATCAAGTTTCTCACCGCAAAGAACCACCAAACTGCATATAAACTATCAGGGTTTTTGATCTAGTTTCGTGTAATAAAGGTTTTTAAGCTTCCGCTAATGAATTAATAAAGAATCAAAGTTGAGACTCCAGTAAGTGTCGGCATCCAGATTCTATACAATTATGTAGGCCCATAACAATAGATATACATACATATGTATGTTTGTATGTACATTACAGCTTCATACATAAAACTCAAAACAGTCTATCACTATGTGTTTCAGAATAGTAATCTACACAGCAGTTTAGAGTTGAATACTTTATTTTTTTTTTTTAATTATTTTAATCAATATTAAATATTTTAACCAACAAGAAAAACTTTTTGACTTTTTGACACTTTCAATCCAGGGTTGCCAATCATTAAACACATCGGCTTATAAATCTTTCAAATCGGTTAAAAAATGGCTGAGTTATAACCAAAATACTGAAATCCCAAAATAACTCTTTTTATACCCTTTGTACGATGAGGAGCGTTTTCCCCACCGGCGGCTATAAAGATCAATTAGATTTTTTATAATTGTTGTCTATATGCCACCAAATATTTGAGGGACAGTGAAATTTACGATATTGCGACCGTGAAACCGAGAAATAAAAAAAAGACAACACTCGCTTTCAACTTTAAAAATACAATAATTCTTATTTAAAATAATCCCTAGCTTAAACCTAACAATTAAAAATACATACATTGAAGAAATTTAGGCCCTATTAGCTTGATGAAAATAATATTCATAATATTCATTACATTTGAAATGCTTAGTTTTGTGTTTGCTGGGCAATATAATGGTATCCAATACAGACGCATTTTATTTAATGAGAGTTTTGGTTAACTATGTGCTAGAGTCAGTTGCAGTTATTTAAACTACAACAACACTTTAACAAGTAATTATGGGCAGAGAAAATAAAGAGACAGAAAAATTTAATATTAAAACCAACGTTCAATTTTAACTAAATACAACTACAGTGGGTTCTGGATATAACGCAATAAACAATTTAAAGTAAAATAAAATAGAGACAATTATACAAAACAAATAAATAACAATCAAATTAAAATAAATGCATTATACGGTGCATTGGAATTGGACCTAGTCCATTTGTTTCTGGTCTGGAGCTCATTTATATAGTCATGGGACCATTTCTTCCAAAATTGTAGCTTGATAGCAGTTATACGGGCCCAATACTGAAGATTATCAATTTCTTTCGTCGAAACATCACGTTCTGGCAACGCACGTAGGGCAGTGCCAATTAAAAAATGACCTGGTGTGAGGGCTTCAAAATCGCTGGGATCGAATGATAAGGGCGAAATCGGTCTTGAGTTTAAGATTGCTTCTATCTCGATCATTGCAGTTGCAAGCTCCTCATATGTCAGCCTAGTGTTGATAAAGGTGCGAGTTAGGTGACCCTTGGCAGATTTGACGGCCGCCTCCCACAATCCGCCGAAATGGGGTGCCCTGGGGGGAATAAAACGAAAATTAATAAATAGATTTGAGGAATAATTAATAATACAATTAGAAGTTTTTGGATCAAAAAGGAACGATTTTAATTGTGATAACTTAGAATTTGCGCCAACAAAATTAGTGGCATTATCACAGAAAATATCTGTGGGGAGACCTCTTCGACCAATCATCCTTTTAAGAGCGGCAATGAAGGCATCTGTAGATATGTCCGAGACAACTTCAATATGGACTGCTTTGGTGGCGAGACAGACAAAAACGGCAATGTAGGTTTTATATGGAACCTTTCCTCTGACCCTGAGATAAGTGTTGACTGGGCCACAAAAATCCACAGCACATCTTGCAAATGGCCGTGAATTGTTGAGGCGTTCGACAGGCAAATTTTCCATCATTTGTTAAAGCAATTTCGGGCGATAGCGAATGCATTGTAAGCACGAGTTGACAATACGTCGGCATAAATTTCGAGAATTGATGATCCAAAATTTTTGTCGACTTAGAGACATGAGAGTCTTGGCACCAGCATGGTAATTACTTAAATGTAGATGGCGTACATAACAATCGACAAAATGATTTTTGCTGGGCAAGATTATTGGATGCTTTTGACCATCTGGTATAGCAGCGAGTTCTAAGCGACCACCGACTTTGATCAAGTTGAAGCCATTTGTAGAATCGATAAAGGGGTTGAGACATTTTAAAGCGCCTTGAGGGTCCTTTTTCTTCAAAGCTCGAGAAATATCTTCTTGGAAGTATTGTCGCTGGATATTGAAAATTATGCGAGTCAAAGCGTTTTCTAATTCCTGAGGCTGCAGAGTCAGAATTATAAATATTAGATTTGATTTTTTGAGTAAATCGTAGCATCCAGGCGACAATTCGAAGAATCTTCAAATAAGAACTATATTTTTTAATTGAGTCCAAAATATAATTTGATTTTGTTTCTAGGCAAAGTACGGTTTTACGTTTTTCTTTGTTGATTTCTTCTAGATTTTCGTTGCTAATTTGATCGATTTTGTTAGCCGGCCATTGAGCAGCATCAAGAGTAAGAAAGGCAGGTCCATTGAACCAGATTGATGGAGTGAGCTCCTGTACAGTTGAACCACGTGAAACGACATCAGCAGGATTGACATGTGTTGGAACATGTCTCCAAGTATAACCATTGGTGAGATCTTGAATTTCTGATATTCTATTGCCAACAAAAACTGATAAAGTTGAAGAATGTTGTTTGAGCCAGTGTAAAACGATTTGAGAATCGGTCCAAAAACGACTTCCAAATTTGGTATAAGCAATAGACCTTTGATTTTTGAGTACAATTTTGCCAAAAGATGTGCTCCACATAGCTCTAGTTTTGGTAAAGATTTTGTTTTTGTAGGGGCAACTCTAGATTTTGCAGTAAACAGATGAACAGAAATTTCTCTAGAAGCACTTTTTACTCGAAGATACAAACAGCAACCAAACGCGCGAATTGAAGAGGCACAAAAGCAATGAAGTTGAACTGATTGAGCATTAGGAGCGAGACAATAACGAGGAATTTTAAGCGACGATAAAGTTTTGAGATCTGAGACGAATTTTTCCCAAGCTGTATGAAGCTCTTGAGGTATAGATTCGTCCCAGCCTAGTTTTAAAATCCATAATTCTTGCATTATGATTTTGGCCTTTATAACAAGAGGCGCTACGAGTCCAAGGTGATCAAAAAGTGATGACGAAAGTGACAAAATAGTTCTTTTGGTGATTTTTTCATCCAGTTGAGTTTTGGGCGAAAACGAGAAAAGAAAAGCATCTTTTTGTTGGTCCCAAGTGATACCAAGTGCATTGGTCACAGCTGAGTCATCAATATTTAAATCTTTAGTGGTTTTGTCATCTTGAAAATCTTTGTGATTTGAATGCCATTTATCCAATTCAAAACAACCCTTAACAAGAATTTGATTTACCTCATTTTTCATTTGAGCCAACTCTTCTAATGTTTCTGCACCACCCAGAAAGTCATCCACGTAAAACGATGATTTTATTGTTTTTGCACCAAGTTCAAATTCATCCATGTATTGATCTGCGAGATAATGAAGACTTTTAATGGCGAGATAAGGGGCAGAAGACATCCCATAAGTGACAGTGTTGAGTTGGTAGGTACGAATTTCTTCTTCCTCCGAATTCCTCCACAAAATGTACTGATATTTTCGATCACGAGAGTCAATTAGAACTTGTCTTTACATTTTAACGATGTCAGCTATAATAGCGAATCGATACAGGCGAAAACGAAGTAATATTTTGTAAAGTTCTTCTTGAATTGTTGGGCCAACCATGAGGATATCATTCAGAGATTTTTGTGTTGACGTGGGACAAGAGGCGTCGAAAACTACTCTCAATTTTGTTGAAGTGCTACTCATTTTCAATACGCAATGGTGGGGAATAAAATAATGACGCTCCTCTAAGCGAGGATTACGAACTAGTGTCATGTGTCCCAAATCTTCATATTCTTTCATAAAAGCAGCATATTGTGATTTCAGATTGCTGTCACGAGCAAAACGCCTTTCTTGAGAACCAAATCGTTTTAGAGCCATATTTCGGGAAATACCTAAAGAACCAGAAGATTCTTTGAAAGGAAGTTTAACAACAATCCTACCTGAAGATTCACGGTGGACAGTATCATTGAAAAATGATTCACAATCAGATTGTTCTTGAGTCAAAAGATTTGAGCCAGAATCAATTTCTTCAACTTCCCATAAGCGTTGTAATTTAAGGTCAACTTATTATTCAATTGACAGCATGCAGGATGAACCAGAAGCGTTGGATTGATTTGAGACATATCGACCTGCTACAATCCATCCAAAAAGAGTTTTACGCAATTTAGGCAAGTTGAGACCAAGTTTTATTTGACCCACACATAAAATATCGAAAAAAGTTTCTGTATCAATGAGCAAATCAATTCACTTTGACTTGAAAAAGTTTTCATCAGCAAGTTGTGTGTTTGCAGGCAAATTCCAGGATGAAACATCAAGTTCAGAATCAGGCTGATACGAAATATGAGGTGTAATACAAAACGAGAGAGAAACTTCGAAATCAGTAAGCCGAGACTTGACATTTGTAGACGATTTGTGTTTGGTTTTTGTATGCGAATTTCCAATACTAGCGACTTCAGTGGTTTGTTTTATTCTAGGCAGATGTAGTTTTTGAGAAAATTCATCGGTAATGAAATTCAATTGAGAGCAAGAGTCCAACAAAGCGCGTCACAATAGATAGCGACCAGTGGCGTCACGAACTAGAACCATGGTTCCGGCGAATATTTTTCCATATGGGTGTGGACCGAGGCTGAGTTTTCATTCAAGGCAGCACGAGAAGTAGATGCAACTGGTTCAGCAGCAGGAGACGGGGGCTTTGAAGCTGGCTGAGACCGATGAAGCAAACTATGATGAGAGCGAGAACAAAATTTGCACTTGAATGTAGAGGAACAGTTGTTAACTTGATGCCCTTTCGACAAACAGTTGAGACAAAGACCTAAACGTTTGACATTTTCAAAGCGTTTGGTAACATCCATATCTTTGAAGCGAGAACAACGACTAATTGTAGGGTCTGCCTTTGAGCATAGAGCGCAAATCCGATTTGAGACCGAAAACGAATAACCAGATTTTGTATTTTTATATTTGGACTTACCAGAATGAACGTCAGGTTTACGAAGGGCAGCGTGTGTATGGTTAGTGTCAACCGATTCTAAAA
This sequence comes from Pollenia labialis, assembly GCA_949318255.1. Taxonomy (NCBI): domain Eukaryota; kingdom Metazoa; phylum Arthropoda; class Insecta; order Diptera; family Polleniidae; genus Pollenia; species Pollenia labialis. The sequence continues at coordinate 138,250,249 of OX439141.1, read as the reverse complement.
GTTGGCAACGTCTTTCAAGAACCTGGGAGCATTCATCCCATGATGGCAGTTTGGTAAAGTCCAAAGAGTCTTTCCATTTTCTTTTGGTGTCATCATAAACTTTTTCCATCACTATATAAATAAGCATTGAATTTGCAATGCCAGTTGGGGAGCCAAGAGACAAAAGTGAACTATAAAGAGCTGAAACATTATCCACAAGACTGCGCAATTGACCACAGTTGTAATAGGACATGTTTGGAAGTTCGAAAAGAGTGGTAATATTTTCCATAAAAATGAGCGTGCTGTTGTCATAACGCGATTTAAGGCGTTCTAGAGCCTTGGGATAATTTTCATTTGTAATTTGGAAGGCCTTAACAGTTTCCAATGCTTGGCCTTGGAGGCAGTTGAGCAAATTGTTAAATTTCTCGATATTCGATATACCGTACTCACGATCAATAGTATGATTGAACGAGGTGATGAAATTTTTGTACTCACTGTACTTACCACTGAATGTGGGCAATTTGAGTTGAGGCAGTTTATGGCTGGGAGCTGGGAGACAGATGGACGATTCAGCAAAAGTTGTATTATGAATATCCTCGCATAGCTGTGACTGAATATTTGTTTTAGCCGAGATGTACAAATCTTCTATTTCGGGTCTAGCATTGTCCTCTGGATCATATTTTTCAATTTGGGTTTGGAACGACAAAATTTGTTTATGATATGATTCCAAAATTCCCAGGCGACACTTTAACTCAGGAACTGAAAGTGCCTTACCTTCACCCCTACCATTGGCTTCGATTTGGTTTTTAATGCGGGTTGAACTTTTCTTCATATTAGCTCGTTGCTGCTTTAACTCTTCCAAACTCATTTTAAAAATATTTAAAATTTTATATTTTACCAGCCGAACAAATTTTTAAAGCGCTGTATTTTTGATGATGGACGAGGAGCCAAAAAATTTTTCAAAGTTGATTGATTTTTATTTTAAAAATAAAGTGGAGACAAAATTTTGATGGTGACTGTAACTGACGCCAACAAATTTTTCGCCAAAAATATTTTTTATTTTATAAAATATACCAAAATTCAGGTTTTACCCGTTAACTTCCGAATAGGGCCGAATTTCAAAAAAGTAACAGTCATTTGTCCACTTATTTTTCTAAAGAACATCGATAAGTATTACATTGTTTTGTATCTCTTTTAGATTGGGAGATATAAGGTTACCGAATTTTCCCGTTTATCCTCTTTTTTACCACCTAAACATTCGAATTTCCAAAATTCCCGTCTTTGTGACCGATTTGGGGAGTGACCAATCTCTGGTCCAAATTTCAGGTTTTAAGCTTCAGGCGTTTAGGCTGTGCGATGATTAATCAGTCAGTAACGTTACAAATTAATATGGGTGTTTCCACAGAAAATTACCCCTTAAAGCTCAAAAATGATATTATTATTTTGAGTTTGTTCCGCTAATATTATACAAAATAAATGTATCTGCCATTTTCCGAAAGATTAACTTTAATTTTCTTTTTACTAACAAAAATATGCAACTTTGGGTTACCCATAATAAATGAATTCAAACACAAAAAACTGTTAATTTTTTCAAATGTAACGACCGTTACTTTAAAAAAAACGTTTTTTTTTTGGTAACTAATTTCTATGGTTTGAAAATAAATCCATTCCTTCAACAAATTTGACAATATATGATGTTTGTTTCCGGCATTTGAAAACAGCACATTTAAAAAGTAACGACCGTTACTTTTTTAATTGTCAAAAAAGTATTGAAATTACATTTTTTATGAATTCTTTTGGTTGCTGCCGTTGCTTGAACTTTTGTAAGTCCAAAATGGAGCAATCCTCGTGGCATATTTGGGTAGGTTGGAATTTAATTTAAAAAATCTCCGAAAATCGGTAACGACTGTTACTTTGGAAACACCCATATATAGATTACTACGAGCGAATCACAAAAATTCCTTTTAACTATGAATTAATCTAATTTTTGGACGTTAAATATCAAGTTTGAATATTTTAAATTTTATAAGTATAAAAATTAAATTCTTAATGGCCAATTTCACCCAGTTCAGTTAAAACTGTCTTTAATTTTCAGTTAACAATATATTTTTGACAGTTATAGGTAGTTAATTAAAACTTTTAAATTCTTTAATATTCTGTTCACAAACAATAATAATTAAATTCGATTAAAAATAACCAAATTCTTGTCGTGTGTTTAAACTTCTTGTTTTATTTTGTTCTTTTAAAAAAACATTGATTTATTTATTTAAAGTGTCTCTATTCTGTTTTTGTTTTGTTTTGTCAAAAATATACTGCAAATATTTTAAAGAATTTCTCAACAATAACAACAAGTCATTTGTGCAAAATACAAAAACATAACAAAATATTCAACAGTCACTTAAACCAAACAGAAAAACAATACCGCAAATTTAAAACAACAAATAACACAGTACTTAATAGCCATAAAACAATAACAAAAATAATCAACAATAAATCCATATCCCAGCAAACAAAAAAATTTCCAAAGGAAAAAATTAGAACTGCACCTATTTTTATATTTCACGTTTAAAAAAAAAAAAATTAATACTATGGACTGCCTTAATCCTAACTGTAACATCACCGGTACCTACCGCATGATATCTTGCTGGCTATGCCTAGGATGCTGTCATTTAAAATGTGGTGGAGGACTTAAGGCACGTGATGCTGACGCCCTTGGTGACCCGGCTAAATCCATGCAGTGGAGCTGTTTCCGCTGTAAGTTGATAAACGTAGAGTTCTACAAATTTTTCAAAAGTTATAAAGATGAATTTGACCAGCTTAATAAAGAATTTTCCCTGGTACAAAGTAAGCTTTTAAAATTTGACGAATTATTCACAAACTTTCCTAATTTGGATAAGTTTGCAAGCTCGCAACACCTATCTTCGCCCAAGAGGAAAAAGTCTGATTTTAAGTCTCCTGCTGTACCATATATTACACATTCTTCAACTGCTGCTTCTCTTAACTCAACTGATGACAACCCTCCGGCAACACCTTTGGCTACACACTCTATCACTCCAGCTGTCATTCCTATACACTCGATCACGCCATCACATGTTTCGTTAAATGTAACACCTCCTGTAACCAATAAGGAATCATCCATTTTTTCCTCTAACAATATTCCATCTCTCATACCATCTCATTCTAAGGAAAAGCTGCCTACTTCGATTTCATCAATGTCTTCTGTTCCAACAAAAATTTCAAATACAAACAAAACATCATATTTACCTAATAATGTCACTGGTAACCCGATTCAACTTAAAGTCATTGGTCCAAAAAAGACAATATTTGCTGCTCGTTTTGCTTCAGATACAACATCAGATGCAATTAAACAATACATTAACTGTAAACTTGGTAATGAAATTGATATAAGTGTTTTAAAGTTCAAGTATTCTGAAAGAAGAAGCAAATCATCTTTTAAAATTATTGTTCCAGAAGAAAATTTTTATACAATTGTCAATCCTAATTTTTGGCCTCCTAACGCTATTATACACGAGTATGAATACAGAAATACTTTTCGTTCTGATATAGCTTATTTACCTTCTCAAGACAATATTCAAAAAAACTAAATAATTTGCTGACTGATAACGTAATAAGTATTGGTTACCAAAATGTACGTGGCCTTAACACAAAATTATCCACCCTTTATGCCAATAGCTTTGGATTTCCCTTTCATATCATTGTCTGTACTGAAACCTGGTTAAATAATAGAAAAAATATATAAAATTCGGAAATTTTATGCCCGAGATACCAGATTTTTAGATTTGATAGGATGCATAAATCTGGTGGCGGAGTTCTTATTGCAGTGCTTGATTATTTTCCTTGTGATTTTATAAACCTTACATCCAGTGATGATACAGAATTTGTTGCCGTTAAAATTAAGCTGTATTCTTCAAATCTTTACATTACCTGTTCCTATATACCTCCAAGCTTGTCAGCTGAAATTTACTATAACCACATTTCTGCAATTAAACATGTTCTTGGTCAGTCTAAACCTTCTGATTTGTTTATTGCCCTTGGTGATTTCAACCTTCCAAATATAGTATGGAGTAATCCTGCGGAAATAAACTATCTAATTCCCTTACAACTAAATGAATTTATGCAGTCTTTGCTGTCATGTGGACTTTCTCAGATAAACTACGTCTCGAACGCATTTGGGAAACTCCTTGATCTAGCTTTTGTTAACCAGCCATCAGACATACATGTTAGAAGCTCGCTACCTATTTCTCAGCTATATTTTCCTTTCTACAAAAATCTCTTCTCAGGAACTAAAAGTAAATTTAAATAATATGGCTTTCTGTTTTTCCCGTACGGACTACACAAAACTGAACTGTTTATTATCGAACGTTGATTGGGATACTATTATTTCAGGAGATAATCTGGATAACTTATTGAGGAAAAATGCTAGAGTTTGTTAAAAAAAATGCTAAATAAATGTTAGAAAAAATGCTAATAAAGTTTACATAAAAAATAAAGAAAAATCTTCATTAAACTAGGGGCCAAGCCCATTTTTTATTATATGCTGCATTTTGTCCTTCAGCTTTTGCGAGAAGGTGTCAAATTGCCTTTTACAAATGATTGTCAGATGGTCGACAGGTGCAATTGAACTGTGCACAGCCCATAAGGGCGATACGAAATAACATTCGATAAAATAACGCCCAATTAGTAAAATCAAATAAACCCCAATAAAATTGCATAATTTGGAAATTGGTCCTAATTGCGTTTTTTTGGGTTTTATTTAATATTTTATTTACATTTATTTATTTATTTATTTAATTTTAAGTTTTACAATCCAATACAAAGATTAAATCTTATATTAAGTACTGGATAATATACTGGGTACACAAAAAGCGGTTACACATAAAAAAGTATAAAACTAAAAAAAATCAAATTTATAAAAAATACAATTTTTGAGTTAAATATAAAATTTTGAAAAACTTTTAAAAAAATCCCTGAAGAAGCTATCCATTGAGATAGCGAAATATTGGATCAATTTTAAATAAATATTCTTTATATAAAACAGACCTTGAGCTTGAGAGATTATTGAAAGAAAATAATATTAAGAAGGTCGAAGAAATTAAGCTAAATAATTTAAAAAAAAATATAAAAAATAAAAAATAAAATACATTAAAAATGACTTAAAATAACAAAGTTATAAATAAAAGAATTTTGTTATTTAAAACTTTTTACACTTGCCTAAAATGTTTAAAAATTTCAGTTTTGAATTGCGTTGCATTGTTTATAGGCTTTTTTCCCGAGAGAATTTCAATTATTTTCTTTCCCGTTTTCCCGGGATTTTTGTTGCGGGATCCCGGGAAATAAAAGTTCCTCATAGTTTCAGAAAAAAGCTATTTATACTTTTGAAATTTAGTTTTATATTTTCTAAAAATTAGCATCTGTTGATGGGTTGTCGATTAGATCAATAACAAGAAGTGAGTACGTTCGTAAATCAATGTCTTCTGACGCAATAAATCTACCAAAAGCAGAATGTGCCGTGCAACAGTTGATAATTAATAAAATTAGTGAAGTGAAGAGTAAATAAAGAGCATTAATTCAAAATAAGATGCAGACAGTAAATTTTAATTGTCCATGGACAAGTCTTACAAATAGGATATATCCAAAAATATCGCTCCTTTATTGCAGCAGGTCATATCTACAAAATTTCAAAATGAGATTGAAGTTAAAATGTACCGATTTTAAGATACATATATTTTGCTATAACTTCGGTTCAGTATGAGATAAAAACCGATGTTTTGTTACGAGAAAATAGAAGGAACACTTTGCTTAATTAACTTAAAATTAAAAAAAAAATTTGAGATATGACGATATGTTTATAAGGTGATAAACATAAATTTGTTTCATTTTGTGACGGCTTATGAACCGGGAAGTGCTGGGAAACAGAAATAAAAAAAACTATGGAAACTTGTGTAAGATAATACAACATACAATTTTAAAAACACAATTTTCCTAAAGATTACAGGTGGATCTTGTAAGAAGAAGTCCGTTTGATGCTATTTTTTGCATCAACCTTGTTAACCTTTAACCTTGTTAACCTTGTCATACATTTGGCTGATATAGACGTTGTTTGTAAAAAAGAAAAATTAATTCGGATTGCGAATTAGAAATATGCAACAACTTTAAACATTTGTCAAATCTCGGTAAAAAAGTGAACGAAATGTTTCGGAAACATGGTAATAAGTAAATAAAATAAGAAATATACTCTTTGCCGTCTTTCTAAACGCATTGAGTGTGTCTTAATGTTGTTTCCTAAGCTGTTAAAAAATGTTAATATACATATTTATAAAACATATTTATTTAAAAAATGTTATGTATTTTATAAATTTACTTTTTGATCTCAAAACATGAGTACCATAATTTTTGTTTGTTTTTATAATTGTTTTATGAATTAAATTGTTATGTTTATGTTATCTTTTTATCTTGTATCTAGAGCATAATGATACGAAATTTACATATAAAAGCGTAAGGTAATAATAATTCAAGTTCCTCTTTCAACCTTTAATTCATTTTTGTAGTATTTAGGCATTTATTTTACTTACTTTGTAAACAAGTTCCCTTGCGCTTTTAAAAAAAGGGGGTTTTCATTAATTTAAAACAAATTTACTTTGTATTATTTATATGGAGCGGGATCCCGGGATCCCGGGAAATTTAAAAATGTTTCCCGTTTTCCCGGGAATCGAAAAACTCCGGGAAAAAAAAACTCTAATTGTTTATTATTTGCAAACGAAAGGGTAATTTATTCCAAATTTTAATGGCATTTATATAGAAATGTTGATCAGATATATGAGTTCTGTGTCTAAGTTGCTTAATACGCTTTCCTCTATTTGAGCTAAGAAAAGTGATTTTGTTAAAAAAATATTGCGGACTTTGCTAATATATAATCTTGTGTTAGTACAATAACAATTTACATTTCAAAAGATTATCAAAAGATACACCAAAGATATTCTATCGAATCGTCTTAAGCCAAATACGTATCTGTCTATGTTATTGTATGCTACTTTGAGTTTTTTCAAGCTGGTAGAATCACAATTTATAAAAAGTTCGCATCCATATAGCAAAGTCGGAATAAAATATGTTTTCGCAAGCAGCATTCGAATATTCTGTGGTACGAACCATTGCCAGTGTTGGGCAAAATACATGGTTTGCGGTATTTAAAATACAAAATACAAAAAAATTGCTGGTCATGTATTTAAAATACAAAATACTTTCAGGTTATGTATTTAAAATACAAAATACAAAATATTTACACAGCTGTATGTATTTAAAATACAAAATACTTCCATTTATTGTACGTATTTCAAATACAAAATACAAAATACTTTCACGTCATGTACCTGTATGCATTTAAAATACGAAATAAGCTATTTTTATTCAAACCAAAAAATAAATTAGATAAAACTAATTAACAAAACAATTGTTTCCTTTCATAAATATCAGATTTTTGAATGTAGCATAAAACAGTTTCTTGTTGAAGAAAAAATAAAACCTGCTGAAGAAAAAAATTTTTCTACAGGTCCTGAGCACAAACTTGTATTAAATTCTATTATACTCTTTTTATATTTGGATAGCTGTCAAGAGTAATAATGTCTTTGCTCTTGTCACTGAGGAAACTGACAAATTCCAACTCCAAATTTGATGACCTAGATTCACCATTATCCCTATCTACGAAAACAACAAAATCATCGTCTTCTTTACTGGTGCTTCTACTTCTGATACGTTCTTTAGCGATTCTAGTTTTTTGTAGATCATAATGCAAACAATCTTCAATAAACTGAAAAATATATTTTGTAAACTATGTTTTTATGTATTTAAAATACAAAATACAAACTACTTCTATTTATTGTATGTATTTAAAATACAAAATACAAAATACTTGCTGGATACGTATTTAAAATACAAAATACAAAATACTTGCACGTCATGTATTTAAAATACATGTATTTCAAATACTGCCCAGCCCTGACCATTGCGTACACCATAAATTTCTTAACATCGCATACAACCTTCCCGTAATTACATCAATATGATCACTCCAATCAAGATGATTGTTAAAGGTAATACCAAGGTTTTTAACCGATTCGACTACGGTAATTTTTGAGTCTCCCAGAACCAAATCAGGAAAACAAACATTATTCTGAGTCTTCTTGGTAATAAGTAGACATTTCGACTTTTTGGATTAAGACATAAACCGTTAGTTGTAGCCCAGTCATATATTCGCTCTAGATCAATATTTATTTTGCGGGTGCAATCGTCAATTTCCGTTGCTTTGCAACTAATGTATAGTTGAACATCGTCAGCATACATTTGTACATTGCAATATCCTAGTTGTTCTGGAAGGTCGTTTGGGTAGATTGAGTACAACAAAGGACCTAAAATGGAACCTTGCGGTACACCTCTAGTTAACTCAATTTTATTCGAAATCAAATTCGCATAAAAAACAGATTGAGATCTATCAGTTAGATATAGTCGTATTAATATTTGCCGAGGAGGAAAATTGGAAGCTATTTCTTAATTTAAATGTAAGAATTTCAGTATTGACGGAATCGAATGCCTTCGAGTGATCAAGAAGAATTAAAAAAGTTATTTGATTAGTATCAATTTTTGACCTAATTTCCTCGGTTACATCAATTAGTGCGGAGACACAACCATGCTGAGGACGGAAACCGGACTGCCTAGCAGTAAGCATGTTATTATCATGTATAAATTTACTTATTTGGGAGTGCATTATACGTTCAAGTATTTTCGACAAATATGGGAGAATAGCTATTGGACGAAAATCGTCCTTAGTTTTTGCTATTGGGATAAATTTTGCATGTTTCCAGAGCGTAGGGAAAATTGATGTAGTAAGAATCATGTTGTAGAGATTGGTTATATAAGGTAGAATCACAGGTAGTACTATTCTTACGAATTTGGGATATATTCCGTCAAAGCTCGTTGCATTTGATTTAATACTAAGAAGGTTTTCCAATACATCAGCCTGCGTTACACAACTAAAAGTAAATCCAAGAGAGTTATGGGTATCAGGAAAACTCCTAAGGATAGTAATATCGGCAGATGGGGCAGGTAGTACTGCGAATTTCTGATTAAGTTCATTGACATCTACATCTCTACTACACACATGGGTTTCATTTACTAGGCCAATATTTCGTATTTCCTTCCACTTACTTTTACTATCTAAGCAGTTTGAAAATTTTGTTTCAGCAGTAACCCTATTACGTAAAGAACGAAAAGATAAAATATTTAAATTCGGGGTAATTTTATTATGAAATAAAGCCCAACACAAAGTAATCCTCAAATTATTTAATTGGATTTTATTTCACATAAAATTTTTTTGGGGCCTTATTTAATTTTTTTGGGCTTTATTTCATTTTCATAATTTTAAGCATTTTTAGGATTTTTAAAGCTCTAAATTGTAATTTCTTACAGTTAGGATTGATAGGGCTGCAAAAATAGAAAAAACATTGGATGAATTAAGGAAAGGATTCCTCAACAGAATGGTTTACCCATCAAACAAAACTGTTTCTGGTCTAGAACCTGAAGAAGACTTGTTTGAGGATATACTTTATTTAGATAAAGAGGAAGACAATGATGAATCTCAATCTGACCCTGCACAGAAGGCTCGAAATTTGGAAGCGAAATTATGCGTAGTTTGTGTGGCTGAGGAACCCAATACACTGCTTTTGCCATGTAGGCACATGAAAGTTTGTGACAGCTGTGTCATGAAACCACAAGCTGAAGCAATTTCCAACAATGAGGAGGAACTAAGCTGTTCATTTTGCCGGCAAATTGTTGAAAAAACAAAACGCGTTTTTCTCTAATATGTATATAATTAAAACAAATGATTGAATTTCAAGAAAATAAATAATTGAATTACAAGAAAATTATTGGATTCCAGAAAACATACAACATTTGGGTCTTATTTCATTTTTTGGGTGTTATTTCATTGGATCTTATTTTGGCTCCACGAAAAGCCCCCCAATGAAATAACACCCAAACGAGAAATGAAATATTCCCCAAATTTTTTTCATACATTTTTGGGTGTTATTTCATATTTTATTCGGGGGTTATTTCATTTTTAAAGCTGTTGGTTTTTGGGGGTTATCCTTGCTGAAACTTACTCTTTTATGAATTTTGGGCATAATTTCATTTTTGTTGCTGATGAGGTTTATTTCATTGGGGTTTATTTTATTTTCATCATTGGGTGTTATTTCATATGAAATAACTCCCAAATATTGGGGGTTGTTTCGTTTTCGCTTTGGGGTTTATTTCATTTATTTTTCGATGTTATTTCATTCACAGTTTTTGGGTGTTCTTTCCTATTTTTTGGGATTTATTTCACTGGGGGTTATTTCCTGGGCGTTATTTCATTGGGGGGCTTTTCGTAGAGCCCTTATTTTGTTATTTCCTTGGGTTTTATTTGATTATGAAATAATTCCCAATTAACAAAATTTTTTTATTTGTAAATTGGGGATTATTTCAAGAAAATTTGGCAGTTCTTCATTATTTTTTACATGGGTGTTACTTCATGTTATTGGGGTTTCTTTCACTGGGGTTTATTTCATTTTTCTAATTGGGCGTTATTTCATCGGGTGTTATTTCGTGTCGCCGCCCATAAGCTTAATACTGTCTCTGCTGAAAGTTGTAACAAATTCTTTAAAAAGTGTTTGGATGGTTTTTAGTTATCCCGGTAGCGATTTTATGCTTTCTTGTTTCTGCATGAGCCTCCATTCCACTAAATTTAGAAACAATATCGCATTTGCAGTAATTACCAAAGGTTTTTTTTATCTGTTTCTTGCACCCATTCTTTTAACTTTACGTGCTTTAGCCAATCCATGTAAAACTTTTTTGAATAGGTTTAACTAAATTTTGAAATTTTTCTCCTTTTTGATTTTTATTTCAGTTTAAGATTTTACGGTACGGGTTGTATAAGAGATTTTTTTTTTAAAAAGGTCCACTTTAGAAAAACAAAGATTTTTTGGAAACCAAACTAAAACAATAAAAAAGATTTCTCTAAAAAAAATATTGAAACGCAGTTTGCGACTTTTATCATACTTTTAAACAAATATTTACACGGTCGATTTAAAACAGTAAACAAATAAACAAAATAACGAAAACAAGATTGTAAAATAAATAAACAAAAACATAGCCAGTAAAAAAAAAAGAAAAGATTTAAAAAATACTAAATAAACTAATTAAAAACAATTGTGGCATTACATAAAGAACAAAAAACAATGTAATAAAACAAATGACAATGAAAACAAAAATTATAAATAAATAAAATTAAGTTGTCAAATTAAAAAAAAAAAGTGCGTAGTTTTTTGTTATCTGAGCCTTGAGCTTCTAAAGTGATCATAAAAGTCTTGGTAAATTTCCTAAAAGATATTTTTTTTAGTTAAAATCTTTGAAAAACATTATTTTGATAAATAAAATTTTATAGCATCTGGATTAAGTTTAGAAATATAAAATCACATGACTCCAGTGTGTAGTTACTGGAGAAGTTAAGCTATTATAAAAATAATTGAATGAAAAAACATATTTGCCTTTAAATGTTTTATTACTTTTACTAGCACTTAACCCGCTACTTCGTAAGCGTCTCCTTTTCCATCGTGGACATATTTTTATGCCAAAGTTTATTAAAAAATACCAGCTGTAAAATATTAAATTTAGAGCATTTCCTTTTTTGGGTATTATTTTCCCCCCTTTTCAGTAAAAATCACAAAAATCAGTCAAATACAAAAATTATTAAAGGTAATTGCTTTATATGTGGAAAGAAAGGTCACTACGCAAATAAATGTAAATTAAAAAGTGAAGACAAATCATTTTCTTTAATTGCTATGGCTAAAAGTAATACAAACTCGTCAGCCTGGTATATAGACAGTGGAGTCACAAGCCATATGTGTTCTGATCGCAAGTTTTTTACAACATTTGAAAATTGTAATGACACTATTACGTTGGCAGACAAGAATTCAATATCTGCAAAGGGAAAGGGAGTTGTAACAATAAAAATTAATGGCACTGACATTGTTTTTAAAGATGTATTGTATTCCCCAAACTTACAAGGAAATTTTATTTCCGTGAGCAAAGTCGTACAGTATGGTGGAACAATAAAGTTTAATCAAAAGGGAGCTTTTTTATTTAATAAAACTGGAAATTTCCTCATGCATGCAACAAAAGAAAACAATCTATTTGTGTTTGAAGCTAAAGAATCACAAGAACAATTAAATAATGTGAGTAATAATAACCAAATTTGGCATAGAAGATTTGGCCACCTCAATTACCAAAGTTTAAAAGAATTGTACAATAAAGAAATGGTTAATGGATTAATATTAAAAAATGAAAATATAGATTGTTGTAAAACCTGTATGGTTGGTAAAATTCATAGCGCATCATTTCCAAAACAAAGTGAAAGAAAATCTGATAAAGTCCTTGATATTATTCATTCAGATCTATGTGGTCCAATGAACGTGGAATCAGTTGGCGGTTCAAAATATTTTATTTCATTTATAGACGATAAGTCAAGAAGGATTTGGATATACTTTCTGAAAAGAAAAAGTGAAGCATTTGAAAAATTTAAGACTTTTAAAACCATGGTGGAACGTCAAACCGGTCGTCAGATAAGGGTTCTTAGAATTGATAATGGTGGAGAATATATCAACAGCGTATTTAACCAATATTTAGAAGATTGTGGCATTCAGATACAACTTACAGTTCCATATACACCTCAACAAAATGGAGTAGCTGAAAGATATAACCGAACACTAGTAGAAATGGCACGATGTTTATTAATAGATTCTGGATTCGATCAAAAATTGTGGGCTGAAGCTATATCAACGGCAGCATATTTGAGAAATAGATGTCCATCAAGAAGCTTAGACAATAAAACTCCTTATGAAGTTTGGACTGGTAGAAAACCGAATGTGAAGCATCTCAAAGTATTTGGTTCAAGTGCAGTGGCTTTAAATAAAAAACAAAAAGGCAAGTTTGATAAAAAAGGATCATTGTTAATAATGGTTGGCTATTCGCTTGTATCCAAAGCTTATAGACTGTATAATAAGGAAACAAATGACGTAATTGAACGACGTGATGTACTATTTGATGAGCCCTCTTTTCCCGGAATGGATAAAAATAGTACGGGTGAAGAATTTATATCGTTTAATGATATAATTAATACTTATAAAGTTGCTGGAACTGAAAAACGAGTTGAAGATAAAGTAACTGAAGTTAACGAAACAAATAATAACTCAGAAGTTCATAGTGAAGAATCAGGTTCTGAAAATTTTTTTGACATGGATGATTTTAATGGATTTACATCTCCATTAGAGGAATTGTCTGATGAAGCAAGTAATGACAACCCTAAGCGTGGTATTGGTAGACCAAGAATTATTCGTAACGGCAAACCGGGGCGGGGCGTCCAAGAAAAGTGAAGAATTTACTAAATAATGTTTTTTTTTTTTTTTGAATCTTCATATATTGAATAAAAAGTAACAATAATTAAATTAATCTATTTCTAAGACGTTTTTTTTTTTTTTTTTTATCTTCAATTAGTATCTTCAATTAGTATCTTCAATGTATACATAAAGAATCTTAGGTCTAATCCCGCGAAGCCTTTTGGCTTATCTGCAGGATGAAATATAAATTCGATATAATACAATTTTATAGTTTTCATTGGTTATAAATAAAATATTTTTTGAGATGTGATTTTCTTTTGTGTGGGTTTGTAATATCCCTGCAAACAATAGGACCAGTCCACACACGCGTGTAAAGAGTAGCCCACAAGGGACTAGGACTAGTCCAAAAGTAACCCAAACGTATGGAAAAAACATGGTCTATTTAACATTACGATGTCCTAGGGCAGGACCATATAACCCATATTTGGACTACAAAGGAGTAGTTTTAAAACTACTCCATTGTGTACACAAGAGGATTAGTTTTAACTTCGTTTAAAAACGAAAACATCTCGTTAAAAAACAAAGTCATGTCGTCTCACTACAAACACTTTTTAACAATGACATGGTCCATGCTTGCATTACATCGGACCAGTCCATGGAGTAGTCCATTTCATGAAATTGGATCAGGTGGTCCAATAATATTTGCAGGGATTAAGTAAGTTTATAGGTAATTTATTGAATATGTTTGGGAGTGTGGTGATCAAAGCATTTTTTCCGTAGTTGTTTTTATGTCGTTCAACCTTGAACCTTCCTTCTGCTCGTTGCCTAGTGTTGTGGTTGTGGTTTATAGGGTTTAAATATCTAGGATCACCGTAGAATTCGCTGATAAGTGTGAGTTGGTAAATGCTTTTAATTTTCAATATTTGTAGATTACTGGCAATGTTTCCATTTGGATATGTTTGATCGTGTCGATGTCTTGAGTTTTCGTTTTGCTGTGCGTTTGTTGCAATAACGTAGTTGGTATTACATACCTGTTGTGTTGTCGTTGATTGTATAGATACTGCGCGAGGTGTTGTTTGTTGTGTTGTTCACGAAGATGTTGTTTGTATCGGTGTTGCTTGTGTCGGTATTGCTTGTGTTATTTGTGTAGATATTGTGTGTAGTAGTGTTGTTTATGCTATAGTTGTTTGGCTGGGCGTTTGTGGCAAAATTGGAGTTGATATAACTTGTTGTGTTGGTGTTGTTTGTGTTAACGTTGTGTGCGTTGTTGTTGGGCTGTGCGTTCGTGTTGATTGGATTCTCGTTGTTATTATAAATGTTGTGTGCGTTGTTGTCTGTGTTATTGTTGTTGGGCTGAGTGTTTGTGGTAATATTGGAGTTGATTTCACCTATTGCATGGTTTAAGTTCGTGTTATTTGTGTTGGTATTGTTGTTTGTGTTGGTATTGTTGTTTGTGTTGGCGGTGTTTGTGTTATTTGTATAAATGTTTTGTGTGTTGCTGTTTGAGCCATTTATATAAATATTGTGTGTGAGAGAGTGTCAAATGCTTTACTAAAATCTATAAAAAGTGTGAGGGTGTGTAGATTTTTGTGGTGGAGGAGCAAGTTCCTAAAACTTATAAAGATGCATTATCTAGTAAAAACTATGTTAAGTGGCAAGATGCAATGTTAAAGGAAATATCGTCTTTGCGACAAAAAGGAACATGGTCCTTATCAGAACTTCCAAGTGGGCACAAAGCAATTAAGTGCAAATGGGTTTATGCTTTGAAGAAAAACCAAAAAGGTGAAGTTATATGTCACAAAGCACGTCTCGTTGCAAAAGGTTGCAGTCAAAGGTATGGCATTGACTATAACGAAACATTCTCGCCTGTAGTTAGGTATGCAACAATACGAATGTTATTGGCTTTAGCTGTAGAACATAAGATGCATTTACACCAAATAGATGTAGTCACAGCATACTTAAATGGAGAACTTCATGATGAAATCTACATGCAACAACCTGAAGGATTTAACGATGAGTTACATCCAAACAAGGTTTTAAAACTTCACAAATCACTTTATGGTCTTAAACAAGCAGGAAGAGAATGGAATTCAAAATTGAATACTGTGCTATGTAATATTGGTTTTGAAAGATGCAAAAATGAACCGTGCTTATACAAAATGATAAGAAATGATAATTTAATTATAATTGCTGTTTATGTGGATGATATTATCCTTGGTTGTAAAAACAAAAACGAAATTCTAAAAATTAAATCCCAATTGAATCTTGAATTTGAAATAACTGATAAAGGATTACTAGAACATTTTTTGGGGATGGAAGTTCAGCGTGATGGAGAAACTGGTGACATCAAGTGAAGTCAAGAATTATATATCAAAGAAATATTACAAGAGTATGGAATGGAAAATTGTAAATCTTTTTCTACACCATTAAACTCTGGTTTTCAAATCACCTGTAATGAAAATAATTGCAGCAAGAGATTTGATAAAACGTCTTATCAATTGGAGCTTTATTGTATTTGGAATTAACAACAAGGCCAGATATAATACATTCTGTTTCAAAATTAGCACAACGAAATTCCAATCCACATGTTGAGCATTGGGAAGCTGCTAAAGGTGTGCTACGGTACTTAAAGGGTACGCAAAATTTAAAATTAATTTGTTCGTGTGGTAACAAGAATCTTGAAGGTTATGCAGACGCTGATTGGGGAGGCTGTACTGTAGACAGAAGATCGTACTCCGGATTTGTCTTTTATCTCGGTAAAAGTACTATTTCGTGGGAATCAAAGAAGCAACCCACAACTGCACTCAGAAGTACCGAAGCTGAATACATGTCGATGTCTAATGCATCAAAAAAAGCAGTCTATTTAAGAAGATTGCCTATTAAGCAGTCTATTTAAGAAGATTGCAAGAGCTTGGTTTTTTGGAGAATGAAAGTGTAACTTTAAATGTAGACAATCAAGGTGCATTGAAGTTGGCCGTCAATCCAGTGTTTCATAACAGAAGTAAACACATTGATATTAGGTATCACCATATAAGAGATGTCGTTGAATCTAAATCAGTACACTCACAATATTCTGTACGTAAAATTAACTGAAATTGTAATATAAAATAAATGAAAGTTCAATTAAAAACCGGTCTACCTATTTTTCATTTATTTTTAACAAAAAGTTCATTTAATTTTTACTGTCAAAAATTCAACACCATATTCCGTAAAATCAAATAAATATTCAGTTATTTTGTAAAATTTTACTGTCAAAAATTCAACACCATATTCAGTAAAAACGATTAAATATTCAGTTGTTTATTAAAATTTTACTGTAAATTTTTAACTGTCAAATTGACCCCATATTCAGTAAAAACAATTAAATATTCAGTTATTTTATTAAATTTTCGTTTACTCCACAAAAGAGCCGAATTTCTAAAAAATTCCAGACAGACACCTGTCCGCTTGTTTTTCTTATGAGCGAGAGAGGGAGAATATTTTTATTTACTTACCCAGTTACACACGTTTGTTTTACTTTTGTTGTACTGACCACGTTGTTTACATAAGAACTCTCAATTATAAGACACCAGCAGCATGACCGATATGGCTTCGCAATTATTTTACTTTTAAAATTTGATGTAGGTATTTAACTAAATTATTTTAACAAATAGAAAATGGGTATTGCTTACACAAAACAAGCAATTCATTTTTTATAGATAAGTAAAAATTAATTTTTGGTAGTAAAATTATATAAAATAACTGAATATTAAATTGTTTTTACTGAATATGGTGTTGAATTTTTGACAGTAAAATTTTATAAAATAACTGCATATTTATTTGTTTTTACGGAATATGTAGTTAATTTTTTGACAATTAATTTATATAAGATAACTGAATATTGATTTGTTTTTACGGAATTCGCGGTTGAATTTTTGACAGTAAAAATTAAATGAGCTTTTCGTTGCTTTAAATTACATTTTTATTTACTTTAACATAAAGAAGAATTTAACTCAATCAACGGACAAAATTAACTGCAACTGAAAATCCGTATTAATATGCACTTAGTTTTTTGAATAACTGTTAGAATCAGTTAAAAATAAATTTGCTTGGAATTTTAAATGTTTATTTATTTAAAAATTACTGAACGGAATATTTCTTAAATAAACTACAGTCCGTTACTGTAATAATATTGTGAGTGTAGAATTAAAATATTGTCCAACAGAAATTATGATTGCTGACATTTTTACAAAGAATTTACCAAAAACAAAGCATTTACAATTTGTTAGTTTATTAAATTTAAAATAATTTGAGTTGTAAGAATATCCATGTTGAGGAAGAGCGTTGAAAAATAACTTGTTAAATATTTTTCCTAAACAACATGAATTTTCATTCGTTTTAAAATTTTTCATCAACAAATATATATTTTAATTGTTCAATAAAATTCTATATAAAATAATATTATAATAATTTTATTAACGCGGATATCTTATAAAGAAGATTCCAACACAGGCCACTAAATTATAGACAATATCGCATTTGCAGAAATTTCCAAAGGTTTTTTATCTGTTTCTTGCACCCATTCTTTTAACTTTACGTGCTTTGGCATCAATGTAAAACTTTTTTGAATAGGTTTAACTAATTTTTTAAATTTTTCTCCTTTTTGGATTTTTATTTCAGTTTAAGATTTTACGGTACGGATTGTATAAGAGATTTTTTTTAAAAAATGTCCACTTTAGAAAAACAAAGATTTTTTGGAAACCAAACCAAAACAGTAAAAAGGATTTCTCTAAAAAAAATATTGAAACGCAGTTTGCGACTTTTATCATACTTTTAAACAAATATTTACACGGTCGATTTAAAACAGTAAACAAGTGAACAAAATAACGAAAACAAGATTGTAAAATAAATAAACAAAAACATAGATGTGGCGAAAAAAAGAAAAGATTGTTAAATAAATTAAATAAACTAATAAAAAAACAATTGTGACATTACATAAAGAACAAAAAACAATGTAATAAAACAAATGACAATGAAAACAAAAATTATAAATAAATAAAATTAAGTTGTCAAATTAAAAAAAAAAAAGTGCGTAGTTTTTTGTTATCTGAGCCTTGAGCTTCTAAAGTGATCATAAAAGTCTTGGTAAATTTCCTAAAAGATATTTTTTTTAGTTAAAATCTTTGAAAAACATTATTTTGATAAATAAAATTTTATAGCATCTGGATTAAGTTTAGAAATATAAAATCACATGGCTCCAGTGTGTAGTTACTGGAGAAGTTAAGCTATTATAAAAATAATTGAATGAAAAAACATATTTGCCTTTAAATGTTTTATTACTTTTACTAGCACTTAACCCGCTACTTCGTTAGCGTCTCCTTTTCCATCGTGGACATATTTTTATGCCAAAGTTTATTAAAAAATACCAGCTGTAGAACCAAAAAGCTAAAGTAAAATATTAAATTTAGAGCATTTCCTTTTTTGGGTATTATTTTTCCCCCCTTTTCAGTATTGTAGAAGCAGCCCATAAATTAGTATGAAAATGTCAATCAATAGATAAAAAAGTACTAAAATAGTTACGATTTTCACCCCATAAATCTTTGAATTTCAAAAAAGTACCGAATTTGTATTTTTTTTAATAAGTTTCGAATGTGGTATCAAAAATATACCAAAATTCAGGTTTTACCCGTTAACTTCCGAATAGGGCCGAATTTCAAAAAAGTACCAGTCACTTGTCCACTTATTTTTCTAAAGAACATCGATAAGTATTACATTTTTTTTGTATCTCTTTTAGATTGGGAGATATAAGGTTACCGAATTTTCCCGTTTATCCTTTTTTTACCCCCTAAACATTCGAATTTCCAAAATTCCCGTCTTAGTGACCGATTTGGAGAGTGACAAATCTCTGGTCCAAATTTCAAGTTTTAAGCTTCAGGCGTTTAGGCTGTGCGATGATTAATCAGTCAGTAACGTTAAAAATTAATATATGGGTGTTTCCACAGAAAATTACCCCTTAAAGCTTAAAATTATTATATTGAATTTGTTCCGCTAATATTATACAAAATAAATGTATCTGCCATTTTCCGAAAGATTTACTTTAATTTTCTTTATACTAACAAAAATATGCAACTTTGGGTTACCCATAATAAATGAATTCAAACACAAAAAACTGTTAATTTTTTAAAATGTAAATGTTTCTATGGTTTGAAAATAAATCCATTCCTTCAACAAATTTTACAATATATGATGTTTGTTTCCGACATTTGAAAACAGCACATTTATAAAGTAACGACCGTTACTTTTTTAATTGTCAAAAAAGTATTGAAATTACATTTTTTATGAATTCTTTATGTTGCTGCCGTTGCTTGAACTCTTGTAAGTCGAAAATGGAGCAATCCTCGTGGCATATTTGGGTAGGTTGGAATTTTATTTAAAAAATCTCCGAAAATCGTTAACGACTGTTACTTTGGAAACGCCCATATATAGATTACTACGAGCGAATCACAAAAATTCCTTTTAACTATTAATTAATCTAATTTTTGGACGTTAAATATCAAGTTTGAATATTTTATATTTTATAAGTATAAAAATTAAATTCTTAATGACCAATTTCACCCAGTTCAGTTAAAACTGACTTTAACTTTCAGTTAACAATATATTTTTGACAGTTATAGGTAGTTAATTATAACCAGTGTTGCCAAAACTTATTGAGGAAAAATGCTAGAGTTTGTTAAAAAAAATGCTAAATAAATGTAAGAATAAATGCTAATAAAGTTTACATAAAAAATAAAGAAAAATCTTCATTAAACTAGGGGCCAAGCCCATTTTTTATTATATGCTGCATTTTGTCCTTCAGCTTTTGCGAGAAGGTGTCAAATTGCCTTTTACAAATGATTGTCAGATGGTCGACAGGTGCAATTGAACTGTGCACAGCCCATTAGGGCGATACGAAATAACGCCCAATTAGAAAAATCAAATAAACCCCAATAAAATTGCAAAATTTGGAAATTTGTCCTAATTGTGTTTTTTTTTTTTTTTTTGTTTTATTTAATATTTAAATTTGGGGTAATTTCATTATGAAATAAAGCCCAGCAAAAAGTAATCCTCAAATTATTTAATTGGATTTTATTTCACATAAAATTTTTTTGGGTCCTTATTTAATTTGTTGGGCTTTATTTCATTTTCATAATTTGAAGCATTTTTAGGATTTTTAAAGCTCTAAATTGTAATTTCTTACAGTTAGGATTGATAGGGCTGCAAAAATAGAAAAAACATTGGATGAATTAAGGAAAGGAAGTATTACAGCTTCGGCATTCCTCAACAGAATGGTTTACCCATCAAACAAAACTGTTTCTGGCCTAGAACCTGAAAAAGACTTGTTGGAGGATATACTTTATTTAGATGAAGAGGAAGACAATGATGAATCTCAATCTGACCCTGCACAGGAGGCTCGAAATTTGGAAGCGAAATTATGCGTAGTTTGTGTGGCGGAGGAACCCATGTAGGCACATGAAATTTTGTTAGAAACAATATCGCATTTGCAGTAATTTCCAAAGGTTTTTTATCTGTTTCTTGCGGCGTACGGTTATATCACCCAACGTCATATCGTCCAAAACCAAAAATGTCATAACACCCAAATTCCGACGTATCGCCCAAATAGTAGAATAGAAAAATGTCATATCGCCCAAACGCAATGCCATATTACCCAGACATTTTTTTTGGGCGAAATGACATTTTCTAAAAATATTCAATTCTCAAAAACACAACATAATGAAACAGTTATTTTTGCTGATATTTTTTTCTGTGTTTTTTTTTATTCTAACTACTGTTTACACCAGTGTTGCCAGTGAAATTTCGAGAAAGATACATTTAAGTTTCCAAAAAGATACACTTTTTCCCAAAAAGATAAATTTTGAAAAAAAATTTAAAATGAATTTTTAACGTTTAACATTTATTTACATAACATTTTTTTCATATTGTAAAGAAAATAATATCATATAAATTAATTTGTATGTATATTTAAGTCATTAATAACTATTCGGGTATGTAATTTTTAAAAATACAGTCAGCAAACTTTAAAATTAATTATATGTAACTATCTTTGGATGTTATCAAAACAAATTCATTTTTGTAAAAACTAGTGTACGAGTTAAGGCGTTTATATAAAAAAGTTCATATAAATTTCCTGAAAAAAAAGATGTCCATATACCATTAATAAAGCTGCTATTGTATAAGTGTTGAATCGGTTACGATTATCAGTCTTAATAAGTTTTAGTTGGCTAAACATTCTCTTCGCATATGAATTCGAAAATGGAAGTACAAATGTTAAACAAACTACTTTTTTTTCAAATTTTTAAACATCGGCTCATTAGTCCTAATCCATATTATGAAACATTTGCTGCAGAAACTTTCTTCATTTCTCTTTTGAAAATGCATTCGTGTCCATGCAATAAAACTTTTGTTTTGCAGAATTATAACACTTTGTATACCTTTTCTCTTATTGTCAATAACAAACTCACAAAAACTTCTCCATTCGTCTTTTCCCTTTCATCATCAAACTCAAATGTTTAGCAGCAAATGTTTCATAATATAGGCTAGGACTTAACAACATTTTTTAAATAAAACACGTTTCCCAATAGTCAGCGGTCACGTTACTGTTTAACCAAAGCTTAATATATTTTGCATACAGATTCAAAAGATACGAAAAATGTCAGGATTATACATGGTACCTGAAGTCATCAAAATATACGAAAAATTTATCTTTCGTATCCTAATGGCAACACTGTTTTACACATTCTTGTGTATTCATTCATAGAGTACAGTTGTACCAAATGGAATCAGAGGGTTTTGAGTTTGTTACACGTAAAAGGTTTGATTCCCAATTAATTTATTTAATAAATGATAAACAATTATATAAGAAAAATCCAAATATAAAGAGAAAACCTTCTATACGTGTTATGTTGATAATTGTAAGGCACGTGTTATAATATTGCCAAATGGGGGAGGGGGGTATTACTTCTAAAACCAGCAGCTAGGTGCAACAATTTTTTACATACTGTTCTTTACAGAAATCAGGAAAATACTAAAAATTTGGATTACTCCCGAATGCGAAGATCACTAGAAAGACTTTCTTAGCGTATATTTTTAAAATCCCCACAACCACCATTAGATATTATTGAGTCCTTTCAGCTTGAGTTCATTTGGAAAAATTATGGATTATCCAGAGATAGTAGTAATCCACGACCTTTTTTTAAAGTTTGCATTTCGGAGCCAGAGTTCGCTTACTGCATATTCGCAACTGATGCAATAATACAAGGCATTACTGAAAATATGACTTAGAGCGGGTTTTTTACTTAGAGTTTAAACCAGGATCAATAGTAAGGTTTGTTAATCTTATAATAAAATTAATCTAGCCTTAATCTTCTGTGGCGTTTTTGAGTGAAAGATTAAAGCTTTTAGCATTGCCATATGAATTGACAATACTTTTATGTATAAGTATGGCAGTTTAAAACAAATACCAAAAATTGTCATCAAATTACTGTTCTTAACGTGAAAAAGAAGAAGAAAAGGCGAGAATTTTGTATTGTGTTATATAATATTATATATTTATAAATAGATATTTATTCTTATTTGACCTTTATTTTATAATTACTTTAAATTATTTAAGCTTGAGGGTGGAATATTTAATAAAACTTTAAATAAAAAAAATATAAAAAATATTTCCTTTCATAAGCTGTTCGTACTTTTGAAAGTTCTATCGCAAGTTTAAACCGCCAACTTTGGGCGTTTAAACTTGGAAACAAAATGAAATAATCGACTACCCAAAAACGAATTTCAAAGATAAGTTCTAATTTAATCGCTGATCTTTATGTCAAAAACTGGCTCTTAGTTTTGGGTGTAATGGCATTTTAGAATTTGGGCATAGTGACTTTTCCGCAAAAATTTTTAAGCGATAACAATTGACATATCATCCAAACTCAATGTCATATAACCCAAAAACACGTAAAATTCTCCAACAAGAACTTACATGAAATTTTTTCGGGCGTTATGTCATTTTCGTTTTTGGACGATATGACGTTGGGTGATATAACCGTACGCCGTTTCTTGCACCCATTCTTTTAACTTTACGTGCTTTAGCCAATCCATGTAAAACTTTTTTGAATAGGTTTAACTTATTTTTGAAAATTTTCTTCTTTTTGGATTTTAATTTCAGTTTATTTATATCCACATTAATGTAGATGGGATTCTACAGGTTATTTACCTGATGTCTGGGTTAATACTGGGATTCTTCCTTTTTTGGAATTTATTAAAAAACACAAATGAATAATGCAATCATTAACTGTCAATAAAATTAATTTTAAATTACAAAAAGTCGGTACATACTAAAAAGCTGGTTAAATTGCACTACAACTACAATAAACCGGAGTATATTGATTTAAAATTGCTAATATCGATTAAAATAATTAATAAATGTTTATCAAATTTTGTACATAACATTTATACCCACATTTACCAGGTGTTTACCGATTGGATATTTACCCTCTTCCCATCTATACACATTAATGAACATTTACGTTGTTGCATTTCTTTAGATCTAATTAAATAAAAATTAAACATTATTGCAAAATATTAAAAATATCACAAGAACTAATAAATACTAGAAATTTTTAAATAATGCTGGAAAAAATGACAGATGCCAATGAATGATGAACTTGGTGAATTTGGCTGTAAGTGTTAAATAAATTTTCTTTTCGCAATGACAAATATTTTCAAAACAACAGTTGACATTCTGAAAAAAAACTCTTTTAAATAACTTTAACCCTTCTTGTTGTTTGTACTACTTAAAGCCCTTTTACACTTTAGCTTTAAGTATTATGACATGTCAAAAACTTCAGTAAATACAATAATCGAAATAATAATAATAGTGTAAAGACAATTATTTATCAAATGTCAAACAATACGTAAAAAAATTCGACTTTTCTAAACGATGGATTTTTATTAGTTGTATTTTTATAATGTTATCACCACTTAAACTTTTCAAAAAACTTAATTTTAAGGGCTCTAGTATGACCCAGTGTGGATACTCTAACGATTAATCGGGGATTTATTTTATTGGGAAAAAGGCTTCCTTTAATATTCGGCCACGCTAGTTTTTTTGGGGGGTGTGTTAAGTTCCAATGTAACATGTACTCTATTTGAACGATTTTAAAACCGGTGACACCGAATTTACTTTATGTAGCATTGCAGCAAAAAAAAAAAAAAAAATAAATACATATGAGTAGGTGAGTTGTAACTAATGATGTAAAATTTCGTGATGATCCGTCCATAATTTACCCTAGGCCCCATACAAACCCTACTCCCAGAAAACAGTTTAGTACGCCTAAAGCCGTAATAAATAAATCTTTCAGAATAAAATTAAATACTTCACAGTTTTATATGACCATAAATTATATATAACCGTAGCAGATATAGATAATACGGTAAAATTTCTTCCAACTATGACCAGAAAACATGTCATGCCATTTTGTGATAGACGGCCCATAATTTACCTTTGATTCCATATTAAGCAGGCTCCTGAAATTCACAAAACGCTAAAACTAATTTCACCACTGTATGGTAATTTATGTTATTTAATACTAGAAATCACTCTAAGGAATTTTGGAATGATTGGTTTATAACTTACCATGAAAATCATTAAAGTTCGGCTTAAACTGTTACGAATGATGATATTTTACTCAAGATTGTCGGTCAATAATTTAATGTAGGTCTAAACCGCTATCAATTTAAATGCTGATATCTGTTTTTATAAAGATTAACTCATAATTAATAGATATCACATAGTTATCACTGCTGAAATAGTCGCACTGTCGGTGGAAAGTATCACGGGAATTAATACGTTATATACACATTAGTGTTGTGTGTAAAACGTAATTGTAAATTAGAAAAATGTATCACATTTTAAGGGTACATGTACCCTGATAAATATATTACACAATTATAATGCATTGTTCTTTTTTAGAAAAGAAAACACCATTAATCACATCAGATCCATTTATATCACAACTATTTTTACACTTAATTTATTGTAGCTGATGAAGCTTCGAAATTTTCAAATACCCAGTCTTTCATCCTCCCTATTTATTGCCTTTATTTTCTGCTTTTGCCAATCCTTTATTGGCGTTAATGGGTTCAGCTGTTGATTTTGCTGCTGGTTTGTTGAAGGCTGCAATGTGAGGTAGGCCACCTTTAATTTTTTAACGCCAAAATTTATCATAAGTCTTTTTTATGCCTTTCATTGCGCCTTTTTTCAATGCGATTTTTATTGCCAAAATATCAGGTGCCCCAGAGACAAGTGAATCAGGTGGAAATATTTTATGGTGATTCTCCGAAATACCAGTTTACTTATTATTTTATGACACAAGACTTTAAAAAGTGGGTCGAGCGAAAGAAGTTAACAGGGAGTTTTTTAATATTTGGGGGATTCACAAGGTGTCATAAAGTCATAAGTCTTAAAATAATAACATGAAAATATACGACGGTTGTGAACAACTCCTCATAATTTGGTGTGCTATTTTGAATTTAAATCAGCAGATTTAAAACAATTAAAATAAATAAATATTTACCTTAAATCAAACTATTTTTTAATTCTAATACATGATTTAATAAATTAAATTAGATCTTACCTAACTATTTTCCGCTTTTTAATCGCAAATCACAAATCATTTTATTTTGTTTGTTTACCAGCCAGCAGAGTCCTAAGCCGATATAATTTGACATCGCAAGAGTTTTGTTACACAAATTGCTAGCTGCAGGTTAAATTCGGATATTAGCCGGATAAAACTATACCATCAACGGCGACGGCTACAAAAACTAATGCGGTTCGGGTCAGCCGCTCAGCGCAGGTCCCTTCTGATTAATTACGACAGCACAATAAACATACCAAGCAAAGTTCTATTAATTTAAGACACTTTTTGTTTACAAAGCAACAATAATATTCTTAAACCATTGTAAAATGTTAGAACTTTATGACAATATAACATAATAGCACACCTTGTGAATACCCCAATTATGTTTAAAAGGTAAAAATTAACAGGTAGCTTATTTCTATTTTTATTAGTAATATTTGATTAAAACGGGTACCTATTTTATTATTTTTATTATGTTACATGCGGTCCATCCTCACTAAGCCCTTATTGACTCTAAAACTATTGCCATTCTGAAGACATTCGTAAATCAGTATTTTTTTGAAACAGCGTTAAAGTTAAGACGTGTGTTATTTACATAAATTTATGCTTCTTTTTATCTCAATCCAAAATTTGTGATCTATGCAGGAAAGAGCTCAGAAAGTTGAACCAACTACCGGATTTGTATAGTAATGAGCCATGCGTTGAAGTTATACCAGACGAAGACAAAAGTCATTTTGAGAATAATGACAGAACTGTTGATGATGATGGTTATTCTAACTTTTCAGCAGAAGATATACGTTCAAAGAATGAGTGTCAAAACCAATATCATAAGGATGCAGTAGATGTTCTTGAACAAATAAAAATGAAATAAAAAACGTCACAGAGTAGAGCCGAAAGATTTTGGTTGCTAAGCATGGGACTCTCACACTCCCAAACAAAAGGAAGGGAAAAACTTTAGAGTGCGAAACTGAAGCACTAGTAACTCAGTTACCAGCAAAATGATATGAGTGGCTTGATGACAGGGATGAAAGACTGGGAGTCCGTACGGATCTACGGCAAGAAAGTTCTATTGCAAAAGAGAATGGTTCTCTGCAACCTAAATGAATTATTCGCAACATTTCAATCAGAACACGAGGATGTCAAAATTGGATTCACAAAATATACCCAACAGAGGCCAATGAAAATGTTAAAGGAAATCAACTTAAAGCACTTACCAGATGATTCGCCAGAAGATTTTCGCGATTACCGCGATTGCCTTAAATTGACAATTTGCTAATGCAACAACTTCTTGCCACTTGGGTGAATGTTCAAATTGCTGGGAAACCACATTCATCACAAAGAATTTAATTAACTCTTTTTAGCGAGTCAAAATCCCATTTTAAATCACTGTTATTAATTGTTTTTGGCCTTTTAGCAGGACTTTGAATTTGCAGTTTTTGTATTATGGTTTACAAATGTTTTTTATTAGTGCGGTTTAAAAAACCATCAACAATTTACAACTCATCACTAGCAGTTGTTTTAATGTACACCAGAAACCAAAGCCAAAGTAAGAACTGTCGCTTAACTCGTACTGTTGGCAAATATAAAAAAGTCTGTGTTGTAGAATTCTTCTGCAAGTTCAATAGTTTGGTACTGTTATGAATATGTTTTTTATGGTGGCAACAATTAAAATACTGTTGTGAATAACGAAAGTGGTTACTAAAAATTGTCATCGAATGCAAGATAATTAAAAAATTAATTATAAGAAAAAGTCGATTATTCGAGACCAAAAATCCCAATTCTCGAATACTTCGGAAATCGGTTTTGACAACTCTAGATATAAAGGATCTAAAGCAGGGGTGCTCAAAAATGTTTTGCATATGTATTGCGAGAGAATTTCAAAGTATAGGGATACGCAAAACTAAGCGCACAAATTTTATTTAAATTTAATAGAAATAAATTGTTTTGGCTGTAAAACATTTATAATAATACATTCCAAACTAAATTTTCTATTTTTTAAATTGACTTTTAAAATTTTAACATTTAAAAATTTTTAAAAAACAGTAAGAATTGGAAATTTTCCAATATTACCATTAAAAAAATCCAGTTTGAACTGCGATGCACATGATGTTTGGAAATTAAAAGTAAGAATTATATCTAAAAAAATCTCAACTAAAATCTTCTACATTTACGCTTTTATGACAGTTTCGTGAAAGTATTAAATTATTTTTTTTAATTTTATTACTTATCTTAGACACTGTATTTGAATTGAGATCAACACAGCTTCCGTACATGTGCAAATTAATGAGCGTAAAAAACAAAAGGGTGGGGCGTGTAAACAATTGTTTGCTTGAATGCGCATCACTGATCTAATGTGATTAAGATTAAATTTTATTAAATTATTTATCTCTTTATTATTACATATTATTTTAATTAATATTTTATTCCTGGAATTAACATATTGTTACAACCCGTCGGAAAGGTTGATTTGTCTACAGGGTGGCCCAAATGGGGTAGGCTAGCCCCGGTAGGCTAGCTGGTAGCGAGCTAGTCTATCAAGCGCCGGGGTTGCGGGTTCGATTCCCGCCAGAGACTCTGGTTTCTGTCCTGCAGACAAGCGAAGAGCTTCGCGGGAATAGCTTAGGAAATTAAAAAAAAAAAAAAAAAAAAAAAAAATAGAACCAGCTGATGTGAAACACAAATAACTTTTTTAGTTTTTAACATAATTTATTTTTTCTTTGCAGATTATAACTGAACTCTTGGAAAATTTAAAATTAATACGTACAGTCAACAACAACGCATTAAAATTGTCTATTTTAATTATTCTTCTCAACGATCAATTGTTCTGACGCAGCGAAATTATCGCCGTTTTTTTAACGTAAGATCAGCGCCCATTAGGGTTGCCACGTGGCCTGGAATGAGCTTTATTGTCAAGATTTGTAAGGTTCTGTCAAGTGTCAAGATAAAATATAATTTGTCCAGTTAATTTTCAAAAGATTTTGTTATTCGTGCTTAATTCCCAGTTTTTATTATTGATAAAAACACTTGAAATTTATTGTTGATGGGATAAGCTATTCCTATGCGCATTTCACTGGTTGTTGATGTTGTTTTGTTTAAACTTTGATATTGTTGCAAGTAGAACTGTTGCTATAATTCTTATACGTTTAACAGTTTTATTTGGTTTAATATCTTTAGTTTTTCTAAAATCTTTATGGATGAAGTTTTCTGATGATCTGGCCTAAGCAACCAGTGAAATGCGCATAGGAATAGCTTATCCCATCAACAATAAATTTCAAGTGTTTTTATCAATAATAAAAACTGGGAATTAAGCACGAATAACAAAATCTTTTGAAAATTTAAATTTTGTATTCCCAAAAATTTAAATTACTTTTTGATAATTGTCCAGTTAATTTTTAAAATTAAAAAAATTCAATATTAAAAAAAATGGATCATCATTTGTTAAACACCAAACCCAAATCTTACATCAATAATTCATTGCAATCGATAACCAAAAAAGTATCAACCCTTGTAATTTCCACCCTAACTCATCATTGACTTATTGCATGTTTTTGCCCACTAAACAAATTACAACATTAAACAGCTGATTGAAATTAAGTGTAAATTTTTTTGATGTGAATAGTTAGTTAAATAGTTAAATTAGTTTAATGTTATTTTCGTTAAAGTATTTAAAATAATATTGTTACAATATGAGCCTTGTGTCGTCCATTTACCATGGAAAGTAACGAAGATGCCCGACCTTCAAAAAAAGGAAGCTATACAACATTCTGCGATAGATGGATTGAAGAACCAGAATATTGCAAATGGATTAAAAAAAATTATACCGCATTTTGCAAATTATGCCAAATTGATATTTCTATAAAATATGAGGGAAGTCGAGCATTACGCAAACATACCCAAGCAAAACGGCATATGAAATTAGCATTGTCTCAAAAATTCTCACACAGCATGATAAACTTCACTGTTCCGGCAGACTCAAAGGAGAATGCACACATATCCAGGGCTGAAGTTATGTGCGTTTTTCACAATGTTGTTCACGGGCTAAGTTACAACAGCTTAGACTGTCAATTTAAACTAAGTTCTTCTATATTTTGCGACAGTAAAATTGCTAATAAAATAAGTTGTGGCCGTACCAAAGCAGCAACTATAACATGAAACGTATTGGCACCATACGCACAAGAAAAAGTAGCTGATGCATTAGAAGAAAGTTTTTACTTTTCGGTAAGCAGCGACGCATCAAATATTGGAAACGTGAAAACGTATCCATATACCGTTCAATATTTCGATGCCGAAACAGGAATACATCAGAAAATTTTAGATTTTTATGAAGACCGAAAAGAGGCTGTTCCAGACATTTTTGGCAATATCGTTAGAATAACAACTGAAAATAACCTTAACATTCAGCAAATTGCAGCATACAGTGCTGATAACGCGGCAGTTAATTACGGTATACGTACAAAATTCCGTGTTTAAAAAACTTAAAGATGTAAACCAGAAAATTGTAAAGGCAAATTGCAATTGCCATGTAATAAATAACTGCATTAAAGGTGCTTTAAATGCTTTATCTGTCGACGTAGAAAACATTGTGATGAAAACCTTCAATGAATTTAGCTCATCAGCTTTGTCAAATAAAAAGTTAAAGGAATGTTTTGAGTTTGCATGTATCGAATAAAAGCATCTACTTCGGCACGTTCCCATTCGATTGCTTTCCCTTTTGCCCGCAATTGACCGATTATTACATTCTTGGCCTGCGGTTAAAGGTACTTTTTGCAAAAGGGGAAAAACAACTGCAGAAAATAAATCTGGAAATTTGTGTCAAATGGGATGCCAGATACTGAACTAAATAATGCGGATGAAGAATGCATTTCTGAAGGATTATCAGAGGCGTATTTGTATTTAACTCATAATGTAATGCATGAATTCCATTCAGTTATATTAGCGCTAGAAAATGATTCTTGTACAATATTGGAACTTCATAGCATAATGAGCAAACTTATGAATAGTCTTCAAAGCCGAAGAAAGGATTGTTTTTATGGAAGTAGAGTTTTGGTTATTTTTAAAAATATTTAAAATAATGATGTTCAAGCATTTAAATTAGAAGCAAATCAATTCGTAATAAATGCTATTTCATACTTGGAGCAACGATATGATTTCGCAGATGAATCCATTTACAAACACATAGCAGTTTTAAATCTGAAACAATCTCTTTTGTCATAGGATACATTATCAGAGCTTCCAAAAATTTTACAGATATCAAATTCTATTGATAATGACATGTTATATACAGATTATTGCTGTCTTCGAGATGTGGTTGACCAATTGCCAAAAGATATTCCGATTGACAAAAAATGTGATAAAAATAACTTGATAAATATATTTAAATTGATCTCATTTATTTTTTCTATTCCAATTAGTAATGCTTTTTGTGAAAGAACAATTAGTACATTAAACAATTTATATTCTAAAGAAAGGAATAGAATGGGATTGGACCTTATAAAGGCAGAACTGTTAATAAGACAAAACTTTGATGAAAATTGTAAAAATTTTCAAAAATGTTTACTAACGCCTAAAGGAACAGAACTAGTTAAGTCTGTTACTAAAAGTACAAAGTATATGTGGAAAAATTAACATAGTTAAATGTAAATTAATTGTAGGATGTTTATATTATTTGACGTAGTCTGAATTGTAATACGATTTTGTTTTTTTTTAAGTTTTTGTATAATTTGTTATGTTTTTATTGTTTTTTTAATAAAATTTAGCAGTTTTTCTGCTCATTTATTCGTATGCGTTATTTTTATTGTCAAGATATTTTTTTTAAAATCAAGCTCATTTTTGGTGAGTGTCAAGCTGGTTGGCCTTTGGGATGTGGCAAGCCTAGCTCCCACATCTTCCATGATTACAAGTTTAGTTCGCCGTTTTGAGGAACTGGGTTCAGTTGCCGACCGTCTGGGAAGAGGTGCTCATCGAAATATTCGTACTGAAGACAACGTGGAAGCTGTGCAGCAGAGTGTTGCAAATGATCCATCTGTCTCAACTCGTCGCCGTTCCGGCCAATTGGGTATACCCAGAACAACATTACAGAGAATTTCAAAGTTGGATCTTAAGATGTATCCATACAAAGTTCAAATTGTGCAGCAGATTCTACCGCAAGACTCCCAACAACGACTACAATACGCTATTCGCTTTACACAATTAGCCACACAAAATGATTTTTTTTAATAATCTTTTGATGACGGATGAAGAAGCGCATTTCCATTTAGTGGTTATGTGAATAAACAAAACTGAAGGTTGTGGGGCACCGAAAATCCAAGGGCAATACATCAGCATCAGTCACACCCAATCAGATGCACTGTTTGGTGCGGTGTTATGGCCACAAAAATCATCGGCCCATATTTCTTTGAGAATGAGGATGAAACGCTAGAAACGGTCTCCGGGGCTTCTAACAGAACAATGATCGACAACTTTTTACGGCCAATGGTGGAGCAAAATCCTAATTTGTGGTTTCAACAAGATGGAGCCACTGCGCATACTGCTAGGCAAACTATGGATATGCTGCGTCAAATTTTTGGTGAACGCATAATTTCAAAAAATTCAGATTTTCCTTGGCCTTCTCGTTCACCAGATTAAGGGGTTATTTAAAAGCCAAAGTGAATGTTTACAAACCACCAGATTTATCATTTTTTTTGTCTGATTTAGCTGCAAATTTTCCATTTAGCAGTAAGCATTTTTTTTAGCATTTTCCAACAACATATTTAGCATTATTTAGTATAAGAATATTTAAGTAGTCCTTTTTTTAATTCTACCACAATTTTTTGTTGAATGCACATACAAATCCCTACTATTTTGCTAAGGAAACTGTACAATCTTTTAAAAGACCTTTCATATCAAATTGTTTTAATATTTGATCAGTTTAATCCATTAAATTATTGTTAAGCTGATTTTTCCCCTCAATGACGATTTTGAAAAATTTTTGGAATCGAAAAGAAATAGCATAACTTTTGAAATAGAAAAACAAATGCGAATAACATGCCGAGATTTTATAGCTCAATTAATATATCAACTTAGACAACAACTGCCAAAATTTTTCATAATTTAACAAATACTAATAAATGCAAATTGAGCCAACATTTTAAATAAGAAATGTTCGATTGCACTGTAGAATAAATTACAACGTTTGAACATCAGTGGCTGAAACTAAATTCATATGAATTGTTAAATAAGAACTCAACAGTTGATTTCTGGATAAATGTATATGGATATAAAAATGCATTAAATAAAAATCCATTCAGTGAAATGGCTTCTTTTGCAATGAAGTTCTTGGTGTTGCCATTTAGCAAAGCGGAAGTTAAAATATGTTTTTAGTGGTAAAAATCTCATAAAAACGAAAATTCGAAATAGAATGATTTTTTTTTTAAATTTATTCAAACTTTCTTTATACATATACATATACATCAATATAATGAATTGCCTCATCGTCACTTGGACATTATTAACTTAACTTTTTGAAAAAAAAAAAAAATAGTACATACTTTAATATAAAATTATTTAACTTTGCATAAATTATATGAGAAGTGTTTCTAAATAGTTTTTCACTCTATTCGTAAATACAGAAATTCTTTCAATATTTCTTATATCTTGAGGGAGATTATTAAAATCAAAAGAACCCATAATTATATTCAACGCGTTGTTTTGTAGCTTCCAACCGACATCTTGTTATTCTAAGATTCATGTTATTTCTGGTATTAAACCTTGTTTGATTTCGTTGACAAGAAATTGTGTGGTGACCAATATCATGGATTGATTTAAAAACATAAAGAAGTAACTGCAACTTATAAAGTCCGTTTACGGGGAAAATTGCTATGGAAATATTCCTGTACTGAATGACGATTAAGCCTAGCAGCTTGTAAGCACAGAGTTTATTCATTACCAACTTTTGTCCATCTGCTAACTTTAAAAAATCAACTCTGAATTTTAATAACGCCACACAAAATGTATTAACAAAGTGACCTCAGTACTACAACAATGAAACAGTAGAAAAAACAACAGGTATTTTGCTGCTAGAATTGAGACGGCAAATGTCAAAATGCCTTTATAAAAAATGTAAATAAACAACAACAAAAATGACGCCAAACGTCACACACGAAGAATATCATTGCAAACCGCTGCATTTGTGAAGTCATTTTATTAGTACATTCTGGATGGCATATTATATTACTCAAAAATGCGACACGTTTGCATTAATCATCGCTGATTTTGTCATTTTTTTGTATCTTTATTGTTTCCTCCACATATAACAATTTTAAAAAGTTTTTAAATTAAAATTAAATAAAATAAAATAGATAGAAAAATAAAATTAAACAGTCAATTTTCATATTATTCGAATGTGTATTCTAAGTCAAAATTACAATCCTCAAAAGCTTTTATACTTTAATTGTCTTATTCCCTCAATATTTTCCAGGAATATTTTGTATGCACTCAACATGAGAAATAAATTCCCAGATTATATTTATTAAACAGTAATTTAAATAAAACCAACCAAATTGTTTAACATCAAACAGCTGTTTTTCGCAAGATTGCAAACGTTTGGCAGCTTGTTAACAAGAGTATAACAAATCGTTAGCCAGAGTTTGGTAAGTGTATTATAAATAAACTTTGTGGAAAATTCATGCCAAACTTTCATTATGAATACGGCTGTATGATTTCGCTACTTTAAATAAGGTGTGGTTTAAAATGTTGCGATAGTTTAAAAAATAATGTACGATCTCACTGAAAAATGCGATAAGATCATATATTGTAATGATATCTCGATAGATTCTTCACAAGCTGATGAAGAATATTCATTTGATGACGTATTTAATTTATAAAATTAAATTTTTTATTAACATGTTATATAAATTTTATTGCAATAGCAAAAAATAGCCATTAATGTATGGGTCAAGTTCCCCTGATTTTTATACCCTTCACCTCAGGTGGAAAAGGGTATATATAAGTTTGTCATTCCGTTTGTAATTTCTACAATATTGATCTAAGACCCTATAAAGTATATATATTCTGGGTCCTTATGGGGAGAGAAGTTGATTTAACGATATCCGTCCGTCTGTCCGTCTGTCCGTCTGACCGTCTGTCCGTCTGTCCGTCTGTCCGTCTGTCCGTCTGTCCGTCTGTCCGTCTTACGTTTGATATGTGTTTTCCGGAGACTCCAGACATGATAGCGCCTAGGTTGTTTTACATATGTGTCACATATAGTCTACCATCGGTTGCTATTGAAATTCAGCAAGATCGATCTACAAATGGCTGAGTTATGAGCAAAAAACCACGACTACCTCTAATATTTTCCAAAAATCCCTTGTGGTTGTTGTAATTTTATTACTTTTTGCTGTATATCTGGGGAACGGCAAAAGCCAAAGCTTCCAAATTAGGTACACACATTTAGGTAGCCCATACACACAATCCTACAAAATGTGGGCGGGATTGGAAAAGTGGGCGTGGTACCTCCCGTACAAAAAAAATTAAAAATTGTATAAAAACCTAAAATTTAGGGCTGTCCTATAGATATGACTTATATACCAAAATATCGAAAATTTTTAGAAGAACATATTTTATAAAAAATTCAGAAAAATCGGTTCAGATACAAAAAAGTTATGACCAACACTAATTTTTTTTTTAAATACCCACTATCGGGAACCATAGATCTCCCCGAGTCCAAGCTTTATAACACAAGTAAATGGTAAATTCCTTCTTAAACACGTCGGTATATAAATCTGTCAAATCGGTTAAAAAATGGCTGAGTTATGAGCAAAAAACCACGACTACCTCTAATATTTTCCAAAAACCCCTTGTGGTTGTTGTAATTTTATTACTTTTTGCTGTATATCTGGGGAACGGCAAAAGCCAAAGTTTCCAAATTAGGTACACACATTTAGGTAGCCAATACACACCATCCTACAAAATATGGGCGGGATTGGAGAAGTGGGCGTGGTACCTCCCGTACAAAAAAAATTAAAAATTGTATAAAAACCTAAATTTTAGGGCTGCCATATGCCCTATGGATATGACTTATATACCCAAATATCGAAAATTTTTAGTAGAACATATTTTATAAAAAATTCAGAAAAATCGGTTCAGATACAAAAAAGTTATGACCAAAATTAATTTTTTTTTTTTAAATACCCACTTTCGGGAACCATAGATTTCCCCGAGTCCAAGCTTTATAACACAAGTAAATGGTAAATTCCTTCTTAAACACGTCGGTATATAAATCTGTCAAATCGGTTAAAAAATGGCTGAGTTATGAGCAAAAAACCATGACTACCTCTAATATTTCCAAAAAAAAATCTCTTGTAGTTGTTGTTTTTTTGTTTGTGCTTTTATTCGAACGTGTTGAATGTTAGGCATATCAAACACACACATGTTTGTACATGATTGGTCGCTTAAATTGAAAAATACGTACATACCTACATATTAAACAAACAAAGTGACGGAATATATTCTACTTCAATTCTTTACTTGCATAAGCGTTAATGGCTGAGTTGTCTGGGCGGTTGCTGAAAGCAGCGTTGTTAGTAGCTGCCGGGGTTCAAATCCGGCATCCACCTTTTCAAAAAAAATTTTTTTTAACTTTTTTTATATTCTATAAACGATTTTAAAATAATTCAGCAGTTTTTGATTTTTTTGACAATGTAAATAACAAAAGTTACTTTATGTAATAACAAAAACTTAATTTTCGATTATTTGACATAAATTATTCGTTAATCAAAACTAAGCAATTTTAAATTATTCAAACAGTTAATTGCCCAGAACTAATCGATTAATCGAACAACCGATAATCCTTTGAATAGCTCTTATGTAATGAGCTTAAGGTTCATATAAGAGTTCTTTGTACCAAATCTTATCTAGTTATCTACATCTATGTAAATGAGCTTTGTCACAAATCGATTTTTAAGAGGGAATCAATTCTGGATCTACCAGCATATAAAGGTTGTCGTCGTTTAATTTTGTATCAATACCAAATACTAACATTAATAAGAACTATTTCCGGTAGTGTTATTTGTATGGGAGGGAGTATGGTCAAATATTGATTTATTTTAATTAAATTTAATTAAGGTAACAACATAATAAGATAGTTTGTAGGCATGGACTCCATTCCGAAAAGAAGTATGTTAGATGGCTATGTGAAATTACTGATAAACTTTCACCATTTAGTATAATTATACCCTTCACCTCATGTGGAAAAGGGTATATATAAGTTTGTCATTCCGTTTGTAATTTCTACAATATTGATCTTAGACCCTATAAAGTATATATATTCTGGGTCCTTATGGTGAGAGAAGTTGATTTAATGATATCCGTCCGTCTGTCCGTCTGTCCGTCTTACGTTTAATATGTGTTTTCCGGAGACTCCAGACATGATAGCGGCTAGGTTGTTTTACATTTGTGTCACATATAGTCTACCATCGGTTGCTATTGAAATTCAGCAAGATCGATCGACAAGTGGCTGAGTTATGAGCAAAAACCACGACTACCTCTAATATTTTCCAAAAATCCCTTGTGGTTGTTGTAATTTTATTACTTTTTGCTGTATATCTGGGGAACGGCAAAAGCCAAAGTTTCCAAATTAGGTACACACATTTAGGTAGCCAATACACACCATCCTACAAAATGTGGGCGGGATTGGAGAAGTGGGCGTGGTACCTCCCGAACAAAAAAAATTAAAAATTGTATAAAAACCTAAAATTTAGGGCTGCCATATGTCCTATGGATATGACTTATATACCAAAATATCGAAAATTTTTAGTAGAACATATCTTATAAAAAATTCAGAAAAATCGGTTCAGATACAAAAAAGTTATGACCAAAACTAATTTTTTTTTTTAAATACCCACTTTCGGGAACCATAGATCTCCCCGAGTCCAAGCTTTATAACACAAGTAAATGGTAAATTCCTTCTTAAACACGTAAATATTAAATATTAATAAATTGTTTAAATAAATATGGTTTATAAACTAACATATATGGCTAATTTGGTTATTATTTCTAAATTTGGTACTATGTACTATTTGAAACAACAAAGCGTTATTTATATAACTTCTTGTTCTTATCTCACCATGGTGAAGGGTATTTAAGATTCGGCATAGCCGAATATAGCACTCTTACTTGTTTTTTTTGTCATGGTATGGTACCTTTGTTTGAAAACGTTTTATGTACGTTTATAAAGACTAAAATATATTTCTTTATAGTCTTAAGACTTTTTATGTTTAGTAAAATTTTATTTTTTTAATCAGTTTGTTCCATTTCTATGACGTGAGTTTATAGGGAAGAATGTAAAATAAATCATGTAACTATAAAGATATATTAACTAAAATAACAAAAAAAAATAATACAATTTTAATTTTAGCATTATTTTTTGGCAGTTTAGGATTTTTTTTTTTATAATTTTTTAGCATTATTTATTTAAATATTTTTGGATATGGCCGCACTGCAAACCACAGACACTTGGACAACTCAAGCAGAATATTCGAGACGATATACGGCGCCTGCAACCAGAAACATTACGCGGTGTAATGCAAAGAGCCAATGCCTGTATCGAGCAAAATGGTGGTCATTTGTCTGATGTCATATTTCACACATAGTCACGTTTAATTTCCATAAAATGTATTCAACATATAAAAATAAATTATATAAAAAAAACCCGTTATTACAAGAGCTATACGTGTTTCACATCACTAGGTCTTATTTGGGCCACCCTGCACAGAAAAAAGTAAAAACCGGTTTTAATCACCAAAATAATTGAAACAAGCAAAAAATTGTTTAATTTTGCACCTATCACCGAAATGATTATACCAATTACTCAAACTTGCAAAAATTGCAAAACAGTGATTTTTTTCCAATTAAAAAGTTTTTATATTTCAATTACAAAAATAATTGAAAAAATTATAAATATTAAACAATCTTTTAATTGAATGAATTAACAAAGTATTTAAAAAAATATCAATATATTAATTGAATGAATTACTGACGTAATTGATTACAACACAGAAATTTTTTTTTTATTTTTTTTTAATTCCCTAAGCTAATACCGCGAAGCTCTTCGCTTGTCTGCAGGAAAGAAACCAGAGTCTCTGGCGGGAATCGAACCAGCAACCCCGGCGTTGATAGTCTAGCTCACTACCAGCTAGCCTACCGGCGCACTCAACTTATATGAAAATAAACGTAATATCCACGTTCTTATACTATGTTTGTGTTAGCATTATTTCAACAAAGTTTTCAATTCAAACAACAGAGTTGATTGATTCAATTAAACATTTACTTAAAATTAAGCTTAAAATCAAGTAAAATTTTAATTGAAAAAAAAAATTTTTTTTAATTCAATCAATTAAGAACGTTATTAGATTTATTTTAAAATTCAAAAATCACCATTAATTGAAAAGAAACTGCCAATAATTTTTTCTGTGTGTAGTTTCTCAGCATTAGTTTTATTATTATATAAACCAATTTACGTACTTATTAATAATATAAATACAATTTTATTCTAATTTCTTTGAAGAATAATATAAATGAATAAAATATATATTTTATGAATACATATTTTATTATTTTTTTTTTTTTTTTTTTGAAATCCATCTTTATTAAATTATTTGATGACATATTTATTTGCATTTTTCGCGATTTTATCTATAGATATTACAGCGAATTATATTTTTAATCATAGATATTGAGTAACTTTATATACTAAAATTTTTAAAGGAAAAATAGGTATTCAAATATACTTACATAGTTAGAAAAATATATACATACATATGTATACAATTGCATTATCTAAAATAACAATGCATTACATAGTACATATAATTTTCCGTTTGGTAATTTTTGCTAGGCCGACTTTCTACATTCTCTTATCAGTTGATAAGACGAATTTGCTACTTTTTCGTAATATTTGCTATTCAGCCTCTTTATGAAGTCGTCTATTCGTTCGTATCCAGTTTCGTTGTGAAGAAGCTGCGTAGAGTGTCTCCAGTGTTTGCTATGTATGATCTTTAGACATTTGTTTTGGTTAATCTGAAGTTTCTTATGATGAGTTTTTGAATCTTTATTCCAAATGGGGCATGCATACGTCAAAGTTGGTCTTATTGCACTTTTGAATATTAAATTTTTGTTATGTATGCTTAGCGAAGAGCGTTTGTTTAGTATAGGCCACAGGGCTCGGATCGTTTTTAAAGTTTTCTTGCAAGTTTCGTCAATGTGCCTTGAAAAATTAAGTTTCTTGTCTAAAAGCATACCTAGATAT
This sequence comes from Pollenia labialis, assembly GCA_949318255.1. Taxonomy (NCBI): domain Eukaryota; kingdom Metazoa; phylum Arthropoda; class Insecta; order Diptera; family Polleniidae; genus Pollenia; species Pollenia labialis. The sequence goes on along the minus strand of OX439141.1, from coordinate 138,209,882 downwards.
TTGACATCTTTTTGAATAGTTAGGTTCTCGTTTTCAAAACTTAGCTGACGACGTGGTAATCGCTTAGGAGAGTTGTTGTAGGGAAATATGATGGACTGAGTTTTGTTAGGATTAAGTTTAATTTTCCACTTGTAAAAATACTTTCTGCAGGCAGCAACCCCCTTTTCCATGTTGTTTAACACTGCCTTTTTGAGTATGCAACCGTCATGTAAGAGGGTGGAGAAAAGTCCGAGGTATAAATGGAGTACAGTAAAGGTAATAAAATTGAACCTTGTGGTAAACCAGTTGGAATTGTTTTAGGAGAAGATAATGTACCATTAACTGCAACAACAAATGTTCTTTCGTGTAGAAAATCTGCAAAAAGCATACACAGATATCGTGGTAAATGAGTTTGAAGCACTTTGTATACTAGGCCGTTGTGCCAAACGGTGTCAAATGCCTTTTCAATGTCAATAACTATTAGACCTGTGGATAGTTTTACTCGTTTATTAGCTTTGATTATATTTGTAATACGATTTATTTGGTGTACTGCGCTATGTTGTTTCTTGAAGCCAAATTGTTTGTATGCTAATTGGGGTATTTTCAACGACATCACATATGCGATTATGAATTAGTTTTTCATTCAATTTTTCCAAATTGCTTAACAGGCTAATGGACCTGTAACTGTTGGGATTCTGCTTAGGCTTGTTTGGTTTTAGAATAGCAATAAAATTTCCTCTTTTGAAATGTGTAGGAAAATAGTTGATTTTTAAGCAGCTGTTAAACATTATCATTAGTAACTGCACAGCCTTGGGGGGTAAATTTTTAATAAAGGCGACCGTACACGACATGTAATTGTCATCTGACATGTCAAATTTCCCACTGCAAAATACATACATGTCGTGTGTAACCTTTTTAACTTTGCTTCTGTAAAAGTCAGACGCAAAGTCATCATTTTCTTCTGACAAACCATCTGACATCAGAAATCTATGCCGGGAAGAAACCGGCAGCGGCGTTCACTATTGACGGAATTATTAGCCGGCTAAAGTTAATATTTTACAATACCGATACATGTATGGTAATTTCACCATTGAATAGAAATTATGTACATATATTAATAAAAAACGTTTCATTACAATATCCTAAATTGGTATCTTCCAATTTAAAGAAAAAAATGTTTAGATGGCTAAACTGTTTTTCGGCGTAAACAAAAATTTGTATGGCGGCTGCACGCTATTTTTAAATCGAGAAATACTTTGGTTTCTGCAATAACTATGCGAAAAAAACATAGACAATGTCAGAAGCAAATTACATGTACGTTTGTGACCGAATATTATAAACCTTATGTAAAACCGCAATTTTAACAGACATGCACAATTACATGTGACTTGAAAAGTTGACAATTCAGTTTTAAAAAACATGTCGTCTACATGCACCTTAAGCACAACGTTGGTTGAACTAATGCATTTGTTTAATTCGGTTTGTGTTTTGTTATTTTTTTACACATTGCCACTTCACTACCAAAAAAAGCTTTCTGTCTTTTTCTTCGAAAGCTGCCTTCGCAACTGATTTGGGCCCTTTTCAAACTTCGCTTCTTACAGTTCTGTGGTATTCTGTGAAGATGTAATAATGTTCTTTCCGTCCTCTAATTCTTTCAAAGATGAAATAATTGGCTTCTTTTTATTTTTAGAATTGTAGCACTACGATCATACAACATACTTATTATTTCTTCACTTTGCCGTTTAATTTTTTTAAATTCGTACATATTCTTAATTATTATAATTACACATAAATAATTTTTATTTTTCACGAGAAATAATTCGTTCAGTTGTAAAACACATTTTACTACGAAGTAAAAATTAAATAATTAACCGCCATATTTAATATTTACAATTATTTTTCGCTTTAGTATCGCCAAGATTAGTTTTGGATTGAATTTAACACTTGATACTGATTTGACGTCAAGTTGATAAAACATTTGATGTCAAATGTTTATTTTCAAATCATTATCAATTTGAATTTAAATATTAAAACCATACAATTGAAAAACGTTTGCGAATTGTGTTTGATGTCAAATGATAAAGTCATTTCATATCAAAGGTTTGACCTCGTGTTTGTTGGGAACAAAGAAAATAGCGCAAATAACAAATGAGTACATTTTGTTGTTGTGGTGTGCAAGTGTGTGTATTTTTGTCTCATTTGCATCGTTTGCACACTTGGCACTCACTCAGGGTTGTTAGACTTTTTTCCTCAAAAATCGTGAAAAGTTTTAACAAAATTCGTCAAAATCGTCACAAAAATTTAACAAAATCGTCAACAAAACGTCAAATATATAAATTTTACAAATAAAAGACAATTTATTGCATGGATTGGTTCTAAAATATAAATTTTTAGCTAGAAATTCTATTTATGATGAAGAAAGTGATATGGTTGTTTTATTCTATTTATTTCAGCAAGTGAGCTGAATATATTTATCATTTAAAAAGAAAAAATATATTTGCATAAATGCATAACAAAAATTTTTTATTTCCTCTATCCATATTCAGAAAAATATTAAATAATAAATAAAATCTCATTTGCTTTTAACTCGAGCTATTTTTAAATGATTAACTTTTAGCGCCATCTCTATTGCAAATTGTTTTTATTGTAAAAGGTGCTTAAAACCAAGAATTCTGTCTTTATCAACAGTCTTTTTACCCGACTTGAAACGTTTTATTACGTCCAATATTAGTTCCAAACTAATATATTTTCTTCTCATTGCACTCATTTTTCTACACAACTTCTTATTAAAATGTAACTTCTTACTTCCTAACACGCAATTTTACTAAGAATAACTTATCTAACAGAATTAAATGGGATTTGCCTTTTTACACACAAATAGAAAAGTTCTTCACATGTGATTATAACTTCATCGAAAAATGCATTCGTATGTAGCGACGCAAGTCGAAATCATAAAACGCAAAGCTAATTACTAATGCTTCTAATGAAATCCACCTGGTTTGTGATGGGGGAGGAATTTTTTTGTTTAATTTCCAAAAATTTTTGTATTTCGAAAAATGTATTTTTAAGTGTTGGACTGTTTTCAATATAATTGTAAATATTTCTTGTGTTTTATCGATGCCAGAAAATCGTCATAACACTAAAAATCGTCAATCGTCATTTTACTGTATTTTCTCAAAAAAATCGTCAAAATGACGAGAAATCGTCACATCTACCAAACCTGCTTGCCAGATTAAAGTGTTATAAAATTGATGCCAGATTAATGTTTAAAGTAAATTTTTTGACCGGATTAAATCGTCAAATCATAAGTGACTCTACATCAAAAATCGTCAATCGTCAAATTGGTAAATTCATCGAAAAAAAATCGTCAAAATGACGTAAAATCGCCAAATCTAACATCCCTGGGGGTCGATTCTGGTTCTGTGAAACTGTGAAATGAAAACTTTTTTCACATTTTCATAGAGTTTCTGATTCTCGTTTAGTGAAAAAATGATAAATAAATTCGAATGTTTTCATATGAGAAGAACAAATGGAATGAAACAAATTGTTTTCACATTTTCACAGTAATGTGATTCTTGTTCTGTGTAACAGTGTAAAGAAGTGTCACAAACTTTTCATTTATGCCATATTTTTACACTTTCATTTTAACGGTGAAAAATAATTTTAATTAAATTATTTAGAGAAAAATATGGACATTGCTAAGGATAAATAATAATTTAAAGAAATAAAAATAATAATTTTCTAAAAAGATGCATATTTACAGATTTTAAACTTATTATATTCATATAAAATGCCAATTTTTGATGAAATAAAAAACATTACTGACGAAAAACGTTAATAACGTTTTCTTACATTGTACCATTCCGAATTTATTTCTATAATTCCATTAAAACTAATAATCCTAACATTTTTTAAATTAATTATATTTTTTGTGTATTTGTATAATTTTACACTTGATTAAATGACAAAGTAGATTTGTAATTACCATCGGCGGTGAAGAATTTAGGTTTAGCGACGGCTTAAAGAAAATTTAAAGCCGCCTACAAAATGTTTATGTTTTATATTTAATAACATATTACTAAATAAATCTTTATTTGGCCTTTTATTTGTTAATGATTTCACAATTTTTTGTTTGGACTTATGGTCGTTTTTTAAAGCTTTTGTTTAACTTACAATTAATGTATGTTTGGGTGGAACCTTGAACGTGATGAAATAAATAAATTTTTAGCCAATTTTTATATTATTATAGTCAATATCTTATTTATTTTAATTAAAAATTATCAAAAACTTTATTAAAATACAATAATCTCAGCACAAAACGTGGACTTATTGTAAACATAAACAAAACTTTGACATAAACCTAGACAAACAATGCAGGAGCAAAAAATCGTCATCTGGCGTAGTGCTGCCAGCTGTTTATTTCACCATGTTGTAAACTATGAAACGTCATTCTAAATCAAAAATAGCAGCACAGCCAAAATGGCGCTCTAGCTATTTTTGATGCAATCCTATAATATATGTATCAAATGAAAAGGCTTGCTAAGAATAACTCGAAAGCTTAAACGAAATAAATTAATGTCCAGGCCATCGATGTCGACAAGAACATTTCTTTCGTATATTTGTTATGAAACAACAAAAAATTTTAGTTTTTTATTATTGTTTTCAATATAAATATGCGAAAGAAATGTTCTTGTTGACATCATGGGGTAATCGCGCGGGCAAGATGTTTACCCAAAAAACTCATTTGTCAACTCATTGATTGATCGATTTTACATTTTTATGACTGTTCTTGTTTTTCGTATAAAAATTTGTTTCCGTTAAAAAATTACTGTTGTTTTTATATATTTATTAACACATTTTATGTAAAATTTTTTCCTTTCCTATTTCTTGCGCGCACTTGGTCAGGACATTGGGGCCAACTTCTTTCAGTTGCAATATCGTTCATGAAAAAAACCCAAATGCAACAAATTCGGAATTTTCGGTTTACTAATTATTTATTTTAAAATAAAAATATTAACCATGTACATACATATGTAGGTATACGTACATATATGTATGAAAATAAAAAGCAACAAAAACTCCTTTACTGAAAAAATTTATCTATATCTATATATATAAAAATGAAAAATGTTTGTATGTTTGTGTGTTTGTTTGTTGGCTTATAGACTCCGAAACTACTGAACCGATTTTCTTGAAATTTTTACAGTAACATCACGTGAGCCCTAAAAATAAAATAGGCTACTTATTTTTTCGATAGGGGCAGGGGAATTGGTACCCCCCATAGGATGCCAATATTTATTATCGCATATCTTAAGAGCCGCTGGCGGCATTTTGCTGAACTTTTTGTAGTAGGATCTTCTGAGCCCCGAAATTGAAATAAAATAGCAGCGGGGGTATTTGAATCCCCCATAGGACGCCAATGTTTAACATCGCATATCTTAAGAACTGTTATAGTGAGAATGTTCAAACTTTCTAGAAGTCACTCTTATGGTATACTACACTTATGAAAATAAAAATAAAGCGGGTAGGCGCAGGGGGGGAAATACCTCCCATAGGATGCATATATTAAATATCGCTCAACTGAAGAACTATTAAAGGGAGAGTCTTCAAACGTGGTTTAAGCTACTATTATAGTAAACTATAAATTTCAATATAGAAATGGGCGGGGTAGCCAGAGGAGGAGCAGTACCCCTCATAGATAGAAATATTAATAAGAGCCGCTGCAAGCAATTTGTTGAACTTTTGGTAGTAGGATTATCTGAGCCCCAAAATTGAAATAAAATAGCAGCGGGGGAAGTGTTACCCACCATAGGACGCCAATGTTTAATATCGGATATCTTAAAAACTGTTATAGTGAGAAAGTTCAAACTTTGTAGAAGTCACTCTTATGGTATACTTCACTTTGAAAATAAAAATATAGCGGGTAGGCGCAGGGGGGAACTACCTTCCATAGGATGCATATATTAAATATCTCTCAACCGATAAAGTGGTTAAAGCAGTGTAGCGAAGCGCACCGGGTTAAGCTAGTATTGTATAAAACAAGAGGAGCCATAAAAATGTATTTTTTTCTCTCTTCAAACAAACTCTTTTAGCAAAAATAAATGCTAGCAGCTCAAGCATTAAAAAACTCGTATTTGACTTTTACATTTTATTAATATAGTTACAAAAGTTTCACAGCTACAATGGAATGAAACACTTTTTCATTAAAAGAACGGGAATCGCATTTTGTGTAAATGTGAAGTGCTAATGTGAAAATTGCTCATAAAAACGAAAATGAAAAGTTTTTTTTCATTTCACAGTTTCACAGAACCAGAATCGACCCCCTGCACTCACTATCCATCGTGATTTCGTTCAGGGTTACCGTTGATAATATTAAAAAAGTCGCACATAAAGTCGGTTTTAAAACAAAAAGTCGTACAAAAAAGTCGTTTTTCCATAAAAAAAGTCTCAGATTTGTTTAAAACATTTTTATTAAACCAAAACACAAATAACAAAACAAAAAGGAATTAACAATTCAAACGATATAAAAAGCTAAGAAATAATTCATTAAAAATGTGTTTAAATACAACTTCTGTGTATTTATTTTACATTTAATTACTTTTATATATAAATTTGACGTTTTATTTTTCTGTTAGTTCGTCTCTGTATTTTCGCACAAGTTCATTACTTGGCATCCAACCTTCTATTTCGGTATCTAGCAGATTTAGAGCTGATAGCATGGACTCACAAGTTTCTACTGTTAACCTGTTGGTTAATATATTTTTCATTAATCCTAATTTTAAAAAAAAAATTCTTTCTGCACACGCACTGCTGTGCGGAGGAATTAAAATATGCGCCAATTTGTATAAATTAAGGTACACTGATTCATCTAAAGCAGTTTTTAAGCTTCCTACTGTATGCCAAAAATGTTCAGCATTTGAAATTTCAAAAATGTATTTGTATGATTTATCATTGGATTTACTTTCTAACAACTTAAAATCATTAATAAAAGCCTCAGGGTCATTTATAACATTTTTAAATTCAGATATGAGATCAATATAGTTAACGATTTCGTTAGAGGTAAAAAAGTTGGTTTTAAGAACCTTAAGCGGCTCATACACTTGCAATAAAATTGTTCAATTTTACGTATTGTACAATTATATCGCCAATGTGTATATAATATTCGAAGGTATCACAATATATTGGCAACAATCAAAAGACTTTTGGTTTTTATTGCACAACAAAAATAAAGTGAAATATGGTGGCAACTTTGTACAATGCTGTTTATGTTATTTTTATAGGTTATGTTCTCTTTTTTATTGAATGAATGAAACCATTGTGCGACTTATTGCATGGTATGGGACAAAATGGAAATAATATGGCGAATATCATATACAATAATATTGCAAGTGTATGGGCCGCTTTAATATTTAGTTTTTTATCATTAATATTAATTCTCGACAATATTTCGTCACAGAGTTTATGGTAAAATTTTAAAATAATTTGTTTGATTGCTATGCATTCAATATTTGATATATTTTCAGACTGTATTGCAACTTCAGCTTTATGGCCTATACATAAATTTTTAATATCTTTAATATTTAATGCATCTCTATAACTTAAATTGTCTAGCTTTGTTGCCAATAAACATTCTTTCTTCAGAAAATTTTGAAAAATTTGGAGTAAAATCTCTTTTGTAAATGATATAAGGTAAATTTTTTGAGATGATTCGCTCTGAAAGCATTTGCTAAACTTATTCATTATACATACCTAAAATATATATACACTAAAAATTTTAAATAAATGTCCATCTTGAATTAAACGAATTTTATCCAATGTTTTTGCACATTTTTCTTCAAATTGTGCCCGAATGAAATAATGTTGCAGTACAGTCCATTATTCTAAGATTATATTTGCGACCGATTCGAAAGAAGGCCATCTAGTGTCCGAAAGCCTTAAAAGCTTGTGTTCTGGTGCTTCAAAAATACTTTGCAATTCTTTGCCTATCACTTGCCTATTTGAGCTTTTAAAAAAGATGAAAATATTCTTAGCTAACTTCTCGACGTCTTCGGGTATACACTGACAGACACAGCCAAGATGGAATAAGTGTGGAATTTTCATTTTTAATAAACTGAACATACCATTAATTCTTTCGACCATAGAAAATGCGTTGTCAGTAGCAAACCCGATGAAATTTAATTGTGGAATATTATTACTTTCCAGTGCTTCTAACACAGCATTGTAAATTGTTTAGCCTTTTCCATTTTCTAGTTTTACTAATTTAAAAAAAACTATCTACAGTCTTGCCATCCATCTTAAATTGTCTCACTACCATTACCAGACACTTATCAGTGGAAATGTCAGTTGTCTCATCGATAATGAGGCTAAACTGTTTCTTTTGCATTTGAGCGACCTTCCCTTCCGAGAAACTGTGCAATTTTCTTCGACTAAGTACGGCTGCATCTTACCTGCAATTAATAAAAAAATGTTCTTGTTATGTGAATAAAATATTATACTTTTAAAAAATATTACTTACTGACTTACATAGCTATATTTGAATCAGGAAAAATCAAAGAATTGAATTTACTTATGCCGTCCATAGACTTAAACAATTGGTTTTTACTAATGGCCCGTAAGACTATTTTAATTTCTGCCACTGCAACATTTTTTCGGAAGTTTGTATTTTGATTGGGCAAACATTCACTCAGCTGTATTTTACTATTTTCCGAAGCTTGCTTTAAGTTAGCAATATGCTTTTTTTTCTGCATGTCGATGAAGGTGATTTTTTGATTAACTAGAAGCTGTTTACAAGCAATGCAAAAAGACCGTTTTGTTTGCTTACCTTGCTTAAGCCATTTATACTGCAACTCCCATTCTTTAGAATAAAACCGGGGAATTTAGCGTCTCTTAGAAGAACAAGTGGGATTTTCACAATTCAAGAGTATCTTCAGATTCTGTACTTTTTTCATTAGTAGTGTCATACTCTTTTTCCACCGCCTGGCGGGTTTTGCTTGCATATTCATTATCAGCCTTCCTTTTTGATCTTACAAGAAACCTTTTTCATTTAAATTTTAATATTGAAATATGTCTACATAAATTAAAACCATATTTACCTCTCTATAAAGTTTAATTCGTGTATGTATTTGTTTCACAGATTTTCTTGGCTAAGCGCCGGCTCAGCCGTTCAAAGTTAATTATTAATTTTGTCACAAACAAATAAAAAAAATGGATATGTATTATTTACTAATTTTGCACAAAGGAATTATACTGAATTTTATTAAAAAATACACCTTTTTTATTTTTCGATAATACTTTCGTGTATTATAACAAAATAGAAAAAGAAGCGTTTACACATTCAATTTAATGAAAGTTCTTCTTCTTGTAAAACCAATCCTAGATTGGTTCAGTAGTTGAATTCGCCTTGAAACAAAATAATCACCTAATCAAAGGAATGAGGCTACCATATTCCGGGGAATGTTTATTTATATATGTGTAATTATGCAGTGTATATTTATGAAAAGAAAAAAGTATTTCACTTACAAAAATAAGAGGAGTTTAAAAAAGTCGCACAAAAAGTCGCAGAACGTCAAAAAGTTTGCAAATTGCAACTAAAGCCGCATAGCGGTAACGCTGATTTCGCTTATTAAAAAAAACTAATTATAATTTTAAAAATAATTAAAGAGAATATCTGCATTTGCCTCTGGACGCATTCATTTCAATCATATAAAAAATGTTTAAAATATTTAACAATATAACTTTAAATTGGTTGTCTAAAACAAAAAAAAAAATTTTTTTGTAAATGTATTAAACATCTCCATACATATTAATAAATTAATTGTTTTTCTATTATTTTAAAACATATTTCACAAAAATAATATCATAAAATGCAAAGACTTCCCAAAATGTAATTTCATTTTTGGTTTAAAGAAGGGTAAGTCCAACAATAAATTTTCTTACTCTATGAATGGTTTATTAAAGGCTTAATAGACTATTTTTCGTTTATGAAAACAACTTTAGCAATTTTTGGTAAAAAACGGTTAATTAATCATAAATAAGTTTTTATGAATACCCAGCAAAAAAAGCGCTGAAACTCGCAAACTCGATGTACTTCAAATTCGGGTGAAGAAGCTATGAATTTAACATTAGCGTGTCATTGGAAAAATGTTGTTCATTTTCTACTACTTTTTACTGCATATAATCCACGTTTCTAGTACTGTAATATTCCGATATTTGAATGTCATTTATAAGTAGGGGGGAAAATTAATGCTAAAATAACTTCTAAGATGCTAAACAAAAGTAGAGTTGCAATGGTAATGAAATTGTCCATTTAAGAAGTGATATTAATGCAGTGATTTTAAAATGCATTTATATTGCTTTAAAACATTCAAAAACCCTTTAATTAATTAAAAAGCATTATGTACTTTTAAAAATGAAAAAGATATGGTTTCGTTAATTTTTTTATTTAAATATTTTTAATGCAATTTTTATTAAATATAAAATTTAATTGCATCAAAAAAAAAAAAAAATAAAGTATAACGGGTCCAATTCATGTTTAGTATTTTTTAAAAAAATATAGTTTTAAATTGTTTTGAAGTAAATGTTTTAGTTGTGTTTTTAAAGTAAAAGTTGAATAATAATATAAACATAAAGAAATTAATTCACGTTGCAAAATAACATATAGATTTCTGTGGCATTTTGATAAAACATCTTAAGTCGAGATAAGATAGCAAAAAAAGTTTTAAGAAAAACTCGGTGAAAAAATAATTTTTATCAAATAATAAAATAAACCGAAATTAAAGGAAAATTTCGTTTATAATACAAAATTTTAAAATCGTAAACAAAAATGTTTTTCGAAGGCAAATTCGTATAATTATTTTTAAATTTGACTTAAGATGTTTTGTCAAAAGGCCACAGATTTGTATAATTATATAGACATAAAGTAACAAAATTTAAAATTCAAAATACACATATATAAACCTAAGGTTAATTTAAGCAAACTATCCAAAAATTTAATTTTTAAAAAATTGAAGGATAATTTGTCGATAACAAGATGTTTTCTTGTTTTTGTAAAACATTTTGCGAATCATTTTTTGTAATAATTTCTGGTGAAGTATTGCTTTGCTTTGAAGCAATATCTTTTGAGCTACTATTTTCTTTAAAATATCTGCTTTTGGCTAACTTAATTGCATCCCTTAGTTGTGATTTAAACGACTTTCGGTACAACTTTACCTTTTGAATAACACATTTATCTTTCCGTTTTTAAAGTCCTCCAGCACTAGTAGGCACATTCATATTATTTATTTATTCACAAAAAAAGTAATATAATAAGCCTCATAGGCCAAAACATCCTCTCAAAAATTTCAAAAGGCTGTTGCAGCATTTTAGTGATGGACTGTATTGGGCATACCGTTTTTGTAGTTTCTGCCGAAGGGTTCGAGGTAAATCTACACGAATATTGTTGAGGAGAATATGCCGGTCCATCCGGTAGATGATGGAAGTTGTATTTAATTTGTCATTAAGTCGGGCTCTTTTTTTTGTACATATCTTTTAAATTAACTTTTGGAACTCATATTATATACTTATTTACCAGACAAAAACCCTTTTAACTTAAATTAATTTAAAAAAAAATATAATTTTTTCCACCAATTAAAATGTTTACACCTGCGCGTCGTTTTTAATTTTGAGTTTTAGTGATATGCTTTTATATGAAAAGTGGTTATTAATTTATTTTATATACATAAACGAATAACAAATCGATTAGCAGAAATAAACTCATCTTTAATATTTATTAAAAGGCAATAAAATCAATAAATAAAATTATTTTCTTAACAAATAAAGCAATTAATGTTATTTTGTTACATTAAATGAAAACTAATTTTGGGTTCAATAATGCCAACTGGCGCTTTAAAAAAAACAAAAATTCTAGTATGAGTACCCGTATAATAAAACTCATGTAACAAACAATACTATAACAGCTGTTTTAATCAATATAAATCAACCACTACCCACACAACTTTGTTTTGGTTATGAAAATATGATTTTTAAAATAAATATAGGAATAAATAAACAATAAATATACAAACAAGCACTAGAAACGCAAATAAAAAATTAAATTATTTTCTTGAACATGCAAACATTTTTTATAAATGCAATCCTTTTTAAAAATTTCCGGGGCAACTACATTTTATACAATAATTTAACAACAAAGGTGCAATTCAAAATCTCTTTTCAAATTTGTACTTCGAAACAACTTTTTTAAGGCGAAAAGTAGTATTAGCTACTTTGGATTTAATTAAGATGCCGTTTTTAAAGTATGACTTGAATTTTTTTTGCTGGGTACAGCTGAAGGTTTTTTTTTCATTTAAATGAAAACAATTTTAAAAGTATTTTTTAATTTTACATAATCTTCTCAAGTTCACTGGAATTAAATGTTTTTAAGTATCAAAATTTATTCCAGACTGCATAAAAACTTATTTATCTAACTTATGTTTTTAAGAGATAACAGTTACCAAATATCTCTTAAATATACATACATACATACATTTATGATCACGATTATTAAATGTATAAAAATTAGGGGTGCGCCGAATATTAGCTTAGCGATGTGGATAATCAAATTAAATTTTGTCAAAGGGAATTCTTTCAATCTGTTCAAAATTCATATGCAAACAAATTTCAATTTATATTGAGTATAATTGCATACATAGTGAAATTTTAATTTAACGACTCTGGAGAGGATCGGAAAATACTTTCTTTTAATTTTATTTATTTATTTTAAACACTGTACGATACGATTTTGCACCCATGATCAAACTGGCCAGATTCTGAAAATATAGTTTAAAAAAATTATCCGTACCTCCAAGTTTTTTGGGAGCAATTCATTTTTAATGTGAATCCAGCAGTCTATTACTTAGAGACAGCAAAGTGTTTGCTAAAATACTTGGTATAGTTATCATATGTAATGAGCATCTTTTGGAATTAAACTTAAGACAAACCTCGTTACAAACTATACTAATTTATTGTCCAAGTTTGGTTTCAATCGGTCCAGCGATTCTTGAGTTTTAGGAAATTCCAGTCAAATTCCATTAAAAGGGACTTGAATTTTTTTTACTAAGAATGGTTCGTTAGAATGTCTATGCCCAAATACATTAAAAAATTAGGGAAAATTTAACTTTTTAAGACCACCTGATAAACTCACCAATGCCACTCTACTCAAATGATCAATATATCTTGGAAACTAGAGCTGCTTTAAAAAACTAATGATGTCATCGTAATAAGCACTTTTAGTTTTGGTTGCCATGTTTTATGTATGGCAATCGAATTTCAGTTTTGTTATCAATTGGCAAAGCAACGCAAGTCAAATTTCAATTTATATTAGGTAAGGCAGCTTTTGTCATTTGCAATTTTGACAGATTGACATGGGAAAAAATGTCAACAACCTGTTAAAAGGGACCTATGGATGAAAAATCGATTTTTACTTTTTTCTTGATTCTTAAAAAAGACAATACGCTCTTTCTAATGCAGCAAACCGCAGTTTTCTAACTTCATTACTTTTGTCATAAGTACACTCATAAAATTATGTAGTTAAATTCAAACGAAAATTCATTTGAAAGAACTTAAAATTCATTTAAAAAACGGATCATTTACATTTCATTTAAAACAAATGATTTTTACATTCATTTTTAATTTTTTTATTTATTAAACAGCATATTCCGTAAAATTGAATAGTTTTTACTTTTAAAAAATATATTTTAACCGAAAAAAATCAAACTACCAGGGGTGTCATGGAATTCGAAAACGTAAAACGAAAGAATTTTAAAAGTCGTTTTTCAATAAGGTTTCTGTAATAACAAAAATTTTATGACAATTATTATAAAAATAATGCTCTATTGAACAGAATTCTTTAACAAAAATTGTAAAAATTAGATTAAAAGTTTAATAAACAGAACTGCTAAATTCTTTCGTTTTACGTTTTCGGTTTCCATGACACCCCTGTACATAACAAAATTGATACGGAAAAACATTATTTTTTGGTAGTTTGTTTTTTGAATAACAAACACAAATGTTGAAAAATAAAATTATTCGTAAAATAACTATATTTTTATTCAATTTTAACAGTACCGAAAACGAATTTAATAACCCACAATCAGTTACTGTAATAATTTTATAAGTGTAAGCTTTAAAATACACTTTTGATAAGAAAATAAAATTAACTTGCTAACTTCAAAATCGTATATAAATATAACTAACTACATATATAACTTTTTTTCATACATCAAAGTTAAGGTATCTTGTAAATAAATACGTTTAATTACCTCAATGAGGTAGTTGTACTTGAAATAATCCAAAAGTGAGATTAGATTGATTCTAACCCAAACACTTAACCCACAGAACCAGAGAGAATATTATTATTTCACTTACTCGGTACACATGTCAGTTTTACCATTGCTGCATTCCGCCCATTGTTTACAGAAGAATTCTTAATTATAAGACAACAGCAGCATGCCCGATATGGTTTCTGTAACCATTCTACTTTAAAAATTTAATGTATTTAACTAAATAATTTTAACAAATAGAATATGGGAATTATTGCATCTTATTTTAGTTTTTAAACATGAAAATAATCTATAGTTTTCTTCTTGTAGTATTGTTTTTGTTTTTACAAACACACACGTATGCACGAATATTGGTTTTCGAAAGTTATCCCATTTTGGATTGTTTTAAGTACTTTAACACAATCTGTCAACTTAATCTTAACATAAGCTAACTTCAAGTTGTTACAATGGCCCTAAGTGTTATTCGTACTTAAATTTTTAAGTACGATACGCACTTAGATAAGAAGAAAAAACTTATATTAAGTACGAGTTTTTTCTTTCTGTGTATAAGCATAGGTAGAAGAGACTTGAAAGACTGAACACAAATTCATCGATTAAACTACTATGAAAATATTCAAATAAGTCAAATTGTTTTTTCCGCGGAAATTTCACCCAAAATAATAAATTTGTAATAAAATGTCCGAAATTAAAAAATAGAACGTACTAAGAATTTCGCAGTTATCAGCGCCTTCACGCTTAAAAAATCTCCATAGACACTAAAACTTTACGGTTGCAACAGAAATCGACATCAGTTGCATCTGTTATATGCTTTTGGCAACTGACAGTTCAATAAAAGTTCGCCTGCCATGTATAATTGATCTAAAAGACTTCGTTGCTTTGTTAATGGGCTTTAAAATTTTGCTTAAAATTAAATTTTACGATTCCGATTTCGTTGTATAGATGCATTTGAATGAATACATCGCTCTGTGGAGGCTTTATAGTTCAGAACTTTTTCTTGACATCTACAGAGCATTTTTGCATAAAATACTTTCCAATAATGTGGGTTTTAAGACAAAAATTCGTCATATTGAGTTTTTCGTAAGAGTTAAGATTCACTGTATATTCAAATGATATATAGAATATGTATATATATGTATATGTATGTGTAGTTTTGAATAAAATATAAATTTCGTAAATGAGTTTAAAGAAGAAGTGGCCATAGAAACTCGATTCAAGACATATTCATATTTTAAGCCAATTATATTTACAATGCGTAAGGTTGAAGATCAATTGATCCAAGTTGTATTTTTAAAAAATAAGTTTTGATGCTTTTTTCACTCTTAAGAGAAATGCTTTAGGAATCGTAAATTAAATAAGCTTAAATTAGCTTTTGATGCTTGCCTTTATGTATTGCAATGTTTTTGACGTTTTTTACAATTAATTTTCCTAAAAAAGGATAAAAAAGGATTTTGCCATCCAGCGAATACAAAAGCTTTAAATATTTTTTTCACACATTTTAGAGAATGCAAATGGCAAGAAAAGGTGAATAGTTTGTAAATGCGAATGTTAAGCCGAATATTTCGATTCCGCCCTAATATAAAGTATTTTTATATTATCATTTGCTATTGTAAATCACCGTTTTTTGTCTCCAACTCTACTGTATATAAATCTGCTCGGTAATTCGGATTTGAACAGTGTCTTCTTGACAATCAACATGAATTCTTTAAAATTCTTTGCAATTATTTTCGTGCTCTTTCCTATATCTGGAATACAAAGTCAATGGTCTAAATCACCAAACGGCGTTTCTTATTACATAAGTTCAACAGCAAAGGTAAGAAAATTGAATTGTAGAGTTGTAAATAAAACTTAGGACAAAGCACAATCTAACAGTTAATTTTTACATGTTTTAGTTAACTTGGTATGAAGCCTATATTGAATGTAGTACCAGAGGTTTGATGCTATTAACTTTCGATAGTAAAGAAAAAATGGCTGATTTTTATTTAACGTAAGTTTTTTATCTTAACGATTGAATTTCCATTTATTAAACAAATTTTTTCTTTTTGTACTAGTCCTGGTTTAAGTCCTACCACTTCTTTTTGGACTAACGGTATTGGTACTAACAAGAAATTTGCATGGATTTTAACGGGAAAATCTTTAATACCCTCTTTGACGTGTCTTGAGAAACCTGATACTTCTGGAAATTGTATTCAAGCTTTACCAGCCAAATGCTTGTTTGATACAGATTGCAGCACTACTATGGGTTTTGTGTGCGAAGAACGAGTTCCACAAGGACGTTGTTGCGAAACGGAATCAGATGTTTTAAATATAAACCAAAGCAATACGTGTAAAAATATTCCGTAAAATAAAAAAAATTGTACTTAATTTATTGACATAAAATAAATAAATTAAATGAGCATTAAAATTGGTATAAATTAGGTCTTTATTGCACTTTTACTCTCAACTTATAAAGTCAATACATAATTTATATGAAGTACTCGTATTGATTAGTTTGAAAATTTTAATAGTTAAAATCAATCACATCTACATGTTTATTTAATTTACTTATTTATTTATATACAAAAGTAAATCTCGCTAAAGTTTATAACCGCCAATTACAAATATACAATACTAGCTCAACCCGGTGTGCCTTGCTACCCCTATCGAAATAAAATTAGTAATTTTACAGTAACCCTTCTACAGATATGTATACAGAAATTTCAAGTGTATTGATATAGGATCTGCCATGCCTTTTTTACTTTTAAAATATGTTGTGTGTTGTAACGTAAGCTATTTGTACAAAATCGGAATATTTTCACTGTTACAGTACTCCAAATATGTAGAAATCCTTATTTTAATTGTATGTGAGGTGAAACGCTCACTTAAAAATATTAATCGCCTATGTTAAGTGCTGGGTAATCAGAAAATAACTGTAATTTTATTTTTTCAAAAGCGGTTCCGTAGTTACGGAGTCTGTTGGAAACGAAATTACATACGCTCCCCTTGCACCTTCCCACTTTATTTTTTTATTTTGAAAGGTGTTGTTTATCATAAGAGTGGGTCACACATCAATGGCGTCAATACCTTGGCGAAAATGGTTGAAAATGTTATAATGCTTGAAATGAAAATCATTGGTGACAGTAGGGTATCCAATTCTATTGACTCCCTTGAGTACCGTCGCAATGTGGGATTTGGTTCCCGAAACCCGTACGTTTGCTCGTAATATACGTTTTTCCTCAATAGCCCATTCTTATGTGATCGATTGGCAGGTGAATTGTACAACGCATTTTTGGCCGGACTGTTCGTATGTGAAATAACCGTCCAACAGAAGTCTTCCCTCCCACTTACAACATGATTGAATTCAAATCAAATGTTCACAAACACTACTCCCTCTATCCTCCTTCCCACAACCTATTTCCCTAGTTCGAACAAAATGCAATGCATTAGTAGGGGCTTCCCCTGAGTGCTGGTCCTAACAGAAAAAAAAAATAAAAAGCACAAAGCTGGAAGACTTTTATCTTTAGATATTCGGTATTTAATATATCTTTCTATGGGGGTACTGTTCCTTCTCCGTCGACCCAGTCCATTTTTTTCTGAAATTAATAGCAGCGGCCCTTACCACGCTTAAAGACTCTCGCTATAAAAGTCCTTCAGTTATGCGATATTAAATATATGCATCCCATGGCCGTATTGCTTCCCCAGCGCCTACCCGCTTTATTTTCAAAGGTGTAGTTTACCATAAGAGTGACTCCTACCAAGTTTAAAGATTCTAACTATAACAGTTCTTAAGATATGCGATATTTAACATTGGCGTCCTATGGGGGCCACCACGTCCCCTGCTGTTATGTTTTTTCAATTTCCTGGCTCAGAAGATTCTGTTGCAAAAAGTTCAAACAAATTGGTGTAGCGGCTCTTAAGATATGCGATACTTAACATTGCCATCCAATGGAGGGTACCACTTCCCCTGCCCCTATGGAAAAAATAGGTAGGCTATTTTATTTTTGGACTCACTTGATATCACTATAAAAATTTCAGGCAAATCGGTTGAGCAGTTTAGGAGTCAATAAGCAAACAAACAAACAGACAACTACTAGCAAAGAAAAAACATGATTGGTATGATAAGATTCATGATTGTAGTCACCATATTACGATTATTGAATCATATGATGACCAAATATATTCGTAATATAACAAAATGATATTTTTCCCTTAATCATATTCTTATCATGTTAATCATAAGAAGTCAAGAAGTAAACATACTATGATAAAGGAAAAAACGTTCATGACACACACATATTTAAAATGTTATTTTTGTATGAAAATCGATAGTCAGTTTTCTCAGTAAATTGTAAATAAAGTCAAAAGTTGTGCACCAATTTCAATGAAACAAACCTCATTTCATTCAAAATTATGTAAAGCTAAATGTTTTTGGGCCAAAGCTGTGATTTTTGTCTCGTTTTTATTTTTTTATAAATTTTTAAAGAACAAAAAATTGTTTTTTTTTCAAAATTTTCATATTGTTTCTTCAAAAATTCAACGATATCTCTGAAACTACAGGTCACATTTAAAATCAATGTAAGCACAGCTTAAAGATAATATTGTTGCCGAGTATCGAATTTTGTTTAACTGAATATGGTCAAACGTTTTCATGTTTTTACAATATATGTAGTGAAAGTGCCATAATTTTGGTAATAACAGCATATCTCGAAAACTAGAGCTGAAAGAGACAAGTGGAGATTAGATTTGAAATCAACGACCTCATATTAGTAAAAATTTCAATCAAATTCCAGACCGCACAAAAAAAGTTCTAATTTGTTCCCTTGTGTTATTTGTATTATCTAACCATTTAAATTTTCCAAATGTGTTCAATGAATCTAATTTCAATTTATGTATTTAGATCTCTTGCAATACATACATATGACAAATCCTGTAGCTCAAACGTTCCAAAGTGGGAAACGGCTCCCACATCTTTACACCACCCACCCGATTATAAAGCTGATCCCACTAACTGGTGTTTCATAAAAGCAGTAGTCATAGCCGTCTGAAGCTTCGAAATTTAATTTCTGCTTACCCGAAAGTACAACGTAGCGGCAAACTTGAAGTAAATGCCATGTGTTCTTTTGCAAAATTTAGGCGCATTACCTTGCCAAGCGGGGGAGAGGGGGTTTTTTCTAAAATATTAGTATTTTAAAGAGCGGAGAATTTTTATCAATCTTTGAAAAGGAGATAAGCTTGCTTTAACGCAAACATTTGTCCGGATTTTTGCGGCTGAGTCATCTGAGCTCGAAGCTTTTCTCAGAGTTGCGCTTTCACTGTGTGTGAAAAACCCATATTCCTTTTTTTTATTGTTTTTGCCGTTTTCCGACTCATTGGGCAAGAATGCCGTTGTTGCTTTACGACTTTTACCGATTTTTTCAATAATTAGCTTTAAATCCTCGTAAGTTTCAATTTTCGCTTCGCTTTCACAGAAAGTGAATGTCCTTTAGCCATATGCTTTCTTTACCAGATTCAGTGCATACAGTGACGAGTAGAATGGAACATCAAAAATAATTAATATATTAACTACAAGAGCAAATATAATAAGCTCATAGGGGTGGCGCTAACCTGATAACGCGCAGTGTATGCACATTTAATTAAACACAAAAAACAAATTGGTTGGGAAACGGTTGCAGTAATAAAATATTGATCAAGAAACATAATTTATTATTGCAACTATTGAAAATGTATAGTTCTAACTGATTTTTAATTCTCTTGATTATTAAAACGTTATTCTAACTAAAATATTATGATTCCTTCAATTCCTTTATTAGTTATGATAACTAATTTAATTTAGTTCTAAAAATTAGTACAAATGGTTGGAATCACAACCGAATTTAATACAGGGCAATACTGAATATTGGTCATTGCAATAAATGTTAATTCATTTTTTGCAGCTAATTATTGATTGTTGGAATAGTTTCAATTCGAGTAAAACAAATGAAAATATAATTTTTCGGTGACTTGTCATTAGAGTTCATTTAAAAAAAGTGAACTAATTGTTTCATCTAGTTCAGTAGTTCACTTTAAGTCACTTGGGTATTTTGCGTTAGTCATAGAGCTGCCAGATATTTTCAACAAAAAATCTTAATTTCACCAAAAAAAAAATCTTATTTTTTTGGAAAAAAGTAGTTTTTTTATTATAAATAATAAAAACAATTCATATTTTATTTAATACATAAAACAAACAAAAAAACAATACAAAAAATTAAATTTCTTATAAATTGTTAAATGGAAACAAAGAAGGTTTTTTTTAATTGAACCTAACCTTCGTCTAAACAAAACAAAAAGTCTTGTTTTTGGGAAAAACATCTTAAAATCTTTTTTCGGTTAAAAAATCTTAGAAAATAACAAAGCAAAACAATTAACCAATACCTAATGCTTTAAAAAAAATAAGTAAAAATAAATGTTTTATAAATTTATATTTTCAAACTTAAATAAAAAATGAAATAATTGAAACAAAGTTTTATTAAGAGCATGGAACGATTGAATGGAAATGCGGATTTTTTTAAAGAGTATGTCATCCACATGTCTTCCGTCGACTTGAACACACTATTCAAAACGGAGCCTTGTTTTTCGAGAATTTAAAAAAATTACCCAATTTTCTCATGCGTGGATAAGGCACACCAAACAGTTACCCTGTAACGACAGCTTTTCTTGTTGACGTGGCTATTTAAGTGACCTAACCTAACCTTAACCTAACCTTACATATGAATCATTACCCTTAAAAAATGTCTCCACAGCGAACGCGCGATGCTCACTGCGACATCGTGACTGACAAATCCGCCAAATCTATAATTCCAACGGCTCGACCCTCCCTCCGCACCGTATATTACCTTTTGAAATAATCGTATATGAAAATATAAATGTGCCACCAGACACCCTGTATATGAATAGTTTTTACTTAAGGGTAAATAGCAGGAACCGTAAATAAGAGTGATCCATATAATTTTAGCTTAAAAACTCTCCATATTATTGTCAACGGAGACCTATGTATACTGTCTTATACGAATAGGTTCGTCCTAAAGGTCTCTTTAAGTACCTAGAAAAAACGATCGCAACTCCACAGTTAAAAATCATTTTTCAACGAAAAAATAAAAGTTCGGATGAACTCTTAAAAATATAGTTTTATTTCGCGGTCATAAATAGTTGGCCTAAAATTCTGCTTTACAAATTGTAGTGATCTGACCAGCTACAGGCTATGGGTGTCTATGTACAAAAAATTAAGTTAATTAAATGTCGGATAAAATCAAACTCCTGAAATGAGTTTTAATTTATGACGGCTTAGTAAAACTCTTTTTTTAACAGTTAAATACGTTCGAAAAAAAAGCTGTTTTATATGGACTTTTTTGTTTTTAATTCAAAAAATAGCTCAGGGACTGAAATTATTTTTTGTAAAGGTTACGAGAAAAATTCCTTTATTTTCAATTTGGAATCTTTAGCCATTATCGTTATACAATACTTTTCGCTTATAGTAACATCCTTTAGTTGCACACAAAACGTGGACTATATAGCTAATGTCACTATAAGGCTAATTCACATATATGCGACTATGGGGCAAATAACCGAATTCGAATAAAATCAAGTTGTGTGAATATAGAAAATAAAGAAAATAAATATTTATAAAAAATGGTTAGAATAATAACAGGATATATCTTAACTGGGTTGTTGACAAAAATTAAACGATTTAATTCTTTCTTTCTTTGGATGGATTGTGGCTTCGAAAACTAAAAATAACTTAGTAAATATTGTTAATGTGACTATAACGCCATTAATTTGCTTTACTTTTCCCTTTGATGACTGTTGATAGATGGCATATATGGCAAATGTTTTTATATCGCTAAATCGACTATAACTTTATTAACTTAATACTTTATATTAAATTTACATAGTGCCGGTTCACACAAGTCAAGTTGAGTCAATTCTTGAGTTTTTAGGAGAGAAGGGAAAAGAGAATGCCATTTCTTTTCCCCTCTCTCCTAAAAACTCAAGACTTGACGAGTCAAACTTGACTTGTGTGAACCGGCACTTATAGCGGAAAAACAGGTAGTGACTATAAACAAAAAGTACTGCATATATTTTGGTTGTGGTAACCAATTAAAGTAAAATTTATTTATTTTTGGTTATTGATAACCTAAGTAATTTTTTGTTTACAAATTGGAAAAAATTATTTATTTACAAATATTTACAAATACCTATCCATTTTAAATAAACAATTTAATTTGTTGGTTACAAATATCAAATTTAAACAAAAAAGAAAGTATAGTCCGTCAATCCCGAAAAAAATTGCAATTTTGACTTTGCGCACAAAGTTTAAATGGACATCCAGCCGGACGGGTGGATATCTTTTGATCGATTCCCCTTGTGCTTTAAGTCCCTCATATGAAGTTGTTTATTTTTCAAAATGTGTTTGTTGGGTGAGACACACAATACAAACACTGCATATATAAAATAAATATGTAGGTATAGCCATTTTTTCCTTAAGTATAAGCGCTGAATTAATAAAAGTTGTTTTTTTTTTGTAGCAAGTTACCCAAAATTAATAATTTATATAACACAAACCAAAAATTTCCGTGTTGTAAGTGTTTATCAAAAAATAGGCACTTTGATAATTTAGAGGCAAAAAATCGTCGAAATGCCAATAAATCGGTAAATATGGCAGGCCTGATCACAACGCTTTTTGCTAGTTTTTATTTTTTACAAACACAAAGTATGTACACGTAGGTATTCAGTTCATTCAGAATTTTTTTTTTCAATAATTTTTGTCTACATGGCACTTGAACGAAGAAAATGCACCCTTTTAATTTCATCAAAGAATTTTTTACACAAACAAAATACATATCGTTACCGAATATTTCAAAAATGTTTGCATTCCAAAAAAAAAAAAAAACAAGCAAGCAGATTTTTACAACCAGTTTTGTTCTTGTAAAGTTTTTTTGTGCTCGAACAAATCACGCAAAAATTATTGAAAAAAAAACTGTTCATATGCACATACATATTTTGTTTTTGTAAAAAATTCTTTTTTTACCAGCCAAAGGATCGGCTCTTTTGCGTTGAAAAATAATTGAAAATAACGGCATCGTACAATAAGTAACTTATTGTATTCCATCAGTATCCACTAGTATCTGCTTTTGCGACACAGATATTAACAGATATGATACTCTCTTTCGTTTTTTTTTATCAACTTACATCCACTCTTTTACAAATCATATCAATATCAACTTATATCAGAAACACAAGAGCACTCATCCATACGCATCCACTTTAGAAAACACACAGAAACAGATATATCTGTGCAGGTCTTTAGTCAATACCCTACAAGAAATGAATGAGCGAGTAGTCATTTTCTTAACACCAACTTGAAAAATGTGACTATTCGCTCATTCATTTCTTGTTATATGTTATAATATAATATACTTGTTTCTTTTACTCATTCCCAGATTACCTTAAACATTTTCATAGCATAATCAGGGCTGCCGTATTAAGAGATGTCTCGCCACACGCAGTGATGCCAGAAGTACAGATTTATCTGCATTTTGAAGATTTTAGTCCCCATAATGGTCAAAGTGTAGATTTGAAGATTTTTTGTTTAAAATTGCAGATTTTTTACCTCGGTGTACATTGTCACTTATGCTATAAAGATATACCCAAAAAGTCTACTTTTCGGGACTTTAAGAATATTGATTTTTTAGCCCTAAAATATGACCTTGATAATATCGCATGGGATAACATTTTATTTTTACCATCGGTAGATGAACAATTGACCTTTAGTAATCAGCATGTTTTACAGCTTTACAACAAACATGTTCCCGTCAGGAACAAAGTTATCAGAGGCAGGGTACGACCATGGTTCACTGAAGAAACAAAATTATTAATTAATCGTCGTGATAGTCTTTACAATATCCCTGAGCACGGCCGGAACTTAAATTAGCACATTCTTCTGGGAGATAAGGCACGGCTAGGACATGGTTCGTTACAAGGGGTGTCCCACAGGGTTCCATTCTTGGTCCACTTCAGATACACTTTTCTAAGATTCAAATGTATGCTGATGATGTACAGTTGTATCTCAGTAGTTCTAAGGATACTATTGCTTCTAAAGTTCAGGAATTAAACTATGACCAAGGAAAAATATTTACTTGAGCCTCGGCAAATGGTTTGAGGCTGAATCCGAAGAAATCGAAGGCGGCGAAAAAATTGATGTAGTTAATACAGTACAAAACCTTGGTGTTATATTTAACAGAAATCTTACCTGAACCAATCATATTAACCAAACTTGCGGCAGAATTTATGGTATGATACGAAGTCTTTGGGCCACACAATATTTCACTCCGCCAAGAGTAAGATTACTTCTGGAAAAAACGTATTTATTACCGACTCTATTATACGCTTCCGAGCTCTTTACCTGATGTGACACGAAGGATAACAGTAAACTCTGCACGACTTTCAATAACATTATACGTTACAATTTTAGCCTTGGAAAATTTGATCGTGTGTCCCTGTTCTCTTGTCGTGTATTAAAAATTTCCCTTAGTAATTACCTTAAATTCAAAAATCTTATACTTCTTCACAAGATTGTTATGACGAAAGAACCAAATTATCTTATTGAACGTTACAGTTTGCAAGGTCGAATAGAGGAAACTACATGATACAAATCCGTCACCGCGACCATGCTTCTGAGCGTCAATTTTTTATTCTTACCATTCGTCTCTGGAACCGACTACGTAGGGATACTCAACGCACAAGCAACGCAATACATTTTAGGGAATTGTTGTTTAAACATTTTTCGTAATTTTTTTTTGTTTTAATTTTTTGTCTTAATTATTATTAAATGCTTATTTTTGGCTTTCATGATTTTAATATTGTTCAAAGCCTTTTGATTCTCAAATTTGTAATTTAATTTAAATAAGTTTTAAGTAGAATTAAGTTATTAATTTTCAATGTTCTGTTTAACTTGTCTGATTCCAATACTGTAATTTATAAGATTTTGTATCTTGTTGTATTAGAAATTCAAAGATTTTTTCCCCAAAAACAAGACTTTTTGTTTTGTCTAGACGAAGGTTAGGTTCAATTAAAAAAAACCTTCTTTGTTTCCATTTAACAATTTTTAAACTAAATAATACAATTTAGTATAAGAAATTAAATTTTTTGTAATGTTCTGTTTTTGTTTATTTTATGTATTATATAAAATATGAATTGTTTTTATTATTTATAATAAAAAAACTACTTTTTCAAAAAAAATAAGATTTTTTTGTTCAAAAATAAGATTTTTTTTGGTGAAATTAAGATTTTTTGTTGAAAATTTCTGGCAGCTCTATGACTGACGCAAAATATCCCTACAAGAAACGAATGAGCGAGTAGTCATATTTTTCATTTTGGTGTTAAGAAAATGAAAGAAAAAAATGTCCGAATGTGACCGATAACTTGATTTCGATCACTTTTTCCTATCATTTTCTTAACATCAAAATGAACAATGTGACTACTCGCTCATTCATTTCTTGTAGGGTACCCAAGTGACTTAAAGTGAACTACTGAACTAGATGAACCAACTAGTTCACTTTTTTTAAATGAACTCTAATGACAAGTCACCTAAATGAACTAGTATGCCCAAGACTATCAGGGGTGTTATGGGAATCGAAAACGTAAAACGAAAGAATTTTAAGAGTCGTTTTTCAATAAGATTTCTGAAATAAAAAATTATTTTTACAATTATTATACAAATAATGTTTTATTAAACAGAATTCTTTAACAAAAATTGTAAAAATTAGATTAAAAGTTTAATGAACAGAACTGCCAAATTCTTTCGTTTGACGTATTCTATATCCATGACACCCCTGTATTTTTAACTATTTTTTGGTTGTGAATTCCGAATAATTATATTTTCATTTGTTTTACTCGAATTGAAACTATTCCAACAATCAATAATTAGCTGCAAAAAATTAATTAACATTTATTGCAATGCCCAATATTCAGTATTGCCCTGTATTAGATTCGGGTGTGATTCTAACCATTTTTACTAATTTTTAGAACTAAATTAAATTAGTTATCATAACTAATAAAGGAATTGAAGGAATCATATTTCAGTTAGAATAACGTTTTAATAATCAAGATAATTAAAAATCAGTAAGAACTATACATTTTTAATAGTTGCAATAATCAATTATGTTTCTTGATCAATATTTTATTACTGCAACCGTTTCCCAACCAATTTGTTTTCTCTGTGTAGAATGTCAACGTTACCCAAAGAGTTACATGTAATCATACATGAATACCCTTAACTTACATATAATCATACCTGAATACCCTTAATACTACTTTTCTTTTTTATTTCTTCTTTTATAAGTTAACTTTATTTACTTCCCTTGAATTTAGGAATTATCAAATATTTTGTTTTACTTATTATAATCACATTTTTCTTGCTCTTAATAATAATATTGGGAAGTCTTTAACAGTTATTTTCAATAAGTATAAATATGTAAATCAATGTAGATTTAAGGTCACTTATTACTAAGTTAAAAATAAGTATATTAAATAACTAACTGGCGCAGTCGTGTTTTTCGAACCAAACTCTAATAAACAAATTTTAGAGTAAATTTTAAATAAAAAGCCTTAAATCGTTTTTTTTACAAATAAAATCTTAAAATCGTTTTTATAAGTGAGAAAATGAGTTTTGTGTTAAAAAAAGGTAATTTGAAATCCCTATATTTAAAACAAAGTACAAAGTGAAAACATTTAATGCTAAAAAAATATTTCTTAAGAAACAAACCCAAACTAGGTATGTATGTAATACATATTATTGAGTTACCAAAAATTACGCAGTACAACATTTTTTAGGTGATTGATTCGGGACTCAATTCTAATAAATGGTTATGAAAGTAGTCCCAAAAAGAAGAACTTCTGCTTCATTAGTTTGGTCATGGTACATCAATAAATAATTGGAAGTTAGTAAGTATCGTATAGGGGAATTTGTCACGTTTTAGGCTCTGTTGTTTGTCATAACTCGAGAACCACTAGTCCGAATAAGCTGAAAAAAATATTGTAATTACAATTCCTTAATCTGTGCATACAACGTTTCACTACATAAGCAACAGTTTCGCAGTTATAAATACATTTATGAAGGCGGTAATATACGCAGACGATTGCCTAATTTATTTGCATGACATTTTACCGATCACCTGTAAATAATTTTTATAAAATGTGGCGCATTCAAATAAATGCTGCTAAGTCTGAAACAATTTGTATACGAAAGGCTGCTGGAAAATGTCCACGTTTTGTTGTACCCGAAAGTAAAAGCCTTTACTTGACTCTTGTTAATATTGAAATACCATTTAAATCAACCATCAAGTACCTTGGAGTAAATTTCGATAAGCTACTTAAGTTTAATAATCATGGAAGATCTGTAGGAAAATTGCTGGTATGTTCTCAAGACTTATGAATAACAGTTATCTCCCAGGGAACACAAAGATCCTTATCTACAAAGTGGCCATAAGGTCAGTGCTGGTATATGCCTTCCCTATCTGGTTTACGATTTCGCCAACGGTCGCCAAGGAGCTTGAAGTTTTTGAGCGAAGAATCTTGCGATGGTGTATAAACAGAAACTTGGAAACGTACACCAAAAGATACTCCAACAACTACATCTATGGTAAATCTGCAGTAATTCCACTCTGTCGTTATGCCTTTTCTTTACAAAGTAAATTTGTCGACAAATTGGTTACACATGACAATATTATGATGAGTCAAATTTAAGTAATCGAATGTAATATAAACTGGTCACAAACTGACTACCTATCTCCGGTTGGTATCCTGCTAGAGGAAATAACCGAGCTGCCTGATCCCTTCCAATTGCCAGATTTCTACCAGAAGTCTACAATGGGAACCCATAGGGGATGAGATGCCATTTGTTTTTTTTTCTCTGTATTTATATGTAGTATACGTTCATGTACATAATACCTTTTAATGTAAACATTTTTATATGTAAATTATGTGATAACTTCATCTTTTGATGATTTCGATTTTATCATTAATCCATCTGTGATAAAACCAATGTTTTCAAAAGTTTTAGATCTTTATTAACAGATTTACTCTGTAGGAAACTCTTAATGTCGGGAGCAAACATTATTTTTTTATCAATATCATACAAAAGTACAAACAGTACAATCGAATCATATCAATTTTTTGTAAGTAGCGTCTTTAATCATAATTTGTTAGAGTAAAACGTAAATAGCTCTATAAGTAAAATATGTTTTTTTGACAATTGTATCTAATTCATTGTTTTCGAAAAAGTCTCAATAAAAATTTTACTTTTTACTTTACAATTACATACATATGTATGTATGTATTAATAAAATGAAGAAACTAATTTGTAATGTTTGGAATGTCAATTATAATACTTTTTATTAAAAATATTTATTTTTGGTTTTATTAAGGTACATATTTAATGAAAAATTAAAAAAATGTTTTTAAGATAAAATGAAAATAAGATTTTGTATAAAAAAAACAGCAAATATAATCATTTTTTTCTGTTGGTTTAAAATATTATAAGTTTCTACTAAAATTATTTATAGTAATCTAACGATGCAGTTGAATAAAAAACATTTTATTTACACGAAGATTCGTGCAGGGAACGTTATAAGCAATTTTAGCCAATGTAAATATTGTTCTGTAAACGCATATACTTTATTATTAGGGTGCGCACTTTTATGCATCGCGTTTTATAAGCAAACAAAATTTCCTAAAAATATAAATATTTGGGCTAAATATTTAAAAAATATGCACTTGAATTTTTTTTAACATATTTATTAGTGATAAAAAACATAAAAAGAACAAGAAAAATAACATAAAAACGTAAAAATTCATTCTTATAAACGTAAGTAAGGCAAAATAACTTCAGAAGTAGAAGTTAAAACAAAGAAAAACACAAAAATATAAAGAAAACCCAAAAATGAAACAATCATGAAAATTAAGTCAATTGTTATAACAAGTTTATATATTTAAACCTACATATAAAATGAACTAAGAACATAAAATTTGTTTAATTATTTGCAAAACTAAAGTTGACTACCTGTTTTTCAAACGAAAATAAAAAGGAAGTTATAGGTGCATGATTAAATTCTGATAGTTCCTGTGTGGTATATTCATTTTAAGCACGCTGTTTTCGTAAAAATTTAAATAAAATAAGCCAGCAGTTTGTTTTATTGTTTTAAGTCCTTCAGTTTTTAAGTTTTATCCAACTTGATACGAATTTGTTTTCTTAAGTTACCCTCCACAGCATACATACATTTTATTTATGGCAATATCAATTAACGTAATTTGCTTTCTCATTATTATATTTCTCTAATTTCACAATAGTACCCATAATTTAAAAAACCACTTCGTGTCCATAAAATGTTTTTTATTCAACTGCATCGTTCTAATAAAAATTTTAAAAACTAATTTTTTGCAGTTTTATTAAGTAAGAGTGCAATGTTAATTTAAATCAACATTTAGTGCACTACCCCCAACTATGGTTTTTGTTTACCTTCAAAAATAATGTTGTATACTTGCAACTAATAAAAACGTTAAGGTTTTAAAAACCGCGAGATAGATAATATTGATACATGACAAAATTTTCGTGTGAAATAATTAATGTTGCTCAACATTTTTCGCAAGTTCGAACAGAGTACTAGGCTTTATTTTTGTAAAAATTTATAAAAATAAAATAAACATTTTTAACAATTAAAACGCCTTTAATTTAAATCACAACTTTTATAAATGTTGCAAATCGCTATAAACGATGTTGATGAAACATCATTCAAAATATCAAATATCGGTGTTTCTTTTTTTTAGAAATTTCAGAATTGACTTTAAAGTTAATCTCACTTCCATCAGGGTTGGCAGGTTGGTTACCCACTGGGTAACCCGGAAAACCCCTCCCAGGATTTAATGGGTATTTTGTTTAAAAAACCCCAAGTGGTTTTTTTTTCTTTATATTCATTTAAACAAAGATGGTATAATTTTTACATTTTATTTACAGAAACATAAAAGAAAATGATTATAAAATGCATACAATGTGTTGATATGCCAATTTGTCCGTAGGTATATTAAACGTTTTTAATTGAAACATAGATAATACATGTTCCCTGCAAATAATAAAACCAGACCAAACACGCGTGTAAAGAGTAGCCCACAAGGGACTAAGACTAGTCCAAAAGTAACAAGAACATTATTTTTACCTTTCTTATTATATTGAAATAAATTACATTGAATTAGACAACACGTTGTTTTCTTACCTACATTTTCCATTCTCGACTTCTGCGTTAACAAACATATTTCTAATAACATAAAAATACCACTTTAAGTTTTTAACTTTAAATTCGGCATTTTCTAAATCTAATTAATTTTAAAACCCAAATCAGGCTATTTTAAATGAATTTGATCAAAATTGATTTTAATATTTAAAGTGCCGAATTTGATTTAAAAAATGCGGAACATGATTTGTAAAATACTCAATTTGATTTTGAAAATTCTGAATTTGTTTTTTGAAAACCGGAATGACGTTCAGATTTTTTTTTTTTTTTTTGATTGCAAAATAATGCATTTTTCCATTTTTTCAATCAAACAAAATCTTAACAGAATACCGTTATTGTGAAAAATATTCAGCAACTTAAATTTTATATGACAAACAGGGTGCAAGAAATTCTTCCGCTATTTTTACGTTTTCTTGACAGTGAAACAGGAAAAAATACCTGGGTTGCGATACCTTTTATCTAGTAGGTCTTGTCGAGCACAACAAGACTCTGTCCGTGAAATTTGCGAAACGCCCCCACAATCTCGAGTAACGGGTAAAAACTCGTTTGTGCGTGTCCTTTCTTCAAGGAAATTCCGTTTTGACAGTAGTATATCATTGTTTAACAAATTACATCAAATGCAGTTGCAATTGTAACGGAGTCACTTTGTAAAGCATTTCGAGCTTTTTGAACTATAAGTAACATTTGTTGGATATTCAAAGCTTCTTTATACAACTAAACGTTATTTTAAATTCTATAAATGTCATTGTCAAATTCAAGGTTCAAAAAAGTTCCACTGTACAGAAATTGACAGTTGAGGTATATATCGAGCCTTTGGTGCAATATCGTAGTAACTCAAAATTTGAGTTTTTTTGAGCCGGGTATGCAGAAATGATCTTTGGGGAAATATCTATCTTAAGAAAAAAAGATTATGCTTCCATCTCTAACTGTTCAGATTTTACAGCTAAAAATGTCTTTATTGCCTCTAGCTATTTCCAACCATATTGATATTAATATAAAAAAAATATTTAATATTATTAATAATTGTTCACCTTATTTTATTACAAAAACTTGTAAAAACATAGCTTTTGTAAACAAAAATGCTATCAAAAATACGGCTGAAAACTTCAAATGCATTTTTCTCAGTTCACGATTCTTTGAATTACTACGGTATTGCACCAAAGGCTCGATATGTAAGGACTTAAATAAGCATTTGATGATAATGCCATATACAAATCTTGAAGATTTTCTTGCTTAATCTTTACCGAAAAGGGCTGAGTTGACAGCATTGCTTTGACCAATTATTATATCATTACACGAAAAACATAGAACCCAAAAAAAAACCAAATAAAAACCAGCAGGGTTGGGTTCAACAAAAAAAACCCGGGTTTTTGGCAGCCCTGACTTCCATGTTCTAATGCTGAAGTAGAGAGTGTATTTAGCCAAGTAAACATTGTTTAAAGTAATAAGAGAAATGGGTAACATTTAGCAACCGTTAATTCGTTTTCATCAATAGGGTATTGAATTTAAATGTGTTTTTATTTAAAAAAGCTTTTAGCCATTTTGTTTTGCCCATTTGTAGCCAGTGTTACCGTTATGCGACTAAAGTCGCATTTTTGCCCCTTTTTGACTGCCGTGCCACTTTTTTGACCCCTTTGTTTTAAATTCCCTTTTGCATCATTTTGTAGTTTTTTGTGCCACTTTTGCCCCTTTTTGAACCAAATTTTTTTTATACTGTCAATCAATGAATCCGAGCTCAATTTGAAGAGAAAATAGCATCTAATTTGGAAAAAATTAAAATAATTCAGGAAGGGCTATCTATTAACAATAAAATTTACCTCAAATTTCTAGTATATGTATTAAATATTATGCATAAATGAAACCTTAATTTTCAAAACGAATCATCACAAATTATATACATATGTATTTAGTTTCATCCACGAAAGATATTGTATTGGACATTTTTAAAAATTTTTTAAAAAAAGAGTATGTTATACAAACAAATATAGAACAAATTGATTTTGTTGATGTTCTGCGTATAAAAGAAACTCTTAATATATATATCGGCCACGAAGCCGAGCTAGAAATATGTACTAACAACATCCTAAGTAGTGATATTGTAGAAATTAAAAACAACATTTTACTTTTTTACCAAAAGCTGTGCAAAGAAATTTTATCAAGAATTAATATTAGCGATAAGAGGCTGAGTTCATTAAAGGTTTTAGATCCAGTATTTATTAAAGGCGACCGTACACGACATGTATTTGTCATCTGACATGTCAAATTTCCCACTGCAAAATACATACATGTCGTGTGTTACCTTTTTAACTTTGCTTCTGTAAAAGTCAGACGCAAAGTCATCTGACAAAATTTCAATTAGAGCGTACTCTATTTTCTTCTGACAAACCATCTGACATCAGAAATCTATGCCGGGAAGAAACCGGCAGCGGCGTCCACTATTGACGGAATCATTAGCCGGCTGAGGTTAATTTGTTACAATACCGAGATATGTTTGATCATCTTACCATTGAATAGAATTTATGTGAATATATATATAAAAACCGTTTTGTTATAAAATCCTAAATTGGTATCTTTGAATTAAAAGAAAAAAATGTTAAGATGGCTAAACTATTTTACGGCGTGAATAAAAAATTTCATGTCGGCAGCAAGCTGTTTTAAAACCGAGCACTACTTTGGTTTCTGCAATAACAATGCGAAAAAAACAGAGACAATGTCAGAAGCAAATTACATGTACGTTTGTGACCGAATATTATAAACCTTATGTAAAACAGCGATTTTGACAGACATGCACAATTACATGTGACTTGAAAATTTGACATGTCAGATGACAAAAACATGTCGTCTATATGCTCCTTAAGTCAGCTGAAGACATAAATTAATTTGAAATTGTTACCGTTTTTATTGATATAATTACTAACCCAGATGATTTTGTTAAAGAGTTCAAACTTTTAGAAGCCAGATCAAACGATAAAAGCTATGAAGCAATTTTTAAAATATCTAAGCCTGAAACAGTTTGGTACGAAATTGGCAATTTAAAAAACTGTTTGGGTGACAATTTATATTCAAACTTGTATAAATTTGCTTCGTATGTTTTTACTTTACCACATAGTAGTGCATCCGCTGAGCGGATTTTTTTTAAGTTAGCATATTTAAAAAATAAAGTGACAAATAGACTGAAAGTAGATACCTGTCAGTCTATGGTATCCGCTTTAAATTTGTATCAAAATGACTTGGAAGATTGGATTCCAAGTGATGAATTGATTAATAAATATAGATTTACGTTTTCAAAAAAATAGATATTTAATAGTTGAAGAAACAACATTGTTGCATATAGTGCTATAGTGCCATCACTGCCTATAGTGCTATAGTGCCATCACTGCCTTCGTTAAGTTAAGAAGAACAATAAAGAATAATGTGATTCTGATTTCTGAATTAAAACATACAACATGGTGTCAGAAGTTGAAAATTAAAATTAAATTGTATTTAAAAAAAAAATAACAAGTCTATTGGAAAAAAAAGTCTTTCAATAAAGGGTCCATTTAAAAAAAAAATTTTAATAATAAAGTCGAGTTATTTGTTAACGTAAAAAAAAAATATATATTCAACATAACCTAACAATGCCGGAAACTGAAGAAAAGCCAACAACAGCAAATCAAATGAAAATACAAGGCAATCCATTTTTCGCAACGTCACTGCAGCCAATCAACCTAAAGTCTACCAACTTAGCCAAGGAATGGAAGTCATGGTTCACACAATTTAAAATATTTTTAACAGCATCCAGTTTGGAGTCCCAGTCTGACCGCCGTAAAGTAGCATTACTGCTTCACCATCTTGGCCCAGAGTCGTTGGAAATTTTCAATTCTTTTGACGAAGATGTGGACACTATTAAATATGCGGATTTAATAAAAAAATTTGATGGTTATTTCATACCAAAAGTAAATATTGCTATGGAAAGGCATACATTTTTTGTCTGCAAACAGCAACCAGGACAAACCATTGATGAGTACGTGACTTTGTTAAAAAATTTAAGTTTGACCTGTGAGTTTGGGATGTTACGTGAGGATTTGGTGAGAGATATTTTCACTTGCGGCTTATCTATTAAGATGGGAAATGTTCGGGAAAAATTGTTGGCTGAGGGTGGTATTTCATTGGACAAGGCTGTTGGTATTGCAAATGCTATGGCAATGGCAAAAGAAAATGCTTCAAAGCTTGAAGATTCCAATGAATCTGAACCAATGATTAACAGTGAATTATAAACCACAAGTAAACTGCAGTTTATTCATCGAAATAAATGTCCGGCAGAAAGCTCTAAATGCCATAATTGTGGAAAAGTCGGCCATTTTGCAAAATTATGCTATATGAAGAAACGAATGGTAAAAAACGTGCTAGCTAAGGAAGAATATCATAGTGATGGTGAAGAAGAAGAGGAGAATTTGTTCATAGGGGCGCTCTCAAAAACAACAACAACAGCAGCAGCAGAATGGAATATTGAGGTAAAAATCAACAACAACAAACTGATTCTTCAAATAGACACAGGGGCACAAGCCAATATAATATTTTTAAAAACAGCGGTGTTGTTAAACGAAAAAAGAAATTTGAAACAAACTAATGTAAAAATTTTTACATTTAGTGGCGAAAAATTGCAGGTCTTAGGATCCGTAGATTTAAAAGTTTATTTTTATAATCAAGTTTTTATTTTGAAATTTTTTGTAGTAAATATTGATTGTAAAAATATTATTGGCCTTCAGTCAGCTATAAAAATGAATTTAGTTAAAAATGTAAATGCTATTTCAGTAAATAATATGATTGAAAAATATTCAGATGTTTTTGGGGGTCTTGGTCTTTTACATGGTGAATGTGATTTGAAGGTAAGGGACGAAGTTTCTCCTTGTTGATCCACCACGAAAAATTCCATTTAAACTATATGATAAATTAAAAGTTGAATTAAATAGAATGATTGATTTGAACGTTATTAAAAAAGTTAGTGAACCAACAGAGTGGGTGAGCTCTATTGTCCTCGTTACTAAACCTAATGGAAGTCTTAGACTTTGTTTGGATCCAAGAAATTTAAACCAGGCTATCCTAAGGCCACATTACCCTTTCCCAAATGTGGAGGATTGCAAGGCTAAATTAAGTGGATCAAAATATTTTACTTCACTGGACGCTAACAGTGGCTTCTGGATGATTCCTTTAAGTGAACAATCTTCGAAATTATGTACTTTCAATACACCATTTGGTCGATATTGGTTCTTGAGGCTTCCCATTGGTATAAACGCGGCACCAGCAATTTTTCATGCTGAAATGGTAAAGTTATTTGGTGACATACCAGGGTTAATCATTTATATTGATGATTTTTTAATATATTCATCTTCAATGGAGGAACATATTAAAATTTTAGAATCGGTTTTTCAAAGGGCTAGGGATGTTGGATTAAAATTCAACAAATCCAAATGCAAAATATTACAGACTGAGGTTAAATTTTTAGGTCATGTATTTAGTAATTTTGGGGTTAAACCGGATGATGACAAAATAAAGTCGATTGTTAATATGCCAAAACCAAATAATGTGAAAGAATTACAAAGATTCTTAGGCATGGTAAACTATCTAGGTTCCTTTATAGGGAATTTGGCTTCAAAGAATAAAAGTTTAAGGGAATTGTTAAAAAAGGAAATAGAGTGGCACTGGTCGTCAAGTCATGAAAAAGAATTTGAGAGTCTTAAAAATGAGATAACTAAATCTCCCGTATTAACATATTTTGACCCAAATAAGCAATTAACGTTGTCTGTTGATGCTTCTAAATTTGCACTAGGTGCAACAATAATGCACGACAAACGACCAATTGCATATGCGTCAGTTTCTTTGACAGAAACACAAAGAAATTATGCACAAATAGAAAAGGAATTATTTGCGATACTTTTCGGTTGCACAAGATTTCACCAATTTGTCTATGGCTCAAAAATTTTGGTCGAAACTGACCATAAACCCTTAGTCAGTTTATTTAACAAACCACTTTACAAAATTCCAGCTAGACTTCAACGATTTATGTTGCGTTTACAATCATATAATCTTTCGGTCATGTACAAGCCTGGAAAATATTTACAAATTGCCGATACTCTGTCAAGAGCCCCCTTATCGGAAACAGCGTTGACTGATATGGATGGGGAACAATCCCTTCATTGCAATTTTGTAGCTTCTCATTTAGAGCTTCCATTTTCTAATATGGAAGTTTTAAAGGAGTCCACGAAAAATGATATAGTTTTTAATAAAATTTTTGAGTATGTTAAGAACGGGTGGCCGAAAAACAAGAAAAATATTGATGAAAATGTAATGCCTTATTTTAAAATTAAGGATGAAATTTCAATTTAAGATGACATTTTATTAAAAAATCATCAAATATTAATTCCAAAGGATTTACGTAAAACCATTTTGAAAAAGATTCATGAATGGCATATGGGAATGCAAAGGTGTAAGGACTTGGCTCGTCAGACTATTTATTGGCCAAATATCTACAATGATATTGAAAATGTAGTTTCAAACTGCGAAATTTGTATGAGATACCAAAATTCAAATACAAAGTCTGAGATTTTACCGCATGAAATTGTTGATTTGCCATGGTTCAAACTGGGTTGTGATTTATTCGAATATAAAAAGAAAATGTATCTTCTCGTCGTTGACTATTATTCAAAATATTTTGAAATTGAGTTGCTTAACTCGAGTTATAATAGCTCACAAGTCATACGTAAATTAAAGTCAAATTTTTCGAGACATGGAATTCCATCTATTCTAATAACAGATAATGGTCCTCCATTTAACTCTCAAGAATTTAGAGAGTTTTGTAAAAATTGGGATATTGATCATAAAACATCAAGCCCTTATATGCCGAGGTCTAACGGATTAGCTGAAAGATCCATACAGACAATTAAAAAGATATTGATAAAATGTGAGGAAAGCAATTCCGATCCCTATTTGGCTTTACTTCAATATAGGTCAACGCCCAAGGGTAATTTACCCAGTCCGGCTCTATTGCTTATGTCGCGGTCCTTAAGAACCAACATCCCTTCTATCACAGATAATTATAGACCAAAAGTTGTTAATGCGAATGAGTATAGGGATAACTTAAACTCGAAAATGAAAAAATATTCAGATTATTATAACAAAACTGCGAAAAGGGTAGATCCAGTTAATGAGGGCGATATCGTAATGTTTAAGAAAACACCCACAAGTTGTTGGTTTCAAGGGCAATTTATAGAAACTTGTAAAGAACCAAGATCATTTGTAGTAAAAGATAACAATGGAACTATTTACAGGCGAAATCAAAATCATATACGAAAAACACCGGAAAATAAAACAAATGAAATCCAAGATAGAATCACACAGGAAACCATTCAATCACGTATTGAAGGGGCAATTGAAAATGAAATTAAAGAAAAAGAAATTGAAAATTATGAAAATAAAAACTATGTAACAAAAAAGGGTAGAACTATAAGACAACCTAAGAAATTGAATTTGTAAATCTCATAATAATAACTTATTTGTTTTATATAAAATACATTTTGTAACTTATATTTAATTTATATATTCTTTTATAATTGACTTTTGTATAATAGTATACAATTTATAATATGTATACATCTTTATCTATAGTATTACACTATTATTTGAATTAAATGTTTTGTATATTAAAAGGGAGATGTTGCATATAGTGCTATAGTGCCATCACTGCCTTCGTTAAGTTAAGAAGAACAATAAAGAATAATGTGATTCTGATTTCTGAATTAAAACATACAACAAACATAACACTGCAATTTATAAAAAAATGGATCTGTACCTGATATTAACTATCTTCCTATCAATACTTTTATATGCTTTTTCCTCGAGGTTTTTTCGTAACTTAATTTTTTTGGTAAAAAAGTAAAATAATCCAAGTGCCAAACATTTATGTATGTACATATACTTACATATATACATATCTCTATCTATTTAAATGCAAAGTTTTTTTGTATCAAATCATATTATGAACTATTTTTTGTTTTTGTAAGAATTGTTATTACACTATTTTAAGCTCGTTTTATTTACAAGTAATTAGTAACTGTTTTTGTATAAATAATTGAAATAAAAATTTTATGCAACAGTTCATTATCGTTTACTTGCAAACAAGACATGTATTTTCACGATATATGTATATATGTATATATATATATAATGTATTTTTTTATAAATACAAAGTTTATTTTTTGTTATGTTTAGTTTTCGATGAAAATAATTTAATAAATACATACATACGTTTTTTTTTAAATTTTCCTGTTTTTAAAGTTGCTCCTTTTTTCTCAGAATTTCGGTCACCAATTTTGGCAACACTGTTATGGGGTCTATGAAATAACTCTCACGAAATAAGTCCCACTTTTAAAAACGAAATAAGTCCCACAAAAAATTGCTGTTTTGAAAGTGGTAGTTATTTCGTTTTGAAAAGTGGGACTTATTTCGTCAATTGATGGGACTTATTTCGTTACGCGTTTTTATTTTAAGTGGGACTTATTTCGTTTTGAGTGGGAATAAATTCGTTTTGTAAAGTGGGAGTTATTTCATACCCCTAAATTTCATACCAAAATAGGATTTATTTCGTTTTAAGTGGGACTTATTTCATTTTCATCATTTTGCATTTTAAGTGAATGGTTAATAATTTTTGCCGTTATTTGTTGCTCTTCTCGTTGTTTCTCATTGAATTTCATAATGTCCTATTTGTTGCTTTTTGAAAAAAAATTTATTGTATTGTAGAATATGCTTTCAAAAAGTTCCGTTATTTCTTGCTCTTTACGAAATGATTGAGGCAGTATACACGAGAACAATTGTTCTGGCATAAGAAGACATTTTCGGTGAAGAGAGTGGTTTGAGGTTGGCATAATTTTTAGTCCAGCTTCAACCTGGTATAAGAAAAACAACATTAATACAAACACACTTTTGTTGTTTATCAAACCAGTAAACTAGTATGTCCATTCTGTCGTGCAGAAGTTCATGAAACCCTTCAAATATTTATCTGATAAATAAATGATTTTTTATGGAGGAGTGCGATAGAGCCATGAAATATAAGGTCATTATGGCTTTATTTCTCATTTTTTCAAATGCAAAAAGTTATATATTGGACATTTCGTAAAAGGGGCAACTATAATTTTTTGTCCTTATCTCTCATGGCTCTCCTTTTTTTGTTATTAATTACTTTATACTTACTATAATAAAAAAAACTTTAAAGAAATGTGTACAAATAGGTACCGAACATAACTACTGGAAAAACAATATT
Source organism: Pollenia labialis (assembly GCA_949318255.1). Lineage (NCBI taxonomy): Eukaryota > Metazoa > Arthropoda > Insecta > Diptera > Polleniidae > Pollenia > Pollenia labialis. The sequence continues at coordinate 138,169,998 of OX439141.1, read as the reverse complement.
AAAAAAAATTGTTGACGTAATTACGTATGTATGTGTTTTATTATATTTTTAGTAGGAAATTGGAATTCGTGTTCCATGTTTTCTAATATCACCATTACAAAATACAACTAATCCTAATGCCACGTTAAAACTATAATACCGTCTACCATGCACTGGATCTTCAAGCCATTTATAAAGGTCGATAATTTTAATCTGATGGTCCTTCCGAAACGGTTTCCATCTTAATAATAAGAACAATTGATCTGTACTTAATCTATTTACGAATCCAAACGTTGTTACTAGTAGGCGTTCTCTATACGTTACTTGACCGAAAAAAGAATTAATAATAAATTCTGGAACTCTATCAAAATTCGTAATATCCATTCCATTAAGAAGCCTTCTGCAAGCTTGCATACGATTTTTCTTTATTATTCCTCTGCTTTGATTATTCATATTATTCGACGTGTTTTTTTCGAAGAGCCAAATACTTCTTATCTGAAATCGCATTAAACAGTGAAAAAGTGGGACTTATCTCGTTTATGAAAGTGGGACTTAATTCGTTTAAGAAATATATTATTCAAGGGGGAGTTTTTCATTTTGAGTGGGAGTTATTTCATTTCAAGTAAATTTTTAAATCATTTCATTTTGGTGGGACTTATTTCGCTTTCAAAAGTGGGACTTATTTCGTGGGAGTTATTTCATTTTTTAAGCAATTTTTGGTGGGACTTATTTCGTTTTTACAAGTGGGACTTATTTCGTGGGAGTTATTTCATAGACCCCTGTTATATACCAACATTAAGCTTTAATTTAATTTTTTTGAGGGTTTTAATGTTATTTTTGTTAAATTATTTTGAATTACTAGGTATATGAATCTTAATAGTATGACTCATATTGAAATTTTAAAGTGAATAGGATATTATGAGTTTGTGCTGATGTGTGAAGCTTAGAATCAGTATCCTAGTCGGCTTTCCTGCTAACTGTTCATTTAGAACTACTATGCAAAGTGCAGATGGCAATTTTTAAGTTTATTTTAAATTTGGTTCAAACGTTTGGCAATAAGAATTGGTGAGAATTGGTTCATAATTTCACATAGCCGCCATATGTACTTTTCTTCTAACAGAAGAAGGTATTTGGACAAAATCTGACCTTAATATATCTTATTTCAACCTTAATTATCTTACGAAATTAATTTTGGAATCAGTCCATGGTAAAATACATGGCTTAAATACAAATACTTATGCTTGCCAGATATGACATCCATAAAAACAGTACTCCGAGAAAAACGGCAGTTCATTATTGTAAAAAGAAAAAAAGACCCGTGTCTGCCAGTTTTACCAAAGGTAATGCACTTTTTTTTGTGGGGCCTCAAAGATTTTGGGCCTTGTTGTCATATTTGCAAAAAGTGATAATTTTAAATGGGTGCAAGAAACAGATTGGAAATTACTGCAAATGTGATATTGTCTCTAAATTTAGTGGCCTGGAGGCTCATGCAAAAACAAGAAAGAATAAAAATGCTACGGGGATATCTAAAAACCATCTTAACACTTTCAAAAGCATTTGTTACAACTTTCAGCAAAGGCAGTATTAAGCTTATGGGCGACGACACGAAATAACACCCGATGAAATAACGCCCAATTAGAGAAATGAAATAAACCCCAGTGAAAGAAACCCCAATAACATGAAGTAACACCCATGTAAAAAATTATGAAGAAATGCCAAATTTTCATGAAATAATCCCCAATTTAAAAATAAAAAAATTTTGTTAATTGGGACTTATTTCATAATGAAATAAAACCCAAGGAAATAATAAAATTAGATCCAATGAAATAACACCCAAAAAATGAAATAAGACCCAAATGTTGTATGTTTTCTGGAATCCAATAATTTTCTTGTAATTCAATTATTTATTTTCTTGAAATTCAATCATTTATTTTAATTATATACATATTAGAGAAAAACGCGTTTTGTTTTTTCAACAATTTGGCGACAAAATGAACAGCTTATTTCCTCCTCATTGTTGGAAATTGCTTCAGCTTGTGGTTTCATGACACAGCTGTCACAAACTTTCATGTGCCTACATGGCAAAAGCAGTGTATTGGGTTCCTCCGCCACACAAACTACGCATAATTTCGCTTCCGAATTTCGAGCCTCCTGTGCAGGTTTAGATTAAGATTCATCATTGTCTTCCTCTTCATCTAAATAAAGTATATCCTCAAACAAGTCTTCTTCAGGTTCTAGACCAGAAACAGTTTTGTTTGATGGGTAAACCATTCTGTTGAGGAATGCCGAAGCTGTAATACTTCCTTTCCTTAATTCATCCAATGTTTTTTCTGTTTTTGCAGCCCTATCAATCCTAACTGTAAGAAATTACAATTTAGAGCTTCAAAAATCCTAAAAATGCTTAAAATTATGAAAATGAAATAAAGCCCAAAAAAATTTCATGTGAAATAAAATCCAATTAAATAATTTGAGGACTACTTTTTGTTGGGCTTTATTTCATAATAAAATTACCTCGAATTTAAATATTAAATAAAACCCAAAAAAATGCAATTAGGCCCAATTTAAAGTTTTGCAATTTTATTGGGGTTTATTTGATTTTTCTAATTGGGCGTTATTTCATCGAATGTTATTTCGAATCGCCCTTATGGGCTGTGCACTGTTCAATTGCACCTATCGACCATCTGACAATCATTTGACACCTTCTCGCAAAAGCTGAAAGACAAAATGCAGCATATTGAAAAATGGGCGTGGCCCCTAGTTTAATGAAGATTTTTCTTTATTTTTTATGTAAACTTTATTAGCATTTATTCTAACATTTATTTAGCATTTTTTTTTAACAAACTTTAGCATTTTTTCCTCAATAAGTTTTGGCAACACTGGTTATAATTAACTACCTATAACTGTCAAAAATATATTGTTAACTGAAAGTTAAAGTCAGTTTTAACTGAACTTGGTGAAATTGGCCATTAAGAATTAGATTAATTCATAGTTAAAAGGAATTTTTGTGATTCGTGTTTCCAAAGTAACAGGCGTTACCGATTTTCGGAGATTTTTTAAATAAAATTCCAACCTACCCAGATATGCCACGAGGATTGCTCCATTTTCGACTTACAAAAGTTCAAGCAACCAAAAGAATTCATAAAAAATGTAATTTCAATACTTTTTTTGACAATTAAAAAAGTAACGGTCGTTACTTTATAAATGTGCTGTTTTCAAATGTCGGAAACAAACATAAAATTTGTTGAAGGAATGGATTTATTTTCAAACCATAGAAATTAGTTACCAAAAAAAAAACGTTTTTTTTAAAGTAACGGTCGTTACATTTTAAAAAATTAACAGTTTTTTGTGTTAGAATTCATTTATTATGTTAACCCAAAGTTGCATATTTTTGTTAGTATAAAGAAAATTAAAGTTAATCTTTCGGAAAATGGCAGATACATTTATTTTGTATGATATTAGCGGAACAAATTCAAAATAATAATTTCTTTTTTGAGCTTTAAGGGGTAATTTTCTGTGGAAACACCCATATATTAATTTGTAACGTTACTGATTGATTAATCATTGCATAGCCTAAACGCCTGAAGCTTAAAACTTGAAATTTGGACCAGAGATTGGTCACTCCCCAAATCGGTCACTAAGACGGGATTTTTGGAAAAAGCGGATAAACGGGAAAATTCGGTAACCTTATATCTCCCAATCTAAAAGAGATACAAAAAAAAATTTAATACTTATCGTTGTTCTTTAGAAAAATAAGTGGACAAGTGACTGGTACTTTTTTGAAATTCGGCCCTATTCGGAAGTTAACGGGTAAAACCTGAATTTTGGTATATTTTTGACACCCCATTTATCTTTTGAACCAATAAACATAGAAACTAAGTTGATACCACATTCGAAATTTATTAAAAAAAAAATACAAATTCGGTACTTTTTTGAAATTCAAAGATTTATGGGGTGAAAATCGTAACTATTTTAGTACTTTTTTATCTATTGATTGACATTTTCATACTAATTTATGGGCTGCCCCTACAATACTGAAAAGGGGGGAAAAATAATACCCAAAAAAGGAAATGCTCTAAATTTAATATTTTACTTTAGCTTTTTGGTTCTACAGCTGGTATTTTTTAATAAACTTTGGCATACAAATATGTCCACGATGGAAAAGGAGACGCTAACGAAGTAGCGGGTTAAGTGCTAGTAAAAGTAATAAAACATTTAAAGGCAAATATGTTTTATCATTCAATTATTTTTATAATAGCTTAACTTCCCCAGTAACTACACCCTGGAATCATGTGATTTTATATTTCTAAACTTAATCCAGATGCTATAAAATTTTATTTATTTAAATAATGTTTTTCAAAGATTTTAACTAAAAAAAACATCTTTTAGGAAATTTACCAAGACATTTATGATCACTTTAGAAGCTCAAGGCTCAGATAACAAAAAACTACGCACTTTTTTTAATAATTTGACAACTTAATTTTATTTATTTATAATTTTTGTTTTCATTGTCGTTTGTTTTATTACATTGTTTTGATCTTTATGGAATGCCACAATTGTTTTTTTATTAGTTTATTTAATTTATTTAACAATATTTTCTTTTTTTCGCCACATCTATGTTTTTGTTTATTTATTTTACAATCTTGTTTTCGTTATTTTGTTCACTTGTTTACTGTTTTAAATCGACCGTGTAAATATTTGTTTAAAAGTATGATAAAAGTCACAAACTGCGTTTCAATATTTTTTTTCGAGAAATCTTTTTTTATTGTTTTGGTTTGGTTTCCAAAAAATCTTTGTATTTCTAAAATGGATATTTTTTAAAAAAAATCTCTTATGCAATCCGTACCGTAAAATCTTAAACTGAAATGTCCTGCAAGTCATAGTTAAGCCTTAAAAATCACTTCCAGAGTTTTACCAAGTTTATTTGAGATAAAAGTTAAATCAGTTAGTTCATAAATTGAAAGATTCCTTGGATTGATAACGTGTAGTGTCCGGCCGAACCTTCGGTTTCGGTTACGGAGTTCTGCAAAAAATTATATTCGGCAAAATTTCGGTGTTCGGCGAAATTTTTACCGAACTGTTTTATGTGTTTATATGATTATAACTCGAAAGGACCACATGCAGAACACCAGGAAGAACAGAAGGAAAATGTAATTGAAAAAGAAATTAAAATGTATTTGCCTGAACCTGTTAGTTTTCGAAATACAGATATGTTTTAATAATAGAACTCCAGTCCATTTATTAATCTTAAGGCTGTGACCGGAAAGAACCTTTGAGTCCCACCAGCCAGCATTGCTAGTGACCAGTTATTTAGTGCTGCTATAATAATCTACAAAGCATAAATTAAAAACAGTCGCTATTTAGCAATCATAATATTTGTCATCAATTTTGTGTACTAATGTGTATTCCATATTAAGCTCCTGTACAATAGTAGCATGTTTTTTTCTGCGTGTATGTTAAGTAATGCCAACTCACCCCGTTTCGGGCTAAATTTAGCCCTTTTTTATATTTCTGAAAGTTAAGTTAAGCCCTTAACTAAAAAACACGGAAACTTTTTGTTATTCCTATTCAGCTCTTTTTTACTTTTGGTTCGGTATGGTTATACTCTTCCAACACTAATTACGTCTTGGCTGTGGTTCGTGTCTTGGCCCGGGTATATTGTCAGCATCAGGTGACTCCCGAGGTAAAGACAATGAACTTAAAGGCCTTGGCAACGAACGATTACCCAGCCCCTAACCCGAGGTGCCATGCGATCCGTGCCTATAGGTTGTTTTGCAGTCTGTATTATCACGGAGCTTTGCTGATACCTGGGCACCTCAGGTAACACGTTAATGGGGGCTATGACGTTGCGGACCTTTCAATTCCCCTATACTAGTGGGACCAAAAACAAAATGAACGACACTCCAAAAAAACAAACAACAACAACAAACACAAAAACAAAAACAATTAACCGGAACTGATGACGGACAAGCGAGAATGGGGACTGTCACAGTTCAGGCAAAAAAAAATGGTGCCATTTCCCATACCAAGTGGGACTTGGTTAAACAAAAATTAATGGGCGTGTTCTGGACGATCCATGTGAAGTTGATGGCTTTGCTTAGATGAGCGCTCTGCGCTTTTACTGAAGCTTGCCATCCAATCATTAGGAGAAGTCTGGGAAGGTGCAAGGCTTGATGTCGAGCTGGTGAGCGAGATACCGCGTAGAGTTAGGTCGATTGCAACCATTCCTGCCGAACCATCGAAACCTGAGGAGATCTTGAAGATCATTTAGTGCCGCAACCCCCAACTACCCACACAGGACTGGAAAGTAGTGAAGGTTTCAGCTACTGAAGGGTCTTCAAGGACGGCGATTGTGGTAATAAACCAACAATCCTTGGAACCACTGAGGAAGAAACAGGGCAAGATATACTATGGTTTTAGTACGATCTTGCTCCGAGTCTACTGAAGTGATAACAAGGGCAATACACATCCTTTGGTAAATGAGGCTGCACATACTGAAGACAGTATGGCTTGTGGTGATGCCGTTAGCTCAAACGATAAAGATGACACTTAGTCGGTATCCGGATTGGTGGGTGCTTCTTTGATCACTTGGGTGAAATGGTTAATGAAGACGTACTCCTGGAATCCGACCATGAGGACGTCAACATCACAGTGATCGCCAATATGGAGAATGGTGAGAGTGACGCAAATCAATATCCACCACTATACTGAAAAATAAAAAAAAATAAAAATATACAAAATAAAAAAATTATATCCAAAATACAATGTTCAGTGACGTATGTTCCTCCCTGTACAACAAATAAAATATGGTAAATGACAATATAATAATATTTATAAAAATGAAAAACAAAAAATTCATATGCACATCAAGGTGGTTAACATTTAAATATTCTTGCAAAATTAGTATTGTGGTAATTTTGTTGAACTATTTATGGTTTTTAATCCAAATTTTCAATATTTTCAATCAGGCTTAATTATATCAAATTTAATTTTCATTAAATTATTTTTATGAAGAAAGGAATTTTAATTCCAAATTCAAATTTTACATGCCCTTGCCAAAATTGCCAGAAAAAAATATTAAGAAACGCCATCATTCCTTTATTGTTGAAATACAAAAAGTTCACGCACCAAACGAGTTGAAATTTGACATACATACTTATGTACATAAATTAATTAATTCAATTGTTAAATTTATCCTTGATGCAATTTTAAACGGGAAAAGAAGAGCTTTGAGTTGGTTAAAAAAACATAATAATTTCCCTATAAAAGCTTATTTTTAAGGCAAGTTTTACTGTGAAGGAAACTGAAAAAATTACGAAAACTTAAGGCAGTGTTAGGCGAACGTCCACGTCCCCTAACGGAACGTCTGGTTCGTTTTGTTATTTACAAATTGAGTCAATTCATTGCAGCTAAAAACCATGTGCTTGAGCTTAAGTTGCTTTTTGTTTATTCTTGCAGACTTCTAGTATCCATTAACTCTAATGCTGGGTACACACAATTAATTATCAAATCAAATTCATTTTCATTCATTCCAGATTGCATTAACATCAAAACGCTTTAATGTTTTGAGGTTGCATTGAAACAGATTGCACGTAGGATGCACTGTCTGTACCCAGCATAATATTTACTCCTCTGATATCCATATGTTAAATTTTAACTGTTAAATTTTACAACAACTCGCAAAAGTTAGATGACGTAGAAAAAATTTAAATCGAATGCCAACAAAAAATAAAGAACAAGAAAAAGTTTTATATTCGGCTGTGCCGCATTTTATATACTCATTTAGCATAGTATAAAAAATTGTACCAAAACCTTAAATTCGGGCTCTTATGGAAACCAGGTGGCTCATTTTCAATATCTAACAAATATAAACTCAACTGGGTCCTCCTAGTTCATATGATATAGAAACGATTTTACCAAAACTAATATTTCGGGAATAAGAAATAAATAGTTAAATATTTGTCTATAACGTAGTCATTTACTTACTGATTTGGTTAATTTTCACCAGAAGTATTTTACTAAGCTACTTAGTACATTGGTTATAAGCAGTGTACGAAAATAAACAGTACATTATTTAGCGTTCGGCTCACACATCCAAGAACGATATCTATTTTTTTTTGTGATTGTGTAGGCGAACACAACCCTTAATACCGTTCGTAACTATTTTCAAGAAACAGCCGAACATCTTGTTCTGTTCTTCGTTAAAAAAACAGAACAATTGTAGTGGTACAAATGTTTCTTTTTTTACATTGATAAAGAAATGAATAAACAAAAATTTTTAGCAACGACCGCACCACGAATAGCTTGTGTGTGTATTGTGCATATGTTTTGTTTGTGTAAAAAAGCCACCAATTTTTGTTATTTTTTCGTGTGTGTATTTTGTTTTTGTTAAAAATATTTGGTTTTTCTTACAGCCAAAAAAAAAACGAACATTAATAAGTCGAACCGAACACAATAATATTTGTGGATTTTTAAAAAAAAAAACCGAACGGAATAAAATGTTTTCATCTTTTGTTGAGTTTGACAAAAACAGTATTATTTTTGTGTTCGAAAGATGACTAACAGGGAAACTTTATTTTTTAATGATTTTCTACACAAACACTATTAGCGTTTGGGTATTCCACAAGTCTACCAAACCGAACACTAAGGAGCGATATTTAGTGTTTATTTTCGAACACTGGTTAAAAGGTAACTTCCAAAAGTGATGGTGAATATGTGGTAAAAAAATAGAGACAGTTGTGGATTTTGGCCCATATCTCAGTCATTTGTGGACTGCTCGAGATTAATCTCAGAAGCAAACTATTCAATTCCTGTATATCTGTATTTTCAACTAATTTCAACATATACACGAAGAGAAAAAATGAAGATTGAACAGAATGGACAGAACGACCAGTGCTGGCAAAACTTATAAAGGAAAAAATGTTAGACTTTTAAAAAAAAAAAAATTAGAGTGCTATATTCGGCTATGCCGAATCTTTGATAAAAATTGGAAAACTGATATGGAATGTTTTGGAAATGTTTTGGAAGAACTTTCCTTTACAAACTATTGTATATTGGGTTATTTAAATGCCCGTGTTGCTGAAGAACAAATATTGGAACCCATGTTTCTACAAGACTTACCAAATAACAGTGAAACGAGATGCTCGAAAGACAAAACAAGAGGTGATGCTCAGGGCGAATACAGTTTCTGTGGAGGTGCTGGTAGTTTAGTTATAGACTATTGTATTTGTTCACACAGTCTTCTTAAGTATGTAGAGGATTAAACTATTACTTACAAGCTATTTTCTGGTGATATGCCTCTTGAACTAAACTTTTCCAGCATATAACAATAATAGAATCTTATCGGGTCAGCAAAGGCTTCGATGGAATGGCAATTAAGTCACCAAATATTGTGAAAATTTAAATCAACTCGCTAGTACTTCTTATTCTGCTTATGTTCACAATATTTCGGTTGATGACATTGCATCTAAAGGGTCCGCCAAATAACTTTTTTTTTTTTGAAAATGCTATAACAAAAAAACTACTGAATATTTTCTCAAATTTCTTTTTTTATTTGAAAGTACAATCCTTCCGGTTACTAATGGAAAATAATTTGCCTCGGCTGGCCATGCAGTAGCCTACACGATCGGTAAAATTTTTAAGCACATTATCGATTGTGTGCAGCTGTATTTCACCAATGGCTTCACGAATATTGTCCTTTAAAGCGTCAATTGTCTCTGGCTTATCGGCGTAACACTTATCTTCGATGGCACCCCACAAATAATAGTCCAACGGTGTCAAATTGCAGCTCCGAGGTGGCCAAACGACATTAGCTCTGCGGCTGATAATGCAATCTTCAAAAACAGGGCGCAAAACATCGAGTGCTCATTTTCGAAGAAAAATTGCCCAATTATGCCTCTGAACCAAAACCGCACCAAACAGTGACTCGTTTTGTGTGCATCGGTTTTTCAATGTATGTGTGCGAGTTTTCTGTGCGCCAAATGCGACCATTTTGCTTGTTTACATACCCACCAAGATCGAAATGAGCTTCATTCATAATCCGTACGCAATTTTCGCACATATTCTACAACATTACCATGATTTTCAAAGTAATGTCGTAATATTTCCCAGCATTGTTCAAGCGTATACACAACCATATTCGTTCAGCGAAAGGATAAAACTAATTATCTGTCAAATCAGACATGAGCTAAGTATTACCATTCACGAAATAAGCACTAGTTGAAAAAAAAACTGTAGATGCCGGAGCCGTTATATATAAAAAAATAAGTTGTCCTATGTTCGTCAATTTATAACTCGTGAACCACTAAATCGATTTTCAAACGGGTACATTTGACTGATGGTTTATAAAAAAAACATCGAAAAATTTCTACGAATATGCGTTATACGCGCACTTTTATGATGGTGTGTTTTCCTGGGATGCCAAATAAAACCTTTGAAACCTGGGATTCGGGATTTTTTATTTAAAAAAACGGGATCCCGGGACGGATCGGGATTTTTCGGGATTTCATATATTAAAGCCAATTTTTAAAATTCATATACATAATTTAAATTAAATGTTTATGCATAAGTATTAAAACAAATTAATTCATGAAGAAAATTAAACTCACTACAAAATAAAACAGTTTTATGTATTCTTTTAAAGTAGTATGGAAAAATTATGTATTAAAACTTATATTTTAAAAAGCTTATAACACAAATAAATGCCGTCTAATAGTCGATACCTTATTTTATTGCAAACATATGCTGCAAACGAAACCAATGTTCGCATTTAACAATATTTAATTTACCTTATCTCAAATATATAAGTAGGTATGCAAGTATTAATCTAATAAAATAAACTTAAGCAAATGTATGTCAAAAGGCCTTCGGTAGACTTTCGGAGACTTAAATTTTTAGAATAATATCGGGATTTCGGTATTCGGGATTGGCATCCCTAGTGTTTTCACTATATAAAATGTATTTTTTTTCCTTATGAGAATTACATTTTGTCGGTATAAGGCTCTGCTTGCTCGCGTCATTTAAATTATTTAATTGTTGTGTGTTTATTGATTGTCATTTAAGTTTACAGGGCGAGCATTGATATTTTTTAATTATTGATTTGTAATCTTTCAGGTAAAATTTAAATCTTTTGCATCAAAAAAAATTATTCAACAATGCCGCGACGAAGCCGCTACAGCAGTCAAATACATTGAAACAGATCTAATCAGGAGGAAGAAGAGCGAGAGTAATGAATTAGCAAGGCAACGAATGGCACGACCAGTGGTTGCAAGTTTGCGGAATATATTTAGAATTTTCACACGGTCAGCGGATGTTGCATGTTCACGTGCTGGGAAGCCGTCGTCTTTATTAATTTTTTGTGAAAATGGCAATACTAAAAATGTCGTTTACCACCAAGCTCTTTAATAAATTTTTTTCTTTTTGATATTCTCACTTTAAAAAATTTAGATTATTTTGCATTTCTTTTTCAGGAAAATTTCTATTCTTTCTAGAAAATTTAATTTTTAATACATAGACGTAAACGTATGTTATTGTATTGTCCAGCAACGCGGGCGGGTTACTCTAGTTGTCTATTAAAAATAAAATTTGGGAAGCTAATGTATCTACAAAAAAAAAAAACAAGTATGATTTGAACCGAAACAAAAATGTTTCAACTGGAAATGTGCCCGTTTCCGTAAAAATATGTTAAAAGCTCTTAAAGAGTACAGAAAGAGGCACACACACAGAAAAAAATCAATGTGTAATCGTCGAAAACAAGGTTGATTTTACCGTTTACAATAGTGATTTTGCTTTATTGTTACTTCATGTTAATTTAACATGATTTTACAATAACTTGTGAACAACATTTTTTTTCTTTTTAAATAAGTATATTTCATGTTAATTTAACATTGCAGTATGGTTAGAGCAAAATGTCATTTATATTGAAATAACAATCCGAATCACGTTGAATGAAAGTTATTTCAAGTTGAATCAACGTAAATTTCATGTAGAATCAAATTGGTTTTAATGTGATATAACAGTGTGAAGAATCTTCATATGCATTTATTTAAGACTAATTCAAACACTTGCCACTCTTACACATGTTATACTTATTTTGTATTCTGCTTTGTTAACAGAAGCATCAGCAGAATGGCCCGATATGGATTTCGTCATCCTTCTACTTTGAAAACTTGATGTACTATTTAACTTAATAATATTAATTAAAAGAATACGGGAATTATATTCTTTTTATAACATATTTTAAACATGAAAATAAAAAAATTTACATACTTAAGTACGTATGCATGTTAATTTAACAAGATACACTTTCGACATTAATATTTAAACAGGATTTTATGGACTCAATATTGAAAAATGTTATTTTAACAGTGAATAATATTAAATAAACGTGATTTAAGGTTATTTTAATATTTTTCATTTAAAATTAATATGAAATAATGATAAATTAAAATAAAGGGCATACCTACTTCGTCGTTTCCAAATAGGGTAAAATCTCGAAAATCATCTGTAATTGCTATGGTGTTTGGGTTGTACCGATTATAATTTTAGGATTGTTTTTATTAAATGGAACTGTAATTAAATTGTTGAATATTATGTTTACAAATAAGCAATTTTCGTATTTTTTGGCGCATATTTTTAACAATTTTTAGGGCATATTTTCAAGGTTTTACTGCATATTTAATGCGCATAAAACGCATTTTTTAAAGCATATTTCTGGTTTCCCTGCTTATATGTAATAAAACAGTTAAAGATTAAGTTGTTTTTATTTCGTTTGTATTATAACAATTTTCAAATTTGTTTATCTTTGATAATCTTCTCGAGTACACTGGTGTCGTGTGTTTTTATATTTCTAAACTTAATCCAGATTCAATAAATTTTTAATTAAAATAATGTTTTTTTTAAAGATAACAACTTACAAATGTCTCTTTATATTTAATGTATACATATACATAAATCATTTCGATATCTACTCAAAATCACTGCCTTATGTCTCCAACTCTACTGTATATAAATCTGCACAGCAATTCGTATTTTCACAGTTTCTTTTTGATAATCAACATGAATTCTTTAAAATTCTGCGCAATTATATTCTTAGCTTTTTTCATATATGAAATAGAAAGCCAATATTATTCAACACCGAAAAATAATGTTTATTATATAAATAGTAACCAAGCGGTAAGACAGTCTGATTGGTGAATTGTAATATAAACTCAGAACTGAAGAATGCAGAAAATCAAATCCTTTTAAATCAGCAATAATTTACAGTTATTTTTTTACTGTTGTTTTAGTTCACATGGTTTGGTGCCGTTCTTGAATGTAAAGCACGTGGTATGGCTCTTGCAACACTCGATAGTCAAGAAAAATATGATGATATTTATAATCGATGGAGTCAAACAAGGTAAATTTATCATATCTGCTATTTATTAGCATTTAAAAAAAGAATTGTTTTTTTTTTATTTCAAACTCAGTACAGCATTAGCGCGTCTTTGGATAAACGGTGTTGGAACTGCAGGCAAACTTTCCTGGGTTTCAACCGGAAAGCCAATATTAGATTCCTTGTGGAATATAGGTCAACCTAACGGTGATGTATATAATCAAAATTGTTTGGAAATGACCACAGGTGGTTCTCGTGGAGTAAATGATTACAATTGTAATATAACATTGGGTTATATTTGTGAAAATCGTGGTTGCTGCGGAGCGAAACCAAATGTTTTACTAAATATTTTAAACTAAAATGCGTAATGCTGATTGAGAAAATTAAAAATTATTCATTGTATATTAATAATAAATAAATTTACCTACACACAGCGTCAAAAGTGCGTCAGCGATAACTAAACACTTCTTTTTACTACAGTAAACACGTTATCTTAAGAATCATCTTTACTGTTGGTGCCAATAATCACAGTTTAATGGGAATCAATTTCATTTTTGACATTAATTTTGAGAAATTAATGATGATAGAAATTTATTGTAATAAAGGAATATATAAAGTTTTTGCCGATGTTGACTCACTTTTAACGCTGTGTGTATGTATGAGTTGGAATCAATTGGGTTTTTATTTCTTCCTTTCACCTTTTGACATTAAATATTACTACTTATCAGTGATGCCTACTCTTTACGACCAAAAGTATCGTAATTTTTTTAAAAAAAATCTAAATACTGGATAAAAACAAACCTTATAAAATTAACATAAAAATAAATTGTCAATAAGCGATTTCGATCTCTCTTTACATTACTCTTTTAATTAACTTTTGAACCAACAAATAAAACATAACGAAATTATTAAAGTCCTAAAAAATTTCATCGATAAAAGGAAATCTTAAAAGTCGGCTCTAAGAGATGATAATCTACAGATTAAGGAAGTTTCGTCATGGAGGCGGATCTTCTTAGGTGGTGTTGTTACTTAACAGAAGCAGTTGTATTTCAGCGGTGAAAGTTTGATAGCATCATCTCCTAAGCAAGGGCTGTCACTTGTGTGTGCGTAGTGTAATGTTTTACTTACACACTACGGCACCGGTGAACGCATTGTGCCAATCCAGGGCTATTGAACGCTGGTATCCACGTAAATTTTAGACACGATTACTGTACTTTCTTCAGTACTTTTAAAAATAGAAAATAACGCATTACAACGTGGTAATGTGCTATCAACTTTTAGGGTGATACTAAGAATAGGTGTTTCATCGAAACGGTGACGAATTCTAATTTTACACCATTTTTCAGAACCAGCAATTTTGCAATGGAGCTACATATGTTCAGCACAAGCGTTCAGTATACCGCATTCGTCTCGTAACTCTATTTTTACAATAACCGTGGGCAACAGTTTAATAGTCAGTAAGTTTGAGTTTGATAGACTCGGAGCCCTGGGGGACGGAGGTTCTGGGTTACGAAGGCGTTCATGCCGATGCAAAAGAGTGTGATGCCTGCCTCCACATTGTCGGCAATGATCGGTGTTTCGGCAGCGGTTTAGAACATGATAATGTTCCAGGCAATTTTCCTAATACCAATAGCGTCGAACAACCTTTAGCTTTTTCGAGACATTCATCGTTTTGAATTTTAGGCAGTTTCTAAGTGCCTGATCTTTAAGGTATAAACGGCAATCTGCAGAACTTGTATGATGGTTAGGATAATACGAGGTCGGTTGTGAGTTTCTTCCTCTAGCGGTGAAAGACATTGTGTTACTGTAAATATATAGCAAAATGAAATTGTTGTTGTTTTTCAGGGTTGGGAAGGCCTAGTAACGATGCCATTGGCAGTTCGTATTTCAGCAACTCTAACTCAGTTATCGTTACCACCAGGGCTGCCAAATTTAACGATTTATCGTAATTTTAATAATAGCAAATTGCTGATTCTGAATAAAACATTAAATTTTCAGACACGTTCGTATTTAAATCTTGGAACAGCCGTACCTTAGCAAGAGCGGAGTAAAACAGAGTACAAAATCAACAGTGTTACAATTGGTTTATCTTTCGTCAAACCATCATCGAATGAAGTCGTACTCTGTATAAATCATATTTTCAACAATTTCACAAGTTAAAAGATAATATCTACATGAGATTCATACGATTCTTGACATGAACGACTCGTTAGATAATCTTAACACAAGTTGTAAACGATTCCCACAACGATTGAAGAAGGGTCTTTCATTGTGCTATGGAAGAATTCCAGTCGTGTTACAGTTTTTTCCCGTGAGAGGAATCTTCTACGATTAAAAAATGCGGTCAGCGACGATCAATACGGTCTTCATGAGACTCCCAGTTTCCCTCACACGATTGAAAATGCTAGCTGGGAATGAAGAAATTATGTTTTTGTTTGAATGTTTTTTTTTTATAAAAACCGAACAACAATTATTAAAAAATAACTAAATTTGAATTTGTCCGATTTTTAGAAACGTAAAAGGCGATTTTTGTTTATTTTTCTCAGGAAATTGCCGATTTCCTTACAAATTTATCTAGCAGCCCTGGTTTGCCGCCATTGATTTGCGTTTAAATTTTCTTGTCGAATAATGACTAAGTCACCTATAGATAGCGTAATCACGCTGAGATATTTTTATTTAATGCGTTTATGGAGCACCTTGAAATATTCCTCTTTCCACCTTTGAGCAAAATGGTGATTTAATTTAGTTTTTGCCAACGATTTACATAATTCAACGAATGGCATGCAAGATCAGGTTCTGGGGGTGAATTAAGCGGACTTCCATTAATAAATGTCATGGGGTTAGTGCACAAAAGTCTAATGGATTTTCGGTCAATGGGCTTAAAGTTTTGGAATTTAAACATGCTTCGACTCGAGCTAGCATAGTAGAAAATTCTTTATATCGTCGCAGGAATTAAAGAACGATGTAACTGACAAAAAATCGAAAATACGTTTTTTTGCATCATTTTTATCAGAAAAAAATACTGCGTCTATTTGTCCCGGTCCCATATTTGTATGATGAAAAAAAAATTCACTTACGCCGTCTGCGTTTTGAAAAATACCAGTGCCTTCTTTGTCGTAAGCCTCACAAAAACTAGTATTTTCTTACATTTGTTGCTTACGACACTTTTGCGTCAGCAAAATTTTTCAAACTAACACTTACGCCATTCTTAGCGTATGTGATTCATTATAAAGTATCAGTTATTACAAATTAATATCACTTATTTTAAAAATTATCCAAGATACCACTTTTTGCCAGAAATAAAGTTATAACAGTGTGACACTCATCCTGAAGGGGCTTGTTGAAATACTTTGGTTATAATTTTAATCATTGTAGTTTTGAATATTTTGCTTTAGTATATCTCTATCAAGTGCAACGGAACTCATAATGACGTAATAATTTGTAGGTAAAAAAAGAAAAATATTGTGGTGTTTTGAATTTATAATAATGGAAAAACAACAACAATCCAGAAGATCGCAACGAACAGAATTAAAACGCAACTCAGATTTCAACATATCTTACTTAGACTTTATGGATGAAGAAAATTCTGAAGACAGTTTATTACTAAATTAAGCATATTCATCTGAAAATTATATATATTGAAAAAGGTAAAACAAAACACCAAAATTAATTACAGAACTATACATGTAGACTAGGGATGCCAATCAGGACTAGTTTTCGCAAATCCCGGGATTTTTCGGGATATCGGGATTTTTCGGGATTCGGGGTTTTTTAAATCTAGAAGATTAATGCTGTTTATAGATATTTATTAAAAAAAAAGTCTTTAAAAGAGGTTAACAAGCAAAGTTTCATTATTAATTTATTTTTTTTCAAGTAAAAAATAATGTTATATTTATTACTAAAATTTGCAAATACTGAAAATTGTGATTTTTTTCATAATTAATGATTAATTTAATTAAAAATATGATAAAAAAAACAACGTATGATTTCTAACAATGTGTTAGTTGATTCAATTAAAAAATAATTACCATAATATCTATATTTTATTTAATTACCTTAGTTGATTCAAACTAAATAAAAAAAAATAATTAATATTGTAATTGAATAGAGCAAATTTATATGTAAGATTCTACTAAAATTTTTACTAAGTAAATTAGAATGAACAAATCAAATTTGAATTAAAAATTAATTTTCAAAATCAATTTATTTAGTTAACCATAAAAATCTTATTTTAACAAAAACACATTTTTATGCCCACCACCAAGTGGTAGGAATTATGTAGTGCGTAAAATACATTTCTTAATTTCGTAAAATCGCTCCATAAATTGTCGTAGTTCCTTGGCCTACTCCAGTAAAACACTTTAATAATTTAAACTCTAAGATAAGTAAAGTTTCAGTTTCGAATTTGGTGCACCAGTGAAATGCTTTTTTTTTCTTTTATTTATTTTCTTTTTTAATTATTTTCTGCACTTCTCGTTAAAATTTCTTATAATTGTTGGACACGCTTAAAAAGAATAACAAAGTTTAACTTTTTTCTCGTTTTCAATGATAGTATTAACAGAGTTAATCAAATAAATATTAAAGATCAATATTTTGTTCCCTATCCTCTCAAGGGGGAATGTCATGATGAGTTTATTTTTATAAAAAGAGGTAAAACAAAAAAATTTTGTTAACAACTTCGGGATTGACTAAATCCCGAAAATCCCGGTATTACAAAATTTAAATCCCGGGATTTTCGGGATCGGGCTTGGCATCCCTAATGTAGACAGAAGGGAGAAAGTTACACCAATATAAAAGGCAAAAATATAGAGGGGAAAAGATTGAAGGAAAATCCATGTATTGGAAAAGCGTGCCATTACAAATGTTCAGCAATCACAGAAGACCGACGTGAAGCTTTATTTGCATTTTTTTGGCGCCTTGGAAACAGACAAAGACGTAAAGATTGGATTGCTCAAGCGGCGTTAAAGAAAAGTATCAAACGCAGTAAGTACGGTTCACCAACTAATTCTAGACGTAGTGTGACGTACAATTATTATATAAAAGGCTGCTCAAAAGTTGACCGAAGAGGAATACACAATTCCCACAACAGAAATCCTCCAGAAGTAATTGAATTTGCCAAAAACCTTACCTTTGTTGCCCTCTCATTATTGTAGAAAGAATAATAAACGAGGAATTTAAAAATATTACAGATATTTACGCTGAAAAGTGTAGAGAAGAAGACCAGAACTCTATGTCATTTAAAGTGTTTTCGGTATATTTAAAAAAGACATTTAACATTGGGTTCCACGTACCCAAAAAGGACAAGTGCCCCATGTGTTCTTGTAAATCATACGATGTACTGACAGCAGAGGATACAGATAAGATAAATAGACATTTAAAAAATAAAGACGATTCAATGAAAAGATTTGTTTTTCAACAAAATTTATATGAAAGACACCTAACAATATTTGTGCAAGTTTTGATTTACAAAAGGTATTGAACACCCCTCACGGCACTAGAAATATGTCCCTATACTACACAGTGATTTCGGGACTCAATGCTGATAATTGCTTATGAAAGTAGACCCAAAAAGAAGAACTTCTGCGTCATTAGTTTGGTCATGGTACCTCAATAAATTAATTTGAAGTTAGTAAGTATCGTATAGGAGAATTTGTCACGTTTTAGGCCCTTTTGTTTGTCATAACTCGAGAACTACAAGTCCGAATAAGAAAAAACTTAAGAATTACAATTCCTTTAATCTGTTCATACACCGTTTCGCTACATAATAACAGTTTCGCAGTTATAAATAAATGTATAAGGAAAATAAATATTTTTTGCCCAAAAAATTTAAATTTTTTATTTTTAATTCATAAAAAATCCAAAACGGTAAACAAAAGTGTCAAGTCCTATTACTTTCACGTAAAGTCGCATAACCTATGAACAAAAGACACATAAATCATGAAAATCGATGAACGCGTTTCGCTTTTATTCACAATTAATTAAAGGAATGAATTTCAAAAATTTGCTCGAGATATCCACAAAATTCTTTGGAAAAAACTTTGATGACTTTTTTTTAGAATTCTCAGAATTAAAAAAAATATTAAACAAAAGGTTATTTGATTTTTATGATTGCGGAAGCAAGGTAATAAGCGTTAATAAATGTGAGTGGACAATTAAAAGGAAAAAAGGAAAGTGCCCTTTTTTAATTATTTAGGTTTTTCCGTTAGTTACCTGCATTATTTTTTTAACCGAAATTGAACCCACATTTATGAGTGCTCATGTTTTGCAACGTTTCGAAAACATATTTCATAAGTACCTGCCTGAAAAATATTGAAATACCTATTTGTAGTATTTATAGGTGCTCTTTGATCGATTTTTGCATATAACAAGAGTCGACGAACGCGAGAACTACAAGTGAATTTTTCTCCGATTTTTAAAAGTGAATAACAACAAAACATATAATTTATTTTCCAAATATGGAAAATAACAATTGCCCAGAATTGGAGAATTGTTGTTACGTTTGTGGTCATATCGTCCAAAAAGAGGCCAGCTGGATTGAAAAAAATTGATTACTGGGGAATTCAAAACAGCGTATTGTCATTATTTTGATGAAGCAGATTTAAGTGGTGAAAATTTTACGACATGATGAATCCAGGTGCTACGAATGCATAAATTCTCGTCCTGGATTAAACAGAAAACAAAAGAATACATTGCTGCTTTTACTGTCACACTTCCAGTTGAACGCGCTGCTGGTACCGATACACCTAAACCTCCGAGTCAAATTCTGTGTCCCTGCAAGCCGAAACCGTTTTCACCAATCCGACCAATTTGAATGATGCTAATTGGACACCCGATATTGAAAATAATGGACCACAACTGCTAACACAAATCAAAATGGATTACATTGTGGCTAAGATGGGACTATCACAACAAAACTCCGAAATGTTGACATCATTTTTGAAAAGCAGAAAACTGACACAGCAAAATGTCAGCGCAACATTATACCGACAACGCGAAGCTGATTTTAAGAAATTTTCTTCCCTTGACGAATTAAATACGTTCACCTACTCCCATGATATCCCAGGCTTAGTGAAAAAATTGGGAATGGATTATATCGCGACTGGCGTTTATTCATCGATGGTTCAGTTTCAAGTTTGAAGGCTGTGCTATTGCACAAAACGAACAAAAAACTGTATATTCCGTTGAGATTCAGCACAACTGTAAAGGAAAGGTATGAAACATTGGGCGAAATTTTGGAGAAAATCAACTACAATGTACACAAATGGAAGATTTGTTGCGATCTAAATGCATGTTAACATAATACAAGGCATTGTATTAAAGGGCGGTTTTTCAAAATACTTCAGCTTAATTGTGCAGAATGCACAGGAGATCAATATCAATGTAAAGATTGGAAAGCAAAAACTCACGAGCTCGAGAAACAATTCAAATTACGGAATAAACCTTTGATAAAGGATCTAGATGATATTTTGTTGC